>OZ026862.1:14624734-17115015 GCA_964023215.1 Eledona agricola | reverse complement strand
CTCGCGCAATTATGTATAATTTAAAACGATAAATTTCGTGGTAAAAAATTTTTAGTGTTAATCGATGAGGAACTCCGGCGGTGCGCTAATTTTTCGGGACATTTAGATTAAATTTCATTTTTAGTGAGTTCCCGAGTTGCAAAACTTACGATAAAATTCCTGAAAATTGTAAAATTAGTTAGTCGTAAAAGAAGCGATGCATTCGGATAACGTCGTGGACGAACAAAGGAAAATACTTCGTTTTAATTATGAGTTGCTGTGACACATTTTAGGGCGAATCTCCGAGAAAAGAAAATTGTAGGCTTTTACATTTCTAATTAAAATTTAGTTCCATTGTTATTTGATAACGTCCTCGATAAACACGCGATTGACGGCAGATATTAACGACAAATTTCTCGAAGCGATTCACATTAATGTTATATTTACACACTCCTGACCCAGTATCGAGTTTATTCGAGATATTATTTCGGGTTAAGTCTTGTCAGTGTTGTGTCATGCCGACGAACAAAAGCTCAGATATTCGTAGGCAAATGGAATTATTCAGATGCAGAAGATATTTACTATTGTCTAATAATTTATTACCTCTGCCGGGCCGTAACGGAAGCCGCACTAAAAATGTGTAAATTTCCTTATTTCGTTTCAGTTATTTTTCTGCTCCTGACATTCAATTAAAACAATTGAACTTAATTATAAAATACCACCGGACATGTTTTCGTGGTTTAATTCGTTTGCTTTTGTCCGCTTTCTTATTAATTTAATAATTGCTTATAAACGTCTCGATTTTCCGCAGTCGAGTCGATATCACGTTAGGGTGTCACGTCAAGTGAGAAAAATCCCAATCGATCCTTTAACGAGATACTGGCTTTTAATGAAAGCACAGATCTATTTAGGTACATCAGAAATGTGCCACGAATGCTCAATGAGTACAGCAGTTAGTGGGTTTAGTGATAAGAAACTTTGAAACGGCTATCCTAGCTCTTTCCTTGTTTCCCGACTCCCCAAACTTTTTTGACTTCATCCGACAAAATTACTAAACACCGTGACAACGTCAACAATTATGAAATTTTCCGAAAGCAAGAAGGACGCAGATGTATTTATTGCGGGTAAAAGAAAAACGGACGGAAATGAAACTGATTAAAAATTTGAAACAATTTATTTAGCTTAAATATAAACATTTTATGCAACGGTAAACAAAATCGGAACGAATACGAACCGAACTGACTACGAACATATTATATAGGTTTTGGTTTGATATGGTTGGGATGTAAATAAACATATCAGCGGGCACCTAACTGCAACAGAGGCTTAACATTCATCATGCTACTTTTAACATTTGCTAAGACAGTTTGTATGATACAGACGACACTCAGCTTTAAGTAGCGAAGCACGAAGATTTTGGCACATATCACATTGCACTGTGTCCGGCACCGCACTGCAGCGTCAAATCAAGAAGAAGAGTAGCAGTAAAAGACCACCGGATCGCAACACCGTGCCCGCTGAACTCCCGGAACTTCCGGAACTGATATTCGGCTGCAAGCTGCTCTCTTCAGTTTCAGTAAGTGGCCCTTGAAAGCCGTTATACAGACGCTTCTCTGTATTTTCCGTTTCGACGTCTTCTTCCACATTCTCGTCCTCGGAATCTGCCCGCTCTTGAATCTCCATTTCTAGAACGATAGTCGATATTAAATATTTTAAACAAAAATGTTCTTATCGATCGTGCCAGATACGTAGTCCAACTTTAAGTTTTATTTCAATATTGTCCGATTCGGCGAAAGCTCGCCCTTCACTTTCGCATAGTTGCCGAACTTTACACAATCAAATTACGTGGCCAAAAATTTTAATAAACTGACGACCTCATTAATTATAGGATAAAATAAAAAAACATCCTCCAGTACAACGTCTGGAAGAAAACGTTACATTATGTACGATTTTAAATTAGCCAAATCCGTGGAAAGTTTTAATTTGTTGGAAGTCGGAAAGATCGTTGGCGAATTTTACTCCTAAATAAATAAACAATGAACTTAAATCGTTAATCCGCTTGTAGCTCGCCGACGCTAGAAACAGATTCGCCTAATTGCGATAATGTGCGAGAATTGAAGAGTGGCCATTCATGTTAAGTGTTTAAGAATTGAACTGGAGAAGTTGACAATAAAACGATTTGCCACGTAGCGATTTATGATTGTCAAAAAAAACTACAAATGAAGCGGTTTTATTTTTTGTGTCTTTATTCGTTTCGCGCCGACTGAAATTTATGGTTTAACCTAAATTCCAAACGCTATTTGAAATTTCAGTTGAAATCTCTCCGACGCAGAGATTTTTCAGTTTTTAATTATTTTAGTCAAAGACAATTTATAAGTTTAATTCGCGTGACGCATCTAGCATGAGTGATGGAGAGCGGCGATTGTGCTTAAATGAAATTTCAAATAATGCAATTAGTTTTGTATAAAATTACAACCCTAATTGTTATTCGCCCTGAGACTTCGTTTTAATTCGTTACATCGTTTACTCAGTAAACATAAATACGTCAAGATTAAAACTGAAATTCTGTCCTGCAAAAAGCTTGTAAGTTCCACTCAACTCTTGTAAATTTTTCTGTTTTCTTAAGCATAATTTATAATAACACTTCACAGTCCTTCGCGCCTTCTCTCGGGTCATTTCAGGTTTGGGCCGATAGAACCAAAATGCGACCACTATTTGTATAAAATAATCGATGACCATGCAAAGCGTTATTAAATATTTTTTATCATTTCGTTCGCTTCGGCGTTTGTTGCCGTACGAACGAAACTAATTTATCCGAACGAGCGTTTATTTAAAAAGTTGAATGCGTTCCGATATATTTATGCATAGCGAGTTAAATAACATTCCTGAATAAGTAACTGACACTTTCATTATCTCGACACGCCGACGAAAGCTTCTAATCTCTTTTCTCGCCAATTAAACGCCCAACATTTTAACATTAATTTCGCAATGGAGATTGAATCAAACGGAAATATTGCCCTCATCTACTCGAACCTCATTACTGAAGAAAATAGCGAATGTTTAAGCGCTCAAAAAATTGAAACGGACAAGACGCTCTTCGGGATTTTTGCATATCTAATTCGGCTAATAGACGAAAGTGGAGTGAAATTTGAGGGATAACTTTTTCTGTAATTTCACTCCAACGGCAGTGGAGCGTAATTGGTTTCGTGTCGGAGGCGCAAATGAAGAAATATCGCGGGGCGTAAGATGACGGTCGATTGTTGAGTATTTTGTTAAGATATAAAGTTAAAAGAATAGTGTTGGTGGAGGTAATAAAAGTGGAAAAAGCAATTGACTTAAGCCGTTAACAGATATAGATCGGTGTATAGAGGACGGTCGGATACAGGAGCTGTAAGTGAAATTTTAGCGATTTTTGTGAAAAATCCAATTTCATTTTATTGCGCTGCCAATTCTAGTGCGAGTCTCATCAACATTTCATAGTTTCGAAGCTGTAAATCAGAGTGTACGTAGAAGTGGCTTACCATAGAGACGAATGTTTCCTTCGGCGTCTCCGATCGAATTTTTGGAGATGCACTTGTAGCCCCCCAAGTCGGACTTGTGGAAACGTCTTATGACCAGTTTCATCTGTACGCTGTAGTAGGAGTTGTTTATTTCTGTCATGTAGTACTTGTCGTTGGTGATGATCATCTCTCCTGTTAGGAATTGGCGAAAAAAATAGGAGAATAGAGATGGGAACACGAACGTGGGGGATTACCGCTTTCTCTGGTCCAGTAGTTGATGGCCTTCGGCGAGGCTTCGACGTGACACTGGAGGGTGACGTTAGTGTCAACTGGGGCGCCCACTAGCTGGTTGGGGACTTGTATCAAGGGGTGAACTGCAACAGAGGGGTTCGCATCATCCGTCAACGGTGTCAGGCGCAGTGCTCTACCCTTCCCACACGATGCCGGAAATAAGCTACGAATAGCCACCGGAAACTGCACGAAAATGGAGTGTTGTGACAATTATGCCTGTGCGGGCCGCAGAGGTTAGCGAGGTGCAAACAGGGTAGCAAAGAGGACGGCCGCAACTGCGAGGACGAGTATATCCCGAAAAGTAGCAAGGGGGAGATACCCGACCCGAACAGATACGATGTCTGATGCGGTGAAAGACCACTGACTCATAACGGCTAAGATAAGATTTCTTCATAAGTACTAGAACTCTAACTGCTCATACTTTTTATCGGAGCGTGAAGCTGCGGAACCTCCTTGTGCCCTACATCAACATTTCTTAAGAGATGACTTTCAATTTCAGACTTTACACAGTATATTTACTTAGCGGCCTGAACAGCGGCGCGGTAGATGTATAGCTGAAATTCATTCCCCTCGACGATAAAACTTTGGAGCGCGATCGAATTATTCACTATATTGTGGCACGGGTAGCGGGACTGAAAACTGATAACAACTACCCCAAATTGATTGACTAACTGACTTCGTTTTTAAGTGGAAATATTGAAATTGTTCACCAACTTAACTCGACTACACTCTTTCTTACAAATCGACCGGGGGTGAGATATTGGTCACATTCGATACGATAGTGATTTACGGTTATCATTTGGAACGTATCAAGATTAATTTCCGGCGAGTCCACCAATCGACGCCGCCTACAGACGACCCAACAGAATCATTTTAAAATCTACATCTAAATGTCAGTTTGTGCGAATACATTTAATGCATACCTTTTGATGCAAATGTTACTCGCACTCAAATCCATTAATAGATGTTAAATATTCCAGAAAGTTTATTAGGAAAGCGTCGGACATTCGGCCTGCGACAGCGGAACGCTCATACATTTATTTATTTAATGTAATACATAAATTACACCGGTCCGTATTGCGTAAATGCATAACCAGTATAAACCTATGAGCGCTTAGCATATACGTCATATACGAAATGATTGAAGTTGCGTCCGCCAACGTTTGTATTTATGGTTATGTTTATAATCAGCCGGCATTGTCTACTTAGCGCGCACCCATTACCCCGGGCTATTGTACCGTGTGCATTCCGCCGCATCCATATTCATATGAGCTTTTAAAACAATTGTTCATTCTCGCCTTTATGCAACAAAATAAATAAAAATGCAATACCGCATAGTAAACATGCCGACTGTCAGATCCGCATGTCATCTCTTCTCTAACTTATTGTTACATCGAACGCCGAACCACCGAACCACCGATCCTCTTTTACGCCCCCCTCGTTCCGCTCCACTCACACACAAAACCCCTTTTTACTTTTTTTTTCACCCTCGTTCCAAGATCACTGCATAATTACACCCCATACAAACTCCACGTGATTGTTCAAACAGTACCATTAACTAGATTTACTGTTCCATTTTTTACCACACCACACAATTTCGGTTTTGAAAAAAGAAGCACGATCAATCACAGAGGAAAATGCAAAACGCACGACTCTGTTAACTTGCCTTAAAACCATCAAACGCTTATTTCGTATCAAAATATTTTTGATTTCGCTTTTACTCTTAGGTCCCGGTGTCGTCGCAGTTGTTAATATTGTTTAAGAGAACTATGCAAATTCCTAAACAACCCCGCCGGCTTGTTTGCCGATCTAACCCCTTTTAATACAAAACCAACTCATTCAACAAAGCCTCCTTGCTAGCGTAATTAATTTGAAGAAGGGCATTGTTTATAAAAAAATTCAATGTTTTCCTCGATCCAATTCGCTGTAAGTAAAACACAATTATAGATGAACTAAGCCATTATAATAATTGGTTCGGCAAACTAAAGTGGAGAGAAGTAAACTCGGAAAATACTTGGGGTTGCGATAAGTCGAACTAAAAGAAATATTGGCTAGAATTGTTTTTTTACCAATCATTCACGTACCGACACTTAATGGTTTAGTGAGGGTTTTATTGGGTTATGGGTTAAGACTACGAACGTGAAAAGCGCGTCATTTATCTGTTTCAGTTTAGCGAAGAAAATTGTTATGGTGAGCGTCTTCTCCCACAATTTCTTGATTAAAGCTTGTTCTGCATTTTACTCTGGGCAAATATATGACTGGGACTAGTTTTGTATTTCACTTTATGTGGACGCGTTATTAAGCCGAATGCTTTTAACAATACCAAGACCGAGAGCCTACACAAGAATTAAATAAATCGGAAGACAACATTCACGTCCAAATGATTTCTTTAAATATCCAAAACCAGAGAATTTAAAATGCATTATAATTCTTTTAAAAGTTCCGAACGTTATGTTTGAAGTCTAAAAGCAGTTTTTGTTATATTCCCAACGAGCGCTCGGTGAGCAAACTTCTCTACATTCCTATGCTAAAACCAAACAAAGCTTTCCAATTTTAACTGTATAGGTTTCAAATTAGTTAGACTCGCTTTATTTAGCTACCATTCCGAATTTGTTTAACAAAAACCCAATGAGGTCATTATGTTTAACTGAAGCTCTTATATAATTTATCTCTAATTGGGAAAATGTTCTCGAAATAAATCACCGGTAAATAACGAAAATGACAAAATGAATATATTTTCATTGTTTCTCTCAACGATCCGTCAACGTTAAATGTTTTACGTACAATTTACGTACTCGTACTCTTGCAATTAGGTCATGATTCGTATTGTTATTGAAATTGATTGAATGGTCGCCGCACAAAACCGCAATTGTTAAATAACAGAGCGCCCTTAAATTATTTTATGCCGTAATATCTTTAATGGATTTTGTTTATTTCATCACTTTAACGGTACAAAATTTAAGCGCTCGCCTCGTCCCAGCTTTTTTATTCGAGGCAAATTCCATTTCATTATTTGACATGTTGAGTATTACGCGTTTGTTTGTAACTTTTTTTTTGTGCACAAATTATGTTATTTATGGAACTTTATATTTAAAATGATCACCCGAACAAATCGATATAAAGTCAGCGAGTTCTGGAGCAAAAAGTTTTGCAATAAAACTGCACGTACAACTTGATTTATCTTCTGTTTTCCTTGCTTGTTAATATAATTATTTTATGTTCTTTTCGATTTACTTGTCGAAACTTTATTACGATAGAGAAATATTAAAGGGAAAGCTCATTTTAGAGGTAACATACGTTTCCGTTATTAGGGCTAGTTGAAAATTTTCAGATGTGGCTGTTAGAGCAGCGAAAGTGGTTTTCACAAAGCTTGAAAATTCGGTTGCTTTCACTAGCTTTCACTAATTGAATATACTGCGTATTCTGCAAGTTCTGCCCTCGAGCAATTAAGCCTCGGTAAAAGCGTATTGTTTTCCTAATTATACAGTTATGATTTCATTAGAAACTAGTAAAACTATCGAATAATAAAAGTTTATTTTGTACTCACAATGTACATGCAGCATCATTCTTTTGCTGACTGAAGGCGGCACTCCATTGGCGGCGATGCAGAGATAAGCGCCCATTTCCGATCGCGTGACTTTAGTTAGAGTTAACATCTCGCCTTCGACGGATAGTTGTCTTTCCGCCCGTCCCCCAGGTCCACCTCGAGCTACGATCGCTCCTCCGTCCTCTCGTCTCCAGACGATGCGGGGTTTGGGATAACCGCGAGCTTTGCATACGAGCTTTGCGGAACCACCTTCGGGTACCATCATATCTCCCGACGTTTCTTCATAAATAATGTCCGGAGGAATTACAACTTCTAGAAAGGCAGTCTGCAAAGACAGGCAATTACGGAACGTTTATTGCTTCGCCAAGAAGCAACGACTTAAAAAGTAATTGTTTAAGCGCTGCAAATGCCTCACCATCCACTATATTATGGCGCTTTCTTTATTTATGGCTCTGCAGCCATATTCAGATTGCATTGCGAAAGCCGACATACATCTTTTACCCACTTGTCACTCTACTGGCAATTCATTAAATGGACGCACACTACGTTTCCACGTTAACAATACTGTAATGTTACCATTAAATTTTCATTGGGACAGTTCGAATCACCTCTTTATGTCCACAGGCGACGCCAGCGTTACTCTAATTTTTGTACTTCGATTTATGCGATCGCATTAGTTCACCTAAACGCTACTTTGTAATTTTTATTTGCGTAATCGTCGCCTAAAATTAATCGCCATCAAATTTGTCCGAGTCAAACAGCTAATTTATTTTGTTGTTGCGAAAATACTAACGCTAATAATCCAACAAAAATTTTATGCAAGGAACAATGGGAAGCTCACATTTCACGCGGACAGAAAACTTCTTGACAGGATTTGGATGGGAAATTCTCAAACAGTCCCCGAAGTCCTCTCGTAAGCAACTACAATTTGTTCGAATCTTATAAGAAAGCGCAGCCTTAGAACGCCGATCGCAAACCAAACTTCGGAAATATAAAACAGGCAAAAAATGCGGAATTTTTCCATCAGCGTTTTTAAACAGTTCCGCTAAGTTTCAAGTACAACATACTTAAACAAGTGCAACTGACTTAAACTTTGAGCTTTTGTAAATCAATTTTTAGCTAAGTTGCCCCCGTTCATATGAAAGTTTGCTACTTAGAAACTCGGAAAATGTGCTTGCGTTTGACAAATAATTATCACAGGTTCATTTTTAGCCGAACCAGGTAGCCTTTTGATCATGCTTGCAGCGAGGCTTTTAACTAATGGAGTTTCTTTCGTCAAATAAACAAATTTCTATTAACTTTGAAATAATTATTTAAAGTAGTGGCCCGAAATCGCTTCGAATTATGTATGTATCTCGCAACCAACAAGTGATAAAGCTTGACTCTAGCGCACGCTATTTCTAAATCAAAACTTGCAATCAGACAGCACGAGCTTTGTCAGATATTCTTTTTCAATTAACTGATTTGAAACCATTAACAGACATTTAAAGCAATTTCGCCACATCGATCAGATTATCCGATCAAACTGATTGACAGACAGTTTGACCGTAAGTGGAATTCTTCCGATATTCCTTCACTTAGCTGGCAGATATTCGACCGGAATTTTACACACGGACATCGGTTGGATTATTGTGCCCAGATAAAAGTAATATTTTTGTTTGAATATACATATTTATAAATCTTGCATTAGGCAACAGAAATTTTGACAATTTTAATTGCAGCTGCAAGCGGTCCATTTATTCATTTATAGTTTTGAAGCCTCGTTTCAATTTCCATTTAGTTCCAAAATTGCAATTTTATTTTTAATTTAGTCAAAACAAACCTGTCTTACAGCGTTTATTATATATTCATTCTTGTTGTTATAAATATTTTGAAATTTCCAAACGTTTTTATGAATTGCTTGAATAAACAGAGTTCTAATAAAAAAAAATTAAGGCAAAAATATGAAGAACAGCTTACCTGCATTTTCATTGGGTCGGTGTTAACTTGGCACATGTACTGCCCCCGATCTTCTCTCTTAACGTTTCGTATATTTAACGTCCATGTGTTGAAATCGTTGTGTGTTACGGATAATCGTGCGTTGTTGGTAATAACGTGCTCATGGATGGCTAATATTGCTTTGGTGTCCGCTTTTATCCACGCGACCTGATCCAAAATGAATTGTGAACAGTTGTGGTGAACAGGCTTTAATTCGATTTTATTTTATTTGTTTTGAAAAAAGCAAAAATTTCCCAGGGGCCAGAATATTAGAAATGTGTACTCTTCAAATGGATCTTGAAACTCCTTTAAAATATTCACTGACACAACGAAATCCTGAGGAAAATGTTTTTACCTGATTTCAGACAACAATATAATTATACACCAACCCCACAAAACGCTCGTTGTCCAACGCAATAATAAAAATTTTCACTAATTAAAAAGTGGATAATATTAATTAAGGCCGAATTAGGAAGTTCTCAACTTCTACTTGTTCAACTTACCACTGTTTAACTATAAAATAACTTTTCGCTTGCATTTACTAAATTGAATCTTCACCGAATGACGTAAACTATGCATAACAATTTTGGTGGATGCGCCGGGATTAACAATTTCATCGCATTATAATTCCGCATAATCGAAACCTTCTTTTCCCTTTTGTTTGCATTACGAACACAAAAGTAAGATCTTCATCGCATAATAAATTTTACAGCCGCAAATTTTCGTTTCTTTTAAGTTACACACTGAAAACAAATTAAATTGGCAATAAAATAATTAGACGTTTTAAGCGCATTTTTCCCATGAGCCTAACGTTTATAAGCACCACTTAAGTGAAAGTTGATAATGTTACGAAACCTTAAACACTCCTCTTATCCCTCATCTGCATAAAAGTGATTTTACAAAACGACGCATTAATTTGAACGACCGGTGCTTTATTAAAATTCGCAAAATTTTGTATTTTCTTATTTCACGGCTTCTTCTTCCTTTACAGTCCTTTTCTTGTCAACCAATTCCACCGATCCTTTTATTCGATACATATCAAACTAATTATAACAAATTTTGAGAGAGGATAATCTCAAATTGATTTTATTTATAATGAAAATATTGTTGAGGTATTTTTAGTGAACTTAAAATTGCATTCCAGACCTTCGCAATCTTAGTCGAAGCAACGGCGAAGCATTGTTCAATATTTAGCTTGGTCGAATGTAATGAGAGTGCATAATAACAATTTGTCAGTATGTACATTGTTTACACTTTTTTATTTTATTTTGACAAACATTAACATTAAGTGAAAAAGTTTATAACAATCAACATCAGGAGGAAAACAAGGAACCAGTAATGGAATTTAACTCGAACGAAACAGATCAATGATGCATGCAATAACTGCGTGATTAGTAATTCGAGTTAATTGTGGAAAATATATTTTTGAGTGTTATCAAACAGCAACTACGGCAGCATTAGTCGGATGATTAAGTGTAGCAGTAATGTTCAAATAACAATTGCTGCGTAAGTGTTACGGTTTTAATCGATGAGTTATAGACGCATTATATTTGGTGGTCATGCATTTCCTCTTTCTGATAAGTGTTTACCAGATCTGATGGCAGTGGCGTCGAAGGTGAATAATGGCAATCTTGTTTGCATATGAAAGCTAACGGTTCCACAGTTGGTTCGGAACCGTGACCTCGGAACCATGTCACATGCAGCCTATAGACTCATGATAACATCAAATCCTGTAGATTCACGGAAAAGTGAATCGGAATTAGAGATGTGGTATAAAGGAGCGAGTGATATTCGGCTGGGATGTTGAGCCGCTTTAACACCACAAAGATCAACTATTGTGCGCTAAATACAATTGCATATTTCATTATCTGGAGAAACAGAAGGATTACGAGAGTTCGCTCCAAGATGGCTACATAATAGAAAGCATAATTCCGGTACAAATGTCCGTGTTGGGAACATGTTTGGCGCTTGGGGTCGTGCCTTAACAGGACATTCTCTCTGCCGAGATATTGCTGATCTGGCAATTAATCCACGCCATTGTTTGGTCAGACGGGTCAGACACTAGTTTTAGATCTGCCGCGGTAAACTAAATAATGGCCGCTTAAACATTTAAAGAAAATTTTATTCCCTCACTGGAACGAACGCATTAGCCCCGAACTCCAGAAATCCTAATTAATGACCCATCCCGACCATTATTATTCAGGGACATCATGTGTTTCTACCGGACGAAAATCATAAATCGTTGAATAACGCGAAATTGCGGTGCCAATATCTACTATTAGGATACCATCAATAGTACAGAAATATTGCAAATCGCAGGAATCAACAAAAATTCGAGATTCTCGATCTGGGCTGAATTTTCAATGATTTACTCCCCGACGTCGAACTCCTCAACAACTTCCGGTCTTTGCCCAACCGATCGTCTTGTGTCAAAAGTAATCCTTGATGAACTTCAACAACATCCGCCCACCCCATTCCTTGCACGTCCCCAACTAACTAACCCATTAAAAGTAGGAGGATCTTCACTACATCTTCACCCCAAAATGAAAAAAGTTTTTGGGCCAAATTAATTTGTAGAACACCAATTGTTGAATTCGTCCCGCAAAATGTTTATTTATTAAACACACAATAAACAAAAATGCACGACGCGCATAAAACGATTATCATAATTAACGTAACCGGAGGTATTTTCGATACATGCATGCGGCCAAATTTTAAATGGAATTTTAAATGAATTAGGATTTGCGCCGTAATGTTATTTTATGGAATATATTTTCGGGTGAAGTTATTTCGAAAGAACTTCGCTTAGGTTGTTGCAGATACGAATCTGTTTGAGACAGATAATCATAGAACTAAATCGTGTCGCGATGTTATTTTATGTATGAGATTTATCAACGGAAATGAATTTGTTTGCTTAAATTATAAAACAATTACATTAGTTTGCACATTGTTCGTGCCTACACGAATTTGCAAAAGAGTTTTGAGTCAAAATCTATTCATTTGTGCATATTGTAGTGTACGAGACAATTTAAGTGACGTCAAGTGGAATGAGAATTGACACGAGAGAAGGACGTTATTAAATTTAAATTGATAACAAACGATTGGTGTCGTTAGTATAAATTCCGAGTTTAAGGGCGGGTCCACTAGTTTTCAGTAAGACATAGGACGTTTCGCTTAATATTCCTAGGAGTATTACGAACTGGCAACTCTACATGTATACCTAACTTCAAGTTCGGCTTTTCTGGGATTTATTTTGTACAAGATAGAATTCC
Organism: Eledona agricola; assembly: GCA_964023215.1. Classification (NCBI taxonomy): domain Eukaryota; kingdom Metazoa; phylum Arthropoda; class Insecta; order Coleoptera; family Tenebrionidae; genus Eledona; species Eledona agricola. Next base: position 17,102,449 of record OZ026862.1, on the reverse strand, counting down.
TCTGATACATCGATTCTTTGATCGAGATATCTTTAAGATTGCAATTGCTGAATACTAGCAAAAGATTCAGCTGTCCTTTACGTAGGGCAAATCCATTAAACTCTTGCACGGTTTCAAACAACTGTATTTTCTCTTCCGCATGCAAGGCAAATGGAAATCGATGTATATAAATGCGACTTAACTATTCATAACATATTTGTATCCACCATCTCATTGGCGATATTTACCAACTGATGTCAAGCATAATTTATTTTGCATGAATCTTTCATGATTTTATTATAATTTTACCGATCATCTACAACCGAGACAAGTCGAGTGTTCCAGATGCGGCCGAAATGTTATTCTCTTAATTTTAGTTAAATATAACGTTTAGAGAAGAAACCGAAAATTCGCTCGAGACAACAAGGAATGTGCGAGGTTTAGGGGTGGTTCAAGAAACTTGTGCGGGGTGCTATCGTTGTTGTGCTGGTGCTCAGTGCTCAGTGCTCTTGTGACGTGCGGGTGCAGTGCTCGGTGCATAAAGGTGCATTCCGCAATCTGACCGCTTTAAACAGATCTGCAGTCAAATTGCGGTCACATGGGTGCAGTAGTATAGTAGTATAGATACACACCCTGGCTGTGGCGAGATCCCCACTCACCCTGTATCCCCCCAGATTATTTACCACGCAGGTGAAGGTGGCGTCGCGCCCTTGGGCCACCGTAATATTCTCCAACGGATAGAGAAAGTCCGGCTCGAAGCCAGAAACTCCTGCTGCAACATATCATCACATATTACAATAAACCCAACACACGACATGCATAACAATTCACTTATAATATTTAAGCAAGATAAGGAAGCTCTCTAAGCTCCCGCTACCCCTAACGCTCCTTGTATGTTAAAATTTAATTATTAATTAATTCCGCCGCCAAATATACGTCCTCCGCCATCCGAGACTGCGAAATGTTCCACTAAAACGTCTCTTATCAACAGTTTTAATTGTTTTGATGTCGTTATTTACGCAGCTTTCGCGCAGTTTCATAAAAACTCTAACAACAATGTTATTATAATTAGTGACAGCATTTTTATAAAAAAACTTCATAAAGCTCGTGTCCTCGCCTCATATTTTTCACACCTCCAGTTATCACACATTTAATTATTAATTATGCGAAACAGTGGCGGCTAGTCAGGGGGGACAGAGGACGTAGTGCCTCCCCTGCATCCAGTAACGAATCAACAAATTCCAGACTTTGTAAATTTATGATTTTTATGATTTAATTTGCTCGAATAAGGCAATTACATACGAGTAACTCATTAAAAAAATTGTTATTTGTTGATCAACTTAGAGCTTCAATGCATCTACTGTGTGCTAAATTTCAGAAAATAAAATTAATTTATTATATTAGTATAAGAATCAAGGGTCTACTAAAAATAAGAAGAAGATATTAGCAATTTTTTTATCGCTAATCTGATGAGTGGCGATTAGTCAGGGGAGGCAGAAGCGGTAGTGCCTCCCGTTTATCAAGCGACGAATTAATTCGTTCCAGACTTTGTAAATTTATTATTTTTTTCACCTTTCAAGTTGTCAAAATGTTACAAAAAATTTGATTTGATTGGAGATATCTTTTTCAGCTTCAGACCTTAACAATAATTATTTCAACCGAATTGGATTGGAAACGCCCGACCCGCGCTTTTTACCGATTTTTTTGCTTGTAATAATGGACCACACTCGCAAATCAGCGGAGTTATGGCAATGATTTTTTCCGGAGAGTAGTACATGATTGGGTACGTTCTTCGAATGGGGGGGGCATACGCTTCGGTGCCTGAAAAACTCTAAACCAGAAACAACCATGCCTTCAATCTGATAACCAATCAGGAGTCGAATTTTGAATTTAGGGCACATCATCTTTGTTTATTTCGCGGCTCGGTGTTGTTATTTTTATTGTGTTTTATTTTTTAATACTCCTGCAGATATTTAATCAAAGACGAACTACTAATGCAAACTAAATGTTTGGAAACATCGATATGGAAAATAAAGTAATAGCACGAACTTATTACTGCAATTATGATAGCACATTTAACTTGGTTGGCTAAAATTAAAATAACGCTCTACAAACTCTATTTATTCATTGTTACGCTCATTAGTTAAACTTTAAACAACGTATGAATTCAATCGAAAAAAAAAAGATTAATGAATCGTATCGTATTTTTCAAACATTAAAGCCGAGATAGATATTTTTATTAAAAAAATAATTGTAAGAATTCCACCAGAAAAAATATGTGTATGGCAGTAAATTCAACTGAGAACGAGCTTGTCAGAAAATTAAACGAAATTCAAAATTTAAGGCCAATAATAACCAATTAAAAAAACTTCCTGCCTGCCTTAAGAAAATGATCACGAGCCGCCACTGATGCGAAGGTATTAAACTCAAACATAAATAAGTGTCCTCGTGTAGACGCGTAAATATTTAAATGGTACATTATCGTCAAGTTTAACCAAACGTTCCGATATTCACTTCCACTATTAATTAAAAACTAATATTTTAAAATACTGGAAAAACATACGAAAATTCACAAAGGTGAGGTGTGTTATTTTTAACTTTTTTGTAGGACCTCATTGTATAAAAAACATTTTTACTAAGAAGGGTTGCATTATCCATCCCATTACAGTAATTAATTTTCCTTGCAGCAATACTCCATTTATATACGTTCTTGCTTCACTATTAATTCAAAATATAAGCGTGAAGCTTTTGCTATTTCAATTTGTAAAGCATATACTTGCGGAAAATTATTTGTCGACGCACAAATTCGCCTGTCTGCTTATATAATCTAATCAAAAAATTAATTTTCCATCGGGTGATCATTTTCCAAATACCTCGAGCTTTGTAGCAAGTGTCGTCTCTAGTATTTATGTTGATGACGCTATAAAATTAGAAACATTTAACAACGCCGTCAAGGCTGGTAAACTAGAATCCAAACGAAACTTCTAATTCGAAATCGATATCAATTATATTAAAAAATTTAAGAACGGTAGTGTTTGTTCATTACACCGTCCCCGTTTCGATAGCTCGGGAACAATCATTTGATGGTCTTTTTATGAGTTGACCGCTGATAAAAAGTCGATTTTAGTATCACTAAAGCGGCGACAAATAGAATGTAACGACAGCTTGTATGTAGATGATATAGCAATAACAATTTTATTTAATGTGTCGTAACACGTTTACTAAATCAGATTGTTCTACAACAATCTTCCAAAACCCGACAGAACAAATGATCACAAACTTTCTCGGAAACTTGCAACAAACTTCACGATACATTTCTTAGTTCGTTCTAAAGTAAGTCAAGATCGTTTACAGGAAGCAAACGTCAAAAATATCGGCGTGTGTATATAGTTTTTAAGCCGGAACATAGATTGCTTTTTCGTAGTATATTTAGATTTTCCGGCGTGATTTATGCTACAAACATTTGTTAAAATTTGAAGTGATGAATGTTTATTTACTATAATTTATTGTTCGTACTTTCATCCTACAAATTGATAGAATAAAATTTAGTTTGCATTACAGCTTTGTCACTAGCGAATAAAGGCGGGGAAGTTGTCATGGGATTAAAAAACAATTATCAAAATAGTAATTTATTTAAAAAACACTCAGCTTGTTAATAAATATAACACTAAAACTATTGTGGGGAGACAAATTGACTTGTGTATTATTTCTGACAGCACAAAGATTAACTCTTAGAAATCCTAGAAATCATAATCTATTACGATTTATCACTTGCTTATAAAATGACGGCGTATATTAACCGAACGATTTTTGTATATTTGTACAAATTTTCCGATTCCCGCAAGTTACCCTATTATGCGTAAACATTAAACACTACATAAGAAGATAATTTACAGATGACAGAAAAACGTTACGTTGCGAGAATTTCTCTAATAACATAACTTTTTTCAGAATTTTAGAACGTCATTCCTAGAAAACACAAATTTTCGTACAATTAAGGCCCTATCTCTAAGAATCATGTCGCGATTAGAAGAAAGCTTTCCATTCTGCCTTCTACTATTCAGCGCTACAAACTGCCGAAGCAGTCACCGAATCTAACAGCAGATAACACCGTTATTATTAAAATAAAACATTTTTTGCTAGTGTATATTACATTTGACAACATAGACTATACAATGCGCTTTATAACAATGCATGGAGATTTAAATTTGTAGTAAGAAAAACCAAATTTCAATTTTGTGATGGTTATTTTATTCTTTCAAATCGAGTGATGAGGAAAGCGATAGCAACCGACCAGGCCAATGAAAAATATTATGCAATAATTATATGTATATTTGTACTTAAATTAATGTAATAAAAATAATAAAAGTGTTATGGAGCCCTACGACTCGAACTTATTTACAAGAGAACGAAACTAACTATGAAAGGAGACTCTTTTATAGCTCCTGAGAAGCAATAAAATGTAGTGTTAGCCTTTCGATATTAAAATTTCTCAACTTAGATCTTAATAATAATTTTTAAACATTGTAAATGAATATAACAATAAATTTAAAGGAGAAATAAGTAATTATAATTTAGTAGAAATTATTTTTTTTTTCGAAATTATGAAATTATTTTTAATGAAGAAGTCGAATTGATTACGAAGAATTACTCTTATTCAACAGAGTTGAATATTGTTATTTTCATAAAAATTTAAATTATGAAAATCAGCAAAACTTAAGTAATTTTTTAATTAAAATAAGACAGAGGGCAACGACCGGTAAAAATATTAGACTTTATCAGACAATTTGAGCGGTCATTAAAACTAAGCCAAATTGATGAAAAATTAGCTGAAATAAAGCTGATACATTGTATTTTTTTAAAAGTGGAAAATCGAATTAAATTTATAGCCAACTTTTTTTTTTATTAAAAAAACGTTAAATTGCATTCGGTTATATGCACTGAAAGGTGTATAGACGGGTGATTTTTTGTTGTTTGTTTATCTTATTATTGATATTGCAGTTTTTATAATATATTTTAAAAGCGGATAAAAATCCTTAAATTTTCAAATTTTCAGAACAATGTAATAAAATAATTTTATAAAAAAATGTGGTACGGTAGTAAAGCAGTCTTCGCTAAACATATGAATCGATAATGTTTGTAGAGCAATGGGTCTGATGGCCTGAATTTATCTCGTTTGAATGATCTTCTTCTAGTTCGAATTTAAAACGGGAAAATTGATTTTCAGCGTGGCCATTGGAATAAAAATAAAAAATATAAAATGGAATGTTGATATTGCAGAATGTAATTTATGAAGATTAGATGAGTCTTTGCTTAGTTGGTTGATAAAAAATTCTGGAGGTTCAACTTCTTTCTTTGCAGAACAAACAATCTAAAAGAGTGTGACTGTTTGCATAGCTAACGGGATGCACACGCCATCAAATGTTTACTTATATTTTCTGTAATAGAAAAATGACATGTTATTGCAAGACTGAAGTGGACTACCAATCCAGGCTTTAGACGTAACCCAATTACGTTAGAAGCAGCAGGACTATGTGCTAAGTCGTTTTTAGAAGGGACTAGAGTTTGATTGTTTATTTATCGCGAATGAAATGTGCCGCGAGTATAATTGGAGATTTGGAAAACTTCCGGCCGGCGCATTGTTTGCGGTGTGATGAAGTGGGAAAGTTGGCTTCATTTTCCACTTTGACGGAAGGTGTAACCGAGTCGGTTCCGGACGATCAGGTGGGAGAAAGCATGTGCTTTGTTTACGCGTGTCTACCTTACAAGCATCATCACGCAACTTCCGACAGCTTACATACCCGGCGCAAATACCTTCTCATACTTCAAGGGCTTAGTTGCCCTGACGTGCAATACGCTGCACTCAGGTAGAGCCGCATCAATATTATAATTTGTCGCTGTTTTGGGGAAAGCGGGCCTTAGACTCGGGCAAGCGGAAGAAAAACTTAAACACGAAAAGTTTTCCGGCACGACTAGAGCCGGAGTCTTACCAGCACGTTGCCTAAGAGGAAAAGTTTTGTTTAATTTTGTTTGGTTTGACGTTAAGCTTGCCTCCTGTCACTTTCATCCCATCTTCTTTGTCGGCTCCGTCTGCTGTTTGGCACCGTGTTGTTGCGAACAATATTTATATTATCTTTATTTCTTAGTTAGTTAAAATGCACGACGCTTCACACCTAACTACAAATTTCATCAACCAAATTCGCTTGACCACTCGATTCACAAAATATCAAGAACAAATCCAACTTGGTTGCAATCTTGTTGGTTTGAATAACAATAATCGGTCGTGACTTGACACTAAACCTCTCTGACTTACTAGCTAACCGGTTTAAGCGAATTTGACGTAAACTTTGCGTGTTCAAGCACAACTGCAATTGTCTTCGTATTCCTAAAACGTCATAAAACGAATGATGCGCACCCTTACCGCCAACTCTAAAACTTTGACAAAAATATTAAATTAGCAACAAACTTCACTATTTTCCGACTGCTTAATCAACCAGACAAGATTTAGTAATCTTGTTGTTGGGCGGAACAGTAATTTTAAAATTAAATTTTTATATCCAAGCCACGGATTTGTTACGTGAAATTTTGTAGGTAAATTTTGTCTAGGTCCAAAGCAATTCCTAGAGTAATATTACTGCAGTTAAATGAGTTATGTCATTGTATGACATGTATGTATCTAAATATAATAAGCGTCCTTGCTCATGATTGTGTTTTTGTATGAACTTTAATTTGTTTTTGTAATTTTTCCCCAGTCGAAAATAAAAGACATTTTTACGTATAATGATTTTTAATTTAATTTTTCCAGTCGTTATTTAAAGCTTTTCCAAAAAACCCACGTCGTACCATTTATTTATGGCCCGATTTCAACAAATACAAAAAGCGGAATAAATCGCTCTAAACGCCCTACGACATTGCCTTAATTATGGTTTCGATTTAATTTTAACGATAGTCAAGCGAAAAATTATCGCAGTCCACAACAAAATCCAGAAGAGTTCTTTTCGTTGTGGATGTACGCCCACCATTACTATCCTGTGGGATTTTTTAGAATCTTGCAAGTATACCAATTTTTGTATTGTGGATATTAAAATCAATTTATGGTGTTTGGTTGATGGCTGAGATAATGCAATGCGGTGGCAATAATAGAAAAGTCTGAAATAGGTGGCGTTTGTCGGTGTGCAGTGTATTTTTGGGTAAACTGAGGACGTGCTCTGGTAGTCGAAAAGAGTGGCGAATTTAAAGAATAGGGTGTGTACGGATAGTATCCGGACCGGTTGAGTGTAAGGATATGATTCAAGGCAATGTGAAGCCTTAACGTGATAAACGCACGCGACGCATGGCCCAGCGCTTCGCTTTATTGCCGACGTGACTCGCGCTTTTTCAATTTCGAACCGTGGGAATGATTGGCGCTCGGGGTGTGATTGCCATGATGACGTATCGACTCGGACAACCCGCATTTGACCGCCCGTTCTGCTTGACAAATGTTCGCCAATGTAGCGCATCGGAAGCAGTCAAAATATATGTGCATGTCCTGCAATGGATGCGATAAATATGGACGTGTGTGGACGTATTGTGCGTGAAAACCCGAATATCGCGCACGTTCACCCCCGTCCCCACCAAAAACAGCACCGATCAAGCTTCAAATAAATTTTTCGATGCTATTAAAACGCATTTAAACAATTAAAATCCAATTTTCATCCTACCCAATATATGTCACAAAAAACTAACTTCCATTCAAAACCGAGCTTTGTCTCGCTTTCGCCGCATCCGCGCGCTCTCTCCGGAACAATTACTATCTAGTCTCACTTCCGCACCCCTCCGACTCCAAATATTTTAATCGCGACCGCCTCGCGAAAATAGCACCATGTGTCTTAACGAATGTCATACACTTCATAAATTCGAGATCGAAACGTCCGAATTGCTTATCTCGCACAAAGAAAATGCTCAAATCCGCGTCTCTTACTTTCATCGCATTTATAACCAACGTCACGTATTTCTCATAAACTTTGGTTATTACCAGGATTTAAATAGAAACAGATAATACTGTTACTTAAACATCTGCACACACCAACAATTTCATATACACATAGTACAATCTGATTGTCCGACGCAATCACCAAAACGATCAGTCTATCTACCGTTGGCAAATAATAAGAAATTAGTCAATCAATCAATAATTAAAATTTCTAGCCCGGCGCCTCCACCAAAATTACGACCGCAGATTTATTTCCACTTTGTTATTTTTAACATATTTTGTCGGATATTTATACCATTTTGCAATTTGACATTTCTAACGATTTATTCAGTTATTCTCTACCGGCCCTCCGCCAGCGAGTGTCATTAATTAATAAAATTTACTAGCGTGTGTCTATATGATGGCAGAGAAAACAAGTATCTTGCTTTCGCCGTGTAAAGCACGCTTTGTGATGTTTTATTACCAACAAATGCAGTTGTTTATGCATTACTCACAATAAAATGCCTTTGCAAAGTGTGCGACGTACTTTTTGCTGCATGATTTAGCATAAAGTTCAGTTTTTTACGTGAAAGTTAATTAGAACTCAAATCAAATGGAAACAAGTAGTGTTTAATTTTAATAAGAAAAATCAACAGATTTAATTTTCAAAATGGTTAGTTTAATATTTGCTTCGTTATCTAAATGAAAAGTTACAAAATCGGAATTCGGAAAGGCCAACGCCTATTAATTAACTCCGGATTCATTGAAAAACCATGAGGCATGTTTGAATTATTCGCAGATTTGTTTGTCTAGTCTATCAATTGTAATCTAATATTAAGCTAACATTGTCTAATGTTGAATACGATGCTCCAAATTACAACAACGTGCGCCGTTCAATAGGAATTAGGAAAAGTCTTCGACTTAACAATTTATTTCCGATTTTAACCGCTTTCCATTGATCATTTCACTACATCTAAAGCAATTTCAAACAGAATTCCTCTTTTAATTAAAACTAACATCGGCATAATCTCGAAGATACCGATTTTAATCGAAACAAATTTTCCAACTGCTCTTATTTATTCCGTTGCGCCGTATTGACACGTCACGATTATGATTATGCTTTTCGGGCGTGGAATTTTTGGTCATAATTAGAATTGTCTGGTCAGTTTACTCCCAGTCGTTAGGAATAATTACTTCAGTCATTCGCCGACAGATGTGGGAAAGTGTTTAATAAAAAAGATGAACAGCTAGTGGAGTATATTGCGCTAAATCGTTATTTCCGCGAGCGAAAGAAGTCATTTCTCGAATCTAACACACACTCACTGTTAGTGGAAAAGTTTTTAGGTCGGTCTTTGGGCAATTGTTAAGATTTGTGGCGTAACGTCAAACAAGCTGTGTATGCACTAATTAATGTGTGCAAGCCGATTTGTAGATAATTCATAATTAGCGTTCCGGTTGTAATAATAGAGATTCGTAACAGATCCAGAGTAAGAGGTAAGAGGCAAGTTTAGCTTTGCAATTAGAAGGAAATTATCGTGGCCATAAATCAATTTCCATGTAGAGCTCGTGTTTATAGTGTGTCGAGAAAGATATCGAAATTTTCGGGAGACAAGGGGATGACGAGGACGACGAGTGGGAAAGATATGACACGGGACGTTGAAATCGACGAAGGCCAATAACTCGAGCCGTCAGCGCGTGGCCATCGCAGACTGTAATCCACTTGGGTCCGACACTTCCAGAATCGCCACTTTTTGCGATAACGTCAGTTGTAATTTAGTAGCTGGTTTGATTGCTATATGGCGCCAACGTTGTTACTTTTTCAAGAGTCGGATATTTGCGAATCGAATAAACGCATCGAATTGAAATGGTTGTTCGGACATGCGACGAAATAGTAGTTTTTAACTAGGCCTCGTATAAGTCGGAGATTCGTAAGATCCCCGGCGACTACTATGCGCGTTGAGTAATAACACTCAATCTTATATGTTTCCCACGGGTCCGGTGGACAAACAAGTCAAACACCCATTCCCATAAGTGCAATTTATAGAAATTCGATATGTACAGTACAAAGTGAAATTTCATCGACTTTTCCAAACTCCGCAGACCTGATGACACTAATCATGCAAGCTTTTCACTCTCGCTGAACTAAAACGTAAAACAAACCCAAAAAATGTTTGATGGAAAAAGGCGGAAAGTCGGGTCGTGTATGTAGACTGTTTCGTTCCAAAGTCAATTAGTGTTTTAGTGTGGTCTGGACCGGCAGTCTATCGAGACAGTCAACAGTCGACGTTAAATGGATTAACAACATAAAAGTGTAGGTAATAATAATTAAAGCAACGGTAGCTCGTGGATCTCAGATGTTGTCATACAATAACTCCGAACCGAGTAAAAAGCAATTTCACTAAAACCCAAGGGTGCAGCTGAACGGGTCCACTCACAGCAGCATTCGCCGAGTTCACTTGTAATTGTCGGTGAGACACTGGGATGCAAGTGGTGGTGCAGTCGTGGTTTCAATACAAGTATGTATATCAAGTTCTCACAATTGTACCTGCGCCCGCATACCACCCCCGTTTCGAGCATTATACATGCAAATCGCCGCCTGCACTAGTCGTTTTCAAGCGACAAGTCCTTATTATTATTAGCGATGAGAGCCTTGCTGGGGTGGCTCTGTTTCGGACGGTGGTTGCTGCTAAATCTCAATCTGCAAATGGCAGCTCACAAAACCGCGTGCTCTATTGACAGTTGATGAGTCGACGCCGTCAACGCAAAAAATTCACCACACAAACTAGCTGCCCCTTTTTTTATCTCAACACCCTTAAATGTTATGCAAAATTTATGCTGTTTCCATTTTCCAAACTTCAAACTATTAGGATATATATGAGTTTTTCAGCATTTATTTAAATAAAAACTGCGATCTATTTGTGTTTATTTATATATTATTATTATTATATATATTATAAAAAATTATAAATAATAAATTTTCTCGCCCGGCGCCTCCGCCAAAATGCGTGTGCATTTCAAGATTTGGTTATCCTGAGTACTCATTCTACTGCTTCTGGCGTTTTAATCTTCAAGTTATATTTCCATGGTCGCTCCTCCTTTTTTCCTTCAAAAATCCGTTACGCCTAAACAGATTCTTATCTTAGATATTTTACGTTTCGACAATTGTTTTGGCGCCATTATAATAAAATCGCGACATAACCAGAACCCACGATAAGAGTGAAATTATATCAATCACATTCTATTAATTATTTATGTATTCCCTTTCATGTTCCCTTTTTCATCGCACACAATTTATTTATTTATTTCAATTAAAAATCACTCAAATGTTTGCCGTGTATAAATATTTATCCAAAAAATGTACTTCTACAGGTTCTCCCTTTTATACAAGATTCCTTGTTTATTCACTGCTAGTTTTAGGCATTCATGTATTTTATTCGTTTATACTAGGATCATGAAATCGGAACACAACCGAAACCTGTGGGAATATCTATGCATTCTGTAAACTACGCTCACAAATTATTTGTTATTGTAATAAAATATCGTTGTCGCAGCTAAAATTAAAAATAAAAATGTACTCGTTTTACAGCTATAACAATAAAATCAACATACATGATAACAGTGATATCATGTATTTTTTTTGATATTTCAGTGGTATTTATATTTACGGATAATCCCAAGATTAATTTATTTGTTGTTGCGACCGATAATGCGTAAAGTATATTAAAAAAGTAGTTCCATAAGGCTTATTTTATTGTACGTGTCCAAGTTTACAAGTGCCATAATATCTTTATAAACTAGTTTTTTATGCTATTTTTTTCTACTTCACATCATTTATACAATTGTTAACTAAAAATTTGCAATTATAAAATTTGAGGAATTGTGTACGGGTTGGTTGCCAATTGTCAGAATTGAAATTTCGATTTTTAAATGCAATTAGCCGGCACAAGAGTTGGCGGTGAAAATAATTTTCAGCAAAATATTGTGGCAAGCAACCTACCTGGGATTTATTTAAGTGCTGACAGCAAATCGAACGTGACGATGAATGTTTATAATATTTGGGAAAAGCTAATTTAAATTAAATTTTTTTAGCGTTTTGTGTTGGTGTTTACATTGACGTTTGACATGACGTTTCTGACCGTGACATGCCGCCCTAGAAAAACTAAATGACACTAGTTCTATTACAAAACTGAAAAATTTATTAACGCATTCAATTGAGTGCTTTAACGGCAAAGTAGAAAATATAATTTAAAAAAATCCAATTTGTTTTTAATGTTATTTTTTCTTGTGTGTTGAAATTTTTATTTTGCCAATAGCTTCACCACTAGAATAATTAAATCCAAATACACCAAAACCTACTGTATTAACTGTGGTATTATTTCTGTGGCATTCTCGAAATTATATTTGTGTTTTGCTCATATACAATTTCTAAATTCTACAATTAATTTATTGGTAATAATTGCAGCTGAAAATGATTCATAAATAACGGCCCTGGGCAAATGTTTTTCCAAAAGACTTTACAACAAAACACCTACTTTATTTTCTCAAAAAGTAATACTTCTACCAGAAAAAATGCCCATTTGACGAGTAACGTGAGCAGCGATTCATGAAAATATGTAGATGTAAATCGAGCATGATACGTTGTGTGGTTAAACCGAATGATAAGAAGTTAGTGGAGTATTCCGACGTGATTTGTGTTAATAAACATAAAACAGGTCTCGGATAGAACTATGCAGATATCGTAATATAATTACGAACGCGTGAAATTGTAACATAGGTGTAAGCAACGCCATTTAATACAGGGTAGTATGTGGCGTTGCACAGTACAAACCGCACAGAGTATAAATGTGACCGAAATGGAATTTAATTATTGTGTAATGCATTTATGCAGGGTGCATACAGGGATGGAACATTGGTGACGCCTTGCGGCCCGGGCTATGAGTGTTGATCCGGACTGCTCTTGAGGACGATCATATTCAATCTAAGCTCGTTAATTAAGTATACCGAGAGCGTAAATGGGCCAAAACTGGTTGCGATGCCGAACACGTACTGAAATTGTGATTCTGAGGTGGTTAGTTAATTATTCAGACCGGCTAAATAAAAGCAACGAACGGGCTAGACCGACCGGAAAATTAGAACAAATCATTTTTGAGAGACAATTTGGATATATATGGCACTGACCTTCGAACTGAAACATCAAAAGCATGTGCAAGAGGAGTGTCGCAGTCGTCGGATGGGGTTGCAAGCTATGCATGGTTGCACGATCTCAATCCACCCCCGCTATTTGGCCGCTGACTCCCATGGCCCTGCAACAGACATTAACTTCGGTCAGGTCTGCACTTCTCCAATATGAAGCTCCACTCTTATCAACGACCTCAAACGGAATATGGAATTCCGGCTACTTTTTACGTGTTTTATATATATTAGCAGCAGAACTCGGATATATCACGGTACAAAGAGAAGCTCCTTTTCAAAATACATACGTAATAAATCAAATGCGCCTCGGATCGACCGTTCAACAATATCCCCAGGCGTTGATCGAACTTTAACCTACGCAAAAAATTTACATCTGCACCTTCTCTGTAAATTATCAATCCCGGACACAAACAATTACAACAATACCTTATAAACACTGCAATAACTCGTTATCAGTTTTAAATCATTCTCACACCGAACCCTCAACAGTTCGCGTCCAAAACACACTATATACTTCTTTTCATCTCCAGTTTTATCAATTCCACAGTCGAACAGTCTTCTTTCATATTTGAAATATGTGAATATACACCGTACCCCGAATAAAATAAAATCATGTACGTCTCAACGTAAGAGTCCGCTTTATGTGTGTGGGTGTATGTGTTTACTGTAATTTATCCACAGTGCTTTTTTCTTATATTCTCTCATATTCCATTGAATTTAATAGTTGGGTCTGGAACAGAGCGGACACTATGGGATTTCTGCAAATAAAGTTGTCCCAGGAGAATGTGGCCTTGAATCTCATTTTTTCATGCGTTGTTCAAATTTAAATAAGTTAGTAAATTTGGGTATTTTCCGCATTGTTGACGGGAGTTTGGAGGTGCAATTTTATTTAGAAACGATAACGATTAGAAACTGCAGGAATACGGCGAATGTGAAACAGTTGAATTTTAAATTCAAAAAGTTCGAGGTTGTGTAATTATCAAAACTGTATCAAAAATTGAAAGATTTGTAGGATAAGAAGGGAAAAGTGAATATGATGTGGGTTTTTTATGTAAATATTACGATACGGCTGAGTGGGTGAAATTGGTGTGTAATCTTGGTAGGAAGATGTAAATTAAAATCATTAAATATTTGGACCGCTAGGCGAGGATATTAAAAAAGCCAAATAAATTTGAAAATAGCACGATGTCGAGAAGAGGGTAAAAGCACACCAAAGATAGGGTTATTTAAGAGCCAGGCAACGCTTTGTTAATTTACTTTACTGTGACATCGTGATGGAATGTCACATCACTTCTACGGAAATTGAGAAAGTATTGTAATAGGAGAGGGTGAGTGACAGGCGCGCTTCTTTATCAGCTGCACTATATTCTGGCCGGTTGACACCTTCGGAGCGCATACTAAAACTTCTTTATGTTTTGACCCGGGCCCATACTCGCATACTTATAAGAGCCGTCCATTCTGCCGCCATACGTCTGATTGTCCCACGTATGACGTTCATCGATGGCTGCTTCCTTCCGATAGGCAGAAGCATGTGTCTGCATAATGTGTCTTCTACGACATCCATTCAACACCACGTTCGCGAACTGTCTCCAACCCCTGAAAACGCCCCTGTGCGCTGCAGTTTGTTTAACAATAAGTAAAGTACTGCGTGCATATTTATGCGCCGCCTAGCTTGCTGCGTCTCGGCTTTTCATTTTCTATATTTCCAGTGTATGGATCTTTTCAGCGTTTGTAGTTTCTGTCGTTTGTTTTACTGTCAGGTTTCACGTGTTTTAATAATTAAAATTATTCGCGAAATTATTGTGTACACTTCGGACTTCAAAAGATTTTAACTTTATTTCTTAAAGAATTTTAAATAAGCTCTTTGCTTTGCTTTACCAGTTCCCGGAATCTTAATGTTGCGTTCCATTAAATATTTTCTTTTATTTATCAAATGCAATCCATTTGATGAACAGACGAAGAACGACCGACATCAGGTGTCGAGGGTTGTAAACACGATAAGGTGTTCGCACGTGCTTTCATTCACCACTCACCAACTTAACCTCCACGTTTTCCTTGCACCCCCTAAATCCACCACCGCTCAAATTGCCGCCGCATCTGAACCAATAAATACGGTTATTTGTACCTTATGATCCCTTACCTTAATAAAACTGCAAATAATCGCATCGGCAACTAACACGCCCACAGCGTTTTTACCTATGTTTTTCTGCAGGATACGCGAACGCCTTCCAAACAAAAATTAATTTCACCATTTTGTAAAATAAAACGACCTGTCGGGGTAAATTTAACAAAACATGTTGATCTGTAATGATTTTGTTCATAGATGAAATATTAAAATTAACTATTTCAATCGACAATATTTTTATTTTATTCAATTAGTTTTATAAAAATTTGTCTAACAGAAAAAATTTTAAAATAAAAGATTCGTTTGAACTGTGTATTTATTTTTCAATTATTTAACATTTATTGTGTCTTCATCCTGATGTCCTGTTGTCCTCGGCAAAACTGTTGTCAATAAATACAGAAATACGGTATAAAATGAGATTACAAACACAAACACACAATTTTTATTTCGAGTACTTCGCCCAACAGTTACCCTCGGTCGAATTAAATGCAGCACTCTGTAGAGAAGCACATCGTTCGTGCAACATCATCGAGATGATGTTGGGTTGTTTACAGCAAGTTTGTTGTTCGACATGAAAGTGTGCAAAAGTTTAGAGAAAATTTTGTAAAAGCCTGTATTTGGTTAACATCGCACGGAACGTGATCCCTCTTCCCTGACTGACAGAACTAACAAAATTTAGCTTGTGCTGAAAATCGGTTCGTTTCGAATCATCAGGTCGCTGCGGAGCAAAAAGGAATAAAGCGTTATTAGATGGAGTGGGTTCTCCGGTGCAAAGTAGAGCGCAGTCCGCGTTCCGGGAATGATTAGACTATTGGCCATAGAGGCTCCCGTTGGATCGTGGTTAAATGTTTGTTAATCTATGCGAGTGCGTGTGTGTTGGTGAGCACAGTAAGCACAGACCGGGCGCTTAACATCAATCGGCCGCATTCGTTTGAAACACACAGATTCCTAGCCAAAGCCCATACAGTTTATACATCACTCTAATTAATAAATGGCGGGCCGTGCACATAAGATGATTAAAGCTAGCACTCTGTTTACGAATCGTCCTCGAGGGTGAATAGACGCACCGATTCTGATACACCGGGAGCAGCGCGCGTTTCAATGGCGCCTGACACGTGAAATTTATAATTAGAGGGCTAGCCCTGCAAGGGCAGGAGCGTTTGAACCCGTCCGGCGACAAGAACTGGCCCTTTTTACTTTTTAATTATTTAAATGAGGATAGAGTGTGAGGATAACAGTCGGTGAGCTTTGGCGGCAGTAATGGGTGCATGGAAGCTCTTGTATCGAGAGCGAGCTTTCCTGCTGATCACACTAGATAGCAGGCCATAACGAGCCGAACTACATACACCTGATTGATGGATGTGTCGGAGAGCCGAAGAACCGAACGCCGTTAACTTTTCGGCCAGTTCCGACCCAAATATGTGTTCCCATTATCTCTTATATTCTTTCAATTCGCAGATTGTTTTGCTAGTCTAAGCGCGTCTTTGAAATTGTGCACCCATGGCACGGCCCTTCACGAGCTCTTCCGGTTCGTGTTATACACTCGGAGATTATTTCCCTTCAGCTACTAAACTTCCCCCGGATCATAAAAAAGCTGCCACAATTATAACCCAGCACTTCTTCATAACTTGACAGGTAATGAAATACTTTCCAAAGAAAAATAGACCTCCTCCCAATTTAACACGCGTTACTTTAACAAATCATGCCAATTTCTTTGAATTTTATCTACACGCGTCAACGTTTTACAATTGCTAGCTTTATTTGTCGGTTATTTTGCTACCGGAACCGGAAACTCATTTTATAATCGTTTTTAATACCAACGTTATTAATCGGATTTAAACAAAAATTCAAACAAACTAACATATTACGTGTCGATAATGGTGGATGCGCCGGGGCTAAATACATGGGCGATATTTTGTACCCCGATTACTTTGAAAGAGATAATAGCAGAGATCATTTGGAACCTAGTTGACTATTAATATACTGTGTGCAAAAAATATTTTACATCAAAAAGTAAAACTATAAATCTCACCATGAATTTTAGTAACAAAATCGTTACATGTTTTACAATTAAAACAAAAATGATCCGATTTAAACAAAAATTCAAACCGTTAACTAACATATTACGTACCATTATGGTGGATGCGCCGGGACTAAATACATGATTGCTTCAAAAAAGATAATGGCAGTGGTCATTTGGAACCTAGTTAACTAGTTAATACACTAACCTAGTTATCTATTAATATACTGTGTGCAAAAGATTAAATAATTGAAAAATAGAATAAAAATCGTTTTGCTTTATCGTTTTAAAGAGATTAATGTAAGTAGAGATTTATCTTAGATCTTTTGAGCAAATCGACGATTATTGGGCGGCGAATCCGACAACACATCTTTTATTACTCACGCGATTGTTTAATGAAATAAGGCCGTGAAAGCTCCTAAGTGGCGATGCCATGATATTCCGGTCGTTTTAAAAGCGATGCGTGCTTTCGTTCACACGCAACCGCTAATATGTGATTATTGCAGTAGAGTTCTTTCGTAACGGATCGTCATTGTTTTAATGCGGTTCAAGAAGTGACAAATTCCTAATTGGAATTCCTCGGGCCCGGCCTAACCAACCCACTTCGTAATGACGCTTACTTCGCTTATACGCCGCGTAACAATTTTAATTGGCTCCAAACAATGATCTTTTAGCAGCGTGAAAGTAATTCGGCGGATTCGTTCGAACACTTTCCATAAATACGTTGGGGCGTCAGATATTGAGAAAAATAAACGGAGATAGAATCTGTCCTGCCCTGCCCTTCTATCAATTTCGTTTACAAAAGTTAATTTAAATTTTAAAGAAATTTTAATAACATTTTCGTTAGGCACACAAACAATTTATTAGATTTATTCGACTTTACCTCCAGGCAAGATGTTCATGTATGTATGCTTAAGACAGAGTCACCGGCAGAATCGGCCGGAATGTAATATGCGAGTTAGTCGTAACTCCGTAAATCTCTTGTAGGCCATAAAGACAATATTAACTCTCTCTCTGCACTTAGCAACCAGATGAGATTATAAAGGTGCATAATGTATCGCGAGACTGATGCGCGGGTCAATTCTCTGAAAGCGTTCCTGGCTTCAAATAGGCTGATGAAATTAACGCTTTCACCTTATTTTCAAGAAAAACACACTCAAACTTCTAAGTGCACGTATTCATGTTTCACCCAGCATCTTTCATTTACTTAATGAATCGCATTTGCAACTAGGGCCGCTTCTCGTCGACACAAAAATTCTACCATATCTATTTCAAGGTAATCACCACCGCCACTTTCTCATGCCCCCGGTCCGTAACCGCTCAAAAGCTGAGAAGTCGATTAACGTCACGCGTAGGGAAGAGAAATAGAGCTTAAATTGCAGCACATCTAAGTTCCTTAGCGGAATCTGCCAAGCCGGGATATTTTACAACGAATACCCGGACAGACCAGTGAGATAACCCATTTGTTTCATTTTCTACAAATTACACACGTTACAAATAAAAATACAAACTTCAAACGCCAATACACGACTCACAAAAATACATACGACAAGCCAGCTAAAATCGAAATTGCGAATTTCGTTTCGCGGTGCATAATAACAGCGCTTTAACATAATTGAAACCGAATCGATCACAAAATATTTGTTGTTTACGTAACATTTCTGTTCGTGTATTAATTATTGTCAATTATGATTACAGTGCTGACGGCTCCTAAATTTTAATTAACATTTTCTGTGAATCGCTGCAGATGGAGCGTGGCTGGACGCGCGTCTTCGCTGATGGAAAGGCGTCGTGAAAATAGTCGTAATTTCGTATTTGGGGCTCGCATTTATAAACTCGGTGCGTGATTATTGCGTGTTTGTGCTGGTAATTTTGATTAATACGAAAAGAGAGCAGAGGCGAGGCGGTGGGATGTCGTGGCCCCAGCATCAGAGAGAATAATATTTGGAAAGCATGTTTTATCTCTTTAATGGCCACATTGGATTATGTAATGAGAAGACGGGTGAGTGTAACGGGGTTGACTTGCAATCCCAAAATGGTATTTGGCAAATTTCCGAACAGGCGACTAAAATTAATTTCTCTATTCTCAGACATCAATTCATACAACCCCTTCAGTGACATTTATAAGTCAGGAGTGTATTGTTATCCAGAAGTAACCGCGCGCAATGGGGCCTCGAGTAGTTAAAAGCTGTGCGGGAGGTACTCATCAAGTCGATCCCGAGGGAGTTGGCTCTTTAGCTCTTTTGTTCGAGGACTGAACGGCCCGTCCGCCGACTTGCAATGTCGACCCTGGTGTCGAATACTGATGGGGCCAAAGACAACGATAAGGTGATATTCTATTTATTGATTGTATTGGGCGTTTATATTCATTCGTTTTTGGGAAAAACGCAGCACCTGGGACTAGACCGAAGCGTGGGGACTGCTTTTACGTTATGGCTTTTAAATGCGTGAGTCCTCGCCGCTCGACAATGCACACATATATTACCATACTATCAAGGAATCTCTCGTTACATACACAAAACGAAAAATACCATTCTTCTTAACATCGACACTAAACCGCACCAGATAAGCAGATATGCCGCCTCCTTCGAGATGATTGGTCGCCGCTTAACAATCACTTTTCTACCCGTCACGTGTCAAACACACCGCTTCGCCAAACTTTTTAAAACAATCCAGAATCCATCACTCCAGCCGCAACTTTGCATTCTTACAACTAGACCTCCTCCCAATTTAACACGCGTTACTTTAACAAATCATGCCAATTTCTTTGAATTTTATCTACACGCGTCAACGTTTTACAATTGCTAGCTTTACTTGTCTGTTATTTTGCTACCGGAACCGGAAACTCATTTTATGATCGTTTTCAATACCAACGTTATTAATCGGATTTAAATAAAAATTCAAACAGTTAACTAACATATTACGTGTCGATAATGGTGGATGCGCCGGGACCAAATACATGGGCGATATTTTGTACCCCGGTTGCTTTGAAAGAGATAGTAGCAGAGATCATTTGGAACCTAGTTGACTATTAATATACTGCAAAAAATATTTTAGATCAATGAAATTTTTAGAATTTCAATTGTAAAACTATAAATCTCACCATGAATTTCTGTAACCAAATGGTTACGTGTTTTACAATTAAAACAAAAATGATCGTTTTTAATAATCCGATTTAAACAAAAATTAAAACGGTTAACTAACATATTACGTATCAATTATGGTGGATGCGCCGGGACTCAATACATGGGCGATATGTTGTACCCGATTGCTTTGAAAGAGATAATAGCAGAGATCAATTGGAACCTAGTTGACTATTAATATATTGTGTTCAATAAATTGCGTGTTATCAACAAAATTTTTAGGATTTTCAAAAAGTAAAACTATAAATCTCACCATGAATTTTTGTAACCAAATCGTTACATGTTTTACAATTAAAACGAAAATGATCGTATTTAATAATCGGATTTAAACAAAAATTCAAACAGTTAACTAATATATATTTTATATATATACTATATTACGTGTCGATAATGGTGGATGCGCCGGGATTAAATACATGGGCGATAATTTGTACCCCGATTGCTTTGAAAAAGATAATAGCAGAGATCATTTGTAACCTAGTTGACTTACTAATATACTGTCTGCAAAAAATTGCGTGTGATCAATAAAATTTTTAGGATTTTCAAAAAGTAAAACTATAAATCTCCCCATGAATTTTTGTAACCAAATCGTTACATGTTTTACAAAAAAAACGAAAATGATCGTATTTAATAATCGGATTTAAACAAAAATTCAAACGGTTAACTAACAAATTACGTATAATTATGGTGGATGCACCGGGACTAAATACATGGTCGATATTTTGTACCCCGATTGCTTCAAAAGAGATAAAGGCAGTGGTCATTTGGAACCTAGTTAACTAGTTAATACACTAACCTAGTTATCTATTAATATACTGTGTGCAAAAGATTCCAAGTTATTATATTTTAGATCAATCAAATAAATTTTTAGGATTTTCAAAAAGTAAAATTATGAATATCACCATGAATTTTTGTAATCAAATCGTTTTACAAATAAAATAAAAGAATTTTAGTTGTTGTGGTTCATTCATATTTGCCATCAATTTTTTAAATTTTTATTGCTTGCTTCGTATTTCAGAGGACTTTAAGGGGAAAAGAAAGAAGTGAAGAGAAATAGAGACTAACGATTCGTAAGACTGATATATCACTTCAATCCGCGATTCGTTTGTTGGTATTATGTAGCAAAGCGGCATAATCCGTGGTCGCAGTGCAGTGCGTCTGCAGATGGTCGCTAATTCGCAGAATCTGTAGACTTGGTGCCCCATTATCTGGCGATTTCGAGATAATCGAGCTCTAAACCTTAAATCCTTCAACGTAAATTTTGACGACTAGTATTTAGTGGTAAGCGGCCAGAAAATACGTACAACTGCAAAGAGATAGAAGAACGAAGTGCGGATGGAACTGGTCGGTGTGATTACAGAAGGTGGAAGAGCGAGTGGAGCACGCAGTCTCTTAATATGAACGAGAGAGGCACTTCTAGACGCGTTCCTAAATCAGTCTGATTACAGATTGCAAAAGGCGCTCGCTCGTTTACTAACTAACTCCCGGCCCGTTACTTTTATAACTACTTGCCAAGACAATGTAATTAAATGGCATCCATTTGTAATTTCGGAGCGGCGTGCAGGGAATGTAAACGGCGGAACATGGAGAAGGTGTGACTGCGCGGCCCGCTACAATCCCATCGGTACGCCAATAAAAACAAGCAGCTGCTCTGTCAATACTTGCACTGCCGAAGAATAATTAGCAGCAATAGCGACCGATATTTGCATGTCGAGGGATAGGAAACGCAATCCACCGCGAGGACCCCTCAGCCGTCACCATCGACATCGTCGCGACCTCCACGTCATGCAAATCAAATTGACCTTGCGTTTATAAATGACCGTGCGGAAGCTGTCATCGACAATAACATGCACTATCAGACGAGCAGACGTCGCCAATGAGCTGTGGGAGTTGTATTCGTCCTCAAAAAACTCTTCATTAGCACTCGGAAAATGATCGCTGTCACTGGCAGGCCGCAGCTCACTCGGTCAATCATTTCGTCATTAGCGCCAGAACGCCAGACAAAACACGTAGTTTGACTATTCCCGACCTTCTTCGCCCACTCCGATTAACATCACCACCACCATCATCATCGATGATTAATCGATTGCGCCCCAATGAACGTACCGCCAACAAACCTGGATTATTGCACTCCAGTCTGCAAATTGTTGCACTCGCGCGTTTTGTTCCCTCTACCAAGGCGGTTCGAAAAGTGAAAGCACTTTACTTACACTTTTTTCTGCCACATTTAAAATTTTAGTTATTATTTGTACAGTACCATATTATATTGGGAATAAAAAATACCACATTGATACAATCATCTTAGTAAATATTTAAAAACATAGAAATTTATAAATGCTATAAAACCATCATCTTCAGGACTGTCAAATAAGATACCTATACTGCCCTCCTAAAACAAGAGGTCCCATCTGCAAAATTATATATATCGATATTACAAATATATTGTTGTCAAAGTTATGTAATACGCAAATTTGATGTACAGTCGTGGCCGCAGAAATCGGGCCACCAAACATTTTACTTTGTGAAAGGGACTTTTATGTTCTTACTTGAAAATCCGAAGACATTATTATTCTGATGAGTTTATTGCATTGTTACACTTTTAGAGTAAAAACATTCTTATGTTTAATTAATATCAAAACTAAAATCTGAAAAGATTATGGCAATTTAATTGAATTGCAATAAAACATTTTTTTGAACCGATAGTTTTTAAGCACTGGCGGCTGGTCAGCGGAGGCAGAGTAGGCAGTGCCTCCCCTGCATCAAGTGACTTAATTCGTTCCGGACTTTGTAAATTTATGATTTTTATCACCTTTCAAGTCAATAAAATTCTACAAAAAAATTTGATCTGGTTGGAGATACCATTATCAGCTTCAGATCTTAACAATAATTATTTCAACCGAAGTTGAATGGAAACGCCCGCCCGGCGCTTTTAAGCATTTTTTGCTTGAAAAATGCACCTGACTGCAAATCGCAGTGAAATCATTGCTCCGGCGCTGTGCCTTTTTTAGAACTGTTCGTGTGTGATTGGGTGCTTTTTTCGGATGGGGTATAGCCTACGGTGCCGTGAAAAACTTCCAAAAATTGATTTTGATTGGGTTATAACCACTGACGGCTTGTCGTCAAGTGACGAATTTATTAATTTCAGATTTTGTAAATTTATGATTTTTTTCATTTTTCAAGTGGATAAAATGTTACAGCAAATTTTAATTTGGTTGGAGATATCTTTTCCAGTTTCAAATCTTAACAATCATTATTTCAACCGGTTTGGAATGGGAACGCCCGACCCGCGCTTTTTAGGCATTTTTTTGCGTGAAAAAATGCACCTCGCTCCGCAAATCACAGCGAGGCATGGCTCTACGCAATGACTTTTTTAGGACTGTTGGCAGGTGATTGGGTACGTTCTTAGGATGGGGTACGGGCTTCGGTGCCTGAAAAACTCTGGACTGTCAGGAGTCTCATTTTGAATTTAGCGCACATCATCTTTGTCTAATTGCTTATTTCACACCCACACCCACCATTTTGTGTGGGTTTGGTCTTTGATTAGACAATTGCAAGATGGTAAAATAAACAACCAGTGTTGGTGTGTTAGGTGACAACGATATGAGTTTAACGAATTATATTTTTATATTTTTTATTAAATATTAAATTTACTCCGCTTTTTTGTGATGGATAAATTGTTCGTCACAAATCCTCTAGTTCTTCGTCCAGACTTGAGGCGTTTTTTGACTCATTAGGATAAACCACCTCGAGAATTTCCTAATTTTTCTTACAGGAAGGGTAACAGGGGCTTTAAATTCGAACAATTGTTTTGTTGGCCACGTTTTTTTATTTTTGAATAGTGCTAAAGCGAAAGCGAAAATTCGCTGTTAAAAATTTAAATCACTTGAGCGCCATACAAAAAGTCAGAATCATGTTAGGCAACATGTAAATTGCATGTTTAAACAAACAAAATATAATACATTTAATTGATTCGGCTTGTCAAGTGGAAATTTAACAAATATTTTATAACTCGGTCGGAAAATAATATTTACAATTAATAATTATATAAAAACGTTTATCTGGCTATATTTTTATTTATTTTTCTGCAGTAGTATAATTAACAGGAATTTGGTTTCGCCGATACGATGAGAGTAGATAATCGTTGATCAGAAGAAATTTTAAGAATTAGTGTTATTGATGACTACAAGAAATCGGGAACTTTCATAACAATTCAAATAGAACTACTAAATTCTATAGTTCACGTTGTAACTAAGAACATACATTTGTGAAATAACAGTTCAATTTTTTTTACATGTAACTTAACATTATATCAGACAACAGATATAAACTCATCATTCACCATTTTCTGTAATTTTAAGACATAATACGACATATATAGGGTGTTTTATGAATTCGGGACGCACTTTGGAGAAACATGAATATTTTTCTAAAACAAAATTATTGGAAAAAATAGCATCGGACAAGATAAATATATGTGAATGGGGATAATTTCAAGTGTCAGAAAATTAAATCAATTTATCATTTAAACATTTTTCTACGGCCACAACTGTACGTATTGCTATTGTAGCATTCATTTCATTGACAACAGTTGTCTGTCAAAAATAGTTAACAACCTAATATTTTCAAAACTACAATTTCTGATTTAGGACAGTATATTTTATTTCTAATTTTAGGAACTTTAGTGATTGTTTTTCAAATGATGTTAAATCTAATTCTGTTATATGTTATTGTAACGTAAGTTCCTAAATATGACAATAAAAGTGTGGTAGTCCTAAACATATTAGACAATTCCGAAAACTATCCAAAAAAAAAGTTTTGCAATTACTGTTATACAATCCCAGAACAAGCATTCACCGGCGATTTGGGTCGTAAACTTTTCAGCTAGCTCTCGTAGTTAATCATTTTCAAAAACGTCACCACTCAAACACAAGTTAAGAAATAACGCACCCGGCGCCCACGTATTCCTAACTTTTTTGTAAGCTCTCTTATTCTTAACGTTAAACCACCGCATGTTCGCTGTAATAGCTTACTTCCCGCCGTTACTAAGCACACACGCAGATGTCTCCAAACCTTACTTGGATGGCCAACGAAAATCGTATGAACCAACTGGCGTTCATTGTTTTATCAATTTTTATGCTTTATATTTCAACCAAAGCCGGCGTTAAATGAACTTATGCTTTTCCCTCCAACAAAAAAAAATATATGCTGTGATGTTCGCAAACACACAACCCTTCTGTTGCTACTTGATACTGTTGAAGCTTTAATCAGATGACGTACGTCCAAGCTTACATAATTCGTCACAACACACGTTTTGATGAAAATCGAGATCACCGGTCGTTAAGCTAATTAAACGTAAAAAAACTAAAAAGATTCGTATGTTTATTGCACAGCTACGGCTTTTACCTGTAATTTGCAAATGTTTGCATTTTTGGGGTGGAAACGGCAAAGTACACGATTGGAATGTGTCGTAAGTCCGATTCATCGAGATCGGGGTGAAATTAGCGGTATAGTGCAAGTAAATGACGATGCGCGCATGTGTTTATTCAGAGTGGAGAAGACATGCCGGGGAAATTAATGTTGGGGGTGAGTGTTAAGGGTGAGTCCCGTCTGGCGAACCACGACCGTCCGACAGCAGCGAACCGCGCATACAAGAAATCAATTTAACGACTGAAGAGTAGCGCGGCGGTATAAAGGAATACGTTATTGGTGTGAAGATGGACGAGCGTGTTGATTGCACGGCCCGCATTCCGCACATCCTGTAGGGAAACGTTTTAATAACACGTTTAAAAATAAAAGAGCGCTCCGCGCTATCGGCCCGGAATTAAAGGATATTTGTCATTCATGATGTTTCATCGAAGCACCGCCGCGCCGCCGCCCTCTTCCATCCTGTCTCATCAAACTTTCAATGATTGTGTATTGCGAAAGTAAGTGTGAAACACTTACGATCGACTTGCAGCGCACTACAGATAAAGCTTTTATAAAGTGAGCGATCGTCGGCGGGCCGTTCGCGCTACCGCCGCTGCCGCGCGCCGCCCCCAAACTAATGGCTTTTAATAAAAGCTCGACTATAAAAATGTTGATTTATTATTAGTTTGGGCGATTACGGGCCGCAAATTTTTGCCGAATTTTTTATTAAAGTGCATAATTAAAACATGCCTCATCATTAGTTCTTAAGTGACAGCCCGAAGAGGTGGGACTGAGAAATGGGCGACGATCACGATATGCAAGCCACGAGAACGTATAATTGCACCTTATCTTCGGGAAGATAGTTGACGCGCGCCGATACATACAAATATCCACACAATTCCCACCAAATCCAACCAAATAAACAAACAAACTTGGAAACATGGAAACTGTCCGACATAAACACGTGCGGTTTTTAGTGCATCGTACCTAGGACGGCGAGTCGTGCATGTGCAGCGGTCGAAAGTTTGTGCGGAGTTTTGGGCGAAGATTTGCTGAGTTGCGGAGTTGCGCTCAGAGTCGTCTCCAGCCCGAACGTCCGCTGCTCGCTTCACAAACACTGGTCATATACTGAAA
The DNA here is from genome assembly GCA_964023215.1 of Eledona agricola. Lineage (NCBI taxonomy): Eukaryota > Metazoa > Arthropoda > Insecta > Coleoptera > Tenebrionidae > Eledona > Eledona agricola. Next base: position 17,075,498 of record OZ026862.1, on the reverse strand, counting down.
GGGCACCGCGTGCCTTTGCTCGAAGGCCCGCGACCGCCGCCGAGCCGGGCATCGAGCCTGTGGGAGCGGCGTTTCACCACGCCCCCAAACACTGAAACAAATGCGACGAGGAGTGAAGTAACTGTTGCTCTTACAGAGCTTCGCTGGAGGGATGCTCCCTTACGGAAATCTGCACAGGAATGCAATTTCATCAAAGCACACTACAGCGTTGTGTTTTGAGTCCAGATCACAGGGCTCGGCCACATGGAAAACAAAGTTATAAGTCGCGGTTACGGTTTCATTACAACATACGCTTTCCTCTCGATGACCTACAACTCCACTCTTCTTCGTCTTCTTCCGGCACCGCGCGCTTCTTCATAACCTCTCGATTTTTTTTCAATTGCACCGCACTCATTTTATCGCAATTCCGCTTCACTGTTTGCTTACTGTTGACTTACTTCCGCCACCCACTAATTTTATTCGATTTCATTCGACCACTTCATTACAAAAAATTATTTTGCAATTTGTTCCCAAATTTCATTTCCAACATCAAACAAAACGCTCGGGCGCATCCACCACTTTTACGTCAATTCAAAATTTAAATTTGCAATTTTTTCAATTATTTTTTCTTTAACGTCAAACTTCAACCGATCATAACATACATATAACAAACATCACAGCAAGATGAAATTTGATACCCGGCCATAGTTGATTATTTTGGATTTAAGTATATAAACGGTTTTATTTGCCTTTCGGCCTTAAGACTTCTCTATACACTCTTACATTTAACCTAAACCAACTTAATTTAAATTTCTTCTACATACAGTACTATGTAACACAAATAAATAATTGCTTGTTTTACACACAACGCTTCTCATCCATTCTATTCCTCTTCCATCCTCATTCAATACCTCATCCCTCCTTCTTTCTTCCTGTCTCAGACTCTCGCATTCATCAGGTGTTCCACTGTCTCTCGTCTTTCTCCGCATATTCTGCATACTCTCTCTTCATTCCCGCACCTAAATCTTGCAATCATTATTTTCTCATTTGCCTTTTCTCTTTACAGGTATTCCGGTAGTTTTTCAGTTTTTTTTTTGGATTTAAGTAAAATATTTACAAAATGGCGGCATATCCGGAAATACCGGAAATTGGTGCCATCTTTGATTTTTAAAATAGAACTACCCTATTTTGAATCCACATTTCTAATTTAACTAAATCGTGAGTTCAACTTCCTCAATTATCCGTACGTATCGGTCATAGTTTTTGACTTATGTTACTTTTTAAGCAGAAATGACAACTTGTAGGGGTCCACTAAAAAATTCATATCTTCCGAACACTTGAAGATAAAGGCATCAAATTTATTTTGTTTTGTTCTTCAAGATCGCCTGCATGCGCTGATTACCTACTGGCATATGGAGTTTGCTTCCGTGGCCTACTACGATGGAGTCAATTAGGCAACGATAAAATGTCAAAAAGTCATTTTTTCAAATGGTACCTACTATTCATAATGCCGTAAATCGACATAAAATTTAATTTTAGGGTCACTTTTATTAAGGTTCTGTGAGTCTGTCGTGCATGGTTTCTGTGAAAATCTAAGTTATTTGCGAAAATTGTACCCTTTTGCGTAATTCTCAAATGTAACAAATGAACAATTGTTGAATTGCAAAAAGGTTTGATAATTTTATAAAAACGATATGTAATCTCTAAAATTATTTTAATTAAATTTTCAAAGACGACAAATGATAATAGCAATAATACAATAATAACAAACGAAAAGTTTAAAAGATATTCCAACCAAATAACAGTCCTTTCCTCCTAAAAAAGTGAATTCTAATTATTCAATTTCAAAACAATAAGTAGTAATCTGCTTTAAAGATTTACGATATGTGCATCATTTTGATTCGGACACTGAATAATACGACGTTCGACAGTTGCAGTTGCATTATGAATTTCATTTTCATGTAGCCCATTCATTATTTCTGTTATTTTTGACTGCAAGTTTTTCATATCCGTGGCTGAGTTTCATAGACGCGATCTTTAACACGTCCTCATAAATAAAAATCCAACGGTGTACTATAATCATTTAATTAATTAATTTGATAGTAATCGTTCATTTTTGTATTATAGAAATCGCTACTGTGGATGCTGACAAAATATTTGACAACTAAAAAGTTATTTATTTCTTTTGTTTCATAAGTACCTGCAAATTTTCAAAAAACATTTGAGCAGGTTTTGCAATTTTCGCGAATAATGTCATGTTTCACAGAAACCATGCACGACAGACTTACAAAACCTTAATAAAAGTAGCCCTAAAATTAAATTTTCTATCGATTTACGCCATCAGAAACAGTAGGTACCATTTGAAAAAAATGACTTTTTGACATTGTATCATTGCCAAATTTACTCCATGGTTGTAGGCCACGGAAGCAAACCCGATTTGTCAGTAGGTAATCAGCGCATGCAGGCGACCTTGAAGAACAAAACAAAATAAATTTGATGTCTTTATCTTCAACTGTTCGGGAGATATGAATTTTTTAGTAGACCCCTACAAGTTGTCATTTCTGCTGGGAAATGTGGATTCGAAATGGTGTAGTCCATTGAATAAATCAAAGGTGGCACTAATTTCCGGTGTTTCCGGATGTTCCGCCATCTTGAAAATATTTTACTTAGCTCCGAAGTAGTCTACTATGGCCGAGTATCAAATTTCATCTAGCTGTGATTAAATTTGTAAGTTAAATATTTTCTAATAGGCGCTTTAAAAAAATCAGCCTGTATAATTAAAATTATTTATTATTTTTGGAACGGTCGAAAATGATATTAGTCTTTTCAAACGTGTTTCGTTTCAGTGTGGGGTGCACTTTTTACCGGCCGAAAGCAGGAAGAGAAACGGTGTTTCGGTATTTGGGTATTTTGGTATTTTGTTTTTGGGTGCACGTGGGTGCGTTATTGACTCCGGTCGCAAATTGTTTAACGGGCGGTGGCTGGGGTGCGAAGGAGGGCGACAGAGTGCGAACGGGGCAGGGCAACAATGCGGTTACTGGAGATGCTTAATATACTAACGCTCGAGTAATGAACGTAAGATGAAACAGAAACAACGATAAACGTCCTTAACACCTCGTGATGAATAGCTTAAAAGTAATATAGTGAACTTGCACGGTTGTGCGAATGTTGAGTGCCGCCGGTCGAGTTATTAAACAGTGGCGTAGTATTGAGTGTGGTGCGTATCCGAAAAGGGTGGTCTCCTCAAATAACAATCAAAGACGATTGCCGGGCCACCACTTCGCTACTATAACTCAGCAACCCTCTATCGCACTTTGCCAGACCGCATTTAATCCTTGCTGTTCTCTACCCCCCGCGTGCGCCGTTATAAATAAATTTGTTACCGAGTCCTTTATGGAGGCGTAATCATATAAAGAAGAAATACGGTATATTTTATGATCGCGGAAACCAGCAAAGCATCAATGTTGTATGCCACTATTACACGACTCAAGATTGCCAGTCTCCGTTCTTCTCCACATCGACAAGTCGATACACAACGCACCCCATGCAGCGGACGTGCATATAAATTACCAACGATTTTTTCCTACCATAAAAGCAACAATTTTCTTGCCATAAACCTATTTTATTCCTCATCTGCTCTACTCGCATAAAAACCGTTTGAGGAGAACTCTAATCGTACGCCAAAACACGCGATGAACATATTTCACCCTTCCAACCTCACAACAATGTCTAATTCGATCAAATTTATTTTCACCTTCTATCGTCTCAATATTCTATTCTTCAATTCACTACTAGAAAATTATCTATCCTACCCGATTGATAATTGTGAAACTAGTTAGTTATAATCGTGATTATTTAAATTGTTCACTATCCCAATACATTTTAATATAGCCACACGTTCCATTGTAAAAATATATTCTTCTTTCCTTTTTTTACATTTTTATGCGACTATGTTGATGACCGTGGATTGATCCATTTTTTCGGATGAAAGAAATTCCAGTTTTGGTAGAAGAACAAGGTTCACATATCGGCACGACTGCACGTCCCGAAGGACTGTCTCTCTGCCACAGCACGGGGTGTGTAACCCTCGACTGTATACACACAGTAATGGAAATCGTGACTTACCACAGCCGCTGACACCGTTTGTCGCGATACATAATTAAGCTATCATTCTATCACTGATAAGGTGACAGACCAACTGTAAACCAGAAATTAAGCCACGGGTGATTATGCACCAAGCCTGTCACTCAACGCAGCACCGTAGCTTTGCCACGATACATCTCCGACACGAACAGATGCTTCGAATTACAAAAAAAAAACATTTCTCCGTCACCGATAATTTTCCGGATAGTAGTATGTTTGGTGCGTTTCGATTTGAATGCTCAGAACGTTTCAAATTCTTGTCAATTTTTTTGCAACAACACACGTTTCATTTGTATTCCGAATACAGAATATTATACGCGGAAATAACGTTTTAATCAATATTATTGTTGCATTGAAATTTCTAAACGTTTTTTTAAACATCGAAATTTCGGCTGCGAACCGGAAGATATCCGCAGAAACGCATTGCTATGTAGGCAATCAGTAAAACTTTTAATTGTATATTTGTACAGGCAAAACGCCTCTTTCACATTTACTTAAATACTATTTTACATTTTGTGATTTATCGTATGATTTTTCACATGATTTAGTCATAAACAGTATTTTAGGGTAAGTTGATTTATCACACAGAATCAGTCATAAAGTCAGTCGTAAGAAAAATCATGGTGAATCATAGCTGATTTTTGGGAATAGAACCCTGTTTATTTTCATCAGTGATCAGTGGCCGCTCGTGATTATTTTGTTAGGGAGGCAAACAATTTTTTTTAATTTGTTATTAATGTCCTTAAATTTTGTATTTTTATTTTTTGAAATTACTACCATTCACATATATTTTTTTTGTCCAATGGTATATTTGCAATAATTTTTTTATAAAAATATTCATCTTGACTGAGCGTAACAATGAATAAATAGAGTTTGGGGAGCAATTATTTTAATTCTAAGTTTCAAGCACCGAAGTCTATGCCCCATCCGAAAAACGTACTCGATCACGTACTACTTTCTTAAAAAAGTCAGCGCCGGAGACATGCCTCCGTTGTGATTTGCGAGTGAAGTGCATTTTTTCAAGCAAATAATGCGGAGTCGGACGATTCCATTGAAATTCGCTTGAAATAATTATTGTTAGATCTGAAGCTGAAGAAGACTGCTCCAAACAAATTAAATTTTTTGTAAAATTATGTCAGCCCGAAAAGTGAAAAAAAAATCATACATTTACAAAGTCTGGAAATAAATAATTCGTCACTTGATGCAGTGGAGGCACTCGCCCTCTGCCTCCCCCGTTTTGCATAATGTATGATGTATGTATGATACCTGGAGGTGTGAAAAATATTATATATTAAGTTTTTTATGAAAATGCTGTCCCTAATTATAATATCATTGTTGTTAGTTTTTATGAAACTGCGAAAACTAAAAATATAGATAAACCTATTTATATATTTATTATTTTTGGTGACCGAGCTATAAGATATTTGTTAAATTTCCACTTGACGTGCTGCATCAATTAAATTATTATTATATTATGTTTGTTAACATGATCTTGAATTTTTTATGGCGTTAAAGATATTTAAATTTTTAACAGAACAAAATTCCGGTTTGAATTAATATCTTAATCGGCAGTTTTTAAAAATAAAACATTGTTTGAAATTAAAGTACCTGTTAACATTTACATTTCCTGTAACAAGAATTAAGAAATGCTCGAGGTGTGACAAAATCGTGTGAAAAATCATAGAATGTAAAGTAACTTTAACACATAATAACACAATAAGATAAAACGGTTTCAAATGTCGGCGTTTAGATCTCCATAAAATAACGCAATCCAAGCACACAATATTACGAATTAACGCTTCCAATGCAAATATTGTCTAACTTCTCTATCACACGCGAAAACAAAAACGAAAACTTGCGCTCGTTTTGATCGGGCATTGATTGACTTAGGAAGTAAAATATAGCGTACAGAAGTTGTGGCAATTTTTATTACGCTATTTTAAGACTTCTATGTCTTATGCAAATTTAAACACTCGTACTTGAAGTTGTCTATTTTAACGTATCCTGCTTTATGTTGCTCACGTGCGCTATATACGTAAGTAAACGTAAACGAACCCAGGCAAATTGTTTATATTCAATTAATCGACGCATCGTATAAGTACAGTGTTAAATTACGAATGTTTACAATTCCATAAAACAAAAGGTTATATTATAATAATGTAACGGAAAAATTTCCTGTCACCTATTCAATCAGCTTTGTTAATTATTAAAAAAGCATTACGTGTAAGTTAATAGCGCATAAAATAAACGTAGTGTTAACGTACGTTACGTCATTTTAACGGGAGGAATGGTTAATGGTAATAGTGTAAAATACGCATTAATTGTGAGTAAAAAATAAAACATACGTTTCGTCATTTTATGTGAATCTTTATTGTTGTATAATACGTACAATTTTCCCAAAACTCCAAAAACATTGACGGGTACTCCATTTTTATAGCAATATTTTAGGAAAGCGTATTTAAGGAAAACATATTTAAAGTTGTGCCTGACAGCTTCGAGCGGTATTAAGTCACTTAGCTACTTTGAAGCCATTCCGTGGCTATTAACAAATGCGTTCCATTTATCTTAAAAGTGACGATGGTTGTCTCGATTAAGTAGTGACGTGATGAGGAATTTGAACAAGGAATAAAGGTGAAATGCTTTATTTAAAACTACAATCAGTTGGAGTTGTAAGTTAATTAGTTAATAATTTTGTCGCTGTCATATGAATAAAAAATTGCTTTTAATTTATTTCCGCAGCAGACGTTGTTTTGCGGAACATGATCGATCCGTTAAAAATTTCATGGATGTGAAATAATTCACTTTCCGTACAATGTAGTTTTCGCGGAGCTTACGAAAGCTGAGCTGTGGCGTTGATTCGACATGGAGCTTTCGGCGTCCAGCGTGTGCGCCGAAAGCTCTATGAACCGAGACGTGCATTATTCTTTATTGTCTGTTTTATTACATAGATAATAAATGCGGCTATTAGCTAAGCGATGTTTTCATCGATAGTAGACGACAGGGCGACCTTTAAATGTCGCGCTGGGACGGTGACGGCGCTTCCTGGGGTCTCGTAGACAACGTGACACCTTATTCATACTCTTAGGTGTCGGCTGAGGTTCGGGCAGGCTTCCTGATCAGGATGAAAGCTCCGGTATTATGTGGGCTGCGTGCCGGGCTATCAAGCAGAATGCTGAAATCCAGAGGCAGCGTATCGCATTCACCCCGTTAAATGTTAGCCAGCGCCCGAACAGGAATACCGACGCTCTGGGAGGTTCCGTTCTGAAAACGTCATTACTATTCAACTCACGGGGGCCACCGAACCGGGCACCCTGTCATTCTTGTCTTTCTATATACTATACACCCTAATAGTTAGATAAGATATATGTTCTAACTCACATTTTTGCCGTAGATCCCAAAAACGAAAAAATCTATAAACTATCCTGAAATATTATCATTTCTTTTGTAAAAATCAAACTACTTCACCAGCTCTTGGTTACAGGCCGACTGATATTTAAATTCATTTTTTTATGCTTGTAGTCATTTTTGCTTGTCTATTTCGAAAATGTGTCAGAGGACAGTGTCGAAGAGATGACACAGTTTCTAGTTTTAAGTTGTATTTTTTCTCCTTGTAAATAGTTTGAAGCTAGCTCAACTTCCGAGTCCAGAAACTATCGGATCAGACGCAACTACAAACAAAAGCGTGTTTGTACACTTCCGGTTCAATTCATCAGTGCATTCTGGTCAAGGGATTACATTGCGCGAGATTATAGCACACCGAACCAAAATTATCCACACACTGCTGTAGTGCAATAACAGAAACGCTTAAACGTTTTTATTGATTTCCGTCTTTGCTCGGTAAGATATTTCACGAATTTTTGAAGCAAACCTATTGCCAGGCACTTAGAGACTTTATTTTCTCTTCCCGTGGCGGTTCATTGTCAATATATTGAACAAATATTGACGAAGGCGACGCACCGATCGCCGCGTTCGATTAAATAAATGAGAATATTAGAAAAGATTCGGTTTACCTGTTGGAGCAGCAAAAGTCAAACTGCCAAGGTGTGGGATTATAATAAAAAAGTAATCCTAAAAATCAATACTGCTATCTATCTCAACATCCATACATATATCAGAATTCGGAAAACTTCCCATTCAGTAAAAAGAGGTATAATAATGCGATAACGGCAACCACTTTTAATAAATCATTTATCATTTGCCCGAGAGACTCTAGCTATATTACTCAACCATATTCTTAAAAGAGAAGATAATTTTAATGGTCATTATATCAAAACGAAACTGTGCTTGTTTAACTAATATCTTAATATTTCAATAATTTTTTGACGAGTTAATCTCTTTTTAAAATTAAAAACGTACGAAACGTTTCGTTTCAAATGCGCCCCTCTTTTTATTCCAGATGCGTTTATTTCAGAGAAAGTAATTAACAGAATGGTTTTTAGTGGTTCAAACCTTCTCCAAATATTAGTTGTACAGTTTACTTGGTATTTAGTTCAGCTGAAAACATTTCTCTGAGTCCAAGAACGTTAAACTTGCGGTCAAAGGAATCCCTCGTTTATATCTTTTTAATTAATGACAATTTTTTCCAGAATGACCGTTAATAGTTTTAGTGCAAAATATTCAATGATCCGTATCTATCGAGTATCACAACTTGCAAAACATTACGAAAATTATATTGTTAATAACCGCAACTTTTACGGATAAATCTCTTAATTTCGCAAACTTGAGTGGTTTACTTTTTTTTAAATTATTGCCCTTTGAAAGTTTTTGTAAAAATCCCTGGCAAATTGTAAAAAAAAATGTAAATTGCAACTCGCAATTCCAAATTGTTACAAAAAATATATTTTAAAACCGTTTCTTGTACTTGTACATTTCTATTAAATTACTAAAATTATCCATATTTGCAAATGTATGTACTAAATATTCCAATGAACACATTATAATACAATTATAATAGAATTTTAACCATCCGCAACTTTTTCTAACGATATATTTTATAAAAGTGTGTAGGCTTTCACGGTCGGTGTTGTCAACAACGGTGGTATTAATCGGGTTTGTTGACCGTGTTCCATGCGAAGTTCCATGAGGGGGGGTGTAGTGAGCGCCCCGAGAGGCTAACTCAGCAAGTGATCCCCATGAATCTCTGCCAAACGTTTCGTCCACAGCTGCGGTGGACATCTTCAGTGGCGGTGTGGTCGTGGTCGAAGTGACGAAGTGACTTCGACCACGACCACACCGCCACTGAAGATGTCCACCGCAGCTGTGGACGAAACGTTTGGCAGAGATTCATGGGGATCACTTGCTGAGTTAGCCTCTCGGGGCGCTCACTACACCCCCCCTCATGGAACTTCGCATGGAACACGGTCAACAAACCCGATTAATACCACCGTTGTTGATATATTTTATATTAATTGACAAATTGTAATATTATTTTACGTCGCTGTTACTCTACATTCTCTTCATGCTTCTCTCACCATCTTAATTTTTTAATAAGCAATAAATTACTTTAGAACTGTATGTATGTATGTAGTACCAGTGGCGGGTTGTCATCATTTTGTTAGAGTTGGCAGGGAGAAATGGGGTATTAATTACCGTAAATTTTGTAATTTGATTTAACTTTCTGACAAGCTTCTTCTCCGTTGAATTTACTGCCAATCATAAATAATTTTCTTGTCCGACTCAAGTCTGGACGAGGAACTAAAGGATGTGTAACGAAAGCCGAGTAAATTTAAATTTAATAAAAAGATGCAATATCCGTGTACTCATTCACGCATATCATTGTCACCTATAAATTTGTTGAATGTTCGTTTGTAATAATTTTGTTGTCATATATGTATATGCTTTGCGCCTTAATTTGGCATATGCTAAATAAAATAAATAGTCACCTAACATACCAACACTGTTTGCTTATTTTTCCATCTTTAAATTATAAAACTACAATAGAAATCTGACCAAAGACCGAACCCGCACAGAACGGCTTGTCAACTATTAAATGACGCAAATAAACGAATATCATACGAAGATGATGTGCGCTAAATTCAAAATTTGATTCTGATTGGTTCTGGGTGTTTGCCTTTCCAGAGTTTTTCAGGCACCGAAGCCTATGCCCCATCCGAAGAACGTAGCCAATCACGTTATAACAGTCCTAAAAAAGTCATAATTCCGGAGCCATACCTTCGCTGTGATTAGCGCAGTGATGTGCATTTTTTCAAAAAAATGCATAGAAAGAACGGATCGGGCGTTTCTACTCAAATTCGGTTGAAATAATAATTGTTAAGACCTGAAGCTGAAAAAGGCTTTTCCAAGCAAATTAAATTTTTTTGTAAAAGTTTAACAACTGCAAAGGTGAAAAAAATCATCATAAAAATCACAAAGTCTATAACTAATTAATTTGTCACCGGATTTAGGGGAGGCAGTGCCTCCTCTGCCTCCCCCGACCAGCCGCTGGTATGTATACATACTAACTTACATGTATGTAATTTATGTAATTGTGTTAGGAATTATAATGGGTTGCCTATAGCGCTGCATAGTTTTGAGGTCAAGAACCACAGACGGAACTTTGAAGGTGATCAGGAACGACAATATTGAATTTTCCATACACCCATGGAGAGTTTTTGACAACTTGGGGATGCATGTTTGAAATATCAAGTAAAGTTAATTTAGTAGAACAGCAGTTGAGCATGGGTCGGTATTTAAGCGAGGCGAGCGGAGGGGACAGGTAAGCCCCCACACGACTCATGGTAAGAGGGAAAGTAGTCGCATCGTAAAGTCGGATATGGTTGTTGCGTGTCCCAACACAAACCCATCGAACCCAGTAGTGAATAATGTGTGAATAAAATGCCGCGCAAGTTGCTAAAATTTTTAATACTCTTTGACAATACGTCTCTGTTGTACTTCCCCGGACAGTTCTTATCAGGCAGAGTTCTCATCGAACTTCAGGATGACACGCCTGCACTCGGTAAGAATATTAAATAAGCACTGTCATGTCCTTACAAACTCGAATCTGCAATGGCTACTCTTATTTTCGCGTCAAATTCTATTATTCCATCTCATTATACATTCAGAGGCATCGCACGACCCAAATACAGTTTCAGGTTGCATAACGTTGTTGTTTCAAAGATCAAATTCAGATAGGAATTTGGATGTAATGTGGGCGCAACTGGTTGCCAAAATTGGTCACTGGTGTTTGCATTCAACTCTTCGCTACAAGCACCTTGACCCGTGATTGCTGCATCCAACACAAATTCCCGCTAAACCTAGAAAAACCACTTAGCGTTGTTAACATTTCGCAAGGTTAGCCTCCGAACGAAAAATTAGCATCGTTTCAGCTCTACTTTTGCTCGTCAACCGTCAATTCAATTAAAGTAGTTTATAATTACATTGATTTAAGGCAACACATTATTTTTTGCATGGACTATTACTTTCCGACATGCAAACCGCATTTAAATCATTCGTGTTATTACCTCGTGTAAAGCCTTTTTTTTTTTAAACGAGTCACCAATTCGACGATGTGGAATTTGGAAGCGGCGTCTTGGCTGCGGTTGTTTCCCACCTCTAATTAAATAATTTTCTACGCGAACGGAAACGTCATTGTATAAAATATACATGAGTTTTCCTTTTAGATATTGTCGAAAGGGTTGACGTATAAAGATTGAAAAGTAATGTTCCAAGCGACCAGCGAAGCGTTTAGGTTTCGGAATGATCGTTCTGCATTGAAAACAGTCCAATTTATTACGCTGCCTGTATATTTTTTCATTTAATTCAATTTGTTTATTTTAAAGTAAATATCATAGTTTTTGGATGCGGATAAAGATGATTTCTAGTTGAATGAATCAAAAGTGATGGACACGTTGAATGTTTGTGGGCTCGATATAATATTATATTAAATTTGAATAATGCATCCGGTTCGATCTCGTTGACGGCAACTTGCTCAGAATTTTACGGATTATAATTAAGCAAGGTTGTTTATGCTCGTTTTGCATCATTTGCCATCCAATTTCAGCAATTAATAGGTTTGAGAGTAAACTGGTCTAGACAGTCGTATGTAACTGAATCGATAACTTAATTTCGCGTGTGCTAAATATTTAATAACAACATATTAAACACAAACAAACAGGAAAAAATGGGTTTATTAACAACGGTGGCGAAGTCATTTCCGCTGCGAGAAATAAGTAATAGGGACTTAATTAGTAAGTGGCCCAATTAACTTATTAACAAAATTATGTGGAATTTTAAAAGCACTTGCAGCAGTTTAATTTCGTGAATGGGGCGAAGCTATTTAATAAGCAAAACTTGGGTAACAAGAGACGCAAAAACCACAGCTCCCGTGATATTCAGCGTAATTTAGAGGAGGGAACAAAACTGTTGACTGGGTATTGCTTATTCCACCAATTATTGTAAAATCTATGAGGCGATAGTATTTGGAGGCTCGAAGAAAATTGTGAAGAAGGCCCGATTCGTAAACGCGTTGTGAATTCACGACAAGCTTCTCTCTAATCAACATTTCCCCTTACACAAAGCCGAACGCTTTCCCTTTTTTTAACCCCTATACAGTGTCTGATCTGATAAAATCAATCATGAAAACATAATCTCTTATCCCCCTTAAAGACTCGTGCCGTGACTTACCACCTCAAAAGTTACGTTGATGGCGCGTAAATCTCTGATACTCGCGATTCAACTTTTATCACTTAGAAAATGGGCCTTTTACGAAGTTTTAACCCAATTTTTACAAACACCTTTATTATTCGGTGTTTTAACTTTGTTTTTTATTTCTTGCGGAATTGAGCTGAACGCTTCGTTTTATACAAGCTTTTTAACTTATGAAATATTTTTTTATACGCAAGGACCTATGGGATATAAACTACGTGTTTATTCAGAAACCGCAAAATACAAAACATGCAGAAATAGTGATTGATTTCTCGGTTTCTAATACAGTGGAGCATGCATAGTCAATTTATTCTACTTAAATTATCGTTCTAGTTTGAGAATTTCTAAGCGGATGTTATCGGAAAACCAGAAATTTTATAAATTGTGGCATAAACAAGAATTGTGATATTGCGCGACTGTCGTCGTGCGCTTCTCTTACTACGATTTAAACACATTTTTCTAGTAATATTTCTGATTATTGGAATCTGCAGGATATGTTTATATTTGCCAAATTCCGTTTGAAGAATAAGAGTGTGAGATTCAGGCGAGGGATTAAAGGTGAGAAGACGGATTTGCATTCTCCGTCTTCTCGTTTTTCACAAGTTTTGAAAAATCAATATGTTCGAAAATAAGCCGTATTTATCGCATTGTGTAAACGTATCCGTAAAGCAAAACATTGATCAAATATATAAGTTGGGGGAAATAATTTCGGTGGTGAAACGTGAGTCCGATTCAAATATTTTACAAAGAGAGTGAGGTTTTTAATAAGTCAACTACACTCGTAAAAAAGCTATTTAAATGTCGTGATTACTCTTTTATCAATAAACCCGGATGAACGAACGAAATTCATGTTGGGTTTTTTAACGAAAATAAAATAGATTATTAAAAATGTTTCACATTTTGGGGTGATCGATTTTGTGATGGAAAAAGTTCGGGAGATAGTGGGTAGGTTAAGAATTCTTATAACCTATTTGCATGGTCGTTTTTGAAAAGCAGACAATATTTGAAACAAATTTAACTAAAAGAAATCTCAACGTAAGTAAAACTTTCTAACTTAAATGCACGTTTCGTAAATCGAGCTCTCGCGGGAATTTCCTTGCTAGAGTATTCCGCCCTTTTATAATTGCATTTTATGTCCGTTTTATGTACGAAATGTAGGTCTTTATCACTATACAATTTGTAGATATACGTATTTGAGTGCTATCGCTTTAATAGTGAAACGAGAGGAATCTCGACGCTTTCAAAATAGTGAATGGTGAAACTATACAAAATGCGGCATTCTTTTCCGATCCATTCCACAAACATGTTGGAAATCGAGAAGGAAATCCGTTTTAATTATGGAAAATAAATCGTTGAAACATGCTAGGTGATGCAAAATAAAGTGATCGTTCCAAAGGGTTATTAAAGCTGCAAATCACCGCGTTCGAATGGATGTTTTATAGTTTAAAGCTGAAATAAGAATTTAGGAGGTGACGCTATTTTTCCCAAGACCCCTCGTGCGAATTTTCTTGTGTGAGAAATTTTAATTTCACCTAATTTTGATTTATTTTTTCTTATTACAAGAGGAATTCCAAAGATTTCAGCTAACTTCAGCAAAATTGAATTTATAGATTACCAACAGCAGCTGACAGTTTTATTTCCTGCCTGTCTACGAGTGCATAGTTTTGATAAAGATATTTGCTTATCAAAGAAACAAAAATCTCATCGTTTTATATTGCTTCTGCAAAATCGTCGATTTGGTTTTCGTAAAAAAACGAGAAAATATATAATTTGTATTTGGTGCTTTGTACCTGGGCACATACTTTATCACCCCATTCCAGTACATGGCGCGCTATTTAGGTGTTGTGTGATGGTTGGCAGGACAGGTCAATAATTAGTTTGAGGGTGAAACGGTCTCGATATTGTAAAGGTATATTAGTTTAATTTCAAAACACTCTTCCCGCCAGTGTAACAATTGAAATGTTCACATTCCGCTATTTATAGGTGGCTTATTGATTCATCGGAATTAATATCCAAAATGATCCATTTAACATTTAACATTTTCTGCCTCGAACGCACGGAAATGTTACTTCCACTTCTTAGATAAACTATTGTACAGACTTTAAACAGTTCAATCTTGGCTGCCGTTTTGTCGGAATTTTTACAAAAATTTTCATTCAAATTAGGGCTTGATAATTGCGGAAACGCTCGAATAAAAGAGTTTCCAAATGAACAATTCATTAGTAAAAATAAGCCATCATTTACCGTTTTTCCCCTTGTCTTTTGTGTCATTCTTATTAAATTTGTAACTTGAATACGCGTTGAAACATTGCTCAAGGAAAATGAAACTTGTACGTGCTAGCTATTTTAAATTAAAAATAAACTTGCTTTTAACATAATAACATTATGCGAGAAATTCTGTTTTGGATAATGCCTTAAAGTTAATTTTAAAAGAACACAAAACCAGGTAAAGACAAGTAAGATGCTTGACTTCTTGAAATTGATATTGATCTTAGTTTTAAGTGCCTCCGCGCCTTTTTATTACTTTTGGAATCCTGGTGTTTGCAGGAAAATTTTCAAGTTTACGTTTCATTCAATAGATATTTTTGGTCATCGGTATCTGCGTCGAAGTACAATTATTTGTTTAACAGGCCCAACGTCAAATAACTTACCGTAGTGACAATGCAGTACAATTTAAAATATTTCGACATTAGTTAATTGGAGCGCTGTGGAGGATTCCGTTCGCCGAGATAATCAAATAAGCTCATGAAGAAAGCTGTGCGCTTTTAACAAAGCACTTATCGTCGTCGGAGGACCAAAATAATGCGTGTTTTAATTCGAGTGTTTTTATTAGATTGAGGAACACACTGAAATGTATTCAGACCGAATTTTTTGACGGTGTCAGATTTTAAAATCCGGCTTTTAAGCTTTCATGTCGAAATTCGGGTAATTAGTGCGCTCCTACATTTTTATTGAATGTTTACATAAATTATTCAAAATTCCATTTCAGTTAAAAGACCGAAGTTGTTGTTCGGAACGTTCGCTTATTTAATTTTTTTATAAAACAAAATATTACTTAACTAATGCATGAAACACAGCATTCGATAAACAATGAAAATATCTATAAAGAAGGCACGCAAAATATTTTATTTTGGCATTTATCCCGAACTTTATTTTACGGCGCGACCGTGAATATATTTCCGGTAAATTTTATGCCTCCGGCGTAGACTTCTCACTTCTAATTTACAAAATAATTATAAGCGGGCGAGTTTTAAGCGTTTGTTTCGATGCAACCATGTAAATAACTATAAAAGCTGTCACCGGTGCGCAACAGGTGACTTAAAAACGTCCATCATTAAAAGCTCTAGTGTTGCGTTATAACATAACGCGACCATATCCTCTAGAAAAATTCATTTTATCAACTGAAATCGCGTTCTCTATTTATTAAATCCGGAACTTTAAAACCTCAAAGGTGTTAACGTAAGCCGTAAAATATACGACAAATCTTTAGGTGTGTATTAAATTCGGTCGCTCGAAGAAATGGAAAAAATCGCTTGCTTGTGGCCTTAGCGATTAATAGAATAAATACCGGCTACGTGGCATTTTTCTATTCGACTGTCGTAAAGCTAACCAATAAACACTAAAAGTCCAGATAAAAGTGTTGTTTTAACTACCTTTAAACGGCAACACCTTTTTAGCCATTTCTTTTATCAGTTTACTTTAAAATATATTAAAACTGTTGTACTACCGCCTTTAATATAATTAATATTAAAAGCTGCGTCTGCTTGTTTCAACTCACCTTATTTATTTTGGAATCGTACGCTTACTTAGAGCTTTCACAAGAAGCAAGTTGCGATCAATAGTTATAATAATAATAAAATGTGAACAAGCAAATGTGAAATTTTATATTGTACAACCGACATTATATTTTTACCGCTTGGAGTATTTCCATTATCTTGTCAATTTGAAATAACAATTGTATACGCCGATAAAAAGCGGGTATCTGTTTTAAAAATCAATTGAAACGATGCCGAGGAGGCGTAAGTTAGTTCAGTTATAATTATAAAGTGGGTTCGGAATTGTGAAAGAAAATCTGATAATTAGCTTGAATAACTTGATAACACGATGGATTTGAAAAAAATGTTTTTGTTCACTTTGTGATGAGCGAAATGAGAAAGAATGAATTAAAAGAGACGGTGTTTTCTTGGAATGGTTTTGTATTTTTATAAACATTGGAAGGTTGATAGGCAAAGAATAAAATAACTAATCATTTTTCAAATTTTATTTAATCGGAACATAATTAAACAGGAGTAGCAAATTAAACATCTTAACTTTCACATATAGTTCTAAAAGCGATTGCAGGTAAGGTTTTGCTTCGTTTTCTTTGGTAAGCGGCTCGTCATCGGGAATAAAAACGAAGAGGTTAAAGAGCTTAATCTAACACGATGAGGCAACATAAACGGTACAAACAAATTATTTTCGAATTGTAGAATATCTTCACTACAAACGTCAATATTATTACAATTGAAAACATCACTACGTCACTAAAATTCACGGTCAAGATGCAGACACGGAAAATAATCACTTCATCAGAGCAATAATAAAAATTAAATTTAATATACGGCGAGATGAAATAGTTATTTTGGCCGGGAAAACAGCAGAAGCAAGATGAGAAATAAACACGAACATAAATTGAAGAAATATATTTTACACAGTCGATTTTGCAAAATTACTAACATAAGACCTTACTATTTTTTCCGAATCAAAACCCAAACATAAAATCATGCAAGGGAACGCTTTGTATTTTATCACAAATTCAATACGCTCGAAACTTCGCTCGCGGGTCCTAAAACTTCGTTTTCTTAATCGTATAACTTTAAAAAATGTCTCGGAAATTGGTCTAATGGATATTTAAATAACAATAATAATTAAATTTAACGTTGGCAATTTTTCAGGAATAATTCTTGGGAAATTCGTTTTGGTGTTATCCTTCCGCCAAACGCTCGAGCGAAGCAACACATAAAATGAACAATTAAAAAATGCATAATTTAATCCGTGTAATGGTACGAGTCAAAACGGCACTATTTTCTATAAATAAGTAGAAAAATCGACAATGTGCATATTTGTCATGTCCTGATAAACTAAGTTTAAAGCGACGTGACTGATGATAATTATTTATGAGCGCTTTGGCGCAGCGTTCCGGTTGGTTTCGTTGTTGAATTGCCAAGTGTACACCTATGCGTTAGAGAATTTCGTTAAAACTAACTAAATATTTCTAACTGTCAGAAATCGGCGCGATTAATATCAGAAATGGTATAATGACAACGGTAAGAATAGAATCGGACGGGCTCAACGAATTGTCATGAATGCAACACAAATTCGACTCTGCATATGTGTTGTTTGTGGTTTTGAGGCTTCCAGTATATCGTCGCGGCTAGAGATCTATGTTCTTTTAATGCGATAACTCATACAGGATTTGACAAATTTACATGATTTATACAGTCCGAAGTTTGAGTCAACTATGGCGCAATACCGACTAGTCTCAAGCTTTGCGGATATCACGAGTAACTTCCAATTTTTCAACAAACCTAATTCTAATTGACCTCATTTACATATTTTCCTCTTAAGAGAGATTAATTTTCATTTCAAATTGTTCCTAGATATTTAATTTAGAATTAAATCGATCGCTTCTCTAAATGTATTATGCACGCAACATTTTTTAACTACTTTATCGAGATTTCTACATTAAAGAAGTCGTAGATGACAGTTTTAAATATTTTGTCGTCTCTATTTATTGAATAAAAATTTTGATCAAAGCGACGCCCTCTGCTCTTTAAATTAGGACCCTTCTTCCAGGTTTACATTTCCACGTGGTGGGGGAAGGAGTTGTGAGGGTTCGGAGTTCCCGTCAAGAGAGGGTGTACGATCGAGAAAACTACATAGATTTTCGGATGAGACTCCTAGGGGAGCCTGGTATGTTATGCTGGCATGAAAATTTATAGACGTCTAAAAGAATTTTGCAGGTCAAGGACCTTCGATGCTTTCTCCTGGAATCCACAGTTTCCCGTTCAAATTGGGTCTTCCTCTAGGTTTGCCTTCTACATTTTTGGGAAAACACGGATGGGTGCAGTATTTCTGCAAAACGGCGCTCAGAGAACCCAACGGACTTACCCACAAAAACCAACAAGTTTTCATAGTGATGAACCCCATCGATTTAAATCTCGAACCCACAATCCTGGGTGTAAGTTTACTAACCTTCTTAAAAACTAATTTCCGTTTTCGAGCAATTTTTCATTAGTGCATTGTTATTAATCTAGAACATTTCGGGACAGGAATCGTTTAGGTGCGAAATTGAACACAAATTTGGAGTTAGTTGCGTTGGATCTGGACCAGTTGTCTGCAAAGTTACCCTAGACAGAGGTGGATACGTTCCCGGTGAGAGTATAGGTTTGTAATTGACCATTCCACATTCTCACAACTAATTCAGGTTCTGGTCAGGTGTTTCGGCCAGTATTTCAAACAGAAGTCGAGTTACAATAAAAAGCACTCGAGCAGCTTTAACAGAAAGCATAACCTACATGGCCAGAGGAAAAGTAGTTCAATCGGAAAAGCGTGAACTAGCTTCACTAGCCAGAGGCAAGATTAGACCAGGAGAGAAAGATGAATGGATCAACGAACAACTTTATATACCACCACTTCCACCGACCAATTTGCGAGGTTGCCACTTAATTAAAGTCAACTATGATGTCTACGTAAGAATATCACATCCATTTTGCATTCATTAACTTCCCTTTTAGTTCATAATTGAACCAAAAAACCTGCAAAAAGAAGTGAAACTCCAATTACCCATTGTCATGGCGACATATCCGTTGAGGTCAGACGAAGACAGTGGTGGATACAAGTCTGGAACGCATTATCCCTCAACTTTACCAATATTCAGGCCTTGGCTTGAAGACAAACCCACGGTTGAATGAAGTCTATAATATAAAATAACGCTTGTGCCAACAGTACTTTTGAAATTGTACAAAACAAACTACGTAAATAAAGTCGTGTGATTGTAACTGAAGGTATTTTTGCCTCTATTCAGTAAACATATCTGACAACCACAAAAAACTTGCTCCATTTGGTCGTAATCTCATAACACGATTAATTGATAGCCATTGACCACTAAGACACCAGCAAGATTGGTGATTGGTTCGTCTTTTTTTACGTTTTCACGCCTTTTATGAT
Source organism: Eledona agricola (assembly GCA_964023215.1). Classification (NCBI taxonomy): domain Eukaryota; kingdom Metazoa; phylum Arthropoda; class Insecta; order Coleoptera; family Tenebrionidae; genus Eledona; species Eledona agricola. The sequence goes on along the minus strand of OZ026862.1, from coordinate 17,055,524 downwards.
AAAAAATACCTAAAAACTGCGGGTTTATTATCTTATCGCCGCATTTTCCGAATAAATAAAATGAAATCCATGATGATTGGCTCTAAGCACCTCCTCTTCGCCATTTTACTGGATAAATTGTATAAAATGCATGGCGCTTGAAATTTGACGCCAAACACGTTCTCGTCGCCATTTTCACGGCTAAATAAAATGAAATCTATTGCACCTGATAGATATTTGGCTCCAAACACCTCCTCTTCGCAATTTTTGCGAATAAATTGTAGGAAATTCATCATATTACATCGTTGTATTCATTTTTTCATGAGCTTTGCAATGATGTGTCAAATGACATCTCTTTCCTTTTGAAAAAAAAGTTAAGGGGGTTACAACCTTCCAAGTAAAAAAAAAGAAAAACTGAAAAGTAGCAAATTAAAAACAAAAATCGTCGTGTTCGGGAATTTTTCGCGAAATCATCTGTATTCAAAACACTGAATTTTTTCATTCTCTATAGGGTTTTCATAAATATTTTATATTTGCTGAATATTACTTAGTAAAAATCTTGCATAGGTACGCATAGTCAGTTAGTAATTTGGCCCCTTTATAAAATTTCCTTTATTTCAAATAAAAAATGCATACAAAATCTTTATAAAATACATGCATATAATTATTTCCAATTCAAAACGTATTAACACGTACATTACATAAATTGATCATTACAAGCGTCTCGGAAAGGTACTAGAGCTCCTGAATTTATAGATGTTATTAGAAGGAGTTTCACTAGGTTTATTTGGCAATGGTTTCATAGTTGTTGGACTCAAGTCATATTTTTAACATTCAGGTCTTTCCTATTAATTCTGAGTTAATTTTAAAATGATTTCTTTTTAATAAGCTTACATAATTGAGTTATTGTTAGCAGAACGTTTTCTATTCCATTTTTGGTTGAGTGAAGTGTATGATATAAAATGTCGCCAACAATACTTTTAAAATCGTACAGAGCAAACTGCTGAAATAAATTCGTGTGATTGTAACTGAGGGTCTTTTCTCTTCTCTATTCACTGGACACATATCTGACAAATACAATCAGCTTGTTTGTTAATCGTTTAAATCCATTTGGTCGTAACGTCATTATACGATAAGTTGATGACCCTTGACCACTAGGACACCAAGAGATTGGGCAGACGATTCAGTCCCGCTCGTACTACAGTACTTAACAAAATGCGTAGTTTAAGCCTCGTTTTAGTTCTAGTTTTTGTGCACTCAAGTCGCAATGAAGGTATGGTAATGTAACAATAACATTTCCGTGACCAAATCATTTTAGCACCCACAAATCACGACCAAGAACTCGTCGCACAAAGCGAGAAAAAAATTAGCGAACAGATCCTACGGATTTTAGATCATTACAAACAACAAGATCCAGTCGGTATTCCTGGTGCTCCAATACCCGATCCTCTCTCGATCCCAGATCTTTCCCACTCGTTTTCGTTGGGAAAGATGTACTTTAAAAACGTACAACTTTTCGGATTGACTAATTTTCGTCTGACGCACGTCAAAGCAGACATTACGGCAATGAAAGTGGAAGCGGCATTAACAATCCAGACCCTATTGGTGACCGGAAATTATACTCTAAGCACGTTTTTGTCGTCCGCTAAAGGTCCGTTCACGGTCAAAATGACCGACGTCTATGTAGAAGCAATAGCAACTCTCGAAGTTGAAAGAAGCGGACAACTTGAAGCGCAAGACATGAGCATGGATATTACATTCAAAGGCATCGCCTTGGACTTCAAAGGATTGGGATTCTTCGCTAATATGTTTCAAGGCGTCATCAATTCCGTCGGATCCTTTATTTTTGATTCCATCAAACCTTTTATCCTGCGAGAGGTCAATACGAACATTCGGAAAGATGTGAACGCTCAAGTGCGAAAAATTCCTCAGAAATTTCCGAATTCGATTTCGCCTTTCGATCAGTTGTTAGTAGATGTAAGGCGTAAAATACGGGATGCCAAATATGATCCTTACAAAGTGGCAGATTATAATAACAGCGTGGGGATTTTTGACATTCGTATGACGCATACCTGGTTGTATGGCCTTTCTTCGGTTCACAGAGTCGGTGATATTGTGTTTGAAGTGAAAAATAAAACAGTGCACGCACTGTTAGAAGTTGGGACGCAAAGAATGGAGGGAACAAGTCACTGGGAGGTATCGTTAGTTGCCGGGTTTATGAGCAGAGCTGGAACTGTCTCTTTCAGCGTGGAGTATCTGAGGGTAATTTCGATTTGCAGCGATGGCCGGGTCTAAACGAATTGGTATGTTTAGGTTCAAGTTGCGGTGAGTCAGTCAATGGACACGAGAAATTCTCCAAAACTTGAAGACATCCAGCTAGAACTGGGAAACATTCAAGTGCGGTTTGATGGCGCTGGAACTGTAGACTACGTCATAGAATTTGCAGTTAATGTTCTTCCGAATTTGCTGAGGTATCAAATCATGGACGCACTGGAGGCACCGATCAAACAACGAATTCAAGCGGAGTTGAACAAGTTTAACGTCGAAGATGTGATTAAGGATAACATCGACAAAATCGACAACCCCCAAAATATACAGTTCTTGTAGGTTAATAAAAACGATGTAATCCAGATTATAAGTTTATTTTGTTTTATATAAAATAATAAAGAAATAATGTACATTATTTTACAGAGTACAAAATTTAACTAAAATATAAATAGGTACAATTAATGTAGTTGTGACTACCAATCATCAATAAGAGATAACAGGAACTCATAGTTAGGCTTTAATGTATCGATTGGCTTTTGTCCAAAGAATGTCTTTATGGGATGCTACATTTTAATTATATAATTACTTTAATTAATAAGGCAATTAGTTTCATTTTTACATACATGAAATATCGAGTAGACAAGAATCTTTAAAGAGTACCCCATAGAATGGAAATCATAGACTAGTCTTCTGGTTCAGGCTGACCGAATATGCCTCACTTAGTAAACGATTTGCTAATGAACACTGTTTTTAATTCTGTAAAATGTAGGCCTTTCAGCAACTGAAGGAAATATCTTTGGTAATTTCAACTTATAACTACTTTACAAAAACAGTCATGTTATACTTATGTCTCTTGCGGCAATAGTCAGATCTTTCAAGGAAATACTTTCAACTGAGATGTGATATGTAGCTAGCACTGAGTCGTGGCTGCACCGTTATTCGGACATCCGCTTACATAACCATTAGCTGTGGTGATTGCGTCTTTACTCTCGTCTGGAATACTGGGAAACCTGATGTGTATATCTTCTCCAAACTCATCGTTCGAATCGTCCGAGTTAAGAGAAAAGTCGACGTCGTGCGCGCCGGCCATCCTAAGCGGCGTGCTCGGATCGTCTTGGGACGGTGACGGTGTGGGACGCGAAGCTCGCGCCTCGACGCCGGCGGCGCTGTGATAGAAGGACACCTGAGAAAAGTTGGAACTCGCATCGTCCAATAACCACGCGCACAGCTTCAAAAACGAAGGCCGCGCTGATGGTTTGTGCTGCCAGCAATCTCTCATCAGCGTGTAGAGCTTATCTGGGCAGTTCTCGGGCCGCTCCATCACCCCACCGTCGATGACATACCGCAAAACTTGATCATTTGACAGTCCCTGGTATGGCTGCGATGCCAACGTCGCCATCTCCCACAACACAACTCCGTAACTCCAAACGTCACTATTACTAGTAAACACACCGTCTTTCAAACTCTCTGGGGCCATCCAACGCACCGGCAACAACCCTTTAGTCCCTTTCCGATAATAGTCCGTCTCGTAAATGTCACGCGTCATTCCGAAATCACCTATTTTAACCGTCAAATCTTCCGCTACCATGCAATTTCTAGCTGCCAAGTCTCGATGGACGAATTTCTTCGCCGACAAATACGCCATTCCATCCGCTATTTCAATCGCCATCTGCAGGATCTGCTTCAACGTTGGAGGTTGTCTGGCGACTGAGGAATCGAACACTTCGATGTCTGGACGATGGGAGCGCAAATATGTCTTCAAATCACCATGCGCCATCAATTCCATGATAACTAAAGTCGGCTGGCCTTGAGAAACAACTCCCAAAAGTCGCACAACGTGAGCGGTATCAAAAGCTTTCATGACTGAAGCTTCGTTCAAAAACTCCAAGCGTTCCCTGCAATCACACCCTTTTACTACGTTTTTTTTATATAGTTTTGGATCTACCTGTTCGTGGCGTGTTCATTAACAGTCTTCACCGCACATTTTATTTGAGTTTTGCCTCTAAGGTCTTTGGCAAGACCTTCGTAGACCATGCCAAAACTTCCCTGCCCCAGTTCTCGTATCAGTTCAATTTTCTTGCGTGGCACTTCCCACTCGTCGGGAACATAAACGCTCGGAACATATTCAGGGTTAACTTCCGGAATCAGTCTCATATTTTCTCTGTCCGCTTTCCGTTTCTTATAGCAAAAGAATCCACCAACTCCCAAGATCTAAACAATAATTATTCAACGCTTGCTTGACCATAAATAGTACTCACGGTAAGGATAACTAAGAAGCAAGTTACGAGCACTGTCGCTGGAGTCGATGATGATCGTTCTTCAATGTAGAAGTAGGCGTAAGGTGAAAATGCCCCGTTTTCGGCAGAAGAAGTTGCAAACACTCTCACGCTGTAGTTTCCAGGTGAAAGAAATTTCAACGTGTAAATCTCGCTTTGATTCTTAAAGCGTGCATATGTAATATACTCCTCGTTCGCTTTCGACTAGAAAATACTTCTTAAGAGATGAAAAACGAACGGAAAACATACATTCTCGTTGTCCAACTTCTTATACTCGATTGTATAGCAAAGAACGATTCCGTTTGGATATTCAGGCGATTGCCAATTTAGGGACACCATTTCTAAGCTCTGATTCACTATATTAACCTTCGCAATGTCGTCGGCACCCTTCTTCATCAACGTCCTCTTCGACTTCATACTAATGTTGCTGCAAGGCGACGACTTGTCTTCGGCGTACTTAATAATTTCCCTACAAGCCTGGACTGTAATGTCGTAAACGGTAAAATGGTGCAATTTAGGAAGATAATATTCCGTTCCCGTTACTTCAACGTAAAACTTTTCATAAGTGCCAGTCTCTAAAATAAATAAAATAAGCTTGTTGACTTATGTAATTGCACTAAATTTGTAATTAAAATGAAAAAAAAAATTGCAACAATTCGTGAGAAACAAATCGAGCAGAGATATGCAGCAACAGCACTCACCGCTATCGGTTATATTCTGAGGCTTGCTCTGCTCTGTTTTGACGTAATTTTCATCATCTTTGGGGAAGTTGTTGTATGTGTCTCGCTTCTTCCGCGAGTCTGCGATATCTCTGAAACAAACCACGGGACCTTTTGATTGTGCTTCAATTCGACGTTTCACACTTACTTTTTCTTTACATAGACCGCGTTGTGCAACTCATCTTCGAAATCAATTCTTGACGTTTGCACGTCTTCGTTGATTGCAGAAGTTGGTGGTTTGTTGTCTAAACACGGGCACGTATCGTTGCTCGGTGTTGTGGAAACGGAAGGTGCTACAGTCGCCGTTTGAATTGTATGCTTTGGACGGTTGGAAGCTACAGGAACAACAGTAAACCATTTTACTTCATTATGCGGCCGACTTACGTGACTTGCAGTAGTATTCCATCTCTTCAGAATCCATGCTTTCAGAACTGTGCCTCTCGGCAGTCACGATGTAATGTGTGAGTTTACCGTTAGAATGTTTGGGAGGTTTCCAAGACAGCTTCAAAGAACTGCTACTGTTGCTCTCAACTTGCAATCCGACCGGAACCGTTGGTACTAAATCGTTTGCAAATTTAGAGTTGCTTGAACTAATGTTGTTATTGTTTACTCACCGGATGGAAGAGTGGTAAAGTACGAAATATTACTTTGAGCACCCCTCCGTTCGGTCGCTATCGTGTATGTTTTAACATAAAATGCGTACTGCGTGTAAGGTTTTAGCGCTATAAGCGGATGAGTTACTTTGGTATCGTTTTCGCTGATGGCTACATCATCAACTCGCCACCTAGAAACGGTCCAGTGAACAAACTGTTAATGATTGAGATAATATTTACTACCCATCGCCTCCGCAAGCATCCCGCCCGTCATATAGAGTCACATTCTGTGTAGGAGCTTCAATTGAATAAACAATATAACCCAATAGCTTGCGCGGATCGTCCATCTTGAACGGTTCCCACTCTAGAACAACACCTTTGCTCTCAATAACTTTGGGTGTATCCACTTTCAACTCTTGAAGGTCACCTACAAGACACAATAGCAATGACGAAAAACGCAATATCGTTTGTTACAAATCACTCACAAGCAATCTTGTCGCCGTTTGAATTCTGCGCTACTTCTAATTCTGTAACGTTAGTAATGTTAGTGATGTTTTGCAGCATTTCGATTTCTCGAATGCACAGTTTTGGATTAAAATGGAAAAACAACCGGCCGTTTTCGATTCGGAGGGTCTTATTCGTATTCCAATTCCAAAGTTCTTGCAGGTTTTGATTGTCGAGTACGACAAACACGTATCTGAAAATGGAGCGATCAAGTGAAGCACACTACTCGAATTTGAATTTGAATACTTCTGGCTTTCTAGCTGCTTGCCGCGGATGACTTTCAAGTTTTTCAGGAAATTTAACGAGACCAACGGGAACGATCTTACTACTTTAAGATAACCGTCGATTTCTTCGATCATTCCCAAATTCTCTTCCAGTTCGCTTACAACGTTTCCTAGAAATATGTGTCACGGTGACTAAGTATGGGATAAGGTGACACCAACTTACGTCCTCCGCGGATTTGTATCTCTAAAGAGCTCGTTATGTGAGTACAACCTCGCAGCGATCTAGCCAAAGCAAAGCTATCTACATTCACACCCGCGCATTTTTTCACACATGTTCCTGTAAGCAAAACTATAAAAATTATTCGTATTAGATAAGTCAGTACCTTGGCACGGTATGCAGTGAGTGTCGTTGAACATATAATTGGCAGGACATTCGGCGATGCAAGCGTTATTGTGGATTTTGTACGGTTTTTCCAGTCCGTCTGGAGATTGAAAATCCAACGTTCGCCTCATATTTTTGCACTCTTCCTTTAGTATGCAACGTCGTCCTAAATACTGCAACATCACCTCGAATCAAGACCAGCCGAAGTTGTTGAAGATACCGACCTGATAATGATTGGGTGGACATGTAGACATGCATTGTTTCTGGTTCCCGAAACCCATGCTGAAATTCTTACAAACCGTACAAATTTTCGTATCGTTCAAGTTGCATCCTCCCAGACAACTTTCGTCGCAACATTTCCCGTTCGCGTTGCAGGCATGTTTACATTCTGGCGGACAAACTTTCTGACAATGTTGTCTGTTCCAACACAAATGTCTATCGAAATTCTCCTTGCCAGATGAGCTTGTTGCTTTCGGGCATGACATATGCGAGCCGCCATTTCCGAACTCGTCTTCTTTCTCGTCCCCGGGACAAATGGGGCATTCGTTCGGCGACTTCAAGTTGTTTATGAAGTGACCTTTCTCGGGGGCGATCGCCTCCCAGTCGATCGAATTGACGAAACACAACGAAGGATTCTTGTCGATCCTGATCAGACCATGCGTGATGTTCGTCAACGAATAAAGACCGATTTCCTGCAAGCTCGACATCTCGAATACGATAAATGAATAAGTGTAGAACGTTCCGCGGCCGCGGATCACACTCAGATTGGGAAATAGCTGTCCTATACTTCGCAATCCGCTGACTCTGTACAGCAATAAGTAATCCGTTATTTCCACGAGATTCGGAAAACTTAAAAGCGACAATTCAGTCTCGTTCAACTTATCGAACAACAGAATCTGCACAAAACCTTCAACCACGTGACAACCCTTTAATCTGTCAAACGTGTCCAACGTATTTCTAATGTCCACGCTTTCACAAACTGCAACAATATCAACAATCAACAAAGAAGCTACATAAATCAAGCGGTAAATGCATTTCAAAACGGAAAAAACAAGCCATGTGCACGCGATAAACGTCATTAATTGCTTCTTTATCTAAAATAGTCGCTGGTACAAAGGATAAAATTAAAAACACTACAATTATGTAGACTAATTCATAGTGCGGTAGATACTTAATTCTATACCCCAACATAAACACAGTGCACGTGTAAGAATTTTTAAAAAATCACACAATAAATTGATGAAGTAGTGTTGACTTTGTAAATTTATTATTTTTTTCACCTTTCGAGTTGTTCAAATTTTACAAACAAATTTCATTTGGTCGGAGAAATCTTTTTCAGGTTCAGATCTTAACAATCGTTACAGCAAGCGAATTTGAATCGAAACGCCCGACCCGTGCTTTTTACGAATTTTTTGCTTGAAAAAATGTACCTCGCTGCGCTAATCACAGCGAAGGTATGGCTACGACGATATTCCTTTTTAGCACTGTTAATACGTGATTGGTTACTTTCTTCGGATGGGGCATGGGCTTCGGTGCCTGAAAAACTTTAGACCGGAGGCAAACACCCACCGCCTCAGAACCAATCACGAATCGAATTTTGAATTTAGCACACATTATCTTTGTTTATTTGCGTCATTTTAGAGTTGTTGACAAGCCGTTCTGTGCGGGTTGGGCCTTTTTAAGATGGACAATTTTAAGGTGGAAAAATACGCAAATAGTGTTGGTGTGTTAGGTGAATGAGAGAAACACGGATATCGTATTTTTTTATTAAAATAAATTTCGGCTCCTTTGTGATGGATAAATGGTTCGTCACAAATCCTCCAATTCCTCGTCCACATTTGAGTCCTTTCTTGATTAATTAGGACAAAGCACTCCGAGATCTTCTTCATTCTTGGCTAACGGATGGTTTAATTTCGAACCATTGTTTTGTAAATGCATGAATTCAATCGAAGAAAACAGATTTATCGCATCGATTTCAAAACATTTTAGAAGTCAAGATGAATATTTTTATAAATTATTGGAAAGATACCATTGGGCAAAAAAAATATGTGAATGTATACAGTAATTTATACAAATCAAAATATAAAATTTAAAGACCATTAATAACCAATGCCTGCCTCCCCTAACAAAATGATCACACTGAATCACAGAAATATTTTTTAAAGGGTCACGAAGCCTAGTTGCTGTTACAGTATAATAAAGAACAGGAAATTGAAAATTGGTTAATAATAAACAGGGAATTGAAAATGAGAAAATAATGAACGTGAATTCGAAAAGAAGCAATAAGAAAACAAACTTTAATAACACAAAGTCAACTATTATAATAAAAGAAAATAACACGCACTCTTAAACTGGTCGGGGATAACTGAACAAAAACGAAATAATGTTTAGAAAAGGAGAGTTGTCGGGAATATACTGAGACCTACCAATTTGCGAGCAGGATATTTGTTACAAAATCACAAGCAAAAAAGAAAAACTACTACACAAGAAGTAGAGAGAAACAACTAATATGGATGGATAAGGCAAACTTTCCCTGTAGTCTTCACCTTCATAATGAAGTGAAAACGATAGAAATAAGAAAATAAACCTTAATTTAGATCATTGGGAAAACGTAGGAAAATATTGAAAACACACTGGGAATGAGACCCATAAATGATGAAAAGAAATTAAAGACAAGGATGTTTGTAGCAGAATCACACGGCTAAATATGGATAAACCGAGCTCTCCCAATAACCTTCACCTTCGCTTTAAATGTTTCCCTATAGCGAGCAACCGTTAAACGACTTGGTTTGAATTGATATGAGTAGTACTTTGTGATCCTCTTTGACGTGAGATTTAAATATATACTGCACTGAATGAATCCGCTTTATGTTATGACAATAACCGTGCGATTTGTAGCCGAGATGTCTTCATTCAGAAATAAAAACACGTCGCAAGCCGGTCGCAAACATCCAAATTCCACGAATCTGAGTACTAATTTTATGTGGATTCTGAGATAAATAAATTAGTATCAGCTTAAATATCAGTGTCGGCGAGTGCTAAGGCTAAAATAAGCGGCGTTTCATTGGTAGCGCCAGATTTTAATTGATGTTTGAAATAATTAAGGGTAGCACGAACGTTTGAGAAGTAAGAAGAAGGTCGTGAGATTGAAGAAGCCTACAAGAATGCGACCGTCCGGAATGCAGTTTAACGTTCGGAATTTGCGAGACGCTGTGTTTGTGCAGCCCAACGGGGTTACTGGCCATCCGAAGGACATCACCGATGGAGTTTGCAATATGCAACTTATCGATTTTAACCCGATTTAATCCTCAGAAAAATGGCGCCTAACATTTGCGTACCGCGGTCGAATAATAAAACAGATTATTTTTAACGCGTTGATACACCTGAGTGATTGATTGTAGCCGATACGGTAGAAGTGTCGGTTACAACTCGGCTTGGAAGAAAGTTCAAGTTTATCAACCTTGCTCCATTTTGCGTCTTCCTCATTCTAAACATTCTCCACCGACAAACGCAAAAAGTGACGCTTTTAGTCCTTTGCATCAACGACACCTATTGATATTTTACAAATTGAAAACATCTGCGTGTATCGGTAAAAATATCATCACAAAGCCGATCAAATTATCAATGGCCTTTCTGATCTTTCAACTCACTTTCAAAACTCACCAAGTGATAAAAAGGAAAAACGCTACACGCTGTGAATCAGCGGATCGTTATAAAATTGACAATAAATTCTTTTCAATATACAATCTACAACCACACATGATTCATACTACAGCAGCATTTTTCATACCAAGGAGTAATAAAGATTTGCGAACTAATAAATCGATATTGTAATTCCAACTCGTGCATTTATTTAAATAACACTGACAAGCCTCCGTTCTTTTTTCATTCGCTTCAAGGAATTACCAAGCTACGGACTGGAGGTGAATTACACATACTTCTATGATCAATCTTTATTGAATCGATTCTCAAAAAATTTTATCAGTTACATCACAATAACCGAAACTACAATTTTATCGTGCACTCGAAAGGCAAATGGTACTTCACTTAATCGTAACGCCTTCTCGTTTAAAACACAATTTGTTTTTGTGACATTACTCCACTTGTTTGAAATTTACTGAAAAATATTAATGTACACGGAGTTATATGTATAGCAAAAAACAAAGAGTGAATGGTGGCGCGTTTATGAAATATCACTTTACCTGAGATATTAACAAATTTTGTCAATTATCCCAGAACGAGTGAATAACAAAAAAAATGCAACGACAGCTTCAAAGCTCGCACAAATTCCTAAATATTCGAAAAATTCCCTTATGTCTAAAATTGCCCAAAGGAAGAATATAAAACGCACCCTCCCTCTCCTCGTTCTTTTTTATTCAATTTGTAAGACCTAAGGGTCGGTATAGTGATCAAAGAACAGTTCCCAAATCATATTTTCACTTTTCAGTAAAATAAATGAGTTTTGTAAAGAAATTATAAACTTGTTGAAATGGTAAATAAGTAGAAACGTTGTTCGCTGTCAGTCTAATCGAAAAATAGCTCGTTAAAGGTTACTTTTAGTTATTATTTGTTTTTTAATAAGTTGATTGTTATCGTATGTGTATTGACCTAATCAAATCGCAGTTAACACCAATGTTGTTGTTGTGATAAATTTGCATGTATGTCAATGTTTATAAAAATTAAATTAGCTTTACATGTCCAGGTGGAAAAATTCGAAGAAAAACGCCTAAAAAGAGACGATTGGCCGTAATGAAATAATCGAAATAACCAGGACGGTGGTTGAGTTTCGTGAAGATATTTTATCGTTATCGGTGACAGTTCCGGTAGCGTTGTGAGTTTTCATAATGAGTGATGACTGTGGCATTGAGAGCTCAAGGAACAAACAAGAGCATTAGTCATTGGAAACGGACGAATGATGAGGGTCTGGCTCGAGAATCGCAGGTGTATCGTTATTTCCGTGATCCCAGTGTTCCTACTCACTTTCGCCGCCATTCTGATGAGCGAGGTCAGAATTGGGCTGGAGGTGGTTAGCCCGGACGATGGCCGGGGCGCCGAAGAGGAGCACCAGGGCAGCCGCGAGCAGGGCCGGCTCCGAGCCAAAAAAGTTGGAACGGCGGCGCTGTGGGGCCGTGGAGGCAGAGCCGGTCGCGGCCATCAGTACCAGCACATGGACATGGGTCTGCTGGGGCCCAAGCAAGGTTCGCCTTCGTCGATTCGCACCGTACAGAATTTCAGTAAACTTCTGACGCAATGTCTGGTCAATGTAATCATGTCACTTGGGGCGGGCGTCCAAAGCAAGCCAAAGGCTCGCTCACACCTGGAACAAACACCTATCTTTACTCCTTCAGATATAGCAACCTCTAACTCGCGCGCATTTTTAGCGGACCCGCTTTCCAAATATCCAACTTTGTCCACATTTAATTGTTCGCTTGTTGTTATTTTGCACTGGAGCTTCCTTCCACAAGGACAATGAACCTTCCTATTTACACGTCGACTACTCGCACCGACCACGACAACCTTACAATCGTATTATTTTATACAATATTATTATATTACCGAACGAGTGGACTACGTATCGTATCGCTGCACACGAATTTTTCACTTCACTCATCATCATTCTCGACGTCTTTGCTGATGGACGTGAAAACAACGCGCCTCGTCAACAATACGTAAACATGGAATTTCCAAAATAAATCAGACTACCTCCCGGAACAATGAACGAATCAACATTACTCTTCGAGGGCCAAATGTACGCATCAAAGCATATAATATCCCCGCAGAGTTTTGCATTTACTTCAAAGATACGTCCAGGTTCACAACAGATTTTAACTTGTTTATAAAACCACTCTGATCAGGGAATACCCGTCTGCACGCAAAATTCTACTGTTGCCTGAATCAGTCAGATGATCTGAATCTTGTTCTATTCTATCCATACCTTACAGATTCTTCTTAAATGGTATAATTAAAAATTAGTTTTGTAACCTCTTGTTCCGTTGTAACGTAAAATGATGCGTCACCTTTACATTAATAAAGCCGACTGTTGATCTCTTTTGAAGTAAGGCAACTCATCGTAAGGACGATTTAAATTCCTTGTGATACGTGGCACATGTGCACAACCAAGCCGGGATACGAGGATTTGACGTTTTACCGCCGAAAGCAAATTTAGAATGAGATTTTCCGAGCGTTTTTCCTCATCAAATCACACACATCAATTGCACGATTTGGGTATATTTGCCGAATTGACATTAACCGCTTTCCACTAGATAGCCAGAAAAGGTGTAAGAGCAATAAATTGCAATATTATCGTTACCCATTTGCGGATTACACAACGCAATTTTAACAAAAATTCTATGCTCGATTTAAAATTCATCCAACAAACTCACTAAATTACGCATCCATGTATTAAACATGTCACGATCTGTGTTAAAATAGTTAATTATCCTGTAAAAACTATATAAACGTGACTTGTTACGTTTGTGAACAGCTTCAATTAGAAAAAATGCAATTAGTTCGAAATGTAATTAAAGTCGAACACCGAAACCGTCATATTGTTATGTCGCAGATAATGATCGCAATTTCCCCGAAAAGAAAAATGTACAAAACTCCGTTTTATTTTTCCCATCAGTTCACTTACCAGAAATTGTTTAAAAAGGAACAACAGGAAAAATTATGTATGCACTCGTAACATTCCCCGAAAGAACAATGTTCGAAACTCGGTTTTATTTTTTCCATCCGTTTACTTACCAGAAATTGTTTAAAAAGGGACAATAGGAAAAATTTATGTAGTTATAACAAGCCCCAACAACCCGCGTTAAATATTCACAATATTCCGATACGAAAACTTATACGAAATTAGTATAACTGCTTCCGGTATAAACCGCTTAGGAAACTCTTCCTCATCAACAATTCAGGATCTGTTGCTCGATTATTGTTACAATATTAAGCAGTAAGCGTAGGTTTGGGGAAAACTAATAATACTCGCATATACTATGGGAAAACTATGAAACTTATACACGTGTGTGGCTAATTACATAGAATTTCACTTGTCATCTGTCAATTGTACTTTTGATAGTCATTTAACATTGTCATTCCCGTGGGTTGGTAGTTTAACGACTTCCACTGTTCGCATAATAAATATGTAATCCATAAAAAGTTAATTTTGTATGTTTATTCAAAAATTATATTAAACTATATGTTTTATCATTTAAATAACGCAAAATATGATGAGAGCTTTGCCAATAAATAAATAATAAAGCTGCACATCGCCCATTCGACTTACTTTTATTCAAATTCCGCTCTATATAAATTCCGCCCAGTACCAATAAATAAACAATAAATTTGCACGCTTCAATGTGGAAAATATGGAAATTTGTTAGACTTACTTTTACTCGATCTCCACCCACATCCTGACTTTGCAATTACTCGGTGACAAGCGGAGCTTTGTTAAAAATAAACAATTAAATGGTAAACAAGTTTGTTGCGGACGTGAAAAAGGATGGAGACGAAACGATGGAAAATATTAGTCTCGAATTGCAGGAGATTCTGTGCCGTAATTTACTACATTATAATACTCTAACAAGTTTGTTATAGTAATACAATATCACTTAATTATCATTCATGTGTAACGACTAAGAATCGCGTCGCTTCTTATTAATTAATTGACAAATGTGCTTTCAAGCAAGGTAAAAAAAATTGAGAAAAATCGAACATACCGCAGGGCAGTGACGGCAATGCAGACCCCGGTGAATTACAGTTGTGTTTTCCGAAAACTTACAAAACTGTTGTTTATATTATTCGCCTGCAACATTCCGAAATGGTGATATTTCATTCTACACGGTCCGAATGCAACCGGAGGAAAACAAGTAAATAAAAAATCGGGAAGTTTAAAAATACGAGAGGAGAAAAACTCACCTTGAGCGTGTTCACGAGCACAAGGGTAGCAACACAAAGCCAGATAATTGCCGTTTTCGCGCCATGTCTGTACATAAACTAGTGAGGGTTGCCATGACATGACATCTCCCTACCACCGAGTTTCAATATTGGCAACGAATCAGATTCTAGTTAACAAATACTGCGTACTTGACATTATCTCAGTTTGAACAATTTCACCAAGAGGGTGCCTGCCCACTTTCCCGGCGACCCTGGACCCATGCACCACTAATGAGCACTAATTCCGTCCTGGTTCATAACTGTGTCACCTTTGACAGTGCACACATTAAATGTAAATTAACTACCCGAAGACGAGCTGCAGCTTAATGAAAAACAATTTAATACAATTTTTGTAGATCAGGTCAAAGGGTAATAGCTTCGTCAGTTGGTTATTGTATATGCAAATTGCCTCTCATTGCAGACACGAGGGCAAAACTTCACCTTTGTAAATCGACCGAAATTGAAAATTAATCTTATTTCATTTTCCAACAATCAGATCACATTTAAAAGCGAAAAGCATGTCCTACACAATTTTATTTTAACGGCACGCCTACTAAATCTTTACACCACCACCTTATTTTGTAAAAAGAATTTTAATACAAACGCGTCATCGAATAAATCCAGCTAAATTTCATGTATTTATTTCGGGCACACGAATAAATGATTTCATAAGAAAAAATAAATATATGTAAATCTAAATACAAATGTTTCATCATTTCTTTCTACAAATGCTCGGTTTGTATCGAATAAATAACGACAGCAACTATCCATTCATTAACTGATAAATAAATTATTGATAGATAGCACGTAGTAAACATCACACGATAAGAATTTTTATTTTACATACTATGAATAAAATATCGTTTGCATAATATTGGTCAGAACTTTTTCAACTTTACCCACGTTTGTACGATTTTCTAAATTCAAACTAACAGACGTACACTCTACTTACACAAAACAAATACAACACACACACAATTAAGCCGTTTGTTTATTAAAAACACGCAAATTTTGTCAGAGCTAAAACGAGCACACAACACAAAACCAGAAGTACAAACTAAATAACAACGAAAAAGGCTTTAAAGAACTATAAAAAATATAGATAATCCACCATCTTCGATAGCTTTTTACTAAACACGTGCAAATAAAAATTGTACCGAATCATTTCGTCCGTGGGAGAATGTTTGCGCTCGTTTTGGTCCGGATGAATAGGAGAGTAACAAACTAGAAGGAGACTTTGACAACTTGGCAAATACGTGTGTGTTGAATGTGCGTGTTGATTTTCACATACAATTAAGCACTTTTTAGTCAAATTCGAAAAATATGACGTCAGTAGACATGTTAATCTCCGTCCCGTTTTATCAACCTCGCATCCTTTGTCAAGCTATAATTGAAAGCTGTTTCGGATTTGTTTACAATGCGCATTAGAAATTTTCTTAATTACGCATTTGATCGTCTCAGTCGGTACCTAGCAAGGATCTAAATTTAGGCTATTTAATAAATTTAAAGGCCCCCCGACAAATATCTACAATAGATCGAGTCACGAGCCTGTATACTACATATGATGTTTTCGAGAATCAATCCCATGTGACCGCTTATTCTCCTATATATATTTTTCCCGCGACAAAACTTACGTAAAAAATGGAGATCAATGTCGCCGGTGCCAGCCAATATACGAAACTTTTCCGTTCAATTAGGTTCCCGTATAAATAGTACGAGATGTTATGAGCTATTTATAAAACACCATTCCGCGGTTCATTCATGAAATTATCTATATTTTGACAAGCAGAAGCGTCCCCATCTTACATTCTCACCGAAGTAACAAATCGCCAATAAATAGCGGCACGTGTTTACAAAAAAAAATGCAAACGATTCATTGAATGAAAACTAAGGAGATTTGAGTCTAATAATTTAAAACTGAGATAAATAAAAAAACGACCGGCTGTTCAAATATTGTAGTAGTACCTGACTTGCAGACATCTACGTGTAAACAGAGATAAAAGTGTAATTAAATTCGCGTTATTTTTAATTCTTACATTCACAGAAATGTCACATACAAAAAATTAACAGAATATTATTCCATTCGGAACTGAAAACTCTATGAAAAGAAAGATGAAATTTCGAACAGTTCATATCTCGCCGAATTTACGAAAATTATGTAACGGTTTGGGTATTTAGCAAGTTGCAACATGGGCCGTGTGAAAAATCAGTTTTAAAAATCTAAAAATACAGTTGAAAAATTTATTTGTGTGGTGCTAAGATTAGGAATCCATCACACGCCTATATAAAGAGACATACACAACAGTAGTAATTTTAATTAATGCCTACACAAAATAATTAGGGCCCATTATGATTAAACCGGGCGATTTAAAATAGACGACGAAAATTACAAGATACGCACTGAAATTATCATCACAAACAATGTACTCGTTTGCATGTGTTATAATCACAAATAAAACACGAAATAACAATGAAAATACGGAAAATCAAACGTCATTTCCGTATCTCAAAAAGTTAGACCCCTACAAATCGACGCAAGCAATTGTTAAAAACTATGAATTTAGAAAAAAAAAACAAGTTTTGAACAAATGGGCGATCAATGAATTCATCCGACTTTAACTTTACGATGCCTTTCACAATTTCCCGCAAAAATATAAACACCGTCATACAATTTCACACGACTTTACGGCCAATAATGTAGCAAATTTTAATTCTCCGCGTTTGCAAGAGATCCGCAATTAAATGACCATATAACACCCATTACCCGCATTAATATGCCCATTATGGTCGTTAAAACTCCAAATAAATATTGTCTGCATCTTTAAGCTTCTAACGGATAAGATAAGCGCCTTTTTAGGTTTTTTCTCCTGACATCGTCTAGTGTGGTCCTAGTTTATGAATCAACAATGATAACGTTTCAATGCTCCGATTGAATCCCATTAACAATTACATATATAGAAAAGTTGACATAATGTCTGTCTATAGGTAGAATGGAAAAGTCTAAAAAGCTTTTACATCAACACTTACCGATTGTATTTAGATTAAACTTGGATACCATTAATTGAATTTTAAGTTAGATAAAGACGAATCTATGTGTAACAACGATACAAAAACAAATACAAATCTGGCATATAATAAGGATATTCGTGCACTACTTGGAGAGACTACATGCGAAATACCACAAACTAACAATAATTATTATTGCTGTTTCATTCCCAGCATGCATGCACCGTTGGAAAATCAGAAAATAAGAATTTGTGAAAGACCCTCTCTGCGTCCGGCAAACAAGTAAAATCTTGATTTGTTTTCATGACAAGTTGATTGTTAATTGGGGCTTTGGATTACGCATTTGGAAAATTAATTAATTGAAAGTTGATTCTGACGCTCCAAAACGAAAAGAATCTTTATTAAGGTTGGAGAAAAGCTACTTATCGATTTTCAGGAAACAACATTAACAATACATTTTTGGTAACGTTTTTGACGTAAAAGCTACGCACATACCCATCACAATCACACAAAAACCCTGATTTAAATTAACATTTGTGATAAAACCAAACACACGTTTTCGTTCCCAAATGAATAATGTAAAAGGGATTTATACGAAACAATATTTGTTTCTGTGATCTGCCACAGACTGGATAGCCGATCTATTAATCATCCCCAATATTGTATGGATGGACCCTTTCTTTTGTGCCGATCAAAAATTAATACGTAGAAATGAACGCATTTATCATTTTTGTTATGTATTCATGCAACCGAGTTTGATTTTTTAACTCACACATTATTCGATGAAATTGAAAGAATTTTAAAAATATCATTAAAATAAAACAGGAGGCGATATTATTTTGCCACGTGCGCCTTACGAGTGAAAAACACATATTTTGAGAGCAAATTGAAGTCGATATTTACATATTAAAGACACACAAAGAAAGAAAATTAATTTGTCGTGCAAATAATCACAATTCATTCAAAAATAATTGATTTCTATTTTTATCGGCGCCATGTAATATTCCTTCATGTCAGCCGCGTCAGATTGAAATCACAGCAATTGAAAAATGTTTATATTGAGAACGGTTTGACTCATGGGACTTCTAACCTTTATCAAACTAGAGCTTTGATTAAATTATTACAATAGGGTCTGCATCTAATAAAAATTAATCAGATTTTGGTGTTATCATAGAATACATTTTATTGGGTCAAGATGCTTGAACATGATGGTTAACTTTGTTTTCAAGAAACAATCAACTCGCTAAATATAAAATAACGAACGCCCGATTTATATTAAATTAGGAATTCGAGCTCTGCGAATCTATTATATTATATAAAATAAAATAAAAAACTGTCCCTGGATTTTAATCTCGACCAGATAGATCATTCTCGTTAATTAGGACTCTACTTTCTAGAACAGGTAAATTAAAACGAACATTAAAACGGCGGAGAAAAAATGATATAAAACCGCATACTGGAAGATTTCTCGAGAGCTTTTATCTATCAATATCACCGCCGCCAACCGTTATCTCAGTCACTCTATCATTTTCATTAAATTTATTAGGTCAAGGTGTTGAATTAAAGCTAGAAGTGCGGTATGATCACAACGAATGTCGTTTAATTGGTTTTATTGTTATATACAGTAATGAGAACACTGACTCGGTATCGACTTTGCATGTGCTTAGAGCTTTTCGAAAAAAAATATATTACAAGACATGACAGCAGTAAGTTTTGTCAACGATTAACAACTTGTACAAATCTTTTTGTTGTTTGTCGTTTATTTGTAACTCAAGGCAACTTGGCATTGGGTAAATTGTAAAATCAAATAATATATTTTCTTAATGGGGGACGACGTTTCTAATATTTGCGACAAGATGTATTATTGGTATTTGTGGGTTTGATTGAATTTGAACGGACAATATGACAAATTGACTCCTACATATTTACTTCGTGCAACTGCTACGCAGTAATTTAAAAGATGTTTACGCAGTTACCATAATTCGGAACCCATGAATGCAGCTTATATCGCCATACCAATGATGTTATATAATTAATTGCTAATGCGCTTGAGTTTGGCTTACTGTCACACAGAAGTATGCACAAATTACAGATCATTAACCCCTTTTGTAACTTTCTTGCTTATATATGTAAATCAGAAGTAGGAAAATCCGGTCTTCGATGAGAAGCACTTTTCTTACGCATAGAAAACATTTCCTTTTGAAACGATCTGACATATTCAATATTCAACATTCAACGTCAATCAAATTGATTAAGCGGCGTTTTATTAAAAACCACGGAAGGTTAAAAAAAATTAAATGTCAATCGACTTCATAATATGCAAATGAATAAATATTCAAAATCAATTAATCAGATATTAAAACTATGCCACATATTTTTTTGAAAAATTAAATCGTATGTAAATGGTTTTTCCTAGTCGGAAAATTATATACTAAAGGTGCATAAAATTTTAATGAAGTGCTGCTATTTTCCCATTGGGAAGTTCAGGAACTCGGCGGCGAATTCTTTTGTGTTAAATTCGCGATTAATCAACTTAAAAGTAAATTTTAGTTTTATAACAAAATTAATTACTGCAAACCGGACCGGACTAGAAAACATATTTTATTCAACCTTCTGAAAATCATAATGCTCACGATACTTGAATTAATCGCCCCCGGCAGTTTCACACCTACTACATATTATTACTGATATTAGTATCATACAAGGCAATTCAAAATTAACAACTCCCATTTTACTAATAACATCCTTAACTTCTTTCCGAATATTGATAATATACGAGAATAGCTGCCTCATTAAATATGGATAAGATTGAACAGATATTCCGAATGTCAATAATTTAGTTTTGAAGTAAATAAGCTGAAGAAGCAGGATGTCCTCTTATAGAAGCATTATATTATTTCTGCGAAAAAAGTTTCTCCGGAAAATACAGCTTACAATTACTTGTTGCGATGTTCGTTAGAATTTATATTTAGAATCAGAGCTAAGAAGCAAAGGATGTAAAAAATATATCCTCCATAATTGAAAATTGAGTCAAGTGTTTTTCTTGTGCAAACGCAATTATTTCTAAAATTGAAATAACAATTCCTGTTAAAACAAAAAAATTCTATAAATATAACTTCATATCTTCACATATCATATATCATTTATCATGTATCTTCTATCACATGTCCTTGCAGTGGTAAATAAAAAAGCGCACAATTCCAGACTAAACAAAAATATTAAACATAAACTACAAAATACAGTTATGTTCAATTAACAAGCAAGACAAGCCTTGAACACACACGTGAGAAAAGCATTTCAAATTATGCATCTTGACATTCTTCTCAATATTTTCTCGACCATAAAAAATCAACTGTGTCAGATTTACTGTTATTACTGAATTATTCTTATGGTTCAACTTGAAATGATTTTATCCATTGATCTGATTTTAAAGAATTTCAACGGCCTTCCAAGGTATTGTAGAACTGTGCAGCTGCCAACCATAACTCAAACACAAATAGTCAACGGAATTTTAATAGAAAAATGCGGATACCGTTTTATGTCGAAAGAAATGACAGCACTTTCCGCTTAACCGGAAACAAAGATCACGATAAATTGATCACAACTAAAACTCCATTTAAAAAACGCTCTGCACGATCAACATGGAATAAAATCCACAAATTATTAATAACATTTATTTGGGCGCGTATAATACATCCACCGCCTTTCTGAACAAATAAATAATAATGTCGCAAAAATTAAGAAATTCTTCATTAAATACATATAATAAAAATCGAGTATTTGTTTTTAATAAAAGTAATGTAATAAAACTCAAATAATTTAAGAAATTAAATTCCAACCTGAGACCTAATAAAATTTTTCAAAAATATGTGACACGAAGTTTAGTACAATGTATTTTGTTAGTAATTAATAAATAATACCGCAACTACAAACAAATAAGGAAATTTTCCACGAGCCGTTTTCAGTAATTTGAAATGTTTTAATTGCGGCAAAGTAACCGTAAATATAACTTACACACTTTAACTAAGATGTTAATATATTTGTTTTATTCATACCTTTACTCTATGCAATTGCAATAACCATTAACGTCAAAGTTATCACTCCCCATAATTTCACTATTAAAAAACTTTAACTTAAAACTTTATCGACGCTATAAATTACGTATATACTTTGTTGTTGTTTTTTTTAGTATACTACAACTGTAGTGTATTTATAGAGCCCCAAACCGACAATTTTAGTACAGAACTTACGAATCAGTCGGCTACTCAAAATATTCAAAGCTTGACTCCTGGATTGATTCACACGCAATTAATTACCATCTGCTCTGCAAATAAAAGTAATTAGCAGCAAGGTCTTCGACCGACGCGTTTTGTGTGTGTGTGTATTTTCAAAGAATTGTGATTATTACAAGACTTAGCTGATAAATAGAATAGAAAATGATAATGTTTACATCTGTGAGTGGATTCAGGATCATTAATGAAGACAAGTTATCGCCACACACTCAAGATTCCAGTAAAAGTGACATTAACACACATTTAAGTAATTTGAAAGTGACAAAACGACTTGGTCGGAACCAAATTATTGATAGGCGAAAAAGCCTTCTTGTGTTTTATGAATAGGCCATAAACGATGCTTAAGTTAATACCAAATAAGAGCGAAAAATATAAGCAAAAACAAAAATCGGCAAACAAAGTGAAATTGATAAAACTTGAGCGAGTTCAAACATTTCTACTTAACGCAGTTACACAACTTGAGTTGTGACGGATATGGTGTAAATTCGCTAATGACATACGAAATAAAATAAACAAGTTGGAAAACATCTGTTGAACAATCTACAGAAATTTGAATAAAACAAAATGCAGCACAGTCTGGCTTTTATTCTTCCTTCGCGACGAATTTTACTAATAAGCAAGCCCAAATTGGAAGAGGAACAAGACTAATAAGAAGTTGTTCGTTAAATTATAGTTCGGAAACATATAATGAACAATATGCAAACATTTTGATAAATTTTAATAAATCTGAAGGCACAATACAAGCGACTCATAATGGAAGAGTAAAAAATTAATCAAGTTGGAAGGTATAATTTAATAAGTATTTATAATTACAACATCAATTTCTATGCATAAAATTGCATTTTGCTAGAACCCAACACAAAACCGCAGTGAATAAAAAAATTAATATTTCAGCTTTTGTTAGTTTTTCGCTGCAGATTGTTTCAAATGTTAAGTTTCTATTTTGCCTCAATAGTTAGAAACAATCTTTTTTTTTGTTTTTAATAATTGCAATAATAACCAACCCTTATAACGCAGTCCAACAAGAATTATAAGACAAATGTTTAATTCAAAACAATCTGCAGCAAAATGAATGAGTTTGAATAAAACTGCAACTTATCAATTACTATACAAAAAACGCAGAATTAAATAGTATAAAAATAAATAAAGTTTGGTTAATTCTGTTTTATTCAGTGGCGGTTCGTCATCATTTTGTTAAGGAGGCGGGCAATTTTTTTAATTGGCTATTAACGGCCATAAATTTTGTATTTTAATTTAATTTTATGACAAGCTACTTCTCAGTTGAATTTGCTGCCATACACATATATTTTTCTTGTTCGATGGCAGTATTTTTTTAATACAAAAATTCATCGTGACATCTAAAATACGATACGATTAAATAAATTGTATTCCCTCAATTTTCTTCGGTTGAATTCATGCACTATTTAAAGTTTAACGAATGCGCGTAACGATGAATAAATAGAGTTTAAGGGGCGATTATTCTAATTTTAAGTTGCCTACCAGTTAAAGGTCCTACCATAATTACAGTAATAAATTTTCCAAATATTCGGTTTGCATTCGTAATTCGAATAATTCCTCCAAAGTGCGTCCCTAATTCATAAAACCATATGAATATATAATATATGTCTTTATATTAAAAATTCGAACTTTTAGTTTACAAATTCATGTTTTTAGTTACATCGTGAGATATAGAAACCAGTAGTTAATTTTGAATTGTTATGGAAGTTCCCGAAACGGTAACATTTTTCTTCGGTTCAACGATTCTCTCCTCTCATCGTATCGGCGAAAAACTCATTCCTGTTAATTTTAAACAATTACAGAAAAATACAAACCTTTTTGTATTTCCATTATTTTTAGTGTCCGAGTTGTAAAATATTTGTTAAATTTCCACTTGACGTGCCGAATCAACTATGTATATATTTTACATTTTGCTTCTTTAAACATGCAATTTCCATGTTGCCTAATATCATTTGGACTTTTTGTATGGCACTTAAGTAATTTAAACTTTTAACAGAGCAAAATTGTGTCTTTGCTTAAATATATAAACATAAACTATATATACATAATATAAACACATGGACAACAAAACACTTGTTTGAAATTAAACTACCCGATAACCGTTTACGCTTCCTGTAACAAGAATTAAGAATTTCTCAATGTGGTTTATCCTAATGAAAAAACGACTCACGTCTGCACGAGGAACTAGAGGATTTGTGACGAACAATTTACCCATCACAACAAAGCCGAGTAAATTTAAATTTGATAAAAAATACGATATCCATACCGTTGTCAGCTAACACACCAAACTGGTTGCTTATTTATAGTAAAATTTTAATTTCATTAGAAATCTGACCAACCCGCACAGAACGGTTTGTCAACTGTGAAATGAAGCAATTAAACAAAGATGATAGGCGCTCAATTCAAAATTCGATTCCTGATTAGGAAACGGTGGGCGTTTGCCTCGGGTCCGTGGTTTTTCAGGCACCGAAGCCCATGCCCCATGCGAAGAACGTACCCAATCACCTGCCAACAGTCCTAAAAAAGTCATTGCGTAGAGCCATGCCTCGCTCTGATTTGCGGAGAGAGGTGCATTTTTTCAAGCAAAAAATTCGTAAAAAGCGCGAGTCGGGCGTTTCCATTCAAATTCGATGGAAACTATTATTGTTAAGATCTGAAGCTGAAAAAGACTTCTCCAACCAAATCAATTTTTTTTTGTAAAATGTTATCAATTTGGAAATTGAATAAATCATAAATTTACAAAGTCTGTAACTAATTAATTCGTCACTTTATGCGGGGGAGGCACTACCTCCTCTGCCTCCTCTGACCAGCCGCCACTGATTTTATTCTATTAATAAATACTTCAAATTAAATAATCAGCTTCTAAAGGAACAGCAAATTGCATTTTTGCATTTTACAAGCGCTGAACATAAACCGCAAGTTAATAAAATAAAAGTAATTTTGCATGGTTTGGCTTTTAACCTGTTAGTTTATTCGCTGACAGTAGAATTCAAGATTATGAATCTATTTTGCCTGGTCAAAAACGTGCTTATTCGTTCATAAATAACATTTACATAGTAACCAAGAGAACAACACCAATAGGAAGTTGTTTAGTGTTTGAAACACATGCTAATAATAACAGAGCTTTAAGACGATGATTAAAACTAGAAAGAAAAAGTGGTTTAGTCTGTTAATGCCAAAAACTGTTTATTTATATGTTATGGCGAATAAATCGATATAGAACTTGCCAAAGGCAAGATCGTTGTCATATTTTTTCATCAACAAACACGTTTGTGAGTTTATTTTTCATAGATAGTTTCCAGTCCCTTACGTGATGGCCAATTGCCATTATAAATAAATAAACTGATTAATACCAGTTAATAATTTAGTGGAATATGTCTCTAAATGATGTCAATTTTCGCTGTTAATGCGATGCATAAATTTCGTTGATATAAATATTTATGTCTGTCGTGTGCATTTTCTGGATCTGGTCCAGTTCGGCATTAATTTCTTCGAATAAAAATGTGCAATATTGCAAAGATTCATTGATGAATAGCGAGCAAGGGATTAAGACGAAATCTAGAAATCTAGGTGCCGCGAGTGATACCGAATAAAAATGTTTGTTTACACTTGTTGATAAACGATCATTGGACGTTGGTTCGGTGGTGATTTGTGGGCGGCGAGGCGAGGCGCTCCATTGAGGATTTGAGGTCGTAAAAGCGGACGTGTGGGTCTTTGGAGACAGAAGCGGCGTCGCGACGTCAAACGTCCCGATGCCGGTGCAAAATTCGTGGAAAGGAGTGCAATGAAGCACGTGCTTTCGCCACGCCCCAAACCGTACTACACGTTACTCCATAGTGGGGAGGCGAATGTTATGACGGCGATCCGAATCAATACCCCGCAACAACATTGCAGACGCCACCCAAGAAAACCACATTTCCCACAATTTCCGCACAAAAACGCGCCCGATCAAAACAAACAAGGAACGGGTGCGTTCAAACGCGCCGCATGGGAAAATGATGCCAAATTCCGGCGTGTCGAAACCCGGTGGAAAATCCCGACCCCGATTTTCCACAACTGCACTCTGCACTTGATGGATATGCGTCGGCCGTTGCACCGAACTCCCGAAGACGCCGCATACACACAAAAGTTGCCGGTTCAACCCCAACGTGATATTTACCTTGGGAAAACTCATGGTAGGCGGCTCGCTTTCCCGCATCACCCACAGCACTGAGGACACGTGGGAAACGAACTAATACTGACACACTCCGGAAGATTAAATGAGGAAAATCGTGTTATTGCACAACAAATCCACCACGAGCGACGTACACACTTTATCCACCATGCTTACTGGAGTTACATACAACTTTACTAATATTTGTTTGGCGATTGCGTTGCGCAGTGTTGCCACTCTGTCAAAACTAAATGGTCCTTTCACCACCGAACGATGCAGACTCATTGATGGGATCCGCCGCTTTTTTCAAACGAACGATCTGGTGACGATTTTTATTTAAGTTATTTAGTTGTTTTTCGACTCGACTGAGCCGATACCCACAAATGCAAGATATAGGCAACATGGGTAAATAGGAACGGGTATTTTCACCTCCACCCAACGATGCTTCGGATTCTGCGCATGTTTTTACGCGCTACAAGCACAAAGACAAGGATCGTCGCAGTGTCGATTGATGAGAGAAAGTAAGAAGATATGAATCGTTCTAATTTAATAAAGCACCCTCTTCTGATCAATAGCAGAACTTGAGGACACACGACAGGAATCTGTAATAGCTAGTACATTCTTCATCACCTCATCATCAATCAAGCACCAACTACCCACACTTTCAAAAATAATTTTTATTTCGTTTTTAATTTATAAGCCTTAAAAAACACAATAAAACGTAGAATTTCCTATCTTGTAGTTTTTTTACGCAAGAAAACCATTCCGGAACCCCCAAAATATCGGAAGTTTATTGAAGTTGCGCTTTTAAGCGCAACACCCCGTATTTTCATTATGCTATTGCACTGAATTATCAACAAATCGATTCATTCAGTGGGGCCTTAAAACTCATAGCGGCCGAAATATTGAACATTTAACAAAAAGCAAAATTATGATTTGTGCTAATAGCGATGTATGTGAAAACCGTTCATAAAGAAATTATCTAAATAAACAATTGGACCAAAAAATATGCGGCACAATTTTATTTTTCTGAATTAGAATTTATTTAATTTGTAACTTCAGCAAAGACAACTATTAGGTAAGCTTATTTGATACTATGTGGTTTTAATTACTCCACGGTTATAAGCAGCAACAATGGAATTTCGCGAATTGTTAGATAACGACTTTCCGCGAACCATTTTGACAAGTAACCAACTAACTTCAAAACACTAAAATAATGCTATATACAATTTTATTGATTCTCCACGACAAACCTGAAAAATGATAATATTCGAGCCAGAAGAAAATAATTATAAATATATAAAATTTTTCTGGTAAATAATGACAAAATACGAGCCAGAAGAAAATAATTGTATATCAAATTTTGATGGGTAAATAATTATTTATTATTATTACTGGGTTATGGTCCAAATAATATACGCCAGACAAAACTTTTCCTTTTTGTTTATTTCATATAATTATAGTTGATATAAGTATTAGATATTGCTGAATAAATTGTTAGTATCAAATACATTTTTTACATATTGATCGCTTCATTCGCATTAAATATAATTTTGTGGAAAAGCTAGCAAAAAGTAGCATTCTAGTCATTTTCGTTTGTCAGAGTTTGTAACAAATAAATCTAAATCAAAAACCGACTTCATTAAACCTCCATTCTTTTTAAAATACCTGAGACATGATTGGTGCTGACGCACAAGCGTTTTTCGCAAGCTTTTCGGAGTCGTGGCACAAAAACCCATAATAAAAACGAACAGGGCGGCAAAGCAATGACGACTTTATAACTCTGTTTTAAATTTGTTCGATGAGACGGACGGTCATATTATCGAACAAATATTTATAAATTTACCCTTTTTAATTGATATTTTATGATATTTCTAATAAAATATGGATTCCACTCTAGATTAACGATTCCATAAAATTTAATCTGATCGATTCAGATGTCGCGTCGCTTCGATAACTATGTTTAGATTCGGAAATAATTGATCTTCAAAACGGAATTTATAAAATATAATTTATATTGTTTTCTCGATATAATAACATGTCCAGTTAAATTCCGCTTCAATTTAATTGCATTTTAATTTTTATATATTTTTCAATTTTAATGAGGTTCTGATTTAATTAATAATGACCCACTAAAAGATTAAATTAATATAGTTGTTGAGTTATTTGTTGAAATTTCTCTGACCATGATTTTTCAATCAGTTTTTTAGCTTGCGGAAATATATAAATTTCTCTTCAGGAATTTATATTTTCCAAGAGTCACTATGTGATGTTTGTATTTGAAAGGTTTTTTAAACAGAACCTGAGATTCCTGTTCGGCCGAATTACATTTATGTGCGCTATCATTATCATGACAATCAGTTTCTACACCAAAACAGGAAAATACTCAAATTTAGATATGTAAAATACCGAGAGCCGTAAAAATTATCAATGTTCTTCAATCAACACCGACACATTACTCTTCTTATTATTTGCATAACCAACATGACTCAAATTTTAACATTTGTGCGAGCAAATATTGTTTTGTGGGTGCGTTGTTTAATATCGCATTATATTGAGCAGAAAACATGTAACTTTTCCGCCACAAAAACGGCTTCCGCTTAAAACAAACAATATGGACCTAGGTTGAGTTGTGGTATGTTGAAACGCGATTGGCCATGTAAAAAATGATTAGTCACCTTTGGGTGGATGGCTCGACCCAGTGGGTGTAACGTCGCTACCATGCGTAATTTAACGTGGACAAAAATAGTTGAAAATAGAATAGAAAAGAAATTATCTTTAAACGGTCCGGTACAAAATTATTACTTCATTTTTATAAAGTAATTATTGGTGTTATGTAGACTTAAGTCCAAATTGGCAACGATCGTTAGCACCTCAAGTTTTTCTTGTTGAATTGCATATGTATAAATTAGCATGAGATTTGTTAAATAGGTATAATAATTTACTTTGTAATTGACTAGATTACGTAATAATTTATGTGTCTCTCTTTAGTTACTTAATTACAGTCTTTAATTTTTCTATATATCACTAGGTCATTAGACTTGGATATCATTAACACAAAGTTTTTGTCTTTGTGAGGAGATCTAAATTATCCATATCGGATGTATAATAAATGTAATAATTATAGAATAAACATAAAAAAATGTATCACTTCCTTCAGATGGCTAAGACACTCCTGGTTCCCACAGTTCTTGTGTGTTTGTTTTCCAATTTGATTCCAATAAGAAATGAAAAAGAAAGTAGTAACTCTGTTATGCTATCAATAAATATTGCTACGGCAAACGTTAGGCCAGATCGTAGTTTAATTGGGGTTTTTAATGAGAATCATTAAGTGATTAAGGATTGATGAAATGAAAAACGTGTTCAATGATAATACATAATAATTTATTTATTCATATAAAAATATATTAATGACAATCTATACACTGCACTAGATAGCTTTAGGTAATGTTATTATACAAAATAGCCTTTATTATAAAATATATAAATGATTTAACTTGTGGGCACATAACCGTTACTGACACAGACTCAATAATTTAACAACAAATAAGTACGTAGGGTAGATACCGACAAAGTCTGGCAAGACAATATAAGAACTAAATAACTGGAAAATTTATCGATGAATCTGAATACTGACTTGACCTTCAGGTAATTTCTTCATCAAAGACCATGTCTCAATCCTGGACAAAGACGTCAAGCTGATATCGTTAATGGCCAATAATTCGTCTCCAACGCACAATTCTCCGTTTTTCTCGGCAACTCCACCTAAAATTCCAATCGTAACAAATGACATTTGCATGCAACGGGAAAACCTTGGAATATTTTTTTCACACGTAGTGGCAAATCTCCTTGTGGCGAATCTTTCCCTCCTTCTATGCTGAAACCTAGTCCCGCGCTTTCTTTCACCAACACGATCACGTGAGTTACCGTTCTTACAGGTGTTGGAACTAAAATTGAAAATATTTAATTTAAATATACCGACTACTTATGGTAAATTACTTTTAGCTTCGGCGGGTTTATAAATGAACGACTTTCTCTGTGGCGACTGCACTGGTTCGTCTTTACCATCTTCTACTACTAACACAAATTTAGAAACTGGTTCCTGGGACATAAAAATTTAATGGGTTGTCGTTAAGATATTAAAGACGTACCTTGAGTAGTTCAACAGATTCGGCGTGTGTGAGGCCCGTCGTGGCTTTCCCATTAATAGACAAGACTTTGTCTCCTTTTTTTAGTTGGCCGTTCTTGTATGCAACGCTTCCGTAGCGAATTTTGTGTACCTGGCAAAAAAATTAGAGCAGGCAAAAAATGGAACGGGCAACTAACCGTGATTTCCTTTGTTTCATAATCGGTTCCTCCCGCCAAAGTTATTCCGACGCTTCCTCCCGCAAATTCGGGACAAAGGACGAGTTTCCTCCTAGTCGCGTCGGCTTCTACTTTTTTTTCTTTTATTTCTGGTGTAGAAACAGCGACCAGCTGAAGCAAAGCGACAAGTAAAAAATCGGAAACATGTTTACAAATGCAAGTTCTAGTTAGGATTGGGTGTGTAGGGTCGTTTATTAACAGTTAAACGATAATAACTATGCAAACCTTTACTGGTTCCAACTTGACTTCGGCGTGAGGAATTTTCTTCTCTGGCAAAGCGGAGACTTTTCGTTGTTCCTCAACTCGCGCACTTTTCGGCTTTAGTTCTTTTACTGGCGGAGAGGTGAATTGAGGGAGTGGCGGTGGTGCGTTTCCGAACATTTCAAAACTTTTTCGCAAATCAGTAACACTCATCGATTTGTGGTTTTTGGATAGAACAGATGACGCAATGCTAGTTCTAGGCGTCGATAGTTTTGTTTGTTTTGATTCATGGGAATAGAGCCGAGGCGAAACGGGAGTTGGTTTTAGCGCAATTAAAAGATTTTTATTTGGGTCTACAATGGAGTAAAAAATTTTTAAAATTGGCCATAACAACTATAGTTCGGACTTACCGGCTTTGTTTCCATTCACTGCTGGTTTGGGAGATTCCTCAACACTGTTGCTTCTCTTTTCCTTCAACGAAGCCGGTGAATTTGATGGTTGTTCTTTGGAAGCAGACGCTTCATTCTCCGATTTTACATTAGTGGTGGCGGCATCGTCTTCGTATTTCCTTCGTATTACAGGCGACCCAACTTTAAAATCCCTTCCGCTGCGACATTTAGCAGAAGCCAATATATTTTTTCTGTTAATAGCTTCGACACTCGCTGCTTTAAGAAGACGGCACTGTAAACTGTTGTATTTATCATCAGAGGCGTTTTCCGGTTTGTATTCGAGCATTTCACAGGATCTGGTCGGTGAAGGCGGCGGCGAGCATCTCGAAATATAACTAGACTGACTCGAACTCACTGCTGAATCATTGTCACTTTCATCCTCGGATTTCCCGATGTCTTTGTGTAATTTAGAGACGTAACTGAAACTTTCCTTATACGTCTTGCTCACTTCTTGCTTGTTGTTGTATTTATTTTTGTTGAAACTTGTGACGTAATCGAAGCTGCAATCAGACCTTGTGGGCGAGGTGATGCTTTCCAAAGATTTTGGAGAATCGGAAAGATTGTCAAGTCTCAACTCTTCGTCGAGCTTGCTCTTGAGAGTGGCACTTTTTACTGGCGATTTTACAGCTGGAGGTTCTTCCAACTTGTTGCTCTTGGGTTGTGAATAGACTTGAAGACTTTTCCGTTTGAAGGCGGGGGAGTACTTAGGAAATGTGCTAGTTTTGGAAGTCCAAGGTGGCGAAGATAATGGCAACGTGACTGGTTCGGTCCCATTAACATGGCATTGTGTTGGTTCGTTTGCATTTATCTTTGTTTCTAGAACGAACGCGGGAGTTGTGTGACTTATGATTTCAGGTATGTTGACCGCAGGAATTGGTTCCTGTTCAGATACATGTTCAGGTATCACCAAACCTTTCAATTTAGAATAACCTCTTCGTCTTTGTTCGGCAAGCAAACTCCATCGATCATTCTTTTGTTTTGATATGGTCGACATATCAACCAAGCTTTGCGATCTCGTGTGGAGTTTGGGTTGTAAACTATCAAACCGAAGTGTTACGTCATCGTTGCTATTACTGATAGGCGTTATCGAACTAAGATCACCGTTTGACACACTATTAGTCTTTGAAAACGTTTTACTCTTTATGGGCACGTTAGAAAAATCAAAGGAACTTATATCTTGACTCCAATTCACACTTGGTGTTGGTTTATTTCCAGCAACGCCAGCTTCATCTAGCTGTTGGCCGTATAAATCTTGGTAATTTTCTCGAACGTATTTGTTCTCAGATTGTTCACTAACACTTTCGACATAATCGGGAAACTCGTGTCCATCAGGCGGCTGGCGTGGATCACTTGGAAGAGTTTCCATCTTGCCATTGATACCTAAAATCATTCTAGTTCTAAACCTAGATAACACAAAACATTTATTGTGCGTCCCACGTAAATAACTAGCCATACAAGTGGGATGAAATTTTTGCAGACCCGACAAGTGTCATTAAAATCCAACACAGAAGTTTTCACGGTTTGATATTGCTGCGCGTTCACCAATAAATATTTATTGAATTTCTATCGTAAGCGGTTCATAATCTAATAATCCGGTTACAGATAAGGGCCCTAACAACCGAACCTAATTACGTGCCCGGAAAAACTTTTATCCGTGCGGAAAGAGAAAATTTTACCACTTCATTGTCACACAAATTTTCATTTTCGGCTTATTGCAAAATTAAAAATTCAGGTATAATTCGCGGTATTTATGTTAGACGATAGTGCTATCGGAGTTGGCTAAAAATGAGCAAAAAAATTCGGAACCGTGTAGGAATTGAAGAGTTGGGGTTGCTTACCGAGGTTTGATTAATCCACAAAAAAACTATTGTAGCTGAACGAAAAAGCTTTGAGTTTCAGAGCGATTCTGTAGCAATCGCGTTGGGCGTGTAGATTGCTCGCCATACAAACCGACACTAACCAAATGGCAAACGAAGTTGCGCTCGCAGTGCCGCAGGTCCGCGGATTGCTCTAGTCAAATCTTTATCTCGGACGCAAAAACAATAGGATATACGCATCTTATTTATTGGCGCTACGAAAAACTTGGTTTCTGTTAGTTTCTGTGGGAATGGTACATTTGTACATCGTACGGCAGATATGCTTTCAGGAAAAATAAATAAAGAGATGAGCTTTTTAATTAGGGAAGAATGATGCGGTATTAAACTGGTCGGAGGTGAATAAAATCGGATAATGATCTAAAAATCATGTTAAATAGTCGATTGTAAGTGGCATCACCAGCGGAGTCGAAGTTAGAGCGGTAGGAGGGAATTGGCAAACCATCAGGTCAGTGGACGTGGAGTCAAGGGCAGCTAGCTGGCTATGGTATGGATTGCGGGTTGTCGATCACATTGTAACTGCAATCTTGCTTTTATGTAGATGTTCCACACCAAATGGGCATATGCTGCAAAAATCCTCAATCCCAATCCTTGCCGCCCTTATTTCAGGATTCAGCGGTGAACCTGCGTGGAATTTGGAAAGAAAATCTGAAGCGTCCGCATAAGAATGCACGCCGGTCCACGGATTAGTATTGGCGATAAATTGTCGAAGATACTGTTATAAGCCGAAACATGTAGTCGCGGAACCGGTCGACGAAAACACCTCGACCAAAATCTTCAATCTTTTCATTCTCATTTCGCTCTAATTTATGGCCTTCACGACGGCCGTTTCAAACATTCCCATTATGCTCTATTCAGGAATTAACTCCACTTTCCTGTCATCACAAAAACCGAAAGGTTGTTAACCAAGATGCGAGAGCGTGGCGATTTTCAATTAATAGAAATTTCGCTTCCTCTAATTGACGGTCGGTCCATGACAGGAGGATGCTGCCGCGTGTAAAATTTCCTAAATTGAAGTTCGTCTATTGTGTGCGCGAGGCGATTGGCATCCGAAATATTTCATCACCGCCGATGATGAACTCGAAGACAACGGATTGATTATCTGAGGAAGAGTGAAACGGACTGCGGGTTTCGTCAGTTTTTTAAGACGTGGCCATCGAACGGCGTAAAATCCTGCTTTGTCTTTATGTAGAACGTGCAACAATGGACTCTTATAGTCCCATACGGCCACCAAGAACTGCTCCACTGGCATTGACATTTGTGGCAAACCTACACATGGAGAACCGCATTTATTTATCCGACCACTGCTCATGGAGATTTTTATTTTTATTCACTCAAGGTGAATTCAAACAGAAGAAAACTCGATTCGACAATCTTATCAAGCGAGTGCGATCACGTCACCGGTTCATAATCAATCAAGCGTGGATTAGTTCAAATCCCAGATCAAGCCATAGTTCGCAAATTACAAAACCTTAAATTAACTAAATTATGCAGTTATGCGACTCGGATCATTCCTCAAATATTTGCTTTATAAATGTGTTTTCCTCGTAAAAAAATAATGATATCACCAGCTTTAAATTTAGCGACTACTCAAAATTTTCGGTTAGTAATGATCGATGATAAATATAGGTAGGTGGTATCTTGAGTGAAATAACTATCAAGATTTGTTTCAACTTGCGAGATAAATCTGACTAACGAGACGATATTAATCTGTTATATTTAGATCATTAAGTGGTGACATGTTTTGCTGTCAATTAAAAATAATTTGAATAAGTTTGAAAAATTGCACTGGCATTCTTGGCATCATTACTGTAAATAAATGCTGCGCGATCCGGCAATATTAACAATTTATATTAGAACTAATAAATTCAATCGTCCAGCGCAACTGCTTTCAATTGATTATAATGTAAAACGTAAATTAAGGATTAATCACCCGTTGTTTCTAGTTTGTAACGAAATAATCACTTTTATTGTCATTATTGTATGTCTGATAATAGGGTTTCGCGCATGAAACGGTAGATCGTAATCCAGTTACATTTCTGGTTTAATTAACAGCTTCTTACTGAACATGTGAGAGAAATTCCTTAGGACGTTTTAACTTTTTAAAGGACATGCGATTATTGGTGAAGTCACCAATCGTAACCCACAACATTTTTTACTTGCATCCGGTAGCTAATTCGTTTCACAAAATAATGCAAAACACGTTACCTACATTTTACAATTCACTGTGTCTTCAGAATGTGCTGAAAAAATTATATGAATCAATTTCACATGTTTGCTTTATTAATTTTCTCATTATTTTAGGCGTTTCGAAAAATTCTTCTTGTTTTTGCAATTCATGCAGATTATGTTCCTTTCCTTTTTATTTTTTTCTATTTTGCATTCATGTGGCCTAATATTTTAATCGCATTTGACGGTAGCTGTTTCCAAAATTTCGCGATTCATTCGTTTTCCTACATGCAATTTTTGCAATTTTTTTTGTTCGAAAAGCCACTAGAAGCAAATAATTTCAGCCATAAAGAAGTCAATACCCGCTTTGTTAGTAACAACTCGTTAATATTCAAAAACAAATTTTCCCCTTGCAATCATTAATAATTCTCAAAATTTTAATTAATCGTCGACGTTTGAATTCATGTCCAAAAAAAGCTATGTAATGTCGCAATGTTGATTATTGATATATTATCATCAATTATAATTTTAACAACAATAAAATGGATTCTTGTGAATCATTTGTTGAAAATGTGGACTATGGAATGGAATGTAACGTGGCGGCAATGAGACAGCTGAGGTGTATTGCTGGTTGCGTGCTTTATTACATAATAAAAGTGGCTACGAACCAATTATAAAAATAACAGGTACAGGCTACTAGGCTGCAGGTATATCCTTATATGCACATATTTCAAAGGAACGTATCTCAGCCGGTGCATGGTATTATTATCAACCTTGACATGAAAACGCAACCCGTTTATAACTCATACACAACTTTCAAATCGTCAAAAATTCCTAAATGTCAAGCCGGTGCCGATTTTTGGGTTAATCCCCGGTAATAAAGGCAAATTCATTTGCGTGAATGCAGTGAAAGTAGTTTCCGTTTGTAATTGTAGCGTGAGCGGAAAGGGGCAGGGTTAGATCTCAATCAAAAATTACGAATAACGAACGCGAACAAAGCACAAGCGACAAAGTACTAGAAAAAATCATTTACCTACACACCAGCCACATTTTAATCAAAACTGGAGTTTTTGAGGCGTTGAGTGGTAAAATCAGCGATAAAATGAATTTATTTATCGATCGATATATAGATACCGAGATTAGCATTTCCTGAACATAGACATAGGTGGCAATTAAAACATTCATTAATTTTATCTTGACGCAAACGGTGTTTGGACAACGTTCCTCACCCACAACTCTTGTCATTAAATATGCAATAAGTCAAAGGAATTACGGTAAATGTGCATCGAGCAACAACAGTTGCGTTTTACATACATTAAACATAACATCACTCCAATTCCAATCCGGATTTTGTGGGTAATTTTGTGACTGCGTGGCATTCAAAGCGTTATTTTACGCCACGCCGCTACGAAATTGAAAAATTTTTGCACACGTGGCGAACTCGAACAAGAAATGGACAAACATCGAGCCTTGAACAACAACACCTTACTTTCGAACACTTCGAAAATATTAGCATTGTATTTTACGGTAATTGAGTGCCGAAGGTAAAGAGTAAAATGTTGCCCTGGATTGATTCATTTGCATAAGCTTCGTTCACGATTCTTGTTGTTTTTATGAGCGTCTTGTCAACAGTAACACCGTAACATAAATTGCATTATAATGGTCGGTCCAAGAATTTTTTTTTAATGCGGAAGATTTTGCGTGAATAATTGACTTACCCTCATCGGTACTTAATTTAACCGATTCCTTCTTTCCTACGGTTCCATCAATTTCGTCGGCATTTTGCACAATGACAATCGGAGTGGAATTGACTGTAGTTCTGAAGCAAAGCGTCAACTAGCAAATCCCCAAACTATGGGATAATTCTAAATTACCTCGTGTTCGAGTCTTGAGATTCTTCTTCAACCTCACCGATTGTAGCCAGTTGAGATGATAAGCTCCACTTCGAACTATACACGTCAATTTCATTGTTGTAGACGTTCAAATTGGGCTCGATTTCATCCTCAAACTCATTTTTTAAATAATCAGTGTCTCTTCGCTCGTTTTCCAAAAACATGTTGATAATTCCAACTGGGTCGTCGAAAATTTCGCGATTCCCCGATTTTGGTACGAAATCCACCAACCGTGGCAAGTTGGAAATGTTCATATTTTCATCATGAATGTTTTGCAACTCTTTCGAACTACTCATTTTGTGGGAATTAATTAAGTCGCGGGAGCGTGGAGGAACCGGCGGTTTCCTGAATTCCGTTTCCTGTTTAGTTTTTTTGTCAGTTTCGTTGGATTTGGTGGAGTTAATTATCCTCATGTCCTCGTTTCCATAACTGAGAGGGGCGTCCTGAAATGATGATGGTGGTTGCAGTGGAGTCCCGTCTTCACTGACTGCCGAATAGGATTTATCGTCAGTTTTGTTGTTCTCGTTCCATTCCAACGTTTTATTTCCAATTACTTGTTTAGTTGTTTTGTTTAACTGGAAGCAGTCTTCTTCATCGCACGAGTTGATGTTGTTGAAGTCTAATTGCTTTTGTATCGATGTAGGTGTCGATGGTAAACTACCGGAAAGACTTGATGTGGTAGTCGTTGGGAATGACCCAAATCTGTCAACGACTGTCGATATCGAGCTTCCTGTATCGTCTGATTCGCTCAAACTCTGAGTGGACTCTTGCGAAATTAAATCAACGTAAACTTCCGCATCTGGAGGTCCTAAACTTCCATCAGAAAAGCGTCGGTCCCGTCTAGGAATATCCGGAGAGTAGGATGAACGTCCACTACTTCTTGGGGATTGAAACTTTTTAGTATCCGCGTGAATTTGGCGAGTCGCTGGCACAGGATTTGTCTCCCCCACATTCTGATTGTTCTGATTATTGCTCCTTAAAAATTTCTTGGGAATTTTTCGTGGAGGTACCGGTGGTGGTGGTGGCGGCGTCCGTTTCTTCTCCGCACTTATAACTTGCGGCAAATCTTCAACTGACCTAGTTTTGCAATCTGCTCCAAAATGCTTCACTAGTAACTTTATAACCACGTTCGAGTCTTTTAAACACCGCACACAATCAATTCTAGTCATTGAATTCACTGGCATGCAATCGATTTGGAGTACTTCATCACCTTCGGTGAGCTTGCCCCACGAACTTTGCACTCGCGAGGCAGGACTATCAGGAGCACAAGATTGAATGAACAAACGTTTCACAAATTCATTAGCTTTGGTGCCACCCTCGAATTTCAAACCGAACCCCAAACGTTCCCCGGGGAGTCTATACACGAGGACTTCTTCTGTTATGTCTTCAGACACAGAATTTTCTTCGCCGTCGCCGATGGTGAGCACGGTGACATACCCAGAGCTTGAATCTGTGGAAGGGTCACATGGTGAAGTGGATGGGCGCGTGTTGTTGTCCGTCCCTACAGAGACCACTGTGACGAAGTTTGCTTTCTCGTGAGTTGTTGTATCCATCCTGCGGACTAGGTTACCGTGGTCTGGAAAAGATTGAACTTTAATGCGATTAGAGAAATGTAGATCAATGGGAGGCTGTGTTATGGAGAGCAGGCCGCAAATATTCTAACGGTACAAAAAGTAAATAACAAGTTTAAGGTACTGTCATGTGTCGTGGGAAATTGCCGAGTGGTGCTTACTGCTACTTACCCTGAAGACTTCCGAGCACATTTCCCTAGACCTGTGTGCAGTAACGATACAGGGCACTCGCGCGGAGATTGTAAACAACTGTTTTCACGTTTTCACCTCTCACAGAGTCCCACTTCAAACACCTGACCTCGTGTGGGTCCGCAGGTCTTCGTCTGCATCGACATTCATACCTGAGGGCAGGGGCCATATTAATTGCCGAAGCCAAACCTGTCGGGAAAATCTGAAAAGCCGTCCGCGGCCGCTTGTAATTAGAAAAATCTGCAGTCGGAGACTTGCCGTATCGATGCTGAAAATTTAGAAAGGCTCGTGAAAGTCGTTCTCATCTCATGACTCCTATTATTGTGTCAATGGGTTTCAGGCATAAAATAGCTGTAATACGCAGATAAATTATAAGAAACTGCATGCCAGCGTCCTAATGGTGTGATTGGGTTAAACGATTGCACCGTGTTCGCTCTTTTTAGGCATTCTGATACCGTTAGATTCACCTGTATATCGAACACACAAGCCGACTCCCAACAACGCAATTCCGCTTGTTTTGTTTTCTTCAAGCTTTTATCTTGTATGACCCCTAAAAATACATCGATTATCGCTAAATTTGCCACCGCAATGTCCACGAAAGTGTACCCCAGTTATTCAAATTGTCTCCGACAAAGTACATAAATATTAATAAACTTTCTCTAATATTTTTATCAATTCCGCAAAATACCATTCTTGGCATACTTTAGATTTGGCGTGCCATATTATTTTTAGACTGACAAATTACTAATTCCGTACTTTCCTTTTATGCATTGTAACCAACATTGAAGTTCTGTTTACTTAAAAGTGTAACCGGAGTAGATGCTAGGTTCTGCTTCACTTAATAGCAGTGACAATAAATATGTTCCAAGGTGAGCAGATCTTCACAATTCAAATCAGAATTGTATCGAGTTCCAATAAGTGATCACATCAACCGTTTTAAAGTGCTTACATCACGTTCCTGTAAAATATGTAAACTGTGCGGCTTACAGCTTGCAATTCTACATATAACAAATTTATTGTTGCTAACCACTAACGCAACAATTTTTATTGTTCGTTTCGAATAATGAACAACTATTATTTCTACACTAGTTTCTCTATTATTGTAATTAACTCTTTCAACATTTCAACTAATATTAAAATGATTTCGACACAAGTTCATCATTTTATTCCGCTTGATATTTTGAAGATTAAATCATAATTTGTAGTTTTGCACAACTTTATTTCGGACCTTATCCGATTTACGGTTAAAACCGTTACATCTTGTAATTCAGTTTTTCCTGCTGATTGCAATCAGTGACGTGTGCCCATTTAAGTTCGCAGATTATTATATAATTAACCAATTTACTGATAATTGTAACTTAAACAAGGTCAGTTGTTTCGATAACATCTTGTTTTTGTGCACAACCTTCCGGTATCAGTTTTCTATCACTTGATGCACTCGAGATCTTTGACACGTACATACTTCTAAAAATTCTTGTTTTTGTATTTTGTATCCATGACATTTAGGCCTCTTATCTTGTTGTGTTCCAATCAGGAATTTCAAAAATTTGCGTAAATTATTATTTTTTTAACAAATTATAAGCCCGCCAATTTGGAACGCATTGCGCGCCCTCTCCTTAACAGATGCAAAGTTATTTTAAATCATTTTATATCGGCTTTTCCTGCACTAGATTCACTAATAGGGGGCGCCCCGATTCAAATTATCAACTTGATAAAATAAATAAAAATTGATTCGGTTGGAGATGTCTTTTTCAGCTTCAGATCTTAACAATAATCATTTCAACCGAATTTGGATGGGAACGCCCGCCTCGCGCTTTTTACCAATTTTTTGCTTGAAAAAATTCTCACTCCGCAAATCGCAGCGGTGGCATGGCTACGCCCTATTACTTTTTTTAGGACTGTTATTAAGTGATTGGGTACGTTCTTCGGATGGGGCTTAGCTTTCGGTGCCTGAAAAACCCTGAATCGGAGGCGCCCACCATCTCAAAACCAATCAGGAGTCGAATTTTGAATTGAGCGTCCATCATTTGTAGCAATGTCAATTTAGATTTTTAGATTGATATCTTAGTAAAAAGGTAACGAGTACGAGCAGGAAAAAATTTAGAAAACAGTTTGGACCAGGACTAGATGTAGAAGAGTTAGTAAGAAGGTTTCCAAGTCATTATGAAGTAGTTTTGTTAGATTGCTATCTAGATGCAGGGGAAATAATAATAAATACAGTATGTTGAAGAATGTATTTATTAATCGTTTAAATTTACTACAATCCAACAAATAATGTTTGCAATACTGACTCATAATTATCACTGAAATTTGCAATAAAAATTCAACAATTTCCCAACGGAAAATCTCTAGACAATAAGAATAACAACATATTTTTAGAACAAAAAACATTTTTAAATTTCTAAGATATTTTTTAATTTAATGGAATTCTTGGTAACTGGAATGAAAATGGAAAATCCACGGAACGATAGAGATGTCATGTTGAAGTGACACCTTTTCGAGCAACAAGTAAATTTAATACGGGATGTTTCTTTATATAACTGACTGCCTTTTTATGAGTAACCATCGTGAAATCGTATCCGTTACATTGGAGAATTTTATCGTGAATTCGGAGACCGCTCTTTGATGCTGGACTCGATTCGTGCACTTCAGTGACGTAAATACCCTAAAAAATATACAAACATACTTAGGTTACTATTTCCTGTTTTTATCCCAGTGGAAAAACACATTGTGACTTGTTTTTGTTGATATAATTTCCGACCAGCGTCAAGCCGGTAGACTCATTACGTTATTCACACGAAGTTATCGAAATTCATAACATTTCAGCTTTCAACTCAAAATGTGCGCGCCATATTTTTGTAAAATATACGTTTTGTCGCCATTTTTAACTACATTTTGACAGCTCCACGAAAATAAACAAAAAAATTAACCAAGAACAAAGCCAGCAATTTCCACAGTAGTTTTTATATTCTTATATCCTTCGATATTCATCAATTGACTACATTATAATGAAAACTCTAACATAAAAAACAATTGTATAATTTAAGTTGTGTCCTTACGTTATCAGTATAGCCTTGAGGGCTCTTATGGTAGTCCTGATCAATTCCTCCTCCAATTTTGAAGCCACATTTCATTGTATCTCCGTCCACTTCCTTATGCAAGGTAATAGGTATCTGTGGATGCCCCAAAACAATTTTTCCATTAAAAAATAATAAAGAATACCTCAGATTAATTGCAACAAAATTTTAATACACATTATACCAATTCCTTACACTTAAACACTCCATTACCGTACCAGCTTGGTGCTGGAATGCCATTTTAGCACACATATTGAATGATAATTTTATTAACTTCTGTAGAATAGAAAAATGAAATGTTTTTTACAGAAAGCAGATTTAAATGACCTTGTGTCCTTATCACCTTCGTTGATGGTTGATGTTATTCTAATCACCACCTCTCCCTAAATTTGACACTGGTTACAAATTGAAAAGCACTAACTATAACCTAAAAAATGTAACTACTGAAAATGTTACAAAACTTATTACGACTTAGTCTGACACTTAAAATGTGCATACGACAACAAAGCACGATTTTTGCGCTTTCTTCGGGTATATTTTTCAACTATCACCATTGAACTTTTTAAATTTATGTAATTTAATGCTAGGACAGGGTAAATGTGGAGTGGCCGTGATAAGAGTATCGGGTTCTCGTACCGAAGTAGCATTGAAATCACTAACTGCAATGTCTGCATTACCTAAACCACGAACCGCAATTCTACGAAGCATTCGACACCCTGTAACGAAAGATGTACTAGATAAAGGGCTTGTCTTATGGTTTCCAGGTGATTCCCACTATTTGTGTTATGTTAATTATTAAAAAACCGCTAGGACCTCATAGCTTTACCGGCGAGGATTCTTGTGAGTTCCATGTCCATGGTGGATTAGCTGTTATAAATTCACTCTTAAATGCTTTGAGTTCTGTTTCTGGGCTATGCTTAGCCAAACCGGGTGAATTTACTAAACGGGCGTTTCATAGCGGTAAATTGGACTTGACAGAAGTAGAAGGCTTGGCTGATTTATTACAGGCGGAAACGGAAATACAAAGGAAACAGGTGATTTTCATAAATTATAAAAAATTTATATAAAACAAGTTTAGGCGTTTTTACAAACTCAAGGTGCTTTAAGTAAGTTATACAACCAGTGGAGAAGTAATCTGGTTAAATCTGTCGCACACATTGAGGCCCACATTGATTTCGATGAGACAGAAACTGTTGATGAAAACGTTTTGGATGAAATTACTGTACAAATCACTCAGCTGCACAATGAAATTCAACAACACTTAGACGACGGACGAAAAGGCGAATTGCTAAGAACAGGCGTCAGGACTGTTATTTTAGGGGAGCCAAACGTTGGGAAAAGTAGTCTATTAAATTTGTTATGTAAACGTCCAGCCGCTATTGTTACCCCAATTGAGGGCACGACTCGCGACATTTTAGAAGTTACACTTAATATTGGTGGATATCCGTTAGTTTTGGCTGATACAGCCGGATTAAGAAGGAATACTGACGATGTCATAGAAAAAGAAGGAATAAATAGGGCTTTACAAGTTTACAACGAAGCAGATCTCGTAATACTGGTCATAGATTCAGTGAAATATAAACAGTGGAGTAAATTAAATTCTGCAAATGTTGTAAATTATATAATTTCATACATCAACCAGCTTGGGGTTTGTGATCTAATATCAACTAAAAGTACGAGTATGTTTACAAAACCGTGCATTGTTGTGTTTAACAAACTGGATTTGTTGAGTGATGAGTTAGATTTGGGGCACACAAATTCTATTAATTACATCTCTTGTAAAAGCGAAGATGGTGTGGTTAATTTAGTGGAAAATATTAGAGGACAATTGAAAGTTTTGTAAGTAGTGTTCTGCCAAGACCAAAGCATTATTTTGTGTGTTACAGATGTGGAGAACCGTCTGCTGAGCATCCAAGTATGAACCAAACGAGGCACAGACAACACCTAACTGATTGTCTTAACTGTTTGAATGCTTTTCTCACAACCTCTACCGGCGATACTGTATTGTTAGCAGAATATTTAAGAAAGAGTTTGCGTCATTTGGGCCAGTTAGTAGGCGCCACTACCACCGAGCAACTCTTAGATATTATTTTTAAAGACTTTTGTATTGGAAAGTAGTAGTATAAAAACATATTAAGCAATAAATTTTACACAAGTGTCGCCGGTGTTATTTTTATTTAACCGTTGAATGAGATTATTTTTGTTCGTGTTTATTTTCTGTTTTTGGCGGGAGTTTTAAAATTGTGACGTTGGCGGCGTTGATAGGGTGTGTATCCATGGTAACTGGTGGTGGGGTAGTAATTGCGTATACCCCTCCCGCTGTTCATTTTTAATTCGTTTGTCAGTTGTCAACCGTCGGGGAATGATCGCTTCCAGTTAGTGTTTGTTTTGTTGGTTCAGATTTAAAATATGTATTTTTAACTTCGCGACTAGTTTATTGGCCACGATTCAACGGATATTAAAGGTAATTTTATGAGCGAACACATTTGCACTGTGCATTTAACATGTCGACCGTTAAATCGAGCTGTCGAAAATATCGCGATACTAAAAGGCTCAAGTAGGCTTTGTTTTGTTGCAAAACAATCGAAAATGACAGTGAAAAGTTGCTGCAACAATTCGGCTCACTAAATAGTTCACTTTCACTAAATTTCGTAATCCGCTCCAGTATGTCATCATAGCGTAACTTCTTGTTTCTTCAATGATTATGATTATTTAATTTATTACTTAATGATTTGATTATTTAATTCGGGGTAGGTGCGACATGGATTCGTTTCTGAGCCTCTTCGACCCCAACCCCTGCAACGAGTGCACCACCGAAGATTTC
This sequence comes from Eledona agricola, assembly GCA_964023215.1. Classification (NCBI taxonomy): domain Eukaryota; kingdom Metazoa; phylum Arthropoda; class Insecta; order Coleoptera; family Tenebrionidae; genus Eledona; species Eledona agricola. The sequence goes on along the minus strand of OZ026862.1, from coordinate 17,010,570 downwards.
GCAATTGACAACCTCAACAACCAAAAATCCCTTCCGCCAGAACCCCAAGTCGGCAATATAGAATACAAATTGAAAATAGTGAACCCCACAAAACAAAGATTCGAACATCTGGTAACACAAGTGAGACAATTTCTTATAACTAGTTTGTCAAAATCCTATAAAATGCACCCTTCAGCTGAAATGGCGACTTCGCGAAGGCAACGGCGAGGCAATCTACGAAATCGGCGTCGAGGACAGTGGGATTCTAGCCGGACTGTGTCAGTGGGACATGACGGCTAGTCTCCAAACACTTAAGCAGATGGCTTTGAAATTGGGCGCCACCACCACAATTCTGCGACAGAGAACACTGGATAATGGACGTAGCATTGCCGAAGTGTTAGTAAGGAAAATCCCTGATGATCAGAACAACATAGAAGTCAGAGTGGCAGTTCTGGGTAACGCCGATGCTGGAAAGTCAACCCTGTTAGGGGTATTAACACAAGGAAGCCTTGACAACGGACGAGGGCGGGCACGTTTGAACATGTTCAGACATTTGCACGAAATTCAAACTGGACGCACTTCCTCCATTTCACACGAAATCCTAGGATTCAATTCTAATGTTAGTAAGAATGACGACTTTCATTCGATTTTTAATGCGTAAATTATAGGGACAACCCATCAACTACAGCTACAGCGAGCTTATAACAGCTGAAGAAATTTGCGATACTTCCACCAAATTAGTCACATTTCTTGATCTCGCAGGACACAAGAAATACATCAGAACTACCATTCAAGGACTTTCTGGGTACTCCCCACACCATGCCATGCTTGTGGTAAGTTTTCATCCCAAATAATACGTGGATATTGTCAATAGTTGGCGAAAAACGGTCTAATATCTTTATTTTGGCACAAGTTCAAGGTCAGGTATTTTTTCTAATTGCGTCAGACTGCAGTAAAATTGTAACTAATTCCTTTTGATAATAAGCTACGTGGAATTGGCATCTGGTTTTAAAAAATACGGTTGTTTATAACAGGGTGTTGATTAGATAAGCAGTGGGATTAATCATAGATTAGCTGTTATAATTGTCTGATTGTCATAAGATACAAGTCTGACAGTTATTTTATAATAATACATTTTACTTATTTGCTTTTTGTGCCTACTCACTTACAAGTATTACCTATTTATTACAGATTTCAAGCACTGCTGGAGTGGTAGGAATGGCGCACGAACATCTGGCCATAGCAGTGGCGTTGAATGTGCCATTTTTTATAGTGATAACAAAAATCGACTTAATTTCTCCAAACAAGACCCTTCAGTCACTCGAATCTTTTTTGAAACAAGTGGGAAGCAGGCGAGTTCCTCTTATTATCAACAATTTGGACGACGTTATAACAGCAGGAGCGAATCAGCTAACTGAGAACGTTGTGCCTATATTTTGCGTATCAAGTGTGAGCGGTGAAGGCTTGGAGTTGCTTTTGAAGTTCCTCCACGTTCTACCACCAGGGATCAGTGCAACTGAGAAAGAACGTCTCGAACAAGAATCTCCAATATTTCAAATCGACGAGAATTTTAAAGCAGGGGACGTAGGGCAGATTATTGGAGGGTTATTGACAAAAGGAGTTATAACTGAAGGAATGCAAATGCAGATTGGGCCTCACAAGAATGGTAGTTTTCAAAACGTCGTGATCAAATCGATACACAGAAATAGAGTTCCATGTAGAATGGTGAGGGCGGGGCAGAGCGCGGCGTTGTGTTTGAGCACCAGCGTGCCGAGTTTGAGGAACGGGATGGTTTTATTGCGAGCGGATTCCACAGCAAAGGGATGTTTGTTTTTCCAAGCGAGCGTTTCGGTGTTGTTCCATGCGACAGCAATATATCAAGGATATCAAACCACCGTTCACATTGGAAACATTCGCCAAACAGCAGTTATTTTGGGGATCTTCCCATCGAATTGCATTCATACAAATGAAAGAGCATCAGTATTATTTAAATTTAAGGTACACCCCGAGTATGTTACGGTGGGTCAAAGATTGCTCTTCAGAGAGGGCGCCGCCAAAGGTATTGGCGAAATCACCCAAGTATTCCCGTTGGCATACAAACCGGAGTAAATGAATTCTTCTTTGCTGAGAAGTACTTAAACCAAATTAATAAAGTTCAAACCTAACCTAATCTCAATAGTTGAAGTAGGTTGACATTTGTGGAGATTGTTTTTGAAAGTTGCTGTAAATTTGTACAAATGTAAATAAGTTTCATTCTAAAAGAAATGTGTCTAGACATTACGCAATTATTTAGTACAAAATTGTTTTATTGTAATGACAAAATCTGTGATTGTACTTTTAAGAAATTTTCTAGTAATTGATGTTTATGCACGTTCATCCAATTTCGTCTCAGATTTCCGTCGAAATTATAATATTTAGAGGAATTGTCATACGTTTGTGTTTATTTTTATAGCTTGTTTTTGTTCGTTCATAAATCTATGTAAAAGTTTTCGCGTTTGTCTCAATAACTTATTCATTTAGTACAAAAATTACCGTGTTCATAATAAAAATATGTATAAAAAACCCCGAGTGAAAGAATTCTTTAGCGTTTGTGATTCCTGTCATAAAATCAATATTTCCTATTCTTTAGAATGAATAAAAAATACATCTTATGCAAGTTTATGTTGAGCCAATTAAAATGGATTTTGTAAACTAATTGGTTAACTATAATCTTTTTCATTGTCGTAATGATATACAAATAATTAATTGATGATAATCCATATTGAAATAACTTTTCAGTAAAACTGGCATTAAATAATATAATCGGGCACGTTTTACATGAGTATTTTTTGAACGGTGCAAAATGTCGCAAGTCTTCTTTAACACACATTTATGAACAAAAATCAATACTATTAAATATTGCTTTATATTTTCAATATAAATTGTTTCGTAAATGCCTTCAATAAAATTGATATGCGTGTTATTTGTTTTACATTGTGTAAGTATTTTGGATTGCCTATCCTACCACAGCAGCAAATTGCATTGTACGCACACTTTTCACAAATAAAAAGATTTCAAGATACAGTGCCTTTTTTGTTGAATAGCATTCGCCTTTAACTATTAATTTCCCGAATCATATTTTTCCAGTTTGCAATTTCATCTGAAAGACAATTTACGTCCGTGCGATATTACCAATCATCCCATCAATCTTCCACATATCGCACGTTATTATCAAAATAAATGTCTGGTTCTGGTCTTTTCATTGTGCTCACAAAAGAAACAGATTTAAAATATTTGTAATAGGCTTTGGAGTTTGCCAGAAGTCGGATAATAACAAGCGAAGAAAGAAACGCTTCAAACGGAGTGTAAGTATTAAAGTCGATGTTTGGGTCTAAATAAAAAATTATTAAGACATAAACTTGGAACCGTCAACAAGTTGGAGTTTCTTGATCGAGGAATTATGTAAATGTACATACAAACTAGTTACTTACCTGCTGAGGCCTTGGGCAACAGTGGTGATGATTATTATTATATTCACACCTCGCCGTCATGATCAACATTGTAGTACCCTCTATGTTACTACCAGAAACGCACATATTTAAAATAACAAAAAAAGCTCAGGTAGTGGGGGCATGTGGCCTCTTACCTCACCGCTGTCAATCAACCATTACTTCTTTTGTGCGCATCAGAAACGCTTCGCCGCTCACAAATTTTCGTAAAATCGTGAAAAATCTAGTGTTTTCGAAATGGAAAGAAGGAGCAGGAAAAGAAAAAGGTGATCCTCATCATCAGAAGAACCTGAGGCGAGTGTAGGCCGATTGATAAAGCGGCTCCTTCACAAAAAAGCGGATTGGAAACACTCAATAACTGTCACTGAAGGGCCAGTGCCCTACTCGGATGATGGAGAGAGCCGTCTTATAGAAACTAGCAACCGTAAGCTTGCAATATAATAATAATAATCTGTTTAAGGAATATGCATCATGCAACAAGTGACAACTCACCTAACCTCAAATGTGGGACTTACATTTTGAATGTATTTCCTGGGTTCATGCTTTGACCTTTTGGTCACATGACCATGCAACAAGTGACAACTCACCTAACCTCAAATGTGGGACTTACATTTTGAATGTATTTCCTGTGTTCATGCTTTGACCTTTTGGTCACATGAGTCAATGAATGCCTTTTGGCATGTTGGACGTTTATCAAGGCACCTTTTGGTACCCTGGCAACATGGATTAATTTTTACGCATCTCGATACATGCTGAAACTTTGTTTTCATCCAAAGGCAGTTTTTGAAACTGGAGGAGGATGTGTCGCTGTTCTCTTTTGATAATATGGTGACCCACCAAGGACCAAGCATATTCAGCATATGGAACGTATTGCCTGCGTTCATGCTTTGACCTTTTGGTCTCGTTGAACATTTATCAAGACGCCTTTTGGCATGTTGAATGTTTATCAAGACACCTTTTGGTGCCCTACTCGGATGATGCGTCTTTAGAAACTCGCAACCCCAAAGGCAGTTTTTGAAACTAGAAAAAGATGACAACAACGGTGGTATTAATCGGGTTTGTTGACCGTGTTCCATGCGAAGTTCCATGAGGGGGGGTGTAGTGAGCGCCCCGAGAGGCTAACTCAGCAAGTGATCCCCATGAATCTCTGCCAAACGTTTCGTCCACAGCTGCGGTGGACATCTTCAGTGGCGGTGTGGTCGTGGTCGAAGTACTCTCCCAGCTGTCACAGTCGCGACTGGAAAAAGATGGTGTCGCTGTTCTCTTTTGATAATATGGTGACCCACCAAGCATATTCAGCATATTGAACGTATTTTCTGCGTTCATGCTTTGGCCTTTTTGGTCTCATTAGTCAATGAATGCCTTTTTGGCACATTTATCAAGACACCTCTTGGTACTCTAACAACAAGGATTTATCTTAATGCATCCGCAGACATGCTGAAACCTTTTTTTTCATGCAAAGACAGTTTTTGAAACTTATGCCAGAGGAGTACACTGAAACAGAACATCTTGAACTCCAAGCAGCGGTCGAAACTAAGCAGACTGCGCTTGACCCAGACCTTTTGAAGGTGTTGGGCCAACAGGTCCCACAACCAAAACTACTAGTTTGGTTCACACTCGTATAGCCACTATTTGGAATGCCATCTTGTTTTCAGGCTTGATTAAAGAACTCCAAACTAAACTGGTAGCAAAATATCAGACCTTGCCGAGCTCCCCATTTTTGGCGCCTCCACGAGTTCATAAAGAAGTTCGGGAAGTTTACCTCCGTCTCAAAAGCGTGCTAAAACCGAGGCAACCGACTCGTAAAGATTCAGAGCCGCCTCCGGGCAGCTCTCTCGGCTTTGGGAGGAACCATCACAATTCTCTTGGAGAAGACAGACCGAACGCCTTTAGACACACAGATATTATCAAATGTCAGTTATTCCGCACGACTCTTAGCAGACGTTCATTATGAACAGTCGCAAGCTCGTCGGGCAATTTTGAAATATGTTCCCAACAGGGATCTAGCCGATATCTTAACGGAAGTAGAGGTGAAGGGAAAAAACATCGGGTGCTTTGAAGGCCCGACCTGCTGCCGTGGTCCCAAAAACAAGAAACATATTCAAGAATTATAAACCACCAATGCAGGTATTTCACAGCTACTAAGCTCTGGTGCAGTTCCTAAATGCTTGCCTTGCAAGGACCAGTTCTTGTCACCAATTTTTCTTTAATTTCCAACTAGACGGTTTTTACAGGTTTATTCTAAACCTTAAAAGAGTAAACACATTTTTGAAACCAGACCATTTCAAGCTTCGTCCTGGACATTTTATATATCCTGGACTTACGCGACGCATATTACAGGATACCTATTGATCCTGAATTTTAGAAATATTTGAGGTTTTCTTTCTGCCGACAACTGTATCAATTTAATTGTATTCCTTTTGGATTATTGACAACACCATGGTTATTCACAAAGGTCATGGAACCAATGTTGAAACATCTGAGCCGTCAGGGAATTGTGTCAATCGTTTACTTAGATGACTTCCTTATCCTTGGCGATACTATAAAAAGTTGCACCTTTAATGTGCAAAAAACACTCAAGTCATTGACAGATTTAGGTTGGAAAATTCGAGAGTTTGCTCGTTTTCTTGGAACATTAGGTTCCATTTGCCCGGCCACCGAATATGACTGGCTTTACACGAAAACTTTGGAACGTGAAAAATATTTAGCACTATGCAGACGTGGAGAAACTTTGACAGTTTCGTCAACATCTCGCCATCCATCAAAGAGAACTTATGCTGGTGGAAGAAAAACATTTGTGGCGCCTTTTGCCCCATCCGCCAATGTCACTTTGTAGTTACAATTTTCACAGACGCCTCAACTACGGGTTGCGGTGCTGTGTATGGATCTGAAACAATTAGATTTTGGACCGAGACCGAAAAGATAAATTATAAATTTATTGGAACTTCTAGCGGTCTTCCGCGAACTATCCCATCTTGCAACAAAATTGAGCAATTACGAAAGTCTTTTAAGAATAGACAATACTACGATTGTGTTCTATGTAAACCTCATGAAAGGAATTCGTTTTCATTACAACCCGTGATGGAATGGAGTCTCTCGGAAACAGCTTTCAAAACAATTGTTTTGGGTGCCCTGAAATCGATTTGGATTCAGAAGCAATTGCTGTAGACGCCTTCACAGTCGACTGGTCTATGTATTATTTTTATGCTTTCCCACACTTTGATCTGATATCACGAACTTTGCAAAAGCTTGTCAGAGAGGCGGCTACTGGCATATTGGTAATGGCAGCCTCTATCCGCCCCTCTACTATGAAACAGTATGAATCCACCTTTAAGAAGTGGTGGGTATTCTGTAAATCCTAAGGAGATTATTAAATATGCTCCAAGGTTTTCATCAACAATTTATGCAAGTTGATAAAGCATATCTTTTCAAACTGATTTTAGCGTTTGAAGCCTCACTCGAGAAAATCATGGAGTTTCTTACGGAATTGTTTGCAAAAGGGGCGTGTTACAGCAGCCTAAATACGGCTCGATCAGCAATTTTATGCTTGTTACCAAATGAGAGGGGCGACGACCCAAAATTGAAACGTTTCTTCAAAGGCATTTACAACCTGTGCCCATCAGCACCAAGGTACGACTCGACATGGGATCCTCAACCGGTATTGAACTACCGAAATCGCTCTCACCGGAGAAGGATCTTCCTTTTTGAGAAGTTATCTTCCAAACTAATAACTTTTCTAGCGTTGGTGACCGCCCAACCCATGCAAACATTATCTCTGATAGGACTGGAAATTATTCAAACAAGAAATGACAGAATCGAAATAGCCATCACACAACCGTTCAAAACTTCTTCTAAAGATGCAGTACAGCCTACGCTATACCTGCCGTTTTACAAAAAGGAAACCAGTCTTTGTGTAGCATCTGTTCTGAATTGCTACATAAATCGAACCCGTTCTATCAGGGGAGATACAAAGTCACTCTTCCTCACTTATAAAAGACCCTACCAGTCAGCTTCAACCCAAACTTTAAGCCGCTGGGTAAAAACAACCTTGAAGGCGAGTAGTATAGATACTGAGTGCTTCTCAGCACATAGCGTACGTCACGTATCGACGTCGGCAGCAAAACGGAAGGGGGTACAACTTGACGTGATCAGAGCACGAGCAGGTTGGTCTGCAATTTCTCATACCTTTGCGAAATTTTATAATAGACCGCTTGGCGACAAATCTATATTTACAAACGCTATTCTTAATAGTTGAAATACAAACACTGAGGAAGCTGTTTAGATTGTCATATAAAATTATACTTAGATTCAGTTTTTACTAGACTTACGTTTTCGAAAGTTCATTTGTAATCCTTAATTTATTAAGGTATGCGAACAAGTTTTGTTCCCAATTCTTTCTCTAAACTAAGATTTGTCTCTGATGTAAATGTTTTACACAGTTACAAAAGGCTTTAATTAAAATTTAAGCTATTTACTTTATTGTCCTTGTGGATAATGTTTAGTCGCAACAACTTTAAACATCTACAATGTTGATCATGACGGCGAGGTGTGAATATAATTTGAAGATCAAACGAACTTACCTGTAAGTGAAGTTCCGATCTTAATTATATGAAACACCTCGCCGGAAATGATCAGTCCCACCCGTTCCCTATCGTTGTCGTTCCCAGATCATTTCATTGTTGCGACTTTATTCACCTTTAAACATAATGGTTGATTGACAGCGGTGAGGTAAGAGGCCACATGCCCCCACTACCTGAGCTTTTTTTGTTATTTTAAATATGTGCGTTTCTGGTAGTAACATAGAGGGTACTACAATGTTGATCATTTCCGGCGAGGTGTTTCATATAATTAAGATCGGAACTTCACTTACAGGTAAGTTCGTTTGATCTTCAAATTATGTGTTAAAGCTAGAGCTTAGGATGTTGAAATAAGTAAACTGTTTGGATTTTGGTATATATTGACTACATTGTTTAACACAGGTTTCAATAATACAGGAGCGGTAACTGGAAGCACATAGCATGCTGACCGTACATCACACATAACTAGACCAGTTATTGTCCCATTGCATCGACTAGAGATGTAGCAGCAAAAGCCAAGGAACACATAAGTGAACAATTTTGCCTAATTTAAACCAGTTCATAAAAAATACGAATGATTCTATGAAAATAGTGTCTTTTCAACTAATATGCTTATATCAGAGCTCACATGAAGGCAGCCGCGAATAATTAAGTATAAATATATATTTATTGTCTAAAATATTGTCTGGATATGTAATATCACTTGTTATGATTCTTCGACTTTAAGAGATATGTTTTCGCTATGCCATTTTTCATGTGAGCCTATATATTTGAAATTTGTGTCATTAATCACACAAAAAACTCGGAAGTAGTGACAGTACTGCTGGCAAAAATATTCATTGACAATGAGAATTGTTAGTTGTATATTAGATATAATATTGCACTATGTGGAAAAATCTGTTTTATCTTATGTCCTAGTATCACTGTTGTTGATTTGAACACTCCTGCAAACAGTATTGTGTATAATGTACTTATGTACTAGAATTGTTTGTGAAACCGTTTTTCAGCGATTAACGACCTTTGCAGTATTTCCTATATGAAAAACACAAGATTTTAGAAACATGTATAACGTATTTCAATAGTGATTGCCCACACGTCGCAATTTTAGTTAAACGCAGGGACTTTAGAATTTAGACAAGGGTCGACGGCGAGGGTAAGCTAACGAGAGACTATTATATTTCATTTTCTTAGGGTAGAAACTCACCAAGCCGAACCAAACTAAAATGGAATTTTTTTTAAGCATTATTTCTGTTTGTCGATCTTTCGGTCAATTGCTCGCCGCCGCCGCCGCCGCCAACCGTTAAATTCGTGGCCTGCGCACAGTAGACACTAGATAACATCATTATAAATCTATAGAAAACTATTATATCTTCTCTTTCTAAGGGTATAAAATATATTTAAAGCGTGGCAGAGGGCTTCGAAGTGATTATTGTCGTGGGTACACCGGCACCAGGGGGCAAGGCTATTAACTAATAGGGCCTCGAAGCCTTCTGCACAAATGGCGATGTTACGAAATATACTGAACTTTTCATGCTCGTTAAAAATTTCCGAGAAGTAAAGACCAATCTAACGCAACCCCGATTTTTTGACGAGCAAAAGAAGAAGCATATTTCGGTGTAAACACATTACGTATACATTTATACATTTACAATAGGTTCCTATATTATACATTCAACCTTCACATTAGAACATTCTTTATTTTTCCTCAACAAGACGAAGGGTATTCGAGAGATTCGATCTGATCGGTTTTGACAAAATTGTGTTAAATTGTTTCCGCACGCAAAAATTTCGTTCGAACGATTTTCCAAACTTTCCAAGTTATTTAATTAGTAAAATATTCCAAGTTTCCTAGTTTGTTGTTAGACGAAGAGTGGTTGGGAGCGTTCGTCGAAGATGGTCGTTTCCGATCCGATACGGCATGGTGGAGTTCAGTATATTTACTAATACCGCACATATTATACGACTCGTATATGACACAGCTTTATATGTATAAACAGATCACATTTAGTAGCGGTCCGCTCGAACACTAGGTGAATTGTCACGAAATATCACTAGAGGATAGTTCTAGATATTGTGCGTAGCTGTGTTTTGTGGCAGGGGAAAACTGCTATACCACAATATAACAAACAAATGCGCCCTACTAATTTACTTTGTAAGCATTCGGTTCATGTAAATGTCTTATAAAACCATAGTTACCGTGTATAATTTGTACCATTCATTCTTGTTATATTATTGTCAGCTTAATTGAGATTATTGTCTTATCTATTATCTAATCAGAGTAATGCTTCATCTGTTGCAAAATCCAGGGAATGTATTTGGGTACGTAAGCATAAACTCCGGGTAGGTGGGGATGTGCACATTTTATACCCCAACTGACGATTCCACCGACGAACCAACGCTCTGGGTCGCTGCTGTCACGACAGAGCAAAGGACCTCCGGAATCTCCCTGCGATTCATGCCCCATTAATGCGCCCCTTATCCGTGGCGCCCTAAACTTATTTCGACCCGATACGTATACTCCACCTCTAAACACATCAACTGTCAATCATCACACGTTCACACTTTTCTTAACCCCTAACTCTTATATGTCCACTAGAAACTGTTGACGAATTTAATTATAATTTTCGCAAAGCTTTCTGTCAAAAGACAACGAGAAATATCTCAATCCAACCTACACAAATCCGTTTTGATCTATCCTATCTTTACGATATATATCCGTGTTGAAATTTGCTCCAAGACAGATTGTTCAATCATCATTTGAAAAATCATTTATTCTATTTCACGTCTATAACAAAGCTGTTAAAGCACTCAACTGAGTGCGTTAACAGCTTTTTGAATTTCGTAATAGAAATAGTGTAATTTAGTTTATCTAGCGTGGTATGTCATGATCAGAAATGTCGTGTCAAACGTCAAACTAAACACCAACACAAAACGTTACATTATTTTTAATTTAAATCTGCTTTCCCCAATTATTATAAAAATTAATCGTTATGTTTAATTATTTTCACCGCCAACTCTTGTGCCGTCTAGTTGCATTTGATTATCGAAATTTTAATTTTCCCAAATTTTAAATTAAAAATTGCATAAATGAAGCGAAGAAGAAAATATTGTGTAAAAAACTTATTCTTAAGGCTATTATGACACTCGTTCTTGTCGGTCGTTTTATAAACTTATACTCGTACAATAAAATATACCTTATAGAACTCGTTGTTTAATATACTATTATAGCACCTGAACAAACCTGAAAATATAGGACAATCTAAGGGAAGATGGATTACTTTAGGGATCCATGATTCCATGATATGCTAAGTGTCCAAAATAAATTATAAATTGGGCGGATATAAAAACATAAAGATAGATACCTTCGATATAAAAAACTTACGTAAATCAAATGACTCCCGGACGGAAGACGCCAAAAATCTATAAACGTCCAGCTTTCGCCAGATAATTATAATGCAATTTGCAATAAAGTGATAATAAATAAATATTATCTTAAGAAATTTGAATAAACGTTTTTTTCACTTGACTTGATAACCTCAAAACAAAATGCGCGCCAAGAGAAATCATATAAATTAAATATAGTGACGAAATTAAAATAGTATATCTCGTGACATCATTTTCAAAGACGATCGTCTCAATTCGTGGTAATTTAAAGAGCTTCAAAGTTAAGTAGATGCTATTGGATCCTTTCGTCAAAGCACCTAGACCACCACTTCACTAGTATTGCGTGGGCCCGATTCAATCAACGAGTAAATTTGCTAAGTGGAAATTTATCCTGCCTCAGGCCTACAATTTTTTCGCACTCGAAATAATTCATTTGACAATAATTAACGCAGTGGAGTACCAGAGGCATTTTCGATAGTGTTGTTAAATGAAATGTGGGAAAAGTAACAGCAGCAAAATGATGCGAACGAAATTCGTCAACAGCTTCTACGTGGTAGTATTTTGCTAGACAGATTATTTTTATTTGTGTTTTCACCAAGATTTAATTGCGTTAGGGTGAAAAAGTGTACAAACAGATTTCAGTGAGACAATAATCCATCTGGCAACTAAAAGCGTGTCGAGAATTTTTTAGAGCAGTCAGTAGGGTTTGGGTTTATCGGGACAAGCCGCATTAGTTGGTAGATGAGCGTTGTATTTTTTTAATCGATGCTGACGTAAAGCACACGTATCCGGCCGAAATCGCTCATATTCTCTCACCTGACAAGCATCCTTCCCTCCCTCTTTGTAACCCGCACAGATCATACCATCTGTAACGTTCAGATCTCTATTTTCCAGCCAAGCGTTACACAAGTCTCGATTTAAAACAGGCACCTCCACTTCATTTACTTCGGGTTCGTATTCTGACACTAGAAATAAACAACAGAACTAACAACACTTTTTCTAACCCGTCCCTTTCTTCGACAAATTGCCCAATCGTTCCGAGCGAAACAAATAGCCCAACTTACTCCAAAATCCCCCCGTTATTGTTTTCGGCTTTTTAAAATACTACACTAGTACAACCCCATTTATCAACGAGATTGTTATTAATTTCTACCCAGCGACCGTAATCCCACAACAATTAAAACGAGTTTAACTGCGGATTTTCTTTATGACGCTGTTTTATTAACATTCATGCTGTTGATCCATTTTCCTCGGCAAACATTTTTAGTGAACGAAAACCGAAACCGAAGACTAAACCACTCATCTGAGAACATTAATTATCCTGTAATGTGGATTCCCACTAAAACCATTAACTTGCATACAATGTGCCCGACACAGCTTCCAAAAAATCCAACCGGCTTGTCATATACATAATTTGGACAAGCTGAATTTTTTACTCGCTTTCCAAAACTCTCCTCGAGAGTTTCCTATTATTCATAAGCTATCCCGAGACACGTTTTTTCCCTCGCCCGATAAGAAAACCATGTCGTTATTTCTTAAAAATCGAAATAAAAATGTTGCTCGTAAAATAGTGTATCTAAGTGTTCCAGCTGAGAAATTTGTCAAGTTAAAAAATGTTATGATAAGTACCCATTTTGTTAAGTTGATTTATTTCAACAACTGACGGGTTATTTTAAAACTTCTTGGAGGTGTCACATTAATTGTTGAATGCTCCGAGTTTTCCATTTCAAATAATGCGTTTGAAAAGTGTTTGCTCTTACAAAAAACAAAATAACACGAGAGGGTCGAGCCGAAATATACCTACACTTGTGCGTTAAAAATATTTGGTTTGGAATTTGGAAGGTACAAAACAGGGAGCATGTACAAAGTTTGCGTAAATTTCGAATATTAAACCGTCCCTTAAATAAATTCTCCAAAATTAGTAAAAACCTGTTGCGGTTCGTTTTGTGCGACGACGAAATTAAATAATCGGGCGTTACAAATGGTGGATGCGCCGGGCAAATTATTATTATATTATTTGTTCGCGATTTATTAGAAGAGCAAGAAAATTAAATGCAATTTTCAACTTACTTCCAGTGTCCTCCTTTTTTCCCCATCCTATAACTGTGCATATTGTGCCGGGATGAAGCTGCTTATGAGGTGGTGGAAGACAAACCGGCAATAAATGTTCATGAAAATCGACCCTAGATGAAAGCTGAAAATATAAATATTTATGTCTCGGCGAAGATTAAATCTAATGGCTTTTCCAAAATTGACATTATTTCGTTTTGGGCTGTGGTTTTAGCAGTTTAATTTGTATGTTCGTTTTAATAATAAAGATTGAACTATGGCTAATAATGGAGAACCGAGCGTCGTTCTGTAAATTAATTTCTCCTTTGTACACTTGACGAGCTTTTGTGTTAAGATAATAATTGTCCGGGCTCAATAATCAACGCGATAACTGCCTATTAACATACTTTCACCGAAATTCACTTTTCAATCAAACCTCGTTCGGACCCTTTCAGCTATCTCCGAACGAACAGAGAATTTTATTTAACTTGTCCCAACTTAATGTCGGAGACAGTGACGGCTGTTTATCAGACGGTTTCTGACACATTTTATTATCTCGGACAAAGCAAATTGCAGGAAAGATTTCCGGCTGATTCGACTCGAGTGGGAATTGAATCGAACGGAATTAACAGTAATATTGGAGTTACACGTTTGGAATATTAAACTTACTTGGAACAAAGCGACGTCGTTGTCGTGGGCCACTCCCAGGTTGTACAGAGGATGTGGAACGACGTTCTTGACTTTCATTTTTTGGCCGTAAAACGCGTGAGCATGACGTCGCGTAATGCCCAGTTGAATTGTCCACCCGGACACGTCCGAGTGACTGTTGGACATGGAAATCTCCATTTAAGGGCTTTAAAAATCGATTTAGCTTACTTTCCGACACAGTGCGATGCCGTAAGCACCCACTGATCGGCGATTAAGACACCGGCGCAATAAAATATCTCTTCCGGGCCTCCAAGAAGCGCGGCAAGGAACGGCCAATCTCCCGGTTTCGAAGGATTTCCTCCAACGATCCTCAAAGTCCTGCGCTCCGCGTAACTTTTTCTCGCCTTTCCACAAACTACAATACCACTCACATAAACCCTTCAAAGTTAATCGCATTACTCACTGTAGTTCGTGCAGTTAAGCGCCACCGTCGGATAGTTGGTCCCATTGCAGGACCCGAACTCTCTAATCATATTTTTGGGTCTTTTAGTTTGATTCATCCGCCAAATCGCCGTAGTTTCTTGAATCGGCGGCGAAATGTTTATGTCGGTCCCTCTCAATAAGCGACTTCCATTGGAGTTCCTATAATTCCGCCAAGCACTCGTTAAACTTTTTTTTTCTAATGCGACAAACGTTATACCGCCACACTACTCAATACCCGGTACATCTTTTCACCGCTTCCCTCTTATCGTTTTTCTCACAGTCCCTCGCCTTCCGTAATACGCCGGAAGCTCGCAATTTTTAAACCGGCAATAACGACGCCGTTATTCGGCAAACTGCAATCCCTGTAATTAAAATACTTTCCCGGCCAAGTGAAGCGGACGCCCCGGAATTTTTCAATAATAACCCGACAGTTTAACATTTGCATTTTTCAAATTGAGTACGTAATTAGCGTGCGGTAGGTACGTACGAATATCCGAGGAGGGAGCATATGGATCTTGGCGACGTCTTTTGATCCCAATGGGCCACGCAAGCCGGTACCCATTCTTCTTGATCCGGTCGGTACACCTCGAGTTGTCCTCTTCCTTCATCGCCATTGCGTTCGCTTAATCTCACTAAAACGCTCATCATATTTGGCAGTTCGCGCTTTTCGGATTTGACTTACGGCAATTTCTCTCGTCCTGACCGTAAGGACAATCGACTTTTCCATCGCACATATGTTCTTGCGTAATGCATTTAGAATGACCGCAATGGATCAAACCCGGAGCGCACCTCTTGCAATTTAACTCGTCTGATTTGTCTTTACAGTCCATATGACCGTCGCATTGCCAGTCCTTGGGGATACAGCGATGCATATCGCATTCGAAACCCTCCAGACATACTTAAAAGCAAACATTGTTAACCAATTATCGCCCAACATGTCTATTTCTAAATTACAAACGCGCTGGGGTTTTCTTGAAATTTCGGCGTCCAACAGGTGGCGAATGAAAGCGCGTTGCTGCGTTCTTGTTTCGGTATAATTTTTCATTGATTTTGTACGTTTCACGGGCGGAATTGCGGGCGAGGACGACGCGACTTAGGTATGTTTATTGATTTAAGTTAATGGAAACAAAATTCGCCGGTGGAGTGACGACGATTTATTTTCATTTAGCGTTTAAAATCAATAGAGTTTTTTCAGGAACAGCCATTAGTCATTAGAAACCGTTTACAAGTCGACGTCGAGATGAGCGCTTTAATAAATTCACGTTATAAATTTGGCAGGGAATCTGTGAAATATTTATTAGGAGGTAAAGCGGGATCTAAGGAGCGATATGCCAGGGGCGTCTAATGGAAATTTCGTCTGGGCACGATAAGCAAAGTGTTATTATTGTATTGCGTCTGAGCGAATCTGTTCGCGGATCCCACACAAAGCAACTTCAACCTTGTTAGACGCCGAAGTCGCGATTTACTGCGTAAACAGCTTCCGGTCGTTTTAACCCTTATAGTTTAATAATTTCGAATTGAAATTTAAACTTTATTGCCCCAATCTCATTAGATACGTTACCTGGTCTTTGCGCCCTTATCTGGGCTTGTTTCACCTCTTGATAGCCCACGCAAGGTGCACGCTCCGGACTTTTGGGAAACAATTCGCAATCGAGATATTCGGGAAGGGTTAGTCCGAAAACGTCGAGAAAGAAGCCGCAACGGCGTTTGGTTTCTACAATGATTTATTTAGTGTCGATGGAACAACGACGCTTAGTTCGTTATACCCTTGCAAAGATTACGACAGGGTCGAACAACTTCACCGTACGATCCGCATTTTGGGACGAAAAGAGAGCAGAGAAAGAGGGCGGACAATTCGTAACAACGCACGTCTACCACAGCATCGTACAGTTCCAATTCTTGTTGCGCGTCTCTTTGTCCAAATTGCCCCATGTAGTTCGGAAAGACGGTGTAGTTGTAGGGAATTTTGTGCTGCTGACAGAAATTCACGATGACGGGTAAACAGATACCGGGTGCTGGATTCATGCTGATTTTTGTGAAAACCGCCGGAGCAACGGTCGTGTTAACCGTTGCGTTTACAATTTTCACAGTTGAAGGATAAGCTGGAAGAGAAGGGACAATGACGCAAATCGGGTGCTTTTCGGTGCGAAGTTTACCTTTAAAGTATGCCGCCATTCCAGCGCCTATAGCAAACAAGGCAATTGCGTTTATAATTATTTGAGCAAATCTAAACCTTAATTTTATACGGCGGCTGTAGTGGCTCGAGGGACGTCTCATGTCCCTAATTATCTGCAAATAAATCGCGATGATCAGAGAGCAGCGATCGATCTAGTCGAGCGAGGTTACCCGATGGTGAAGAGACATGTTTGACCCATTATGAAATCGTACGATGGTTTGGAGACTTGCCGGTGTAGATACACTCTTTGTAATTGTGGTGTTTCCATTAGCGTCGTCTTCGACGGTTTGAACTTTCGTCAATATCCCATTTTGGTGTCTGACGGGAGTTTTAGGGGGCAGAAGTGGAGTTTCCATCGTTTTTGTTGTGTAGCTCGGGGAGGATGTTTGACTAAAACTATCACTCGATATGCCCGAATCCTGCCGCACGGAAACTCTCCCCGCGTTACACTGCTGCCCCCCTTGGACTTTATTCGCTTGAATGTTTGGTTTGTGGCATGCTTTCGGCGCCGGTGGTGGAGGACCCACGGGTGCGGGGGGAATCTTTGTGAAATCCTGGGTCACGGAATTGAATTCGAACGTGCACCCAGGTAATTTATTCGACTGCTTTGGCGACGCGTTCCTGTTTAAGTCGTATGTTCTTGACAAAATATTTATGTTTCCCGATTCGGTCGAAATTTGATTCCGAACCGGCGGACGAGGTTTATTATCTGCGGCAGGAATCGGGGGTAGGGCACGGGATTTTGGTAAAGGTGGTATTATTGGAGGTGGTGGCTGCGGTAGTGATCTGGCGTTCGTTTTTGCACACTCGGGCACATTCACCGGTGCGGGAACATGTTTTCTTTTTGGGACTGCGGGCGGTCGCAATGGAACGGGCGGTGGCGGTGGTATCTGCAATTAAAAAGCAACTTGCCCAACAAACCTCGATTTCACACTTTTAACACACTTGCCGCCCGTGTTCGCTTTGATTATTGTGCAACTTGCATTTTTCATTAATCGCGTCGTGCAACAGGTTTTAATACGACACATTAGAGTTTCCCTTTATTGTTTCATTGGATTTTCTTTCAGCTCACGTACGCTTTAATCAACAAACTGGATTTTGAATACTTTATGAATGATTGTAATTTGCTTTGTTTTAGACAGCAAAATCGTCAAACAAAGGGAATGATGAACAATAATACTTCACACATTAGATTTAATAGACACATCAAAGGAATCCCGGAAGCGGTGATTATAATCAATTCAAGTTATCAAGTTACAACTCGAAATTGTTATTTAAATGCGCCATTTTAAATCAGAGTCAAATATTTTCATTACGAAAAGGAACAAATAAAAATTGTCGAACTCCACACATTCTTTAGGTAAATACGATTTATGTAGAAGCACATTTTCATTTTCAATTTGATAATGTTCGACTCGTTTGCGACAAGAATCTTTAGAGTGTCTTCCGTTGGAAAGCAAACGTTTTCATAAAAGAGCAATAAATCACATATTTTAATTTTTATCTCGTACGAAAGCAAAACCCGGAACGTCGAAGCTCAATAAGGTGTTTGACGGCCTCGTAAAAATGATATGTAAATTAGTGTATCAAAATCATTAATTTTTCATTCTGTAATGATTGATTGAGATCGTGTCAGATATATTTTGCTTCACTGCGACGCCTTTTCATAAAATCGGTTTGACGCGTCGCATAAAATACAGCACGTAATTGTAATACTTACCTTTCGTGCTGCATAACAAAATCACGACTGCGATTGAACATAAATTATACAAATACAAAACGCAAATCTCAAACTGAGTAAACGCGGAATATTCGCGCGAAAGTACCGAAAACCTAGTTTTGATGCGGCCAGATAAAAACAAATTCGATTTCGACACATTTCGGGCCGTACCGGAAATTAATAAAATCTATTTCGTTATTCCAACGGAATATTCCCACTACATTTGTGGATTCCGCCGTAATTTTATTGGACTCTGCTAATCATGCATTTGATCCAAATCGCGTGGTTTCAGCGCCGTTTTACATTTTGTGAAAAGAGTTACGTCTAGTGTAACGGATAATTAATAATGATCGTTAAACTAGACAACGTAGGAAGTTGCGGTCTCGACCGCTGTATTAAGCACGAAACATTCTGTCATCCTCAGTTGAAAGTGGGGTTTGTTATTTGAACAAACTGGGTAGATAATAATCGTCGTTCAGTGGCGAAAACCGCTTTTTTCACATCAAAGAATAAACTTATTTTTCCAACATTGCCACAGCGAATGCCACGCAGCATCTATCCCACTAATTTCATAATTAAAGAAAATTTGGCGTGGAAGAAAATTTTTTCAGATGAAAACTTTCATCGTCCCGTGTTTTCGCCAAAAATTAACTTTCCATTTCGCTTAATTTTATTATGGGGTTTAGATCAATTATGTGGTTATTAAAATTAAAGGCGGTATTCAATTATTCGATATGAGGAATTCTGTTAAAAACGAACAAATTTGTATCGAAACAGGTTTAATTGGAATGTGCCAAATTTGAAAATATTTTAATCGGATTGACGGAAAACATCCATAACATGCAAGTTTTCGGCGCTTGAAAAATATCCGCCGCATATTTTAAAATAAAACAAATGTTGATAAGTTTATTGGACAAGCAAAAATTTCTCCACCCAAATCAGTTGATTTTTTTTACAAAATTTTATCAACTTGAAAGGTGAAAAAAATCATAAATTTACAAAGTCTGGAATTATTTATTTCGTAACTTGATGCTGGGGAGGCATCTGTCTCCTCTGACCAGCCGCCCCTCGTTACGATGTATGTTTCAGCGGAATATAACACAGGCTTGTCAACTGTAAAATGATGTAAATAAACAAAGATGGTGTGCGCTAAATTCAAAATTTGACTCCTAATTACTTCTAAATGGCTGGGCGTGTTTGTCTTCAGTCCAGAGTTTTTCAGGCACCGAAGTCTATGCCCCATCCAATGAACGTACCCAATCACGTACCGACAGTCCTAAAAAATGATAGCGACGGAGCCATACCTCCGCTGTGATTTGCAGAGTGAGGTGCATTTTTTGCGCAAAAAATGCGAAAAAGCGCCGGTCAGGCGTTTCCATTCAAATTCGGTTGAAATAATTATTATGAAAGGATTTAGGCTTTAACCGTCGATGTTATTAATAATAACCATCTTATTAGGGTTTTTGGGACCATGTTCCATTCGAAGTTCCATTAGGGGGGAAATAATATTAATAAATAATTAATAATTTCATAATTATTGTTAAGATCTGATGCTGAAAAAAAATTCTCCAGCCAAATCAAATTTTTTTGTAAAATTTTATCAACTTGATAGGTGAAAAAAATCATAAATTTACAAAGTCTGCAATTAATTATTTCGTAACTTGATGCAGGCGACGCATCTGTCTCCTCTGGCCAGCCGCCCCTCGTTACTATGTATGTTTTAGGGGAAAATAAAACTATTTTTAAATAAAATTGCTGAGAATGTAGTAAAAGCAAATCCAAAGTGCATTTTTCTGTTATCCCACGTTCCCAATTGCATTTAAATCAGCTAATTGTAATTAACGGCAAGTGTTACGCATTTCCTGTCCACAAATATGTACTAATGTGTAATTTTTTTATTAGAGTCTAAACCCAAATATTGTTGCTCGGTACTTAGCATTTTCAAGCACGACAAAATTTTCAATAAATTTTAATAAATCAGTACTGTTTAAAATAAAGCCAGCGCGCTATTTATAGAATCGCACATTTGCTATGTGTCTTTAATAATTTTAAAGAATTCTTATATGTTTCATTGAAAATTATAACATCAAAAGGGTTATCGGCGGTCCTTTAAAATTTCATAAAAAGCACATATTTTTAAACGCTAATTAAAATAATTACAAATGAAACGCACAATACACTCGTTGCTCTAAACAGTAAGAAAACGCTTTTAAGTACAATTTTCGGCGCTTGAAAAATATCCGCCGCATATTTTAAAATAAAACAAATGTTGATAAGTTTATTGGACAAGCAAAATGTTTCGATCAGTTTGATGGTACTCACCCCAGCCACCGGCGGTCCATGCCTCTCTTCGGTGATGGGACACGTATGAGCGGAATGTCTCCTGGCGTAGATGTTGGAATTGTTGATGGGTGCGAGGGTGAGCGAAGATGGTTGTAAGTTTTGCCGGTCACCATCGAGTAAATCCAGCAGGACTCGTTCGTTCGCCAAACTTCCCCATCTGAGTAGGGCAACGAAAAAAAGTGAAAAAAAAGCAGGGATGAAGAAAGATAGATACCTCGGCCTAGGCCTCGGTTCTTCTATCTGGTTGACGCTGTGACGGTGTCTATCAACCATGGCGCTTCTAATTGTTTACAACATCTTGCGCTCTGCACATACAACGGACCTGTTGCACCTGTAAAACAATATTATTCGCATGCAGTTTGTATGATTTTTTTGCGGTCGGACGGACTTGTGGCAAAGTTGCGAACGCGGGATTATTTTCAAGTTGAAAGTTTCTAACTTTTGACGGACGTCTTCGCCGTGGTGTAGGCGGCGGTCGGGGGCTGTCCACGCGGTCACTGACCCGTTACGAATTTTACGTATCCACCTGGAGCGAAGCGCGCGTGAAGTGGCGTGTGGCGTGCGTGACCGCGACGTGGCGACATGTGTACGCGAGTGTGTCTAAACTGGTGGCCCTTCGGACCTGCGCCGCCGCCCGGACGAACGCCGCCGCCCGGCCCAAGCTGCGCTCGATGCAGCGCTCAACTCCACGTGGACGTCTCAAACCGCCTCATCTAGAGCCTGCCTACCTGTGCCTCCAACCCACGACGATGTCGCTCTTAGCTTACGCACTCCAACTCAGACTACTACCCCCATATTGCTTGCAACACTCCTAGGAACACTTCTAGGGTCGAATAATCGACTAATTGTATGCAGCGCCCCAGCGTAATTACCCCAGACGACGACGTGTTGTCAAACTCTCTTAAAGGATCATAAAACTCCTCGGTCCGTGACATTTTT
The DNA here is from genome assembly GCA_964023215.1 of Eledona agricola. Taxonomy (NCBI): domain Eukaryota; kingdom Metazoa; phylum Arthropoda; class Insecta; order Coleoptera; family Tenebrionidae; genus Eledona; species Eledona agricola. The sequence goes on along the minus strand of OZ026862.1, from coordinate 16,988,784 downwards.
ATCTCGCCAATTATTCGGGAAATAAATCTCGCCTCTTTTCAACTTTTCCCAAATACTAAGTGATTCGTTTAAACCTCGAACTGATCTCAGATATAGACTTTAGTAGAGCTTAATAAAGACTCACAGTTTTTCGCTCTACGTCTTATGACCATCTGATTTGCACTATATTGTAACTAACTAGATGCTAAGTACTACAAATACACAATAAACATCGTTAAGGGGAGATTTCGGCAGACCGATGTTGGAAACACGAAGGGATTTCAGGGGAGTACCATTGCAGCTCTCGGCTCCCCTTCCAAACCATAGCCCAATATTATTGTCAGTAATAAGAGTGGTCCTCGGGTTCGGTTTTTATAATTTTATTGGACCCAGATGTAGTTGGGTCTTTCATTTCTAGAGAGGCTAATATATTTTCACTTGGTTCTTCTTTGCCCAAAATAGACATTATTGGAATCCACGCTTTCAGCAGAACGAACTAACTACTATGTTAAAAACAATTGTACAGAAAATCAGAATTTATTACTTAAAAAAAACTAGTAAAAATTATAAGGGTGTGAAAAAATAGTATTTCTCATTGTAAATCTTTATTTCTATTTAATCGTCTATCAGTTATTTCTGGAAGAAAATGAGTAGAATCTTTGCAGTTTGTGTAGGTTTTTACAATTCTCTTCATATTATTATTTCAAAGTTCCTATCTTTTTGAACTCTTTGGATAACAAAAGGCGTTTGGTATCCACACACAAAAAAATAATAATTTTATTGGTGACTTCAAATTGTCCCTGAATTTGATAATAATAATCGTAATGGTTATTTCAATGCGACTTTGTTATTCTGAACTTGTGATTTTACCAATCAATGTTGCTTCGAGAACTATAGTCTTTTGCAGCAAAAGGACATTTTACTATCTTACTTCAATGATTCCATCATTATCTACTGGTGCATCTAGAGAAGCCCCTAAATATGACAATACAGACGGTTGTAAAAAAAACCCATATTCACAAATTGACTTTTGAGACACCACATATTTCCAGCGCAGCTAATTCATGATCTTTACCCCACTTTGTTGAAAAGGTCGACGCATTTTTATACAAATAACAGTTTTTGCATGAGGGGTTTTATCTCTCATCTTGAAAACACGACCAAAATTGCTCACTGTCAACTTCTTCAATTACTCACTTCTACAAATAAGATTCAGAGATCTTCCTCGACTGTTCTCTCCTTTCCAGCATTTTTCAATTCTTTCAAACATTCGTCTACTTATAATTTATATGTTTCAGAGAGGCGTAAATTAACTATAATATCTATTTCTGCTTTTCCATAATTTCTATCAGATTCAGTAGAATGCTTGTTAGTTTTCTGCTTCCGTTCTAATTTTAGCTTCCTATAACGCCATATTCTTGTTGCGAGCTTTTTGTACAAGAATGTGCCAACACATTTGTGAAACCGTCTCTACGTGCCATTTAAAAAAAAATTAATTGTGAAGTTTTGTTTTGGACGTTTTTATTAATTGTTGTAAGTACCTATAATGTGATTTAATTATTATTGATACCAGCAATTGATTTTATAAACTTTCGATTATCGACTGCAAAAAACAGTTTGCGTTTTTTCCGAATGGTTACTAAGAAATCGTTTTTTTGATAGACATCGTAAATGCAAAATTTTGTAAAATAATTAGCATATATCTAAAACTATGACAAACAGACACAGACAGCATAGATGCACTGGACTCATATAGAAAAGGGGGCACTTGAAAATTGAATAAAAACTGGGATATTCCGTTTAAAATAACAAAAATGGCGTCCATTTTCGGTTTAAGAGAAAGTGCCGCCATATTGAAAATAATTTATTTCGATTCCCAATGGTTAATTTCAGCCCTGTTTCAAATTTCAAGTTTATAGGACAATAGCAAGTTGAAAATTTTCTAAAGACCGCTTTAAAAAAACAGCCCTGTACGTAATGCAAAACAAATCGATCTGATTTATGTACCATTTATTTATTTCTAAGATTCCCATAACGTGGTTTTTATGCAAACCGATGAAAAATTAATCCTATTTGTATTTTTTAATTCAGAGTTTCTTATATCGCGATATAGGAGGGTTGACTGTAATTGCAACAATTTACACCGGTCCGAGCCAACAGTAAATAAAAGCAGATAATAAAAATTATGGGTTGAATATCGGTAGTGGGGGCGTATTCCCCTCTTTGCTGACGGCCGATGTTCTAAGAATTTTGACTTGACATTCAGTTTTCAAAGATATTTTACTCAATTATGGAATTTCCTAGAGAAGTGTGAATTTTAATCTGTATTGTGAAAGCATGTCTTTAGGGCGGGACAGGTCCAAATTTTTAGACTTCTTATCCGTTGCTGAGTTAATTCATGTTGAAAATGTCGTAATTTTAAGCAACTTTTGTATTTTTTATAAAGTTTTCCTTAAAGAACTTTGGAAAAAGGAGCCTGTTCCGCCCTAGAATTAACGTTCCTTTATACACAGAAAAAAAAATTGAGTTGATATCTCTTTAAATAAAAGATAAATTTATCTACGAAGAAACGTCATTTTTAACATGAATTTGCCTGCCGAAATCTCCCCTTAAATCAACTTACTTATTCAAACCGAAGTGTTTTGGTTTTAAGTAGAAATACAGTACAGCAGTAAAAAAGTAGGAAAAACAATTCCAGGGTAAGTTTTACTGCTACAGTACAACTTATCAATTACATGGGAAAGAGTAAATGAGAAACAACTGAGCAAAAAGCACCAAATCGATTTTTTTTAAATTTCAAAAAATGCTGCTTAGTAATTCTATTCTGTTCAGTATTCTGTTCAATCTCAATCTTAAAATTGTAAAATTTTAATAAGATCAAGAAGATATAATTAAATTTAAGCAGAATGGTTTGTCAACTGTGAAATAGATGAAAAATAAACGCAAATAAACAAAGATTATGTGCGCTAAATTCAAAATTCGACTCCTGATTGTTTCCAGTCTAGAGTTTTTCAGGCACCGAAGTCTACACCCCATCCGAGGAACGTACCCAATCACGTACTACTGTTCTAAAAAAGTCATGGCTGTGATTTGCGAGCGAGGTGCACTTTTTCAAGCAGAAAATGCGTAAAAACCTCCGGTCGGGCGTTTCGATTTCGATTCGGTTGAAATAATTATTGTCTCCAACCAAATCAATGGTTTTTGTAAAATTTTATCAACCTGAAAAGTGAAAAAAATCGTAAATTTACATTCCTCCTCTGCCTCCTCTGACCAGCCGCCACTGAAGTGTTCATTTTGAGCAGTAGGTATGCTGACGAGCGTTAAAAAAACGGAGGCTCAGTCTATGTTATCCAGCTTGTTTTATTTTTTCCAGTGTACGCGATGGAAACTGTCAAATCATGAAATTTACAGGAGCTGTCATACAAAAATTTGCTCAAGTCATGTCTAAACCGAGACCAGGAGATGGTATTTGTCGAAGAAGGCACAAAAAGTACCTCATGCACTGTGTCCGAAACGGTTATTAAAAAATAACTTAATGTCTTCAATTCAAGGTCGAAATTTTGCGACACTTTGAACGTCAAAATTACCATTATTCCGTTTTTTAACGCTCGTAATAATTGCTGTACTAATTAAAATATTTGCTTTTGGCTATTTTTAATCTGACCTGTTTTTCATCAATAACTCATAATTTCATTTTGCTCAGTTGCTTCTGAAATGTTCTTTTCGAAAAGGAGCGTTTGGGTCATATCGAAAACTATTATTTTGAGACGGGTAGTGTTTTATTTACTATTAAACTAGTGTTTAAAGTGGCGAAAATGTCTTGTGTGTTGTTAAATCAACTTAAAACCCAATAGAAAGCGTTAGCAGTTTAAATTGGAAGTGAAGTTGAAATTCGCTTTTTGTGGAATGTGTTGCAGTTTTAATTCAGATCAGCACTAGATCGTGAGAAAGCACGAAAAACCACTCCAGAATATAACTTTGGGGCACTAGAAAGAACAAATTATCCTCAATTGATATTTTTTGTCATGCTCAAATATAAAATATATTAAAGCGAATAATATTTATTTTAGAATTGTTTAATACAAAGATATTTAGTCTATAGAGTGATGAGAAACACCATCGTATTACTATTCGAATAAGGCTAAATTTGTTAGGATCAGTGGCAGCTCGTCATCATTTTGTTAGGCAGGCAGCCAATTTTTTTAATTGGTTATTAATGGCCTTAAATTTTGTATTTTGATTTAATTTTCTCAACTCCTTCTCAGTTTAATTTACTGGCGTACTGGCCAGTACTGAGGTATTTTTCTTGTCTGATGGTATACCTTCCAATTATTTTTTATATATGCAAAAATATTGATCTTGACATCTAAAAAGTTTAGAAAAATACGATAAAAATTTCTATTCCTCTTGATTTCATTGCATATTAGTTTATTTTCCAATTCGAATTTTCCAAACACTGAGTTTGCATTAACAATTTGAACAATTCCTCCAATGTGCGTTCGGTATTCATAAAATACCATAAATATGTCTTCTATGTCTTAAAATTACAGAAAGTGGTCAATGACAGTTTATAGCTATTGCCTCATCAATTTTATAAGTGAAAAAATTGAATTGTTTTTCTTTAAAGTATCCCATGTTCAACGATTTTTTACGTTCATCGTAACGGCGAAACACTAATTCCTGTCAATTTTGAACTAGGTAGTGCAGAAAAATAAATACAAATATAGATAAACCTTTTTATTTATTTATTATTTTTTGTGACCGAGTTATAAAATATTTGATACATTTCCCTTTGGCGTGTTGCATCAATTAAATGTGTTGTATTTTGTTTGTTTAAACATATAATTTACATGTTCCCTAATATGACTGACATTTTCTAGATCGTGATTTAAATTTTTAAATCCTAAATATCTTAAGCACTATTCAAAAATATCACATGGCCAACAAAACAATTGTTTAAAATTAAACTACCCGCTAATCATTTACATTTCCTGTAACAAGAATTAAGAAATTCTCGAGGTGGTTTGTCCTAATTAATAAAAAACTAATCAACTACAGCATTTTTGACGAACAACACAACCGAGTAACGTAAAATAGTAATTTTAATTTCATAAAAAATACGATAGTGTAATTTATTTAACTCCTATCGTTGTCACCTAACAGACCACACTGGTTGCTTATTTTTCCATCTTAAAATTGTAAAATTTAAATTTCACCAAATCTGACCAAATACACAACCCGCATAGGCTTGTCAACTGTAAAATGATGTAAATAAACAAATATGGTGTGCGCTAAATTCAAAATTTGTCTCCTAATTACTTCTAAATGGCTGGGCGTGTTTGTCTTCAGTCCAGAGTTTTTCAGGCACCGAAGTCCCATCCAATGAACGTACCCAATCACGTACCGACAGTCCTAAAAAATGATAGCGACGGAGCCATACCTCCGCTGTGATTTGCAGAGTGAGGTGCATTTTTTGCGCAAAAAATGCGAAAAAGCGCCGATCAGGCGTTTCCATTCAAATTCGGTTGAAATAATTATTATGAAAGGATTTAGGCTTTTACCGTCGATGTTATTAATAATAACCATCTTATTAGGGTTTTTGGGACCATGTTCCATTCGAAGTTCCATTAGGGGGGAAATAATATTAATAAATAATTAATAATTTCATAATTATTGTTACGATCTGATGCTGAAAAAAATTTCTTAAGCCAAATCAAATTTCATAAAAACCACATATTTTTAAAAGCTAATTAAAATAATTACAAATGAAATGCACAATACACTCGTTGCTCTAAACAGTAAGAAAACGCTTTTAAGTACATTTCCGAGTTATTGGAAATTGCAAACCGCACATTATATCACCCCAATAAGAATAACATGTTTGTTAGAAAACTTACTACGAGCAATCGGTAAAAACAGATTATTTGTCAAACATACTTATTACCATGGTGACATAGCTTTTGCTGTTGTCCTCTCTCGCAGATTCTCCATTTTACATTGTTAAAATAATATTAAACTCATTACTGATAGTTTAATGATTTGATTGAAGATCTATGTTTACAAATCCGAAATAAAATAGGAATTAAGTTAAAGTATTCACTAAATTCTTAAACCGGTAAACCCTTGAATATGGATAATTGAAGAGGCAAATTTAGAAAAAGACATGTTTGTAGGGCGCAATTTGAGAGAATTTGAATTTGTTGCAAAATTGTTTCGTCGAAATGTGTGGCAGCTGCTTGTTAACTCTACTTTACTTTAATACAGATTAATTATTATGCCGCTTTTATTTTCGTTACCGATTATTAATTATCATCAGTGAAGCAGAATCTCGTAATTTCTCGTTGAAGATTTTTGAGAAGCGCTCCAACCTTCACCTGGTGCATATCATAAATTTAAATGACAATACTGTGGAAATGTTCCACGTTAGTGTTACGTTTATTAAATATATCTGACATTGTCGATGCTGTCGTTTAAAATACCAAAACGAGTGAAGCGTTTTAATTCAGTCAGAGAAAGCAAACTACGTTTACAGTAAACAGTACAAATCAGGAAAAACTAACTTCATTAAAACGCGCGCGTCACGTTTTTTATTATCGCCGCTTCCAGATTTAATCGAAGTGCTCCGATACTTCGTCGAAATTAATGCCATCTGGTTATATACAAAACAAACCATTTTCTATGAAAAAAAAATTTCAAACTAAAATGTAAAATGTGGACCGGTTATAAAACGTGACATTAGTGGATGTCATCTAGAAAAAGAATCGTGTATCACGGCCGAGCGGTTTTGTTTTAATGCTCAACATTTCAACGGAACCAAAATCATTTCTCTGATAAATGTAGCCGATTTGTTGACAGCTTATTTTACGCCCTTATACACCCGGAAAAATCAAATTATAGACCCGACACACGTCAATATAACTGTATGTAGCAGCTCTCTGTTAATCGTACAAACATGTTGTGTTTGTTGGAGTTGGGAAATTATTTAATATGCGAACCGTCAGTATAAACCAACCGCAATTTATAGGTGGCTATCCATACCCCCCGCGATCTTTAAATAAACAATTGAGAAAATTTTGTTTTAGGGGATCGAAAAGGATTTACGAGAAAGGGTCGACCAATTTCGTCTGCAACCCTTATCCTATAGATCATAAATTGAATAGTATGTAAAATGGGGTCGCTTTGATTCACTGGTTATCTTCCTAATTCTCATAATTGGTACTAACTAACTCACAAATCACAAAAGGATGGATTTTAAACGTCAACTCTAGAAATGCTTTATTGAATTTATCTAATTAACTTTCGAACTTCATTTCAATCGAACTAACTGCCGGTGAAGTGCTACTTTGGCAATTCGTTCTAGTTTATATCGGCCGAAATAGATAAAATGCTTAGTTATTTTCTGAAGAAAACACTTTTGTGGTTTAAATCTAAATCAAGAAACTTATGGCTTCCAGTATCAAACAAAATGATACCACTAATGTTAAAATCGATCATTTACAATGGAACTGAATGTTCTCCGTGCTACTACAGGCATTTTGTTGGGCTATTGATCTTGATGTCGTAATAAATGATTTTTTCTATTATAATAAAAATATTGTACTCAAATTTTTCGGGTCGGGTTCTTGCGACGATCCAATATCGGAAACAAAGCCCTATAAATTTATTACGGCTTTAATCGTTGCTTATTCACATAAATAAATGCGAGAATTTCGTGGAAATCCTTAAAAAATATGTCAAGGATTTACATTGTTTGCACCCTCTGAGTTACTTGTTCAGCATCATAAAAAAAACTTGTCAAATTGAGTTGTTTGTAGGTGTTCTGTTGTCAAATTCCACCTAAAAATTTGAGCGTCGGACAGTTTGTGTCTAATGATTTAAGTATACAATGACATAATCCAACAAAGTTATAAATTCTAATTAAAAACGAACCAGAACTAAAAGCTGCTTAATTAATTTTCCCACTTAATATGCAAAATTGTTTACATTTACTAAACCATCACTCTTTAGATTTTTACAAGCGAATTTCAATTCAGTTTGCTTGTCACTTTGTATTGCAGCTGTATAAATTATCCACTCAAACAAAGTAGTATTATCATGAAGGAATCTGCGAAGAATGCGAAGCAGCTACCGATTTATTAAATAGTCTGACGAAATTATCCTCATTAGAGAAAATTTACGTGAAGAATTTAAAATGGTTGTCATAGATAATTGGCAAGGTTCCTCAGTTACGTAGTTCCTAATAACGTAATGTGATATGAGTTATATCTAGATAAATGGAAGCTTGCTCAAGCTCAATATCCAACATGCTGTCAACTAAAAATGCAGGGGCACATATCACTGACAAATATAAATAACCCGATGAAGTAAGAAACTACAATCATTGTCTGAACCCGACGAATTTCAAGAAAATATCCCGAAATAAATGGGCATGCACGAAAGCTACTTTTTCAAGCGCCTGAATGTTTTTTTTAATGCAAATTTCATTTGGAGTTTGATGGTCCTCTTAAAACTACGTCGTCTTTAAACTCTAGATTTCTCTGACTCGTACACCTAAATTCGAACAATTCCCTAAATTTAATAGGCACTAAATCTTGTGTAATAGGGATTTCTACGTTACTTCAGTATTAAGGAAAATGATCTGATCTTCAATTATTGTCTTCGGTATGCATAACTCGCGGTTGCAAGCAGTTAATGGTTCATCTTATTCGCCGCTGAAAATTAATTATGAAGCTGTAAATTATGATCTTGGATAAATGGTTTTTCAAAGGTAAAACGCGTTTATTATTTAGTCTTTATGAAATGAAAAATTGTGTAATAGCAAAGTGGTGGTGCACTACGAAAGGCGGAGAACAAAGAGAATACAATTCACTCGAATCTGAAATTTCATTCTCTGCAGTTATCCCCGTCGGAACAATATCAGTGGAAAATTAAACAATTCATAATCATAATATGCGAGACGATTAAAGTTCGAAACATTTTTCTAGATAAACGTAATAATAATTCAATAAGCGGAAAAATGTGCTGCGGATTCCAAATATTTGAGATTGCAGAGACGAATCCCGAACACTACATTATATTTCTTTTCAGTTTTCAGACGAAGATTTAACAAACTCTCAACTTGAAAAGGATGCTCAACTTCTCGATATTTTTTGCACATTTTCAGTTTGTTACCACAACAATTCGGAAATCACTCCGATACAAGGAACAAACGAGGAGCGCGGAATTATTTATTCAAAACTTGTCGACAAAGAATCAGATTTTTCAAATGATTTTTATTTAATAACGAGACGAACGGTCTGGAATTTGCTAGCGAGCGCTCGGGGTAAAATTTAAACAAGACACAAGTGAAGTTTAGAAACCGCCGATCGAAAGCAAACGTTTCAAATGGCATCCTGGGTCAGCTGTCAAGATCAGTCGATAGATTTCCAGACGCTGGGGGAAAGTGGAATAAAGCTGTCCCCATCTAACGACGGTAACTTTTTTTAAAAGGGTCCGCGTTACTTACATAAGATCGTAATGGAAAGCTCACGGCCTAACAATAAATCATTTGAATGAGTGACATGAGCGTCGAAACGTTCTGTCTATGAATGCGAAAAGCTAAAATGTTGCAGAACTTAACGATCTTGTCGATGTTCAAGTAGCATCTGCTGCTGAGCTTTCAACTCAGGAAAGCGCACAACTTACACCAAACAACATGTGCTTAAAATTTTCTAGAGGAGTCACATTGAAATTAGGGGGAAACAATCAAGGCGCGGTTTGGATTATTAAATAATATCCCTCGAGACAAATATGTCAGATCGGCGTGATTCGTATGCAAACGAAATGCGGAAAATTGAATTCCGCTCTTAATGGTGTATGGTAGTGGAAAGCAGAAGCCCGATAGGCGGACGCGTCTGGACCCTTAAACTAAATAAACCCTAGAGCCAGAACAGCTACTTTAAGCTTAGCACGTTCTTTCTATAAACCATTCTAGCTGAAATTTTAAAAAAGGACAATATCTGACACCCTTTTCTAGTAGAGCACGTCCGACATTCACAATTAACCAACATCGATTTCTTCCCGACTTTCAGTTTCGGTTTTTAATAAGCGATTCAAAAACAAACAACTTTTTTGCTTTTCCGAGTATTAAACCGATAATTTATTAGAGCAGTTTTGTAACTTTCCAGTTCGAAATTGATTTTGTTATTGTACGTTGACAAATTGCAGCCGCCTGTAACGACCTATGACATAAATTACACTTTTAAAATGCTCTTTTAACTGCATTCAGATAAATTTGAGGCACTTTACAAAACTTGAAAGCTTTTATTTCAAATCCGGTCGGCAGCTCTCTGGAAAATTCGCATCATTTGTGCGAATTTTGTCTGTGATTCTTGGAAATTCTTCGAATAGTTCTTTCTCCCACTAGAATGTTTCGCCAGACGTTTATTCGAAGCACTTTAGCAAACAAATATACGCCGTAAACGCTTCTTTTCGTCGTAATTTATTCCAAAAATCCGATTGAAAATGCTCACACACGCTGACGGTTTTGAATGATTGCCAATCATGTTGTTGGATAAAGTTGAATGACAATTTTGTCGGCGGTGTTTGACCATGTGCGAAAAATGTCATTGTGTTAGCTGAACGAAAGATAGCAATTACAAAGATAACATGCCCTTGCGGGATTTCACGATAATAGAAACAAAAATTACAGAACGATGACGCTTTTTAAAGCTGACGGGAAACGTTCGGTTTATGTAGCTTTTAGAAAACGAAAGCAATTTCAAGATTAGTGTTCAAATATGTCTAGCAACGGATTAGAATACGTTTCGTCGATGGGCCGAGGGTGCATCAATGCAATTTACGGTTCAAAGCCGAGCATAAAATCTAAATAGGGTTAGGTTTGTAGTGGAATCACGATCAGAGTCGTGCGATCCTGAAATTCCGGAACACCCAACATTAAGATAATAAAGGTCCGAGTTGTAGAAATGATTTAAGGCAAGGACCCTCACTTAGTAAAAGACATCGAAGTATGGGATATTCCGTGTGGCGGGTTGTTTCGTGCACGTGTTTCGAATTTAATCAACTATCGAGATCAATCAACAAAAGGGAACGTCTTGTTCTCTAATTGGAAGTAGTTGAAAAATTAATTCTACGAAGGTAATATTTCGGAGGTGGATTTGTGAGTTGATGTAGAACCCGGGAATCATTCATCACCCGATGTGTCAAAGAAGTTGGTAGCGTTAGGCCCACAATTAATGTCTCTGCCGAAGGCTTTGCAAGACCGAAGTGATCGGTTTGTTTTGATTTCATTATGCCGGAGCAGTCCCAGGCACCACCGGAGATTGGCTGGACCAAACCGCTGCCCGGAATGTCTGAGCTGCCGCTAATGGATATTCTACCCGGCAAAGTACTAAATATTATTTTGCATTCATGGCAACATTTCACTGAAGTACGTGTCTCATTAAAACCGACGTTTTTAAAATTTAACCTTAAGTCGCAACTCCAAGTTCCTAAGTCATAGTTTAGATCGCATGCGTTAACGCTGAAATGCACTTGATTTCATTTTATTTATGGTGGTCACCGTTTCCTGGGATGGCGGAATATTCCGGTCGTCTTTCAAAGTTGCTTTTAAAGAGAACGATTCTCTGTCGGAACCATTAGTGCGCAAATACTTCTACTAATCAATTGATGTTCATTGGTGCTTCAGACATTCAGCAAATATCGACGTACCCTTCCCAAATCAATAAAACATATACGACCGCCCAAAGAGTCAAATTCGGTATTCGAAGAATTTCAACCCTCTTTCAATGATTGTTCCTAACGAGTTGTGAACTTGAACTCTTCGAATGCCCCATTAATAACCGAGTTATGCTTAATTAAATTAAAATTTCGTACAAACGGCGAACAAGGTGTGGACTGTAGCAAGTTGTAAAAGTTCTTTTCCTTTTCAATTTAAAAGCAAGGGCGTGAGATTTTCTAAAAAATCAACAATAAACCTTTTAACATCTTAAGCTTTTCACGAAAAAGTGAGGTGTTCACGACACCATAATCCAGAGATAAATTCGCAAGAAAGTCGAACATTAAATTCGTAATCAATTACAACAACTTATTGTAACGCCGTATAAATAAAAATCATCGATTACGATTTCCACTTTTAAACTTTCGGCATTGATTTTATTGATCCTGCGAGAGCAAGAATTCATTTTGTTAAAACTTTTCACCAGAACTATCCCTGGGCAAGGAATAAAAGTTTCTGTTTGTCGTCAACTCAAAGACATGCCTTTTATCAACTCGTACCGAAGTGAAATGTTTCAATATTAACATTCGCGACCCATACATACAAATTTAAATATTTCCTGAACAAATTTCTTCGACGGTATTAACTCTGCAAATGAAGTTTGATTAAGAAGATTGAACTTGAAATTCGATTTGAATTATTAATTCTCTTAGTAGACGACGAACCCTCGGTCCTAAACTAAAATAGAAAGACCGGATGGTAAAGACAAGATATGGATGGATAAAGATGAATGTTCTTGATTTGAATACAATATTGGAGAACTAACTCGATCGGTTGAATTAGTGACAGTGACACACAAAGAAGTGAATTATATCGAAACTTTACAAATTAAGAAGATAAAATTGGAAGCGTTATTTACAAAACTTTACTTCTTACTGGGCCGTATTTTAATGTCAGGGCTTGACTTTAGTCTTCAAACGCAATTCCCCGACGTCACGGACTTACACATTTAGACTTAAAAAAGCGCTAAGACTAAGTCTGCGTAATATTTGAGAAATTGAAAATGAAAACGTAGAAGCTTTGATTTTGTTTGAAAGAACGTTAAATAAATCGGTATCAGTACGATATTTTCAATCAATCTTGCGTCACTTCCAAAAATATATCTGCTGCTACTGAAAGCTTAATAAATGACATATTCGGACATTTCGGTTTGTTCAAGCGTTAAGCTGTGTGCGAAATTTAAAAATCTTTGAGCTAAATGAGCAACTTACTAGTTTCATGCACCGTGCACCACGAAATGATAAAAATAAAACGTGTTTGACAACTTTTCAATTTTCAGCCGTAATTCTCTTAATTCCCTTCAATTGTGTTATAAATAGAAGCAGATAGTGAAGGTCTGAATTTTAGCGAAATGTCGCGCTTTTCAGAGTTGGGAGATTTGTTGATAGGACTTTCGTAAATGTCACTCCTTTACGCGATAAAAAAAAAAAACAAAGTAAGTGAAGTAGACAAAATTTGATGTGACATTTCATCGATAAGTTCGACGCGACAAGAATATCGTGACATGTTAGAAAAATGTTTCACGAATCGATATGGGGTATTAAATAACAAGTTACGGAGCCAACAAGATTTTTGCGACAAAGACTGGAAAACCGAAGTAAAAATGTTCTTTTACATTTCCCTTATTTTGTGCTTATAACTGTTTGATGTTTTCGTCGATGAAGGTCTACATGAATTCCGAGATTTGCTTTAATAACGTTAATCCAAGCGCAAACATGAACTGTGTAAATTGTAAAGAAATCAAAATGAACTTTATCCATCGCCAAGATGAAAATTAAATCGGGGCTTTAAATAGGGTAAATTTGCAAATTCGAAAGCACGTTGAAGCGGTTTCATTGTTGATACGTACAAATGTGCGCCTGATTGAAATTGAAAGTCTCCAGAGAGCTGAGACGCGTCTAAGTAAAGAAACCAACTCACACCCTCATTTGAATTAATTTCAACAACTCGCTTGGGTTTTACAAAAGACTCGAAGTGTTTATTTTGCAGAACCACACGAGTGGTAGATAGGTTCGTCTACGTTCTACGTTTTGTCACTGGCCACCCTTTCAGATTGACATACAGCACGAACGGAAGAACTTCAGTCTGCAAACTGAGCATCAGAAACTGGCGGCGTCGAAGGCCCACCCCTACACCCACGCAAAGGGCGTGCGACGCTCCGTTGTAGGCGTCTACATGCAGGAATGCAGACGTGCACGTGGAATTCTACTACTATAGTATTCCATTAGGGTGCATCGAAAGTCTCGGCACGTAGCCAATTTGCAACCCTGTTTACCACCCCACACGCTTCAAAAGCAACAAGAAATAATCCCTTAGAGAGATGAGAGATAGTCTTGGGAAGAGATGACAAACGCATCGTCTAATTTCCCTTCAGGTTCTAATCATCAATTCATCAACTCCCGGCTCATGCCGCTCGGGAAATCGAATTAAAGTAATAGGTAGGAAGGTATATCTCGAAGATTCTGAAATAGTTTGGTCCATTTCGTTAATATTTTTAGTCAATAGAGAATATGTCCCGCAGTTCGCAGCTATCTAATGAGGTAATTTATACTACTCTATTGACGTACTCACATAAGTCCATGTATCGGCGCCTTTTCACTAGAGCGCACCGTGCTTTCCCCTGCTGAAACTGGAACGCTGAAAGCACAGGCTGAAAGCTAGAAGCTACGTACACAGCTGAAGGCTACGAGACTACGAAGGGCGATGAGGTGGGGATGCGAGTTTCAGGAGGGGTGCCTCCTCATCCTCGTCCTCGTCCTCATCCTCACTCGTGCCCTTGACGTTGATCGCATTTGCATCTAAAGTGATGTCAATGCATTTTACTGGATAAGTGCCTTTCATGTTTACATGCACGGAACGTCCGGATTGTCCAGACTTACACACACTCACAAGTTTGGCAAATTTCTTATTCGTCGACAGAATTCATATATCTTCCCGATTAAAATGAGAATTTTTCAATTTCGCAAAAATTCTATTGAAATCGACGATGCGTGCCCTCCAGTAAATATCGTTCCATCAGCGATTTTACTTTACAAGTCAAAAACAGAATTAAGCGAGTTGCGTCTTCTGTGGCCCCGTCATAATGAAAGTGTTGATTGGATTTGGACAAAGAACGCCGCTAATTATGTTCCCAGCTGAAATTCTGATTTACGTGACAACAACTAGGATTTATATTTGCCAAAATCAAACCCGCTTTAAGTCGGCGAAAGTTTTCAGCGTCGCGCCTTGTTTAAGATTTATTACATCTGAAAAGAAACATTATATTATCATCACACCGCACGACGTCTCTGTATTAAATTTACATGACGACATTTTGCATCTAAATTTTCCGGAGAAAAAACCCCGAGCTCTAAACGGATTACCGCTAATTGAGGGTATGAATCTAGAGCACCGTTTTAGTGTCAAATTCAATTCCCACATACAAACCGTTCTTATTTACCACTTATAGCACTCTTTTCGGGTGCTTTATCGATTCGACGAATCGCTTAAAACA
Organism: Eledona agricola; assembly: GCA_964023215.1. NCBI lineage: Eukaryota > Metazoa > Arthropoda > Insecta > Coleoptera > Tenebrionidae > Eledona > Eledona agricola. Next base: position 16,973,536 of record OZ026862.1, on the reverse strand, counting down.
ATCACATTCTATAACAAGTTAGAAACTATTTACTCATTCATTGCGATTAATTTCATTCCGATCCTAAATCAAATTGAGTGCGACCAAACTTAATCAGTCGATATTACTTAAATTCTAGAACTCGAACGTATATATCTAAAACTGTATACGTCTATGGCAATTCATTTCAATAATTTAATAACGAGAAATTTCCCGTTTTTGTAAAGCGATAGTTTAAACAACTCTATTATGTACACGTATATTTAAATACACCTCTTCATTCAGAAATTTAAGCAAATAATACTCATTACTTAAATAATGGCGGCGAAAGCTTGATATATTCAATAACCAATACGATACATGTTCGGCGTGCATTTTGTAACCTTGACCGGCAAATCGATCCCACGCCAATATTAAAAATTGTGTTTTAAACCGACGAATAAAAGATACGTTCAGGTCCATTAAACGATAATCCAATAAAATATACAATTTGTGGTACAACCGTTTATTCGCCTTTCCGGTGAAAATTTTATAATTTTCAGGGACGAGAAGGCCGTAATTACTTGAAATATAAGACCGGAGAAAATGCTTCTAATCGCTTTAATGCGACCTGCAAAGCATTTATGTTTATGTGAGGTTGTTAATTTAAATTTAACCACGACCGCAATTTAATTTTTTTTTTATTTTGCGCACGTCGTTATCATACCCTTAGTCGCATATCCACAAAATAACCAGCATGAAGTAATACTTAATTATACTCCGGATCCATTAAAATACATATTGAACTCCCTTGTAAATAAACCACATTGCACGGCAATCAATTACACATCTAGTGCAACGGATTTTAATGAAAAAAAGCTCCAAGTAGAGCTTTTTAAAGAAGAAATTCATTCGTACTAATTAGAGCATTAAATCACGCTATTCGACCACCGGCGTGAACTTGTTTGTGGAAATTGAAGAATGTACGGAAAATTATATTCGATGTAAATATATATACAGGGTGATTCACCTAGACAGTTCATTAGAAAATTTTGAATTTCTCGTAAAACTAGAAAGTTAAAATTTGGTGCATCATCATTACTATCGATCATTCTGAATCGAAATAAAATACTTTCGGTTATACCGGAAATTGACATCAACTTTGTTCAACAATTCTGAATAAGACGTACCCAGATTGTCTGCACTTACCTCACATAGTTTTTCAAATAGTTTCAATTTAATGTTAAAATTTGAAAAGTGCAAGGATCTTTCTAAAAAATTAATATTTCTTGATTAGTTGCAGTTACATTTGTTTTTTGTCGTTTTGCATAAAATTAGAGCATGATCTAAAAGTACTCTTTTTATACAATTTGATGATTATTAGAAAATATCAAAAACTATTTGTTTTTAACTAGCAACCCCATAATCTGAAATCCTCATTTGATGTAGAAATAAAAAATAACTCGACTTAAATAAAGGTATCATATGCCGGTTTTGCTTAGGTTTTTACGATATTTCACATTTTCTATAAAAATGTATTTTTCTTTAGATTTTACTAAGTGCAGGCTGTGAAATAGAAAAAATTAATCGCAAACAATTGAAATTACTACGTGATATTCAGTTAAGTGTTCTGTAATTGAGACTTTTTAACTCATTGTTGCAATGGCACATAATAATTACACAAATTAAGTAATATTTGATTGAACATTTGCATTCATTACAATGTTGTACCTCCACAACAATTGATTTACAGTGTTTGTTAAGTTAAAGATTTGTTTTACTTTATTGTTTGCTATTTCATTGTTATTAATTTACAAAATAAATGTATAGTAAATTATTAAAAAATATAATAAATAATATAATAAAAATTTATAAAAAGCATAATTTATATGACATGCTAATTTCAATTGTTTGAGTCAATTTTTTTTCCACAGCCTACACATATCAAAAGCTAAAGAAAAGATGCATTTTTTACAAAATGTGGAATATCCTAAAAACTCATTTTGTTATTGTAATCTTCGGGAAATCACAACGAGCTCACGAAACATTAAAAAGTTTTAGAAGTACACTCGAATTATTTTTTGAAATTATACGAATCGACAGAAAGAAGAATTATTGCAAATTTCAAATGGATTAAAAGATATTAATTTTTAAAATGATTAATTCATTTTCAAATTTTAGCATACAATACAACTTATCGGCTTTCCAGTGTAGAAACCACAAATGACAAGAACTGTCAGTCTAAAATTTCCCACCAAAATAAAACGGACCAATTTTATGTAAATTGTTTATAATAAATGCCAGGACATGTGTACATCGCTCTCATAAACATAATGCTACCCTTTTTCGCGTCCATTTATTGAAATTTGTTCCAACATAATAATCGTATACGAAGCTATTGTCAACAAAGAAGCTAAAAACTATCTGACAGATTCGAACTGACAGTTGCTACACTAAATTGATGCACAAAGTTTTTCCATGGCCAACGCAGCCTCGTTTTTTTTTTGAACGCACGTTATGAAAAGTAAGTAACGACAATCTGTTTTTTTTTCGATTCACGATTGAGTGATCGAATCAATATTAACATAAATGGGGGTTGCCATTTAAAATAATAATTTTTCAATTTCCGTTATAACCGGAATGCCGCCATCTTGAAAGTATTTTGCTTCGATTTATTATGATGATGCACCAAATTTCAACTTTCTAGCTTTATGGGAAATTCAAAATTTTCTAATAAACGTCGCTTTAAAAATTTCGGAAAAATTTGTGACAACTGGAAAGGTTTAAAATTAAAAACACGGTTTATTGTTTTTATTGTATTTATTCGTTCAAGCACATAATTTTTAAGCTTCCACTGCCTCTTCAAGTATCACAAAACTCTGCCCCCGCGTTATTTTTCAAACGAGCACAAAGTTTTCTTACTTGTTCACAAGTACTTATTTTAGTTTGAACAGACAATGATTCCATTGTAACAAATTTTGTTCTTCATTTGAATTTTCTTTTTAATATTACTGTTTGATAATTCTTGTGTAATGTGTTTAATGAAACAACTATTATGGAGCTTGCGTGAAAGCATGTATATATGTAGCATTATAATGTAAAATACTGCATAATTGTTATTTTCAATATAATGCTATAAATATTCACATTTGTGGGGTTGAATAAACCGTTTTCACGGTTGAATCGGGCGAAATGTAATAATTTCAATTAAATATATTTGCAAAATTTATTGAGTTATGGTGTTTCGGGTGTTTAAAAATTTCGCTCAGCCTGCGCATTCAAAATTTGTAATAGATGCAGTTTGAACATAAAAATCGAGACAAGGGTCATCCGAAACCCTTTCTGGCAATTTCCTGTGCGTAAAGATTTTGAGAGTGACATGTGGAAATAGGTATAAGCTGGAAGCGTTCGCAGCTGACGCCGCCACTGGTTTAAACCGGACGCTCACTTATTACAACACACGGGGAAGTTAAGGGCTTCGGTGATAGGAACCCCAAAACAAAGGGCCCATGCTTGCTCCAAATCTCCTCCTATTCACCTCGCAAATGAATTATGGTCAAACAGTTGTCGGTCTCTCCACGCAAAATTCAAATGCACGTACCGTTAACGGAATGGAACCCGACGATTCGGGCTTGCCAGCCATGTAATTGGAGATTTCTAATTCGAAAAGAATGGACGTCAATAGAGCTTTGTTCACTTCGCCAAAATTTGATAAATACGAATTTCTGCAAATGCGGAAATTAATATTTGCAGTTGAAATTTGCAGACAGCTGCCGTCGCGTTATTTCAAATCAAAACCAAGATCGATAATAGTTAATGTTCACAGCTAGGATAAAGCATTGTTAAAAATAAGAAAGCGGCTGCGATTGAGTGCAACTTTTTAACTGCTTTCATCCCTCTAACGCAAGAATCCACACTCTGGAAATTTTTATTCGTATAATTCGCTCAAGGTAAATAAAGCAGTGTAATATTAGAGAACATAAATGTAAACGTTGACACGACTGATGTGCCAAGACTGAATAAACAGCAACATAAACAGTTGTAATTAAATTTAATTAAACTAATATGCTTTATCTAAGGCACCCCACTTGCCTCCGACGTCTTTTCATCTCGATGCCGCGAGATATGCATTGCATTATCCGAATTCAAATAGATTTTTACGTCAAGATACTCAAACATACTCGAACACGATAACATTTTACGAAAATATTTTCGATGTTTCAAATAAAAATAAATTCCGTTTGTCTTGATGATATCGTATACGTTTCTCGTCCGCTTCGCTCGTTATCCCTGCTTTAAGTTTATTTGTTATTTTTTATTTGAGTTATTCCATAGAAGCCAGCTTACAGACAAGACTTTTGTCCGTATTCTAAGATAAGTGTACATACAAATATTACGCAAGAAGGTGATTGAATAAAATAAAACGTTGAAAAACCTATCAAACCTTTTAGTAATTTACGTTTCAAATATGTAGATTTGAGTACGTGTAGGAAATAGGGGAGTTCTAGAAGACGGAACAGGATTTAATTAAAATGGATGAATCCTCCGGCTATTGTCGACTGGCTGAGATGTTAACACGTGGATACATTTATCACCACTCCACCCCTCTCTAATTAACGCTGAAACTCGTCAAAAGAGTCTCACTTATTTTCGATTTTTTATCGCATTTTATGGTTTTTAATCAAACACAGGTATTATTTTACACGAACTGACACCTGTCGACGTTTAAATCAACAACGTGATACAATTTCTGTACTATTTTCATACGTTTTCTATTTAGATTTGAAAAGTTAGGAGCAGCAAAAAGTAAAACGTCAAAGCGGAAAAGAGAAAATGAATCGCGTCTTGATGATATATTGATGAATCTCTCAGCGAAATTGCGAGTGTAAAATCAGGGCTTGGTCCGAATCTAATTTGATATTGAACAGCTTAATCGCTCTTCTGTATCAATTTTTTTTAAATAACGTAGTCCTTATAATAAACTGTTATTACAATGAACTTGTAGCGAAATATATTAAGAGGGGCCAGCGTAATTTAGTTCCGACTACTTATGCCTGTGGCGCTCACATCGTAAAAATCGTAATTTTTTCCCTCCGAAGTTTTAATTCCATCCACAAGATGTCACTTTTGATGAAAACGTTCTTCTGATAGCTAAACCTTCAGAGATATTGGTAACATCAACAGATGGCGGTACTATTGGGGTGAAATTTAATATTTATTGGCGTTTTCTGACGACTCATGAAAATCTGGACGATTTGAATTTGCAACACCGCGTGCTATCCTATCAGAAGGCGTTGAGCGCTCCGATAAGAAATTATCTTTTAGTTTCTTGAAAAACAATGTAGACTATCGAGCATACATAGATAACTCTTCCTAACGGTACTGTCCTCTTCACCGCGTGCCCTTCATATTTCACCGATCAGACTATACGAATACGCGTTTATTGATTGAAATGCAATGCGAAAATGCATTTCTAAAAATTGAAAGAGCAAGACTAATTCCATCATGTGTAATTTAAAATAGTTTTGCAAAATCTCATCGACATATTTTCATCTTCTTATCCGCACATACATAAATAAATAAATAAATCAGATAAATGGCGCTCCTACCTTTTATGGCTTCTCCTGAAATTATTCTTTTTTTATGTCGAGATTTGTTATTAATTTTGAAAAATGATGGAAAAATGAATATTGAAAATTTGTTTTTTGGAGAAATGAGAAAGATGTATTAACGAAGTTGTCCAATCGACATTATACTACAATGAAACAGGAATGCTCTACTTAGTCAATCGCAAGATAAAATATTTGCAATTGTTCAGCAAGAACCAACGAGAAGGTGTAGAGCTCTCTTGCCGGGATAGGGATAGAAAGAAGGAAAAAGGATAACGATGACGCATAAGTAAAAATTATGGTTTGATAAGGAAAAATTGTGTATCAGCTTTAATATACATGTATATATAATATAAGTGTTCGCGTTCATTGTTTGATTAAAATGCAATGCGAAAATGCATTTCTAAAAATTGAAAGAGCAAGACTGATTCCATCATGTGTAATTTAAAATAGTTTTGCAAAATCTCATCGACATATTATCATCTTCTCCGCACATACATAAATAAATAAATAAATCAGATAAATGGCACTCCTACCTTGTATGGCTTCTCCTGAAATTATTCTTTTTTTATGTCGAGATTTGTTATTAACTTTGAAAAATGATGGAAAAATGAATATTGAAAATTTTTCGAATTGTTCGCGTTCATTGTTTGATTGAAATGCAATGCGAAAATGCATTTCTAAAAATTGAAAGAGCAAGACTGATTCCATCGTGTGTAATTTAAAATAGTTTTGCAAAATCTCATCGACATATTTTCATCTTCTTATCCACACATACATAAATAAATAAATCAGATAAATGGCGCTCCTACCTTTTATGGCTTCTCCTGAAATTATTCTTTTTTTATGTCGAGATTTGTTATTAACTTAACTTTGAAAAATGATGGAAAAATATTGAAAAATTTTCGAGTTGTTCGCGTTCATTGTTTGATTGAAAAAAAATACAAAAATGACTCTCTAACAAATGAGAGAGCAAGACTGATTCCATCATGTGTAATTTAAAATAATTTTGCAAAATCTCATCGACATATTTTCATCTTCTTATCCGCACATACATAAATAAATAAATCAGATAAATGGCGCTCCTACCTTTTATGGCTTCTCCTGAAATTATTCTTTTTTTATGTCAAGATTTGATATTAACTTAACTTTGAAAAATGATGGAAAAATATTGAAAAATTTTCGAGTTGTTCGCGTTCATTGTTTGATTGAAAAAAAATACAAAAATGACTCTCTAACAAATGAGAGAGCAAGACTGATTCCATCATGTGTAATTTAAAATAATTTTGCAAAATCTCATCGACATATTTTCATCTTCTTATCCGCACATACATAAATAAATAAATCAGATAAATGGCGCTCCTACCTTTTATGGCTTCTCCTGAAATTATTCTTTTTTTATGTCAAGATTTGATATTAACTTAACTTTGAAAAATGATGGAAAAATATTGAAAAATTTTCGAGTTGTTCGCGTTCATTGTTTGATTGAAAAAAAATACAAAAATGACTCTCTAACAAATGAGAGAGCAAGACTGATTCCATCATGTGTAATTTAAAATAATTTTGCAAAATCTCATCGACATATTTTCATCTTCTTATCCGCACATACATAAATAAATAAATCAGATAAATGGCGCTCCTACCTTTTATGGCTTCTCCTGAAATTATTCTTTTTTTATGTCGAGATTTGTTATTAACTTTGAAAAATGATGGAAAAATGAATATTGAAAATTTTTCGAAATGTTCACGTTTATTGTTTGATTGAAATGCAATGCGAAAATGCATTTCTAAAAATTGAAAAAGCAAGACTGATTCCATCATGTGTAATTTAAAATAGTTTTGCAAAATCTCATCGACATATTTTTCATCTTCTCCGCACATACATAAATAAATCAGATAAATGGCGCTCCTACCTTTTATGGCTTCTCCTGAAATGATTCTTTTTTTATGTCGAGATTTGTTATTAACTTTGAAAAATGATGGAAAAATGAATATTGAAAATTTTTCGAAATGTTCGCGTTCATTGTTTGATTGAAATGCAATGCGAAAATGCATTTATAAAAATTGAAAGAGCAAGACTAATTCCATCATGTGTAATTTAAAATAGTTTTGCAAAATCTCATCGACATATTATCATCTTCTCCGCACATACATAAATAAATCAGATAAATGGCGCTCCTACCTTTTATGGCTTCTCCTGAAATTATTCTTTTTTTATGTCGAGATTTGTTATTAACTTTGAAAAATGATGGAAAAATGAATATTGAAGATTTTTCGAAATGTTCGCGTTCATTGTTTGATTAAAATGCAATGCGAAAATGCATTTCTAAAAATTGAAAGAGCAAGACTAATTCCATCATGTGTAATTTAAAATAGTTTAGCAAAATCTCATCGACATATTATCATCTTCTCCTCACATACATAAATAAATAAATAAATTAGATAAATGGCGCTCCTACCTTTTATGGCTTCTCCTGAAATTATTCTTTTTTTATGTCGAGATGTGTTATTAACTTTGAAAAATGATGGAAAAATGTATATTAAAAATTTTTCGAAATGTTCGCGTTCATTGTTTGATTGAAATGCAATGCAAAAATGCATTTCTAAAAATTAAAAGAGCAAGACTAATTCCATCATGTGTAATTTAAAATAGTTTTGCAAAATCTCATCGACATATTATCATCTTCTCCGCACATACATAAATAAATAAATAAATTAGATAAATGGCGCTCCTACCTTTTATGGCTTCTCCTGAAATTATTCTTTTTTTATGTCGAGATTTGTTATTAACTTTGAAAAATGATGGAAAAATAAATATTGAAGATTTTCCGAAATGTTCGCGTTCATTGTTTGATTAAAATGCAATGCGAAAATGCATTTCTAAAAATTGAAAGAGCAAGACTAATTCCATCATGTGTAATTTAAAATAGTTTAGCAAAATCTCATCGACATATTATCATCTTCTCCGCACATACATAAATAAATAAATAAATCAGATAAATGGCGCTCCTACCTTTTATGGCTTCTCCTGAAATTATTCTTTTTTTATGTCGAGATTAGTTATTAACTTTGAAAAATGATGGAAAAATGAATATTGAAAATTTTTCGAAATGTTCGCGTTCATTGTTTGATTGAAATGCAATGCGAAAATGCATTTCTAAAAATTAAAAGAGCAAGACTAATTCCATCATGTGTAATTTAAAATAGTTTTGCAAAATCTCATCGACATATTATCATCTTCTCCGCACATACATAAATAATTAAATAAATAAATCAGATAAATGGCGCTCCTACCTTTTATGGCTTCTCCTGAAATTATTCTTTTTTTATGTCGAGATCTGTTATTAACTTTGAAAAATGATGGAAAAATGAATATTGAAGATTTTTCGAAATGTTAGCGTTCATTGTTTGATTGAAATGCAATGCGAAAATGCATTTCTAAAAATTGAAAGAGCAAGACTAATTCCATCATGTGTAATTTAAAATAGTTTTGCAAAATCTCATCGACATATTATCATCTTCTCCGCACATACATAAATAAATCAGATAAATGGCGCTCCTACCTTTTATGGCTTCTCCTGAAATGATTCTTTTTTTATGTCGAGATTTGTTATTAACTTTGAAAAATGATGGAAAAATGAATATTGAAGATTTTTCGAAATGTTCGCGTTCATTGTTTGATTAAAATGCAATGCGAAAATGCATTTCTAAAAATTGAAAGAGCAAGACTAATTCCATCATGTGTAATTTAAAATAGTTTAGCAAAATCTCATCGACATATTATCATCTTCTCCTCACATACATAAATAAATAAATAAATTAGATAAATGGCGCTCCTACCTTTTATGGCTTCTCCTGAAATTATTCTTTTTTTATGTCGAGATTTGTTATTAACTTTGAAAAATGATGGAAAAATGAATATTGAAAATTTTTCGAAATGTTCGCGTTCATTGTTTGATTGAAATGCAATGCGAAAATGCATTTCTAAAAATTAAAAGAGCAAGACTAATTCCATCATGTGTAATTTAAAATAGTTTTGCAAAATCTCATCGACATATTATCATCTTCTCCGCACATACATAAATAAATAAATAAATAAATCATATAAATGGCGCTCCTACCTTTTATGGCTTCTCCTGAAATTATTCTTTTTTTATGTCGAGATTTGTTATTAACTTTGAAAAATGATGGAAAAATGAATATTGAAGATTTTTCGAAATGTTCGCGTTCATTGTTTGATTGAAATGCAATGCGAAAATGCATTTGTAAAAATTGAAAGAGCAAGACTAATTCCATCATGTGTAATTTAAAATAGTTTTGCAAAATCTCATCGACATATTATGATCTTCTCCGCACATACATAAATAAATAAATAAATAAATCAGATAAATGGCGCTCCTACCTTTTATGGCTTCTCCTGAAATTATTCTTTTTTTATGTCGAGATTTGTTATTAACTTTGAAAAATGATGGAAAAATGAATATTGAAAATTTTTCGAAGTGTTCGCGTTCATTGTTTGATTGAAATGAAATGCGAAAATGCATTTCTAAAAATTGAAAGAGCAAGACTAATTCCATCATGTGTAATTTAAAATAGTTTTGCAAAATCTCATCGACATATTATCATCTTCTTCGCACATAAATAAATAAATCAGATAAATGGCGCTCCTACCTTTTTTGGCTTCCCCTGAAATTTTTTTTACGTCGAGATTTGTTATTAATTTTTATACGCGTTCGTTATTTGACTGAAATATAAATATTGCTTTCAAAGAATTCTATTTTGTGTCGAGAGTAGTTATTAACTCTGAAAAATGAATGCGAAATTTTTAAAAACGTTGGCGTTTTGGCGTTTTGATGTTTTTGTGTTTGGGATTGTTTACCGTGTTTTAAGCGAAGTCCCATAAAGGGGGATGTAGTGAGCGCCCCGGGGGGCTAACTCAACAAGTGATCCCAATGAAACTCTGCCATACGTTTCGTCCAAAACTGTGGTGGACATCTTCAGTGGCGGTGTGGTGGTGTGGTCGTGGTCGAAGTGTTCTTCCAGCTGCCACAATCGCGACTGGCGAAGTCACATAAGGGGGGATGTAGTGAGCGCCCCGGGGGGCTAACTCAACAAGTGATCCCAATGAAACTCTGCCAAACGTTTCGTCCACAACTGCGGTGGACATCTTCACTGGCGGTGTGGTCGTGGTCGAAGTGTTCTTCCAGCAGCCACAATTGCTGCTGCTGCTGCTGCGGTGGTGGTGGTGGTGCTGCTGCTTTAGTTTTAGTTTTGGTGTTTTAGTTTTAGTGTTTAGTTTTAGTGTTTTAGTTTTAGTGTTTTAGTTTTAGTGTTTTAGTTTTAGTGTTTTAGTTTTAGTGTTTTAGTTTTAGTGTTTTAGTTTTAGTGTTTTAGTTTTAGTGTTTTAGTTTTAGTGTTTTAGTTTTAGTGTTTTAGTTTTAGTGTTTTAGTTTTAGTGTTTTAGTTTTAGTGTTTTAGTTTTAGTGTTTTAGTTTTAGTGTTTTAGTTTTAGTGTTTTAGTTTTAGTGTTTTAGTTTTAGTGTTTTAGTTTTAGTGTTTTAGTTTTAGTGTTTTAGTTTTAGCGTTTTAGTTTTAGCGTTTTAGTTTTAGTGTTTTAGATTAAGTGTTTTAGTGGTTTGTTATTGGTTATTGTTTTAATTTTAGTGTTTTAGCGGTTTGTTATTGGTTAGTGTTTTATTGTTTTAGTTTTAGTGGTTTGTTATTGGTTAGTGTTTTATTGCTTTAGTTTTAGTATTTTAGTGATTTGTTACTGGTTAGTGTTTTATTGTTTTAGTTTTAGTGTTTTATTGTTTTGTTTTAGTGTTTTAGCGGTTTGTTATTGGTTAGTGTTTTATTGTTTTAGTTTTAGTGTTTTAGTGGTTTGTTATTGGTTAGTGTTTTATTGTTTTAGTGTTTTAGTGGTTTGTTATTGGTTAGTGTTTTATTGTTTTAGTTTTAGTGTTTTAGTGGTTTGTTATTGGTTAGTGTTTTATTGTTTTAGTGGTTTGTTATTGGTTAGTGTTTTATTGTTTTAGTTTTAGTGTTTTAGTGGTTTGTTATTGGTTAGTGTTTTATTGTTTTAGTGGTTTGTTATTGGTTAGTGTTTTATTGTTTTAGTTTTAGTGTTTTAGTGGTTTGTTACTTGTTAGTGTTTTTTTGTTTTAGTTTTAGTGGTTTGTTATTGTTTAGTGTTTTATTGTTTTAGTTTTAGTGTTTTAGTGGTTTGTTATTGGTTAGTGTTTTATTGTTTTAGTTTTAGTGTTTTAGTGGTTTGTTATTGGTTAGTGTTTTATTGCTTTAGTTTTAGTGTTTTAGTGGTTTGTTATTGGTTAGTGTTTTATTGTTTTAGTTTTAGTGTTTTAGTGGTTTGTTATTGGTTAGTGTTTTATTGTTTTAGTTTTAGTGTTTTAGTGGTTTGTTATTGGTTAGTGTTTTATTGTTTTAGTTTTAGTGTTTTAGTGGTTTGTTATTGGTTAGTGTTTTATTGTTTTAGTGGTTTGTTATTGGTTAGTGTTTTATTGTTTTAGTTTTAGTGTTTTAGTGGTTTGTTATTGGTTAGTGTTTTATTGTTTTAGTTTTAGTGTTTTAGTGGTTTGTTATTGGTTAGTGTTTGATTGTTTTAGTTTTAGTGTTTTAGTGGTTTGTTATTGGTTAGTGTTTTATTGTTTTAGTTTTAGTGTTTTAGTGGTTTGTTATTGGTTAGTGTTTTATTGTTTTAGTTTTAGTGTTTTAGTGGTTTGTTATTGGTTAGTGTTTTATTGTTTTAGTTTTAGTGTTTTAGTGGTTTGTTATTGGTTAGTGTTTTATTGTTTTAGTTTTAGTGTTTTAGTGGTTTGTTATTGGTTAGTGTTTTATTGTTTTAGTTTTAGTGTTTTAGTGGTTTGTTATTGGTTAGTGTTTTATTGTTTTAGTTTTAGTGTTTTAGTGGTTTGTTATTGGTTAGTGTTTTATTGTTTTAGTTTTAGTGTTTTAGTGGTTTGTTATTGGTTATTGGTTATTGTTTTAGTTTTAGTGTTTTAGTGGTTTGTTATTGGTTATTGTTTTAGTTTTAGTGTTTTAGTGGTTTGTTATTGGTTATTATTTTAGTTTTAGTGTTTTAGTGGTTTGTTATTGGTTAGTGTTTTATTGTTTTAGTTTTAGTGTTTTAGTGGTTTGTTATTGGTTAGTGTTTTATTGTTTTAGTTTTAGTGTTTTAGTGGTTTGTTATTGGTTAGTGTTTTATTGTTTTAGTTTTAGTGTTTTAGTGGTTTGTTATTGGTTAGTGTTTTATTGTTTTAGTTTTAGTGTTTTAGTGGTTTGTTATTGGTTAGTGTATTATTGTTTTAGTTTTAGTGTTTTAGTGGTTTGTTATTGGTTAGTGTTTTATTGTTTTAGTTTTAGTGTTTTAGTGGTTTGTTATTGGTTAGTGTTTTATTGTTTTAGTTTTAGTGTTTTAGTGGTTTATTTATTGGTTATTGTTTTAGTTTTAGTGTTTTAGTGGTTTGTTATTGGTTATTGTTTTAGTTTTAGTGTTTTAGTGGTTTGTTATTGGTTATTGTTTTAGTTTTAGTGTTTTAGTGGTTTGTTATTGGTTATTGTTTTAGTTTTAGTGTTTTAGTGGTTTGTTATTGGTTAGTGTTTTATTGTTTTAGTTTTAGTGTTTTAGTGGTTTGTTATTGGTTAGTGTTTTATTGTTTTAGTTTTAGTGTTTTAGTGGTTTGTTATTGGTTAGTGTTTTATTGTTTTAGTTTTAGTGTTTTAGTGGTTTGTTATTGGTTAGTGTTTTATTGTTTTAGTTTTAGTGTTTTAGTGGTTTGTTATTGGTTAGTGTTTTATTGTTTTAGTTTTAGTGTTTTAGTGGTTTGTTATTGGTTAGTGTTTTATTGTTTTAGTTTTAGTGTTTTAGTGGTTTGTTATTGGTTAGTGTTTTATTGTTTTAGTTTTAGTGTTTTAGTGGTTTGTTATTAGTTAGTGTTTTATTGTTTTAGTTTTAGTGTTTTAGTGGTGGGTTATTGGTTATTGTTTTAGTTTTAGTGTTTTAGTGGTTGGTTATTGGTTAGTGTTTTATTGTTTTAGTTTTAGTGTTTTAGTGTTTGGTTATTGGTTAGTGTGTTATTGTTTTAGTTTTAGTGTTTTAGTGTTTTAGTGGTGTGTTATTGGTTAGTGTTTTATTGTTTTAGTTTTAGTGTTTTAGTGGTTTGTTATTGGTTAGTGTTTTATTGTTTTAGTTTTAGTGTTTTAGTGGTTTGTTATTGGTTAGTGTTTTATTGTTTTAGTTTTAGTGTTTTAGTGGTTTGTTATTGGTTAGTGTTTTATTGTTTTAGTTTTAGTGTTTTAGTGGTTTGTTATTGGTTAGTGTATTATTGTTTTAGTTTTAGTGTTTTAGTGGTTTGTTATTGGTTAGTGTTTTATTGTTTTAGTTTTAGTGTTTTAGTGGTTTGTTATTGGTTAGTGTTTTATTGTTTTAGTTTTAGTGTTTTAGTGGTTTATTTATTGGTTATTGTTTTAGTTTTAGTGTTTTAGTGGTTTGTTATTGGTTATTGTTTTAGTTTTAGTGTTTTAGTGGTTTGTTATTGGTTATTGTTTTAGTTTTAGTGTTTTAGTGGTTTGTTATTGGTTATTGTTTTAGTTTTAGTGTTTTAGTGGTTTGTTATTGGTTAGTGTTTTATTGTTTTAGTTTTAGTGTTTTAGTGGTTTGTTATTGGTTAGTGTTTTATTGTTTTAGTTTTAGTGTTTTAGTGGTTTGTTATTGTTTAGTGTTTTATTGTTTTAGTTTTAGTGTTTTAGTGGTTTGTTATTGTTTAGTGTTTTATTGTTTTAGTTTTAGTGTTTTAGTGGTTTGTTATTGTTTAGTGTTTTATTGTTTTAGTTTTAGTGTTTTAGTGGTTTGTTATTGTTTAGTGTTTTATTGTTTTAGTTTTAGTGTTTTAGTGGTTTGTTATTGGTTAGTGTTTTATTGTTTTAGTTTTAGTGTTTTAGTGGTTTGTTATTGGTTAGTGTTTTATTGTTTTAGTTTTAGTGTTTTAGTGGTTTGTTATTGGTTAGTGTTTTATTGTTTTAGTTTTAGTGTTTTAGTGGTTTGTTATTGGTTAGTGTTTTATTGTTTTAGTTTTAGTGTTTTAGTGGTTTGTTATTGGTTAGTGTTTTATTGTTTTAGTTTTAGTGTTTTAGTGGTTTGTTATTGGTTAGTGTTTTATTGTTTTAGTTTTAGTGTTTTAGTGGTTTGTTATTGGTTAGTGTTTTATTGTTTTAGTTTTAGTGTTTTAGTGGTTTGTTATTGGTTAGTGTTTTATTGTTTTAGTTTTAGTGTTTTAGTGGTTTGTTATTGGTTAGTGTTTTATTGTTTTAGTTTTAGTGTTTTAGTGGTTTGTTATTGGTTAGTGTTTTATTGTTTTAGTTTTAGTGTTTTAGTGGTTTGTTATTAGTTAGTGTTTTATTGTTTTAGTTTTAGTGTTTTAGTGGTTTGTTATTGCTTAGTGTTTTATTGTTTTAGTTTTAGTGTTTTAGTGGTTTGTTATTGGTTAGTGTTTTATTGTTTTAGTTTTAGTGTTTTAGTGGTTTGTTATTGGTTAGTGTTTTATTGTTTTAGTTTTAGTGTTTTAGTGGTTTGTTATTGGTTAGTGTTTTATTGTTTTAGTTTTAGTGTTTTAGTGGTTTGTTATTGGTTAGTGTTTTATTGTTTTAGTTTTAGTGTTTTAGTGGTTTGTTATTGTTTAGTGTTTTATTGTTTTAGTTTTAGTGTTTTAGTGGTTTGTTATTGGTTAGTGTTTTATTGTTTTAGTTTTAGTGTTTTAGTGGTTTGTTATTGGTTAGTGTTTTATTGTTTTAGTTTTAGTGTTTTAGTGGTTTGTTATTGGTTATTGTTTTAGTTTTAGTGTTTTAGTGGTTTGTTATTGGTTATTGTTTTAGTTTTAGTGTTTTAGTGGTTTGTTATTGGTTATTGTTTTAGTTTTAGTGTTTTAGTGGTTTGTTATTGGTTAGTGTTTTATTGTTTTAGTTTTAGTGTTTTAGTGGTTTGTTATTGGTTAGTGTTTTATTGTTTTAGTTTTAGTGTTTTAGTGGTTTGTTATTGGTTAGTGTATTATTGTTTTAGTTTTAGTGTTTTAGTGGTTTGTTATTGGTTAGTGTTTTATTGTTTTAGTTTTAGTGTTTTAGTGGTTTGTTATTGGTTAGTGTTTTATTGTTTTAGTTTTAGTGTTTTAGTGGTTTGTTATTGGTTAGTGTTTTATTGTTTTAGTTTTAGTGTTTTAGTGGTTTGTTATTGGTTAGTGTTTTATTGTTTTAGTTTTAGTGTTTTAGTGGTTTGTTATTGGTTAGTGTTTTATTGTTTTAGTTTTAGTGTTTTAGTGGTTTGTTATTGGTTATTGTTTTAGTTTTAGTGTTTTAGTGGTTTGTTATTGGTTATTGTTTTAGTTTTAGTGTTTTAGTGGTTTGTTATTGGTTATTGTTTTAGTTTTAGTGTTTTAGTGGTTTGTTATTGGTTATTGTTTTAGTTTTAGTGTTTTAGTGGTTTGTTATTGGTTAGTGTTTTATTGTTTTAGTTTTAGTGTTTTAGTGGTTTGTTATTGGTTAGTGTTTTATTGTTTTAGTTTTAGTGTTTTAGTGGTTTGTTATTGGTTAGTGTTTTATTGTTTTAGTTTTAGTGTTTTAGTGGTTTGTTATTGGTTAGTGTTTTATTGTTATAGTTTTAGTGTTTTAGTGGTTTGTTATTGGTTAGTGTTTTATTGTTTTAGTTTTAGTGTTTTAGTGGTTTGTTATTGGTTATTGTTTTAGTTTTAGTGTTTTAGTGGTTTGTTATTGGTTATTGTTTTAGTTTTAGTGTTTTAGTGGTTTGTTATTGGTTATTGTTTTAGTTTTAGTGTTTTAGTGGTTTGTTATTGGTTAGTGTTTTATTGTTTTAGTTTTAGTGTTTTAGTGGTTTGTTATTGGTTAGTGTTTTATTGTTTTAGTTTTAGTGTTTTAGTGGTTTGTTATTGGTTAGTGTTTTATTGTTTTAGTTTTAGTGTTTTAGTGGTTTGTTATTGGTTAGTGTTTTATTGTTTTAGTTTTAGTGTTTTAGTGGTTTGTTATTGGTTATTGTTTTAGTTTTAGTGTTTTAGTGGTTTGTTATTGGTTATTGTTTTAGTTTTAGTGTTTTAGTGGTTTGTTATTGGTTATTGTTTTAGTTTTAGTGTTTTAGTGGTTTGTTATTGGTTATTGTTTTAGTTTTAGTGTTTTAGTGGTTTGTTATTGGTTATTGTTTTAGTTTTAGTGTTTTAGTGGTTTGTTATTGGTTATTGTTTTAGTTTTAGTGTTTTAGTGGTTTGTTATTGGTTATTGTTTTAGTTTTAGTGTTTTAGTGGTTTGTTATTGGTTATTGTTTTAGTTTTAGTGTTTTAGTGGTTTGTTATTGGTTATTGTTTTAGTTTTAGTGTTTTAGTGGTTTGTTATTGGTTATTGTTTTAGTTTTAGTGTTTTAGTGGTTTGTTATTGGTTATTGTTTTAGTTTTAGTGTTTTAGTGGTTTGTTATCGGTTATTGTTTTAGTTTTAGTGTTTTAGTGGTTTGTTATTGGTTATTGTTTTAGTTTTAGTGTTTTAGTGGTTTGTTATTGGTTAGTGTTTTATTGTTTTAGTTTTAGTGTTTTAGTGGTTTGTTATTGGTTAGTGTTTTATTGTTTTAGTTTTAGTGTTTTAGTGGTTTGTTATTGGTTAGTGTTTTATTGTTTTAGTTTTAGTGTATTAGCGGTTTGTTATTGGTTAGTGTTTTATTGTTTTAGTTTTAGTGTTTTAGTGGTTTGTTACTTGTTAGTGTTTTTTTGTTTTAGTTTTAGTGGTTTGTTATTGTTTAGTGTTTTATTGTTTTAGTTTTAGTGTTTTAGTGGTTTGTTATTGGTTAGTGTTTTATTGTTTTAGTTTTAGTGTTTTAGTGGTTTGTTATTGGTTAGTGTTTTATTGCTTTAGTTTTAGTGTTTTAGTGGTTTGTTATTGGTTAGTGTTTTATTGTTTTAGTTTTAGTGTTTTAGTGGTTTGTTATTGGTTAGTGTTTTATTGTTTTAGTTTTAGTGTTTTAGTGGTTTGTTATTGGTTAGTGTTTTATTGTTTTATTTTTAGTGTTTTAGTGGTTTGTTATTGGTTAGTGTTTTATTGTTTTAGTTTTAGTGCTTTAGTGGTTTGTTATTGGTTAGTGTTTTATTGTTTTAGTTTTAGTGTTTTAGTGGTTTGTTATTGGTTAGTGTTTTATTGTTTTAGTTTTAGTGTTTTAGTGGTTTGTTATTGGTTAGTGTTTTATTGTTTTAGTTTTAGTGTTTTAGTGGTTTGTTATTGGTTAGTGTTTTATTGTTTTAGTTTTAGTGTTTTAGTGGTTTGTTATTGGTTAGTGTTTGATTGTTTTAGTTTTAGTGTTTTAGTGGTTTGTTATTGGTTAGTGTTTGATTGTTTTAGTTTTAGTGTTTTAGTGGTTTGTTATTGGTTAGTGTTTTATTGTTTTAGTTTTAGTGTTTTAGTGGTTTGTTATTGGTTAGTGTTTTATTGTTTTAGTTTTAGTGTTTTAGTGGTTTGTTATTGGTTAGTGTTTTATTGTTTTAGTTTTAGTGTTTTAGTGGTTTGTTATTGGTTAGTGTTTTATTGTTTTAGTTTTAGTGTTTTAGTGGTTTGTTATTGGTTAGTGTTTTATTGTTTTAGTTTTAGTGTTTTAGTGGTTTGTTATTGGTTAGTGTTTTATTGTTTTAGTTTTAGTGTTTTAGTGGTTTGTTATTGGTTAGTGTTTTATTGTTTTAGTTTTAGTGTTTTAGTGGTTTGTTATTGGTTATTGTTTTAGTTTTAGTGTTTTAGTGGTTTGTTATTGGTTAGTGTTTTATTGTTTTAGTTTTAGTGTTTTAGTGGTTTGTTATTGGTTAGTGTTTTATTGTTTTAGTTTTAGTGTTTTAGTGGTTTGTTATTGGTTAGTGTTTTATTGTTTTAGTTTTAGTGTTTTAGTGGTTTGTTATTGGTTAGTGTATTATTGTTTTAGTTTTAGTGTTTTAGTGGTTTGTTATTGGTTAGTGTTTTATTGTTTTAGTTTTAGTGTTTTAGTGGTTTGTTATTGGTTAGTGTTTTATTGTTTTAGTTTTAGTGTTTTAGTGGTTTATTTATTGGTTATTGTTTTAGTTTTAGTGTTTTAGTGGTTTGTTATTGGTTATTGTTTTAGTTTTAGTGTTTTAGTGGTTTGTTATTGGTTATTGTTTTAGTTTTAGTGTTTTAGTGGTTTGTTATTGGTTATTGTTTTAGTTTTAGTGTTTTAGTGGTTTGTTATTGGTTAGTGTTTTATTGTTTTAGTTTTAGTGTTTTAGTGGTTTGTTATTGGTTAGTGTTTTATTGTTTTAGTTTTAGTGTTTTAGTGGTTTGTTATTGGTTAGTGTTTTATTGTTTTAGTTTTAGTGTTTTAGTGGTTTGTTATTGGTTAGTGTTTTATTGTTTTAGTTTTAGTGTTTTAGTGGTTTGTTATTGGTTAGTGTTTTATTGTTTTAGTTTTAGTGTTTTAGTGGTTTGTTATTGGTTAGTGTTTTATTGTTTTAGTTTTAGTGTTTTAGTGGTTTGTTATTGGTTAGTGTTTTATTGTTTTAGTTTTAGTGTTTTAGTGGTTTGTTATTAGTTAGTGTTTTATTGTTTTAGTTTTAGTGTTTTAGTGGTGGGTTATTGGTTATTGTTTTAGTTTTAGTGTTTTAGTGGTTTGTTATTGGTTAGTGTTTTATTGTTTTAGTTTTAGTGTTTTAGTGTTTGGTTATTGGTTAGTGTGTTATTGTTTTAGTTTTAGTGTTTTAGTGTTTTAGTGGTGTGTTATTGGTTAGTGTTTTATTGTTTTAGTTTTAGTGTTTTAGTGGTTTGTTATTGGTTAGTGTTTTATTGTTTTAGTTTTAGTGTTTTAGTGGTTTGTTATTGGTTAGTGTTTTATTGTTTTAGTTTTAGTGTTTTAGTGGTTTGTTATTGGTTAGTGTTTTATTGTTTTAGTTTTAGTGTTTTAGTGGTTTGTTATTGGTTAGTGTATTATTGTTTTAGTTTTAGTGTTTTAGTGGTTTGTTATTGGTTAGTGTTTTATTGTTTTAGTTTTAGTGTTTTAGTGGTTTGTTATTGGTTAGTGTTTTATTGTTTTAGTTTTAGTGTTTTAGTGGTTTATTTATTGGTTATTGTTTTAGTTTTAGTGTTTTAGTGGTTTGTTATTGGTTATTGTTTTAGTTTTAGTGTTTTAGTGGTTTGTTATTGGTTATTGTTTTAGTTTTAGTGTTTTAGTGGTTTGTTATTGGTTATTGTTTTAGTTTTAGTGTTTTAGTGGTTTGTTATTGGTTAGTGTTTTATTGTTTTAGTTTTAGTGTTTTAGTGGTTTGTTATTGGTTAGTGTTTTATTGTTTTAGTTTTAGTGTTTTAGTGGTTTGTTATTGTTTAGTGTTTTATTGTTTTAGTTTTAGTGTTTTAGTGGTTTGTTATTGTTTAGTGTTTTATTGTTTTAGTTTTAGTGTTTTAGTGGTTTGTTATTGTTTAGTGTTTTATTGTTTTAGTTTTAGTGTTTTAGTGGTTTGTTATTGTTTAGTGTTTTATTGTTTTAGTTTTAGTGTTTTAGTGGTTTGTTATTGGTTAGTGTTTTATTGTTTTAGTTTTAGTGTTTTAGTGGTTTGTTATTGGTTAGTGTTTTATTGTTTTAGTTTTAGTGTTTTAGTGGTTTGTTATTGGTTAGTGCTTTATTGTTTTAGTTTTAGTGTTTTAGTGGTTTGTTATTGGTTAGTGTTTTATTGTTTTAGTTTTAGTGTTTTAGTGGTTTGTTATTGGTTAGTGTTTTATTGTTTTAGTTTTAGTGTTTTAGTGGTTTGTTATTGGTTAGTGTTTTATTGTTTTAGTTTTAGTGTTTTAGTGGTTTGTTATTGGTTAGTGTTTTATTGTTTTAGTTTTAGTGTTTTAGTGGTTTGTTATTGGTTAGTGTTTTATTGTTTTAGTTTTAGTGTTTTAGTGGTTTGTTATTGGTTAGTGTTTTATTGTTTTAGTTTTAGTGTTTTAGTGGTTTGTTATTGGTTAGTGTTTTATTGTTTTAGTTTTAGTGTTTTAGTGGTTTGTTATTAGTTAGTGTTTTATTGTTTTAGTTTTAGTGTTTTAGTGGTTTGTTATTGCTTAGTGTTTTATTGTTTTAGTTTTAGTGTTTTAGTGGTTTGTTATTGGTTAGTGTTTTATTGTTTTAGTTTTAGTGTTTTAGTGGTTTGTTATTGGTTAGTGTTTTATTGTTTTAGTTTTAGTGTTTTAGTGGTTTGTTATTGGTTAGTGTTTTATTGTTTTAGTTTTAGTGTTTTAGTGGTTTGTTATTGGTTAGTGTTTTAGTGGTTTGTTATTGTTTAGTGTTTTATTGTTTTAGTTTTAGTGTTTTAGTGGTTTGTTATTGGTTAGTGTTTTATTGTTTTAGTTTTAGTGTTTTAGTGGTTTGTTATTGGTTAGTGTTTTATTGTTTTAGTTTTAGTGTTTTAGTGGTTTGTTATTGGTTATTGTTTTAGTTTTAGTGTTTTAGTGGTTTGTTATTGGTTATTGTTTTAGTTTTAGTGTTTTAGTGGTTTGTTATTGGTTATTGTTTTAGTTTTAGTGTTTTAGTGGTTTGTTATTGGTTAGTGTTTTATTGTTTTAGTTTTAGTGTTTTAGTGGTTTGTTATTGGTTAGTGTTTTATTGTTTTAGTTTTAGTGTTTTAGTGGTTTGTTATTGGTTAGTGTATTATTGTTTTAGTTTTAGTGTTTTAGTGGTTTGTTATTGGTTAGTGTTTTATTGTTTTAGTTTTAGTGTTTTAGTGGTTTGTTATTGGTTAGTGTTTTATTGTTTTAGTTTTAGTGTTTTAGTGGTTTGTTATTGGTTAGTGTTTTATTGTTTTAGTTTTAGTGTTTTAGTGGTTTGTTATTGGTTAGTGTTTTATTGTTTTAGTTTTAGTGTTTTAGTGGTTTGTTATTGGTTAGTGTTTTATTGTTTTAGTTTTAGTGTTTTAGTGGTTTGTTATTGGTTATTGTTTTAGTTTTAGTGTTTTAGTGGTTTGTTATTGGTTATTGTTTTAGTTTTAGTGTTTTAGTGGTTTGTTATTGGTTATTGTTTTAGTTTTAGTGTTTTAGTGGTTTGTTATTGGTTATTGTTTTAGTTTTAGTGTTTTAGTGGTTTGTTATTGGTTAGTGTTTTATTGTTTTAGTTTTAGTGTTTTAGTGGTTTGTTATTGGTTAGTGTTTTATTGTTTTAGTTTTAGTGTTTTAGTGGTTTGTTATTGGTTAGTGTTTTATTGTTTTAGTTTTAGTGTTTTAGTGGTTTGTTATTGGTTATTGTTTTAGTTTTAGTGTTTTAGTGGTTTGTTATTGGTTATTGTTTTAGTTTTAGTGTTTTAGTGGTTTGTTATTGGTTATTGTTTTAGTTTTAGTGTTTTAGTGGTTTGTTATTGGTTAGTGTTTTATTGTTTTAGTTTTAGTGTTTTAGTGGTTTGTTATTGGTTAGTGTTTTATTGTTTTAGTTTTAGTGTTTTAGTGGTTTGTTATTGGTTAGTGTTTTATTGTTTTAGTTTTAGTGTTTTAGTGGTTTGTTATTGGTTAGTGTTTTATTGTTTTAGTTTTAGTGTTTTAGTGGTTTGTTATTGGTTATTGTTTTAGTTTTAGTGTTTTAGTGGTTTGTTATTGGTTATTGTTTTAGTTTTAGTGTTTTAGTGGTTTGTTATTGGTTATTGTTTTAGTTTTAGTGTTTTAGTGGTTTGTTATTGGTTATTGTTTTAGTTTTAGTGTTTTAGTGGTTTGTTATTGGTTATTGTTTTAGTTTTAGTGTTTTAGTGGTTTGTTATTGGTTATTGTTTTAGTTTTAGTGTTTTAGTGGTTTGTTATTGGTTATTGTTTTAGTTTTAGTGTTTTAGTGGTTTGTTATTGGTTATTGTTTTAGTTTTAGTGTTTTAGTGGTTTGTTATTGGTTAGTGTTTTATTGTTTTAGTTTTAGTGTTTTAGTGGTTTGTTATTGGTTAGTGTTTTATTGTTTTAGTTTTAGTGTTTTAGTGGTTTGTTATTGGTTAGTGTTTTATTGTTTTAGTTTTAGTGTATTAGCGGTTTGTTATTGGTTAGTGTTTTATTGTTTTAGTGGTTTGTTATTGGTTAGTGTTTTATTGTTTTAGTTTTAGTGTTTTAGTGGTTTGTTATTGGTTAGTGTTTTATTGTTTTAGTTTTAGTGTTTTAGTGGTTTGTTATTGGTTAGTGTTTTATTGTTTTAGTTTTAGTGTTTTAGTGGTTTGTTATTGGTTATTGTTTTAGTTTTAGTGTTTTAGTGGTTTGTTATTGGTTATTGTTTTAGTTTTAGTGTTTTAGTGGTTTGTTATTGGTTAGTGTTTTATTGTTTTAGTTTTAGTGTTTTAGTGGTTTGTTATTGGTTATTGTTTTAGTTTTAGTGTTTTAGTGGTTTGTTATTGTTTTAGTTTTAGTGTTTTAGTGGTTTGTTATTGGTTAGTGTTTTATTGTTTTAGTTTTAGTGTTTTAGTGGTTTGTTATTGGTTAGTGTTTTATTGTTTTAGTTTTAGTGTATTAGCGGTTTGTTATTGGTTAGTGTTTTATTGTTTTAGTGGTTTGTTATTGGTTAGTGTTTTATTGTTTTAGTTTTAGTGTTTTAGTGGTTTGTTATTGGTTAGTGTTTTATTGTTTTAGTTTTAGTGTTTTAGTGGTTTGTTATTGGTTAGTGTTTTATTGTTTTAGTTTTAGTGTTTTAGTGGTTTGTTATTGGTTAGTGTTTTATTGTTTTAGTTTTAGTGTTTTAGTGGTTTGTTATTGGTTAGTGTTTTATTGTTTTAGTTTTAGTGTTTTAGTGGTTTGTTATTGGTTAGTGTTTTATTGTTTTAGTTTTAGTGTTTTAGTGGTTTGTTATTGGTTAGTGTTTTATTGTTTTAGTTTTAGTGTTTTAGTGGTTATTTATTGGTTAGTGTTTTATTGTTTTAGTTTTAGTGTTTTAGTGGTTTGTTATTGGTTATTGTTTTAGTTTTAGTGTTTTAGTGGTTTGTTATTGGTTATTGTTTTAGTTTTAGTGTTTTAGTGGTTTGTTATTGGTTATTGTTTTAGTTTTAGTGTTTTAGTGGTTTGTTATTGGTTAGTGTTTTATTGTTTTAGTTTTAGTGTTTTAGTGGTTTGTTATTGGTTAGTGTTTTATTGTTTTAGTTTTAGTGTTTTAGTGGTTTGTTATTGGTTAGTGTTTTATTGTTTTAGTTTTAGTGTTTTAGTGGTTTGTTATTGGTTAGTGTTTTATTGTTTTAGTTTTAGTGTTTTAGTGGTTTGTTATTGGTTAGTGTATTATTGTTTTAGTTTTAGTGTTTTAGTGGTTTGTTATTGGTTAGTGTTTTATTGTTTTAGTTTTAGTGTTTTAGTGGTTTGTTATTGGTTAGTGTTTTATTGTTTTAGTTTTAGTGTTTTAGTGGTTTATTTATTGGTTATTGTTTTAGTTTTAGTGTTTTAGTGGTTTGTTATTGGTTATTGTTTTAGTTTTAGTGTTTTAGTGGTTTGTTATTGGTTATTGTTTTAGTTTTAGTGTTTTAGTGGTTTGTTATTGGTTATTGTTTTAGTTTTAGTGTTTTAGTGGTTTGTTATTGGTTATTGTTTTAGTTTTAGTGTTTTAGTGGTTTGTTATTGGTTAGTGTTTTATTGTTTTAGTTTTAGTGTTTTAGTGGTTTGTTATTGGTTATTGTTTTAGTTTTAGTGTTTTAGTGGTTTGTTATTGGTTAGTGTTTTATTGTTTTAGTTTTAGTGTTTTAGTGGTTTGTTATCGGTTATTGTTTTAGTTTTAGTGTTTTAGTGGTTTGTTATTGGTTATTGTTTTAGTTTTAGTGTTTTAGTGGTTTGTTATTGGTTAGTGTTTTATTGTTTTAGTTTTAGTGTTTTAGTGGTTTGTTATTGGTTAGTGTTTTATTGTTTTAGTTTTAGTGTTTTAGTGGTTTGTTATTGGTTAGTGTTTTATTGTTTTAGTTTTAGTGTATTAGCGGTTTGTTATTGGTTAGTGTTTTATTGTTTTAGTGGTTTGTTATTGGTTAGTGTTTTATTGTTTTAGTTTTAGTGTTTTAGTGGTTTGTTATTGGTTAGTGTTTTATTGTTTTAGTTTTAGTGTTTTAGTGGTTTGTTATTGGTTAGTGTTTTATTGTTTTAGTTTTAGTGTTTTAGTGGTTTGTTATTGGTTATTGTTTTAGTTTTAGTGTTTTAGTGGTTTGTTATTGGTTATTGTTTTAGTTTTAGTGTTTTAGTGGTTTGTTATTGGTTAGTGTTTTATTGTTTTAGTTTTAGTGTTTTAGTGGTTTGTTATTGGTTATTGTTTTAGTTTTAGTGTTTTAGTGGTTTGTTATTGGTTATTGTTTTAGTTTTAGTGTTTTAGTGGTTTGTTATTGGTTAGTGTTTTATTGTTTTAGTTTTAGTGTTTTAGTGGTTTGTTATTGGTTAGTGTTTTATTGTTTTAGTTTTAGTGTTTTAGTGGTTTGTTATTGGTTAGTGTTTTATTGTTTTAGTTTTAGTGTTTTAGTGGTTTGTTATTGGTTATTGTTTTAGTTTTAGTGTTTTAGTGGTTTGTTATTGGTTATTGTTTTATTGTTTTAGTTTTAGTGTTTTAGTGGTTTGTTATTTGTTAGTGTTTTATTGTTTTAGTTTTAGTGTTTTAGTGGTTTGTTATTGGTTAGTGTTTTATTGTTTTAGTTTTAGTGTTTTAGTGGTTTGTTATTGGTTAGTGTTTTATTGTTTTAGTTTTAGTGTTTTAGTGGTTTGTTATTGGTTAGTGTTTTATTGTTTTAGTTTTAGTGTTTTAGTGGTTTGTTATTGGTTAGTGTTTTATTGTTTTAGTTTTAGTGTTTTAGTGGTTTGTTATTGGTTAGTGTTTTATTGTTTTAGTTTTAGTGTTTTAGTGGTTTGTTATTGGTTAGTGTTTTATTGTTTTAGTTTTAGTGTTTTAGTGGTTTGTTATTGGTTAGTGTATTATTGTTTTAGTTTTAGTGTTTTAGTGGTTTGTTATTGGTTATTGTTTTAGTTTTAGTGTTTTAGTGGTTTGTTATTGGTTATTGTTTTAGTTTTAGTGTTTTAGTGGTTTGTTATTGGTTAGTGTTTTATTGTTTTAGTTTTAGTGTTTTAGTGGTTTGTTATTGGTTAGTGTTTTATTGTTTTAGTTTTAGTGTTTTAGTGGTTTGTTATTGGTTAGTGTTTTATTGTTTTAGTTTTAGTGTTTTAGTGGTTTGTTATTGGTTATTGTTTTAGTTTTAGTGTTTTAGTGGTTTGTTATTGGTTATTGTTTTAGTTTTAGTGTTTTAGTGGTTTGTTATTGGTTAGTGTTTTATTGTTTTAGTTTTAGTGTTTTAGTGGTTTGTTATTGGTTAGTGTTTTATTGTTTTAGTTTTAGTGTTTTAGTGGTTTGTTATTGGTTAGTGTTTTATTGTTTTAGTTTTAGTGTTTTAGTGGTTTGTTATTGGTTAGTGTTTTATTGTTTTAGTTTTAGTGTTTTAGTGGTTTGTTATTGGTTATTGTTTTAGTTTTAGTGTTTTAGTGGTTTGTTATTGGTTATTGTTTTAGTTTTAGTGTTTTAGTGGTTTGTTATTGGTTAGTGTTTTATTGTTTTAGTTTTAGTGTTTTAGTGGTTTGTTATTGGTTAGTGTTTTATTGTTTTAGTTTTAGTGTATTAGCGGTTTGTTATTGGTTAGTGTTTTATTGTTTTAGTGGTTTGTTATTGGTTAGTGTTTTATTGTTTTAGTTTTAGTGTTTTAGTGGTTTGTTATTGGTTATTGTTTTAGTTTTAGTGTTTTAGTGGTTTGTTATTGGTTAGTGTTTTATTGTTTTAGTTTTAGTGTTTTAGTGGTTTGTTATTGGTTATTGTTTTAGTTTTAGTGTTTTAGTGGTTTGTTATTGGTTATTGTTTTAGTTTTAGTGTTTTAGTGGTTTGTTATTGGTTATTGTTTTAGTTTTAGTGTTTTAGTGGTTTGTTCTTGGTTATTGTTTTAGTTTTAGTGTTTTAGTGGTTTGTTATTGGTTAGTGTTTTATTGTTTTAGTTTTAGTGTTTTAGTGGTTTGTTATTGGTTAGTGTTTTATTGTTTTAGTTTTAGTGTTTTAGTGGTTTGTTATTGGTTAGTGTTTTATTGTTTTAGTTTTAGTGTTTTAGTGGTTTGTTATTGGTTAGTGTTTTATTGTTTTAGTTTTAGTGTTTTAGTGGTTTGTTATTGGTTAGTGTTTTATTGTTTTAGTTTTAGTGTTTTAGTGGTTTGTTATTGGTTAGTGTTTTATTGTTTTAGTTTTAGTGCTTTAGTGGTTTGTTATTGGTTAGTGTTTTATTGTTTTAGTTTTAGTGTTTTAGTGGTTTGTTATTGGTTAGTGTTTTATTGTTTTAGTTTTAGTGTTTTAGTGGTTTGTTATTGGTTATTGTTTTAGTTTTAGTGGTTTGTTATTGGTTAGTGTTTTATTGTTTTAGTTTTAGTGTTTTAGTGGTTTGTTATTGGTTAGTGTTTTATTGTTTTAGTTTTAGTGTTTTAGTGGTTTGTTATTGGTTAGTGTTTTATTGTTTTAGTTTTAGTGTTTTAGTGGTTTGTTATTGGTTAGTGTTTTATTGTTTTAGTTTTAGTGTTTTAGTGGTTTGTTATTGGTTAGTGTTTTATTGTTTTAGTTTTAGTGTTTTAGTGGTTTGTTATTGGTTAGTGTTTTATTGTTTTAGTTTTAGTGTTTTAGTGGTTTGTTATTGGTTATTGTTTTAGTTTTAGTGTTTTAGTGGTTTGTTATTGGTTATTGTTTTAGTTTTAGTGTTTTAGTGGTTTGTTATTGGTTAGTGTTTTATTGTTTTAGTTTTAGTGTTTTAGTGGTTTGTTATTGGTTAGTGTTTTATTGTTTTAGTTTTAGTGTTTTAGTGGTTTGTTATTGGTTAGTGTTTTATTGTTTTAGTTTTAGTGTTTTAGTGGTTTGTTATTGGTTAGTGTTTTATTGTTTTAGTTTTAGTGTTTTAGTGGTTTGTTATTGGTTAGTGTTTTATTGTTTTAGTTTTAGTGTTTTAGTGGTTTGTTATTGGTTATTGTTTTAGTTTTAGTGTTTTAGTGGTTTGTTATTGGTTATTGTTTTAGTTTTAGTGTTTTAGTGGTTTGTTATTGGTTATTGTTTTAGTTTTAGTGTTTTAGTGGTTTGTTATTGGTTAGTGTTTTATTGTTTTAGTTTTAGTGTTTTAGTGGTTTGTTATTGGTTAGTGTTTTATTGTTTTAGTTTTAGTGTTTTAGTGGTTTGTTATTGGTTAGTGTTTTATTGTTTTAGTTTTAGTGTTTTAGTGGTTTGTTATTGGTTAGTGTTTTATTGTTTTGGTTTTAGTGTTTTAGTGGTTTGTTATTGGTTAGTGTTTTATTGTTTTGGTTTTAGTGTTTTAGTGGTTTGTTATTGGTTAGTGTTTTATTGTTTTGGTTTTAGTGTTTTAGTGGTTTGTTATTGGTTAGTGTTTTATTGTTTTGGTTTTAGTGTTTTAGTGGTTTGTTATTGGTTAGTGTTTTATTGTTTTGGTTTTAGTGTTTTAGTGGTTTGTTATTGGTTAGTGTTTTATTGTTTTAGTTTTAGTGTTTTAGTGGTTTGTTATTGGTTAGTGTTTTATTGTTTTAGTTTTAGTGTTTTAGTGGTTTGTTATTGGTTAGTGTTTTATTGTTTTAGTTTTAGTGTTTTAGTGGTTTGTTAGTGGTTAGTGTTTTATTGTTTTAGTTTTAGTGTTTTAGTGGTTTGTTACTGGTTAGTGTTTTATTGTTTTAGTTTTAGTGTTTTAGTGGTTTGTTATTGGTTAGTGTTTTATTGTTTTAGTTTTAGTGTTTTAGTTGTTTGTTATTGTTTAGTGTTTTATTGGTTATTGTTTTAGATTTAGTGTTTTAGTGGTTTGTTATTGGTTATTGTTTTATTGTTTTAGATTTAGTGTTTTAGTTGTTTGTTATTGATTATTGTTTTAGTTTTAGTGTTTTAGCGGTTTGTTATTGGTTAGTGTTTTATTGTTTTAGTTTTAGTGTTTTAGTGTTGTTATTTTGTTTGTTGTTATTTTGTTTGTTGTTATTTTGTTTGTTGTTATTTTGTTTGTTGTTACTTTGTTTGTTGTTATTTTGTTTGTTGTTATTTTGTTTGTTGTTATTTTGTTTGTTGTTATTTTGTTTGTTGTTATTATGTTTGTTGTTATTTTGTTTGTTGTTATTATGTTTGTTGTTATTTTGTTTGTTATTATTATTTGTTGTTATTGTTATTGATTGTTGTTATTATTTAGCCCCCCGGGGGGCTCCCAGACGTTTCGTCCACGACTGTGGTGGTCATCCTCAGTGGCCACGTGGTCCAGATCGAAGTGCACTCGAGCCGGTCTCACTTCCAACTGATTTTGGATCTGATGTGCGCCGCTATTTATAGTGGCGTTTGGTGTCCGTCCGGAACCGGTTATTTCTGACGTCATTTCCGGTTGTGTCATTCTCCGATGTCACGATGCTATTTTTAAATTTTATTGAATATTTAAAATAATTATAAAATTCGCTTTTAAACGATATACATTCGATATTTATACAAACAATATTTTAGACAATTAATAATAGTTTTCAATAATATTAAAAAAATATATATATAAATAATTAAGTAAGCTGTGGATTCATTTGTTATTTACGGCTAGTCTAATTCGCTATTTAAGCAAATGATATTCTAGGTAATTAATACTAGTTTCCAATAGTATATAAAAAAAATTAATATATAAAAAATTAAACACGCTATGGATGAATTTGTTACTTTTACGGCTAGTTTAGTAAAGTTAAAAAATTTACAACAACTAACAGTTCCACAGTTATGGTTGCTGAAACGCATCTTGACAGTCCCTCTTTTTCGTGAGAATTTAATTTTTGTTTATAATATTTATTTATATTATTTAAAGCTACTTTTAATTCTCTACAATACCATTTACAGATAGAAGTATCGATTGTTGTATAGCGTTGAAAATCTAATTGTCTGGGGATTTCAAATATGTTAAAATATATAGGTATATGTTCCATTTGAAAAAATAAAAGTTTGTGTAGCAAGTCCAAAATAATAAATTTAAAAAAATTATACACTGGGCAATATATTCTGCGTAAAAAACTAATAAAAAGTAAAACACAATTAGGAAAAATTCATAAATAAAAAAGTTACGCAAAAGTAAAAATTAGGATAAAAATAAGTGCATGTTCTGTTTTATATGATTGGGACCTTTATAGATAGGCAACCCACGTCATTTGATAAGTTCTTGCTGTAACGCGGCGCTGCAGTCGTGTCGTTCGAATTTAGTATTTTTATAGAAACCTGTAAAATATAGCGAGGAAAGTGTCAAAATGACGACTAGTAAATATTTTGAAAAAAGCTTACATTTATTTGCCCTTTTATTCCATATATTGGTTAAGATTACAATAATACACACAACTAGCTTAAGCCTTATCCTACTTGTTTTGCATGTGTTGCAATTTACTAATCAACTGCTGCTTCCAATGTTCCTCGGGTACATGATTTGAATAATGGTAAGAGAAATAACACATAATTTATGAATTTTATTTTTTTATTGATCAGCGACATGAGTACAGCAAGTGACATCATTTTTTAACCGCAGCAGAGGCTTCATCCTCTCGTTGATAATTCTGCAAAACTTCAAGTTTCTTGGCAGCAATCCGTTCTTCCCTGCGTTTTCGTGCTTCTTTAACTTTAAACCTTCTGGCATCAGCTTGATCGCTCAACATTTTAGTTCTGGCTTTTTCAGCTTTCTTCTTATGAATGTACTCCATAAGAACCCTCTTGTTCTTGAAACCATTACCCTTAGCTTTCATGTACAGAGAATGGTAAAGATGTCTGTCAATTTTCTTGGCCTCCCTGTATTTCTTGAGAAGTCTTCTTAACACACGCATTCGTTGGGTCCACAATTCCTGTAATTATTAGTCAGTTGATGTCACATGCTTTTTTTAACAAACCTTTCGAGGCATGCGAGCATTAGCTGTACCCTTCCTTTTACCAAAACCACAATGTCTGCCCTTGCGCCTGGCCTCAGTGTTTTTACGTACACGTGCCCGGGAATGTACGGCAACAGGTTTTTTTATTATGAGACCATCTTTAATAAGTTTGCGGATGTTTTGTCCTACAATAATCAAAAATTATTATGACATTCATATACTGAGAGGAGTGTTCAGACTTACTCGAATTGGTATTAGCGATTTCGTTGATCTCATTTGGATCCAACCAAACTTTCTTCTTACCGCATCTCAGAACAGAGGCAGCCAGCCGCTTTTGCAGCTTCAAAGAACTGAAAGTGAATTATCTATCTCAATTTCATACTAATAAGATAAAATAAAAAATTTTTAGTTTGCTATTAGTGGAACAATTTGCTGACCTTTTCAAAAAAAAAATTAAATATTAAAAACTGGGTTCTCTAATTTCATACTAGTTATTACGATTTAATAAAATTAATTTATTTTATAATACATTTTTTAATAATATAAAATATTACCTCATGTTTTCACGAAAACACGTGTCAAACTACCAGAACCATAACCTGAACTGAGCTGATTTTGACAGTTTGAAAGTCTTTTGACAGTTCTTCCTGAGCCTAGCGATAAGATTTTTCACTTATGATTTTATGAAGGTTCCTAAATATTTTTCCCAAAGAAAATTTCGTTACAATTAAAACATTTATACTCTTGGAAACTATATTATTTAGAATTTATTATTATTAAGAATTTATGATTTACAGCAACGCACATCACATCCTGATGTGGAATTTTAATCAAAATTCATAATGTAAAAATGCTATCGTTAGAATTTGGTTCTAAGTAATGAAAATTGTCGCCAATCGTTAACAAACGAATTCCCCACATATTTTTACGATTGGCGACACGTAGTGTTCTTCCTATTGGGTCACTGCTAACATAATTAAAAAGTTTTGCCGCAAATTACTTGCCTGATTCATTTATTTAATTTATTTTTGTTATGAAACCTAAAACATGAAGAAGTTTGGATTACAACCACTGTTTACCGTTCCCTAAATTATCAACTATACCAAGGTCAGATGTTATCCTATTGCAGTGGCGTGCAAAAAACATCAAAACATTTTTTCGCACTTATTTATAACATAATTTTAACAATTTACGTGTTAGGTGACTTCCTTTATAAAAAAAATCACTGACACAGGTATAAAACGAAAGAACTACTTAACCGACAACAATAGCATCAAAAACAATAAATGGATAACAAATGTTATATCGTATGGATTTTTGCTCGAGTTATAAATTGCCGACAAATTCTATAAAATTGTAGGAGCAAAACATGCACATATAAAGCTGAAATATAATTAGTGTCGGCGTTTCCACAATAAAAATCTGCTTTACAGTTAAAGCAATTTTAAATAAATGAAATATAAATCAAAATCCAGAAGCGATTTGTTTGTGTCATAATTCAGATATTAATTGATGACAGATGTTTGTTTAATTAAAGGTGTTTAACACGGCACTGCCATTGCAATACGCAAACGATTTAGAAATCCAAAAACGGGCGTTATCTCTTGATAGAAAAACTTCATTCTTGTTGTTTTAACGGTCGTAGTTTAACACAATGTACCGTGCAGTAAGTTGTTGAAAATGATCATAATAAATACGTGTATACGGGTATTTTTTCCAGGTGAGTGTTGATGTATCTTTAAACGACAGATTTATCCCGAGAAGATTGGGTCTTGATGTACATTTTCGAGAAAACCTTCCTCCTCTCCAGCTGGAGAACGAAGATAATGAGTTTGTTAATTTAGGGAAAAAACGCTACTGTGCAGAGAATTACAGAAGAGTTTTGCGGGAGTTTTTATGTCCACCAAAATCGAGAGTATTGAACTTTTTTCCGCCGAGGCAGTTTTTGTCCGAATTTTGTAGCGAAATGTTGGGGGACTGGCCAGTGAAGCCGCGGAAAAAACCATTAATAACACCACCTGACATTGTTCTTGATATGCCGGACTTAGACAGTAGTATTTGTAATTTTTTCGTTGTTTATGGTTGCTGAGTACTATAAAAAAAATTTTCTATAGGTCATCATGTTGCCGACTGGAGCGGCAGTAACCATCTAGCAACAATTTTTGAAAATGAAGTTCACATCTGGAATGCACAGACGATGAGAGTGACGCGAACCCACTTAGCTGTTTGCAATTGTGTTAAATGGAAAAGTGACGGCGTATGCTTGGCCGTAGGAATATTGCCAAACATGTTCGCTATTTGGGATACGAGCACAGAATCAATTACTTCCGCAAAGATTTGTTGCCATCCATATTGTGAAATTTACTGTTTGGAATGGGCAAACAACAACCATCTTATAACAGGATGCTGTAATGGTGTCCTAAGAATATACAGTTCTAAAATGAAGCATGTGGCTACGTGCAAAAAAGCGCACAATTGTGGAATCGTAAATCTAGTCTGCTCGTGCAATAAAAAATCAGTTGCATCAAGCAGTTTGGATGGAACCGTGATTGTTTCAAATACGGAAAATTTGGTACCGTACTACCGCCTCAAATTTAAGTCAGTTGTGAGAGTAAGTTGTACGAAATATATCTGTAAATATCGTTCATTCTTTCAATTCAGTGTTTGGCCTGGCATCCGTGGAAATCTTTTTTACTTGCTCTTTGTTGTGAGTCTAAATTGTATTTATTCAACGTGTTCTCCAAAGAGGTAATCGCCAAGAAAATTGTAACACCAAACTTACCGATTAACTGTTTAACGTTTAATCCACTCAGCGCGGAAATTGTGGTATGACATTTAGCTACACTATTCTTTCTGTACGACTTGATGTTTATTGATCAGATAAGCTACTTTGAAGGTGGAAATGAGGACACCAAAGCTAATGGATATATAGCGGTTTTAACCAATATGGATACCGTTGTGGAGGAAATAAAATTGCACAATGGAGTCATTCCATACCTTTTGTGGGGTCATGGAGGCAGAGTTCTGGGTAACACCGCTAAACTAATGACATTTTTTATCTCATGAGTAACATAACATATTGTTTGCAGCAAGTGTAAGCACTGATGAAAGGTTGTGCATGTTGAAGTTTTTTGGTACAACAGACAACAAGCCAAGTGCAAAGGGTGCGTTTTTTAATGCTAGTAAATTTCGTGAATGTATAAGATAAGATATTAATGTTAATTGTATGAATGTTTTTACACTGTAACATAATAAATTCTGTATTTTTTAAAATATACCATATTTTTGTCACGCCACTGCTTTAGTCGACTTGGAGTGCGTTGATTGGTGACAAACAAGTAGCCGCCAGGCGGCGCTGCGTGCCATGTGTCAAGTACTGATTGTAGGGAATGTTGGTGATGTTGGAAGTTTAATTTCAACAAAAATGTGCAAATTTGTGTTATTATTTGCTTTTGCGGTCGTTACAACAAGCGCCGACCCGCTGAATAAACAATTAGTAAACAAAAATGTGGAGAGGACGATCGATTTAACATCACAACTAGTCAAGATCACAACTTCCATAACCTTAGAAAATACCGGTAAAGATTCTGTCCGGAATTTCGTTATTGCCTTGGAACCGGAGACTGTGGGTAATGTGTCTTATATTTCCGTCAAAGACTCGTTAAAAGAGGACCTAAAACTCGTGCCCACCAAACTGGAAAACGAAGGTGTAGCTTACACCGTTCAACTGAAACAACCGCTTGCTCCAAGCCGTACTACAAACGTAAACCTGGAAACCGTTATCACCAAAGGCTTGATACCATACCCCAGCCACATAAGTCAAAAAGACAAACAGCTGGTGCGCTATTTCGGCAATCATTACTTTTACACACCATATGTGACAACGAAACAAACCACTTCAGTTACTCTGAATTCACGCGGCGTGGAAAGCTACACGAAACTAAAGCCGGTGACACAGTCTGATTCTGCATTGAGTTATGGGCCTTATACTGATGTTCCCCCGCTGTCTCGAGACCAGCTTATTGTGCATTATGAAAACAACTCACCGTTTCTCACAGTGACACGTCTTGAACGTCTCATTGAAGTATCTCATTGGGGCAACATCGCCGTGGAGGAAAACATCGAAATTTTGCACACCGGGGCCAAGCTCAAAGGCCCATTTTCACGTTATGACTATCAAAGAGATACCAGCAGCAGTCATCACAGCATTAAATCATACCGCACAATCCTTCCAGCCGCAGCTTATAACATCTACTACAGAGACAGCAATGGGAATATTTCCACATCACAAGTTCGTACGCGGAAAGATTGGATTGAACTTGAATTGCGTCCAAGATTTCCTTTGTTTGGAGGTTGGCGTAGCTCATACACACTTGGATACAACATTCCCAGTTATCAATACCTTTACAAAAAGCCAAGCGGGGATTATGTTCTCAACATAAGGCTTTTGGATCATGTTTTTGATGACATGCACGTAGAGGAGTTGGAAACGTCAGTAGTTCTACCAGTTGGAGTTTCAGACATACAATTGAATCTTCCTTACGAAGTGCAAAGGTTGGAAGATGGAGTTACCTACAAATATTTGGACCATCTGGGGCGCAGCGTTATTAAATTGAAGAAGAAGAATTTAGTTGAGCAACATATTCAAGATTTGGAAATAACGTACAGTTGGTATTCCTGGTTCCTGCTGCACGAGCCTATTTTACTGACTGTTGCGCTCTATGTTTTGTTCATTTTTGTCATTTTGTATGTGCGACTCGATTTTTCTATCCATAAACCAGAGCACACCAAGAAGGAGTAAATGTTCCAGTTTTGTTCTTTTTCATGCAATGGTTGGTTTAAAATAAAAAGTTTTTTCTACCGATTGTATTTTTTTATGCACTGACAGCTGGAATAATGAAAACATGGTAAGGCAAGGCACGAATAATTCGCATGGAATCATGTTTCTTTTACCATTTTTCCGCGAGGGGAGTGGGAAAAAATGGATAATTAAAAAAAAAACATACATTTTGAATTATTTGTTTATTTTTCACAGACATCTGAAATGTTCTAGAGATGAACGTGTGTCATCATTTTCTTCGAATTATAAATAAATTTTCTTTTCTACATGTTTATGGGAATCCCTCGGTTGAAGATTTTGTTTGTGGGCTAAGCTTTGATGAAACAATGCTTTAACAGAAATAATATCAAATGTTTATTTTATGTATAGAGCGAACAAAAAAGGGGGATTATTTGGAAGCCACAAAATCTAATGTATGATTTTTACAGTGTAAATTTTGAAACTGTCAAATCATGACATTTGACAGGAGGTGTTATACAAAAAATTGCTCAATCAACGACTAAACCGAGACCTGGAGATGGAATTCGTTAAAAACACACTGAATGAGTCTTATGCAATCAAATTTTATTTCTACACCTCAAAGTCTAACACTTTCTACACTTTAACGAATCCAAATTTGATTACATAGCCACCTCTAAATCATTTTTTTTGTCCTAAAGTCCTGTGTAATTTAGCAGGACGGTAATTTATCAAACACATTCTTCAGTTATTGTGAAATAATTTCTAGTTTTCTATCGCCTTCATCATAGCAATTATGATTGGTATTGGTATCACTGTTCCCAACTATGTCCTATGCCGTTATATGTCAAAAAAGTGAACAATAAAATTAAACATAATAGTGAACTATTTCGCGAACTAAAAGGTTCGCAAGCAACGGATTACAGACGTTTTTAGTTCGAATTAGTTGATTTCTGATATGTTATTAATAGAATCGACGAGTGAGTTGTCTGGCACCTGGAAGTTACGTTGGCTGATTGCATAATAATTATAATTTTCGTCAGTTTTCATTGATTGCTTTTATCCCGTACAGACTGTACAATAAGTAACGTGCGTTAAAAAAAAAACGAGGCTGCGTTGGCCATGGAATTTATCGGCTTTCCAGTGTAGAAACCATAGAAAACATAAACATAGATTTGAAAAATGTCAAGATCTGTCAGTTTAAAATTTATCATCGAAATAAAACGGCCCAAACGCGAGGACAGTTTAATTTTATTTTTAATAAACATTTTTAATAATCATTGGTTTTTAAACCTTCAAACCAAACAAATCCGAACCTTTTTTTTCTAATGTATATTGTGTAATTTATAACTCACTAGTGATCAACGTTCGTGTTTAACTATGTATACAACGATTGGTAGGTCACAAATATATTATTATTATTACTTAAATGATGGGAAAAAAAAATTTGGTACTTTAAATAAAATGTAAACATGTAAAAAAAATTAATGTAAACTTTAATGAAAGACAATCCGTAAGTAAACTCCAAAAACAAACAACAATTATTGATTGGCATTGAGAAAGTGGTCCAGATTAAATGCCCTCACTAGTCACGCAATTGCTTTCGATTTTTTGCCGTGGCCCGTCCAAATTTTTTGGTCTATTAAAATAATAAACCTTCGAACCTTCGGATCCAAGCAAACCCGAACCTTTTTCTTCTAATGTATATTGTGTAATACAACTCCCTAACGGTCGACGTCCGTGTTTAACTATATATACAACGATTTTTGAAATATTAATTGAGAATGCAGTTGCTCTTAAACTGAATTGGTAGGTCTCGAGTTGCGCATAGAGACTGATGACCCATGAAGGTTGACGGGTAGCTGAGTGCTGCCAAATATTCTCAAGACATTTTTCGGTTTTGAGACTGATTCTTCTTCATCGATCTATTCACGACTTACAGTTATATCAAATTAATGACCGTCCTGGTCGTGCCGATATTCTCCTCAACAGAGGAGAAGCTGTAACAATGAATAGATTGATGTTTGGATTCACAACGATACCGGGAAATGTTTTGCACTTTTTTTATCCCATAATGATTTATCCCATTGTCAACAAGGAAGCTAAACTAACATGAACAGACTCAAACTGACACTTTGAAGTTTTGCTACACTAAATTGATGCACAAAGTTTTTCCATGGCCAACGCAGCCTCGTTTTTTTTTTGAACGCACGTTACATTACATTACAATGTACAACCGTGGACAGTCAAGAATAACACATTAACCGGCGGATGTGATGCAAATACCGACTCAATGACAATATTTCATAGAGTCGGTATTTGCATGACACGGGTGTTATTCTTGGCTGTCCATGGCTGTACATTATTAGGAACAGATAGATAAACTTATTTTCATCATTTGTTTAACTTAATTTAAAATAATAAAATTTTCGTCTAAATAAAAATAACACAAAAAAATAGATAATAATAAATTAATGTGTTTTTATAATTTTTTGTTGCTCTCGGACAATTTTAATTGGTATTGACA
Source organism: Eledona agricola (assembly GCA_964023215.1). Taxonomy (NCBI): domain Eukaryota; kingdom Metazoa; phylum Arthropoda; class Insecta; order Coleoptera; family Tenebrionidae; genus Eledona; species Eledona agricola. The sequence continues at coordinate 16,935,770 of OZ026862.1, read as the reverse complement.
TAAAAAACGATCATTATTTTTATTTTTATGTGGAAAGCGAGGACGGGTAAGTTCAGACATTTTCAGAAGTTTTAATAGTTTCCATTATTAATTATTGTATCCATCCAAGGTTCTAATAATCGCGACCGAAACGCAGTCGTTCTCGTTCAACGTAATAGTTCAGAATTTGAGTTGAATAGATTTCGCTGCTAAGTGCGAACTGCAAATCTTCCGTATCGTTCGCCTGTTCCCACTTCTATTCATTCTGTGACATTTTGTTTTAGTTCGCGGAAAACTAGTTCGTTTGCGCATTGCGAACTAGTTCGTTTAGTTCACCTAAAAGAACGGTTCTTTTTAATAGTTCGTTCGCGAACGACCCATCTTTAAATCATAACATATGTTATCGACATTTTGACAACTTATTGCTTGGTTTGGTGGTCTCAGTATGATTTATAAAAATATCTTGGGAAAAATTATTATTTATAAATAATTCTGGATATCCGGCATCGCTGTTACAGTTAGATAATTAAAAAAGTGCAAGAATGGATATAGCCAAATCCATATTTAGCATGCGAGATCGTGAGGGTTATGTAGGAAAAGAAGCCCACAGTGTAAGCCAATTCTATTCAGATTTATTCGTGTTACAGCTGTTTGTTTTAGAAACGTGAGACCGAGTTGGCATTATCTGAGGATGACGTTGATGATGATTACTTTGCGGAAAATTTTGCTGAAGGACTTAATTTAGGCAACTTGCTGACCCCCAGTCCGGGCGGCCCCTTTTCAGCACTAACCCCAAGTATGTGGCCTCAAGACATAATGGCCAAACTCACTGTAATTCCAGATGACCCGAATTCTCAACCTGAATATCGGTATTACCTTTATATTACACCACAAATCACGTCTTTATATTATTCATAGATTTGACGAGTTTGGCTTTCGTGTTGATGAAGAAGATGGCCCTGAACAAAGCTCCAATAAATTGTTAAGCATACCATTCGTTGAAGATCCCCAAGATAGGTTGCAGTGGGTTGCCCATTTAGAATTCTCCCACAACAAAGAAGTATTAGATCTTACTTGGGATAAAGTCGAAATGCGTTTGCCTAGAACCGACAAGTTGCGCTCAATGGTCAAAGCTGGAATTCCACACTCCCTAAGACCACAAATGTGGATGAGGATGTCGGGAGCTTTGGAAAAAAAACAACAGTCAGAACTTTGCTACAAAGAAATCGTCAAAATGTCGAGTAACGACTCGTTAATGACTTCGAAACAAATTGAAAAGGATCTGCTGCATACCATCCCAACCAATGCTTGTTTCAATCATATTAACAGTACGGGAATCCCACGATTGAGACGCATTCTCAGAGGTGTTGCTTGGCTCTATCCAGATATTGGGTAAAATGTTTGCCATATTAAAATCAGTTTCAAACAACCAACTTGTAGATACTGCCAAGGGACGGGAGTAATTGCAGCTTCGCTTCTTCTCCTCCTTGAAGAAGAAGACGCCTTTTGGATCATGGTAACAATAGTTGAAGATTTGCTACCTGCATCTTACTACAGCTCAACTCTAATCGGTAATTTTTTTGACATAATATGCATAAAATCCGTTGAAACTGCTATATCCAGCAACATTCGATTTCAACAATTTTTTGTACAGGGATCCAAGCCGACCAAAGAGTATTACGCACTCTCATCACAAATTTTTTGCCTGATATCGACGAAACACTAAAAAACCACGACATCGAATTATCTCTCATAACTCTGCATTGGTTTTCCACTTTATTCGCGAGCGCCGTTCACATGAAAATCCTGTTAAGAATATGGGATTTATTTTTCTTTGAAGGATCGATAGTGTTATTTCAAGTAACGTTGAGTATGTTGAAAATGAAGGAACCGCAACTAAACCAACTCGAAAATTCTGCTCAAATATTTAACGCTTTGTCCGACATTCCCGGCGACATTGACGATGTAGAGAAGTTGTTCGAAATATCGCAAAACGTAACGAATTCGTTGAACGAAGCCATGATTGAAACGTACAGAAGGCGGCATTTGGCGTATTTAATGGCCGACCAAGGAGCCCTGGTTGGTAATCCGGAGGCGGCGCCTAATCTTCCCAAACAGCATCTTGCCAGACGACAAGTTAAAAAGAACAAATCGGTTATTCAGCTGCTGTTGTTTAACGAAAACACTGAAGACGACATTAAATGCAAAAACATCAAACAGACTGAGATTATGGTCGACTTGCGAGAGGCCACACTGCAAGTATGTACTAACTAGCCTTGAGGTAATTTTTAAAACAACCAAAAAATTCGTGCAGATTGCTCGTCATTTTCTTCAAGTGGATCCAAAATTAAGTACTGAAATCTCGTTGGTGGCCGATTACTCCATGGAAAGTCACGCCGCAGACCACGATAATTATATAAACGTTTCAAAAACTCGAAAACGCCGAGCAAAAGCTTTGTTAGGTAAAATAATGGTTGTCATAGAAAAAAACAAACATTTTTTGCTTTAATGTGCAGATTTTGAGCGACATGACGACGACGAGTTAGGCTTCCGAAAAAACGACATTATCACTATAATCAGCCAAAAAGACGAACATTGTTGGATAGGGGAGTTAAATGGGTTGAGGGGTTGGTTCCCTGCAAAGTTTGTGCAGTTATTAGATGAGCGAAGCAAACAATATAGCAGTGCCGGTGATGATAGCATTTCAGAAACAGTAACGGATCTGGTGAGAGGCACTCTGTGTCCCGTACTAAAGCAGGTGTTAGAACATGGCATGAAACGACCAAATTTCTTAGGTGAAACTTATTTAATACATGTATAATAGAAAACAAACAATTTCTTTATTATAGGGGGCCCGTGTCATCCCTGGCTTTTCATAGAAGAATCCGCAACTAAAGAGGTTGAAAAAGACTTTAATTCGGTTTATAGTAGGTTAGTTCTATGTAAGACTTACAGGCTAGATGAGGACGGGAAAGTTTTGACACCAGAGGAAGTATGATTAAAATTATTGTAGACTAAGTGTAAGTTGACTGATTCCAGTTATTGTACCGCTGCGTCCAAGCCATCAATTTGTCTCATGATAACGCCCACGCTCAAATGGATGTGAAATTGCGGTCATTGATCTGTATGGGTTTGAACGAACAAGTCCTTCATTTATGGCTCGAGGTGTTGTGTTCCTGCAGTGAGGTTGTGCAAAAATGGTAAACGACACATCCTTTTTTTTATAACATTTTATTAGAGTTTTTGTCTATTTACAGGTACCATCCATGGTCATTCATTTATAGTCCAGGTTGGGTACAGATAAAATGTGATTTGCGAATTTTATCTCAATTGTCGTTCAATTTAAACCCAGACTGGGAGCTTCCAGTAAAAAAAGAAACTAACAATCAACCACTGAAAGATGGAGTTCGTGATATGTTAGTAAAACATCATCTTTTTAGTTGGGACATTTAATTTTACATTCCTAATTGTAAATCTCATTCTGTCCATACAAAATGCCTTCTATTATTTAAGTTCTGTAACAGCTTTAAGTTGGGTGAAAAATTGCGCCATTTATTCCAGACTAGTAGCAAAAAGTGGATGACAATAACACCCAACTATAGTACATACAACAGATTATTTTTCTATTGTAACGAACATAACGATTTGTTAGCACATATTTAAGAGTCGTCATTAATCGATGTTTTAACGTTTATTTTATTTATTAGTTTGTACAATTTTAATTACCAAAGCAAACCAGTTAAACGCAAAATAATCGTTTTGTTGATTGAGTCATAGATTTTATTCCACGTGTAATAAAAAACTGATAACCCCAATTTTTATTACTGACTCATCTCTAAACTCACTCCCAACGCCTTCGGTAAGGTCACCCCACAAGGCCCAGAAAAGTAAAAACTGAAATGTCGTTATAGTGTCAGGTGTGCGTAATTATTTTTATAAATCATTTCATTATTACCTGAACTGATCATCAAATGGTTCCTCGTTCAAATTAAATTCTGCAACAGGTTTACCCCGTTCTACCACGGTTGGTGCAAACATCGCAGCCGGGTAAACTACAGACGAAGTACCGATTACAAGGCACAGATCACAACCTTCTATTAACTCCCCTATGAACGAAACATTTTAATTGAAATTTTAGTTTGAAAAATTGCACAAATTACGTGCTTTGTTTAAAACATTCGGATCTAAATTTTCACCGAACCATACAATATAAGGTCTCACTAGTGCTCGGCATTTTTTACACTTTGGCAATTCGCCCACTTGAATTATGGGCAAATCTTGCTCTTTCTTGGCAGGATCTCTACAATTGACTGTTTGTTAATTAAATTTAAAATAAGACGATAGGAGTAATGTGCAAATGAGGTTAATGACCATGATTCAAAAGTACAGACTAGGTATTCACATACCCTCTACCAGCGAGGGCTGGACAAATTGGATTCTGAGCGTTCACCTCAACTTGTTTGCACTTGGTGCAAATGACCTGATCTAAACTGCCGTGTAGTTCCAAAACGTTTTGTGAGCCCGCTCTTTTATGCAAACCATCAACGTTTTGTGTGATGACAGTTAAACAGCGGTCTTGTTCTTGACACAATTTTTCGTACACAACGAGAGCCTTATGTGCCTGAAACAGCAGAAATTGTATGTTTACATAACAGCATTGCGCGTACATTGTTCGGTTGGCTGTTAAAAGCGACTTCGCGTCTGTAATGGTAGAACTCCCATACTAATGCTGGATTTGATTTGAATGCTTGTGGAGTTGCTAAATCGGTGGCGCGGTGAGTGCGCCACAAGCCCCCAGCCCCACGAAACACTGGAATCCCAGATTCGGCCGAAACTCCAGCCCCAGTTAGAGCGACTATATTGCGTGCCTCGCTCAAGACTTTTTGGAAATGGTTGTAGTCGGAAATTGCACGTTTGGACATATTTAGTAAATCTGAGCGTCGGTGTGCGATGACACAGCGTAGTTTGGCCGCAAACATTTATTAATTTATTCTAGTTTTGACGTTTAGAATTGAGGTTAGGTGGGTTAAGCTGATTTAGCTAATTTTACACCTGCGACATTAGAACTATTTGTAGTTGTACTTAGTTTGATGGTGGGATGTGTGTGTCTAATTGCGCATGCGTTTAGGTTGCTCGGTTGATCCAGATGAGATTTTGGTGGAGTTGTAGAGTAGCAGTTTGTTATGTTGGACATTTGTCTGTACTCGTGTTTGGAATTCGTGGGTATTTATTTGAGTAAAGTACGAACGGCGATCGGGTCTTGAAATTGAAACGAAACGTGAGGTGTTACTTGTCAGTAAGTCATTTGTGTTGTGAAAGTGTTACCAAAGGGGATTTGTTGGAAATTTATCCGGAATGGTATGAGTCTTCTCGAATTGTCTCTCATACCTAAAAACCTAGATAAGATGTTTTTTTTAATGTTTTTTTTAACTGATAGTAATTGACATTTGCGGTAAATATTTGATGCTAATCTTCAGGTATGCATTTATATAATATGTAATCGTGCATCTCGTCAAGGTCGTTTTGAATTAACTTGTGCAGAATAATGTCAGAAAGCACAAAATGCAGGAAATTAAATCCGTTTTGTAATAGGCCATCATGCACATTTTCATTATTGGGAAATTGAAATTGCTGTAACGCTAATTTGCTCCATTATCCCTTCTCCGAGTTTTTGTTATTTTTTTCCACAACTACAAATTCACCCTACAAGGATGAAGGATGTTTTATTGCTGTCTGACCATATCTTAAGAATTTATTCTGTTATACAGGTTGACTGACAAAAAACGTTTGATGCTGTATCTTATTTATCTTATTTATTATGCGATTTGGATAAGTGATAATACATCAGATGATTAGGGGATCAAAAACACTTCAATATAAACTCAACTCCGCTCTTTTTTTTTGCTTTTAAGTGTTTTTCAAATTACGGTGTATATTTTGTAAATTGTTTTTGTAGATAATTTTCTTCTTAATACGCAAGCATCAAAAAAAATTTAATTGGGAAGAAAAAATAAAATTGGCAAAATCAAGTGAATAAAACAAATAATAAAAAAATCTGCTGTGGTTGCTCATTGTTGCCTCCAGTAAACAATTTGGGGATTTTTCAGCACCCAGACTAGATCTTTTATTACGTACTTGTTTTTAATTTTTTGTCCAATTAAAGTGCCTCATTTGTATTTTCCCCAATGTTCGCGAATTCAGAAGAAAATTCTCTAAAAACGAGTGAAAAAACTGTCCAAATCTGATAAAAAATAAGGAAGATACAGTAACAAACGTTTTTTGTCTGTCAACCTGTATATAAGACACTGTCAGCAACTAATTCTGTGCATGTCCCATTCAAAAATTTGGTTTTTTGTAATATTATATTTTTTAATACCGTTCTTTCCTATTTGATAATGTCAGAAATATTTTTTTAATCTATCTGTTTCACACTTTCTGCTATATGCATCCCAGAAAGAACTTCTCTTTAGTCTAAGAATACATTTTTAATATTGACTTTGTGTTTGTTCTTTTGAAATTTATTTTCTTCATTTATCTTCTTCTGTTCTATTGTTCTATTTTTATCTCACACTTATATTTTGTTTTATTACTGTTTAATTTTTGTACTGTATATTGTATTTATTTTGTTATTGTACTTGTTGCGAGGCACAATAAATGCTTATTTATTTATTTATTCTGTTCCTTATGCGATTAAAGAATTATTCAGACTATTTTCTTGTGTTTCTATATCATCTATTTTCTTCACTTGGAACAGAAACGGTCACAAGTTTACCACCAGACATTTTTTTCTATTAACAATTCACTTGGTTTTTCAATTTTTCTTTTTTTGTGAGAAACAAAAATTCCAAATTCTTGTTCCATATGGCTATTTCTTTCGACTTTTGACATTTCTTTTTTTTATTAAGTTATTAAAAATAATTATTCAGACTACTTCTTTATGTTTCTTTATCTTATTTTCTTTTTCGTTTGCAATTAGATTTCTAATTATTCTCCACACAATTATTCAGTTTTTATTGTTTTTTTCATTACTCTTCCTTTATATTTTCTGTTCATCTGTGAGAAATTGTATAATCCTTTTTAGACCAAATAACAAAAACTTCTGACTTATCAATTCAATATTTTGTAAGAATTATGGTGCTATAACTTCAATAAATATTAAAGAGTACATAATAAAGTGGCAATTATTTAAGTTGTTTGAGTATGTGGTGGTGATTAGTCAATAGGATTAGAGGTTTATATTTACTGCTGGGGAACCATTTCAATTGTAGCTAATAAAAAAGTATGTACTTGGATGATTTATAGAGGTATAGAGATTTAAAAATACAACGCCAAACAATATCTTAGATTTACTAGTAATTTCTAGTGCCCGGCAAATGGACGAAATTAAGTAATATTTTCATATGAGTGTCAAACCCTCATTTATCTGAATTCATTCAACTGTCACGATAATTACAACTAGTAAACTCGATTGCGGATGACATAACTGTCGTCCGTTCGAATTTTTCGTCTAGCGATGATTAAATTTGAATTAATTGCGTTTGAGTTTATTCGCATAAATAACGCAACGCTAGAATGGGAATGGGAATTTGGAAAGTGTACGGTAGTTCGACTAAATATGTGCATAAAAACGATTCATTTTTGTCGCGGAGATCTGCGCTTTTCCCTTTAAATGCCGATTGCCTGTGGGGTATATTAATTGGCGAACGAGTCTAATTAAGTGGGGCATTACATAAACAATTGGGAATTTCATAAACCCGTTTCCATTTGGGAAGCCACGGCGGAGTTTTTTCGGCAATTTACGGATGACCTTGAAATTGGGCTATATACCGGGGGCATTGTGAATAACCCAATTACAAAAAGTAGGTTGTACGATTCCCGCGAACAGACCGTAAAGTAGTATTGTCGATAGTAGAAATACCATTCGGAGTTGACAAACGGCTAACTGTCCCACGAGTCGTATTTATTTTGATACAGATCAATCGGTGTGTTCCATAGTGACCGATTCAGGCTGTAGTAAATATTTCAAATAACAACAATAACGTTAAGACGACAGCGTTCTTTCAGAATGCAAGGGTTCAATGTTCGCTCTTTACCTCAAGAAGATCGACAAGTTATTCTTATTTTGTTGAACAGAAGCGTTTGTTTATTATACGTGATTTACCACACGAAACGGGAAAAATTATCTCGAGTGCTGTCTCGTTTATCCCGCATCCGAAAGGGATTTATCATCGCGCTAATCGAGCTACTGGAATTTTGTTTTGTTCCTCGTTTTATTATATCAATTTTTGACGAATGGGCGAAACGAATGGTCAATCTTGGCCGCCCAAAAATGTTACGCAAGTGTCTAATTTAAAAATAAAAATAAAAATTTCGTTGTAGTTTGATCTAATTGAGTCATTGTCATCTCTACTCCGCAACAATGGGCCCTAAGGGGGAGGCACGAATTTCAATATGTCCATTAATATAATAAAATCGAGGTCCCTTTATTAATATTAATATAAATTTACAAATTCAACGAAGTCGAAGGTCACATTAGCTTTTAATGCACAGACTGCTTACAAGTCAAATTTCACTTTTCTTGGGAAATAGAAAGTTGGTAAATTGCCGAGAATGGCAGTTAAAACTATGTAAAAAAATGTGAAGGATCATGAATAGAATTTTCAACCTTCCCAGTGCCATGTTCGCATTGTTCCGTTTTTGTATTCCGTGCGAATGTTTTCACACTTTCAAAATAAGTACACGCAACGTTTTGTATGTCGAATTTTTAAACAATGCACATTTCAACCGACTCAATATTATCAAAGCATAGGACGAGTCAGTGGACGTTTTTATTTTTCCAAACCAGCTCAAAGATATGCGGTATGAAAAAAAATCCAAACTACTCGCCGTACGCTTTGGAACGACTTTTTCTATTTTGAAAAAATGTTGGAATTTAAATCACGAGCAATAAAAATAAAACAGTTCATATTTTACCCGTATATTTGACTTGCATGAGCTCTTTTCTCTATTAACAAGACCATCGCAAGCAGCGTGCGTACTTTATACACGTGTTTGTTTCACTTTACTATTTTTTCTTATGTTTTAGTTGTATGTACGACTGGAAAAACTCGTCCTTGTATTTCGCATTGTCCACATTTTTTTGTTTATTAAAAACAATTTCACTTCAGAATAACCTTATTATCGTCGATAAGCTTTATCATAATCCGTTTTCGATTGATTTCGGTTGATAAACGTTTTGAGATTATATTGACATTGGAATGTCGAACAATTGCGAAAAACGTAATTGGAAAGATTTCTAAAAATGTGCAGTTAGTTTGATATTTGTGAGATGACCTGTATATGTAAGTGCAATTTATAATTGCTGGTAATTGGTTAAACTATTTAAAGACAAGCGGCTCATTGTGCAAATTAGGTTGATCTTGAATGGCGGTTTGAAGACAGACGCAGGAAACGACGCCTTTGTTCGTTTTTTGCAATATATTAATGTCTTATATTTAGAATGGTCTTCTAATAATATGCATGACTTGGACTCGGTATGGTTTTGCGAATGGTTAATTTCAATGGATCATCCTTCATGTCTTTTTTTGGATCCGTGAATCATTGTTTTTTTCTTCGGTAAATTAGCTGTGTTTCCCGTATAGCCAAATGCAACACTAATGCCGAGTTATTTTTGTTTTGTATGCATATTTAAGTTTCCGATCGTACAGCGCGCAGCTATTTCCCTGTTTCTTGCATCGGAAAGCTCTTGTTTTGTCTACATGAAGAAATTCATGGTAAAAACTTTATTTGTAAAACTGTCACGCTCCAGGTTAATCGTTTCTTTTTATATGTTTATAATAAGGTCGTTTTCAACGTTTCCTAAACGCCTTCTTGTTGTTGTTTAGTGCTTTGTAATATAATACCAGTGGCATTAAAAATCGGTAGCGCTTTCTGGGTTGTTTTTACTAGAGTCGAGCGGGTTTAATTGATGCGTGAGTAAGGTATAATGTTAATTTTTTTCGTGTTAGCATTTAAAGACAATTTAAAAATTAATGTCTCTGTCTTAGACAATGCGACACCGCCATCACAAGCGGTTTGAAAGTAATATTTTTAGTTCAAGTTAACAAAAATAATATAAAATAAAATAAAAATAATAATCCGGTTTGAGGATATGAAATAACATCTTGTCGAGTTATTCTAGGGCAAAAAATACCATAACCTATCTCGTAACCACTTCCTAGAGCTGTCTGCTACATGTGACACCCACCCGTGCATATTATGCATGGCATTGCAAATAAGTGGAAGGTATTCGCTTTGCAATTGTCCGAAGAGCAAAACGGATAACCGGATAGAATGGGCGATTTTATAGTATCATACGAAGGGCCGACAATGTTTTGATGTTGTTCTGGTTTTTACCTGCTCGGGGTCCTATAATTACATTCATCACGAATTCCGCAGGCATGTGGAATGCGACCTTGAGAGGTTATGTAGTTTCTTGATCTAGCTAAACTACGGTTATGCCTTATTGCCTTCGTGTCTTCGCCACTCTTTGCCTACCTTCGCTGTCCTTTCACGAGTGTTCGTTCGTTCTGTTCGTGTAATTGTCGTCCGATTTGAATACAAATGCTAATTAATTCGGAATTTTTGTACGATGATTCTCCTGTTTACAGAAGACCCTCAATATGTACAGAAGCGTTGATCATCTAAACTGGCGCACCTTTCTATTAAATAGCAATAAATATGTGTGTATGTGTTACCGTCGTGTAACATTTTTTTTTACTTGTTCCAAGGTTATTTGCAAAAATTGGGTGCCGCCGACAACAATCACGGTTAAGAAGTCGGCGGTAGCCATCTTGGTTTATCGTGATCTAGTTAAGTAGGTAATAAAAGTTACAACTAAATCTGTAATAATAGCAAAAGTTCGACGACCCCGATCGTGTCTTTAACGATGACGGTGACATATTGTGAATATGAAACCAAAAAAAAGTCGATGGTTTGGAATCGAATCGGATTGATCAACTTTGAGTAGAAAAATCCATCGGATAATTGAAAATTTAATAGCGGTACGAGTGTGGCAAATGCAATTTAAACAATTTCTTAAAACTCTCACTGCAGAATTGTTAGAAACGAAGAAAAACCACCTTTAGAAAGTGTAAAAAAGCATTGTCATCTCATTATTTCGATCATAACAGAGTTGTCTTAATCCGACTAGCAAGTATAAAGCTTGTTTATAAAACAATAACGCATTGTAATAAATTATCGCGACCGCATTTACATAATTATCGACGCAAGTGTATTGCGCTAATTAATAGTTAGAAATTTACCCTGAACGCCAATTATGGCGAAAAGAACGGATAAGCGTATAATGTTTTAATAGATGTTTTCAAAGAACACACCTCCGCAATTTTGCGTTTAGTATGCTATTATCAGCGCCCCCGTCACATTCCGTAACACACATACACCATGATGTGTAATAAAACTCTTGTACACAAGTTTTAAATATATGAAATTTGCCATAAAGTTAACGTCCTTTACATAACCGCGTCGGAGAAAGAACAAACAACCTTTTATGTTCCGTTTCAAAGGACATTCGTCAGGTTGCCAATCCGGGATCTACAAATGCGACTCGGCTAAAATTAATGAAACTAATGAATGTTGTTGCATGAATCATGTGAAATGTTGCAATAATGGCTCCGGTATGTTGTATTTTGAAAGTCATCTGTAACGCATTAGTTTACAGCTGAGTGAATATTGCGGAAATCCGAACAAACGAAAGAGCGTTTTCCTGTCGTTCTGGCACGGATTATGTTCCGAACATTAGCACCGAATCCGTATAAGTGACGACCGAAAAGCCGCAGGGGAAAAAGTCACGTTTATAATGACCGTAATTGACGTTAGAGCGGGTCCGAGGAGTCAAACCGACATAACAGTGGCCCAAGAAGTACTGTTACATAAGCGAGCGATGCAGCACGAGAAAACAAAACACAGACAACAAACGCACACACACACACACACACATATTAAAACAAAGCGAAGCGAATCTCACGACCCCCGCACTAACAATATTTCTATTAAATTAAATCATAATTGCTCATTGTATGCGTTTCATCATCTCACGCATAATCAGCGTATTTAACGATCGTTCATAAAACATGAAATGTGTGTTAAATAACGGGAGATTCGCAAATGCATCTATTGGTTGGATTAAAATCGTAGACCGGCAGTGAAAGTATCGGTTGCGACATCGGGATCAGATTATTCAGCTAACGCCTTTGAAATAAATAAATGTTCCATTCGCTTCGCGCGTTTTACGGTGCCTCCTTCAAGTAAAACTAACTGAACTAACTGTTTTTCGATGCCTATTGCCTCCAACTCCGAGCCACAACAGTACAGACACTATTTATTTACAGTAAAACTTTAAAGTTTCACTTTTGGATGTTGTCATTTTAATCCGGTTGCATTTATTCGCACGATTAGATAATGTTCCGTTACCATTCGCCTCGTCTTTATTGTTGTTTATTGTTTTGTATTCTCGCAGACTACCGGTCCGTTAATTATTTATTATTCATTTCGGTGCCGTGTTCCTTGCATAATATTCATAAATCATGCAAATTTATTCGATTCGTTTGATATTTGCTGGCATTTGATATTTGATTATTTTTTGAGGAAATGCACGACGTTAGCAGTCAGTCACTCCTTATTTTTATTATTTTAGCAATTTCAGTGACGAGGGCGTATAATAAAAGCGTTGAGTTGCGTCACGTATTTATCTCTATTAGAGAGATGGTTCAGATTCCTGGCGAGTACGCGTACTTGCAAGAGTGTATATTTATACCGCGAAACACTGCGTTCAAAGGTATGCCTGCCCATATGTCGACCAAATCAAGATCGGGCTTCTAACTCGTCTTGTTAGTTAGTTGGCCGTTTGGCACGAAGCACCTCTATTTTTAAACTTATTAGATACAAAGCAATTACACCGATCGTTACCTTTTAGATAAGACGTCTAATTCATCTAACCGAACACATAAACCTATTTATCGCATCTACATTCTCAGTTTTACTCAGTTAAACTCCAAACAAACACCAATTTCACACCGCCACTCTGTATACATATTAAACATACAGACGCGGGGCGTTGTTTGTCCAAATAAACACTGCATTCGTAAAATTATGTAACTGGATTATCTATTTGTTTATTTATTGTACTTGTTTGGTTTGCGATGAGCATTTAACACTTCACTTAATCAAATAGGTTTATACTTTCTAATACTATGTTCTAATGTAATTTTGTGGTTCTCATATATTCGCCCCAGCCCCAGGACGTGGCTGGTGGACTTTATTTTTACTGCAGTCTAATAAATCAAAGGTCCGCCACTTGCAGGTAGTGGCAAGTGACACTTTTATCTTCACAGTGTGCGAAAAGTGTCAATTTTTAACGTTTATGACACTTTGTTAAACCCTTGCTTGCTTTTACTTTGGTATTTACAATCAGTTCGCACGCTATTTTTAGAAGACGTTTTAAATCTTTTAATAGCGAATTTTTATTTTCGGTACCAATAAAATGCTATCTGAAACGTCTTATCTTGAAATTGTTTGCAGTTGTGCATTGTGAAGTTTGGTTTGGTGCCAAATCGCACTAATTGGTTCTCTAAATATTGGTGCGCATTAATTTATAATAATTAAATTAACATGAGTCGATTTGATTTGATTGCAAATGATAATTGGGTTTAGCGAGTCAGTTGGAGGTCTTGCAAGAAACTTCCAAGTTTCTATGAAATATGATTAATTAAAACGGGGTTAGTCTGGTTAGGTTATTTATTGCAGTACGACACGAAGAACATTAATCCAAGGATTTTTGGTCCAATTAATTCATTTTTCACGAACAATATTCTTATAGTCTAATAAATTAATTATCGATATGTGTTAATTATAACCATATATGCAAATAAGTCGATTTCCTTATCCCACTTATAGTTTTTGAGTATCGCTACCGGCATAACTTAAACTTTCGCTTTCCTTCATTTTTATGCTTATGGAAAATAGGTGCTGGCGTGAAATGAGTTTGAGATTTCACAGAAATATAAGAGCGTCGTTTCCTTTTAGTTTCTCACATCCTTTGGAATGTAAACATTAAGCGTGAAGATGGATTTTGACATTTCCTTTCCACGTTTTTAAAGAAATCCGAGAGCGGTGAATTTTCTAAACATCAGATAAGCTTTGTCTGTTTTGAATGTTTCAGCTGCTGAACAGTCGAGATGGTGATTCAAAGCGATTTGAACAATCGAACAGTTTTCTTATTGTCTCACTAGCTATAGTTGAATCAATATTTTTTTATTATGTCACATGTGCGTCGTGTACAGACGACGTAGTGATTCATATTTTGCATTTGTGTACCTCTTTTTAAAGCAAAGAGAAAATACCGTATTCGAACGGAGATAGAAATTACAGGCTGGAGTTTACAACAATGGACGGATCAGTCCTGTTGAATGTAGACATGTGCGCCAGCTGATATTTAAAGTACATACAATTATTTTGTGGGATGAATTGTTGGCGGTGAGCATTGTTTTGCAGATATTGCGACCGATATTGTTTTTTGGGTGCATTGGAATTTCATTAACTTACGATTACGGTTGTAGTTGCATAATTGCGGGTCGACCGTGTTATGTCGTTTGAATAAAAAGTGAATTGGACCATTCAAGTGACGACCTATGCATTTTTTTGTTTATTGATTGTACTAACGCTTATTTCCTTTGTTATAGCCGAGTCGTGTTAGTTAAAAAAGCATGAAATAGATTTTGTTTGAAAAATGGATAACAACAACGAATACGAAAACGCCGATCGACTGGTGAGGACTTTAAAATTTTCATTTATATCGCTTGTATTGTTGCGTGAAAGAGAAGCGTATAATTTTTTGCAAACAACCTGTTCTTATTTTTCAATTTGTGCGAATGTTTATCACAAACCTCTCAACAGTTCTTGTCTAGGGGTGACTTTATACTAATCCAAATTCTGTTTATGCAGAATTCCAACACAGAGTATGTACCAACGAAATGTCGAATAACCAAACCTCCACCACCGAAACCGGCGACAAATCCTTTACAATTTGTCAAAGTGGCGCCATGTCCACTTTTCCAAAAAGCCCACGAACAAATCAAAAAAGTAGAAGAGATTAAGAAGGAAAGAAAAGAAGTGAGGGAGGAGGCCGAGGATTGGCAACAAGTAAGATATATTCACTGAGTTGTTGGTCGTGGTTTTGAGTTAGTTGTTCATAGAACCTCGACAATTGGAAGAGTTGTAGGCGAAAACGCCAGGAGCACATCATCGAGCGCGTGGTGGAAGTGAAGAAAATGGAGCAAGAAGAACAGGACCGATACAGGCGGAAAAGTAAAACATTCAGCGAAATGATGGAGGACAGGTAAGATGAACGTTGCAGGATACATTTTTTTACGTGGGGGTTTAGAAGTAGGGGGCGTCACAAGTTCAACATCCCAATTTACGACGACGACTCCAATGACTTAAGCGATTACGGCATTGGAAGTAGTAGCTCGAAAACCAATAGCATCAAAGATGTTGACACCGATGACAGTTGCAGTATTTTAGTAGGTATTAAATAATATGCCCGTCGTTATTTGTTAACGAGCTTGATTTAGGATGAGAAAGAGAATCGCTCTTTCGAATTACCATGTAACAAAGAAAATTCAAGTGCTTCAAACCAAAGTCAAAGCGAAGACGAAACTAACAACACTCGAAAAGATAACGTGAGATCAAAGGCAAACAGTGTGATCAAACAATCGACTGCGTATATTTCCACAAAACAAACCGATTCCAAGATTGACAGCACCGAACAATACACTTACGAAGGCGCCATCCAAGATTACCGAACAAGAATCCGATCGAAAATTTTAGTTGACGAATCGATTTTCACAAAAAATCAGGATTCCACTAAGAGCAAGGAATTTTCCGAAGCGCAGAGTGCTCTACCTAAAGGGGAAATCTGCAAGCGGAAAGAATTATTCGAGAGCGAGAAGTCTATAGAGATCGGTAATTATGAATCACCGACGGCTAGAAGGTTATCGGAGGATTTTGTTAACACACAAAGCATTAAGCAAAGATTACAGAGTTTGGAAAAATGCACCGATCAGACACTAACAAATGATAAAAGCAACGTCCCGACTATAAAACAACGTCTGCAACAGTTCAACAGTAACATCAAGCAGAGCAACGACACTAAAAATACTAAATCAAAACCTGCAAAGATAAGCAGTTATCTTGTGGAAAAATCAATGGGGACGAGTCTTGAAGCTAAGAACAACATCCCGCTTTCTGATTGGAAAAAAGAGGTATCAGAACGTTGTTCCAGCCCGGAAACCGAGCTTTATATGAACGATTTGAAATCGTTCAGTCGCGATTTGGACACTTTAGTGTCCAACCACATAGAGGAGTATTGTGTTTTTCCGAATTATCCCGCATCGACTTCGTCGACCGAATTAATGGGAATTTCCTCGGACAGAGAAGATAGTGGTATCCACACGGCCGATGTTTCCTGTTCAGTTAGCCAAGCCGACGAACCTGTCGAAGACAGCGAATTAGCTGCGACGACAATACCGAGCTGTATTGAAAAGCTGACAATAGAAGAACGCACAGAATTTGACGAAATTGCACCGAACGCGAACGAAGTCGATTACGTTACCACAACCGAGCTCGAAATCGGAAATAAAAACGAACCCACCGGTGAAACAGACAGGAAGCGTGTTATCGAATGTACAATCACTTTATTGGAATCGCTACAAAGAGACGCGTCCCAAAATCTATCGGCCGAAAAAAGCGTACCGTATAAACCGCAAGAAAATGACGAGATACGCGAGGACAAAAACATACATGCCGCGTTTATTTCGAACGACCTCGTCATGGATGAGAGTTTTCCGTTGGCCCCACCGACGATGATCGAGCCACCTAAAGTCAAACCACCTCCGCCCCCGCCCGTCGACGAAGACGTTGTCCAACCTGAGCCTGAAATGAAGCGGATTAATTCGACAAAACGCATCAAACGAGAGATTCACATAAAAAGGTCTAGTTTTTTGGGACTGGATGAGCCTACGGATGATCAGATTTACCCCGAAATCAATGTGGACAAGCCGCCGGACATTAGTTCTTTCCTTCAGAAGGAATCCAAGCTAGAAAAGTCACTCTATAAGAAAACACAAGAAGAAAGTCGCTTGGGGGTGCTGAGCAAAGTCGAAAGCCACGACTCGGGGTTGGACATCGACAGAGGGCGTTTATCTAGCGACACTTGGTGCAGCAGTATTGGCGACTCCAACACTCCAAGTCCCGAACGGCATGACAGCGAAGTAATATTATGCTTTTAATTTTGAAAACGTATGACATTTTTTTTGCAGCAAACTAACAGTATTACGTCTGAAGAAGACGAGATTACAAAAAAGGAACGCGAAATCATCGAAATGGTGGAGAAAGAAGAGAAGTCGCGCGACATTGATTACATCGGACCAAACGACAAAGAAAATCAAGTAATTTTGCGTAACAACCAAAACGTCCTAATGAACGAACCGTATTTAGGTAGCGACAACTTCAACAATCCCTATTTCCCCAAGGTCGGTTGATTTTTTTTATAGTTTGGTGTATTTTGACACTCGCTTGTAACAGGAGCCTTCAAGTTATCTCGACGATCAAGATTCGGAAGTTTTAAAAGTCGAGCACGAATTGCGCCAACTGGAGCGGGAAGAATTAAAGCGACAACACGAAAATATGTTGTTTCAAGAGAGCCGCGCCAAGGTTCGTCTGCAGAGCAACCGGCATTCTTCTGAAAACATCTTTGACGACGTGTATTCTCCCTATCAAGAGGGAGTGGCGTACAGAAAATCACTTCCAGAGCTTCAACACGTGCCTTTGGAGTATAGAAAGTCATTACCAGATGTCCCGAATGCGTATAATATGTACAGAACCGGACCAGATCTCGACTTGCAATACCGGAAATCTATGCCCGACATACAGCACGCTTATCACAAGTCAATGCCAGTACCGGTTACCGAATCGTCACTCGATCATCGTCAATCCATGCCCGATATCCAAACGTTCAAATCACCTACGCCAGTGAAGACTCAACCGATAATGCCGGGAAAACCAATAAGACCCATGAGCAAGGAGCAGCGCGAGAGATACTTAACAATGAATCCGACAATGAGTGATGCTTTGTCTCATAACAACGGCAAACCAAGACAGTTGTCTCGGCATAGTTTACAGGCTTTAAGCGCGGTGCCTAAAAATAGACACCTACCAGTGGACAACTGGATCCAGCCGAGACAAAACGTGGAAAAGAACAACAAGCAACACTGGCTTATTCAAGTAAATTATTACAGCAACTATCAACGCGATCGGATATTGGAATTTGTTGTTTCAGGAGGCAGAATTGCGGAGAATCAGCGAGCAAAAAAATCCGCCTATTAGTCGTAACTGGCAGCAACCACGACAAGAAAAACATCTACCAGATGCAGTGATTCATACTTTGACGCAGAGAGCGCAAAATCGAGCAGACATGAACGAACGCAACCAAGCGATTCGAAGGTACTAGCATTGCGAGTTCGTTCTTTTAATACGACGAATAATTGATGTTTAGATCAGAATCGAGTCCCAGCAAAGAGGGTATACAGCACCCTTACTTGGGCCACAATCAAACTTTGGGACACGCCTTACCAGTGCCTTATTCTCCATCCCTCGCGATGGAGGACTCCCAAGACCGAAGACTGAGCGTCAGTGGAAAGAAGAAGTGTTCCAATTGTAATAAGGAATTAGGTGCGACGTGATTTTTTGTTGTTATTACGATGCATCATTGGGGATTTTAGGACGAGGGGCGGCGATGATCATCGAGAGTTTGTGCTTGTTTTACCACATGGAGTGCTTCATTTGTTGCGTATGCCACATGCAGTTGGGCGATGGAAGAATGGGGACTGATGTGCGGGTCCGGAACCAAAAGTTACACTGCCATAACTGCTATTCCAGTGATGACGGAATCAAATTCAGTTGCGTTTAATGTAAATACAAGCAATTTGTAAATAATTACGAGGACATGTTATGTATTTATAATATTTGTATTATATATGTTGATCATTGTAATATAATTAGTGACCCTAGACAAATACCCCAAATTTCAGTTGGTTATAATCATGTTATAAAATTGGTGCCAAATTTTTCGCAGCACGACATTTTTGATAAAAGCAACGTTTACTTCTATGTTTATAAGGAAAAGGGTAAAAGTTTAGACAATTGTTAGTAACCTATCAGTGTAGTAGGTATATTCAGTTAAATGTAATAAATCAGTAATATATTTAATACTCTGTGTTAAGTAGGTTGTGTCTATAACTGTTATGATAATTCTTATTTATTGTTTTCATTATTGCACCAGCTAATTGGATAAATTGTTGTGAATATAAATAATACTTCAGTTGTATCTTTATTATTAATGTTTTGTTAAGACTTCAAATTATGTAACTTTATTTCATTGTATGAAAGTATTAAAATGGTAGTAATATTCGCTTTCTAGTATTTATAATCACGATAATTAAATTGACTAGTTTCGAGGAACCCACATACAATTCGGAGAATCGTTTGTTTACATAGATCACTAAATTTAATTTCATCTTTCAATCGGTTAATAATAAATCAAAATGTGAAGAAAATCGTCATGTACTATTTTTTCATGTGTCAATTGACATCTGAAAAAATAGTTAAGGGTGATTACAACCCCTTAAAATATCTACTCTGTATATATACATACACTTTGAAAGTAGTTTTTTCAATCAAATAACGAACGCGCACAAATGAAACGATTTTCAAAACTTTGCATTAATTTTGCAAAAGAAATAACAAATGTAGACACAAAACAAATTTATAAGCCATGAAACGTCTATAACGTGTCTTCAAAAAGAAAACGAGGCTGTGTAGGCCATGGAAAAACTTTGTGCATCAATTTAGTGTAGCAAAATTTCGAACTGTCAGTTTGAGTCTGTTCATGTTAGTTTAGCTTCCTTGTTGACAATGGGATAAAATATTATGGGATAAAAAAAGTGCAAAACATTTCCCGGCATCGTTGTGAATCCAAACATCAATCTATTCATTGTTACAGCTTCTCCTCTGTTGAGGAGAATATCGGCACGACCAGGACGGTCATTAATTTGATATAACTGTAAGTCGTGAATAGATCGATGAAGAAGAATCAGTCTCAAAACCGAAAAATGTCTTGAGAATATTTGGCAGCACTCAGTTACCCGTCAACCTTCATGGGTCATCAGTCTCTATGCGCAACTCGAGACCTACCAATTCAGTTTAAGAGCAACTGCATTCTCAATTAATATTTCAAAAATCGTTGTATATATAGTTAAACACGGACGTCGACCGTTAGGGAGTTGTATTACACAATATACATTAGAAAAAAAAGGTTCGGGTTTGCTTGGATTCGAAGGTTCGGTTTATTATTTTAGTAGACCAAAAAATTTAGACGAGTTACGGCAAAAAATCGAAAGCAATTGCGATAAATGTTGTTTGTTTTTGGATTTTAATTACGGACTGACTTTCATTAAAGTTTACATTAATTTTTTTTACATGTTTACATTTTATTTAAAGTACCAATTTTTTTTTCCCCCATCATTTAAGTAATAATAATAATAATATGTTTGTGACCTACTAATCCTTGAATACATAGTTAAACACGAACGTTGACCACTAGTGAGTTATAAATTACACAATATACATTAGAAAAAAAAAAGTTCGGATTTGCTTGGATTCGAAGGTTTAAAAAAAAACAATGATTATTAAAAATGCTCATTAAAAATAAAATTAAACTGTCTTAGCGTTTGGGCCGTTTTATTTCGATGGTAAATTTTAAACTGACAGATCTTGACATTTGTCAAATCTATATGTTTATGTTTGCTATGGTTTTTTCTACACTGGAAAGCCGATAAATTCCCAAGTAACACACTTACATCTAAAAGCATCTCATAGACGTCTACTAACACGTCTAAAAATAATCTGAAGTAGATAAGAAATAGATGTCGAAATGTCCCCAAGATAGATGATCTATTAGACGTCTACAGCAAACAATAAATCGACATCTACCTTCTGCAGATAATATACGTCTATCTATTATAAAGAATAGACATCTACAATGTACTCGTAAAATTGACGTCTATTTTATACGTTACTGAGACGTATAGCTTAGATGATGACAGTGATATTTTTCGTATATATAAATAAAACAGTTTTGTATGGATATAAAAATTTTATTTACTTAAAAACTACAAAAATATAAAAAAAAGAAAATATGCAAATAAAATATATATAAAATACTAACTAAAAAAGGACGGTTTGGTTTACACATATGCTAGTGCAGAATATATGTTCACTTGTATTATTTGAACGCTGTAGTGGCCTGCCAATGAATGAACAATTCGGCTGAGTTGACTGGCATATGTAAACCTCCCATAAACATTAACATAAATACAAAAAAAAATCACAAATTCTTTGGCAAATGAAAAATTACATATTAAATAACTTAAAAAAAATGTTTTTTTTGTTAAACTTAATCATTAATAGGATACAAAAAAAAACAAATAACTACTACTAGAGAATAAGTATTATTAAACCATCATTGTAAGTTGTTTTTTTTAAAGCGTTGTGGTGCTAAACGTAACCAGTTTTGAATAGCTACTTTAATAATTTTTTCATTAAGATCAAGTGGCTGCGTTTTAGCGGCAGGAAAATGTTGGAAGAGTTGGAACTCGAGAAGAAAGAGTTGGAACTCGAGAAGATAAAGGGCAAAATGGAGATCAAGATAAAACGGTTAGAGTGGGAACTCGAACAGTTAAAGGGCAAAATGGAGCTCGAAAAAGAGTTGGAACTCCAACAGTTAAGAAGCGATATTAGAGCTAACCAAATAAAATTTAAAGCGGAAATTGAAAGTTTGACCAATGATCATGTAAGTTTATAAGTTATGTTATTGATTGTTGTTGATTAATTGATGTTATCTTTAAGGCCCGTGAAAACTGGAATTATATCAAGAAACTTCAGAAATTAGATCTAAGAGTTTTTATCAACAAATTTGAATCCGTACATTGCCCAGGAGAAGAGTACAGAAATACAAGATTTTGGAAATATGTAGAAAAGAAGAAAGACCTTTTATATCTATGGGGTTTTACCCTCATTGAATTCATGAGAGTATTCGATGATTTTTATGATTCCCTAAATAAATCGGCACATCCTTTATTTGAAATAGGACAAGAGGTAGTGATCCCAGAGAACTTTTTAAATAATTGTCAACTAAGAGTATTGGGTTTTCTTTGGGAGAAATATCCTCTTCCTCTCAAACTATTCAAATTGAAAACAGAAGACTCAAGTGTAAAAACCCTTAACGATTTGAGAAAAAGAGAAAATAGAAAAAGAAAATTAGAATGAACTAACTATTAAGTTAATGTGAGTGGTTTATTAATATTCTTCAAAAAATAAAATTCAAGTATAAAACTAGAAAGGTAATTTATTTAATTTTTTTTTTTCATTTGCATAATAATATATATGTGTTCCCTACCAATAATAATGTCAATATGTTGAGTTTATTTATAAATAAAAAAAAACTAGTCTAAACTGCTGGCCATTACTCCCGTCAAGAGACATAATAATGTATAATAAACAATTCATTACCTAGTAACAATAAAAAAGGATTATTAATTAACTACGAAAAGGATTAATATCCAAACGGTAGTGTATCAAAGTTTGCTGGAATAACTCTCTTGTCATAAACAAAACCAAATTCTTTTGTTTCTATTTTATTTAAACGTTCTTTAGTTTTAGAATCTCTGGTAATTCGATTATATTGTGTACTGATTTTTTTGTCTTTGTATTCTAAAATATTCATGCTATCGGAATTAATCTTTTCGGACGTTTCATAATTTAACGTAAATCCTTTTATTCTACAAACAACTTTACCTGTATTAGTCTTATAACAATAACTTTTTGGGCCTGTTGATATTCAGTCTATTATCCATACGCCTTTACCTAATTCGTCTGTCCAATCTTCCAATAGACAGCCTGTTTTAACAGTGTTTTTTCCATCATCTATTTATACAATACTATCTGTATCATAATATGCGACGCTTTTTCCTAATTTATCTACATTTCGTATAATCTTAGTCTTGCGTTTGCAGTTGTAAAGGCAGCTATAAATATATTGGTATTGAAATCATTTTCAACATAACAATCTTTTAACTTATAATCAATTTGTAACATATTTTCATTTATATCGTTTATACGTATATTATCAAGTTTCTCGTCTAATAAAATTTCATAAAACCTTTTAACGTCTGTAACATATTCTGTTGCACCCATATTTTGTCTTTGCCCAAATTTACCCCATAAGGAATTTAAGCATATTTTCGCAACAGCCCTCTTTCCAGGATTATTTTCTATTTTACCCAATTCAATACCTAGCTTTTCTTTTACAGCTTTTCTATATTCTTCTTCTGATTCAAAATCATCCTGCCAAGGGCTTGTTTCTAATTTAATTTTCATAAACGCTTTCACATATCCTTTAAATAAATTCCTTGACGATATTATTGGACACAAACATACTTATGTTAACAATAACATATAATAACAATTCAACTTCTTCATCTTCTGTCAGAGTAAATTCAATTTTTTCACCGTTTACTGTACAACAAACAGTGGAGATACCATTTTCATTTAAATTGATTACTATATTGCTTTCCATTTATATATGTTTATTTTTGTAAACGCGCAATGCGCATGAAGGTCAAAGACTGATAATTATAAAGAAAACTGGACTAACATATAAACAAAAATTGGAATACTTAATAGATAAGGTTTATTATGGTTATAACCACCTAGATTTTCATCTGTGTTTACCTTTTCTTTTTTTATTCAAAAAGATAAAAGACAATTATTTAACAATAAAGGGTTTTGAAAGATCTATTGTTCCTTTATTAGTACTAATATCCAAATCTTTCAGATTAGCCGTTGAGTAGAATTTTACAACTTCCACATTCGTTGGTATTCTAATAAATACTTCACCATCAAAATAAATGTCAAGCAAATTAACAGCATTTTGTCCATAAACTTCTTTAACAAAACGAATTTTTCCTACAAATTGTAAAAAAGAATAATGAGTTTTTTTCATGAATTCAGTTTCCAAATTAATTAACCTTTCTCCGTAATCGGCTAAGCCTTTGGACTGGCTCTGCCAGGCATCATCTAGTTGTCCTTTATTGACAACATCATATTTATCAATTGAATCAGCAGTTTTAACTAATCTTCTATTACCAATATCGATATATCTTTTTGTAGCAGTTAGATTCGCCGAACCTTTTTTGATCATATTACTGAGTTCAGGTTTAACAATTTTTAAAACGCTTTCTGAATCATCTTTTTTAATCATATTACTGAGTTCAGATTTAACAATTTTTAAAACGGTTTCTGAATCATCTTTTTTGATCATATTATCGTTCGCTGACGCTAAATATTGTAAATTAACAGCATCGCCAGGATTTTCTGGTTGTTTTACATTAACTAATTTGTGTCCTGCGATATCATAATCGCCGTTTTCTGTTAGATTAAATCCTATACCAGGTGGTCCTCTTGTTGATTTTCCACCTTTTTTTCTATTTTTTCTAAGAACGTATTCAGATATCTTCGTCTTTGACAGCGGATTGGCTTGCGGAGCCGTAGTCCCTTTCAGGGATGCCCTGCCAGTCATTTATGGGCGTAAAATTATTTCTATATTTCATTTCAGGAGTTTTGAAAACAATAGTTAAGCAATCAAATTTTGTAATATTATTTTCATAATATTTCCTGAGTTTCTTATCCAACCCCTTTTCTCTAAATATTAAGCTTATATCATTACCATCACACGATGGAAATATTGAAAGATAATTATATTGTAAACGAATTGATTTTGGCCCTCTATACCAATCCTGCGTTATATAAATCATTGAAGCATTCATTTTTCTTCCGCGTATAGCTAAATCTATCAGTTTCTTTTGATCTTTTTCCGTTACGAAATCATCAACAACAATCAAGTTTTGTTTATCTCTATCCAGTTCGTCTGCATCGACTATGTCTTCTATATCTGATGAAAAATACGATTCAATTATCGGATCTTCAGGTCGAATTTCGCTTTGCTTCATGAGTGGACTACGTCCACGAATTTTTTCATCATCAAACACATTTTGTAATAACTGATAATAAGGTTCTTCTAAATCTTTCGCATACAAATAAAAAGTATTAAAAAATAAATATTTTAAAAGATTGACAACAGTATTTGTTTTACCAGAACCGCTTCGTCCTATAATTATTAATATAAAAGGCCATTTTGGCGACCAAGACAATGATGATCTTTGATAATATGAATTTAGAAAGAATAAATATTAAAATCAATGGTACCCAACATCCTACTTATGAATATCAAGTGAGTAATGAGGATTTACAACGGTTGTATACCGCATTCCTCTCTTGTAATTATAAAAAAGATTTGGATGAAGGTACGTGCGTTAGCTATAAAGATTTTTGTAACCTCTATTTAGTTGTTGCTTTTGATGTAACAAAAGAAAATGATGAAAATTTATTTAGTAAAACAAAATCATCTGAACTAGAAGTTAACTGGACATTAATAGATTATCAAAATGTTAATTACTATATGTATGCAGTAGTTGAATCTCAAAGAATTGCAAATATGAATATCATAGATGAAAAGATTTATTTGGAAATGAAGTAGACGAGGTTTTGCCGACTTCGCCTTTGGCTCACGAAGCTTTGCCGAGTTTTTAATTAAATAAATGAATGATTATAAAGTATATTTATTACCCAATCAAATAAAGAAACTCCAAAGTTGTAAAGAAAAAAGAATAGATTGTAATATAAGATTCGATTTAACAGAAAGACCTAATAATACTATTAAATTAAGAGAGAATCAGATTGATGAAATTAAAAAGTGTAAACATGTTCTATTTGTACGTGTTCGTTATCTGACTGAATAAGAAAACTTGCTTTAAAAAAATTCATTTATTTTTGTTGAAATTTGTTACTAATTTGGAAAAATGTTAAATTATGAAAGATGTTCTAGTTAAACGTGTTTGTTATTTGACTGAGATACGAAGATTGCTTTCAAAGAATTCAATGAGCAAGATTAATTTTATCGTATGTCCCTTAACAAAATAATTTAGCATAGCTTCTACTTTTTAACGTTTTGAACAATTTTCGATTAATATGAAAATTGTTTTCAAAGAATTACTTCCACATATTTTATAGGCAACCCACAAAACGTTTACAATATTTATTTTGTTTTATTTATTATTTATGTCAGGTAAGAAATGAAAAACTCGTGATATTTTAGGCATAAATTTATTGTAGTAAAATAACATTTTAACTGAAAAAAATATATACCAGAAATGTGATAAAATAACTATGGCATATATGAAAATTATTACTAAGTTTTAACAATAACTTACTACATATTGATAAAAATTCAAATGAATCTTAAAAATAATAAGGCACCGTTAAGAGTGATTGTGTGAATCAAATTTGAAAACGGTATTTACAAATTTCCATCAACAATGAATGAAATTAAAGTACTTGGGCGAAGAGTTTAAACTTCTACTTTGAATGGAGAACCGGGGATGTGGTCGTCGCCCCATTTTACGATGACAATGTAATCACCTCTTTCTCGCACGACGTAACTGACGGCGTACTGATTGCGTCCTTGGTGTTTGATAAAGACTTCCTCGCAAGGTCCTTTGGGTCCATGAACACCAACAAAAAGTATATTGTTACCTGAAACAAATAATCTCGTCAAGTTTTAGTGTTTTTGTTACGATCAAACTTACCAGCATCTTGGCACGACACCGTGAACTGGTTCTGCTTGCCTAAATAAGCTTTCTTCAATCCCTGTCCTTTGGAAGACACTTTAGCGGCATTGCTTTTGAAGATTGGAAGAACAGGTCCTTTGTTGTTAGTTAATCCTTTTCCTACTTTCGCGGTTGTTTCCACCACCACAGACGAGGATTCTTGTCCTCCCAAATCAGCGACTTTAGCATCGCCCGTGCTGTGCACTTTAAACGGAGACCCCACTATGTGGTTGTTGTTGTATTTAATACTGATGTAGTAGTCTCCGGGGGCTAGTGGAGTGTATCGCACTTTATAACCTTCCTCCACTTCTGTACAATCCATCGAGACTTTGCTCGGACCGTCGATGTTTACGGCCAAAGTACCAGCACCGGCATTCACGGTATCGATTATGAAATCGGTTTTAACTCCAGTTTTTACATCAGCTAAGCCTACTCCAGATGCGTGAACGGCACCTGGATCTGCAGTGTCTTTTCCGACTTTCACGCTGAATGGAGAACCAGGGATGTGGACTCCGTTGAACTTGGCGTGGATTTTATGGACACCGTTTTCGCGTGGCATAAAACGGACGGAGTACTCCTCCATGTCTATTATTTGCACGAAGCAGTCGTCTTCCTGGCCAGACGGCCCGATAATCTACATGAAAAACGTATTTACGCATTATGACTTTTTGTACATGCTGGCTGCTGATACAAAAACTAGAACCGGTTCGGTTAAATGTTAAGGAAATGCTAGACTTATTTATGATAGTGACTGACAAGAATTTTTTGTGTTACCTTGGCGTCAAGATTTCCCTTGGCGCCATTTCTGCGCACGATAAATTGGGAAGGCTTGTCGGCCTGAATGTATCCTTCAGGGAACTGTATGACTTCCAGCAGATGGGCATCGCCAACGGCTGGAGAGATGTATACCTTGAAGGGTGAGTCTGGCACGTGTTCGTCGTTGAACTTTAATCCAATTCGGTATTCACCTACCACACAAATATCAATGTTACCAATTCACGAACAAGCAAAACCGATCGGCGAGCACCTTCGTTCTCAGCAGGTGAGGATGGGTTTAAATTTATCTCGTGGCACACTTTATACATCCTCAAAATACGAAACAAAACATCGATTCGTCGATCGGAACAAACATATATCGGCTGACTACTTTAGTCATATGAAAAATATCTTACTACTATTAAATATATGATTCAAGCTTCTATATTTAACTCTTGGAACTACCTTGAAGTTATTTTTTTGTCACAGCGTAGCACACTTTGAAGCATGCCACAAAATTTCGACTTGGAAACGTGCCAAGTAAAAATAAACTCTGTAAATATATTTATACAAATATCTCCCGGTCTTACTCATCCGAGATTTCTACCTAATTTGCACTAACACTCACTCCCAACGCGAACCGTTCGTGAGAACTCACCAAACGACTTAGACTATTCCTACCGACATATTTCAAAATAGGAAGTGGCCACTGACTTCATTCACATGATTGTTTGTCATCTGCCCAAAATACACCGCACCCGTTGCCAAAACTACCCAACCCGCTTTAAAACTCCTCATATTTGAGGATCATCATTTTGGAAAAACGCGTATGCAACTACCAACACTTACCGGGTTCGGAGACTCGGTAGGAGACGTCGCAGGATCCGTCCTTGCGATCGGTGAAGTTAATTTCGGCTTTGCTAGGTCCTTCCACGGATATAGCTAGCTGACCGCTGCCGGCCTCTCGGGTCCAAACATTGAACTCGTTAAGCTCTCCTTGTTCGCCTCTTTCCAAACCTGCGCCTCCGGCTTTCACCAAATGGGCACCATGGTCGCGGTAGGGACCCACCGTGAATTGGAATGGGGAACCTTCATCGATCGATCGTTTCATCAATCAGTCTATTAATACGCCACTCATTATCTTACCGGGAATATGGATGTCCTTGTATTTAACTGACACTGTGTGAACTCCCAACTCTTTTGGTACGAAATGAACGGCATAAAGACCATCCTGCACTTCGTTGATTACAGCATCTTCAGTTACACCACCGGGCGATGTGACAGTGGCCCCAAGATCAAACGACGTGATACCTGGACAACATACCACCATAAAATTTCAAGTCTGGTCCTTGTTACTATATCCAGAATTGAATATAACACGTTACAATAGCTTACCCGGCATTTTAAAGGTGAGCTTGCACTTACTACCGACTTCAGTAATTGGAACTGCTTCTCTTTGTCTTTGAATCTTTTCACGTTGTCTGTTGGTGCCTTCACCAGTAACCTATAAAAACCCTATTAAGTAAATCTTCTGAGTAAAAAATGTGCACAAACCTTGACCGTGAATGGCGATCCGTTGACATGATGGTCGGCAAATTTCAAATTGACGATGTAATACCCAGGTTCTGTGGGTTTGTAAGAGATATTCAGAGTACCATCAGTATTGTCGTTGCACTGTATCTCAGCTTTGCTTGGTCCTTCAATAGAAAGGGAAAGACCGCCGAATCCGGCATTTCTAGTGTCGACATTAAAAGTGTTTTGCACGTGAGTTTTCCCTTCTTTCAGGGCATTGCCAGAAACGTTCACTTTACGAGCGTCGCCTACTTCGCGTTCGCAGACGTTAATCTTGAAGGGTGAGTTGGTGATATGATTGCCCAGCTTCTTAACCGATACAACGTGTTCCCCAATTTCTCTAGGCGTAAATGAGATGCCGATATTTCCAGTGGGGAGACGTTTCAAGAAGCAGGGTTCTTCCAACCCGCTTGGTGCTTGGATGGAGGCGTTCAGCGACCGAATGTCTGCGTCAGAAATTTTTCCAGGTAGTGACACCTCGCTGCATGAACCCACGGATATTTGGTTACGCTTGCGACCTTCTCCGGTTATCTTAGCGTTAAAAGGCGATCCTTTGATGTGTTTGTCTCCAAATCGAACGGATATTTTGTATTCACCAGGAGCTGTTGGTAGATATGAGACCGAAACCGTTCCGTCCTTGTTGTCGTGGCAGCTGATTTCAGCCTTGCTGGGACCTTCCACCGCCATGGAGAGTCCACCGGCACCTGCACCTTTCGTAGAAATGGTGAAATTGCTTGGTTCACCCGAAACTCCATGGGTTAGTCCAGGACCGTAAGCGGTTACATAACCGGAACTGATGGAGTCGACGTGGATTTTGTAAGGTGAGCCCTGCACGTGTTCTCCGTTGAATTTAACTGCAAGTTCGTGCAAACCCTCCTCGCGTGGGTCATAGCGAATGGAAACAGTACCATCGTGATTGTCTTCGATTACCGGTTTGTCCACGGTTCCACTCGGCATTTTAATTTCGGCTGGAATTACCAACAAATGTCATGATATGTACTTGTATAACGACATTACCTTTGCGAGAATAAACAGAAAAGCATGAAAGAAATGTTAAAGGGGCAAAATCCACTCCGAAACCTTTACCACCAATTGGTAGTGAGGGCACATTTCTATAAACGACGGGAAATTCCTCGCGGTCCACTTCCGAGTGGGTCACGGTTTTATGAAACGAAATATAAATACTAGAAATTTCTGTCCACGTGAGCTCCGGTGGCTCAGAATGGTTCATCCAAGAAAACATTTCTTTATCGAATATCGATCATTGACTTGCCGCGTTTAAATTTCAACGGCAACTGCGTCAGCTTGAATTTTTGCGAATTAAATTAATGAGGATCAGACAGCTGAGTGCAAGAAATGAGGGATTTAATAAGTCCTTTCTATAAATATCAGAAAAATTGGGTTGCGCCGAAGACTGACGAGACGAAATTTCTTTACATCTGAAAAACGCTCACCTGTAACGTGTCCTCCGGTGCTGGGCAAAGGGATGTTATCTAAATTGAGCGGTCTGAATGTCTGCTTGGACTGTGACTTTTTGACTACTGACTCGGTCTGCGAGTGGCTTACGCTAGTTTTTTCGGATTTGCTCACCTCCTCGGCCTGGAAAATATAAATAAGACGTAAAATTAAATAATTGACACCACATATTTTTCAATTTGTGCAGATGTTAAACGGGGACGACGCTGCGTCTTTGCCAAAATGCGTGTCAAAAATTGTCACTTGACATTTCGCTTAAATTCATAAATTCATCGTTGGAGCGGAAGTCCTCTTAAAATTTTACAAAATTCAGATTTCAAATATATAATCCGCCAATACGTTGCCAACGACAATAAATATTTCTACACGAAAAACATGCTAAAATGCGCGTGTCCACATTGTTAAAATTAATTGACTGCAAAATGTGAAATTGGCAACAGCTTCAATAACCAGAAATCGCTGTTTGATCGCTTTTACTTTTACAAATATGGGTTGTAGTAAATAGTAAATATCGTAAACGGTAGAGGAGACGTCTGTTTCCATTATTTTTTAATACATTTATTATCAGTACCAAATCACTGGTTTTATTATAAATTGCTTCTATAATTAGATGCACTTCTTGCAAAGCGGAGCTTAGTTGTGTCATTACAATATAATTGCAAACACACAACGAGACGCAATTAAACATACATTTCTGAAACTATTAACTTCAAAATAGACGCGCGTATTTTAGGTTTTGCATTGCGACGTGTGCTCTAAGAATTTTTTTTCCGTTTTAAGCGACTCAAATCAGTGTGACTGTAGTAACGTCCAAGTGTGTTCGTTGAACAATTTCGATATTGTTCAAATTTGTTAGGTTTTGATTGGAACAAGATCGTAGTAAGATTGTAGTCTATTTATTAACCTCCACCTGCCGGCTATTTCTCAGTAAAATTGTCGGCCACAATTTTGGCGACACCTTAGTAACTTTGTTCCCAGTGTCCAATAATACTATCTCTATTTGTTGAAATAATAAATAAAATTTTTGTTTTATTTTTTTTGATTATTTTAAGAACACGACTCGATGTTTTCCAACTTCCGAAGAAGTCCAAACGTAAATATAGAATGAGGGTAATAATCCAAAAATACATTTTTATTGGAATTTCTAAAATATTGCCAGTTGCGGCGTGATTGTGGATGTAAAACATTACATAAACGCTGCTATTGAAAATAATTAACGAAAAAAATTGGACCACACTTGGCACTTTAATGTTGTAAACAGGAAATAATTTTAGTTGTTTCAGATAATAATAACAAATTTGTAGAGGGATCCAATTTGAATGTGGTCAGGTGACTGCGTTTTGAAAGCAAAATATATATTTATACGTGGTCCTAAAAAAATTCACAAGAGCACAACTTGCCCTTAATTTTGCGTTTTCGATAAAAATAGATTCCCTATTAAACATAATATTCATTCGTTCTTAAATAGAAAATCTAGAAAAACGCTTGATACTGCACAGTAATGAGCCATTAAAAAAATTACTTAAACTGCCAAAAAAATAAATCATTCACGGTAATAAAAATAAATTTTGCAACAAGCGCCTGACAGGACGCCAGTTTCGTTTGAAAACTTATAAAAAAATGAAGTTAAAAGACATACCTCCTCAACAACATCCACGCTACAAATGCGTTCACAAGACTGAAGACAATTAAATTACATGCATATAGAAATTTTCAATCTGGTGGGTGCTCTCTCAAGAGTTCGGCTCTTTTCGATTGTTTCCGCCAATATAATTTTAATCAAAAATTGGTAATTTGAGACAATAGGCGACGCTTTCTTGCCACGACTTTATTTACAAAAAAAACAGCGCCAAAACGACCCACATATGCATTTAATTGAACCCGCGCGCACCGAAAACAACAACATTTCTTTGTTAATAAAATGGAAAATAAATCTTATTTTCTGGGAATTGGTATGGGATGGAGCGACGCTCCCGACGCCGCCTTTGGTGGGGGAAATC
The DNA here is from genome assembly GCA_964023215.1 of Eledona agricola. Classification (NCBI taxonomy): domain Eukaryota; kingdom Metazoa; phylum Arthropoda; class Insecta; order Coleoptera; family Tenebrionidae; genus Eledona; species Eledona agricola. The sequence goes on along the minus strand of OZ026862.1, from coordinate 16,903,090 downwards.
ATGACGACACAAATGTCTGCTCTAGTGTCCCATCAGCCAAAAATTCAAAAAATTCTACGTATTTCGAAGATAAACTATATAAAGGTACGCATCACGTACTCCCGTCCTTGTGATTTTACAAAATTTCATCCGAAACGACTCGACGACTTTTCTTGTAATTGTAACATAATACGGCTAAAATTAGAAACGCTATAAATAGACGATCGGAGACTTTAATAAAATGTCAAAAATTTCAATAAGTCGTGATAAAAACGTTTGGTGTTCTCCTATTTTAAGCGGGACTTGTATATAATAAAACCACGCCAGTCGCTCGCAATTAATTTGAAAATCTTCCTAATTTCATGTCCCACAAAATCAAAATTAGCTTCGACTACGTAACTGAGATTTAGCCATAAATCCCCACTGATTCATGGTGCAAACTTTAAAAAACAATTTCCCGAGCGCTCCAAAAATATAGTCACATTTTTTACGAAATGTCAAACTGAATCCGGTGTTGCAAACGTTCTAATAATATCAACACTTACGGTAAATGTGTAGAAACCTCCAGGAATCGGCTGCCCACCGAATTTGATGTTGATAGTATAATCATCAGCGTCTTTTACGGTGTAGTAAATGTTAACGGTCCCATCACCATTATCCACAATGTTGATATCTAAATCGCTGCAAAATAAATCATGAGGACATCAAAGTCGTTTTATTATTATACGGTACCTTCCACTAGTCGAGCGAATCCTGCAAGTCACAGCTCCAGTTCCAGCATTTTCTGTGTTTACGGTTATACAATAAGACTCCCCGCTAGAAAGAGTACGTTCCAAACCTTCGGTAATTTTGCATTTGTCCGCCTGAAATAATCAAATGGCATTATGAGATTATCAAACTTTTATTACCCACGTTTCCAATAGCGTATGCTTGAACCGGGATCGGCGCTTTAGAAACTTCGTTTCCCCCATATTTGACATCAACTTTGTACCGTCCACAATCATCAGGAACGTACGTCGCGCTATAAGTCCCGTCCCCATTGTCGATGACTTTAACAGGCCGTGGATTGGCATCGGGCCCCAAAATTTGTACGTCCAAATCGCCATAACCCGCATCTCTCGTGTCGATTTTAATAGTTGTTGGAATAGATGCCGGGACCCCGTTTTCATCAATACTGGGTCCACTCAGTTTCACTCGTTCTGCCTCAACAGTTGGCCGAACTTTAACGGGGAACGGACTGTTCGGTATGTCTTTCCCGTTGTAAGTAATGTGCGCTTTAAGATTTGCACCTTCGTTCGGTGGAATATAAGAGACTTCAAAAGTTCCATCGTCGTTGTTTTTCACTTCGGGGCGTCTCGGTAGTGGTTTTTGGTCGGAAACGATATTGACCGCGACGGGAGCTGGACCTACTTGCGAGGCATCGATTGTAAACTTTGCAGGGACGCCAGAACGGCAAGATGAGGCTTCTAAACCGGGGCCGTAGGCACGCACCAATTTTTCATCCACGTCAGGAACCACTTGCACCTTTCAAATCGGGATAAAAGTTAACAAAACCAGAGGAGATTCAGTCTTACTTTGAACGGGGAGCCTGAGATGTGTTGATCGGCAAATTTAATGGCCACATCGTATTCTCCGGGTTCTGTGGGAACATACTCGACCGAGCAGGATCCATCTCTGTTGTCTTTGCATGTCATTTTTGCTTCGGATGGTCCTTCAATGGCCAAAGACAATCCACCAGTTCCCGCGCCTTTAGTTTCAACAGTAAAAACGTTGGATTTGTTTAAATAGCCTTGTTCCAGGCCGGGACCGTACGCGATGCACCTCTTAGCGTCGCACCCTCTTCGTACGTTCACTATGAAAGGCGATCCCGGGACAGGAACATTATCATAGAAGATATCGATAGTGTGTCTGCCTTCTTCGAACGGCGTGTAGCTGACCTTGTAAGTACCATCCAGCAACGGAGTGACTAAGTTTTCCGTTTGGGTTCCAGACGGGTTCGTTATGGTGCAAGTAACAATTCCATCGTCGGCTGTCTTAGGAATTCCTCTAGTATCAACTAGGAAATCGGTCGGTGAGTCAACAAAAACACCTAAAAACGAAGCCAATAAACTTGGTGTTGACAAAAAAATAACAAAGCACGCATGCTATTAAGATAGTTAAACATCGAAAACTCCAAGGCACGGTTATGTAAATATAATAGCAAGTCGTCTACAAAATCGTCATTCCAACGCACACTATTTTACCGTGTAGCTGTATTCCGCTTCCGGACACCTTAATTTTGTTCATGTCAACTTCTGGGACAATGATCGCTTGAAATGGACTACCGGATATATGTTGGTCGTTAAAAGTGATATTAATTCCATAATCTCCGATTTCAGTGGGCAGATATGCGACCGAACAAGTTCCATCGCCATTATCTCGGCAATTGATTGCGGCTTCGCAAGGTCCTTCGACTGTAACACCCAATCCACCTTGTCCGGCGCCTCTAGTATCAATCATGAACTCAACCGGCCGATTAACTATTCCTCTGTGCAATCCGGGACCGGATGCTTTTACTTTTAAAGGGTCGCTGCCTGTCAGACATGTCAGTCTGAACGGTCTGTGAGAAATCGGTTCGCCTCCGAAGGATATCCCCAACAAGTACTCCCCCAATTGGGTCGGAGTGAAATTTACTAAATAACCCTCATGAGTTGGGATGACATGCGCTTTTACTTTACTACCAGAAGGACTAGTAATGGAAATTGCGAACTCCGCTTTACCTGCGTCTTGAGTGATCACGCGAAATTGTTGCAAACTATTCACTGGTGCCGCTATATATGAGCATTGTCATCAACCATAGACCATGATAGAAAAGTCACAATGATACTTACTCGGTTCCAATCCGTCAACTTTGATTTTTGAAACGTCGACGTTGGGGTGAACTTTAAACTTCAGGGGAGTCGTGGGGACGCGAACACCGCCGTAGTGAAGAGTCACGGTGTGAGTACCGGAGTACTGCGTCTCGTAATCTACCGTGTAAGTCCTGTCACCGTTGTCCGTAAGTTTGACCGGAACTTCCTGTCTGGTTTCTTCGTTCACCAAGTGGACGTCCAAATCAGCCTCACCAGCATCCCTTCAAAGCAAAACCAATCAATCAAATATTCCGTACACAATATTCAAAATGACCGCATGTTTATCGCTTTTACCGCAACAAACACGTTTCGTTCTTGGTTTAATTTAATGAATAATACCTGGCGTCGATGTTGAAGTGAGTCGGGGTGTTAGTTTTGACTCCATCTTGCACTCCAGGTCCAAAACAGTGCACTTTGGAAGGATCGACGGGCTCGCCGACGTATACTCTAAATGGAGAGTTCTTAACGGCAACTCCGCCATAATTGACTTGAACGGTATGACGGTTTCCTTCTTTCGGAACGTATACAGCTTCCACAGTACCATCAGCTCGTTCTGTCAGCTTCAAGTCCACGGGCTTTCGGTTTACATCCATGACTTTCACATCAAGCGGCGCCGATCCTGCTTTCCTGCTATCTATTGTAAATTTAGCAGGTACGTCTTTTTGCACGCCCGACGGTTCGATTCCCGGTCCGTGCACGTCGACTTTTTCGGGGAAATAGTCGGTGTTGGGTAGGATTTGAGCAATGTGGGGACTTTTCGGAATGTCTTCGGTATCGCACAAGATGTGGACTGCATACTCGCCAGGTGCTGTGGGATAATAGCGGACGTCGGCTGAGCCATCTCCGTTGTCGTGACACTCGATTTTAGCCTGTGAAGGTCCCTGGATGCTGAATCCTAACGCTCCAGTTTCGCCGTTTGTTTCCACAGTGAACAAGGCTGGATAACCGACGACTCCGACCGTTAAACCCGGGCCGTACGCTCGAATCAGTGTCTCTTTGTAGGGACCGACGTTCACTTCAAAAGGCGACTTGTATATCTCTTGTCCAGCAAAAGTTATCATCACTACATATCTCCCTTCTTTCGTTGGGTTGTACACTGCGTGGTAGGTGTTTCCGTCGATTTTAGTCATCTTACACGGCTCCTTCACTCCGCCGGGACCGATGATTTGAACGTCAGGAATTCCCTCGCCGGCCCCTTCCGTGAATATTCTAAAGTCCGCCTCGTCTTTGACTCTGACTCCCGCCGGCTGGAGACCTCTGCCAGTCGCGCGGACCTTTTTAGCATCCGAAACGGGCGATACTCTAACACCGTACGGACTTTTTGGAATGGGTTGTCCGGCAAAAAAAATATTAACGGAATGTAAGCCGACCGTCGGTGATAAATATTCGCAGCGCCACACGTCTTGAGTGGTTTGACGCACAGTCACGGGGATCGAATTCTTGTTTCCCGACGGGTCCAAGATTATCACTTCCGGGACGCCTTTACCTGCATCTAAAAAATTACAACTAAAAAGGTGTCGTTCGTAAAAAGTATATCTTTACTTTTGGTGGAGATGTCAAAGTAAGTGGGTCTGTTGATGCAAACACCGTCTGGCTGTAATCCGGGACCCGAAGCGGTCACTTTAGTTGGATCTCCAGCGTGTCCTTCGACTTTAACAACATAGGGACTTTTTGGAACCTCGCGTCCGGCGAATTTAACCGATACTTTATGGTTTCCTTCAAGTTGCGGAGTGTAGGCCACTGAATACGTCAAGTTTCTGTCGTTGTTGAATCGGACCTCGACCGGCTCCTTCTGTCCTTTAGGATTTTCGACGGTGACATCAACTTGGCCCTTCCCCGCTGAGAAAGCTTCTACGGTAAAATTAGCAGGGGCGCCAACTACAGGTCCGGTAGGTTCAATTCCAGGACCGTATACTCTCACTCTGAAAGGAAATCATTGTAAATAAACGGCCGCGACGAACAGTGCGGACACACAAGTAAAGTGACAGTGTTAGATTCGGAAATGAAAAAAATAGAAAACCAGTATCATTAATTCGTTAAAGCTTCTGCTAATCCAACTTACCGAGGCGGAGGTTGGCTAAATTGAAAACAAAGAAAATTAATTAATAGGTCGTCCGACTTTTGGTGGTGGTTCCATTGCTAATCTAGCTGTAAAATAATTGATTACTTACTTGTTGGGACTAGTTCTTGGACGCAGAGGGGCTCCAGGTTTCAGTTTGGCGCTGGGGAACTGCGACAAGTACGTCATCATGGATTGTTCGTCTACGTTTGGATTGACTATTTCTTCGGGCTTGATCAGTTGCGGGACGTTTAACCAATCGTCTGCTAGTCCCATGGCTTCTGAGGCATTCTCTACACTGTCTTTCGGGTTCCAGTCCTAGGATTGCCATTGCTGGTGATTTATTGTGCGACTTGAGTGTAATAATTACCGGCCAGTCGGGGCAAAGGCCCGGCGCTACAGCATCAACTAAAGCTCCCACAGCTTTGCCGTTGTTCCAGTCAGTTGTAAAATTGTGTATTGGCAAGTCTGGCAATTTTGTTTGGATCCAGTGCATTAGTCTACAATTAAATTATATTATTTTGTGGGAGTTTTGGGGTGGCGGTTTGAAAATACCTTTGTTTTGGAGTGGGTTCTGTGCCGCCGTTGTTCATATCGTCTTCGCCCTCCCACATCGGCAAAGAGATCGAATAGTGCAAAATCAGCGTCCATATCAACCCTAATATTAGTTTTAATTTGCAATCTACTATATGACTCGAATCTGAAACAGGATAAAAACAAGGCTAGAAAGTGGTAGAGAGGTGCAAGAGAAATGTAGAACGGTGTAATTGGGTCTACCTAGACGGCCAAGGAGAACAATTGTGTAGAAGAGAGATCGCAATCATTTCCATATATGAAAAATCGTTTACATGGCAGACGACTGACTGGCCGAGTTTGAGATGTCACGATTCAAAGAAATCTTACACAATTCTGTTTCGTCCAACCGCTACAATTGACCGTTGATTAGTCAATTACTCCACAGTTGTGCATTTCAAAAATATATTTATCGCAAGTGTTAAAAGAAAATATTATAAACGAGATGCGATTAAGTATTACAAGGTCGATGGCGTCAGCGTCCGAGTAAAAATAATGGAAAATAAGGTGTACGAGGAAATTTATGCATTTTAAAAATTCATTTCGGTGATGTGACTGCTGACGACTAATACGGTTTAAACCTTGATGAGATCATTTTTAAAAATACACAGACGAATCAAGCAGCAAACATCGACTTTTGAGGAATTTGTGGTCATTCCGTTGAACCAACAATATTTTTCAACGATAATGTCGACGATTCGTAATGCGAATCACAGCTAATTAAAATTGCTTCGAGCTTGGTCATTTATCGATGATGATATGATTACAACTTCCTTTTGAATGTTCCGATCAAATTTAACTGCAATTTCTTTGAACAATTGAGATAAGGTAAGAGGGAATAATTTAATAAATAGTGGCGATCAGACAGCGATCTATCATGCCAGATAAGAAAAGTAAACAATTCACGTTTTCAGTGTTATCAGAAGGAAATTCATTGTCGAGTTGTGGGATGCAACAAATTAGCTATTAAAAAATACACGAATTTCAAGGTCCCAACCTGCATTCGAACTAGACGTAAGCAGGTAGAATTTTGACCATTACATTACATAATGAATTCTTCTAAAAATCATCAGTTTTATGCAAAGGAAATTACACATATTTATCGTAGATTTGGTCGAGACTTGCGGTTTATAAATGAATTTAAAGCGTGAAGGTCTCCGCTTTTTCAACACAATGAAAATTTAGTTCAGTTGTAGTTTAATTTAAATATTACGGCATTTAATAGATAAATAGTACAATTGAGTTTCATATAATTTGTCAAAACGAAAAGCAGGACAAAACACATTAATTTAGAATAATTGATAAGACGAAAAAATAATGTGATAATTTGTGTTTTGAGGGAGATGACATAAGATGCAATTGTAAATATTTGCTTTTAATTGTTGTTGTTCGTCTGGGAGTACAAGTTTAATCGTTTGACCTCATGCCACTGGTTCGAATTAAAAGAAACTATTATTAAAGCCTAAAAGAATTTTCTCGGTTCAATTCTAATGGCAATTGGTCGGATTAGAGATACAGAAGAGGTTGAGAACGGGTTTAGAAATTGTCGTTTTTTCAGCCTTGAACGTCCGTGTATTGTTTAGAATTGAACGAATGCTAGAAAAATCGTTGAATTGAGCCGCCTAATCACTTATTTATAAATATGACACCTGTATTGTCACCGAGAATTTGTTGCCGAATAGGCTACTTAGCGTGGAATTTTTCCGGTTGGAATGACTTTTTCCGGTAGCCGAGTGTGTTTCGATGATGCAAAACTTATTTTAAGCATATTACGGGATTTTGAACGTGACAGATAAGAGAATTTGAACAAATATATAGTGATTTGTGTGCAAATAAGTTTATCTCTAAGAATTTTGGCGGGAAAATAAACTTGCGTAATGTGGTCGGCGATAGTGGTCGAGTTATCTGGGCAATTTCCGGCGTTTTTAGGAAACGGTACGAAAAATCCACGCCGTAAAAAGTTACCGAAATTGTGGTATGTGGTCGGCGGCCGCAGGGTCGCAGGAATTCGAGAAAGAAGCAGAGAGTAGAGCAGGGCCGGCGTCCACTCACCGATATTAACAATTCTAATTCCCTCGTCGTCTTGCAAGAACTTGAGGGCCACCGAGACGTTTTCTAGTTTTTGCGAGCGAAACGAAGGCTTCTTGTTGTGTTTGGGCAGACGTTTTCCTGCGAGCACTTCGATGAGGGTGATTAGTCTTAATCCATCACTTAGATCAGTCTCCAGGTTTCCGATGTGCTTCTCCACGGTCTTCAGGTGTTCGTTGGCCCATCTTGTGAAGGTGTTTTGTTGGATTTTTTTCCACTGTGCGTCCTCCGCTAACTCGCGCTCGGTCGTCACCATTTCGTCCTCGTCATTAAACTCACAATAGTCTACATCGCGCTGCATACGAGCCTCGTCGACCGGTTGGAAGCCGCTTTGGTAGGGACACTCAGCCATTTCGCTGTGGTCAATTCCAATCGGAACAGTATTCACCCCTGCGGAATTCTCCAGTTAGCTGCACCCAACCTCGACAACCTTAACCGGAATAAAAACTCTTCACAGCCTTATTTAAAAATTTTTGAAATGTTGAGAAAAAAAATTGGGCCATTCCGTTGGCTCCAAGTTACAACTCGGAATCTGAATCACGTATCATCAGTGACTGCAAAATCTCTTTTACCCACTTTCGAATCACTGTTTAAGGCAATTTTCCAACTTTCGAAATTCCGTAAGTCGAAAAAACCGCAAACCTCTCTTGCCCAAAATTTGAAACGTTTTTCAAAAGAGATTTCATCGGCGACCATTCTAATCATTGTTTGAGGCACTTTTCCAACTTTCGAAAAAACTACAATAAACCTCTCTTGCCCAAAATTTGAACCCTTTTTCAAAATAGATTTCATCGACGACGATCCTAATCCCCAATTCATTACCTGAGTTGATTAAAACCGTCTCTGCATGCACTCTATTTATATCGAACTTGTCCTGCATTTGAATGCCATCCAATTATTTTTATTTATATAAACAAACAATTATCAAGGGCACAACTCGGTTTTTAGTTTATTCCAAAAGGGGAAAAAATTAATAAATCTTTTTCTGTATAACTGGTTGCCTGTGCGCTTTAAACAATTATAATTTAAGAAGCCTTTGAGGAAAATAATGCTGGAAAATGTGGTTTAAAGTTCTGCGGGATGTGGTTGTAAGCAAGTGCGCAAACAATTAAATAACTTTTCGTTCGCCATGAAAATAATATTATGCAGACAAATACCTATATTTTATTGCAAAACGGCGCCAAAACTTGTTGGAAAATAATTTTTTGTTGAAATCATTTGCTTGTTTGTCCAGGTACAAACCCAAATATGAATAACGGTATAGCCACAATGTAGTAACACTGAAATTGTATGAAAACCTTTCGAATTATAAATAGGAGCAAAACACGTAACATTTAAAATAAATAGATTTTTGTGGGAATTATTTGTGAAGCATCTATTGTCGCTTTGTAAAAAAATGTCCAAATACTACGAAAAATCTATATTTAATCCAACCATTTTCGCGTTTCATTATTTCAAGCAACATAATGTAATAAATAAAAAGAAAAATTGTTAATACATTTCGAACTCACTTGAAATATTAACGATTGTGTTTAGAGAGCTCTCCGTAGAATCATTGCACTTTTATAACACTTTCGATGTAGTAGAAAGACTGAACACGACTCGAACTAAAGATATGTGTGAAACTAAGAATAGAACTCCGTCCATGAGTTTGGTTGTTTATAGATTGTCTTCAAACTTAACCCCACTTTTTTCACTGTCCAGCTACTTATTTTGTGCCACAATTCAATTTCGGCTGATTTACAACATTCGGCCACTTCTTAATTTAATTATCGTCAATTTTAAATTGTAGAATTTTCAAAATGGCGCGCGCGTTTGCGCCAAAATGGTTGGTCGGCAACATGCAAAACGACAAAAACTTTTACTTTTATCATTCTTTTTCCGCGTTCCGATTTTTGCAATCTTTTGGGGCATTACAAATTTTACAATTGTTTTCACGATTGAAAATTATCCAAAATATGCGATTTCGGGACCATGATGGGTGCTGTAATTAAACTGTATTTGTCTATATTGTGAGTAATGTGACCTGAAAACTAAGCTTCAGCACCTTATTTGGAAGTATTACGCGAGAATTTACATTCTATCTTGCATCTTACAATTAAGAACATATGTTATTTTTTAATTGTTTTGGTCGCGCTTTGAAAAACAACATTATCGGGAAATTGTATATCCTGTTTTATTTTTAAGCAATCATTAATTGTGTGAGTTGCAGACAACACATTTAATTGTTTTTTAAAATAATACGATATGGTTTGAATCGATGGATTCAAATGTCAGGTCAGCATGATTTCGAGACACAAAATCCTGCATACTAAACAGCACATACAAGACCTTTTGATAATGATTCGTTCACCTGGAATTTAGCCAATTACAATTTTTATTTATCTTACTCATAGTTGGCACATAGCTAGGAGTCGAATTATATGAATAATTGCAATAAAATTCGCACGATCGCTAGTTGGATGAATCAGCATTTGTTCGTCTAAAAATCGGCCGTGTGTATAAACATTTACGTCCACCATAGATCGATATGGTACCGGATGCAGAACAAAAGGGATAAACCGGAAGCACTACATGGACACTCATGAAATTTGTTATGAACGTTATGTATACCTACTATTTCATTGCGATGTACGATGTAACGGAATAAATGTACTTATTTTTCGGCGCTAAACGAACGATAAAATGTTTTTTATGCAACTGATTGTTTATTACGTCTTCTTTGACATCATCCAGTGTCAGAATTGGCGCGAGAGGAAGCCGGTTATTAAAACGCAACAAGGTTTAATAGAAGGGGTGAGTTTCACTAAACAATTTCAATAATTAAACGTGTCCACTCTCCAGCTTAAGATTATAACTGACACGGGAAAGAGCGTAAATGCGTTTTTGGGAATTCCTTATGCGTCACCTCCTTTGGGCGATTTACGATTCGCACCACCTCAGAAACATCCCGAATGGAACGGGACTAAACTAGCCACTAGCTTTGGGCCCCACTGTCCACAACTACCCATAAAACCCGGAGTCAACGATCAGGAGAACTGTTTGCATTTGAATATTTGGGCACCTGAGGTAAAACATCTTTGAAATTAAGTCGGGTGCGATTGAGTCTTTAATCCCTTAAACAATAGAATTCCGGTCTATATGCACCGCTTCCCGTTGTTGTGTTCTTCGAAGGAAAAAACTTCTACCAGAGCAGTGAATTGCCCATAAGTGGTCAGGACTTGGCAGCCGAAGGCTTAGTCACAGTCAGCATGAATTATCGCTTGAACGTTTTTGGATTTTTTTGCTTGGGGACGAGCGAGGCGCGGGGCAATCTCGGAATGTTGGACCAATATTTAGGTCTTTTGTGGATTCGAGAAAATGTGAAGCAATTCGGTGGAGATTCCGAGAAAATTACATTGTTTGGCCACCAATCTGGAGCAGCTAGTGTGGCTTTTCATATGGTGTCGCCACGAACAGCTGGTTTGTTCTATTACCAATGCCGACATAAATATAACATTGCACTTTGAAGGTTTTTTTCAAAGAGTTATTATTTCATCCGGTAGTGCTACGGCGTCTTGGCAGAAACGAAACGATCCGATAGTTGCCTCCAAACAAATACTTCGCATGTTGGGATGCGATGGATACACTGTAAATCCTTTAAATTGTCTTCGCTCCAAAAAAGTTGAACACATACTACAAGCTTTGGACGAATACTCAGAAGTAGGTACTAGATATACAAAATCAATCTATTGAAACATAATTGAAAGCAGTCTTTTAAGTGGAACGATAAATTCTTTCCCGTAATCGATACATTTCTACCGGAGCATAATCGCTACCTCCCTATGGACTTCAACTATGCGTTGAAAGAAGGCACGTTCCTACAAGTACCAATTTTGACTGGAATATCAAAACCCATAGCAGACGAACAATTCAGTAATTTATTAAACCAATTAATTACAGGGAACTCCCCTCACAACCAAATTATTTCAGTGCAATGGCTAGAACTGGCAAGTCAAGGATACAGTCAGTTACAACAATACACCGAAAAGGCAAAAATTCAAGAAATTTTCCGGCTGTACAAGTTTAGTAACACCAACAAGGATCAAATTTTTGATCTAATCAAATGGAAGTACTTCTCGTCAAACCAGGGAGATGTGCGCATCCTTTACGACGAACTCCGAGATTTTGATTTTCAGGCGAAAATAGAAGCTCCACATTTTTTACAGTTATCATATTTCATGTCCTCGTATCAGCCAATTTATGTGTACTATATGGACGACGTAGGATTTGTTGTAAACACAACTGATTCGACAATAACCACTGATCTGCTCTTGTTATTTGGTCCAGTTTTGTTGAAACAGGTAGCTAGGCGACGTTTCAGCTCGAGTGAGATGAACTTGAGTCGTCAGATCAAACAATTGTGGACCAGTTTCATCATGTTTGGGTATTGTCATTATATGCATGTTTTTTCCGTGCCAATTTAAAGAGGCTCATTTCCAGCAATCCTACACCAAAAAACGGTATGAAACCCTGGCGTAAGTATGTCGCCGGTGATTTGTATGTGGAACATTTTGGTCCTGTAACATCGTACACTAACGAGGAGAACAAAAAACGTGTACAAGGGGTACTGTTTTGGAACCAACTACTACCGAAGATTTCTAACTTCAAAAATAACTTCTCTAATAACATCCCGAGAGAAATGCAGCACAGTCCAGGTCAGATTTTAAAGAAAAAATTGTTTGTTATTTTTTTTATTGTAGATCCTGCAGCCGGCTTCAGACACGCCATGTACACGTTGGTGGCTCTTGTCATTGCTTTGTTGGCACTCCTGTTAATTTGTATCGTCCTACTTAAGAAGAGATCAAAAGAACGCCAGTCCCACTTGCACATGGGTTACTGATTCAACCAGGAAATTATTTTATTACTTATTTTTCCTTTCAATCACGGGGTCGAAAATTTTGTGTCAATTTTAGAGAACGTCTCTTTTAGGCCGGCGTAGAAAAATATACAGCTGAACTTGATTGTACATACATAGACAATCGCTTTGTTATTGGTGAGGGACTACCAAGTTTGTACATTGATTTTTGAGCGATATTATTACCTAGGCCAAATTGCACTTTTGATTATGTAGTTTTTAAGACAAGACAACAGGAATGACATAAAAACTGGAAACTATTTAATCGTTTAATTTTATTTGTGATGAATCTATAATTTGCTTATTCTAATAGAGATGATGAAGAACTTGGGGGCGTGAGCGAGATTTTCACTGTGGCACTGAAACAAAACATAATAATTAGTAGACAATCCGCTGCAAAACACTTGTTAAACTTAATCTCACATAAAATGAAATTTTTGAATTAATAAATCACAGGTCCAAAACACATCAATTCCTATTTTAACCAAACTATGTTTTGACAACATTTTTGGTACTTTTGTTAAGATTATTTTTTAGCTTGTTCAAAACCAATTTCATACAAAAAAGTATGATTTTCTTTCGTTAAATCATTCATTACCACTTCTAATAAGGCCCCTTCAGCTCAACATTTTTTTAAGGATTCTGCCCTGTAAACAGATTGATGTAATTAATGCAGCTGGTTATGCGGGTACTAAATTAGCACAAAAAGATTTTAGAGATGGCATATACTTTAAAAGCAGGACAGAATCCTTTAAAAAGTTTTGTGTGCTGAAGGGGCCTTACTAGTAGTATTATCTAAAATTTTGATTAGAATGAGTGAGAAAATATGAAAAATATTATACAGGCTGAGTCATTAGTGCGGGATCGGTCCATAACTCCTGAACCATGTAAGCTACAAAAAAATGTTTAATACAATTTGTACACCGTTTGCCAGGCTGCACAACCTAAAAATATTTTAACGTATACAGGTGTTCCAAAATGCACGAATGCTACACAACTTTGTTTTTTCAAATAGAACTGCCTATATTTTATTTCAGCGTTGGAACCCTTTTTGTGATAGCTTTATAGTGGTATATGGTATTTTACATTTTAGACCACCGCTATCAATGTACAATTTTTTTTTCAAATTTTTTGTTATTTGCAGAGGTTCACTTAAAAATTTACTGAGAGGCTGTTTTAGCAGCTAGAAGGCTGAAAGTTGGCAGAAATATGAATAAAGGATTGGTCTTTAAGCCCGATATGCAAAATATAATTTTTACTATACAGGCTCTTCAATTATTCGTGTCGCATTATACTATTTTTAAATAAGCTTAACTTCGACTGCTGATATTTGCGCCAATCTTGTAGTTTTTGCTCTGAAAAAAATCTATGAGTTGATAACTTTTTTAATTTACAATATACTCACCGAGCATTATTCTGTTTCACTCACTACTTGCATAGACAAGAGCATAGGCACAAGAGTTTGACACTTTCCTCGCTATATTTTACAGGTTTCTATAAAAATACTAAATTCGAGCGACTCGACTGTAGCGCCCCGCTCCTTCAAAAACATTCAAAAGCCTAACCATGACCTACCATACGGGTCCCGATACTGCAATACAAGCTGACAAGAGAAATACTTGTTTTTATGTAATAGCAATGATTATATATTGGAAAGATCTCTCACCTTACGGGTAAAAACGTACCCAGAAAATGTGTTGGCCGACAGAGGGCCAGTCTGGACCTCTGTATAGCAGCACAAGAACTAAAAGTAGTAATTGCAACCAGTGGCCCTCTGTGTCCCAGCACAAGAACTAAAATGAGTAATATCTTGGTTTGTAGCCAAGATTAACTTTGATTTGAAACTTCTTCTTTTATAAGTTAGGTGGTTTTGCCATTTCAGCGACGATATACGGAATAATATAGCCCAAAATATACGTATTCATGAGAGTATAATATACGTTTATATTTCGTTTAGACGTAGAAGCTAGACGTATTTTTATAGGATATATTTAGTTTACTAATAACACACAAAACGAAATACGTGGTAAAAAGCGGATACCCCTCACACGGCTCAAGAACATTAATTAATATAAAGTCAGTTACGATCTTGCCAGACAACCATCACCAGATGAATTCTAGGTATATGTACAATTATGGACACCCAAGAATAACACCTAGCCGACCGCGGGGTAATGTAGTGGAGACCCCCACCTCTCATAATCTGTCCCACCTATCGCTCGACCAGTCGACCGCATTAGTGATGGGCTTAATAGTTCTTTTCAGTGAACTAGTTCGCGCGAACTAATTACCTGCTGCGAACAACGGATTACAGACATTTTTAATAATCATTGGTTTTTAAACCTTCGAACCAAACAAATCCGAACTTTTTTTTTCTAATGTATATTGTGTAATTTATAACTCACTAGTGGTCAACGTTCTTGTTTAACTATGTGTATACAACGGTCACCAACATATTATTATTATTATTACTTAAATGATGGGGAAAAAAATTTGGTACTTTAAATAAAATGTAAACATGTAAAAAAAATTAATGTAAACTTTAATGAAAGACAATCCGTAATTAAACTCCAAAAACAAACAACATTTATTGATTGGCATTGAGAAAGTGGTCCAGATTAAATGTCCTCACTAGTCACGCAATTGCTTTTGATTTTTTGCCGTAGCCCGTCCAAATTTTTTGGTCTATTAAAATAATAAACCTTCGAACCTTCGAATCCAAGCAAACCCGAACCTTTTTTTTCTAATGTTTATTGTGTAATACAACTCCCTAACGGTCGACGTCCGTGTTTAACTATATATACAACGATTTTTGAAATATTAATTGAGAATGCAGTTGCTCTTAAACTGAATTGGTAGGTCTCGAGTTGCGCATAGAGACTGATGACCCATGAAGGTTGACGGGTAACTGAGTGCTGCCAAATATTCTCAAGACATTTTTCGGTTTTGAGACTGATTCTTCTTCATCGATCTCTTCACGACTTACAGTTATATCAAATTAATGACCGTCCTGGTCGTGTCGATATTCTCCTCAACAGAGGAGAAGCTGTAACAATGAATAGATTGATGTTTGGATTCACAACGATGCCGGGAAATGTTTTGCACTTTTTTTTAATCTTATTGTCAACAAGGAAGCTAACCTAAACATGAACAGACTCGAACTGACACTTTGAAGTTTTGCTACACTAAATTGATGCACAATGTTTTTCCATGGCCAACGCAGCCTCGTTTTTTTTTGAACGCACCTTACATTACATTACAATGTACATTATTAGGAACAGATAGATAAACATATTTTCATCATTTGTTTAAGTTAATTTAAAATAATAAAAATTTCGTCTGAATAAAAATAGCTTCCTGAGCAACCCGAAAATCCTAAGCAAAAGCTTCCTGAGCAACCCGAGAATCCCGAGCAAAAGCTTCTTGAGCAACCTGAGAATTCCGAGCAAAAGCTTCTTAAGTAACCCGAGAATCCCGATCAAAAGCTTCTTGAGCAACCCGCAAATCCTAAGCAAAAGCTTCCTGAGCAACCCGAGAATCCCGAGCAAAAGCTTCCTGAGCAACTTGAATATCCTAAGCAAAAGCTTCCTGAGCAACCCGAAATTTCCGAGCAAAAGCTTCCTGAGCAACTTGAATATCCTAAACAAAAGCTTCATGAGCAACCCGAGAATCCCGAGCAAAAGCTTCCTGAGCAACTTGAATATCCTAAGCAAAAGCTTCCTGAGTAACCCGAGAATCCCGAGCAAAAGCTTCCTGAGCAACTTGAATATCCTAAGCAAAAGCTTCCTGAGCAACCCGAGAATCCCGAGCAAAAGCTTCCTGAGCAACCTGAGAATTCCGAGCAAAAGCTTCCTGAGTAACCCGAGAATCCCGATCAAAAGCTTCCTGAGCAACCCGAAAATCCTAAGCAAAAGCTTCCTGAGCAACCCGAGAATCCCGAGCAAAAGCTTCCTGAGCAACTTGAATATCCTAAGCAAAAGCTTCCTGAGTAACCCGAGAACCCCGAGCAAAAGCTTCCTGAGCAACTTGAATATCCTAAGCAAAAGCTTCCTGAGTAACCCGAGAATCCCGAGCAAAAGCTTCCTGAGCAACCCGAGAATCCCGAGCAAAAGCTTCCTGAGCAACTTGAATATCCTAAGCAAAAGCTTCCTGAGCAACCCGAGAATCCCGATCAAAAGCTTCCTAAGCAACCCGAAAATCCTAAGCAAAAGCTTCCTGAGCAACCCGAGAATATCGAGCAAAAGCTTCCTGAGCAACTTGAATATCTTAAGCAAAAGCTTCCTGAGCAACCCGAAATTCCCGAGCAAAAGCTTCCTGAGCAACTTGAATATCCTAAGCAAAAGCTTCCTGAGCAACCCGAAATTCCCGAGCAAAAGCTTCCTGAGCAACTTGAATATCCTAAGCAAAAGCTTCCTGAGTAACCCGAGAATCCCGAGCAAAAGCTTCCTGAGCAACCAGAGAATCCCGAGCAAAAGCTTCCTGAGCAACCTGAGAATTCCGAGCAAAAGCTTCCTGAGTAACCCGAGAATCCCGATCAAAAGCTTCCTGAGCAACCCGAAAATCCTAAGCAAAAGCTTCCTGAGCAACTTGAATATCCTAAGCAAAAGCTTCTTGAGTAACCCGAGAATCCCGAGCAAAAGCTTCCTGAGCAACCCGAGAATTTCGAGCAAAAGCTTCCTGAGCAACTTGAATATCCTAAGCAAAAGCTTCCTGAGCAACCCGAAAATCCCGAGCAAAAGCTTCCTGAGCAACCCGAGAACTCCGAGCAAAAGCTTCCTGAGCAACTTGAATATCCTAAGCAAAAGCTTCCTGAGCAACCCGAGAATGCCGAACGAAAGCTTCCTGAGCAACTTGAATATCCTAAGCAAAAGCTTCCTAAGTAACCCGAGAATCCCGAGCAAAAGCTTCCTGAGCAATTTGAATATCCTAAGCAAAAGCTTCCTGAGCAACCCGAAATTCCCGAGCAAAAGCTTCCTGAGCAACTTGAATATCCTAAGCAAAAGCTTCCTGAGCAACCCGAGAATACCGAGCAAAAGCTTCCTGAGCAACCTGAGAATTCCGAGCAAAAGCTTCCTGAGTAACCCGAGAATCCCGATCAAAAGCTTCCTGAGCAACCCGAAAATCCTAAGCAAAAGCTTCCTGAGCAACCCGAGAATCCCGAGCAAAAGCTTCCTGAGCAACT
This sequence comes from Eledona agricola, assembly GCA_964023215.1. Lineage (NCBI taxonomy): Eukaryota > Metazoa > Arthropoda > Insecta > Coleoptera > Tenebrionidae > Eledona > Eledona agricola. The sequence goes on along the minus strand of OZ026862.1, from coordinate 16,885,421 downwards.
TGAATATCCTAAGCAAAAGCTTCCTGAGTAACCCGAGAACCCCGAGCAAAAGCTTCCTGAGCAACTTGAATATCCTAAGCAAAAGCTTCCTGAGTAACCCGAGAATCCCGAGCAAAAGCTTCCTGAGCAACCCGAGAATCCCGAGCAAAAGCTTCCTGAGCAACTTGAATATCCTAAGCAAAAGCTTCCTGAGCAACCCGAGAATCCCGATCAAAAGCTTCCTAAGCAACCCGAAAATCCTAAGCAAAAGCTTCCTGAGCAACCCGAGAATCCCGAGCAAAAGCTTCCTGAGCAACCCGAGAATATCGAGCAAAAGCTTCCTGAGCAACTTGAATATCTTAAGCAAAAGCTTCCTGAGCAACCCGAAATTCCCGAGCAAAAGCTTTTTGAGCAACTTGAATATCCTAAGCAAAAGCTTCCTGAGCAACCCGAAATTCCCGAGCAAAAGCTTCCTGAGCAACTTGAATATCCTAAGCAAAAGCTTCCTGAGTAACCCGAGAATCCCGAGCAAAAGCTTCCTGAGCAACCAGAGAATCCCGAGCAAAAGCTTCCTGAGCAACCTGAGAATTCCGAGCAAAAGCTTCCTGAGTAACCCGAGAATCCCGATCAAAAGCTTCCTGAGCAACCCGAAAATCCTAAGCAAAAGCTTCCTGAGCAACTTGAATATCCTAAGCAAAAGCTTCTTGAGTAACCCGAGAATCCCGAGCAAAAGCTTCCTGAGCAACCCGAGAATCTCGAGCAAAAGCTTCCTGAGCAACTTGAATATCCTAAGCAAAAGCTTCCTGAGCAACCCGAAAATCCCGAGCAAAAGCTTCCTGAGCAACCCGAGAACTCCGAGCAAAAGCTTCCTGAGCAACTTGAATATCCTAAGCAAAAGCTTCCTGAGCAACCCGAGAATGCCGAACGAAAGCTTCCTGAGCAACTTGAATATCCTAAGCAAAAGCTTCCTAAGTAACCCGAGAATCCCGAGCAAAAGCTTCCTGAGCAATTTGAATATCCTAAGCAAAAGCTTCCTGAGCAACCCGAAATTCCCGAGCAAAAGCTTCCTGAGCAACTTGAATATCCTAAGCAAAAGCTTCCTGAGCAACCCGAAAATCCCGAGCAAAAGCTTCCTGAGCAACCCGAGAACTCCGAGCAAAAGCTTCCTGAGCAACTTGAATATCCTAAGCAAAAGCTTCCTGAGCAACCCGAGAATGCCGAACGAAAGCTTCCTGAGCAACTTGAATATCCTAAGCAAAAGCTTCCTGAGCAACCCGAGAATCCCGAGCGAAAGCTCCCTGAGCAACCCGAGAATATCGAGCAAAAGCTTCCTGAGCAACTTGAATATCCTAAGCAAAAGCTTCCTGAGCAACCCGAAAATCCCGAGCAAAAGCTTCCTAAGTAACCCGAGAATCCCGAGCAAAAGCTTCCTGAGCAATTTGAATATCCTAAGCAAAAGCTTCCTGAGCAACCCGAAATTCCCGAGCAAAAGCTTCCTGAGCAACTTGAATATCCTAAGCAAAAGCTTCCTGAGTAACCCGAGAATCTCGAGCAAAAGCTTCCTGAGCAACCCGAGAATCCCGAGCAAAAGCTTCCTGAGCAACCTGAGAATTCCGAGCAAAAGCTTCCTGAGTAACCCGAGAATCCCGATCAAAAGCTTCCTGAGCAACCCGAAAATCCTAAGCAAAAGCTTCCTGAGCAACCCGAGAATATCGAGCAAAAGCTTCCTGAGCAACTTGAATATCCTAAGCAAAAGCTTCCTGAGTAACCCGAGAACCCCGAGCAAAAGCTTCCTGAGCAACTTGAATATCCTAAGCAAAAGCTTCCTGAGTAACCCGAGAATCCCGAGCAAAAGCTTCCTGAGCAACTTGAATATCCTAAGCAAAAGCTTCCTGAGCAACCCGAGAATCCCGAGCAAAAGCTTCCTGAGCAACCTGAGAATTTCGAGCAAAAGCTTCCTGAGTAACCCGAGAATCCCGATCAAAAGCTTCCTGACCAACCCGAAAATCCTAAGCAAAAGCTTCCTGAGCAACCCGAGAATATCGAGCAAAAGCTTCCTGAGCAACTTGAATATCCTAAGCAAAAGCTTCCTGAGTAACCCGAGAACCCCGAGCAAAAGCTTCCTGAGCAACTTGAATATCCTAAGCAAAAGCTTCCTGAGTAACCCGAGAATCCCGAGCAAAAGCTTCCTGAGCAACTTGAATATCCTAAGCAAAAGCTTCCTGAGCAACCCGAGAATCCCGAGCAAAAGCTTCCTGAGCAACCTGAGAATTTCGAGCAAAAGCTTCCTGAGTAACCCGAGAATCCCGATCAAAAGCTTCCTGAGCAACCCGAAAATCCTAAGCAAAAGCTTCCTGAGCAACCCGAGAATATCGAGCAAAAGCTTCCTGAGCAACTTGAATATCCTAAGCAAAAGCTTCCTGAGTAACCCGAGAACCCCGAGCAAAAGCTTCCTGAGCAACTTGAATATCCTAAGCAAAAGCTTCCTGAGTAACCCGAGAATCCCGAGCAAAAGCTTCCTGAGCAACTTGAATATCCTAAGCAAAAGCTTCCTGAGCAACCCAAGAATCCCGAGCAAAAGCTTCCTGAGCAACCTGAGAATTTCGAGCAAAAGCTTCCTGAGTAACCCGAGAATCCCGATCAAAAGCTTCCTGACCAACCCGAAAATCCTAAGCAAAAGCTTCCTGAGCAACCCGAGAATCCCGAGCAAAAGCTTCCTGAGAAACTTGAATATCCTAAGCAAAAGCTTCCTGAGTAACCCGAGAACCCCGAGCAAAAGCTTCCTGAGCAACTTGAATGTCCTAAGCAAAAGCTTCCTGAGTAACCCGAGAATCCCGAGCAAAAGCTTCCTGAGCAACTTGAATATCCTAAGCAAAAGCTTCCTGAGCAACCCGAGAATATCGAGCAAAAGCTTCCTGAGCAACTTGAATATTCTAAGCAAAAGCTTCCTGAGTAACCCGAGAATCCCGAGCAAAAGCTTCCTGAGCAACCCGAGAATCCCGAGCAAAAGCTTCCTGAGCAACTTGAATATCCTAAGCAAAAGCTTCCTGAGTAACCCGAGAATCCCGAGCAAAAGCTTCCTGAGCAACTTGAATATCCTAAGCAAAAGCTTCCTGAGCAACCCGAAAATCCCGAGCAAAAGCTTCCTGAGCAACCCGAGAATATCGAGCAAAAGCTTCCTGAGCAACTTGAATATTCTAAACAAAAGCTTCCTGAGTAACCCGAGAATCCCGAGCAAAAGCTTCCTGAGCAACCCGAGAATCCTGAGCAAAAGCTTCCTGAGCAACTTGAATATCCTAAGCAAAAGCTTCCTGAGTAACCCGAGAATCCCGAGCAAAAGCTTCCTGAGCAACCCGAGAATCCCGAGCAAAAGCTTCCTGAGCAACTTGAATATCCTAAGCAAAAGCTTCCTGAGCAACCCGAGAATCCCGAGCAAAAGCTTCCTGAGCAACCCGAGAATATCGAGCAAAAGCTTCCTGAGCAACTTGAATATCCTAAGCAAAAGCTTCCTGAGCAACCCGAGAATCCCGAGCGAAAGCTTCCTGAGCAACCCGAGAATATCGAGCAAAAGCTTCTTAAGCAACTTGAATATCCTAAGCAAAAGCTTCCTGAGCAACCCGAGAATTCCGAGCAAAAGCTTCCTGAGCAACCCGAGAATCTCGAGCAAAAGCTTCCTGAGCAACTTAAATATCCTAACCAAAAGCTTCCTGAGCAACCCGAGAAGCCAGAGCGAAAACTTCCTGAGCAACCCGAGAATGCCGAGCGAAAGCTTCCTGAGCAACCCGAGAATCCCGAGCAAAAGCTTCCTGAGTAACCCGAGAATCCCGAGCAAAAGCTTCCTGAGCAACCCGAGAATCCCGAGCAAAAGCTTCCTGAGCAACTTGAATATCCTAAGCAAAAGCTTCCTGAGCAACCCGAGAATCCCGAGCAAAAGCTTCCTGAGCAACTTGAATATCCTAAGCAAAAGCTTCCTGAGCAACCCAAGAATCCCGAGCGAAAGCTTCCTGAGCAACCCGAGAATGCCGAGCGAAAGCTTCCTGAGCAACCCGAGAATCCCGAGCAAAAGCTTCCTGAGCAACCCGAGAATCCCGATCAAAAGCTTCCTGAGCAACCCGAGAATCCCGAGCAAAAGCTTCCTGAGCAACTTAAATATCCTAAGCAAAAGCTTCTTGAGCAACCCGAGAATGCCGAGCGAAAGCTTCCTGAGCAACCCGAGAATGCCGAGCAAAAGCTTCCTGAGCAACCCGAGAATCCCGATCAAAAGCTTCCTGAGCAACCCGAGAATCCCGATCAAAAGCTTCCTGAGCAACCCGAGAATCCCGAGCAAAAGCTTCCTGAGCAACTTGAATATCCTAAGCAAAAGCTTCCTGAGCAACCCGAGAATGCCGAGCGAAAGCTTCCTGAGCAACCCGAGAATGCCGAGCGAAAGCTTCCTGAGCAACCCGAGAATCCCGAGCAAAAGCTTCCTGAGCAACCCGAGAATCCCGAGCAAAAGCTTCCTGAGCAACTTGAATATCCTAAGCAAAAGCTTCCTGAGCAACCCGAGAATCCCGATCAAAAGCTTCCTGAGCAACCCGAGAATCCCGATCAAAAGCTTCCTGAGCAACCCGAGAATCCCGAGCAAAAGCTTCCTGAGCAACTTGAATATCCTAAGCAAAAGCTTCCTGAGCAACCCGAGAATGCCGAGCGAAAGCTTCCTGAGCAACCCGAGAATGCCGAGCGAAAGCTTCCTGAGCAACCCGAGAATCCCGAGCAAAAGCTTCCTGAGCAACCCGAGAATGCCGAGCAAAAGCTTCCTGAGCAACCCGAGAATCCCGATCAAAAGCTTCCTGAGCAACCCGAGAATCCCGATCAAAAGCTTCCTGAGCAACTTGAATATCCTAAGCAAAAGCTTCCTGAGCAACCCGAGAATGCCGAGCGAAAGCTTCCTGAGCAACCCGAGAATGCCGAGCGAAAGCTTCCTGAGCAACCCGAGAATCCCGAGCAAAAGCTTCCTGAGCAACCCGAGAATCCCGAGCAAAAGCTTCCTGAGCAACTTGAATATCCTAAGCAAAAGCTTCCTGAGCAACCCGAGAATCCCGATCAAAAGCTTCCTGAGCAACCCGAGAATCCCGATCAAAAGCTTCCTGAGCAACCCGAGAATCCCGAGCAAAAGCTTCCTGAGCAACTTGAATATCCTAAGCAAAAGCTTCCTGAGCAACCCGAGAATGCCGAGCGAAAGCTTCCTGAGCAACCCGAGAATGCCGAGCGAAAGCTTCCTGAGCAACCCGAGAATCCCGAGCAAAAGCTTCCTGAGCAACCCGAGAATCCCGAGCAAAAGCTTCCTGAGCAACTTGAATATCCTAAGCAAAAGCTTCCTGAGCAACCCGAGAATCCCGATCAAAAGCTTCCTGAGCAACCCGAGAATCCCGATCAAAAGCTTCCTGAGCAACCCGAGAATCCCGAGCAAAAGCTTCCTGAGCAACTTGAATATCCTAAGCAAAAGCTTCCTGAGCAACCCGAGAATGCCGAGCGAAAGCTTCCTGAGCAACCCGAGAATGCCGAGCGAAAGCTTCCTGAGCAACCCGAGAATCCCGAGCAAAAGCTTCCTGAGCAACCCGAGAATGCCGAGCAAAAGCTTCCTGAGCAACCCGAGAATCCCGATCAAAAGCTTCCTGAGCAACCCGAGAATCCCGATCAAAAGCTTCCTGAGCAACCCGAGAATATCGAGCAAAAGCTTCCTGAGCAACTTGAATATCCTAAGCAAAAGCTTCCTGAGTAACCCGAGAACCCCGAGCAAAAGCTTCCTGAGCAACTTGAATATCCTAAGCAAAAGCTTCCTGAGTAACCCGAGAATCCCGAGCAAAAGCTTCCTGAGCAACTTGAATATCCTAAGCAAAAGCTTCCTGAGCAACCCGAGAATCCCGAGCAAAAGCTTCCTGAGCAACCTGAGAATTCCGAGCAAAAGCTTCCTGAGTAACCCGAGAATCCCGATCAAAAGCTTCCTGAGCAACCCGAAAATCCTAAGCAAAAGCTTCCTGAGCAACCCGAGAATCCCGAGCAAAAGCTTCCTGAGCAACTTGAATATCCTAAGCAAAAGCTTCCTGAGTAACCCGAGAACCCCGAGCAAAAGCTTCCTGAGCAACTTGAATATCCTAAGCAAAAGCTTCCTGAGTAACCCGAGAATCCCGAGCAAAAGCTTCCTGAGCAACTTGAATATCCTAAGCAAAAGCTTCCTGAGCAACCCGAGAATATCGAGCAAAAGCTTCCTGAGCAACTTGAATATTCTAAGCAAAAGCTTCCTGAGTAACCCGAGAATCCCGAGCAAAAGCTTCCTGAGCAACCCGAGAATCCCGAGCAAAAGCTTCCTGAGCAACTTGAATATCCTAAGCAAAAGCTTCCTGAGCAACCCAAGAATCCCGAGCAAAAGCTTCCTGAGCAACTTGAATATCCTAAGCAAAAGCTTCCTGAGCAACCCGAGAATCCCGAGCAAAAGCTTCCTGAGCAACCCGAGAATATCGAGCAAAAGCTTCCTGCGCAACTTGAATATTCTAAGCAAAAGCTTCCTGAGTAACCCGAGAATCCCGAGCAAAAGCTTCCTGAGCAACTTGAATATCCTAAGCAAAAGCTTCCTGAGCAACCCGAAAATCCCGAGCAAAAGCTTCCTGAGCAACCCGAGAATATCGAGCAAAAGCTTCCTGAGCAACTTGAATATTCTAAACAAAAGCTTCCTGAGTAACCCGAGAATCCCGAGCAAAAGCTTCCTGAGCAACTTGAATATCCTAAGCAAAAGCTTCCTGAGTAACCCGAGAATCCCGAGCAAAAGCTTCCTGAGCAACTTGAATATCCTAAGCAAAAGCTTCCTGAGCAACCCGAAAATCCCGAGCAAAAGCTTCCTGAGCAACCCGAGAATATCGAGCAAAAGCTTCCTGAGCAACTTGAATATTCTAAACAAAAGCTTCCTGAGTAACCCGAGAATCCCGAGCAAAAGCTTCCTGAGCAACCCGAGAATCCTGAGCAAAAGCTTCCTGAGCAACTTGAATATCCTAAGCAAAAGCTTCCTGAGTAACCCGAGAATCCCGAGCAAAAGCTTCCTGAGCAACCCGAGAATCCCGAGCAAAAGCTTCCTGAGCAACCTGAGAATTCCGAGCAAAAGCTTCCTGAGTAACCCGAGAATCCCGATCAAAAGCTTCCTGAGCAACCCGAAAATCCTAAGCAAAAGCTTCCTGAGCAATCCGAGAATATCGAGCAAAAGCTTCCTGAGCAACTTGAATATCCTAAGCAAAAGCTTCCTGAGTAACCCGAGAACCCCGAGCAAAAGCTTCCTGAGCAACTTGAATATCCTAAGCAAAAGCTTCCTGAGTAACCCGAGAATCCCGAGCAAAAGCTTCCTGAGCAACTTGAATATCCTAAGCAAAAGCTTCCTGAGCAACCCGAGAATCCCGAGCAAAAGCTTCCTGAGCAACCTGAGAATTCCGAGCAAAAGCTTCCTGAGTAACCCGAGAATCCCGATCAAAAGCTTCCTGAGCAACCCGAAAATCCTAAGCAAAAGCTTCCTGAGCAACCCGAGAATCCCGAGCAAAAGCTTCCTGAGCAACTTGAATATCCTAAGCAAAAGCTTCCTGAGTAACCCGAGAACCCCGAGCAAAAGCTTCCTGAGCAACTTGAATATCCCAAGCAAAAGCTTCCTGAGTAACCCGAGAATCCCGAGCAAAAGCTTCCTGAGCAACTTGAATATCCTAAGCAAAAGCTTCCTGAGCAACCCGAGAATATCGAGCAAAAGCTTCCTGAGCAACTTGAATATTCTAAGCAAAAGCTTCCTGAGTAACCCGAGAATCCCGAGCAAAAGCTTCCTGAGCAACCCGAGAATCCCGAGCAAAAGCTTCCTGAGCAACTTGAATATCCTAAGCAAAAGCTTCCTGAGCAACCCGAGAATCCCGAGCAAAAGCTTCCTGAGCAACTTGAATATCCTAAGCAAAAGCTTCCTGAGCAACCCAAGAATCCCGAGCAAAAGCTTCCTGAGCAACTTGAATATCCTAAGCAAAAGCTTCCTGAGCAACCCGAGAATCCCGAGCAAAAGCTTCCTGAGCAACCCGAGAATATCGAGCAAAAGCTTCCTGCGCAACTTGAATATTCTAAGCAAAAGCTTCCTGAGTAACCCGAGAATCCCGAGCAAAAGCTTCCTGAGCAACCCGAGAATCCCGAGCAAAAGCTTCCTGAGCAACTTGAATATCCTAAGCAAAAGCTTCCTGAGCAACCCGAGAATCCCGAGCAAAAGCTTCCTGAGCAACTTGAATATCCTAAGCAAAAGCTTTCTGAGCAACTTGAATATCCTAAGCAAAAGCTTCCTGAGCAACCCGAGAATCCCGAGCAAAAGCTTCCTGAGCAACCCGAGAATCCCGAGCAAAAGCTTCCTGAGCAACTTAAATATTCTAAGCAAAAGCTTCCTGAGCAACCCGAGAAGCCCGAGCGAAAGCTTCCTGAGCAACCCGAGAATCCCGATCAAAAGCTTCCTGAGCAACCCGAGAATCCCGAGCAAAAGCTTCCTGAGCAACCCGAAAATCCTAAGCAAAAGCTTCCTGAGCAACCCGAGAATATCGAGCAAAAGCTTCCTGAGCAACTTGAATATCCTAAGCAAAGGCTTCGTGAGCAACCCGAAAATCCCGAGCAAAAGCTTCCTGAGCAACTTGAATATCCTAAGCAAAAGCTTCCTGAGCAACCCGAGAATGCCGAGCGAAAGCTTCCTGAGCAACCCGAGAATCCCGAGCAAAAGCTTCCTGAGCAACCCGAAAATCCTAAGCAAAAGCTTCCTGAGCAACCCGAGAATATCGAGCAAAAGCTTCCTGAGCAACTTAAATATCCTAAGCAAAGGCTTCGTGAGCAACCCGAAAATCCCGAGCAAAAGCTTCCTGAGCAACTTGAATATCCTAAGCAAAAGCTTCCTGAGCAACCCGAGAATCCCGAGCAAAAGCTTCCTGAGCAACCTGAAAATCCTAAGCAAAAGCTTCCTGAGCAACCCAAGAATCCCGAGCAAAAGCTTCCTGAGCAACTTAAATATTCTAAGCAAAAGCTTCCTGAGCAACCCGAGAAGCCCGAGCGAAAGCTTCCTGAGCAACCCGAGAATCCCGAGCAAAAGCTTCCTGAGCAACCCGAGAATCCCGATCAAAAGCTTCCTGAGCAACCCGAGAATCCCGAGCAAAAGCTTCCTGAGCAACCCGAAAATCCTAAGCAAAAGCTTCCTGAGCAACCCGAGAATATCGAGCAAAAGCTTCCTGAGCAACTTGAATATCCTAAGCAAAGGCTTCGTGAGCAACCCGAAAATCCCGAGCAAAAGCTTCCTGAGCAACTTGAATATCCTAAGCAAAAGCTTCCTGAGCAACCCGAGAATGCCGAGCGAAAGCTTCCTGAGCAACCCGAGAATCCCGAGCAAAAGCTTCCTGAGCAACTTGAATATCCTAAGCAAAAGCTTCCTGAGCAACCCGAGAATCCCGAGCAAAAGCTTCCTGAGCAACCTGAAAATCCTAAGCAAAAGCTTCCTGAGCAACCCAAGAATCCCGAGCAAAAGCTTCCTGAGCAACTTAAATATTCTAAGCAAAAGCTTCCTGAGCAACCCGAGAAGCCCGAGCGAAAGCTTCCTGAGCAACCCGAGAATCCCGAGCAAAAGCTTCCTGAGCAACCCGAGAATCCCGATCAAAAGCTTCCTGAGCAACCCGAGAATCCCGAGCAAAAGCTTCCTGAGCAACCCGAAAATCCTAAGCAAAAGCTTCCTGAGCAACCCGAGAATGCCGAGCGAAAGCTTCCTGAGCAACCCGAAAATCCCGAGCAAAAGCTTCCTGAGCAACTTGAATATCCTAAGCAAAAGCTTCCTGAGCAACCCGAGAATCCCGAGCAAAAGCTTCCTGAGCAACCTGAAAATCCTAAGCAAAAGCTTCCTGAGCAACCCAAGAATCCCGAGCAAAAGCTTCCTGAGCAACTTAAATATTCTAAGCAAAAGCTTCCTGAGCAACCCGAGAAGCCCGAGCGAAAGCTTCCTGAGCAACCCGAGAATCCCGAGCAAAAGCTTCCTGAGCAACCCGAGAATCCCGATCAAAAGCTTCCTGAGCAACCCGAGAATCCCGAGCAAAAGCTTCCTGAGCAACCCGAAAATCCTAAGCAAAAGCTTCCTGAGCAACCCGAGAATATCGAGCAAAAGCTTCCTGAGCAACTTGAATATCCTAAGCAAAGGCTTCGTGAGCAACCCGAAAATCCCGAGCAAAAGCTTCCTGAGCAACTTGAATATCCTAAGCAAAAGCTTCCTGAGCAACCCGAGAATCCCGAGCAAAAGCTTCCTGAGCAACCTGAAAATCCTAAGCAAAAGCTTCCTGAGCAACCCAAGAATCCCGAGCAAAAGCTTCCTGAGCAACTTAAATATTCTAAGCAAAAGCTTCCTGAGCAACCCGAGAAGCCCGAGCGAAAGCTTCCTGAGCAACCCGAGAATCCCGAGCAAAAGCTTCCTGAGCAACCCGAGAATCCCGATCAAAAGCTTCCTGAGCAACCCGAGAATCCCGAGCAAAAGCTTCCTGAGCAACCCGAAAATCCTAAGCAAAAGCTTCCTGAGCAACCCGAGAATATCGAGCAAAAGCTTCCTGAGCAACTTGAATATCCTAAGCAAAGGCTTCGTGAGCAACCCGAAAATCCCGAGCAAAAGCTTCCTGAGCAACTTGAATATCCTAAGCAAAAGCTTCCTGAGCAACCCGAGAATGCCGAGCGAAAGCTTCCTGAGCAACCCGAGAATCCCGAGCAAAAGCTTCCTGAGCAACCCGAGAATATCGAGCAAAAGCTTCCTGAGCAACTTGAATATCCTAAGCAAAAGCTTCCTGAGCAACCCGAGAATCCCGAGCGAAAGCTTCCTGAGCAACCCGAGAATATCGAGCAAAAGCTTCTTAAGCAACTTGAATATCCTAAGCAAAAGCTTCCTGAGCAACCCGAGAATTCCGAGCAAAAGCTTCCTGAGCAACCCGAGAATCTCGAGCAAAAGCTTCCTGAGCAACTTAAATATCCTAACCAAAAGCTTCCTGAGCAACCCGAGAAGCCAGAGCGAAAACTTCCTGAGCAACCCGAGAATGCCGAGCGAAAGCTTCCTGAGCAACCCGAGAATCCCGAGCAAAAGCTTCCTGAGTAACCCGAGAATCCCGAGCAAAAGCTTCCTGAGCAACCCGAGAATCCCGAGCAAAAGCTTCCTGAGCAACTTGAATATCCTAAGCAAAAGCTTCCTGAGCAACCCGAGAATCCCGAGCAAAAGCTTCCTGAGCAACTTGAATATCCTAAGCAAAAGCTTCCTGAGCAACCCAAGAATCCCGAGCGAAAGCTTCCTGAGCAACCCGAGAATGCCGAGCGAAAGCTTCCTGAGCAACCCGAGAATCCCGAGCAAAAGCTTCCTGAGCAACCCGAGAATCCCGATCAAAAGCTTCCTGAGCAACCCGAGAATCCCGAGCAAAAGCTTCCTGAGCAACTTAAATATCCTAAGCAAAAGCTTCTTGAGCAACCCGAGAATGCCGAGCGAAAGCTTCCTGAGCAACCCGAGAATGCCGAGCAAAAGCTTCCTGAGCAACCCGAGAATCCCGATCAAAAGCTTCCTGAGCAACCCGAGAATCCCGATCAAAAGCTTCCTGAGCAACCCGAGAATCCCGAGCAAAAGCTTCCTGAGCAACTTGAATATCCTAAGCAAAAGCTTCCTGAGCAACCCAAGAATCCCGAGCGAAAGCTTCCTGAGCAACCCGAGAATGCCGAGCGAAAGCTTCCTGAGCAACCCGAGAATCCCGAGCAAAAGCTTCCTGAGCAACCCGAGAATCCCGATCAAAAGCTTCCTGAGCAACCCGAGAATCCCGAGCAAAAGCTTCCTGAGCAACTTAAATATCCTAAGCAAAAGCTTCTTGAGCAACCCGAGAATGCCGAGCGAAAGCTTCCTGAGTAACCCGAGAATCCCGAGCAAAAGCTTCCTGAGCAACCCGAGAATTTCGAGCAAAGGTTTCCTGAGCAACCTGAGAATTCCGAGCAAAAGCTTCCTGAGTTAACCGAGAATTCCGAGCAAAAGCTACCTGAGCAACCCGAAAATCCTAAGCAAAAGCTTCCTGAGCAACCCGAGAATCCCGAGCAAAAGCTTCCTGAGCAACCCGAGATTCCTGAGCAAAGGCTTCCTGAGCAACTTGAATATCCTAAGTTGCTTAGGATATTCAAGTTGCACAGGAAGCTTTTGCTCGGGATTTTCGGGTTGCTCAGAAAGCTTTTGCTCGGTATTCTTGGGTTGCTCAGGAAGCTTTTGCTCGGGATTCTCGGGTTACTCAAGTTTTGAAGATTACAAACATTTGCTTGTTTAATCAAAAAATTATTTTGCTCTCATATTTTTAGTACTTTCAAATATTTTCAAAGTTCTTTTCTTTACATCATCGATGTTTGATGGTATTACTACTGTTTTGTTTCTTAATTCTGCTAGTTTCTTAGGATCGTAATTATTGTAGTTATCTAATTTATATTCCAATTCATCTATTTTATTATTAGCGGACTCTAGTTCACAGTCAGTCATAATTAATTGTTCAAGGAATAAATTAGCTGTTTTTCTTGCAATATATTTATCTACAACTTCTTGTTTGAAACCAACTATTTTTGCTCCATCTTCTAATCTGTCTATTTCAGTAATAATAGGTTTTAAATCTTTTTTCCATTTTTCTTTCTCATCGTTGAGAATTTATGAAACTAGTTTGTCCATTTATGACTGAAAAGTTTCTAAAGATTTACTAATTAATTCATCTGCTTCTTCATGTAAACTTATATGTTTACGACTATTATACCTGCTTTGTGTTCTACCATTGCTTATATATATATATATAAGCACTGGTAATAGTTTTTGAAATTTCAAGAGACCAAAACTTATTTGATAGTTTGTGTTAGATGTCTAAATTTTTATTATTATCTATAAAGATAAATTTAGCACAATATCTAAAACTTTGTGAAGATTGGACTTTGATCAAACAACCCATCATTTAATAAACAACTTCAGTGCCTGGAACAATAAAACAAGCCATAATGTCTTCGCTTTTGAAAACTATAATTAAATTATCGTCTCAAATAAAGTATTTTAGCGTAAGTTGTCCAAAATGTTAGGAAAACACGACTTAACATTTAAATTCGTTTCAGGTCCCAAACCGAAATTTAAATCTCTTGGAGTACCAAAGTAAACATTTGTTGCGGAACAACGGAGTCGCCGTTCAAAGTTTTTGCATGGTAGATGAGAAAGGCTCGAAGGAGTTCGATAATTTCAGTAAATTAACAAAATGTAATTTTGAGGTTATATTCGATTTGCGGTTTTAGATGTTAAAGAATACGTGGTTAAGGCCCAAATCCTGGCAGGGGGACGTGGAAAAGGGCACTTCAGCAACGGCTTTAAGGGTGGCGTTCATATCACTGCAAAGTAACTAATCTAAAATGTTTAAACCTAATAAAAAAATAACTCTTGCAGTCGAAAGGATGCCGAAGCAATCGCCAAGAAAATGTTGGGAAACAAACTTATCACTAAACAAACTCCTAAAGATGGAATCGAAGTGAAGAAGATAATGATCGCGGAGAGCGTGAATATTAAACGAGAAACATATGTTTGCATTGTAATGGACCGGCAGATGAATGGACCAGTTATTATTGCGTCGCCGGCTGGTGGAGTCGATATAGAGGCTGTCGCCGAGAAAACTCCCCATCTCATCAAAAGTATTCCTATAGACATCAACACGGGATTAACGCAAAGTATGGCAGATGAATTAGCCGGCTTTCTGGAATTTAAAGGAGCACTAAAAGCTCAAGCTGCCGAGGAAATTAAAAAGTTGTGGCAGTTCTTCCTCGCGGTGGACGCCACACAAGTCGAAATCAACCCGCTTGTTGAAACAGATGACAATAAAGTAATAGCGGTTGATGCTAAAATAAATTTCGACGACAATGCCGAATTCAGACACTCCGACATTTTCGCGTTGGAAGACGATGCGGAGCGGGACCCGCGCGAAGTTGAAGCGGCCAAATATAATTTAAATTATATTGGCATGACCGGAAATATCGGTTGTTTAGTTAACGGAGCCGGTTTGGCGATGGCCACCATGGACATAATCAAACTTTACGGCGGGGACCCTGCCAACTTCTTGGACGTCGGAGGAAGTGTGAGAGAGGAACAGGTCAAGGCAGCTTTCAACATCTTGACTTCCGACAAAAACGTCCGCTGTATTTTGGTTAACGTGTTCGGGGGGATTGTAAATTGCGCCACAATCGCTAACGGAATTGTTGGGGCCATGAAGAGTATGAAGCTCGAAGTCCCGTTGATCGTCAGATTAGAAGGGACCAACGCGACTGAGGCTCGGAAAATTATTGCAGAGTCTGGACTGAACATACAGACTGCCCAGCATCTCGACGATGCTGCCCAGAAGGCAGTACAAAACGCTTAATGTTAATTGTGTGTGGGTTTGTTAACTCTTTTCTATTCGTCTATAAAATAAATGATTTCATAACGACAGCTATGATCAAACGGAACTCTTTTCTTCCCAAGCGGTCCCAATTTTCTTTCAGGTGTGTGTGAATCACTATTTTTATACAATTCTTTCTTTTTGTCATTTCTGCCTTCGTAAAGATTTAAACTGTTTCATTATTTTCACCAGTAATTTCGTTGCAAGTTGTTGTGTGGTTTTCTTTTTTAGTAGGATTATAAAACGAGGAGTGACCAGGAATAGTAATGAAAGGGTGTCTATTACCTTATATTTTATTAAATAATCCATAAACCAAGACAAGAGTAACATAAGTTTAGTTTGAAACAAAATATATAACTGATTTACCAAAATGTGCATAATTCACAATGAAAAATTGAACTAAATATTATTACATCGGACAGTGAAAATTGCATACAAACGCAAAATATAATCCTAGTTTGAAAACGAAGTCCAAGCGATCGTTGCCTTTCAAGAGCATACCCAAAATAAGTAAACATCCAATAGAATTGCATGACAGACTGAGTGTTCCGATTGTTTGTGCTCTTCAAAGCTGACGATTCCACAGACTTCTTCCTTTTCAAATGATGATGAAGATATGATGCATTTGTATTTTTTCCATTACAATCGTCACTAGTTTAGTTTTTATAATTATTTTTTACTCTTTTTTAATAGCGGCCTGTTTGGCCTGGTGGGCTTGCAACACAGCAACAGCTTCCTCCACCTTGGCTTTGAGGGACTCATTGTGTTCCAACATATGCAAAAGCTCAGAATTGTCAATTTCGAGTAACATACCCGTGATTTTGCCCGCCAAATCAGGATACATGCGTTGGATAAGTGGGAAGAGCCTTTCACCCAGCATTTGCTTTTGCTCATGTGGCGGAGCAGCTGCCAACATGGTGGCTGTCAAAGGCTCCTGGCCTTGAATGTGGACAGCTTGTTGGACGGGCGCAGCATTGCTGATGCCTAAACCTTGTGGAGGATTACGCATATTTGCTGTATACTTGTAAGTAGTGGGGCGATTACCTGCTGGTGCCACAACGCCTTGGTTAGCTAACGGTCGTCCCTGTAAATTTGGGGGCTGCTGGCCAGTTATAGGTCTTGGCACATTGATATTGCTCCTCATAGCGGCCGACTGGTTCGGAGGGCGCGCGGCCGCCCTGTAAGTTGTTTGAATCGTACCGTATGGGGCGGCGCTGCCCTGGGCTCCTGGCCTTACTGGAGTCTGAGCTGACCAACGCGGGTTAGTGCGGATCTGGGCCATCTGAGCCGCTCCGTAAAACCTTTGCGGTGCCGGAATCGTCGGGACAAAGTACCCACTTGACGTACCCGGCTGTATAAACTGGCCCATCTGTTGCATGCGCATGTTCGCCACACGTTGCATATATTGCGAAGTCAAGTGGGCCTTGCGGTCTTCCTTTCTTTGCGCTAAGGCCACATATAAAGGCTTCGAACCCACTATTCGCCCGTTCATTTCAGTTACGGCCTTCGTGGCCTCTTCCGGTGACGAAAAACAAACGAAACCGAATCCTTTACTCCTGCTATCTTCCATCATTACCTTCGCAGAAGTAATCGTCCCAAACGGAGAAAATTCTTTACGTAGGCGCTCGTCGTCGATGGTGTCGTCAAGATTTTTCACGTACAAGTTCACGCCTTGGTAACGGTTCAGACGTTCCATTTTCAGAGCCTCGAAGCGTCTCTTCAGCTCCTGCTGGCGTTCCGCTTTCTTCTGCGCTCGGCCGACGTATAGGTGCTTGCCTTCCAATATTTCCTTTCCTACACCCAACAAAATCACACGTTTAGTTCGAGAAAAAAAAAACGCTGTTACAAACATTACCGTTCAATGCCTCCACGGCAGTTTCTGCAGCTTCCGGATTTTCAAATGCCACAAATCCGAATCCTTTCGATTTGCCGTCGTCCTTGCTCATGATCTTGTAACTGGTGATCTTGCCGTAGGCCTCGAACATCAAACTCAACTGCTCCTCGGTCAGATCTTCACCAAAATTCTTCACGTAGACGTTGGTGAATAGCTTGGCTTTCTCCCCTAGCTCCTTTTCGCGCTCCTTGCGCGGAATGAATCGTCCAACGTAGACTTTCTTACCGTTGAGTAACATTCCATTGACTTTTTCAATGGACTTGTTAGCTGCTTCTTCTGTCTCAAAGTGCACAAAACCGTACCCCTTGCTGGTACCGCTCTCATCTTGGGCGACTTTGCAACTCAAGATGTTGCCGAAGGCCGAGAATGTATCATACATGGCCTTGTTGTCGATAGAACGGTCCAAATTCTTGATGAATACGTTTCCGACGCCCGACTTGCGAAGCGAGGGGTCACGTTGAGACCACATTATGCGGATGGGGCGGCCCTTGATCAAGTCAAAGTTCATAGTATCCAGAGCTCGTTCAGCTGTAACAATTTCATTTCATTCGATAATTATAATTATTTCGGTGAAGGAGTGGGAGAAGTTGAAACAAATGAAAACGGTGACGTGCCATATGGAGCGATAAAACAGAAAAATGTCGGAAGGAAGGGATTTTAACTCACCGTCAGCTGGCTGCTGGAAATTCACATAAGCGTATCCTAAGGAGCGCCTCGTAATCAGATCCCTGCAGACACGGATGGAAAGTACCGGTCCGGCAGTGGAAAACTTCTCGAAAAGCATGGCTTCTGTAATATCGGTGTGGAGATCCCCGACGTACAGAGACGCCATGGGGTAGTTTGGAGCACCCGGATTCATCTTCACTTATTCGGCACTACACTGATATTAAATGCTACGCGTTAACATAAGAAACGAAAAATATACATTAACCGTTTATTTTCGTTTTTTTCCACTGTTTTTCGATTTTTTTGGGGTTTTTGTTAGATTTTTATATTTTTTTGGCTTTTATAATAATTATTTCTCTTTTTTTTTGGTGGGTTGTGTGCTCTTGGAAGATACACAACCACACGCTTACACCACTAACAACAGTAACAAAATGGAGTCATGGAGTCTCGCCTTTCTTTCCACTTGAACTAAGCGGAAATGACGCTAGCCGTCGCTACCAACAGCGCAACACAACAGAACAAAATTCCCTACATTTATTCCGCTTAAGAAAAAAACAATTTTCCGACAAAATTGCTCCAATAATTATTAAAACATTTGTAAAACCATCATAAAGTTTAAAAAATATTTACATAAAATTATTATTAAGGCGAACGGTACAATTTAAATCATAATTTACTGTAAAGTTGGTTGCCTATATGGCACTTTTGGTCGCATTACTTTAACTTTATTTATGCCGATATATCCAGGGTTTATGTATTTTAGGATTAAATTGTTAAAATTGCGCATTTTTCGTGTCTCCGAACTCCTTAAAAAAGTTCCGGCATGTTCTTGGTAACATTTTGTGTAAGGATCGACAACAAGTCCAAAGACAGGCAAGTGAGACAAGTAATTATTTATTCTGGTACGAAAAAAGATTATCGTTCAAATTTAAATTTTAGGGTTTATCGTAGCGAAATTAATGATAATTTAATAAATTCTAGAAAATTCCGTGGACATCGAGGATATATTTGAAGTGTCGATAAGATAACGTACTAAATATGCAGCATAACGTTTGGATAATTTCAGACTAGATGGAGCCTAGGCTAGGTTCATCTGTCCCTTTTTCTCCCGTGCCGGTCTGAATGCCGCGACGGAGACGAACGAATAATAGTGACAAAAACGAACCAACAGTGCGGCGCGTTGTATTTGGTCTGTCAATATCTCTTCAGAGTATGATGTCATAAATTTTTGAAAAAAATTGTGTTAAAAACAAAACTAAAATCGAAAAACTTGGTGTAAATGAAAATGCCCGTGTCTCTACGAACATGGACGGTGCCGTAACGCGTTAAACGAGTGCTAGTGAAAAACAACGGTGGGAGAGCCGCAATGGCAGGAATAGACATCGACATAAATTCGTTGCTGGCCCAAAAAGATGCAATTATTCGGGAACAACGGGACCAGATAGTAAGACTAAAACGGGAATTGGACGGTGTTGCCAGCGAAAGAGATCTCCTGCTGTGCGAGAACAGCAACCTCAGATTCGAGTTGGAAATGGTGGAGCTGAAACGACTCCAAGATGAAAGGTGAGCCCATCTGAACGTTGATTTCCCCGTTTCTATATCATGTTTTTGATGATTTATTGCCGATAGTGTTATCGGGTAAGCAGAACGGTCGGTGACAAATCCGATAAAAAATGCGCGCAGCAAATTGGCGTGAACAGCTGTCGTGTGCATTATAATTTCATAGCATTGCTCGCTATGTCGCTATCCACTATCCTCCGGTTTGTTGTTGTGGTTGCATTATTTACAATTCGGGACAAGGATGTTGGAAGAAACGTCACTCCACACATCGACGCCTCCCACTGAAGATGGTGGTTGCGCCTGCGCGTCGCCGCGACGTCCACCGTCTTCGGCCGCGTCCCACACAAACTCAAAAACCGATAGAGTGTATAGACATAAAAAACGCATATAAAAGCATTGTCTTGATGCGATTGGTTCGTCGGTTGAAATTTGGGGTATTCACCGACCGATAATTATTGGATTATGTCCAAAACGTATGGGTGGGTGTCATTCACCCGCTATGCACTTTGGAGGCGCGGAAATACACGTTCGTGGCCCCACAAGTGCCGCGTATTCCACACTCGAACGGCGTATTGATTTCTAAATAAGGGAAAGTGAACGGATATCCTCGGGCAGGCTAGAGCGCGGCTGTCTTAGCCACTAGCCCGTGGTACCCACGCAGTAGCGCACCACATGTCACAACCGACGGCCGTCCCGACGTCTGATGTGTGGTGTCGTTTCCGTGTCCGCGAGCCGTGTGAGTTGCAGCGTCGCCGTAACGCTCCAGCAACTCTTCAACTCCTTCAACACTGTTTGTGTCGCTTGATGATGTAACATCAACACCAAGGCCTGTGACGTCAACGTGTGGCCCGCTCGCCTTCTTCTAACTGTGCCGATCGTTCCATTCGCGGTTGTCAGCTGACATTTGCTTGTCGTTTTGCGCTCGGAATCAAAGCAAAAAGTACCACGAGTGCGACGATCATGAAACGCGAGTTCTAAGTGCTTGTAATGCGTGGACAGTCGCCAGGGGGGTTTCCCCAGCCCTTCGTGCGTCAAAACCAAGTCGTAACAGAACACGTACGAGCGACTCCGGTGCATACTGTCGACGTCTGCGACCGAACCGTCGTCAGGGTTCGAAGATCAGGATTGCAGCAGGAAAGGATAAGGGTGGTTTGTACCACCAGAAGGCAGCATGTCAGTCATCTGGTTACGGTTAGCGATGTCTGCCACACACTTCCACCCTTCCGGAAGCATGTCACTGTCATCAGGTAAACTTCGGGATGTTACGAAGCGACGACGACGAATCTTCTTGAAATGACTTTCAAATGAACTTCGCGTTACGGAAAAGAGAACAAAGTCGCGGTATTTACCTTTAACCTCATGCAGTATTTGTCAGTGTCAGAAAGAAGTTAAACAGTGCTTAATGTTTTAAAAGGAAATGAGTCAAACTGAATTGTCGTCTATTTAGAGTAAATGCTTATTGGGGTAACTGTGTTGCCGTATTCGGCAGACCATGACAGAGATCACTAGAATGTTTTTTCTCCATTGTAACAATTCGGGAAAAGTTATTTTGAGTGACACTTTAATGCTACACGATTGTTCGATTGAATGGGCGATGATTAAAATTGTCAGTGCTCCTCGGTTTCCACTTTTTGTCTATTTGTATCGACGTAGATACTGAAATAGAACACCGGATAAATTATAATATGTAATGTTATTTCTTGCATGTCTGCGACTAGAAAGGTATCAATTTTTTACCTAGATGATTTCGATGTTGTTGTTATTGGTAACGTTCGTGGTTGTGATTTTGGCGTGAATCATTGTTGTTTGTAGGTGGGTGATCGGAGCACGGACCCACTTGTGCATGTACCGTTGGGGTAATTAACATGCACCTACCGTATTAGTTTATTTTTACTTTGTACTCGGGTCACTAATGCGCCATTAAACCTACATTTGTTTAACTGTTTTTTTGCTGCATTTTCGATGTACATACATAGGTTCGACTTCCGTTTTTTTTTGTTGTTGTTTTTGTTGGTCCTAGAATTATTTTTTGATGCGTTTTATAATGAAACTCTATCGTAAGCGCTAAATGTCCGTACCCTAGTTTGATAACTGGAATGTAGTGTAAGGTACCTTATTATAATAATTGGTTGCACGCCAGTACGTCGACTAGTGAATTGTTACTAGTTAAGCACAATTTTTTCCATAATGCTCCATCAAGGTTGAGCGCAGGAAAAAAGTGGCTGGTGCGTTAATTATTTCATTAAATCGGATTTATGCGCTATCTTTCTAGTAGACCGATAAATCAAAATGAAATAACGCGACCAGGAACAGTTATTAATAGTTAATTAATCGTTGAAACTCCAGATTAATTCAGTTGTTACAAGGCACAATCCGTAACATTAAGTTGCGGTTATATCACCTGTGCGAACAGATGCCTGTTTTCTGCATCATAGAAATGCGACATTTATCATAAGATACACAAACGATGAATATTCGAACAACTTTCTCCTTTATCGTGTAATTATACGCAATTTTAGAATGGGAAAACGAACAGACTTTTTCCTAATTTGAATAGATTTACACGCGCTTATTCCACATAGCTTTACCGGATTTTAATATGCACGATTCGATTGGAAACCATGCGGATTTCCGTCTTGGCTCGGCAAGCGTTTGTTTGTTTATGAAACGTTGTCTCGTCGTATTGGTGCGGCTGTCATTAGCGTTCACTTGCCAACATGCCAATATTTTGTTATCAAATTAGTAAAATGAGATTTTTGCACTTGTTTGGTAACAAGTCTCGTGCCTTGGGGGCTTATCATTATGCAACGCTAGAGTGATTTTATTTGCGTCGACTTTCTACGGTTTCTTCGGTCAATAAGTGGTTTTAAATAGCCGACAAATTAATTTCGTGGATCGGAGGAAAAACACGTCGCGATGACGTTCGACGGCGGCGGCGGCGGCGACGCTGTCGTACGTGTCTAATTTTAAAATTAATTGGTGAATTAGGCGGGCGGAAATTGCCGCAAGTAATCGAGGTCATTAAAACCGTACAGTGCTGGTTGTTTTATTTTGAATTTAAAAAGTGAAAATGTACACTTTCGGATGTCGATATTTATGGCGGCGCGGAGACGGCAGAGGGACGAAGATATTCGAAAAACATCTGCTTTTTCTTCGGTCACCACACGCCACACATGCGTTAGGGCTACCACCTGCCGATTCCTCTCTTGCACCACCTCACCTTTCCCCAAGGGGCGCACAGCGAACACGTGCACCGTGTCATGTTCCATGGTTTTCCAAAAATTATAAAGTTTACGAAGTAAAGAGTAATCTGAGTACTAATATGATCATTGCACATGAAACGTTACGTACATATGAAGGTCATAATTGAAACCCGAAATTACTGGTCTGTATTCAACGAGAGTCGACGAGTTATTAATTTAATAATGTCAACGAATTATTTCAATTGCTCGAAATGGAATTAATTCAGGTTGTTATAAGTTCTGTCACGTTCGAAAATTTTAATGGTTTCTCTGATGATGAAACGTGCAACACACGGTACCCGATTTAACAAATGCGACAGCTGCTCCTTCGACCTTATTTTTTTTCTTTATGGTTCATCTGACTACCTGTGATTTAGGTTTGGACCATTTACCGTCTTGATTTTAGTTTGCCAGCTGCCTTCTTGGTGTCTACACTCCAAGAACGATCGTGTGTTCGTAATTTTCTAAAAACCAGTACTCAACGTATGGTCATCGGTGGTGTGGCTTATTTCTTTCGTGATTCTGTGTCCCGTTTTTTTTTTCGCCATGATTATATGCATATCGGGGTTTTTAGTGGGAAAGTACGTATAGTAAAAACGTTTTAATTAATTCAAATTTTCTTTTCGCGTAATGAATTCATTCAAATCATCAATGCAAACCTTGTTTGAATTTTAGAATAAAAATTTCACGCTTCAAGGATATCCGCTAAATTGCGAAACCTAATTGTCGACAAGGACTGTGCCGAATAATTTTTTTCTTGCATTCGGCACGGAATCAAAAAATATATCTGGTGCTATATTTAACTCAGTGGCTACACATGTGCGTTCTATAAATGAATTTCCGGAAAATGCAAAAATATTTTGCAAGAATTCGTTTAGTGTTCGAATCGGAGGAAATTTTTTTGTGCGTGTGAAAACAAGGGGCGTTTAGAAACCCAATCCGGTCGTCTGTCTGCGTTAGTTAATAAAAATCTTGCCGAGTCGTCATTTTAATGTTTAATTGCGCTTTTATGTAGTATTCCACATTTGAGTCAACCTAGCGGCTTGTTCGGTAAAGAAGTTTGAAGTTTCTCTAGTGTGCTTTTTATGACATTGCATTTATCTGGTTTCACGATTGTTTTACTGTGTGCTTAATAGTTGTAACATTAAAATGGTTTTTGTCGTCCGGCCTAGTAACAACAGTTAAGTTTAAACAGAAAGTTTCTAGCTGAATTCGCAAGGTTATCAAGACGATTTTTCTTGTCACGGTTTCGCATTACCATGTCTCGTATTTTGTTTTCCAGCTTTCCACCAAAAATGGAAAGGTCTCAGATCGTAAACTCTATGGGGTCGTCCGATCACATCCAAGAACAAACCTACATCCAAGCCCCCAGTTTCGTGCAAGCTCAGAATTACAGCACTCCCTCTCCCAACCCCATTTATGCGAGAACATCTCCGAACAACTCGACGTACGTGAACGTATCGCAGCCTCTTCACAAGAAGGGCTCTTTGAGGAACGGCGACGTTCTCAAAAGATCAAGAGTTCAAACCACGTAAGCATAACCGTCTCTCTTTTATTCGCAGGAGTAAAATACGATTCGGTTTAGATACGAGCTCTCGCAAGACATCTTGGACAAGCAAATCGAAGTTTTGGAGAGGAAATATGGAGGAGTGAAAGCCAGAAATGCGGCGCTCACTATACAGCGAGCTTTCAGACGATACACCCTTCTCAAAAAATTCGCAGCGATCACTGCGATGGCCAAAGCCGAGAAGCGCATCAGTCGAAGAATCCCTGCAAATTCTGAAGACTGTCGCAGCACAATCGGCGAGACGGAGCAACAGTGTTCCGAATACTCGCGGACTTATGAAAGCCACGATTGCTCTGGCTTGAGAGTCCTTCCGGTTCGGTCCATGTCGCTGAGAGAAAGACGCAATATTGATAACATGCCGATTCCGAGAAGCCAGTCGGGAACTCCAAACGTCTGCTGGGAGAACTACTCGTCCTCATCGCTTCAGCACTACTACTCGCCAGCCGACTCCAAGTCCGACTCGATGGGCACTCAAATCACTTCAAATCCTAGCTCTTGTAGCACCCCAACCACTTCTACGAACGGGTATTCGCGTACACGGCATCTACTTAGCAGCAGGAAGGTTCCGCCGGAAGTGCCAAAGAGAACCTCGAGCATCTCCTCGAGATCGATCGATCCCAGACACCACAAGAGCAACGGGCTGATTAAGACCAACGAAAACGGGTCCTTGTCAAGTGTGCAAAGCTCGGGTAGCGATAGTAGCATATCGACCGAACGTATACAATGCGAGTTTTCCGGGTCTCCGGTTTGGAAAAGGAAAGGAAATCACATTTCGGAATACGCGGAACCCGCACTGGAAACGAGCCTTGGTAATATTTCAAACACGAGCGCTTCGGCATACGCCTTGGAACGCGCCAACGAACAACAAGCACCTAACAGCTACAAAATTACGGAAACCATCAGGAAAAGGCAGTACAGAGTCGGCCTGAATTTGTTCAACAAGAAGCCGGAGAGAGGAATCGCTTATTTGATCCGTCGCGGATTTTTAGAGAATTCGCCACAAGGAGTGGCCAGATTCTTAATTTCGCGTAAAGGACTCAGCAAACAGATGATCGGCGAATATTTGGGAAATCTTCAAAATCCTTTTTGCATGGCCGTTTTGGAGTGCTTCTCCAACGAGTTAGACTTGTCAGGAATGCAAGTGGACGTCGCCCTTCGCAAATTCCAACAGCACTTTAGAATGCCGGGGGAAGCACAGAAAATTGAAAGACTTATGGAGGTGTTCTCGCATCGATATTGCCAATGCAACGTGGACATCGTGGCGCGCTTGAGATCACCAGACACGGTTCGTAATTCTTACTCAATTTTGATTTTTTCCAGATCCGGAATGTTTTTTCTTTAAATTTGCGTTCGTGTCTCCGTTCTTGACCTCGAGATTTGCCGTTTTTATTTAGCTTTCTTTACCTTTCATACTCTTTGTCAATTCTTAACATCAATGCGCCTGGCTTTATGTGTATTTTGCGTTTATCGACAAGAGTCTAATGTGGTTGTCTCCGATTTACAGATATTTGTGTTGGCGTTTGCTATAATAATGTTAAACACCGACCTCCACACGCCGAGCATAAAACCGGAACGTCGCATGAAGCTCGAGGATTTCATAAAGAATTTGCGGGGAATCGACGATTGCGGCGATATCGACAGTGACATGTTAACTGGAGTTTACGAACGAGTCAAAGCGAACGAATTTAAGCCCGGATCAGATCACGTCACCCAAGTGATGAAGGTTCAAGCTACCATTGTGGGAAAAAAACCAAACATGGCATTGCCTCATCGCCGATTAGTGTGTTATTGCCGTTTATACGAAATTCCTGATGTTTATAAAAAAGAAAGACCTGGTGTTCACCAGAGAGAAGTGTTCCTTTTTAACGATTTGCTCGTCATTACGAAAATATTGAGTAAGAAGAAGTCGTCGGTTACATACACGTTCAGAAATAGTTTCCCTCTGTGTGGGATGACTGTGACTTTATTTGAAGTAACCCGTAAGAAGCAAATAGTTTTAGCGTCGTTTAATCGTCTAATATCGATGTGGTCGGTTTTAGATTATCCATATGGAATTCGGCTGAGTCAAAGAGTGGACGGAAAAGTTTTGGTTAATTTCAACGCTCGCAACGAGCACGATAGATGTAAGTTCGCAGAAGACTTAAAAGAGGCTGTTAGTGAAATGGATGAGATGGAGAATTTGCGCATTGAAGCCGAATTGGAGCGGCAAAAATCCAACAGGGGAACCAGAACAGGTAAACAAGATGAATTTTGCACATTGCGTGTTATTAAAATTTTATTTCAATTTTTGATTAGGGACCGAGAATCGCGACAGTGGCGTGGCAGATGTAGAGGTGTGCTCGTATCAATGCGCCTGCGCACAGAACCAAGTCCTGGGGGGTTCAGATTGCGCGGAAGAGATGCACGAGACCCAGATCAAGCGTTCTGCTTTAAGCAACTCACTTTTGGACATTCACGAGCAATGTTAGTCGGCGACGGAATGCTTGGTGTTATTAGTAATATCGTCAGTGTAGTTGCAGGAGAAAAAGCACAACGTAGAGGCAGCGTAGGATCGCTGGATAGCGGAATGTCGGTTTCGTTCCAGTCCACTTCGGCTAGCACTTGTTCACGATCGGACAAACTAGCCGCCAATAAAGGCAAGTTGAGCCTGCACAATCACCAGTCATTCCTTGGAGGTCTGTTTAATAAGAAACAACAAAACAATGTGGCAGCAAAGTCCACAGAAGTGTAACTAAACAATCCAAAAAAATCTTATATAGATGTAATCAGTTCTTTTTGACATTTAACTTGTGCATGTTATTGAATAACCAAATACATTTTCACCATTTATAAGTGTTACCAAATATATTACTTATGGCTGTCTAATTTCGCCCAGTGCGTATTACTTAATTTGTTTTGTTAATTTTTGTTTATCAACTCTTGTTAGATGAGGCAAACTTGATTTTTTCTGTGTTAAATTATCGTTTTGTTTCAATTTTTGGCGACTGATACGACATTAAGGTTGCCTTAATGCAGCTCTCTGTTACAGTGACACTGATTATTGTCTTCTGATGTTGCCTGTAATATGGAAATTTGTAAATAGTTAAGTTATTAAAGAGAGCAACATGTTCTAGTCGATTGTAAATATGTTAGCAATCTCTACTAATGATATTAAATAATTTAAATGTATGTAATAAGTGTTTTTTTAATAACAATAAATAGTAGTCACACCTTTGATTGGCTTTCCTTAAACGCATTTAAAACTGCAACTTGTTTTAAATGTTTAATATTTATTTAAATTGAGAAGTGCAATCTGGGAAAAGAAATTATCCAGTATTTTTTGTACTTTATTATTATTCTAAAAATTGACATTTCAGTAATAATTCCTGCAAGGTATAATAATAACATGTAATTTTCAATCATAGTTCCAGTGACAAGAATAATTTAACGTTACAGTTTTATTAAAATTAGTAAGGCATGAATTATAAAAAATGTTGTATAAAACGCTAAATAATAATATATGTACAAGCACTACTGATTAAACCAAATCAAATTGCCTAAATTAGGATTACAAGGCAGTGGATGCTACACATATTTACACACCGTTAATTACACTGTTTGTAGTACTTAATCCGGTCCTCAATCTTGCGATTGTAGCCTTCCATTCGCCTACTCAACTCCCGCAATTTCGACTCCAACAAAGCCACTTCGTCGTCTTGTAAACTGTTATTAAGTTTGTAAATTTCGTCCTCGGTTCTTGTAACCTGAGCTACTAAGTCCCAAGCCCTCGTGAAGAGTTCGTTCGCTCTGTCTTTGGACGACTGTACTTTGTTGATGCTGGACGACAAGTTAGCTTTAGCTGTGGAGTATTTCGTTTGAAGGGAGTTGAAGTTTTCGAAAGTGTCCTTAGCCTTTTCGAAAATGTTCGCCGATTCGTTGACCACTCGATTCGCGTAAATCCCATTATCCGTTATATTTCTTTGCAGTTGGTTGAGCTGTTCTTCCAAGTGCTTAATATCATCAGCTGTGAGGTCTGTCTTCACTTGGGCCGTCAGAGTTTCGTTTCCGATTTGCTGCAGCAAGTCGTTGACTATCGATATATCCTCCAAAGCTTTATTTATGGCTTTCTGTGCATTGTCTTGAGCGACCGCTGTTGTGTCTAGAGCTTTGTTAACTTCAGCCGCGTCGGCTAAAATTTTAGTAGCGTTTGACCTGAAACATTGCATGAAAACACTTAAAAGAGCTTAAAAGTGGTGTTGTTACTTTGCATTTTCGGCGCTTTCCCTGAGCTGATTGACTCTAGTCAAGTTGTCTTTGGTTTCCTCGATGATTGCGTCTATGTTAGTCAAACGTTGAACAGCTTCCTTAATTTTATTGGCCATATTTGTGATTTCGTCTGGGTCCAGATCGATCTTCATCGCTAGAATTTGCTGGGTTAGATTCTTTATGTCTTCCGGTTTCGTCTTGTTCTGCGCCATAAACTCGCGGATTTCCTTTTCTAAAATGAGAGCCCCATTTAAAGTGTCGTTGGATTTGATCAAGTTGTCTTGAGCTCGGTTAAAGGCGTCCTCGGCGATGGTTCTAGTTTCGTTTGTGTTTATTTGCGAAACCTGCAAAAAGTGTTTTAAGGAGAAAGCGAGATGTTTTAAATTACGTTTCTGATAAAATCGTTTGCTAAAGCTTCTTTCGCGCGTAAAGCTGCTTCAGTACTGTTAGCTAAGGTGAGTGCTGTTTCTGCTTGCTGCTTCGCTCCATTTTCACAAGAAATGGACGCACCACAAGCTCCACAACCCGCACCACCACAAATCGAATCGCAAGGAGCGCCGCGTCCGTCACAAATCAGTTCGTTCAAATCAGGAAGCGACTTCTTCAGATTCGAAAGTTTGTCTTCCAAATCGACGAGCTTCTTTTCGTTATTTTGCAGGAGTTGCTTGAAGTTGCCCGCGGTTTCATTAATTATATTTTCCGTCGCTTTAATTTGTCGTTCAGCGTATGTAATTGTTTCCTAAAAAGAATTACTGTTTGGTGAATAGTGAATAATGTCCATACCTCAGTCCTTTCCGCCTTATGCGCTGCTAAATCAGCTTTAGTTTTTGCCTCTCTAATCAATGTCAAGGCACCTTGGACGTTCGCTTCTTGAAGTTGTGTGCCGTTAACTTCCAACTCCTTCGTTTTATTATTCAAATCTCCAATTCGCTCCTTCAAACCCTTCAGTTTCAACTCGGTCAGCAACATATCTTCCTTGGTGTTAGCAATGGACTGATCCAACTTCTCCACATTTTCTTTTTCCGTTTCGTTGATTTTTTTACGCAAATCTTCCAACTCCTTACTGATGGCATCAACATCAATCTCGTGGGAGTTGCTCAACAGCTGTTTGATTTCGTCCAGTTGGAACTGCATGTCATCAAACTCTTTGGTGTAGGCTCCAGTAGCACCAACTTTCTTTATATCACCAGCACGTTTAATCAAGTCGAGTGTTTGATCTGAAAGACACAAAGTTAATAGAAAGTCGTGCATTTTACGTGTTTTACTTCTCGATTCTTGCAGGATGCGGTCCCAGTTGTCGAAACATTCACCACATGGAGTGCAATCAGGAGCCAGGCCTAAATAGCCTCGATCGCAGCGGTCACAGTTATAGCCCCCAATTCCTGATAAGCACTTGCAAGCGCCGGTTTCCATATCGCATTGCAGCGAACGCGAGCCTCGTATGTTACACTTACACTCTACATAAAAAAATAAATTCGTTACTGAAGGAAGAAAGCGTTTTTGTTGTTACCTCGACATTCTTCTTTTGGATCGCCCCAAAACCGAGCCATGCACTGGTTGCACTGTCTTCCACCAAAACCAGGGTTGCACTCGCATTGTCCATCGTACTGAAACATTTCTTACAGTTTTATGTGTCTGACGGGGAGGAATCGTTACTGAGTTGCACTGTGGACTTGAGGAACCAAGAGGATCGCAATTACACGGTTCGCACCCTTCCCCGCTTGCGATTTTCCAGTGGTTGGCAATGCAACTGTCGCAACTAATTCCTGTCACGTTCGGAAGACAAATACATTGTCCCGATGACGGGTCGCATGGTCCGGCAGAACTGTTCGTACCCAATGGATTGCAGACACATTCTACGCAAGAATCGTCACTTTAATAAATAACAGTTTTATTAATCTACCTTCACACATTAAATCGTCGGAGAATCTGAAAAATCCGGCTCGACAAACCTCGCAATGATCACCGGTTGTGTCATAGAGACACTTCAGACATTTTCCGGTATGCGGGTCGCAATTGCCCG
The DNA here is from genome assembly GCA_964023215.1 of Eledona agricola. Classification (NCBI taxonomy): domain Eukaryota; kingdom Metazoa; phylum Arthropoda; class Insecta; order Coleoptera; family Tenebrionidae; genus Eledona; species Eledona agricola. The sequence goes on along the minus strand of OZ026862.1, from coordinate 16,855,789 downwards.
GCTTCAAAACGTCTATTTTATCGTTACACTCGCACGACTTACAAATCCCGCCGGGCTGCTCGGGATTTCCGTAGAAATTGTCCGAGCAAATATCACACCTCGACCCCGAATAGCCCTCCTTGCAGTCGCACATCACGTCTTTGGTTTGCGATTCCAGTCTGCATGTATCCGCGTAAGAATGATTCGAACTGGGGCTGCCGGGACACGGGCACGGCCTGCAGGGAATGTCAACATTTAAGCGAGGGTCTCCGTAGTAGCCGTCGATGCACTGGTCACAGTTGTGGCCCTCAGTGTTGTCCCTGCAACTAGTACAAGCGCCGGTTTTGGGGTTGCAAATATCAGCGTGGCCGTTGCAGTCGCATCGTTGGCAGTTGGGGAAATTCCAAAATCCGGTGCGGCATTCGTTGCATTCGCGGCCGTAAGTGTTAGCGCGACATTTGCATTGACCTGTTGTTGCATTGCAGAAGTTGTCTAAGGAGCCGATGCTGTTGCAATCACACGCTTTGCAGCCCTCGGGGCCGAAGCCGTAAGTGCCGGGGGCGCATTGATCACATCTGCGGCCCACGACGTTCACTTTACACGTACAGTGGCCCCCGTGGTCGTCACACAACTTTGAGACCGATCCCGTCGGATCACACTTACAAGCTGCAAGACATTCGTTAGTTAGAAATCAGCGGTTACAAGTCGAAAATTTACAAAATGCGCCCTTGAAAATGTAGGCGCCTATACTGCCTTGGTATTTCTTGCAAACCTCGGGGATTTGAGCGTTATGAACCAGTTGGGTGTAGTAAGTGTCACATCTGTTGCGCTCAAACTCCTGTCGACGAGCCTCCGCGGGTATTGAGCCGTGGAACCATGGAATTTTCTCAATTCGCGGAATCAGCACAACTGAGTCTATTAAAACGGACGCTGAAGGTGTGTCCCGGTCGAAGTTTGAACGTCTGAATGTAAGCCTGATTTTATAGGTACGACCAGGTTCGAGGCAAATTGGAGGATAAACCGTTACACTTCTGCTATTAGCTGGAAGACTGACTCGTCTTACATCATCCCGAGCGTCGTAACAAGGGCCGTTGGGTTCCACAGGTCCTGGTCGCTCTAAAGTCACTTCGACTTCTTCCCAATTCGTGGGAATGCTTGGCTCGTACCGTATCGCAATATCGTAGTCCATTCCCGTTTTAATATCGTCCACCGTAAACTCGATGTAGGAGCGTTCGAAAGCTTTCATGAAGCCAATTCCGGTCCACGTGATGTCCGAGCCGTCTCTTGGCGGTTCCCTGATTACCACTTGACAGTTCTACAATTCGCCCCCAACTTAGAACTGACGATAAATCGAGCGTGTTGTACCTACCGGCGAAGATGTTGCAGATTCGGCTTCATATAGCAGAAAGTCCAAGCTTGCAATATAGTGTTGTTGTTTGGGAGTGCTACAAGTCCTACCTATCATATGATCACGACAAGGACACTGTCCACTGATTACATCACAATTGTTATCAAATGAACCGCCAGGATCGCAATCGCACGACTGACAACCATCGCGTTTCTCAGATAATCCCCAATATTCAGGCAGACACTGACTGCAATCCCGTCCAGTGACGTACCGCTTACAGGTACATTCCCCGTTGTACACATTACAACCCTGGTTATCGATAGTACCGAACGTGTTGCAAGTGCAACTCTGACAACCTTCCGGATTGGCGTCTGTGAAATTCCAAAAACCGTTTTTGCAAGTGTCACAACGCCGCCCTTCGACGTTGAGTTTGCAGTGACAACTTCCAGCCATTAAGTTGTTTTCTTCGTCGGTAATAGAGTCGCAAATTCCGTTATCCAAAGAGCCGTGAGGGTCGCAATCACACGCTGAAAAACAACCTCAAAACGTGCACGTTCAAGGGACTAGCAAACATACGCCTGCACACTTCCGGGTCCTGAATGTCTCTGGCCGGATCTTTGTAAAAAAATGGTTTGCATTGCTCGCAGTTGGGACCCATGGTATTGTCCCGGCAACCATCGCAAACACCACCACTAATTCGCCCAGTCGCTTCGTAGTAAGCTGCATCAAAGTGACAGCTATTCGCATGTTTGTTGCAGTTGCACTCTAAAAATTCGGCTCAATTTACAAATTCTCGTCTTTGAAAACTGTTACTTTTGCACGCGTTTGTTTGTTTCCCAATAGCCGGCCTCCACGGCAAGTCGTTGAAGAAATCCTCGCACTTCTCACAATTCCTGCCTTTCGTGTTGTGCGTGCATTCGCAGCGTCCATGCACCATGTCCGGTTTGGGCTCAATCCCCGGAAGAGGAAGACATCGGTTAGCGTGTCCGTAACACGAGCACGACCCTCTGACCACCATGTCAATGATGGCATAGTAATACTTCTCTTGGATATCTTCTCGTCTGTCGAGGTGATCGTCTCCGAGCGTATGCAACTTGGTGAAATTTATGCGCAGATTAGTCATTTTGAGAAGATTCTGCACCTGCTCCGAGTACGGATTGTCGATGTGAAGAGTCGGCGGTAGGACTCGATAAATAATTTCACCACCGGTCGACGGATCAAGACCCGAATATCGGGATTCACACACCACGTCTGTTAAATTCTCAGGATATCCTTGACTGACACCCGGAAAGCTCTCGTTGCAGTTGTGGGCAAAATATCGGTAAACCTGCCAGGTTTGTTTGAAATCGTAGGAACGCTCTATTAACATTGCCGCCGGTCTGAACGTTTTAAAAGTAATTATAAGATGAGTGAAGTGGAACTCTGCTTCCAAATCCAACTGGATGTAAACGTTTTCTTTGCCGTTTTCGGATTGCCACCACGAGATTTGTCGCGTTCTAAAGCGTGACGTACTAACCAGAACGAAATATTTCTCAGCGACTTACCCGGGATACATGCGATAGACCACGTTGCTGATGTTGTGATTGAACAAGGGATTCGGTTTGTTGGTGGGTCTGGAATCACACCTGAAACACTTCTTCCGCTCTTGCAAATGCGACACTATGCAGTATCTCTGCTGGCCGCGAAGGCCGCAAGTTGAGGAGGCATAAAGCTGGGGTTCGCGTCCTATTAGCAAATTGCCGGTGGCAGGATAACACGAACTTTTCTCGCAAGGATGAACTTTGGTGGGTTGGATGTAACCTGATTACAACAACGGTTAGTTGAACGCAAAGACTTCTTCTTATTAGTTATTAGTTGTTGTTATTATTGGTAAACCAACACCATGTTGTTCACACACTGTTACGAGCCGAGCAACCATTAGTTTGATGCTAGCAAAGCCCACACCTTCAAAACCGTTTTGTGTTTCACCCACCATGACTGAATGGTCGGCGATTTCTGGTAACGTCTGCCAAGGGATGCAGAACCTCCCCGTCTGGGTATTCGCTATCAATATCAGGAGGTGGTGGTTGGTCACCCCTTTTAATCGACGCTAAGTGGACAAAGTTTTAACAAGAAGATCAAGGACACTGCGACTGCTGCCAGTATTTGATTTACTATCGGAATATAAACACTATGATCGCGAGGAAATAAATAGAGAAAAGTGAATTTTATGCTCGTGAGGTTTATGAATAAAAAAACTCGCTGCAAGTAATAGCTGAAATAAAAATATTACAGAAACCGGAACGTGTCCAATGAGAATTATCTGAACAGTTATGTGACAGGCGGAAAATTGATAAGCTCAACACAAAAATGCTTTGTAACGAATTAGATTTTGGAACCGAACGATAATTTAGCAACGTCCGTTGATTGATCAATGAATGAATGAATGAATGATAGATTAATAAATTGACCCGAATCGTCGGCTTCTGATAATGAATAATTAAAGTTACAAACCTCCGGTAGGACTTCCTCGATTTCTGGTGAACTGACCAAATACTGGAATGTCTGTAATGTTAAACGTGAGCGCAAAAAATATTACGTTTGTTTGAATACGCACTGTGGTGAAGCGTTTGTATAACGACCAGGGCTAGAAGGACCCATCGTGCAGCACTAGGGCTGATCATCGTAAACTAGCGACGAGCCGATAGTTCTGAAATAAATCCGACTTATTTCTCCGGCATTCGCATTAGAATAAAGCGCGTGGAACAAAAACGAGATGAGTTCATGCATCACCAATAAAAGTTGATGAATGAGATCACTGTGCCGAGATCTGGTCGCTGTTTACATGCACTCCTATTAGGGTAATTACTGCATGAGAAGAAGCTAAGCTGGTCGGCGTCCCGAAGGTTGTTTACCTCTCTGTTTACCTGAAAACACGTGCAGACCGACGAAAATAAACGCGATCGTCCAATCACGTCGCGTAAACCTCCTCGCGGATGAAAAATGCAAATTTTGTAAACATTTCACTTAAAGAACTCGGTTTGTGAGGCTGAAAGGGCGACGGCCGCTGCACTATGCCTCCCGTCTCTTCCAGCGGCCAGATTTACGACACCGGACACCGGACTCTTGGACGACCACACTTTACTTTTTAAGCACAAAGACTTACCAGTCGGGAAGTCGGCCGTCTGTCTTCTCTTTAGCCTGGGGCGTCCTCCTCCACGTCCCTCGCACTCGCACTACCTCCCTGCACGCCGAGATATTCTTACTACGAATTAAAGCCGACTCAAGTGCGCACTCGGCTCAGTAATATGAGCTGAAGAAAACATGTGTTGTACACTTGTAGGCGGTGCGCAAAAGATGCAGCAGCAACCAGAACCAGAACCCTTATCTACTCAATTTTCGGTCAATTTTTGAGGACACTGCTCCCAACATTGATCTTCGACACTCTTATCTACTTATTATTATTACTCGTCGCTTACAAGTTACACGACTCGGGCAGTTACACTAAATGAGCTACAATCGCTCTTTTATCAATTCCGAGCTCCTAGAACTTCCTTGCGCGGGGGCGAAGATAATTCACATCCGGGGGATCTATCCCATGCATTCAACTACAATATTTTGCTAATCATCATAAATCATTCCCGCCAAGCATGATATGCATTCGAAACTTAGTTTTCCCGCCAAAATTCACTGATTCGTGCGCGTGACAAACTGACATCTTGCCCAGATCAAGACCACAAACCAGTAGGTAGAAAATCGATTTCCATAAATATTAACATCGTTGTTAACAGGTTAACAAGAGCAGGGGTTATTTAAAAAAACATTCCTTTGCTTTCAAAAAATTTAGTTATTACGACATTACCCTTCACCGACCCAATCATCGAGAGACCTTGTGCTGTGGTTGGGAAACAAATGAGCGCCAAGCCCGCCAAATCCAAATATGAATCTTACCCGACGATTTTTTTCAATTGGGAAAGAACTTACTCGTATTACTTTTCAACGGAAGTCGTTTCATATTAATTGTACACTGCGTACAACAAATTCGTTCGATTCACTGTCAGAAGACGAGAGGTATATTTACAAATTTTATGAATCCATAATAGTAAATAGTTTAGCCCGGTAAACCCCAGGTAGAATAATTACATATCGAAGGCCTCAAATCAATACCTCGTAAGTCCGAAATTTGCACTGTAAATTTTTTTATTCAAAACCTCGTATATCCATTATAACAGTAACTTACAATTGTTATCGCACCTGTAAAACAGAAGTGACACAACTCAAAAATATTCACTTTTCAGTAGGCGCAAAAAAGTAAAATGTTTTATTATAATTAGTTACAGGTGGGAAATATAAAAGTGGTAATCACATCTAACAAAATTAAAGTTTTTTTTTCAAAACTGTCAAATTCGACTTGATTTGAAGGCATCGAAATTTAATACTCAAATGACTATTTGCGGTTATTCGTAACTGAGCCTGATCAAAGCAAAAATCCAGAATTGTAATTCTTTATCGTCCAGACTCCTTTCTCTGAGGAGTCTACAAGCTGCTTTGTCCTGTCTGAACTTTTTTGTACAAGTTATTTTTTTTTAATTTAGTGTCTTTATTTTTTACTGCCTGTCGCCACAGCAGTGTAGATTTGAATCTAAAGCGTGTAGAATTGAATTGTAAGTAGACTTGAATCTTACAACAATTTCAATACGGGTGAATCGCAGGTAGTTGCCAAAAAAATTGGATAAAACCACATTAAAAATTTTACTAAAACCGTGACCGTTAGATGCATTTTATAACTATTGGTAATATTTTTATACAATATTTTGTAGGGAATATTTGACGCTTTCCGAGGCCTATTTAAGGCTAGACGACAACAAAAACTGTTACATTATTCAACCATATGTCAAATGGGGCCCGCGGAAGCTCCAGGGAATCACACCCCAGGAGCAACTAGAAGAAGCCAGAGCTTTAATCCACACTCTCCCATCATGGAGTATCGAAGACACAATTTCAATCCCCCTAGAAACACTAGAAAAGAACACTTTATTCAAGTCGGGCTCGTTAGAGAAGTTACGTCAAATAATTCGCAAAAACGGTAACATCAATTCGGTTTTTATCAACACGGGGACGCTGAAGAAAGCACAGATTTTAAGTTTAGAAAAAGAGTTTGGCGTGCCGATTTTGGATCGGTACAGAGTAGTCATGTGCATTTTAAAACTCCACGCTGTATCAAAACACGCAAAGTTGCAAGTGGCACTTGCCGAATTGTACTATTTGCAACGCACGGTTTTCCATGAAGGAAACTTTGGAAAGGTGGAACGCGAAAAAATGAAACTATTGTTTCAAACTCGCGAACAGAAGCTGAAGAATGGTATAAAGGAGTTGCGCGCGGAACGAGCGTTGATGAGGAACAAGAGGACGAAGAATGATTTTCCAGTTATTGCAGTTGTTGGTTATACGAATGCGGGGAAAACCTCGCTGATTAAAGCGTTAACAGGCGGGGAGAAACTAAAACCAAGAAATCAGCTTTTTGCCACGTTAGATGTTACATTGCACGAAGGATTGCTACCTTCAGGGATGAGGGTTTTGTACGTGGATACTGTGGGTTTCATCTCTGATATTCCAACGAATTTGATAGAGTGTTTCGTGGCCACGCTGGAAGATGCAGTTTTAGCTGTAATGTCCCAACACGAATGGGCTTAGCTCATGTTTTTTTTTTTTTCTTTCAGGATGTAATTTTACATGTTGAAGATTTAGCAAGTTCGTGTTTTGAGTTTAAAAGGAAACACGTTTTGATGACACTAACTGACTTGGCGGACAAATCCGGAAAATCAGGGGAGGAAGATATCTTAAACAAAGTCATCAGTGTTGGGAATAAATGCGATTTAGTTGATAAAAATAAAGAGTTTGGGATACTGAAAGTTTCATCCAAGACTGACATAGGTACTGTTCTTCACATTTCTGATTAACGCTACAAATAAATTGTGTTTTAGGGTTAGATGTACTTAGACTAGAATTAGAAGAGCAACTTCTACTAAGTGGTAATAGACGTAGAATTAAAATAAGGGTACCATCAGGAGGCGAGGCGATTAAATGGTTGTACAAAAAATCAACTGTAATAAGTGAAATTCCTGATGAAAATAATCCCCAGTTTATCTTAGCTGATGTTATAATACCAGTTGCAAGATTGGAGCAATTTAAACACCATTTTAAACCTAAATAAAAACAAATTCAGCGACACCTACCCAAATTTAATAACAAATCATATAGCAATTCCATGAACAGTTTCTACAAACGTTTGAAGTGAAGTTGGGGATGCATCAGGATAAATTCCATGTCCCAAATTCACTATGTATCTCTGACTGCCAAAATTTTTCACCATGTTCTGGACAAGACGAACCAACTCCTTTTCAGGAGCATATAAAGCGCAAGGATCTAAATTTCCTTGCACCGTAACGTTTTTATTCTTTAGCAAGTCTCTTACTAATTGTGGTTCCACTGTCCAGTCAATTCCAATCACTTCATACCCCAAGTCTGCTTGTTCTGGAATGCAGTAGTGAGCACCTTTTGCAAATAGAACCTATAAATTCTCATTAGCACTAGTCGTAAAATAATATTCCCATTACCATCGGTACTGCTTCAATGTTCTTTTCCTTCAGTTTCAAATGCACTGAATCTCTAATTTTCTTCAAGTAAGGAAGGCCAAAGGAAGTATAAATTTCCTTGTTTAATAGATCTGCATTGCTATCAAAGACCTGAACTATCTGAGCACCTGCCTCAATTTGCATAACAAGGTAATCAATTATTACATCTGTTAGTAATTGAAGTAGCTTGTGGGACGCTTCGGGATGACCATATAACCACTTTTTAGCTTTACTTAACGTCTTTGAACCTCCTCCTTCTACCATGTACCCCATTAAAGTCCACTAAAACATGAAGATCAGTGTGAAGCATGTGTGGAGATTAAATATTTTACTGGGGCTCCTGTAAATCCAAACAATGGAACTTTGCCCTCTAGTTTGTGACGTGTGAGTGTTATGGCATCCCCTACATATTTCAAACGCTCTATAACTCCCTTTGTGTTCAACTCTGACACATTTTCTAAAGTTAATGGATTAGGTAGCACCGGTCCCTTAAAAATACATCACAATCATATTGATATTGAGTGTATACAAGTACATACAACTCCAGCCTGCATTTCTACAACCATTCCTAGTGCTTGTGGAATGACTAAAATATCACTAAAAATGATAGCGGCATCTAAGTTGTAGCGCTTAATTGGCATTAGTGTCACCTCACAGGCCAGCTCAGGCGTTTGGCAAATATCGAAAAAACTATGCTTTTTGCGAAATTCCATGAATTCTGAAACAGGCAATTATATTTACTATTTAGTTGATTATTTAATTATAGATTAACCTGGTAAATATCGACCGGCCTGTCTCATCACCCAAATCGGAAGTTTATCAGGAACTTCGCCCCGTGCGGCTTTAAGAATTCGGTCATTTTTTAGTGCTGGAAACTCAGACATGTCAATGTTTCAATTAAAAAAATTTAAATATTTTAAATCATGTAGTGATATAACCTCACTTTCACTTGTCATGCTGTCATTTTCAAAATCATCATTTCCACCAAATGCAAGTGGCCTTGAATTGCGGGTAATATTACAACCTACAAAGTGCAGCCGTTACGTCCGCCAAGTGGCGCCGCCTTTATTAGAATATGTGCAATTTGTTGCAAAGAATGTAACGTGTGTTCAAAAAGAAAACGAGGCTGCGTTGGCCATGGAAAATCTTTGTGCATCAATTTAGTGTAGCAAAATTTTAAATTGTCAGTTCGAGTCTGTTCATGTTTAGGTTAGCTTCCTTGTTGACAAATGTTGATAAATCAATATGGGATAAAAAAAGTGCAAAACATTTCCCGGTATCGTTGTGAATCCAAACATCAATCTATTCATTGTTACAGCTTCTCCTCTGTTGAGGAGAATATCGGCACGACCAGGACGGTCATTAATTTGATATAACTGTAAGTCGTGAATAGATCGATGAAGAAGAATCAGTCTCAAAACCGAAAAATGTCTTGAGAATATTTGGCAGCACTCAGTTACCCGTCAACCTTCATGGGTCATCAGTCTCTATGCGCAACTCGAGACCTACCAATTCAGTTTAAGAGCAACTGCATTCTCAATTAATATTTCAAAAATCGTTGTATATATAGTTAAACACGGACGTCGACCGCTAGGGAGTTGTATTACACAATATACATTAGAAGAAAAAGGTTCGGGTTTGCTTGGATTCGAAGGTTCCAAGGTTTATTATTTTAATAGACCAAAAAATTTGGACGGGCTACGGCAAAAAATCGAAAGCAATTGCGTGACTAGTGAGGGCATTTAATCTGGACCACTTTCTCAATGCCAATCAATAAATGTTGTTTGTTTTTGGAGTTTAATTACGGATTGTCTTTCATTAAAGTTTACATTAATTTTTTTTACATGTTTACATTTTATTTAAAGTACCAAATTTTTTACCCCATCATTTAAGTAATAATAATAGCAATTTAAAAATAATATGTTTGTGACCTACCAATCGTTGTATATAAAGTTAAATACGAACGTTGACCACTAGTGAGTTATAAATTACACAATATACATTAGAAAAAAAAAGGTTCGGATTTGCTTGGATTCGAAGGTTCAAAAACCAATTATTATTAAAAATGCTCATTAAAAATAAAATTAAACTGTTCTAGCGTTTGGGCCGTTTTATTTCGATGGTAAATTTTAAACTGACAGATCTTGACATTTGTCAAATCTATATGTTTATGTTTTCTATGGTTTCTACACTGGAAAGTCGATAAATTGCATGGTCAACGCAGCTTCGTTTTATTTTTGAACGCACGTTAGCTTTCAGTATTGTTTACTTAAGTTAATCGTTTTAAGTAAATATGCTAATGTGTTATTTATTGCTGAAACTATGGGAAAAGTCTATATTTGTCTTCAGAATGCAGCGAGCGATATGGAATATTTTAATATGACTAAACGCAATTAGTTGTTTAAACAAATCTCAGCCTTGAAGTCTATTGCGGGAAATTTACTTTAAGCATGTGATGAACATTTTCGATAAGGGAAATAAATTATCTGAATTAACTAGTAGTTGGCGGAGGTTGGAGGTGCAACTGAACCAGGTGAGTAAAAGTTTTAAAATCTTAAGACTTATTTATTTAAATATAAATAATTTACATCACAATAGTGCATAATAATCACTAAGAAGGCGTATGCTCCCAGAGCAAGTCGTATTTGTAAAATAAATAAATAAAAAAAAATGTCAATTGCAGAGTTTGGCAAGAACTTATAAGTACAAGTCTCTTATATTACTAGTAGTCTCACGGGAGATTTCTTAATATACACACAAATATGCACAGGTCGTAAGTCAATCTAACAATCGTTGCTGAACTTGCGTTGTCATTATTCGTCGTTTCCGCTCCTGCCGTGTCTGGAACAACAAATTAACAGTAGTAATTGCGTGTCAACTATTGTTTTTTGCTACTTAACCCCACCCGTGCAAAAAGTAAACTTAAAAAATTACCGAAATTCCACACTTTGGTCGTTGGTTTAACAGTCGAACTGAGACTAGGAGTGGGTCTTCTGGCGTCTGGAGGAATCCTCGTAGACAGTTTGGTACTCGGCGGAGTGCGAGGTGTGGTATAATTACCTTAAAAGAAAAAAAACTTAATCACGGAATCACGGGAATGCCGCAATTATTACATGTGTAAATGCTTGTTCTGTTGAGTTGCATTCCGTAATGCAGAGGATCTATATCTCTTTGGCAATGTTCTCCGGCTTCCTTTATATAAATTTCCCGATTTGACATCTTCACACCGACGAAACACTCGTACGTTCCCGCGGCTACGTCACGCCTCTGAGTGTAGGTGTACAAATATTCTGACTCTCTCCAGTGCCCCAAACATCTGTACTCTCGTTCTTCGTAAATTTCGTTGGTTTTGCAATGGGACACTTGATAATACATTAGTTCGGCAGTGTCGCAAGCCGACCACAATTTGGCACACAAGTCTTCTCCATCAGGAATGACTCCGACATACTCTCCTGAGATGGGACATCTGCCCAATGGCATTTCCTCCGAAACGTCCACACCTACAACACGCAATAAGACCCCAATTCTCGTTGGAACCACCCTCGATCTTACGGCCTTGAGTAATCCACGTGTCATCTTGGAAATTCTCGTCAGAACACAACGCAAACACGTCTTTGGTAGTACTAGCATTCGCCCCTAATTGAAATTCCAATATATTGTTGCTTCTCTTCACGATGCGCATACAATTGTAGCGTTCCTCGTCGCTGGAATTTCGAATGAGATGCGTTTCGGCATTTAAACACCTACCATTGCGTCCTGCTGAAGATCAAGTATTTGTTCTCGTCTTCTCGAACTCCCACGCATTTAATCGTATAAGTCTTGAACGAGGAATGGTCTTTGTATATCATCGTGTCCTCGTCGACTCTCACATGTTCCCAATTCCCGTGCATCCATTTCGGGAAGCTGCAAGTGCCAAATGAGGCTTCCGCCGGCCACGGATTTTCCGATCGGGGAGCCAGCGAAAAAGTCTCGAAGCCATGGGTGGCGTTTATTAAATCTGTAGTGCAAGTGGAGTCACGGCTGAGGGCCATTTGTATGTCGCCGGTTTGGTATTCGTGGCTGTACAACTAAAATACAATACAATAGAAACTTAATCCCGACCTGTTAGGTTTTTTGGTTCACTTACACCGCATCGGTATTTGGGTTTTTGTCCGTTAGTTGGTCTACTATCGGCGAAAATTAGGTAATTTTGGTTGTCTGGGCCGCTCCAGCTTGCCAGACATTCGAGTTTTAGGTCTACAGTGTTGGGGTTCGTTGCGCAACCCCGAAGTCGAAAGTTCAGGATTGAACCTGAAGGACACGAGTCCATGGTCGAGTCGTAACCTGTGCAATCATTATAAGTGCTTCTGTACGTAACAGAATATTTTCCATCGATTGGACAGTATTCTTTTCGTGTGTACAGACCGTTTTTCTCTAAAATGACGCGTTTATAATGCAAATTTCCCCGTTCAATTCATAAAGCAACTCACTGAATAACAATATTTCCGCCGCTTCACGATTCGTTAAGGATTCTTCGGAAGGACAGCTCTCTTCCGCCAGCTTTTCCGTGAGGAAACATTTGGAAAAAACTTCCTGATTCAGCGTGAATACTTGCAAGACGTTTGCAGAGCGCAGTTTCAGGTGCAAACAACGAATACAATTCGTCTCCCTGTAACTGCAATTAGAGGGTGAACAACTCCGCTGCTCAATTTATGTGCTTAAAAATAATAAAAAGCGAGCGTTTCCGTTCATTATCCGGTTCATTATGGGGAAAAAATGAAGCGGATGCCTCTCGCGAGCAGAAGATTAATAGGTAATTGAAGTTGGGAGACAGAACTTGTTTACATAAGAAGGATGTATTGGTCATTAAGCAAGATTAAGAGTGTTTTTAGAATTTGTAGAAAAAAGGATGAATTGTAAATAATTGACAAGTCGCGCGCGCTTCTTGTTGATGCCATCAAAATTTATTACCGAATCCATTTCCCCCGGTAAATATCAATTTTCAATGTCAGCGCGTTACGTAGAGCATGTCCAAATAATCCGAGCGCCTTTTTAGTCGGTTATTATGCACTAATAAGATACGAACGATGTTGTTTGGGGTCTTTGTTGGGTGCCGAAGTTGGGTAAATATGTATCTTAAAACCACAACTAATCGCCGGAATACCGAGGAATTCCTAAATAAGATAGTAGAAGCGTCTAGCATACTTGAGCATGAGAATGAAGTTGTTGTTGCCTTTGCGTTTGTGGCAGTTGCCCCAAATGGGGATGGAAATTGAAGTGATGTTGACGGTCGTGTACTGCACTCCCGTGCCCAAACCTGTGGCGGTTTGCATTAAAAACTCTCCTTGGAACTGCTGTGGGAAATAGCAGACGGCCTCCGAGTCGCCCCCTGAAACAAATAAAAAATCATTTTTCCTCGTTGATCGGCCAAGCATTTCGGTTTGGAACGAATTCGGAATTCGACGACGCTTCACCGAGTGAGAAGAGGTCCAGATTTTTACTCTCGGTTGCGGTTCTTAGCGGTTCGGCCTTAATGAGGGGTAATAAGATCGGCCATCTACTTTCGCACAAGAACGGACCAGCATGGATGGATTGTTATGGTCCGATGAGCGCAAAGTCACCGACCGGCAGTGCGACGAAGCCTGGCGAGTTACCGCAGTTATTGCGGCTAAGAGATAATAGGATGGAAGCTCCCCAGATTCGCGGCCCGTTTCCGTCCTCGCAAAGAAGCCAGGATGCTGCTCGCCGGACTCCACTTCTTCTCCGCCCAGTTAATCAATCTTTTTCTAATTATATTTATAACACAAAAACGAGCGACCAGTCTGGCCGGATTCACTTTCATGCAGTCACAAAAAGAAGGCGAAAACCTCCAGAGACGGCAACCGGAACAATATCTAAAAGGATGCAATAAATATCCTTTGACGTCTCGGCAATTTCGAATTCTTTCCAATGCCAAGTACGCATCCTCCACTCTCTACCTGCCGTTATTTTAAAACCATTTTAACCGATTTTACACACCGGCCGGCCGTATAATTAATTAGAAACAAAAAGCGCCTCTTGGCGCCATGAAAAAATGCACACATACAATCGTCCGATCGGCGTTTTATTGGATTTTTTGACCCCGGACCTAGCGATCGTTATCCGAGGCCAAAACGTCCGCCAAAATTGCACTCTAAATGGAATTTGACCAAAAAATCAACTCGAACCATCAATACGCTTCACAATTCTCCGAAACTCGATTCTTTTACGGTAATGCACCTCAGGAATTCAAGACTTAATAAAAATACTCGATTGTGTTCACACTTTTTGCGTCTAACAACAATTTCAATGTTGGTTTCTTTGAAATTGTTTGGAATAATACAGCAGTTGTGGAAAATTGTCACTCGGCCTGTGGGAGCGAAGGAACTTACCTTGACGGACTTAATTCGATTATGATACATCGTTTTCGATGCTAAATTGGGAAAATTTGAATTTTAAAGCAGCCGAATGAAGAATAAATTGAAAATAAAAAACTTTATGTTGAAAACGTCAACGACACATTACTCATGTTTGAGACAGATTTAGCGATTCCGGTGGGCGACAAGTCTAGCCAGATCCATTTCGGAAAAGCTAATCTTGTCTTGTCGTGATAGCACGGCTAAGCAAAGCAAATTTGTTGGATTTAAACTACGGACGGATGGGCGAAGCCACGTAATTACGTCCCCGAAGATGTGCATACGTTTCGTAGAATGTGCGTTTATGCAAACAATGTGCCCGAGTCGTAAATAGATATCTGAGATAGGTGCAGTGCATTCCTTAGAAGTCGTTCATTGTTGCCGAACGAGTCTATTAAATTAATATAGAACGATGTAATTAATAGTCGGATCGCGCTGGTACTTAGCATGTTTGCTTTGATGATTTGCGAGACCATCGATACTATTAAAATTGTTTCAACAACAACAAGAAAAAAAGTTTCATTCCGCCGTTCCACTCAACCAAAACTCCGGTTTTTTCATGTTAAACGGCGTTTATTACTATTTTTAGTTGTTTCAAATTGTAAATTGCCGTATCTTGAAAAAATGGAGCTGGTTTTGCTCCGCTGAAAAAACACCTGATGCAGTCTTGCTGCAGACTTAATTCAGCATTCAGCCCATTAAAATACGTAAGCCGTAAGATTAGGTAGTAAGGTAGGTACTACAATTACAGGCAGGTGTTCAGCTGATTTAGAACGGCCTCTTTAAATGAAACACAGGTAGTTCGAATGCCAGAAAAGAATTACTTTACCTGCGCTGCCTCTCACGATTATCTGTAAATAAACACGTCACGGACACCCCGGACCCAAATATTTTTTTCACGCGATTCCAGTACGCTTTAAGGTTTAATCATCGATGCCCAATCGAAATTGTCCAAATTCCCTTCACCGGGTGTTCCATTCGCGAAGCCCGAAACTAGAAATGATAAATGAGCGCCTATAAATCACCACGGAGCAATGCGAATCCAATCCAATATTTGATAACATCGAATGGAAACTAACGTAATTAGGAAGAAGCTACGCGCGGCTTAATTACTCCTTATTAATCAAATTTAAACGTAGTAATCTCTTTGTTCGCTAAATGGAGTGAAAAAACTACAAACCGTGAACGAAAACTAACTTCCCCAAACACCGACTTCCGTCTTTACCTCCACGAAAAGATTACAACAGGGTGGAGTCGATTGTTCCTGCACTCGTTTCATTCCTCGAATTCTTTACTCCTACAAAGAGCAACCCACACCGACGTGAAAATATTACAACATTGTTCAACATCGTCGTGAACAGAATATTTAAATTCAATTAAAAACTGTGGAATCTGGCTCACTTATAGGGTGGGAAAGAATCTCGTTGCTTACTTACTTATCGCGGATTATTTGTAATCTCATCTACCCCGAATTCGGGCCACTTCCGGCGGTGGTTACTTAAATCGACCCATTATATTTGAAATTAGGCTTCGAATGAAAAACCGACAATGCCCCCGAATTGTGGAAATATTTCAGCGGATTACGTGTCGGAACTCGGAATTCTTGTCCTTGTCCGTGTGTCATCGACAACAACATCATTTTTATGCCGATTTGTATTGCAAACAGAGCTGAGCAATTTTTTTCGTCGTCTTGTGAATCATTGTCGGACATAATTCAGGTATGTTTCACCTTAAAATCACCAATAAAAATTCAAATGAGTCACTCGTTCAGGAAGCTGAGGAAACGGTTGTTGAATAAGTTACATTCTTGATAAAAAAAGCGAGGTACCCACGTTCACTCAGCTGTTGTCTTCTAATTGCATTCTTCCGAGCGCATTATCGGAATGCAGGAGGTGCAAAAAAGCGATGTGATCGAAATGTTTTAGTCAGCGAATGGGAATGTGCATCTCGGACCGGTAAATAAGTAATATTAATCGGTGCACACTTACATGACAAGAGGATCGCGGCCAAAAATAGTGGTACCACTTTCACATCGAATAAGTCCATGGTAGAGATTTTGGGGTCGCTCAGCACATGGGTTTAAACACTCGCGAGTACCGGCGAGCAATGGTACGAGAGTTCTGGTCGGCCCCGGGGTGCAGGTAGACGCGACAGGTGCACAACGTGCTTTGGACGCACCGTAATTGAATGAACCGGCCGGAGTTATGAATGAAAAGCGGCGAAGAACGACTAGTACTGAGCCGCGGGCGCAAGCGCACCAATCATTACAAAAACTACATCTTAGCATTCTTTATTATCTTTATTTTCGCTAATTAGGCTTGCTCCAGGTGCGTACTAGTCCCGGGCACTGCGCTTCACCTTGTCGTAGACCTCGGCGAAGGCCGATTTGCACCCCAGACGCTCTCGTAGGGCGTCGTAGAGGTTGTGGTCGAACATTCGCCGGAACTCTTCTCTGGACATGTAGGTGTCTGCGTACAGCATCTGAAAACTACAACCAAAACTGCGTTTTGCAAAACTAACTCTCTTAGTCGCATTTAATTAAACTGTTCGGGTGCTTGTTTGACGGTCACTGGAATCCAGCAAACTAGTAATTAATTAATAAATTATTCGAAATATTGACTGAATTATTTGAAAACCAAAACTTATTAAAAATTAATATTTATAAAAAAAATTATTGCTTTCTCTAGCACCAGCCGCCACTGGTCACAATACTGGCGGTAGTATTTAGATTTGAACTAATACGTTAAATTTTGATTATTGTATTTTGACGCGCGTCAAAACTAACGCACGTGCACTTGACAGTGAACCCCGCGTTAAAGCCGCGCGTGTCTGCCTTCCCGTAAGGGTAAACCCAGAAACAAGTCTGACAAGTCTGAGAGAACGTGCGAGTACCGAATTATTCAAACCACCGATCCAATTAACTGGATCTCGAAAAGAAATCAAATGATTTCCGTCATACTCCACTTATTAGCTTTTTTCCCATTTATACGTGACTCGACTCCTTACAAAGTGATTCGTGAAATAATTTCGATCCATTTATGCGAAATTTAGCTAGACCGATCACATTTAATCGACTTACAGCGGTATTTGTGATACAATCACAAAAAGGTTCTCACAACTACAAAGGCGACGAAGATGATGATGATGATGATTCATGCATATTAATCACGTCGGTCTGTATCGAAGAAAATTTAAATATTTTTTAATTACCCATTATGTTCTAATACGTAATTCTCGATCTCGCGGGTCGATTTGATCGCCGAGAAATGGGGCGATTTGGGAACACCGTACACTCCAATGTCCACGTAAATCGGTGCTGGATTATTGGCTGGGGTACGTGGAGGATGCACCATTCCGGGATTAGCAGGAAGTTTGAATGGACAAACCCACATCGGATATATCTCAAGCACATCGTGAAATTTTTCGACGCTAGATTTTAGGGTTTCGATCGGAACCAACATGTCTTGGATTACGTGGTTGTTTTCGTAGAGCTTCTTTATAGCTTGAGTTTGTGTTAGTTTCAGTAAAGAAACTTTCGGCGGAACAATCCAGCCTAGGAACAGTCTAAACAAGATGTGGTTTCCAAAAGGGATAATATCTTGAAGCTCCCAAAAAATCGATCGCGTGTGTCTGTGATAATAATCACGAAGTGGGACGTACTCCACCACTGTGCAATTTTCCTTCAACATGTCTTCCACGTGTTTGAAAAACCACGGCTTATACCATCGTCCTATAGCGTTCACCTGAAATTATAATAATTTCTTAAAACCCATCACTGCGTTGTTATTTTCTTATTACTTGTCCATTTTCGAGGTCATTTGTTTGCTTTCCAGTCATTAGTACGGCTGTATCTTTACCGTACACCAATGTTTCCACAAACTCATTTCCGGGGTCGTTACTTGCCAGTTGAGTTTCTCTTGCGATTGTCTCCAGTTGCCTCAAGGGTTTGTAAGTCAATTTCACAAATTTTTTGGCCGGAATGAGTTGTATTTCCACAGCGGTTAATATTCCCAAAGTGCCGTACGACCAAGGAATCGAATAGAAAAGTTCGGTATTCTCTTCGGCCGAACAAATTGCTACGCTTCCATCACAGAGAACGAGTTCGTACGAAATGCAAATATGTTGGAATAAACCAAATTTGTGTGAAGAAGACTCAATTCCCGTACCCATAACCAATCCCCCAACTGTTAAATCGTCCATTTCGGGCACCACCGGAATGGTCCAACCCATGGGGTTTAGAGTTGCCGTTAATTGTCCCATGGTGACCAATGGTTCAACTCGCACTCTCTAAATAAACATTTACTGCACTTACTAAAACAATTTAATTACACACTTACTCGTTTTTCCACGTCTATATCCAAAATATCTACAAGGTTTACGTTAATATTATACATCGTTTTTTTGTATTTCGGCCTCCGGAAGGATACAGTCTGCCAGCCGGGTCTGGCAGTACACATAAACTTAGTTCTCCCATTTTTTATCCACTCTTGTACCTATTTATTGAATGAAATTAAATACAAACCGACGACACGTGTTGGAATTACCTGTTTTTGGACCTCCTTCACTTTAAAGTTGTGTTGTTGCGGCGCACTACTCAACTTGAACACTATCCAGTTACGAAAGTACAACCAAATGTCGAATAAGAACGACGTTGGTAGAAGAAATATACAAACAAACACCCATCGATAGTGTATTAAAATGTATTCGAATAGACCGTCCGGTTGATAGCCCATGATAAAATATACACTGTGGCCAAGGTTAAGGCGTTTGACGGAATGTTAGTTGTCAAATCATGCTGACCATGCTCGTACTAAACTTGACCCTGATCCTGCAAATTATTTATGGTGTTATCAAGTTTTTTGATTACACTAGTCGTCAGGTGGTTTATCTAGTCATTTAAATCATCGACTAGTTTGTTTAGTAAGAGCTTGTTTGCTACAAACTCATCGATTATTTCTTTTCCTTCGATTCTTTGTGAGTTGTGGATAGCCGCATTGCTGCTTACCAATTCATTACATAAGTTCGTTCGTCGTGCGTTCGACATAAAATATTTTCGTTTTCGATTTTATCTGCGCGATAATTGTTTGACAGTCTCCAGATGAGATAATATGGTAATTGTACAATTCTGGCACGTGTTCATAATAATTTCTTTATTTAACAGTTACATTAAAACATTCTACCGTTACTTTCGTAGGCTGCGCATGAAAAAGTGCAAAATGGAAATGTTAAATGTATTCCCCGCATATCTTAGTGCGGATGTAAAAATGCAACGCAACGTTATGTACTGTTTTAATAGTACAAGATTCAAAAAGCGGAACAAGCACAAGGCTGTTGAAGTCGCTGAACATTCGACGTCTTGTTCAGCACGTGATTCATTAAACAATATTTTAAATATTCAGTTGAATCGAAGATTCTACAATATGGTGTTGACAATAATGCATTTATTTCCAACTGGACAACGTACTTGCAATTTGAAGGGCTAAGAAAGCACAATGTAAAAATGTGATAGTAAAAATATTTTATTTTTATAAAATTTATGGCTCAAATTTGAAAAATATAAATGTGTGGTATTCGTTGTTGGTATATTTATTGTAAACTTTTTTCTAACATTTTTGACATAAAACGCGCTTAGACCCATTTGCTTGGAAAAAATAGGTACTATAAAAAAATCACTTGCATCATTTTGGGATAGTGGAATATTATTTTATTAAAGTAGAACAAAGTACAAACTCATTAAAAAGCACAAATTATTAAAAGCAATAACTCGTCATAGATAGAATCTTGAGTCGTCCATATCAAAAAATTTTTCAGTTATAATATTACGTATCAACTTTTGATTTTATATCTTGTTTCTTTTTGACTTTGAAAAAACATTATTAGCAGTTTTATTTTCGTGCAGCAAAAACTTATAATATTCATGGTACTGGGGATAGAAAAGGTAAAAATTGATTCAAATTTTTCACTGCGATTTTTTTCTCAGCAAGTGTGAAAATGTCATTTATTTATTTGCAATTAGACAGAGTAGGTAGTACAATTTGTAGGGGTCAGAAAGCAAACTTGTAAAAATATGATAGTAAAAATTTTTTTTTTTATAAAATCCATGGCTCAGAATTGAAAAATATGTTTGAAAAATATAAATGTGTGGTATCCGATATTTTGCTATATTTATTGTAAAGTTTATTAAGTTGCACATTTTTGACATAAAACGCGCTTATCCCAATTGCCTCCAAAAAAATCACTTGCATCATTTTAGGATAGTAGAATAATATTTTATGAAAGTAGAACAAAATACATTAAAAAGCACTAATTATTAAAAGCAATAACTCATCATAATTAGAATCTTGACTCATTCAAATCAAAATTTTCTTCAGTTATAATATTATACATATCAACTTTTGATTTAAAAAATTATTAGCAGTTTTATTTCGTGCAGCAAAAACTTATAATAATTCATGGTAAATAACTGGAGACACAAAAGGTAAAAGTTGATTCAAATTTTTGATAGTAATGTATTAATTAATTTGTTAAATAAATAATTAAATAATAACGCAAGCGGAACTCTTTAAACTTTGAAAAGTCCTGGAATGGCAAATGTGGGGCGATGGGGCAGGGGAAAAGGATGTTTGTAGGTTGTCGACCTCGCGCAGTCAGAAAGGGCACCTGCATCAATGAAATTAAGGGTTGGTTTCAGATGAGCGAGCGTTATCGAGCGGAATTGAAATAGAAGAGGCCATTTGGAACAGAATCCATCGGTCGCGCTTTGTGCTTCAAAGATTTCATCGTGGATGGCGCTCTGAGTTACGCAAGTAGGTTTGAGAAAAAACGATAGCGCAACTGGCGCAACGATAGAATTGCATAGAGCAGGCGCCCGTCTATTGATTCTTAGGTTGACTTGAGCCGTCGTCGACCAGACCACGGATTGCCAATAAGGTGGGGCTCATATCATGCTGCACCAGCTCTCGACTCCTCGCAATTAAGTTCTCGCGACCTACGCCGTCTCCTCTCGCGTTTTTCCAGTGCGACTCCGGGTCTCCGGTTTATGGCTTCTAAGCCCTTTGATTACGCAAAGCTTCAAGTGACCACGTACTAGACCTGATGATCGGCTCATTTTGGAACCTGTGCAGAGCTTGCCCCTCGATGCCAGTCGATAAGGTAAAACGGTGCAGATTCGGAGTCGTCATTTGCGTGTTAACCAGAAGTTGCAGCTGCACTCCGAATACCGGAGTACTTACCGATGGCACGAGTACACGGGACCCAGACAAGAGGTGGTCCGAAGACCTCCACAGCCCAATGCCGCCCCGGTCGCCGGTAAGCCACTTAACCCCTCAATTTGCCCAATCGATAACGCCTTCGCAGCCGGACTTCACTTAATCACGTACGCTTCCAGGCGAAAAGACCACCGACACTCAGCACCACTCCAGGCAAGAAGACGATATTCATAACGAACGTAAGTTTACTAAACTCAGCTCGGCAGTGGAACACGTCTCTGCTTGTGTTTAGTACCCAAACTAGAACCCGCAATGCCTCGCCGGAAGAAGTACCCGGATTTGGCCTATCGCCACCACGAGTTCCTTATCAGCGACGGCCAAGTTACTGCAAATGGGCCTTGTAACTCCGAATCCAGGGCCAGGGTAAGATTAAGAATATAGCA
The DNA here is from genome assembly GCA_964023215.1 of Eledona agricola. Taxonomy (NCBI): domain Eukaryota; kingdom Metazoa; phylum Arthropoda; class Insecta; order Coleoptera; family Tenebrionidae; genus Eledona; species Eledona agricola. The sequence continues at coordinate 16,833,784 of OZ026862.1, read as the reverse complement.
TCGTGCACGCATTGCATCTGGTCGTATGACTATCAGACTCTCTCGCCGCCACCGCCACGTAGACGACATTTCACAGTACTTGTAGATCATGCATTCACAAACAGTACCGACTAGCTAGAGCGTAAGTCCGTCTTGTGCGTGTTGAAAGTCGCGCGGATAAAGCCGGTTTACATCTTTATTTTTTAACATAATTATTAGGTATACAGTGGAAACGTTAACTGGAACAAATTCAGAATCTTGAATAGAAATGATTTAGCAAAAAATATCGCAAAACTCGATTTGTTTTCTTCCTTTTCGTTTTTTTACTCAAGGGGCTGTAATCACCCTTAAATCAACTTTTTTTTGGAGAAGGTGCTTAGAGCCAAACTTCTATCAGGCGCAATGGATTTCATTTTATTTATTCGGAAAAATGGCGACAGGACTTGTTGGGCGTCAAATAACAGGCGCAGTAGATTTCACATAATTTATTCAGTAAAATGGCGAAGAGGAGGTGCTTAGAGCAAAATAACATGCATTTCATGCAATTTATTCGGATAAATAGCGAAGACGAGGTGCTTAGAGCCAAATATTTATCAGGCGCACTGAATTACATTTTATTTATTCGGAAAAATGGCAACGGAACAATTGAATTTTTGCTTTTTTTATGTATGTAATGCAAAGCAAATCTGTCTGATTATGTACCATTTATTTATTTCTGAGATTCACATAGCGTGATCGGCCTCGAGCCGACAGTAAACAAAAACAGATAATAAAAATTATCTTGATTTGGATGACTCTAGGGTTGAATTAGATCAAGACATTATTGTTTTTCATATTTTGTGGTTTTTTATGTACTTTGTTTTACTTTAACAAAATATTATTTTACTAAAATATTATTCCACTGTCCTGAAATGAGACAAGTAATTTTTTTAATATATTTGTTTGATGCCAAAGCGTCTAAGTGCATTTTGCACGGAAATAAAACTGCTAATGTATGTGATTCAAAGCAAATCTGTCTGATTTAGGTACAATTTATTTATTTTTGAGATTGACATAACGTTGTCGGTCCCGAGCCGACAGTAAATAAAAACAGGTAACATAAATTATCTTGATTTGGACGACTCAAGGGTTGAATTAGATCCTGACTATGATGAATAAAGACATCATTGTTTTTCATATTTTGTGGTTTTTTATGTACTTTGTTTTACTTTAACAAAATATTATTCTATTAAAATATTATTCCACTGTCCTGAAATGATGCAAGTTATTTTTTTAATATATTTTTTTGATGCCAAAGGTCCAAGTACATTTTGCACGGAAATAAAACTGCTAATGTATGTGATTCAAAGCAAATCTCTCTGATTTAGGAACAATTTATTTATTTTTGAGAATCACATAACGTTGTCGGCCCCGAGCCGACAGTAAATAACAACAGATAATATAAATTATCTTGATTTGGACGACTCAAGGGTCGAATTAGATCCTGACTATGATGAATAAAGACATCATTGTTTTTCATATTTTGTGGTTTTTTATGTACTTTGTTTTACTTTAACAAAATATTATTCTACTTAAATATATTTTTTATTTATTATTCCGCTGTCCTAAAATGATGCAAGTAATTTTTTATATATTTTTTGGATGCAAAAGGGTCTAAGTGCATTTTGCACGGAAATAAAACTGCTAATAAAAAAATCTTAAAAAATTCAAAAGAGACAAGTCGATAATATTATACATAATTGAAGTAAATTATGATTATTATTGTTTATTGCTGTTGTTGTTTTTGTTTTTCATATTTTGGGATCTTTTGTGGGTTTGTAGTTTGTTCTACTTTAACAAAATATTATTATAATATTTTAACGATGCAAGTGATTTATAAAATATTTTTTAAGCTAAAAGGTGTAAGTGCATTTTACATACCAATTTTGGTTAATAAAAGTGGCTTTCACTTGACTGTTCAAAAAAACTGTAATTAAAAATGTGTGTTCATAAAGTATTTATAAAGTTTATGTATGTGCCTGATGGAAAAAGAAATTGAATATTGCAACGTTGCGTGCGCTCACTATCATGCCGCATTGTATTTTTTATTAGGAATATTTGGACATTTTTGGAATAACTCATATATTTTTTGTCGCTGAAGCAATCGATTTAATCGGGCGCCCAATTCAGATAGATAGGTGAGGATGTAAACAGGCTATTTTAAGTAGAAAGTGCACCCGCGGCCGCTCCCGAGCTAGCAGCCGTAAGTCCAGTAGAAGTTGTTCTCTCCGCCTTGCCTGCATGAAAATCCCGACTGTCGATCAGAGATAGATCGACGGAAGGCGAAGAATAAGAAGCCCCTTTATGGGTATCAGTGCTGCATGCGCCGTTATTAAAATGAATACGTTTCCGTTGGCGGGGCGCGTTCGTAAGCAAATGTATTCATTTTAATTGCAGTCTGAGGAGCGGGGCCCCCACTGGAGGCCTTCCCGTCGCAGCAAGTCGGAGGGACCGCGTCGCGACGCCCAAGGGAACGGCATGCGGGAGCGGGAGCGGCGTAGGGAGTCGGATCCTGATTTGGAGAACATGGTAATGACGCACACACACACACACACATACACGCGACACGTTCACACCCCGCACCCCCTTCGCCGCTTTATCTCACCAATCGTCCCGGTCCATCACCTATTTTTACAGGGGCGCGAAACGGGACTCTTGCGGAAGGCAATTTCGAAGATCAGTACTGAATATAGGTTGCAGTTTGCTTGGCCACAGGGACATACTTCGCGGAAGGACGCCACGGACTCATCGGCCCCGCGAAAGTCCCAATCCATGGGAGCTTTAAAGCCGGCTTCCAATGCAATGGTGCACAAAAAACGCATCGACTTGGAGAACAAGGATGGTAAGGACCAATCTCCCCTCCCGCCATTTCTTACACCCTAAACCGCCATGATGCACTATCAGCCAGTGAACTCGAACCATTAGTCGATGAAAGAAACACGCGTGAAGACAAGACTCACATATTCAAGGAGGAATTCAATACGGAGTATAAGAAAAAGTTCAGACCCTTCTCCCAATACGAATACTCCGAAGGGCGATTTACCAAGCGGGGAGCTTCGACGGACGAGCCTGACGATTCTGCCGCACTCAACTCTTTACCTCTGCACTACGACAAGAACGATTCGTGGTACAGGGAAGTAGTGGAGCTGCGCAAGAAGGCGGGCCAATATAAGGTATGACACATGTCTTTGCTTCAAACACACGTATCCTCAATTTGCCCTCCACGTCGACCTAATAATTTGTATTCCACGCCACGCTAAACTACAAATGAATCATAAATGAGGCCGAAACTGTTTATAGGCCCACTCGTTTACTACACCAAATTCAATATTAACGTCAATTTACTAATTTAAAGCCAATTATTATACCTCCGTTTGTACTCAATTTTTTCAATCAATTTTCAATCCCAATTTCTCAACTTGTTGTATTTAGAAAGCACGAGGGTGTAGTAAAATTGAAACCACTTGACACAAAACACTTGTACTAAATTAAAATCTATTTTCTTTGGATATTTATGGCAGCACCGCGGTTGGGGTAGTGAAGTTGTTCCCGGTAGGCTTTCTGATATATACAATAAGCAAGTTGAACTTTGGGATCAAGTTTCACGCAGAAGTTCTCTATCAGCCTTATCTCTCGCTTCCATGACACATAAGTCGTACACAAAGGAAGAAAAGGAAGTTGATAATAACAGCAAAACTTCTCCTTCGAAGGCGGCCCGAAACGCAGAGAATTCTGCCCGGATCGTGCGAGATATGATTAGACACCACTTGGAACGAACGACCGGCGGTTCAGGTATTGATCCACTAAGGCAATGTCACTTCTAATTTACTTTACTACTATTAGAGCTAGATGGTTTGATTTTGTCTCCGACGAGGGATAAATTAGAACCGACTATTCCTAGAAAAGATGACGATTCGAGAGGATCGCAAAAGAACAGCCCCAAGAAGAATTCTCCGTTGAAATCTTCGTCATTGAAGCGGCATAATCAGAAAGGTGCTAAAACGGCCCCGAAGAGTTGTGAGTCGCAGTGCGATTCTGACAAATTGCGAAAATCATGTGTCGATTTTTAGTGAGATCGCAATCTGTGGGGCCCTTGACGGATCCAAACGAGAAGAAATCGCCAAAACGCCAGTCCAGATCAGCAACAGTGAAAGAACGAAAATCATCGGCAAACACGGCCAGCATCAAAAGACCCCGACCTTGTAAGCCCCAGCATGTAACGAAATCAGTGTGTGCCAAGATTCGTGTTTGGCTTGGCTCATTTCACTTGACGCTTTTAACGTGCAAAATTCAATCGGATCTCACCCTACAGTTTTGTGTGTAACGCTTTGGAATGCATGGACTCTACTAAAACATTACGATGACTTTTCACGGCATCAAGCTTTTGTTGATTTGTATGATGAAACTGATCGACTGCACCGTGTGTCCTAACTGTACTTTTATAATAACAAATTTCCGGTGTTTTAGCATCCTTGAACACCACTGCCTCTTCCCGATCTAAACATACGGGTAGTTCGGTCCCCCCTAAAACCGAAGACGAGAGATTGGTCAAAGCTAATTCAAAATCTCAAAACACTAACGCAAAGCTAGGCTCTAAACAGTTAGAAAAAGGAAACATGGGAGGTAAGAATCGAGGCACGATCCTTGGCACACGCATTTCTTCGAATGTGGTTTGTTCCGATCATGCCGTTTTACTAAACGTTTAATCCCAGCTGAACCGCCGAAGCCGGAGCCCAACGAAGCCGACGTCAAGGCTGTCGAAGCCCCCGAAGTAATCGATTACGAACCGGTGGTCAAATCGCCCCCGGAACCCACTCGAGTCAAATCCCCAGAGCAAATCTTAATGCGCTCTCCGGATCCCGTCAACTGGACCGTGCCACTGGACACCGGAAAGACTTTTACGGTGACGCAGAACGTCAGGGAGGGTAAACCGGAGCTCCGAGGCCGCGCCGATCGATTGACGGAGGAAGTGTCTGGTTTCAGGGGACATAAGCAGCCGACCACATAGCGAAGTCAAGGCCTGGACTCCTCCGGATGCGCCCCCTCCCATCGCCCAGTCCGCTCCTCCGACTCTGACCGATCAAAACAAGGAACAAGGCATGTCGTAAACTCGGACCCGATTCCTGCTTACCCTATTCGATTTGGTTATGTTGCTTTAGGTTTGGATTTAGCAGTGAAAGCATGAACTCGGGCCAGGGCAGAGTCATCGCTGCACAGGCAAGTATTGTTTACTTTTATATTATTTGTTTTCTAATCGACTTTAAATAACAATAATTGTGCAATTATTTTCTTATTGTTAAATTGAGTATTACGTTGCAGCTGAGAGACCCCATTCAACGGTAGAGCCGCATCACTGTAACAGTACTCCTCAACAGGGTAGTAGCAAGAACCGTGGGTGCTCGTGACGGCAAAACGGTTTCGAACCGGCTCCCGTGGCGTGCGTTTCGCTAGGACTTACCGGAAACACACCTCACGGACAGATTGCGCAATTTGCTGATCTTTATTTGGCCGTTCGCCCAGCTTACCTCTGTAATCGACAACTGCTTATGTTCCATGCCATCCGTTTAAAAATCCGTCAAGATGCCAGAAGTCGATTTTGTTCAAAATCATGGACGTCCCCACAAAATTTGTGATCTCTAATCAGTGCACTCGTGTTTTCTGCCGCAAGGAAGTCAGACGAAACTATCTATGGTTGATATATATTCATATATTTTGTGTAGATGCGTTTGCTTGCCAACTCTCTGGTTAATTTAGTGACATCGAACGCACTTGTATTATTTATTATAATCGTACAGTAAAGAGTTATATAAAAGGTTCTGTTAAGCTAGCATTTTCTTCCACCGCCTTTAATCCAACTTCACATTTTCCTTTACAAAATTTTATTGATTATAAAATAGCTTCATAAACTATATATATATTTAATATACGCTATATAACATGGGAATAGTCATAAATAAAAAGAGTCGACGTATAAATTAGAGATTATATAAGAACCATATTGCACATGTGATATGTGGGAATGCTAGCAATTGGGATCGCCGGTTGAGGAAACAGTACTCGCGGCGGCAGATCCGGTAGAAGGCGTCCCAGTACCTGAATTATACTTCAAATCGCCGTCGCATATGTATTTACCGGAAATAAAGCGTCGCTTGACTAGAGACAGGCGGTAACCGGATCCTATCAACTGAAATTCTATTCCCGACAAAGTGGTACCTTCACAATTAAATCCCGCTGAAATGGTTGCTGAATTGCCCGGTCCGCTTTCCAAATCGAACCGTCCCAACATCGACCCCACCCCGTGGTTTTCCGAATGTTGAGACAGTTCGGTAAATTTCCAGATCACCCGATTAGTATCGCTCAACCTGCAAAATTATTTAGAAAAACAAATTTACACAACTTGTCGTGGTACCATTGTGCGGGAGGTTTCAACTGATGATTTCTCACGCCACCGTCAACGGGAACCGCCACAGTCACGTTCAGTAAAGGAGTTGGGGAACTCATGGAGTGTGAATTGTACTTGTAATCCACCTTTAAATCCGTATGCGAGCTGGTACATTTCCAATAGGCCACTAGTTGAAACGGGCACGAATTCGCGCCCGGCTTGGATTTAATCTAAAGAAAATTTGTTAGTTTACGCGTTAGTTATCTCCCCCGACAACTCTCACTTGATACTTTAATATATCTACATTGAAGTAAGAAGCGCTAGGATTTTGTTCGGATTGTTTCTTTAACAATGCACTCAACGCCGACATATTGAACTCTAATACTAAGTTATCTGTTGCTGATTGTCCATTATCACTGTAACCAAAATAATAACCCGTCTGCAATGATATTATGGTAGTGATCTTACATTGCGACTAATTGTTTATTTGGTAGAATACTAGTAAGCCTTTGAGTGTTCTTCACGCGAAAAACTAACTTAGCCGGGTTGGGATTATTTGCTAAAATAGTAACTATTCCGGCCGGAAAAGACAACATCATTTCACCAGACATCTTCACTTGACATCTGGAACCACACAATAACTGGTTTGCCGTCGATAATTTTTTGCAGTACCTAGTTTCATCGGCACCTCGAAAGAAGGAATGAACAATTTCATGAAAAGCCACTGCGAGAGGAATAGTGTCGGCCATTCCGATAGTAAGAGGCGACGGTCCCCGTGAAACTCCCACGGGAACACAAGCGGTGCGAAACTCCAAACTACTGATACTATCGGTTCTTGAAATATTACTTTGATTTAGATGTCTTGCGGAATCAGACCGGCGCGATGGAGGTCTCGGAATTGACATATAACCAGAAGTAGGAGTGGGAGTTTGACGCAAGGGTTGCTTTGTTGCAGCCACGCTACTTGCTACCTCCCCATCTTCCGACAGTAAATCACCTAAATCTTGACTTGGAAGTGAATCGACTGTAAACATTTGTGCGTGCGTATTACCTGCATATTTTGATGAAGCCGATAGTGTGGGAGAATTGAGGGCCAGCTGAGAAGGACTCTGCAGGGGTGCGTAAGGATGCGAACTAGTGGGCGTGGAGGAGTTAGAAGCGTTGGGACTTTGCGTGAAATTTAGACCTAATAAGTCACTACTTGGTTTACCCAGTTGTTGGGAAACCGACTGGGAACGTTTCATCGACAAATCCGAGCTGTCCATGTTGGAACCTCGGCGTCCATATGTGCTACCTACAGGAGATAAATACAAATTCTCTACCGTAGCTCTTAATTCATCTACTGAAGCAGACATGGGTGCAGAACCGTTGTTCAACGGTTTTATTTCAACATGGATTTTGCGTTCACGTTCGTCGTCTGAAAACATTTCCAACACTCATACCGAATTAGTTCAGAAATTTAGTACCGGTATCAGAATCGGACGAAGTATAGAAACTTCCTTTTTCGTTGTTCCAGCTGTGTGGGACGTTGGGTCGTATAACATACCCTTCATCGTCCAAAACTGGTGCACCAGGTTCAGACGTTGCGTTTGTCTTCTGAGACTCGTCTTTCTCTTCCCTGGATCAAGATTTAGTCTGGTAATTGAACTAACAACAGAACCGCCTTACATGTCTGATTTCTCTTCTTTATTGCTTTGAGTATCAACATTGTCTTTGACTTTCTTCTTCGACTTCTTCTGCTTGGCTTTATCACGCCTGCTACGTAAAAACCCTAAAACATCGAGGAGTAAAAAAAAAGCAATTCACGATGATGACACATGACGGAGAGTAAACGTAAGGGATCTTGTAAGCTCGGTGAGGGATACTGCGTGCTATGCCCTGCCAACACAGCCAGAATCGCTCAGAACATAACGTGCAGAAGACTCAGGGTACGTAAGACGTTAAGAAAGCCCTACATTACAGATAATAGTGGTAACAAGCAAGAATTCGTGAAGGATGACATTCTAACCGCCACCGTATTAAATAATAATAAAAAAACAGCTCGAGCCGACGCCAGACATGCAGGACAACTAGTGAGAGAAGTTGAGTTACATTTAGATCCACGGTTGGAGTGACGAGTCAGCTGTTGGTCTCCTGCCGGACTTGTCGGGCTCGAAGGTGCGCTGCATGGGCCGGCTCGGCTCTCGCGTGATCCTGAAAATACGGCCCTTGCCCGGGTTAACGGTTCTACACCGACCAGGAAACTGACACGTACCCTGGGAGTTAGACATGAAGAGATTGAGGAGGGAAGTTGTACGACGGGATGGTTTGGCATGTGTTGGCACGGTCTGGTCGCTATTGCCATTACCTTCGCGCTTTGCTGGCTTCGAACCCTCTGACTCTTGGGTAGGCGACATCAGCGGCTCCTCTATATCAACTATACCTTCAACAAAAGTAGACTTTAACCCACTCGACAGAGGAGAGACTGAATCTGTCTAGTTGATTTCCTGCCATTATGCCGTTAACCCTTCACTAAATTAAATCGGTTTATCCTCACAATTAACCACTGTCAATACAATAAATGACGACATTCACACAACTCATAATGGAGTCGTAACCCTTGATTCGTTTACTGTGCTCAAAAAATAAAAGAAAAAAATCCAAAACAATCAATTTGTTGGTTTCAAACAAGTGTTATTGTAACTTGGAAGAGCTAAGTTTCGACAGACAACCCAAATATATGCAAATAATCCAGTTCCACGTATTCGGTCGACTTCCTTTAAACGAAAGCTGATTAAAATATTTTTGTTCACATACAGAATATGCCCAAATTATTTGCGACAGTTCTTATAAGCTCAATTCGACCATATACACCTTCTTGCATTGTTTTAGAGAAGAAAAAAAATCTTGTAAAAAAAAGGCGAAAATACAGTGCAATAAAAAATTAATAATTAATAAACCCTAAAAGTCAGATCGACGAAACTTGGTCAGTGATTGAACAAAAAGTTCAGTTATGTGTAGGAATATTTTTGAAGGAGAAGAAAAGTCAGCTGCAATTCAACAGATCCAAAAAGCATGTCGATTTCTTTAAATTGCAAATATGTTTTTATTACACCTTTCGATAGAGAACTTCGATCTCATAATGTTCCCTTACCTAAAATGGACTCTTTTTACATTATTTGATTTTTTCTACTTTCCTTCACAATTATGATAAAAAATCTAATAACTGAAAACAGCCCATTTTATGTTTAGGAACATGATACATCATCATATCGAGCATAAAGTTCTCTATCAGTTTGAAAAAATCGACTTTCATCCTTTTTGGATTTATTGAATTGCAGCTGACTTGTCTCCAAGAATATTCTTGAAAATGTTTAGACTCCTACACATAGCTGAATATTTTGCCCAATCGTTGAACAAGTTTCGTCAACCTTACTTTTATAGTTTATTAATTATTAATTTTTTATTGCATCGGATTTTCGACTTTTTTTTTACAAGATTTTTTTTTCTCTCAAACAACAGTAGATATATCATAGAATTCAATGCAGAATCTGAAAATTTCTAATAGGCCTTCGTCGTGAAACACCCTGTATGGACTGTCATAAAAAAATAGATCTTGTCCTGGTACACCTGAAGAGTATGCTTACAACAGCATTGAAACCAATATCGACTATACTCTAGTGAATTATTTGCTACGTTTATTTGAAAGGCTCTTACTATTTTTTGAATGTGTGCACCTTTTGCCATAAGTGGTAAAAAGACGATAATGTGAGGATCTATTTTTATAATTTTTTCATTAGCGTTCACATGCTTTTCATTATATCACAACATAAGATGTACCAATAAAAAAAATCTTTTGTAAATAAATTGGACACATCTGTGTATAAATAAAAATATTGTGCAACATGACAACAAAAACTGATGAAACTGAAATTCGGAGGTGGGTAACTTTTTATATATTTTTTCGAAACCTGTAATATAGCGAATTGAGCTTTACTTTTGAAATTAAAATAAATATACGGGAGTCATCGCCTGATGTGGCCCCTGTAGTAATTACGTAATATATGAAATGCGAAGATGGGGGTGCATCTGTAACACTCACGAAAACAATACAAAAAATACACATATTATAACAGATTCGTGTGGCAATTTTTATTCAGGGATTTAGCAGGGGCAGAAAATATTTACCTGGTCGTTCTAGTCCCGTGGACTTGTTACGTACAAACTGCTCGAGCAATTGATCTACAGTCAATTCAAGACACTGCTGTCTGAACTCTTTGTGTACTTTTCCCATCTCTTCATGTGTCGATTCCACAACTTTAGCATACAAATTAAGGAATGATTTCATGTGATCAAGATGGGTGACTTCGAGGTCTTGGAAGTTTTTGCAAGTCACCGACATTTTCTTTTCAAAGTCCTCTTTAATTGTTGTGTACTTTTCCACATATGCCTTATAGTCCTCATGTGCCTTCTTCAGCTTCACTTCTGCTTTTTCTATCTCTTTGGGACTGGCACTATCTTTGCGCAACTTCTCCAACTCTAGTCCTCTTTGAGTGTAGGTGTCTTTGCACTTCTGCACCAGGAGCGTGATGTTCTGCATGGACTGAACCGACTCCAGAGTGCCAGACTCGTCCTCTTTCACCTACAAGTTCCAGGTAAAGCTAGTTATATAAATTGTGTGTTTAGGTTACAGTTTTGTGTTTTTTGTGAAGTTCCTCTGAGTATTTGTTGACCTCTTTGACCAAATCGCTCATTTTTTGTACCATTTGCATATGGAGGACTGAAAGTCGCTCTGCAGATGTTTTTAGCACCTGCCATAGTGGTGCGAAGGTGCCTTGATTGCAGCAGCTCCCGGCTTGTTTAGCAAATTTAGCCAACAACTTGGAGTTGTTCTCTTCTATGTTCGACCTGAGACAAAACGTTTAACCGTTTTTGGACACCAAATAAACCTCTCACCTCTCCCTGAGCAGTTCGGCAAAGTCCTTGCTTGCTACTAGGCCATATTTCATGTTATGATACAGTACATCAAAACCGTTGTTCTTCTCGCCCTAAACAACAACGAAACTCTGCTTATTAATATCAATTAGATTAAAGACATCGCAATGGGACTTCCTGGGATAGGTTATGGCGCATATTATGTGACACTCACCCAAAAATAATCGTTAAAATTCACAGTCATTTTCGCACCATAAACATAACAAATCGCGGATAGTCCTAAATAAATCCACAGATCTAGAAGCACATTACTACGATGATTTGTTCGAATATAAACAATTGCAACCGTCAGTCGTTTGTTTTTTAGTATCGGCGCGGCCACACAGCACTAATTACATAGCAACCGCCAGTAAATACAACGAAAACTGATAAACAACAAAATTTATAAGCTTATAAACGAATTTTGCGAATTGACGGATGCAGACATTCGAACGATTGAGGGTATTTAATTGCGATAACAAGAATCAGAGGAGGCGGATCATCTTAAAATTGTTGCAACTTAAATGACGTAGGAGGGCGTCACCGTACATAATATGCAACCATCAATACAGACGGACGTTTACAGAACCCTCAACTTCCCTAATTTGCATTGTTTAAAATAAAAGCGCACAACAAATGTAATATCCAAATTACACTAATTTAAATCGCTGCGTGTTGCCGCAAAAAATCAAACACACAACAGTGGCGATAATAAAACATAATATTTAGGTATCGTTTTTTATTTATCATATTCCGACGGTATTAATTAAATGAACTCGTAGTTTTAAAGGCATTTTTTATTATCAAAAATTAAAACAACAATTTGCAAGTTGCCGGCTTTAAAATATGTAGGACCGTAGAGTCCCGGTTTTTGTGTGAGCGCTGAACTCGATCGTAATTTGAAAAGTGGGTGTTCAGTTGAATTGATTATTATCCATAGATTTACTACTGCCTTTTAAATGGTCGTTGACCCGTCTGGGAAAACGTTTTCAAGAGCGAAACAGGAATAGCACGTTGTGATGTGTGCGAGTAAAACATCAGATACGATTTAAAAAGTTTATTTGAATAATTAAAATAATAAAATAGTTAGCACTATATAAAGGCAACAGGCAATAATCAGTCAAAAATGATAGCTTGTAAATTCAGCGATAACTAAGTGTAATAATAATAAAAAAACATAATAATAATAATAATGATGATGAATCAAAAACCAGTTCCCATTAAGTGAATTATGGACGAAATGGAGTGGCCGTTGTGTAATATTTAGGGTTTGTTAGGAGTGTGAGTTTGAAGCGTCGCGAATTGTAAGAAGCGCCCTGTACCTTAACGGAATCCCCAAAATGGAATCAGGTTTTTGTGTGTCTAGCGCAAATTTGAGATGCCGGAGACGCACTTAAAAATGTAGTCAGTCGGTCTCGAGAATTGTCCTAACGTGTATATATAAGCGAGAGATCTTTAAAGGATACTTCAAAGTTGAGGAGTCCTATTTTACAATATCAACACGAAACATTCAATAATTTACTTATCATAACAAAAACAGTCTCACAAAAAACTTAACATATAACGTACAAAACGTAAGCGAAGCGATTATTAACTGACGTTGACTTGAGTGTGAGCAAGAATAAGGATGTCCTTTTTCTCTTTGGGAAAACGCAACTCGCGTCCAGCAAGCCTCGCCGATTCTAATTCCCGTTCGGCTTGATTTAATTCGCGACGCAGAGATCCGGCACATTCCTGTTCTCGTGCAATCCAATCTAAGGCCATTTGGGAGCGCATGTCGTCGTCCAAAGCTCTGTTGGAGTAGTGCGCTACGACTTCTTGTCGGCTGCATTGCCGCTCCCTCATGGCCTTCAAACTGCCGTTCCAATGCAGCAGCTGGAAAACAGTCATCAGCTCCTGGAACTCCAACATCGTGCGGCCTTTGTTCGATTCCAGCATGAAACGAAAGGCGCCGATGCCCGTGTTGGGATTGTCCGCCTCTTCGGGATCTCCCTTGAAGGAATTCCGCGCCTCCGAGACGGCCTTTTCGATGAAATCGTCGGAAATACGTCGCGAGGGATGCTCGTTAAACACGGAATTCATCAAAGCGATTTTGGCGGCACTCCGACGAGCCTCCGCTTTGGTCGGACAGTTCTGGAAATATCGGAGCTAGCCAGGAGAACGGGGGAGTCGGGGACTAACCTGAAAACTCCCGAAGCAGGATCCTCCGGGCAGAGTGACGTAACAAACGTACGGTTGTGCGTTAGACGGCACAGATTCGTAAATGACGAGGGCTCCGTTGCGGAGGTCGGCCCCTCGAGCGTGCTTCATTTGCCAAAACTCTTGCAGAGCCTCGACGACGTTTACTGGAAAACGGGAAGATTAATGCGAATAACGGGCTGATAAAGATCTGGTTTTCGAGATCAGTGTGGTCGCGAATGTCGTTGACATGTTCGTGGAGGAACAAGCGGTCTGCACGGAGCCAGTTTTTGAACGTTTAATGGCACAAGTTGGGTTTTTTGGGCGCGGGTTTGTCGCGTATTCGATCGTTGAAGTCTCCGCCGGTCAAGTCGTAGAATCGTCGAATCGTCGGAACGTATCCGTGGGTACTCACTCAATACAATAAGAGAACGTAATAAATGTACTCACCGCGATAGCCGACGTCGTCGTAGAGCTGGAGCATGGGCGCCGTGGCCGAACAGGTCCACTGCGGGTCCGGGTATACCATCATGTCCGTCCGGGCGGCGGCGGCGGCGGCCGCGGCGTCGGCTCCGGACGGTTCAAGGATGCGCCGCGAGACGAGATCGCGGCCCGCACATGCACTCCGCATCAATGCTCACTGGTGCACTCCGGTTCCGGGCGCTGCATCTCGACTGGCGCTGGTCGCTGAGCTAAGCAAGCCTCTGTTGCTAAGCCACCTCCGGCTGCAGCGCTCTGCGCGCACCGCTCCCCGACACTGCCGTTGCCCTGCTCCGGTTCCTCCTCTTGCCCCCGCGGATTCGCGACCGCCGACCGCCAAACGCTCCCAATCGGCTCCGGGCAGGGGTCACGCGGCGGCCACCTCCGTCTGGGTTCTCACGTAAACGCCGCACAAATACGCGCTTCGGCGCTTCTTCCTCTCGCACAAAGAGACCTCGAGGCCGAGTGCCGGCGTTGGGTACCGGTGCCGGATGCCGCCGGGTGCCGGATCCTGGGTGCTGGGTGCTGGGTGCAGATACGACAATGGGAGGATGGGCGACGCCTGCTCTTCGCTCTTGATGTTGACCGAGTTGCCCCTGTTGACTCTTGTCCGTCTGAATCTTCGACTGACTGCCAACCTGCTCTCTTCTGTCTTCTCGCTGCTTCTCGGTCTCCACCTCGACACCACACTCGTACCAATACCATTTTTGCATTCGAACCGTTTGCCTTTTTTTACGCAAACTGGTATTCCATCTTAATATACCGTTAAGAAATAAGAATCTTATACCGCGTGTCCCATTTTAAACGCACCCGTGCCAAATGGTCCGTCACGAAGGAAAAATCGCAAACTTTTTCATAATTCCTTAAAATGAAATTATTGAAACAGCCAGCTTTTTGCAGTTGGATGCGGATTTATCCTTCATTTTGAGACAAAAATTTTCCAGTTTCCTGTTCTGATTTAGTCAATTTTCAATTAAGCCGCACCGAATTCGAAGACGGCAACATGAAGCACTCCCAGTTAAATTATTAAAAGTAGATATCTAAGTGTCACAAAAGTTTTATTATGCAACGTGGTCTTTCTGCTTTTAGTGTGAGTTCGATGATCTAAGCTGATTTGCTGCACGTTTTAAGACCAAATTATCAATTAATTATTAAACGGTCGGCAAAAAATAAAATGTCAGGCAACTTACGATCAAAAACATCATTATGTTTTTGAAATATTGAGCTTTATTCCAAAGTGAGTTCTTTACATAACATTTTATGTAAAGAACTCACTTTGGAATAAAGCTCAATATTTCTTTTTGCCTTGCATGGGTAGGTTCTTGTACGGCACTAGCTGACTCGACAGACGTGGTGCTGTACAAATTTCAACAAATTTGATCGTTTTGTGAATTTGCGAAAAGCTATTGGTGTGCATACAAAAATTAATTGTCCGAATTTTCCGACCTCCTTTTTAATTGTCTCGAATTATTTGTTCCTGAAAACTTTTTCAGGACCATAACGAAGAAAACAAAAAAAAGAAATACGCATATCCGTCGTTCGAATCGTGAGTTATAAAGTTCATGCAAAAAACCCATAAAAAAAAATGTTTTCCCAATTTTCATATTTTCCTGGCAACGTTTCCAATTTTTTTTCTCTCCAACATTAAAAAAAAATTACACATTGAGCCCAAAAAACGATACAAGTTTTGTACGCTCATCTCGTGCATCCGGAAAAAGAGGGTTCCAACTCAAAAAACTACCGTCTTTAATAATCCAGGAGTGGCCATTTTTAGGCACATAATTTATCTTTCAAGCCTTAGAATGATTGTGCGCTTTAATATTTGTAATATTTTCAATAAAAAAGAAAAACGACAGATGTATCGCTTTTAAATGTAAAATCTAACATGTTGCAAAATTAAATTTTGGGTAATAATTGAGTTAAATTACGAAACAATTCAAAAATATAGTCAAAATTTATTCATAACTAGCTGACCCGACAGACGTTATCCTGTCCAAATTTCAATAAATTTGGTTGTGATCGCGATTCACAACGAATATAATAAAAAAAGAATTGCGTATATTCTTCGTTCGAATCGTGAGTTATGGTCTTCCGTTCATATAAAATACCCATATAAAAAAAATTCCGGGCCACTTTACAATTATTCTTTCCCTAAAAACCTTAATTCGACTATTACGAATATTAAAAAAACTAAAATTAGCCAAATAGGTTCAGCCGTTCTCAAGTGATGCGCTTACCAAGGAACAGCATTTAATTTTTATTTATACAACAGGGTCCTTCATCTCAGCTCCATGTTCTGTAGCTCAGTTATTACTTAAGTTGGAATTTTGATATTTTGCAGACTTTAATTAACATTCTAGAACGCATTTCAGGAAATTATTTTTTATTATACAGAAGTCCCAATCCCAAATTGATAATTTTTTGCATTTAGTTGCTTACATATTCCCCAAAAATCTTCTAAATCGGTTCGGAGAAAAACTTAAAAAAACATTGGTTTTCTACCTCAACTTTTAAAAATGTATGCGAAATACACTTGATAAATTTAGTACTAGGTACATATTAAATAAAGTCTAACAGTCTTGTTAATTTAGTTTGATTGATCCGAAATTATTACAGGATGTGTAAAATTTACTGTCAAACTTATCAAAATTCAAAGCCATTTATTTTTCATATTTTAAATTATTTTATTACAATAATTAATTACAAAATATTTTATGTCAACAATTGTTTTTAAGCCATCTTCCACTTTTATTCCATAAAATTGCCATTGAAATAGTTTACAAAACGAGTTTTTGGCGAATAACTTCGAGTGCCTTAAAATTAGCGATAGGATTGTAATAAGAAAAAATGTTGGTTTTTTAATTCAGCAGCGAAGGGTATAAAAATCAACAGGGATTCCAATTTAAAATAAGAAAGTACATAGTACTAATTTTATCAAGGGGGCACTCTTTGTATTTTTTATAAATTTTTAAAACTATAGGTCTGAAACCATTTTTTTTGGTTTTTATTTTTTTCACAATTATCTGTGAACCAGTTTGAAAATTTACTAAAAATGCAACCTATCGTTTTGGGACATTCTGTATAATCAAAAATATTTTTTTGAAATGCGTCCTAGAATGTAATTAAAGTCTGCAAAATATCAAAATTCCAATTGAATAACCAATTGAATAACTAAGCTACAGAAGACAGGAACTGGGATGTAGGACCCTGTATAGATGGTTATTTTTTTATGTCCATATAGGGATCTAGGAAATAATGGAAAAAACGTGTGGAACATTTCCGATATATTTTTTTGGCGAAAATCTCAACGAAAATTGCATCCCTGTTTAGAATCTACAAACAAAGAAAATCTCCGTGATATTTTATTCGTGCACCATTTCTTATTTCATGATCCAGTAGATCCAGCTAATCATTTCTGCTGTTTTTAGGATGATGAGTGTGTGTATTATAGTTTTTTGACTGACGTAGCAGTGTATGTGTATATGGTTATGGCAATCACGGAAACGATTTTATTTTAACATTTGTATAAAAAATAAAATTTGCACGTATTTCTAGTATAATTCGCGGTGCTTACGTCACTGGTTTCGTATTCCTTCTTAACTTGTAAAAACCACATTGTAATTAACTAATCTGGTTCACCCACGTCTTCTCCGCAATCCACTCGTCTCCGCTGAATTACAAAATACAAACTGCAACGGATGGCAATCATCATTTTTATTGTCAACTAATAACAATCACTATCGGTATAAAATATATTTACAAATAAATTTACTTGGCAGTTATGACAATCCCCTGTAACAGTCTTTCGAGTAAACAGCAAGGATAACAACAATAAACTCGGCATTACGCAAGCTAACTACGCAAAAAATTAGCATTGAACTCGAGAGAGTGCTCCAGGTGGACCGCTCAGACTCTGTTCTCCTCATCGACGGCCATCGCCTCGTTCACGTAAGCCATCCCGGACGCATCCTTCTTGGAGTCGATCGCTTCTTTCGCGAAATACTTGGAATGCATCCACAATCTAAACTTGTGCAATCCCCAGCTAATAGCATGCACGATCACAATAAAACCAAGGACGGCGATACAAACCGCACTCGTTATCCCCGGCTTGCTCCAGTCCAAGATTGTGTAGATGTAAGTTTTACCCTCTCTAAAACAGCGTTTGACTAAGACGTAACCTCGATCATCAATCGAACTCACCTGCTGATGCCTCCCGCTGCGTAAAAAATGACACTAAATACTGCGTAACATACTCCAAACACAATAGGGTAGCAGCAGTGGAGTAGCCGAATCGGATGCGCCACAACGAACAGATCTATCATCATCAGGATTGAATTATTCGCGTGCACGAAAAAGTTCATCGCATCCAAAGCCATTGTTTTTTCTACAAGAGCAAGGTTAGATATTTGCGGAGATATTTTGACGATTTCCGCTAGCCAACCGTTGTAAATGATAGACCAATAGAGCGTAGTGATCCCGAAGGAGATGTCGGTGGCGATCACGTTACTGGCCCAGTACGGCTTGTACAGAATCGAGATCGCTTTCTGAAGGTCCGGCGCTAAGAAGTAGATCGATAGCATCAAAGATCCGAGGAGCGTTTGGAAAGTACAAGCCGTGTAACCCCAATCCGTCAAATAAATCCACCACTTTGCTTTAAATTCGGGCGAAGTGTCCGGGTGGTTTACGTCCGCGACCGACACAATAAACGTGACAAAGAAAATTAAGGCCACGATCCATCGATAAATCAAGTAGAATATACTAGCTTTCTTCTCCTTTTGCCACTGAAAATCCACAGTTTGCCATTGCGACAATCGACACTTACTTACTTGAGAAGTTACGAAGATGATTGGTTCGTCGTGTTCTAAAGATAACTGTTGCAAAGTAAACTGTTTCTTCCAGGTCTCTATCATTTTCCGCCAACAACCAACCGATGGACTACAGCTCGATCACTTGTAATCTGAGTTTGAAATAATTATTAAAATGTATTTTAGATTCGAGGACGTGTGCAATCACTACCGTCACATTGTTGCCTGCAATACTACTAATATTCACCATTTCTCCGTTTACGTAATCTTTGAGGAAAATATATTATACGCAACCGCTAGCCGTACTGAATTTCCGATGGCGGTGGTAGAAAGTCGAAATAAGTCGAATATTCCCACAGCTCCGCGCCGTGATGCAAGACCGCCTCGAGGAATTTCCGGACGATTATTCATTTTTAGACCCGACTGAACACTCATCGTAAAATTATTAAACAAACTAAGAAAACGTGATGATGGCCCTTATTTATTTAGAGAATCATAAACCGGCGCGAACAGGCGCCTTTTCATCCCGATAATTCTTACCTCACACACGTTCAGATTTATGTGAGACCATCATGGACCATCGAAACAGTTTTCATTTCGTTCTCGGCCGTATTGATTTATGGTAATTAAAAACCATCGTGGAAAATTACGAACGGCAAACTATTGAAATTTCGTCGTTTCGGTTCCTTTCAACCCCAAAAGTTTATTTTTAAATATGCCTTCGACTTGGAACGTACTAAACAAAGCCCACCACACTAATTTCACTTGGTATTATATAGTATTGTTATGTTAATAGTTATTCCCACAGAAAGGGTTATCGCACTTTATGTGGCAGCTACAATGTTACAATGTACAATTTTAATGAACAAGTAGTTGCTTGCTTTGTTCTTTCAGTCAGTCGATATCTTTGAATTTTTTATTATTACAAATTATCCAATAATCGAAATCGAGACAACTTTACGACACTATTACGTAAGAATAATGTTGGATATATGTTCGACCGACTATAAACACAGGGCTTACTTAAAAGCGATAAAAAGTGAATATTTTTTTTGATTAGATATAAGCAAATAAGTATGATAAGTATGTATAACAAAGTATTATGCGGTTTTATGGATTGTGTTTAGTGATTGTTGGAAACATTTTATCGTATTAACAATAACTCACTAATCAAACAGATAGTTAAATTGTATTGTTTATAAATAATGTTTGCGTGTTATTGATGTATGGAATATCTTGTCGCATTATTACAAAGAATGGAATTGTAAAAACTTGATGAGAATAAAAATTTTGCTAGGTCGAAGGTTCTAAGTCTTTGAACTCGAATTAATGAAATAATTAGAAATTCGCATAAATTTGGAGCAGAAATACATTTGGTATTGTTGAGAGTAAGCTCGCTATCGATTTTTGCAGACGAATCGTTTCACGTGCTTGTGCCGGCGTAAGCTCAACTTACTGAAAAGCGCGCTTCTTATCAGGTAGGATGGGAACGAGTGCAGGTAGTTGGTCAGTAGCGCGCCAAGATGACCGTTGACGTGACCTGAGGTGGTGGCGAATGATCTCCAAGTTCGTAGACCCCAAAAGAAGCACTACACACCACCGCACCGGGCTCGATCGGGTGACATGTTCGACGTTAGTGCGATTCCGAACCACGACCACGTGAGGACCGATCAGCCTGCGCTCTAGACGCGGGCCCCAAGCCCCAACCAACCCACCTGCAATTTGCTGGACCGCAGGTCATCGTTTAACCTTTCAATTGGGGAAGAGCTGCCGATCAAAGAGCTGCCGTGCCGCGATTTCAATAAAATCCAACAGCCGCGCCCCTTGTACACACTTCTTAGTCTTCTCAATCGAGCAACTCACTTTTTTGGGTTCTCCCAGTGGTATTACCAAGAGAAATCATACATGGAAGCCTAACGAGTAATGGTGCAAATCATACAAATGCCAATGCTACATTTCATAACGCAATGATTGTGTTTAAACATTGAACATTAAAAAAACGGACACTGATCTTAAAGGTATAATTCAATTAATTTGCCGTATTACATAACATGTAAAAATGTAGGTATCTCAGCCCAATCAATATCATAAAATCAAAGATTAGAGATAAAAAGCAAACAGAGCGACGACACGATTAAAACTTTTAGATAATAAGGAATGTGAAAAACATACGGTTTTTTCGTTTTTTCAACCATTTAAAAACCGTTTAGGAAGAGCAAAGGACAAACCAAAGATTAGAGATAAAAAGCAAACAGAACGACACGATTAAAACTCTTAGATAATAACGAATGTGAAAAACATGAGGTTTTAAATTTTTTGAACCATTTAAAAACCGTTTAGGAAAGATCAAGGGACAGCTGTACAGGTGTCCCAGCGCTGCGGGAAGTACGATCACTCTCAAATGAAAACATATATCGATATGCGGTTTTCCACAGAAGGTACGCTTTGAAAATATCTGCTTATACATATACAGTTTGTCCGCATAAAAGTTAGCATTTTTTAAATGAAACACCCAGTATATTACGTAGTTCTCGGCTTCCTTGTCAAAAAATAATTACACTTTGTATAACCTATTATGGACCTAACTGCAGTTGTTTTACTATTATTTGACATGCGATTTGAAAAATCGCTGCTCCCAGATCAATGAAAATTGTGGCTTAAAATTTTCCTAATTTGTAATATTTTGTAATACATAATGTTGAATTCAAATTTTGAGTTATAGTAATTTAATATACAAGGTTGATCAGATACAATATACATTAAATTGTTCATTTGATCGAATTTTTCAAACAGAGTATGCTGTATATTTTGATATCAATCGTTTACATGTTTGATGAGGTTTTTAAATATGATTGAATAGTGGAATATCAATAATTTGTAAAATAGTTGGTTAAGAAGTGGAAAAATGATGAGCCATAAGCTTATCAAAAATGTGATCTTCTTCTTCTTCTGTGTTGCGGTGCGTTCCTATGTAGGACCGCTGCATTCAGGCCTTGCGGCCCATTATGCCCGCCCTTCTCTCCCCGCTCACCCTACTCAAGTCCTGACCTTTCTATGAAGCTCAGTATCTTGGGCCAGGGGAGCGTATGGAGCTCTTCAATAGGGACATGGTGTGTTCCTAGAAAATTTGCCCTACTGTGACTTAAAGGGCCACAGTTGGTCAACAGATGAATTGGAGTTTCCTCGTCTTCATTGCACAGCCGACATCTACGTTCCTCCGAGAGGCCCATGATGTAAAGATGTCGCCTCAGCTGGCAGTGTCCCGTTAGGACACCCACCAGCCTCCTCAGTCTAGTTCGACTGAGCTTAAGCATCCATCTCCGAGCTACCGGGCTGGCCACTCCCTTTATCAGGAACTTGGCCTGCCTCAGCCCGCTGATGTTCCTCCAGTAGGAGTCAAATTGAGACTTAAGCGCACTTTGCGTCCTCTGTCTCAAGTAACCCCCACTTACGCCGCACGAGGGCTGCGGGCCGAGATACGGCGTCTCCGCCGCCTCTCTGGCCAACTCATCGGCCCTTTCGTTACCTGCCACGCCCGTATGGCCTGGAACCCATACGACCGTGACAGCATTCACCTCTGCCAATCTTGACAGCGCGTGTATACAGTCCAGCACCAATCTAGATCTCACCTCGTTTGAGTTGAGGGCCCCGATGGCCGCCTGACTGTCCGTACAAATGAAGATGTGGCTGCCCGAGTATTCTCTCTCGAGATTCTCCTGCGCACATCTCAGGATAGCGAACAATTCCGCTTGAAAAACGCTCGGGTAAGTCCCCAGCGGAACGGAAACTTCCACTCTGGGTGTTTTACCAAAGATGCCCGCGCCAGTACCCTCTCCCGTTTTGGACCCATCTGTGTACCAGACTAGTCCTTTCGGCGTGAGCATATCTTCTCCTTTTATCCTCCAGTCCTCCCTTGATGGGATCCTGATCTTAAAAGGTTTATCGAAACGCCAGATGCGTTCCATATCGTCCCTGATCATCCCAGAGCACAAGTCATTGCACCCCGGGATGGATACGGGCCAATGATAGGCTCCCTCTAGTCGCCCCCTCGTTTCCAACCTTAGCTTTGTCACCGCCCTGAAGGCCTCGGCCCTAACCCTGAGGTGAAGGGGCTCGAGACCCAACAGGGCCTCCATCGCCGCGGTAGGCGTTGTTCTCAGAGCTCCGGTCACCATGAGGCATCCCAGTCTCTGAACCCGTCCCAGATTCGCCCTGATCGACTGCCGCTCCGTAGAGCGCCACCAGACCAAGGCACCGTATGTTACAATAGGTCTGACTATCGTGGTGTATAGCCAGAAAGACACCTGAGGTTGTAGACCCCATGTGCTGCCCCAGAACCGACGGCACGCCCAAAAGGTGGTCGTTGCCTTCCGCACTTGGCTTCCCACATGGTCAGTCCAAGAGAGTGTGTGATGGATTGATTCCAAAATATACATTTGAAAAATTCGATAAATTTAACAATTTGCGTTCATGAGCCACCCTGCAGACTAAATTATTAAAATTGAACATTTCACTTGACCACTATAAACTAGACGATAATAAATATTTTCTGGCAAAATTTCAAGCCAAAATTCTCATTGGTTTGGGAGCAGCAATTTTTCAAAAAACAGCCTTTTTTCGTTTACATATCAAATAATAGCAAAATATATAATAAATATAATAAAAAATAGGAATCCGAAAATAGTGTGTTCCATTTAAAAAATCATAACTTTGATGCGCCACTCTGTACGTGGACATTCTAAATGTAATGGATTATACTTTTTGTCGAAAACCGCATCTCAATATCTTTTTTTCATTTTAGAGTTTAGAGTAATCTTACTTCCCCGCGGCACTGGGACATCCTGTATATTATTAAATTGTACACTACAAAGTATGCAGTAACGAAGTGCTAAAATTCACAAACGCGCAAATGTGCAAGTGTCGCTGAGAATCGACATTTATAAAGAGAAATATCTTGAGAATTGAAAAATATTGAAGGGATTTCTTTTCCATCATGCATGAAATAAATAACAGTGAAATGTGATGAACAATAGAGGTCCGATCTGTAGAAGCCAAAACTCTAACAATTATATGAAGCCCGGATAAATCTGAACAATGGCTTGTCACGCATTTTAAATGCAGCAAAACCAAAATTCAAACGGCAATCGTGTGAAAAATCAAATCAATCCCAATAATACAATTATTTGAAGTGCTGTTAAATCATAAGAATGGTTTGATCAAGCCGGTAAACGTGCTAAATAAAAATGTAAACAGACTTTCTTCGGGATTAATTTCTTCTCCAAACGATATTTTGAAGCATCGTTTACGCAACGAGTTTCTAAAAATAGTTTCTCTGAGCAAAATGTCACAAAAAAACTATCAATTTCCTCGATCATTAAGGACTGACAAATAAAGACTAATAGACTCACACATATTGCATAAGATGACACGATCGAGTTCGATTCATAGACTGCAAGTGAAAGTGCTAATTTCGCTTATGCAATGCAAATATCCAAAAAGTAAAACTAACAAACCTTGCAGTTAAATGTTTACTTTGTTTCGATGACACAAAAATAAAACATTATTCGACCCGAACTTGATAGAGCCTAGGTATGATCGATATCAGTAACTCTTCATTTTTATTATTTATGCCGCGTACATAAATATTTTATATTCAACTTTCCGATGACAATTTACCGTTAGATAAAACACAAATAGTAATTTGTCTAACAGTTCTTTTGTTGTATGAAATGATTGCCGAAACTAACGGAATTGACAAATATTAGTGGAAAATTTGGATTCTGCGGCAATTTTCCATCATTATGTATTTACAGTACCTTAACGCAAAAACCAGTTCAGTTGTGAGATGTAGAAACAAATATTAATTTCAATACGTGTTTCAGACAGAAGAAAATGGCGAAAGTCACTAAAATTAAAACATTTTGACATGTAATATCCGCTGCATTAAATAATTACATGTTTCCTTTTAATTCATAATTCATTTTATATTCTTCTGTCTAACCTTGTGTGTTAAAAAGTTTACTTTACGTATTGTCAAGTTTGAACATTTATAAAACCACATATAATGTATGATATTGCTAAGATAATTCAATCAAATCGTAATGGATTAAGATAAAAGAACAATCCATTGTCGGATTATGTATATACGTATTTTTCTGAGTCGAGTAATTTGAAACGGTAAGTATAATAGCACTGGGGGACCTGTCAAAACACGGAGAAGTTTTTTCCGGCGAGTAACTGGAATTCAAAAAACAACTGATAGATCAATTTAAATATTTACTTAGCGTTTTATTCAAACAAAGAGATGTTGACGTTAGGATATCTTTTCCGAACGTGCTTCTTAATTGCAATCATCTCAAACGTTATTCAACTAGTCAAAAATCGCATCGAATCTGATTTGCTCTAGTTGACTTAACAAATCCTGTTCATTCAATTATAATATCGTTTGTTTTAATTTAGACAACTGTTAATAATTCTGTAGGAGCGTTGTCGTATTTTTTTACTAAAACCTAGCCTAGTCTCTGTTTACATACTAATTGCAGCATTTTACTTAACGTCATTATTGCATTAGTACCCGTCGACGTGCTTCAGAAGAATATTTCATTAAATCACTACCACGTTACGACGGTTTTAATTCGTTTATTTGCGTCTTGGTCTTACCGACTAATTAAAAACTTACACGTTATGCGGGATGTAACTATAATTTGTGACTAATGTTGAGTTTATCTAGAGCGATTTTATCAGGAAACACTTTGAAATGTAATTGTTTCGATACATGTGCCGAGTGGAAACGATTCGAGAATTTACTTAATCGCTCGTCTGTTAATTTGTACTTATGTGATGGTTTGCTAATGGGCGCGTTTGTGTTAATAACGAATTTTAATAGTTTTAGTCACGATATTCTTCGTCTGCTTGGAAGTAAATTGGTTCCATTGGAGCTACAAAAGGCACAATTGTGTTCAAGGATGCTTGCGTTATTCAACAAAGACGGCGGCGTCTAAATGACATCTGTAAAGAAAGCAGAAGGTGTGAGAATTACTCGTCCACTCATTTCAATGTAGACCAGATTGTAAATAGAACTTACATACCTACCACCAGAACTAACAACTATAAAAACTTGTTAAAATCTACAATGCCTTAAAAACTTCCATGTTTAGTGAGAGAACGGTATGGTATTTAAGTCAACAAATCGATTAACGCTGCCCGATAATATTTATGACCCAAGAAATTGAAAATTCACTCTATCGAATTATTACGTTTACTTGGCGCATTCGTAATAAATTAACCAGATCCATCCGATCGTATAACGTAATTGTCGCGTTTATCCGATTCGACTCGCGCAAATCACTGGCCGGATTTTTGAAGCAGATCTTTGTCGATCCGAGCCTTGAACTCCAACCCGGATTAATTGAATGTCCCCGGACCAAGCGCATTGTGCAAATTCAAACATTATTATAGTTGATAAAAAGTTAGGACGGTTCTAGAACCTCGCTGTAACAGGTGTGTCCGGCTGCAAAAACACCCAAATGTCTCCACACGCAACCGAAATAATTACGTCGGATGGACCAATTATATATTTTCGATCCCAAAACGACCAAAAAGCGTCAAAATAAAAAACACATTCATTAGAAGAAAATTGTCAACTCTCTCACGAGTCGTGGCTCATGCAGAAACGACGTTGTTATTCACGCCGCTCTTTGAAATCCATGACGATTTCAATGAACCACGTCGTCGTCATCAAAAATGAACCGAGCACCGAACTTCGATTCTAGACGCTTTATTATTAGTATTCATGTGACACCCGGCTCAAATAACCCACCGGTTAGGCTGGACAGAGACGAGTATATACCTGATTTCTGAAAATGGCAGTGGTTCTTTTATTATTTAATGAACCTGACCAAAGCCTGGCCCCTATATGCACTTTAGGCAACCAAATATACAAGCAACTTCGATGTGCTCGAAGCACGGACAGCGAATAAAAATTCCAGGGTGTAAATAAATATATTAAATTTAAATATTAAAATCAAATTCTGTCCAAATCCTGTTATAATAATTTATTTAAAGTTAAAAGCTGTTACTAACAAATATAATAAGTTAGCTATCAAAAGTATAATTCCACGTCAACTATTGCACAATAAGAACAAAAAACTCTAAGGACTACACCAGTCGTATACGACGTAAGGCTAGATGCTTCAGGAATGTTGTCAACCTCCCGCAACATTCATCATCAACTCACAAACAATCGAATAATAATTTTAACTAAACTATTGCTTCCAAATTACAAACACACGATTCGTTCGGTATCGCATCTGCCAATACCGGAACGTTGAAATTACCACTGGAAGAGAGCAGCTGTTGGACGGCTGGCTGAACGGTGGTTGAAAAAATCTTCACATAACTTGAAGAATTTGACTGGCTTCAAAAGCCATGCCCGGCAAGAGAATAACAGGACTCGAAACGTGTCCAGACTCGACACACACCATGTTGGGGTATTCGTCGTCTCCAAAATCGTTCATCTCCTTCGCATGCTCGGTCCATGGATTCCAGATGACGGTGTCGGGAAAATTACACTTTTGTATGCGCATCTTTCGCCCCGAGACAACGTTCGTGATGATGTGTTCATGTGGTGTGTTTTGATAAATTCTGTCAGTCCATTCGCCGATCGTAACGACATCGCGCGTCTCTTGATAAAGAGCGCCTTCGTTCGACGTCTTATCTAGGAATGTACAACCCTGTAGACCTGTTATTTGGCAGCGTCGCACGTCAGGAACTTTAAAATACGTGTGCAGCAATAAGTTAAAGCTAAAAGTCGTGTCTTTACTAGGGTTGTACACTGCTATGTTGGAATGTAACTCCTTCTCGCGCAGAATTAATCTGTACGTCAACTGGAATCTGTACAAACAAAATGAATACAATAAATAACATCTTACTTGTAACATACAAAAGAAAAAGAAAATTACCAAGACTTTATGCAGAAACAAAGAAATTATCACGCAATGGTATAAAATACTAGTACTAAACCATCAATTAGCAGATCTTCCATAACGTCGCAAAACAATCCCAGGTAGTAACGGTGTTTGCATTGGACAAGATTTCTGCCCTTTTCTTCACTGTTTTCTTTAAATCACTTGATTTTGTATAAATAAAACAAAAGTGTCACCCAAAGTATTTAATAAATGAATGTTTTTAAATGTGTGTCGATTTTGGAAATAAATGTCTTACATCTAAGACATAGTCTTGCAAAAATTATAAAGAATTCTAGTTTTTGCGAGTGCGAAAAATATATTAACGGCACAAAATGTATCTCTTCAGAAACGGAAGCGGTTACAGAAAAAATAATTCAAGTGCAAAACCGGCATAAATGATTTTATAACATTTGCTAATTGCCATTTACTAAGAAGGTTCATTTACTCATTCATGGTGATGGGGCTAGTAGTCGCTGAAAGAAGACACTCTTCATTGTCTCAAAAACCATGGCATTAATTTTAAGCAGTGGTATAACTCACTGTTTTTGTTGTAAACGTTTTGGTTATGTTAAAATTGTTTGAAGATTTGTCTCTTATTTTGTTACCCGCTATGGCTAATAATGTTCCATGTTAAAGACCGATAAGCGCAGAACAAAAAACCACTGCAAGAAAACTTTCCCTACTTTTTGCTTCTTTCGACACAGCAACTCATTAATTTGGCCGTTGCTATTGCTAAAATTGTGGAAATCAAATCGAAAAAACTGTCACTGATTTATTAAATACATAGGCAGCTCGTCAATTTCAGGGAGAGTAAAATCCTAAATTAAAATAGCGGTTTCGAAAAAAAATGGTAGATACATAGAAAAAGAGTTTGTCTAGTTCTACAACTGGTTAAAATTATTTTTATTATCAACTTCAACTGGAGCGAAGTCCCCCGAAAGGTCTGTTAGCTCTGTTTAGTTTTGTTTTCCGAATTAATTTTCGGTATTACCGCAATTTTTGAATTATTTCTCGTGCTATATTTTATTGCTTAGCTGTGCACAATAATTTTATACCCAAACAAAGTTGTGGAAAATGTTATAGGGGAGTGTCATAATATTTTTAAGCAGCAAAAAATAACTTCAGAAGTTTATTTTATACTTTAATAATGCTTTTATAGCCAACTTAGTATTTGTAAGGATAATTTTTTTATTAATGCTTACTTCATAACATTTTTCTATCGCTGAAGTGGCTGATTGAATAAAATACAAAGATATGAAAAATCTCAAAAGAAAACCTAACGTTTGGTTAATTATAATTAAATATAGTTATAAAAATTGGAAGTCGACATGAAGGGTCATTCGACCGGATTTAACGGTAACGGTGGCAAGTCCAATGTTTTATATTACAAGTTTTTAAAAAAAAAGTATTGCCGAGGAATGCATTTGATTCGTTCGGAACAAGTGCGCACGCGCGACTTTCTTCCGAACCCAAACAAAAACATCACTTATCGTTACAGTAAACTGTAATTGAAGAGCAGATAAGTGTATAGCATTATGCAATTTGCATTGTAACGAGCAAAATTAATTGAACGCAAATAAAATTAGAGTTATTACTTTGAAGAGTATTTTACGACTTACGGAAAACTCCAAATGGAACGAGTAAAATCCGAATCCATTAGTGAAAAAATGGCCTCGACATCTCCACTGGCTAACCTTTCCGGAGGTTTTTCTAGGTTCCAGCGCACAATTCGTGCGAACCCATGTTGAGGACCAAAGGTCCAGGGACCAAATTGAGCTGTAACATATTAAAATGTTTTCAAATAGGTGGGAATTGTGGGGTTGGAGAACTCACGAAAGACAAAGGGAATTCCTCCTCTGATAGCCTTTTTCCCATCAAAAACCGCTTGTTTGCTGTAAGAAATCTCGAAGTGAAAGTCTGCCAATCTGAAGATGGAGTGCTTACCTTACGAACAACTGCTCCTGGTTGTTCACTCTCCACGACACGACTGTGGCACCTGGTGTAAAGAGCAAGCAAAGAGGTTATGTTTTTGTTTGGCCCCCGATGCGGGGCATCAATGTGAGAGGTCTTACCATGTAAGTTGATGGTGCAGGTGGTGTTGTTGCCCCTGTCGAGCACCACAACGCTCGTGGCGGCCATGAATGGTCTGTTTGGCCACCGCCAAAGCGCGATCACCGCGTTATTTTGCTATTCCCGCACTCTCGGTGATTTCACGCGTTGCTACCTGCGCGGTGGCACGCCAGGTGCAAGTCCCTCTGTTGGTAGCGAAAAAAATAAGATTCTTATCGATGCACGAATGCCCGGGATTCGGTCAAGTCGATACGGCCGAACTGGGGATGAGATGCGAAAGCGCACTGGCTTCTGTCCTCTGTTCTTGATATGCAGAAGAACGGACGCGACTAGTTTTTCATCATTCCACAAAAAACTAAACAGTTCGGCTACTAATGGAGGCCGAGGTAAGTGTGTTGCCATCTGGGGGGCGGTAGACCAACTTGATCACAATACCTACCGAGGGCGCTGTCATCGTCGTTTTCCTCTTGCCTAATCAAATTTTGATTTGAATTTTAAAATTTTAAATATTTACATGATACGATTGTACGAAATAGAAAAGCAAAAGAAAAAAGGGAGAAGGCCATAAAATTTCGATTTAGTCTTATTTTTTTTACAGTGAACTTCTTTGACATTGACATATCATGACTTTTGACAGAAGCAATAAAAAAAATGCTAAAGCGACGTCTACACCGACGTCGGAAAAAAAGAAGAAATAAAAAAGAAGAATTTCAGGTAGAAGCTGTGAAAGGTAGGAGCGCCATTTATCTGATTTATTTATTTATACAGGTTGAGTCATTAGTACGGGATCGGTCCATAACTCCTGAACCATGCAAGATAGAAATTTCTTTAATACAATTTGTACACCGTTTACGAGGTTGCACAACGTAAAAATATTTTAACGTATACATAGTGTTCCAAAACTCACGCATGCTACACAAATTTGTTTTTTCAAATAGAAGTACATATATTTCATTTCACTGTTAAAACCCATTTTGTGATAGCTTTATGGTGAAATAAGGTACTTTACATTATGGACCCTCGTTATCAAATTAGAATTTTTTTTTAACATTTTTTCTCATTTGCAGAGGTTTACATAAAAATTTACTGAAAGGCCGTTTTAGCAGCTAGAAGGCTGAAAGTTGGTAAAAAAATGAAGAAAGGATTGCTCTTTACGCCCGGTATACAAAATATAATTTTTACTATACAGAGTCTGCAATAATTCGTGTCGCATTATACTATTTTCAAATAAGATTAACTTTAGTTTTTTAATGGCACATCCTATAATTTTGTATTCCATTGAATGCGTCTGGAGTCTGGCTACGTTTTTTATTAAGGTTGTTCTATAGCTAAAATCCATAATTTACGAGATATTTCATATTTTTGGCTGTGATTCAGATTGAGCCAGGATAAGGTAGATAGTGTGCCATGGAAACCATGAAAATCATTTTAACTCACATTTCAACACTGCACAGTTATGTCATTACCAACTTATCACGCTGATAATGCAACTGCCTTATCCCGGCTTAATCTGTATCACAGCAAAAAAATATCAAATATCTCGTAAATTATGAATTTTAGCTATATAACAACCTTAATAAAAAATGTTGCCCGATTCCAGGTTCATTTGATGGTACATAAAAATATAGGCTGTTCCATTTAAAAAACTAAAGTTAAGCTTACTTAAAAATAGTATAATTTGACACAAATGATTGCAGACTCTGTATAGTAAAAATGATATTTTGCATATCGGGCTAAAAGAGCATTCCTTTATTCATATTTCTACCAACTTTCTGCCTTCTAGCTGCTAAAAAAGCCTCAGTAAATTTTTAAGTGAACCTCTGCAAATGACAAAAATGTAAAAAAAAATTATAATTTGATAACGGTGATCCAAAATATAAAATATCTTATATCGCCCTAAATCTATGTCAGAATGGGTTCTAAAAGTAAAATAAAATATAGATAGTTCTATTTGAAAAAACAAAGTTGTGTAGCATGCGTGAGTTTTGGAACCTTCTGTATTCGTAAAAACATTTTTAGGTTGTGCAGCCTGACAAATGGTATACAAATTGTATTTAAAATGTTTTTGTATCTTACATGGTTTAGGAGTTATGGAACTATCCCGCACTAATGACTCACGTATATGTATGTGCGAAGAAGAAGATAATAACGTGCGTTCAAAAAAAAAACGAGGCTGCGTTGGCCATGGAAAAACTTTGTGCATCAATTTAGTGTAGCAAAATTTCAAACTGTCAGTTCGAGTCTGTTCATGTTTATTAGGTTAGCTTCTTTGTTGACAATGGGATAAATCATTATGGGATTAAAAAAAAGTGCAAAACATTTCCCGGTATCGTTGTGAATCCAAACATCAATCTATTCATTATTACAGCTTCTCCTCTGTTGAGGAGAATATCGGCACGACCAGGACGGTCATTAATTTGATATAACTGTAAGTCGTGAACAGATCGATGAAGAAGAATCAGTCTCAAAACCGAAAAATGTCTTGAGAATATTTGGCAGCACTCAGTTACCCCGTCAACCTTCATGGGTCATCAGTCTCTATGCGCAACTCGAGACCTACCAATTCAGTTTAAGAGCAACTGCATTCTCAATTAATATTTCAAAAATCGTTGTATATATAGTTAAACACGGACGTCGACCGTTAGGGAGTTGTATTACTCAATATACATTAGAAAAAAAAAGGTTCGGGTTTGCTTGGATTCGAAGGTTTATTATTTTAATAGGCCAAAAAATTTAGACGAGTTACGGCAAAAAATCGAAAGCAATTGCGATAAATGTTGTTTGTTTTTGGAGTTTAATTACGGATTGTTTTCATTACTTTAATTACATTAATTTTTTTTTACATGTTTACATTTTATTTAAAGTACCAAATTTTTTTTTCCCATCATTTAAGTAATAATAATAAAAATAATATAAAAGTGTGTAGGCTTTCACGGTCGGTGTTGTCAACAACGGTGGTATTAATCGGGTTTGTTGACCGTGTTCCATGCGAAGTTCCATGAGGGGGGGTGTAGTGAGCGCCCCGAGAGGCTAACTCAGCAAGTGATCCCCATGAATCTCTGCCAAACGTTTCGTCCACAGCTGCGGTGGACATCTTCAGTGGCGGTGTGGTCGTGGTCGAAGTACTCTCCCAGCTGTCACAGTCGCGACTGTGACAGCTGGGAGAGTACTTCGACCACGACCACACCGCCACTGAAGATGTCCACCGCAGCTGTGGACGAAACGTTTGGCAGAGATTCATGGGGATCACTTGCTGAGTTAGCCTCTCGGGGCGCTCACTACACCCCCCCTCATGGAACTTCGCATGGAACACGGTCAACAAACCCGATTAATACCACCGTTGTTAATAAAAATAATATGTTTGTGACCTACCAATCGTTGTATACATAGTTAAACACGAACGTTGACCACTAGTGAGTTATAAATTACACAATATACATTAGAAAAAAAAGGTTCGGATTTGCTTGGATTCGAAGGTTTAAAAACCAATGATTATTAAAAATGCTAATTAAAAATAAAATTAAACTGTCCTAGCGTTTGGGCCGTTTTATTTGATGGTAAATTTTAAACTGACAGATCTTGACATTTGTCAAATCTATGTTTATGTTTTCTATGGTTTCTACACTGGAAAGCCGATAAATTCCATGGCCAACGCAGCCTCGTTTTTTTTTGAACGCACGTTATGTCGATGAGATTTTGCAAAACTATTTTAAATTACACATGATGGAATCAGTCTTGCTCTGTCATTTTCGTATTTTATTTCAATCAAACAATGAACGCGAACATCATCATTTTTCAAAGTTAATAAAAACCGTTGGAAATAGTTTATTCGCTTATGGTGAATCTTTTAATTTGCCAGTTTCCACAGTTCAAGGTATAAAATATTAAACTTATAAACTTATCATGCCTTCACATATCAAACATATCTATTTATTAAATGTACTGCGCGAGCGGTCTTATTATTTTTCAAAAAATATAATTTTTTATCTTGTCTAGTAAAATTTTGATCAAATTGATCGTCTTGTAATAAAGAAATAAAATTCAAACACGACCTGCACCGCTAAAAGGTGGGCCTTGCTGATTTTCTTGTTAGGCCGGATCATAACGTTTTATTTTTCGAAACCAATAATTTAGGAGCATAACTAAAATCAATTTAAAAAATGAGATAAGATAAGGTACTTGTTTTGATGAATCGAATTTCAACAAATTACTAACGCCGAAAAAAGTAGGTACCTACGTACTTTAAAGGGACCAATTTGATTATTCGTCGCTTCCTCATATTTTCATTGAGGCTTTTTCATTAATAATAATTTAAAAAAAATCATTTTGATAACAGAAATCGATATCGAGAAAATGAATTGGATTTTGCAAATAATTTTAGCTCTACTTTCTGATGACGCACATATTTTTCGCTATTTCGTTATCTGATCCTTTAAAGTAAACATAAAAAATGCAGCTTCATGTTTTTAATAGAGTACCTAATTGAACAAGTCCGTGCACTGAAACGTGTAAATCCCAGATTTTCTTACTAAAGCATCGACGTTAATAAATTATAACGATATTAGCAACGGTGATTTCAATGATTGATAAATATTATAGTGAAAAGAAAATTTTTATACGTTTAGATTACTGATAAATGCATATTTGAATATTACAATATAATAAATATGTCACATTTCCACCATTTTTAGTGCATAATTTATGTAGGCTGGTTCTAAATAAATGCCTTCTATAAATATATCATAGCCGGTCGATGTGTATCTGCTTGCGTGATCAAATTAAGTATTCAGTTGGGATAAATTGCTGTTTTTTGATATGGTATAATCCATGGGTGAAAAAATTATATTATTAGAACAAGGCCGTGCGTCAATTGATTGCTTATCATTTCGGTGATAATAAAACCAATTCCGATACGATCTTTATTTGTAAGCGTCGTAATATGGTGGAGGAGCGCAGGCGGAAGGGAATTAAAGAGTTATTTATATACTATGTAATTTTATTTAATATTTTTATCCAATGAACACATTGTCAATAATAAGATAAACAGATTGCGCCATTTACAATATAGGAAAATAACAAGATAGGATTCTATAATGAAACGAAACCATCGACAAATACAGGGTGTAACAAGGAAAAAAACCGTCAAAACTGCAGGAGAAGAGCACCAACAGTCATAAGTGGTTGATGTAGAATGGCGTAATCTGGCAGCAGCTAATTTAGTGACACATAGATATAAATAAATAGAATTCAATATTTCAAGGTACCTTTAAGGCTAGTTGAGATCACTAGTGCACTATTATCTCTACGGCAGGCCGCACGAGAGAGTCGATCGCAGCATGCAAGAGAACTGATCGTGAGTGAGCACTGTCACCTTCACAGCACGGAGAGCCCGCCCTCCGGCGGTCGGTATAGATTGTACATGTGAATATCCTATCACTTCATAATTAATTTGACATTTAATACAATTATTATTAATTAATATTGCTCAGTAATCTTTATAGAATATACCATATACGCGGTTTACCATCTAATGAGACTGAGATGACGACGTTTCATGTATACCGATTAAAATGACACTCTAATACCGACATCGTATGAAAACAAATAGTCGCTGAACATCGAATGTAATAAATATGATATATGTATAACAGAACTACATGGATACACTCGTTAGTGTTAGCAGTATTAGGCTAAACTACAATTTTACCCTACACCCTATCATAACACTGCATGCACTCAAGTGGCATCAGGTAGGGCCGCCGTTCCCTTAGAAAAGTGAGCACTTCGCGGAACATCGTTTTGATTTGATACAGTATTACATAGGAGAAAGAATCACGACGGTTCCAGCACGAGATTGTAAAGACGAACGATTCGAACGCTTCAAATCGTTCCATCTCTACCTTCTCCAACTCACCGCTCATACAATCTATAACATTGAGAAGAATAAATAAGTATGTCTTTGGCATAATCACTATCCAGACTTGGTAACATTTTATAGATAAAATACTGTTCGGCTACAGCCATATCCATAACAAGTGTCCTTTGATTAACTGCTTGACCGTCAAACAATAAAACTGACACACCTATTTCAAAACTCCTAAGTTACGAATATATTGTAACAACTTCTTGCCCGTCTCCACGGACCATAAGAACGCGTTCCAAACCTTCAGTGAGCACTTCCAGGAATTCCATGTCTGTACGAAAATGGTAAAATGCACAAACATCGAACGATTTTACTTACAATTTGACTCCCGCTCCAATTTGGTGTCTTTCGGAGGACCAGGTAGGTTCAAAACGACCAGTTGGGCTTCTTGGGAGCGGTTCACTATCACTTCGTTCAACTTCACAGCGGTGTGCATACGGCGTACGTTTCCCTCGTCACTGGAACACAAAAAGTTCCGAAATTTTTTCACCACAAAACCAAACGGAGATACCAAGTGACCGCAGCCGGCTTCTTCTTCTCCTCTGATATCGAGTTCTCTTTCGTTTCCTCATTGCAACCTTTCTCTGACGGATCCTCTTTCTCGGTGGTCGAATTGTCGTTATCCTCGCTCTTGGTTTGTAGATTGTTCTAAAAATCGATCCGTTCGGTCGTGCCCCCCGCACTTATTCGTAAAAAAATATACCTCGTTGGTCGGTTCCGATTCGGTAACTTTGTTGTCTTTTTCATCGTCGGTTCCCGGTTCTTGGAACCGTACCTTGGTTGCCGCTTTAGCGTCAATATTTTGGTGATGTTGATCGACTATTGATTGTACCTAAAATCCGAGACCCTCTAAATAAAAAAAATTTAAAAAAGGCACAGCGATCCGAATAGTATGTTATGAAAAAAGAAAGGAAGCATGCACAAAATAATAAACCATGAGCCGACTAGCAGAGATGATGCTTTACCAGAGGCAGCTTCTCTTCTGTAGTGATTCCATTGAAATCCACTAAATCCCCCTTGTATATCAAATAATATTAATAAATGTGTAAAAAAAAACACGAAAGCTAGTTCTTGAAAATAAAAGCAACTTACCACACCCAAAGTTTCTCGCTTGTTAAGACGCAGATCGCGTAGCATTTGGTTACGCTGTTCCATCATCAACGTCCGTTCGTAAGTGTATGCCGAAATATCGCTATCCATCTAAAGAAGCCGCTTGAGAATAGAAAACAGAATGACTGTACTAACCATTTCCACCACTTCAACCTCCGCTTTAATTCGAAGATGATACAAGAACGTCTTCAAATCTTTTTTCATTTGAATCGAGTTGTCTTCCATTTGAGCAACCGTGAAGATGCGCATTTTGCAATTTTTCCAAGTGCGGTGTTGTTTGAGGAGGAACGGCAAAAGCATGAGAAGCCCACCATCGTGGACAATCCACCAAATGTCGATATTTCCAAACATCTTCTCCGTGGAATCGGGGAAGAAGTTAATGCCTTTAGGAACCAGCAAAGCCATACGAGCGGACGTGACATTTCGAACCGTTTGCAGAAAGACTTGCCAGCCACGTTCGTCTTCAGACTGACGCCAGCCGTAAGGCCATCCCAAAATAACCGTATTAGGTTTCATTCCTCCGAGGCCCGAAGTTTGTACTCTACAAACGGGACGTTAAAATAAAGAAAGTGCATGAATGACGCCTACAAATTGGATAATCCGTCTGAGATATTGCGAGTCACGAGAATGTCTACGAAACCTTTGACACGCTCTTCATCCATGGTCTTCCGCAAGCTTTGTTTAGCCGCCATTGCTTCTCCGTATGATCTTGTAAAGTCGCCCCCGATAACAGAAGCGCATACAGTTAGACCTTTGCCTACAAACGATTCCCATTTATTGTTGTCGCCTCGAGCTACTCGATAATGTACCAGCTTTGAGCTGCGATGCGAACGCAAACAATTTCCGGTATTTGGGAACGAGATCGGTCGTCAGTTTCACGAGAATAAGAATCTGCGGCCTCCAGTTTTTAGTGTGAGGAGGACCTTCCTCCAAGCGGAGAAGAGAATATCGCGCCGCAGATAATGCCAAACCTCTTATGCCGTCACCCCATTCCTTCTCCGCACTGCACACATTTCGTAGATATCGGAAGTAAAATTTAAAAATACTCACCCTCTGTATTCGATGTATTTGTAAATCAAACCTGCCATGCCCATGGCAAGTAGAGCAAAATACCAAGACGTCATGAACATTATTGCTATGCACAAAGATAAACCGATTACCGATAGAGACCAGTGGTAATATTTAAATCGCGGTCTCCAGTTTGGAGTTCGTAACAGCGTTTGCAGAGCACAAGCAAGATTTACAAATCCGTAGCACATCAAGAAAAACATTGATAGTAAAGGTGCCAAAAGATCGACGTTTCCTAATAGGATTCCACATTGACAAATAACGACGGTTAATAATAAAGCTCGAGTTGGTTCGCCACGACTCGAAGATACAGCGAATGGTGCTAGAAATGGGATGATTCCGTCCTTGGCGATGGCTTGTAGTAAACGAGGAGCCCCTGTCAAAGACTGCAGGCCGGCACCAAGAGTCGAAAGAAACGATCCGATTAATATTACCCATTCGTTTGGCCACGCAATGTTTGCTACAACTAATTTACCTCCTATGGATACACCAAATCTAAAACCAATTGAGTTTATTCGGCGACGCGCCAAATAACGTACCGACTTGTCTCTGAGCAGAAGGTTGTCAACAGTGCCGGCGAAAAGAATCACAGATGAAAGATACACGGTCGACGTTGTCAAAATGGCACAAATTGTTCCGACCGGTATGGATTTCTGCGCGTCAGCTAAATCACCAGATCTGTTGGATCCGGCCATTATACCGGTGACTGAAGGAAAAAATATTCCGATTAAAATCGTAAATGAAGCCGTAAGGTCAGCTGTGACATGAGCATCTTGTCCTAACATGTTCATGGGTTCGATATCTTCAGGATTCTTGCCTACAGCTATGTAGTGCCCTTTTTGTAAATATGTGTCGTAAATGTTGTCTAAAACGCAAAACTGTAAATGGGCCCCAACTTTTCAAGAGTTACCTAAAATAACGCCCGATGACAATCCTTTAATTCCTTGCACAATGGAAATGTTGTGGCTTTCAAAATAGGGATCGCACGGAAGGGAAGCGTTCGGGCAAAACATTTTATACAAAGGACCACTGATGTTTTTGTGACAATCCGCAACCGCAACTCGTAACATTCGTTTTCCGAGTACGCACAATCTGTAAAGGATAAATCTCGAGTTTTATTCTTCACACGGCAAGCATTTGCTCATCCAAACACACGTGGTCATGATTACTACGAAAGCAACAGCAATTACTGATGCATGATTGTTAAAGTGGGAGGTGGGATTGTAGGGATGTCCATGCTCACAGAACGTCTAAACGACCATACTAACTGCAAATCATCTTTTCCGTTGATATTGCAAAATATTCCAATGTACACAGCCAGTATGGAGAGGATGACGCATGCAAGAGCAACTGCGGCAAATTTGTTGACAAACTTGACAC
The DNA here is from genome assembly GCA_964023215.1 of Eledona agricola. Lineage (NCBI taxonomy): Eukaryota > Metazoa > Arthropoda > Insecta > Coleoptera > Tenebrionidae > Eledona > Eledona agricola. Next base: position 16,794,451 of record OZ026862.1, on the reverse strand, counting down.
CGACGAACACGATAGTTCCCATCACCACCAGCAAACCGGTTCCATATACCCGAAAATTGTTGTACATCGCGTCTTGGTCTTTGGTGAAATCTCCAAAAATCGACATACTCGGTGCCATGTACGTCTATAAAAATCGACTCCGAAGACGTACCGTCTGCCCAAATTCTAGTTGATTTACTCACCAGGACTATCTCCACGGCACCCACAATGTACATGGCAGCTGCCAAAGTGGTACCGGTATAGAATAGCATCCCAACGGCGCCTCCAAACTCCGGACCCAAAGACCGAGAAATCATAAAGTAACTCCCGCCCCCTGGAACCACTCCATTGGTGGCGATTGCCGACATGGAGATGGCCGTTAACATGGTAACGCAACAACAGCAAAATACGATCAAAAACCCTTGAACTGCACCAGCCGTACCCACAACCCACGTCAAACGAATAAATAGGATAACGCCGAAAATGTTTTGGATGCAGGGGAGGTAAACACCCATAAGGGTGCCCATCCGAGCGCCCCCGGCGGCCGGCCGCGCATCGGGGTCGTTAGACGCCGGAGGAATGGTGTTCGAGTAGTTTGCCAATGAACTTATCAAAGTTGATATCCTGGGCCTATCCTCCATCTCTTCGGAGTAGAGATACAAGTTGGTCTCGTACCCGGACATCTTCTCCGAGACGAACGGCTGCTCTTCGGCGCCATCTCCTACAACACAGGACGATCCAGGTGTCACTAAACTTCAATCCCACCAACCTCAAAACTCAAATAGTCAACTGCTTTAGTCTACCACCATCTACGAGCAGGAGTTTGAGTTTAGTTCAAGCGTATTCGTATATGACCAACGTCAAAGCTCGACGCCACCACGAACTATGCACATTAAGAATTTGGGCTAATTGCAAATGAAATTTCACTACAGAAGTCACCTTTCAGATGCAAGACCCCAAATTACCATCCTGGTTGAGTTAAAAGCAAAGTTATTAGCGTACTGCACTATGTAAATTAGTTGATTTGCATGATTTCATTAGAAAGTCTATTTCGAGGGGAAATCCACCAGAAAATAAATAAAGCAACGATCACTCGAAAGTTTATTCCTATTGAAGGGTACTCGAATTCAATTCAACTTGACCACATGCGCTTTATTCCTACATTTCTTTTATTTGCTAAAAGCATCCATCATCGAGTAGAGTTGGAGTTTTAATATAAACGTCAACAACTCATCATCGGTCATCGGTCAAGTTAAACAGCAACTCAACAGGAGTAAAAAAAGAAAGTTAAATCCACGATCGAAAGTCAATCCCAAAAATCACTTCACTACTCGTCACATTTCCTACATTTTTAGCGATTTATAAATAAAAACACATGTTTTTGATTTTATCTCACTCACATGACTGGTGATGTAATAAATATCGCACCTATATCATAAATCCAAACCTCGTGAAGCTCAAAACAATATTGCAATAATAGATAAATAACGCAATAAACTTAAGGACATAATCCCGGCTCAGTGGAGCAATTGCGGTTTTCCTGGTAGAAAACAAATTATTGTGATCGCATTTTCTAGATTATCGCGATGCCAGAGCGAAGTTACATACTTTGTTTTTCAGGCATAGCGCTGAAATTGAATTAACTTTTTGTTCATAAATTGATGGAGAAGCGAGCTCAAATTAAACAAATTTGCAAATGAAAAGCGCTGGCTATCTCGCCCATATTTCGATTTATTTTTAACGTGTCGTTCACCGTACGACACTTCTCCTAATTGTAACTGCCTTTACAATATATTCATGCCCGGTTGTGTGTGTCGCTGAAAGTAACCCTACCATTAGCTTTATTAACAGGAACGCTGATATTACAACGCAAAAGGACATAAGCGGATGAATTATGCCACATAATCCTTTACACTTTTATGGTTAAACCCCTTATGACACCTGGAAGCCGCTGAAATTCCGCGAACTATTTTATAATTATTACAAAAATGAAATGGGAAAATAAGCGATATGTAAATGTTGACCGACCGTGCAAGCCAAATGTTGCAATTCAATTTCACCGTTCGAGTGGTTTTAATTTATTACGCAATTTTGACAAAATTGATTGATGGATCGCCGAAATAATATTTCTAAATTACAGTCAACTCAAACGCCATGTGCATATCAATATCGATGTTTCAGCAATTTATATTCGTTTTGAAAATTTATTCGATTAAAGGAGCCAAGTCTGTCTCGCACAAGATGAATTTTACAGGTTGTAAAATAATAAAGATGTTAAAGCAATTGATTCGCGGGGTAACCAGTAGTGTAGATTTAGATCCATTATCAATTTATCTCAGAAGAAGCAGATGATGTTCTAATCTCTGCTCTGATTTATTACTGCAGCTATTACCTCACCTCGGCCTTCTTACTCTTTCCGCTACTAATTCAACGTTTTAATAGAGTAACGCTAATTAGTATAAGTAACTTAAATAGGTGTTAACACGTCGCACGTTCAATTATGAGAAATTTTTATAAATAAAAAGTGCCAGGAGCAGAGAAGCGGCTAAAATTATCTGACGGAACTTGCGTAACTGCGAATATGATTTATGTGTTTAATTCAATTTGTATTTATACCCGCAAACACAAAGTGGCTAAATGCAGTTGCACCGCGATTGGGAAAATTTTTAATTGGCACAATTGTACGGGGACCGCTGGAAACTTGGCGGTTTATTTTCACGATCGTTGGTAGGTGGGCATAAAGAAGGATTAAAAGAGAAGAGTCGTGGGTTAGGGGTGGCGGGGCGAATTTAAGAATTTAGTAGCAGCATAAAAAATGCATGGGGAGTCGTCAGGGATGTGCGGGAATAAAGTCCCCGAAATATAAAAAGCTCGAAATCGACGTGTTCTCCTTCTTACAGCCTTACGCAGGCTCATCGATCCGATCCGGTAACCCAGAGAAGGATTAAGGAAGACCTAGGCAAACATGTAGCGAAAGGGGCGACGCAATTCCAAATAGACACTAATTGAGTAAGGGATAACCCGTTTTCCGCCCAAACTCGTTCAAATGTCACGAAAAAACAGCGTGTATTAAGCGAAATTAAGTTTGCGACGAGGCATGACCTACAAACAAAAACATCACCGCCTTCACTTGATACAATTCGCAAATTTTCCTATTGATTATTTGTTAAGTGCGACATCGCATAGTTTCCAACAAATAACAAATAAAAGTTTGCGCGCGGTTCGCGTAATGTTATTAATTTCCCCAACATTCAAATAAAACGGAAAAGTTTCCCGAGTGGGGATATTCCGATTTATTATACAGCTCCGCCGGTTGATGTTGTTAATCTAATTAGCGTTTTTATGAAAACTGTATCGAAACTCCGAACGAAAAAACCGTTGTTTGAAGCTGAAATTTCATTAAAGGTGTACGTTGTAATTAATTACAAGCTAGTGTTATTTGCAAATATCGGAATGAATCGCTGCGTTTGATATAAATTGTAATTAACAGAGCTTAATGAGGCCTCGTTATCGGCGAGCTAAAGCACGAGTAAATGTCAAATTTATTTGATAATATATCCCAAAAAGCTCCATCTTAATTAGTTGCATGATTATTAATTGATTAATTTCTGCTGAACTGCCCGCGGTGAGAGAATGCAAAGCACGTAAACGGCTTAAGGTGTGAGATTCCAAAACGATTTTCGAGCGTTTGAGGAGATTGTTGTTGGAGGCAAAGGGTTCTATATTTTGTGGTTTCCGTCGATGTAGTATTGGCACTCGTAGATCGTATAGACAAAGAGCGGTCGCAAGCTGACTGGGCGTTTTTCTTGAGCTTGCATTTCGGTGAAATAAATGCAGGTCATCCGGGAGGTGAAAGTAATCGATGGAGTGATTGTGCATGTGTTTGGGCGCGAAAAGAACGAGCGTCTAAGGTGTGGAGGCGGCGGACGCGACGGCGAGCACGCGATTCGTCCGCGCACGCGGAGCGATCGACGTAGGTCGCAGCATAGTCGGGCGCGCCGTCGACGCCGCTGTCCAGGTGAGCTGGGGGCGACGAAGACGAGATCGATACGGGGCGATCGGGCCGGGGCGGCCGGGAATCTAGGTTAACCGAACGCCGAGGCGGGCGGCGGCAATCGATACGGGCGCCCCGGGCCGGCGCCCCCACAGTACCTGTTCCCTTAGCTGGAGAGCAGAGGCCGTCGGCGATAGGTTTGGCAGCTGGGGACGCTGGGACCTTGCAGTCGTCTTCGCCGGCGGGAGCGGACATGGCGAATGAGCGACCGGCATTCACCGAGGACGCTGAACGAGAGTCGACTCCACCACGATGTGACTCCGACCGCCGCTGCCGCCGCCGAGTTACTGAATCTGAGTCCAGCGCAGCATCCCTGCCGCCGCCAGCCCGGATCCCGGTCCCCGCCCCGACCCGGACGCATCCGGGGCCAATCCCAGCTCCCAACTCCCGTGCTCCCGACTCCGGCTCCCGTTCCAATTCTACACTTCTCTTGAACACCTGCCGGCGGTGGCGATGCCTCCGAAGTCGTAAAGCCGCTCCTTATTATCACGGGACCCCCCGTCTTGGTCTTCGGACCGACCCACGACCGCCGCCGCCGCCGCCACGCAATCCACACGTTCCTCCAAAAACCAATTACATTCCCCACGACGAGAAGAACTCGCCAACACAGAAAAGTGTACGCAGAAAATATTGCGCTTATCCTTCGAACTCTGGTCAATACGTGTTGTTAAAAAAGAATGGCATCTCTAGATACTCCTCTTCTTACTCTAGCTCTAGCCGTTGTTGACAATGACACGCTTAGAAATTTGCTAACGGATTAAGACTGGATGTGCCCAATCATAGGTAAAAAGCTCCGGTTTATAGGGCATACAGTTCCAATCAAGAAATTCCAAGTGGTTCACAAAACCGTTATTGGCAAGTCGAAAGTTAAATAACGTCCCCCACCCTAAATTAATTTACTTCCATCAAACTCGTTTTAGATATTCGAAATGTAATATTTTTGTAAAAGGGGGGGGGAGGATTTGTACGTAATTTAAATTATAATCATTCTAATATTGGATGTTGTCCCCTGTTTAATAAGCGGTTTTTATTGAATATAAATCGTCTGAGAGTTGTTAAAAAAGCATGGCATCTCCAGATACTCCTCTTCTTACTCTAGTTCAAGCCGTTGTTGACAATGACTCGCTTATAAATTTGCTAACAGATTAAGACTGGATGTGCCCAATCATAGGTAAAAAGCCCCGATTTAAAGGGCATAAAGTTCCAATCAAGAAATTCCAAGTAGTTCACAAAACCGTTATTTGCAAGTCGTAAGTTAAATAACGTCCCCCACCCTAAATTAATTTACTTCCATCAAATTCGTTTTAGATATTCGAAATGTAATATTTTTGTAAAAGGATTTGTGCGAACATAATTTGAATTTACATCATTCTAATATTGGAAGTTGTCCCCCGTTTTATTAAGCCGTTTTTATTGAATTTGTATCGTCTGAGAAAAACTCAAAATCGTCTTCACCGAACCAGTCCAAAGCTCATATGCAAACATCAAACCGTCGTTTTTCTCATTTATTTTGGCCTAGTTATTCCTAGTAATTGGTTGTGTGCGTATTTTCTGCAATCGAACCAATTACAAAAATGCATTTCCTGTATTGCTCACAAGAGTAGGTCTTGCTCTGTTTACTTTTTCATAAGAAACACTTTTTGTCATTCGAAATACAAAGTGTCCCAGTACTACCGCATGATATTTCAATATCCAATTCTGTAGTGAAAATAAACAATAAATTTGAAAAAAATGTCCGGGGTTGTAAGATATTCAAACGCCAAGCAATTGAAACTGATCATTCACGTATGCTAAATTAATTAATTCTACTAGTTGCCAAGTAACAACTTTTTATATTTTTTAAAATATTTTTTAAAACATATCTGGTGCAGTCTCTATCCGAATGAAAAACTCTACAAACGAGAACCTAGTGTTTTGTAAATGTTATATCGAATAAGCATAGAAATATGACTTATTTCTTGGAAAAATAATTATTTTTTTTATACAACAGAGCACAAATTTTGATTCAACGACAAGCCGAAATTGTCATTAAAAAAAATCCAGGTAGTTCACAAAACCGTTATTTGCAAGTCGTAAGTTAAATAACGTCCCCCACCCTAAATTAATTTACTTCCATCAAACTCGTTTTAGATATTCGAAATGTAATATTTTTCTTAAAGGATTTGTGCGAACATAATTTAAATTTTAATCATTCTAATATTGGAAGTTGTCCCCTGTTTAATAAGCCGTTTTTATTGAATATAAATCGTCTGAGAAAAGCTCAAAATCGAATGATTTCGTCTTCACCGAGCCCGTCCAAAGCTCATATGCAAAAATCAAACCGTCGTTTTTCTCATTTATTTTGGTCTACTTATTCCTAGTAATTGTTTGTGTGCGTATTTTCTGCAACCGAACCAATTACAAAAATTCATTTCCTTTATTGCTCACAAGGGTAGGTCTTGCTCTGTTTACTTTTTCATAAGAAACACTTTTTGTCCTACGAAATACAAAGTGTCCCAGAACTACCGCATGATATTTCAATAGCCAATTCTGTAGTGAAAATAAACACTAAATTTGAAAAAATGTCCGGGGTTGTAAGATATTCAAACGCCAAGCAATTGAAACTGATCAATCACGTATGCTAAATTAATTAATTCTGTTACGGTTAAAATGATTACTTGATTAGTTTATATACTATCCAATTAATTTGTAAACTAGCCAAGAACGTTGATTAAAGTATAAACCAAAAACAAGTAAATAAATTTACCAATGCTTCTTGGCAAGTTTATAAACTAACCGAAGGTATAAATAACAATTTTCCTGGTTATTTTATGAACCAATCTAACCTAATATTTTAATAGTTTCGTTTTTTTATTTTATGCTGCATTGAATATACTCATATGAATTATTTCTTGTAATTATTTTTGTTTCATGAATGTTTACGTTTTTTTATTGTAAATAATATTTTAACTTTTGAAGAATTAATTTTTTATTTAACTGCAGTGTCGCTAAAATGCCTTCTTATTTGAAAAACGGTTTTATGTTTGCAAACAGGATAACAGGTTGATTAACCATATCCTAGGAAATCAGTATTTTAAATAAGAAGAAAAATTATTTTAAAAAATTCGTGAACAACCATAAAATTTGCACCAGATTATTAAATTCAATATAAGTATTATTACATACTACAAAGTTTTTATAGCCAGAATCGCTTTATTATCATCCAGTCATTTTTAATTTCTTTCGTTCATTTGATTTCAATTTGCGGGTGTTTATCCTTCAGATTATTTCATTATAAGCAATTGACACGTGCCCAATATCATCAAAAGGCTCGGACTCGAGTGCTTTAACACATGAAAAAATAAATACCGCTCGCTATAGCTGAGCAAAGAGAAGCCCGGGTAGAAAGAAGACTTGTGGCGTTGCAGGAAATGAAAAAAGAGTGATTCTTTCATCAGAAACATCGCTTTATACAACTTGTAATTTGGATTAAATCGACACAAAAAATAAGAAAAATGTGCGACAATCGCAGATACAAGCTTTTTCTATAATCATATTGTCCCACTCTGCTGTTCCATAAGGCTTCCTCAAATTTTTAGGATATTGTAAGCGCGCTTCCAACATTACACAACAAAGGATCGCTACGTATTATTCGTCCGTAACAAATGACATCGAATATATCGGAGGAGCCGAGAGCGTGTGTGCAGTGTATTTCCAAAACTTGATCACTTCTTGAATAACACACCTTCTATTTTAACCTTTGCCTCTTTGAATTTTTCAAAGTGAACCCACGTACCTAAATCAATTATAAACGAAATATCAAAGGTTCAGTTATTACAAAACAATATTAATTTCCCGAACTGCCACGTACCTCAAACCGCGCGTGTAACTTGCGGCCGGGATGAGTTAAATTAAATCCAAGTTTGCGATACAGACAGCTTGAGTAACATACAATATTTCTATCTTACATCTTAGATCGATAATAACTATTTTGTTCACGTTTTATTTGAATCATTTCTGAAGGATAAATCTGGTGAACTGTGGAGAAATGACAGTTGTTTCGTCAAATGAAATGGAAAAATCGAGTCGTACTTATGTATTTCTTAATAAAACATCTGAGCGGACGGCGGCGCGTCCACCATAAATTGATAGGAATGTCATTGAATCGACAACCGAGTGACGTTCAAGAGATACGCTTAGCCCTGATTCACTGCCTCCAAGCTTACCTAAACACCTTTATTTTTGTTTTCGATGTCTAAAAGCTTCTGAAAGTAAAATACGCCCTTAGGATTACTAGTTAATAAAAATGTAAAAAATTTAAAATGCTAAATGTAAAAAACGCGCCGTAGTTCGTTTTACGGGTAACGTTGTTGACAACACTTCGTTCTGCTTTGCTGAATACATTTTTCCTGTTAGAGTCATTGTGTGTGGTGCATGCAAAGAGAGATAGTGCGGAATTTCCACGTACCGGGTACAATGATGATAATAAACTTAATAACCTAAATATATCTCGGAGATTAAAGACCGGAAAGAGATGCCGCGAGCTATTGTTTCTGCCTGATCAACGATATTACAGGGGTGGTCGATAGTCTATAGAAACTTTTGCCACTTCCATAATCTACTGAAGATCTCAATATACGTACGAGTATCGAGTATAGCAGGTGACAGTGTTCAATTTACTATTAGTTGCATCGACATTCTCGAATGAAACGCGACGTGTAACTAGTTTCAGTTCTTTAGATGTCTAATTCAAAGAACAGCTACTATATATTCCATTAACGCACCCAGAGCTGTTTATTACACAGACCTTTGGGGGTAAAACGCTGGCGCTTTGTACTTTACGCTCGAGCAGCTTTCGGGCTTTCGTAATTTCTGACTTTGCTTTCATTATTTTCGAGTTTCTTCAATTTTGATTTGCTTTGATGTCATCGAATGGTAAAAGCTCACGAAAAATATCCTTTAAACCCGTTTCATATGTATTCTCACGTCATAAACAGAGCCGCTCCGACGGACGGAGAGCAACGCAAGAACCGCGTTTATTCATTCCATTCTGTTCGCATCGCGAATTTAATGCGACAAAATCAGAATCGATTTTCTAAATTCGCCGCAAAAAATGCTTATGCAAACTGAGTAAAACAACTGTATTTGAAAGTTTCCTAATTTTGCAGACTTTATTAAGACACTGTCCGTCCGACTCGGCCGAAAAATTAGTGCACCCAACTTTGGAACTGTATAATTTGACTCGTAGTTTTCTTTGTTGGAGTTGTAATTTATTTTTCGCGGGGAAAATAGCGAATAGCTCATCTGACCTCATGAATATGCAAGAGCTTCTGTTATGTCATAAGGACAATGCGGGTAGGCGTGATTATTTCGAAATTGATTTAATAGAAAAAAACATTTATTTACGCTTCAACGAGAAATTTATTTAGCACAGACTATAAACAAATTTTAAAATGCACGAATCGAAGGAGAAGGTTGCTCATTTTTACGCCGTCGAATATCACGCTCTGTGTACCACAACATATTTTCAATTAGAAATTTCATCAATTCACAATTACGTCGCTGTTTTGCTTTTCGACTTTACTGCGCCGCTTTCCCGGAATTTTTGCGCCGACTGTGGGCATTAAAAGTTAAAAACTTTCAAGCGAGAAATCTGCTAGCGGACTGTACGAGGAGCTGAATTCCACTATTCAGGGCGCATCCGACTTATTAAATATGACATTAGGAGCTTAACACCTCTTAAAAATTGTGCGCTACCTCGATGAAAGCAATTAAGCAGTCTTTCTAATATCGCCCCAGAATAAGTGGCGCAATCAATTATGTTTCAATCATTTCCTTTTATAACTTGCTTTTTTAATGAGGACGCCATTAATGTCGTCGTCCACCGCAATTTTAAGCATCTCTGACTGGCTTATTTTCGACGTTAACGAAGCTTTGGATGATCGATAATGTCATACAGTGCACGACGCTGTTATTTAAATGGTATTAGATGAAATCGAATGTTGTTATCTTATCTACAAAAGCTATTAATTGAACAAAACCTCATTTGCGAGCTTAAATAATACGGAATTGTGCTGCTTCAAAAATTTATAATAATACTAAAAGCTCTTCGCCGCCTTATCTCGTCCCCGATATTACCTTTCCGTTTTTTTTTTCATGTCGCGCAATCGTTAAATATTGACAAAACTTTCCATCTTTTCGCCTGTCATAATTACTCTCGGGAGCCAAAATTAGATACGAACTTAAAAAGATTGAATTGCAGCCAAATTTCGGATGTGGAAACGTCAATGAAGACGATACGATCAACGGTTTTTTGGTGAAGGCACACTTTGACTATCATAATTACATAATTAATTAGAAGTTTGTATAGACGGTATTTGTAGGCGAATGAGATGATATTCCCAAGTTGAGTGATCTTGTAACCTTTATGCTACACACTTTGTTGCCATTAGACTGCGGTAATGGTGCCTGAGAGGCCTGTAGAATGTAAATTGACTCCTGTCCAATATTCGACATGTTGTGTTTATACTTTGCAAGTTTATTGTGTACAGGTGTGGCTTCATTATATTTGCTTCTCGAAGTGTTAACGTTTAAAAGACGCTCCTTTTTGCTCAAATCTGGCAAATCAATACCTCGTGGTTATGACAGGTATTAACCGAAGCGGCGTGTGAATTAATCTCACACCAACGTCTTCGCTCCCACGCCTTCAAATAGTATAAAAAATGTCGAGAGACGGATCTGTTCAGCTCTTTGACATTACAACAAATATGTATAATATAAAAATGTATAAAACAAATCCATGTTTTGATATCGATAGAACTCTGAACTCAATCAATTTTGTTTCATTTCCACCGGAAATGTGAGCAAAATGTTATAAAACAACCGCGAGCAATTTTTTTATCGATGTTATGGCGCACGCGATTCATTTTAATGCATAATTTATATAGGCAAAATTAATTAATAAAATGAGGAATTTGCTATTTTCCGGACTTGGTTTGGTTTGATGGATTTCATGTAAATAATTAATCGCGGCTAAGGGTAGCGGAGAGAATTTTTAAACAATTTATTATTGGTTGCATGTAGTGCCATTTAATTGTCCTGGCCGAGGAGCTCTGAATGGTACAGTGTTGTGCAAAATACCTTAAATTAACTCTTTTGGCTATACGCATAATATCTGATAAACGAAAATTGGAAATAACACTCGACGAAGTTAAATGTCATAATCGTACAATCGACCGATGCGACGTAAACTGCTGACAGATGCAAATTAAATAAAATCGCGAACATATATTGATTAACAAGAACCTTTTCGGAGTTTTCGGATTATCCGGGTTATGCGAGTCGAAAGGGTTGCTTTTTACAGGGATTAGCGCGTGCCCAAAAATCTACCAATCGCGTTCAATTAAAATACAGTCTCTAATTGATAGTAAACAGGGGCGACGATATTTATTTTAGTCATGATTGAAAGCTCGGGTTAAGCGTCACCTGTTGAAGTCATAAAAAAATTGCACATTTGCGTGTGAATAACTACCCTTAATTTTACATAAACAATGCACTTTAATTGAAAATGCCACGAAACATTTAGTAAGTTGGAATGGCCCTTTCTGGCCAAACAAACCGGCGGCATTAATTATTTTTCCCCGAGCCTCATTTCTTATTACTCAGCTCGGAAATTTATTTAATTTTTTTCTCTTACTCACCAGTGATCGATGACTTCTCGCTGGGCATATGTGTGCTGTACCTGTCAGTTTCGACAAGTAACAAATAAATACACAATTAGTTTTAAACTGAAAAAATCATTGTTGCTTCGAAGAATTTGCACAATTATCACGAATTAGTAAAATGAGTAAAAACAAAATCCTTGAAGCAAGAGGAGTAACAAAAACGATCCGAGGCAAAAAACAACCTTTTATTGCGCCTTTATCTTATTTATAAATTATTTAGTAACACAACCCTCGGCAAAACCTTGACCGCATTATTCGAAAAATGTATATTAACATAAAACAATCGATTATAACAACATAATTCCGTTATAGTGACGATTTAATATCGTTCCAAACATTCACGACAATCAATTAGAAAAGTGCTTTTTCTTGATCCAACAATATTTGCAATGTTCGCCGCCAGCAAAATAACAAACGCTTCTTTTAGTATTTATTAAAGCGTATGAAAGCAAAAAAGGTAGATGGCTCGGCAACAATGATCGTAAAAAGCGAGAATTCTGACAATGTAACGACAAACAATGAAACAAACGGGACTAGAAATAATTTAGAAGAAAGAAGAAAAGAAATTAAGCAAAGATGCTGACTCAGTTCCTAGTTCCTTGCGTTGTTTATGCCGAAACAAACTAAGAACAGAACTGTGTAAATATATGTCTAAAGTGGTTAGATTGATTGTAATTATTCATAAACTGACAAAAAATTGATTGTGTTTGCCGTGATGAATTTTTATGACGTTTAGGAAAATCAATTGTTGCCCGAGTCGTGGACCTGTTGATTTCAACAATTGTATTCAGTTCATAAATTGTACTATTGAAAAGTAAATGTTCATCTGTTCGCTTGTCAGCAAGCAAGTAAGGGTTAATGTTGAATTAAATCTGATCCTAATTAGATGTCAACAATAAAAAAAAGTATTTATCTTGTTTATTTCAAATCCTAAAAGTAAATTAAACATTGAGCTTTGTTTGTGACAACTTAATTAAAATCTAAATAACGTGTAAATTAACTAAGACGGCAAAAATAAAACGAATCGTAAAGATAAAAGTTCATTTCCGCCGGTGATAATAAATAAAAAATGTACAAATTGCTCATCGGTCAGTTTACCACATCAAATGCAATTATAACGATCAAAGCACTAACTAAATAGCACGAGATTTTTTGTTGTCTAAATCGACCCAGTTTCGCGGCAAGACTAGTTCAGTAATAGCCATTTGGTGTATTTTTTATGCCTTATCATAACCGATGCAAGGATCTGATATACTTTTTTCACGTTTATATTAGAAAATTATCTGCCAATGGAATTATCACATTAACACCAGCAATAAATTTAAACCAGATAATTTGACTCAATAACGAAATGATTAATTTTCAAGGCTAACTTCGTAACTTTATTGAATAGCGAACTTTAACGATGAAAGTTGACACCGGCGCATCCACCAATTTTATCGCGACAAAATAAAAATAGCTCCTATCAAAAACAGATTGTTTATACGGTATATCGGAATTTTTATTAATAAAAGCTGCCCTTCAAAGCAGATGTAGGTAATCGATTTTTCTGAGTAAACACATATTTATTAATGAAATAATAACGTAACGGTCCGTGGGCAAACAGTTTTTCTTCGAAGGTAAATAGCGACGGAAAAGTGGGAATTATGTGCATAATTTTCCATAGTTGAACGCCATCAATGTCTGCTAACAATTTAAAGAGTGCGCAACTCGCAATTTAGATAGTGATACTATTTGGGGCGAAACGAAGATCCATAAAAGGTAATGCTGGGTAGCCTTAGCTTTGACGACCCATGAAATAATGCAGGACCAGCCATATAATTTTATGAGACGCTTCCAATGTTTCTGAACATTTCACCCCTTCATACAAACCAAAGCTAATTAATGGCAATCGAGTGCGATGATCCCTCTTTTGCTAGCGCATAAATCTTGTAAATTTAATTGACATTGAGTTAATCGCTCACACTGCATTCCATTTTAATCAATCCAACCCGAGCTTCATCTTAGAACAACCTCAATTAATAATGCAATGGCTCTTCACTCGATCGCTCACGATCAATAAACAAACCCTTTTTTGCTCCCCTAATCAAATATACACACGCATGGAAAGTGTGACGCAGTTTTGCATTTTCAAGTGACGTAACATATCTTGAAAATCGGGATTTCGGAATCGGTCTTAGGATGGCTCAAGTCCGAGATGCGATCCATCATAGTCAAGATTTGAAAAGAATCACGTGCGGCAAAATGAGAGAAATTGTACATCATAAAAATGCTGCTAAATTTTTTCGGCTTGAGCACGAAATCCGAGAAAGTCAATCCGTTGCTGAAACCTTTGCCTTGAATGCTATTCGATTTCTTACGAAAATCAATACATGATTACGTGTTTGGGTTGGAGGCGATTTGCTTTCATTAAATGAACACCTAGCGGTCGTCCTAAATCTTCCTAACAATTACGCACAATTGCTCTTAATTTTTTATCATTTTCTTGGGAAAAGATACGTTTCCACTAGCTATTTTTAGAATTTAGTTTACTGGCGCCCCGCAGGGAAATGCGAGATGATATCGGAATTGCAACACTCTGGTCAATTTGATAAACGTGTTTCCATAAAAATGCACCAAACAATCCGCTATTTGGGTAAATGGGTTATAATAAATAGATAATCTTCTAGGAAACGTGTAATTTAGGTATTATCAGTACTAACCACCGATCGTCTAGAACTTAATCCCGTTGAATTGTTCTGTTGAACAATCAATCCATTGTCAGTAGTGACGCAACGTTGGGGTGAAAAATAAAGGCGCAGATGTTGGACGCATCTCGCTTTATAACGTGTGATGTCCTACCTAGGTGGGGTTCTGAAAAGGGGTGAAATAATCACGCTTTTCGGACAATACTTAATCGATAAAACACAAACGTGCTGGAAAATTTCTCCTACAAGTCTAAAAATAAATAATTGTCGTATCGGATGGAAGGCGTCAAAATTGGCAAACGGTGGAAGAGGAATTCTTCGAGTGGAAGAATCAGATCGAATTCCGTAACGAGATACATTTCAAGCTAATTTAAATCGAGAATTTTTCAAGGAAACGTATTTCTCCAACAAAAACCCTCTCATTTTATACAATTAGCGCAGCGCCGGCGAGGAAAATTTAAAAAATATGACGCGACGAGTGAAAAGTGAAAACCAGCCGTCTGCAAATATTTGATGCTAAAATATTTCCCGGGGAATTGCGTTTGACCAAAAGTAATTAAGTCGGTGTTTATATAAATTTGTGTAATTACGTAAATGTATCTCTTTACAAACGAATCAGGCTTGGAATTATTTGTCAGCGGGATCGATTCTCGACATCAGATCAAACAGATAAGTTGCAAGTTAGTTTACTTAATAAATAACCAGTGGTTGACATCATAAATAGTATATTTGAAAAAAATCCAATAAATACAGTTGGTTTGTTTGTTTGTTTTGAATATATTGTCGCAAATTGAGTTGTGTTAGCACTACGGCTAAAGTTATTTACACCTAGCTTTAGATAGAGATTGTGTTAGGGAAGGTGTTATGTACACAAAGGGTTGATAAAAAGTGGTGCAAGCAAAAGCGATCGATTAGATTTCAACAAATGTAAAAACGAGATACCTAGAAATGGGGACAAGTTGGTTTAAAATGATCGGCGAGAGGATGACAACATTAATCAATGACAAAGTCAGCACCCTGAGTGCGGGACGAGGCTAATAAACTCGCACCAAACAAATAGTAATGATTGATTGGTTAATAGTCTGGAATTGTTAGTGAAGTGGTGGTCGTGTTGGCATAATTACGGGGTGCTGGGTGGTTGGGGCTCGAGTACCTTCTTCGCCTTCGTAAGATCTTCGCACCAGACGTATCCCAACTCCGTTCATCCTGCTCTCGGGGTGGTTTTCTTCAAAATGCGTCCCGATTTGGGCGCAGGCGATCTACCCGGAGGGAAATTGCCGACTACCGCAAAGGTCACCATGTATATGTTAATTTAGGGGCGGACTGATCGACCTGCGTGATTTTTAACAAAGTGAGCATCAGTCTCATTTCATTACTGCTTCAGCGCCCCTCTGTTAATTAAGCTGAAGTGGCCGTGAACTAAATATCGCCAGTCGATATCGTCTGTTTGGTATAGATTTATTGACGGAAATAGAAAATTTGTCCAGCTAACACGTGATCGACAACAGGTAAGACAGAAGGGTAAAATGCGCGTCACTACCCGTCCTCGGGTAACAAGTAACATTAACACCCTCCGCGCAATGCCCGCTACCTCGAGATTCGTAAAAATTCAACCGCAAATCCGCCGTAGGTTCTACACTAATAGAATCGCTTGCAAATACCTTGGCCGGATGATTTTTTAAGGGTAGTGCTCAACGGCAGCAGTTTCTCCCTCACCCGCTCTTCGTCTTCTAAAATACGACTCTCGTCGCATTTGC
Organism: Eledona agricola; assembly: GCA_964023215.1. Taxonomy (NCBI): domain Eukaryota; kingdom Metazoa; phylum Arthropoda; class Insecta; order Coleoptera; family Tenebrionidae; genus Eledona; species Eledona agricola. The sequence continues at coordinate 16,778,271 of OZ026862.1, read as the reverse complement.
CGAATATACTGTCCGGATCTTCGGGTCTTGAAATATGGAATCGTTTCGGCATTTTAAAGCAAAACAATGTTTTTTAAGGCAGTCATCGGTATTATTTCATTTTAAGCACACGAAAAATGATACATTAACTAGACTTTTTGAATTCAAGTCGACGACAACTAGTGCCAACTTACAAACTTTAACTGTGCATCCAGTACAGTCTAGGCAAAGTGCGCACAATTCTAAGATAGTGTTTGACGAAACTAGTGACATCTTCTATTAGTTTAAAATTGCTTATCGTGCCTGACGCTCCATCTATCAATCAGTAGCCCCAACAAATCGTTAATACAAGCTGTGTACTGTGTGGGATGGTGATGGTGGTGGGAATAAATAAGAGACAAAAAATCTAACGCATTATAGAGCTATATTCGATAAAATTTGTACACAAAATCTAAAAGTACAACAACAATAAAGATTTTTGAATAAACAGTTCTTAATACAACCCTAAAACCACAACACAGAACAGAATAAATCAAAAAATTGAAACAATCTCTCAGCTAGAACTTCTAGTAGTAACAGGTTATGCGCGTACACGAGTCGACTATAACAGATTTGAGCATTACTGATTTATCTAATTGAAAATTGATTCGATTTCACAATGGTGACTAGGACAAGAACCTGCGACATCTCTTCACAGCAGATTTGGCGGCTGCAGATAAGCCGACGCCGAATTGAGCAAGCCGATTCTTTGCTTCTGTTTGCGCTGTTCCGCCATTTGATCCTTCAGTTCCATCAACTGTTGGGAGAGTTGGGAAACCAAACTTCTCGTGTTCTCCAACTGCGCTTGCAGACCGCGTAACTCAATCTGCTCGCTATCGCCTTCGACGGCCGCCAGTGACATAGCGCGCAATCTCGGGAACCACTCCAAGTTTGACATCTTCACCATCGCGTACACATAACTTTCCGGTCCTGTAAACTCGGTCGGGTCCTTAACTTTCGTTAAAACGATGAAGTACAAATAGTGCCACATGTTGTGCTCGCATTTGATATGTTCCTCGAAGCTCACCGTTTTATTATCGAACGCCGAACGATTCAATCCTGAAACACCATAATTCAGCTCGCACATGCAAAAAAACCTGCGATTTACCACAAATGAAACAAGTGTTTTTTAATATTAACTCCTTCTGCTGCTTTTCGCTTCTCAAATCGGCGAACGTATCGATGATAACACCGAAGATCAAGTTAAGTACTATGATAATCACCACGAAGAAGAACAGGAGATCGTAAACAACTCGCGCCACAAAAAGAGCTTCCTGAAAACGCACAAGTTAAATTGTAGCCGATACCGGAACAGGTGCACTCTCACTTCACTGCTTGGAGCTCTTAAAATATCGCCGATGCCGCCTCCATTCCGCAGCCCTTGATTCAGCGTTGTTACGATACACATTATCAGCGAATCACACGCGCGCTCTTTCTTTTCTTCACCCGGATCCACCAGTTTGCAGTATTGGGCGCTGTCGTCGGTGTATTTATTGCCGCTCGGATCGGACACGGTTTCACAAATTGGCTCGTCTTCTACAACCGCAAAAAAAGGATAAAACTTTTGCCGGAAATTGCTTCCAAAAATAGCCTAGCTTATGAATTTTCACGACTCTAAACAATTTACAGCTCAAAAAATTCGTTCGTTCGATAAAAAGCACTAGATTCGAACCCTGCCTGTAAAAAATTGAAGGTTTAACGGCTTTCGAAGTCGTAATTGTGATATAACGCTTAATAGTGAAAGCAATTCCAGGGGAATACAACTTCAAAATTCAGAAATCCTTGACATTTTCAATGAAATAGCGACCGTGCAACGCTTCTTACCGTTTTTCTTTTTGACGCTGACGATGAAGTCATCTTTGAAGAACATGTACCCAATGATGGAGAACATATAGACGAGAATTAAGGCCAAGACAGCTGTTAATATAATAGAGCGTCCGTTTCTTGTGACAGACCTAATAACATTCAACAGAGTTTCCTCCCTGTAAACTACGTCAAACAACTGAAACAAGCTCATTAGCACGAATTGGATAAAAATGAATGTTTTACCAAAACGGAATAGAAAAAGGGATGCATGAGTAGTCCCAACATGCAAAATACAAGATATGCTAAGTGATAGACGAGCTCGGCATCAGTGAGTATTTGCTGATAGGTTTTGGTAAGTGTACCGTGATTGCCCATTATACTGACTAGATGTATTCCTTTGAGTAAAATCGTAACGGTGCCCAGAAGCCACAGAGTCGGCTCGGGACCTAGAGAGAATATCAGTCTCAGAATAGTAGACGCGACCAACGTTCGTATTCCCGTTTCTCTAGGCAAAGTGACGACAATGGCGGTCGACGCTAACATTGCCACCCAAATCAGCACGGATATGCTCGAGCTAATCTTAGGCAGTGTGTCCTCGAACGGATAGAAGAATGCCACGATCAAATTAATAAGTACTGCGCAATTGAAAAGAATGTTACTCCACAGCGACATGTAACTGCTGACCCAAAAAAGCACCGGCTGCGCTCTTAACTTTTTCTGCCACTTCATTTCGTTAAACATCGAGTCGGTGCGTTCAAAAAAGTCTACGACCTTCGACCCTTGATCGTCGCGTTCAGCGGTGTTGAGCACTTTAATCTTGGTGTCCGCTGTTATATATTCGCAGATCTCGGGAATTGGAAAAACGATCTGCTCCAAAGTGCGGTCGTGACGTACGATTTCTATTTGGGCGGTGTGCGTGGCGTAGTAACCTAGCGCTTTGTGAATTTTAGGATCTGTGCCGAATTCTGCTGGTTTAAGCAACGCCGCTAGTTCTTTGTTGTGCTGCGCCAGTTGGTGACACAAAATGTAAATGTTGTGACCGACTTCTCTGGGCGAAACTGCATCCTCTACGCTGCCATCATCGACTTCGTCGTCATCTTCGGCGGTTTCTTGGTGGAAAGCGCGGCAAGCTACGTCGACAAGCTGCTTGGGGTTCATATTGTAGAGGATTCGTTCCGCATTTTCGCTGTCGCCGCGACTCTCCATTATTGCAAGCAACAACTTCGAAGCGTTGTTCTTTAATTCGAGCACTAGGTCCATCCTGGACTTACCCAGCGGATTAATATCGTTCAGAATGAGAGCTGTGATAATGTCCAAACCGTTGGACTCGTGGGTCGCAATACAGTTTTGGTTCTCGTGGCAAGGGCCTTGGCAGTATTCCGTGAGCGTTTCGAGAGTCTGATTGATTAGAGAGACATTATTTTCGTTTATGTACAGTCCTAGCAGGCCCAAACCGCCAGTAGTCGAGCCGCATATGCAGTCCAAAAACACCAACGTTTCAGATACTAAATTGTAGTTAGTTTTGTTGTTTTGATTACGCAACAAATTTTGTAGATGGGAGTTGTGATTCTCGCATAACAGCTGCAGGAATCGCAAAATCGGCTGCATAATCAGTACTTTGTGGGAAAGGCAATTTTGATCTTCGCGATCTCTGTGTTTTTCCAGCTTTTCCGCCAGCAAATCCTCGAAAGCTGAAGCCGTGCCTGAGGTCACTGTGCCATCTTCTCCCACTGCCATGTTGCGAATATTTGCGTAAGCTTGTGAGGTGGAATCAGCGGCGCGACTCAACTCCTCTCTCAATTCGTCACTTATGAGAATACCGTTCGATTTACCTCCTTGCTTTTTTGAAGACTTGTCCAAGTCCTTACCGTCTTGTTTGTCTTCATGCGCTTTAGCCGCAATATCCGACGTGTTTACACTAACCGTCGATTTGATCTCTTGCTGGGAGCCTTTCATCTTATCATTAAACACCTGAAAACAATGCTGAACACATTCAAACCCACAACTTGTGATCAATACCCTGAAGAACGCCTGACTCAAGTCGCCACCCAACAACTTCGTAAACATACTCTTCTGTATTATGGGATTCCCACCTTCTAGCAATGCAATCCCCAACTCGACAACTTCCCCAAAAATCGATGGCGAGTTCACCGAATTTATTACCAACTCCACTACTAAATCCGACGCCCCTTCTCGATCTAAATGAGTTTGAACCTCGTGTAAAGTACGGCCAGCCCGACTCAGCAATTTTGCTATGACACATAAATTAAAAATTAGTTTCAATTTTCCCGGTTCTACCTCCAGGTCCGTGCATAACTGAGGATAGTTGAAAACTGCTCAGCTCCACAGTGTCGTGTTTTTGTACAAACGACTTTCCGAAATATCTGGCCAGCAAGCTGTTTCTTAAAACGTCACCCTGTAAAAAACACAAGTTGGAACCAAATTGACGACTACTGTAACGAACAAAAAGCGGAAAGGGGAATTTGGCTCTCGAAACACTGAACAAACAACCATACCATATCATTTTCAGAATTTTCACTTTTTTCACTCTGAGCAGCATGTTGAAGATAGATAAATAAATAAATGTAACCACTACGAAACGAAATAAACAAAATTAACCTTTTCTCCATATTCGGGATCGATGGCCATCATGTCGCGCAGAGTTTTCAGCACTTTCACACACAACTTCTCTTCTTTCTCCTCCAATAAAGTTTCCGTGTGCTTAATCAGTCTGAAAACAAGATAATTCAAATGTGGTAAACACGGAAACAATAAAATTACCGTCTGATAAAACCACCACTTTCGCATTTCTTCCGCGATTCGGTTCCAGCAGGGAAAAGAAGTTCTGGCCGGTATAAAACATCCACTAAAAGACTAAGCTCAGATTGGACAAGCGGCTTAAGTTGGTCTTCCAAAAGTGACACGATGTCTTGTAATCCTTCAATTATGCTTCTATCCAACCTCATCAACTATCAATGCGTTAAATTACACAACTTCGAGGCAATGCTAATTAATAATTGGTTTACCTGCGACTGTGACCGTTCTATTTTTGGGGTTTTGGACGCTTGCAACCATTTGCTAGTCTGACGTGTCAGAATTGTAGCTTTGTTAAACATCGCAGCCACTTGGCTTTCCAAGTCAAGCGGTATGGCAATTCCACGATTTTTTGCTAAAAATCATTAAAAATCAAACGTGGAAAATGGTAATTTGTTGGACTAACCAACATCGGACAATGTACGGATACAATTTTCAACGTTAAAACGTTGGGAGGCTGCAAGCCAAGGACATTGCGAGACTCTGAATGCTGATTGTAACAACTGAACAAAAATAGGCTGTCTTGTCTGGAAAACATTGATTTAATGTGAAATTTGTAGAAAGATGTTAGAGGGACGACCAAAACGATATTAAGTAGCTTCTGGTTAAGCACATGACATGCATTACGTCCTGTTAGAAGCCATCGTCGACTGATTAGAACCAAATCAATGGGTACAGGAAGCAGAATTAATAATTACCAATCTACTGATTATTAGATGAAGAATGCCATTGATACTTACATTAGAGGAAAGTGGCGATTGTTTGAGCGGAACGTTAACAGAGAACGGATCATAATCATCCATTGTAGAATCGCTCCAGAAAACCCTTGCTTCATGCAGATGTTTCTAATAGAATCCCCATTAAAAGGCACCATAGAAAACGCCAGTCATATTGATAGTTTTTGTAAAAACAAACCAAAACATGTCATCACTCTAATAATGTGAAACGCATACAATAAAAACTATCAATACAAACAAAACATGTACCAAATAAGCACGAGATGAATCCCAAAAAAAAGCGCATGCATCTAATCTTAAATTATGCAAACGTGTACCTGTACTGTAGTGCTTTGGTCTGAAAACGGACTACTAAAAAAAGTCGAGATGATGTTCATCACACAGTTCGTGACGTAATTTTCCAGCGCCTTGTCTGGATGTTTTCTATCTGTTGGGGCCGTTGCAATGTCCGCCATATCCACAAGAAACGATTTCTCAAACAACGTCCACATGTGATTTGACGTATAAATTTCTTTCATCTCAACTTCCGTATCTATGTAACAGTGATTTAAAAATCCGACGTACGCTTCTTTTACTTCTGGGATACAGTCGGGATGAGTAACCATAGCGACGATATCATCCAATGGCAGTAAACTATGACACTTAATTTCCGTATACACGTTTTTGCCCATTGTGCAACAAGCGAGCAGTTTCACTAACTCAACGTGGTATTTCAACGAACTACCTTCGTCCATGCAGTGCCGCTCAGATCTCATCATCTCGATAAAATGATTAAACGAAGCTTTATCGTTATAAAACACCAAAACGTCTTCACCCGCATTTATCAACTGAAACACATGCTCTAAAAGCTGTTTTGCAACAACAAAAACTGACTTCTTGCATAACCATATCCTGACTCTTCCGAATGAACTGATTCTCTGCTTTCACAATGGTTTGCAAAAACTTCAAGTATTGCACATGCCGCCCGTGACTTTCTATACAATGCACGAAATGCTGAATGACCTTCTCGTTAACTTCATTGCATAAAGTCGAGTTGTCTTGAAAGATCGAGCAAACTGTTTGAGCCTCCCTGATCTGAATTTCGCGATAATCACACGTTTCTAGTTACAGTTGTAATAACTACTTACCCCGGGATTGAGAAACAAATCCAAATGCTTGAACAAAAGCACCTGGTTCTGTTGGTTGCCCAAGCAGAAATTTTGAAGGAATTCGTGCGCTAGTCGCATCAACTCGTTCATTCTAATGTCCTCCTTTTCGTCGTATGGAACCTGAAGCAAATCCAAAACCACAGTGTGGACTCCAACATTCCGCAACAAGCGTTGTTCGTGCTTTCTTGGCTTCACAATCCCACTGGGCGATCCCTGCGTACACAACTTGTTCATCCGAATTAAAATCTGCTGGATTTTCTTGTATTCGTCGGCTTGCTCCGGATGGAGAGGAGGCCCAACGTCGAGATTTATTGCAGATCCCTTCTTTTCCAAAACACTGAGAGTTGTGGGTTTAGTCGACACAACTTCCTCGTCCTCCTCCTTGTTCTTTTTGCTGTTCGTGGCGTTGTGCTCGTCTATACATTTCGATTTGTAAACCCACAGCTCAGACTTCTCGACTGATTGTCTTAAAACGTCTAAATCGGCTTTGATTTGCTTGTACGATTCAACGTCGCTATCCGAAACGAGTAGCTGAACCTAATTAGAAAACAAACACTAAATGATGATCTTATTGCAGTGGTCGTGTTATTACTTGTCTAAACGCTTGCAAGACTTCTTGTCGTTGACTGAAGTGTCTGAAAAGCAATTGCAAAGCACCCGACACTAGCGGGGGATAGTCGTGCATTGTAAGATGTAAAAGAACTCTTAGAAAAGTACGTCCTCCATGCCCGTCCAAATCCAAGACTGCGCACTCTTCACTACTGCCGAAAATTCCTTCAGCTTGACTTCCTATCAATTCCAAGTCGATGTTTTTTTGACCTAAATTCAACGAATCGCCGCTGTTATTCTTCTCGGACTCGTCGAACTCTTGCTTGAAGATGCTAAGAAGACAGCTGATGCGATAGTCTAAACGTACATCAAGAATAAACTACAACAAAATATCGATTTTTGGAAAGAACTCGCTGCTGTGGTTTTACTTGTAAAATTTCTATAATTTTTAATTTTGTGTCCATAACAAGTGGGTACTCTTTCATGTACTGCGAGCCCTTCACGTGCTGTCCCGCGTTAGTGGTGACAACTGAACGTCCAACTGGTCCCAGTGCTAGCGATGTCATTACAGCCCCCATATCTCCTATTGATCTCAAGACGCCACCTTCAGCTAGCAAAACAACTCAGAATAAGAAAATAGCAAACAAATCAGGACATCGCCGAGTAGAGTACGTGTACACGTCAATAAATTCGAAAGTAAGACACGACATGCTAGTTAATGGAAAAAAGTGCAGAGAACGAATAAAAGTGTAGACGTACTCACGTTAAGTGAAAAGTTAATGGCAAATGAAAGCAAAAAACACACACACACTAAATTTCTACCTCTTTCATCCCGCACGGCGTCTCCAGCTGCGCAAAAATTAGCCGTGACGAAGTGATACAATGATTAATGTCGTAAACTTACAGTCTATGTCTCCTGTAGGCAATCGACCGTCGGCAAAATCGTTTTCAGAAACACAATCCAAAATATTTAGTAAGGTTTTAGTTAATCTAAGCAAATCAGAGAAACTATAAAAGCCAAAATAGATTAATTCTCTAGCTAGTTTCACAACCTAAAATTCAAAAATAAATCCACCCGACTAAAACCAACGAGCACGCCCTTACCTCGAAAGTCAACTTGTTCTGTTCTTGGTCGGCAAAAGACCACATTTTAGCGACCACGTTGCAGAGATAATCTTCAACGAAAGCTATGGTCGAGCAGAAGCGCGCGCGAACTGCTTCTTTATTGGGGTCCGGTGTTTTATTGCTGTCGTAACTGGAAAATCTGAATAAAAAATAAAATGCGGCATGACTGTGTCTCTTACTCGTTGATCGACATTTTTGATGGAATTTCCGACCATAAGCGAGCATACTTGACGGGGGTCACCGGTTCTTGAGGGTCTCTATCGACATGCAAGTGCAGCATAAGTCGACAAAACGATGCCCGAAGATCGAAGTTGACAGTTTCATCAGCCATACATTTCAGTATCAACTCGATGTCCAAATGTGGAGATAAATTATTAAGTGCCAAATATTGTCGGTTGAGACACATGTTGGAAAATAAATCCAACTGATGGCGGTAGTAATCCAGAATCGCGTGGTCGTCTCGACTACCAAGCTTGGCATTTTTACACAATTCAGTCAACGACATCGACTTTTGTCGGTTGTTCCACAGCAAAATTATTTGGCACTCTTCCACTACAGTTATTATCTGCTCCAGCTCCGAATCGTCGCTTTCCATATGCTCCTCGCTCATTTCCTGGACCTCCACTTGGGTCTTCATCATGCGCGTTTCAATCAAAATGTCAGAATTCTTCTGACTCAAAACGCTCTTACAGATCAGTTCCTGGGTTACCGGGATCGCTTTTTTGTTTGAAATACACAAGTCCGACAAATAATCCAGAAAACGCGATTCCCAGTTGTTCATATTTTTTCGCACCAAACCCACGAACGTCTCGATTTCAGCAGGAGTTATGTGCTTCTCTAATAATTTTCGGTTGTTATGCAAGAGAGCGGTTATTGTGTCTTCGGCAAGAATGTCGTATCCGATTTGTTTTTGCATAAAACCGAAATGTTTGGCTATATATTCCTACGCGAATTTATTTTTTTTATATATTGTTATAAAGTTTTAAAAGGTGGTGAATATCCAAAATCCCCAAATTAGGACCTGAACGGGCGTAGAAAAATTTGATCCTGAGTAGGCTGACTTTGAAAATGATTAGACTGTAGCAAAGTTTTTACTTTGACGTGGAGAAATTCGAAATTAAGTTCTCTGCTGACAACCGTTTCAAACGCGATCAATAACATACAATTGAAGGGGTCCGAAGCAAAATAGTTCAAGTGGCAAAAAAAAAATAAACTAGCTACGCATTTGCACGCTAAAAACTAACGTGCGTTCAAAAAAAAACGAGGCTGCGTTGGCCATGGAATTTATCGGCTTTCCAGTGTAGACACCATAGAAAATATAAACATAGATTTGACAAATGTCAAGATCTGTCAGTTTAAAATTTACCATCGAAATAAAACAGCCCAAACGCTGGGACAGTTTAATTTGATTTTTAATGAGCATTTTTAATAATCATTGGTTTTTAAACCTTCGAATCCAAGCAAATCCAAACCTATTTTTTCTAATGTATATTGTGTAATTTATAACTCACTAGTGGTCAACGTTCGTGTTTAACTATATATACAACGATTAATAGGTCACAAACATGTTATTTTTAAATTGCTATTATTATTATTATTATTACTTGAATGAAGGGATAAAAAAAAGGTACTTTAAATAAAATGTAAACATGTAAAAAAAATTAAAGTAAACTTTAATCAAAGACAATTCGTAATTAAACTCCAAAAACAAACAACATTTATCGCAATTGCTTTCGATTTTTTGCCGTAACTCGTCTAAATTTTTTGGCCTACTAAAATAATAAACCTTGGAACCTTCGAATCCAAGCAAACCCGAACCCTTTCTTTTCTAATGTATATTGTGTAATACAACTCCCTAACGGTCGACGTCCGTGTTTAACTATATATACAACGATTTTTGAAATATTAATTGAGAATGCAGTTGCTCTTAAACTGAATTGCTAGGTCTCGAGTTGCGCATAGAGACTGATGACCCATGAAGGTTGACGGGTAACTGAGTGCTGCCAAATATTCTCAAGACATTTTTCGGTTTTGAGACTGATTCTTCTTCATCGATCTATTCACGACTTACAGTTATATCAAATTAATGACCGTCCTGGTCGTGCCGATATTCTCCTCAACAGAGGAGAAGCTGTAACAATGAATAGATTGATGTTTGGATTCACAACGATACCGGGAAATGTTTTGCACTTTTTTTTTATCCCATAATGATTTATCCCATTGTCAACAAAGAATCTCTAACCTAAACATGAACAGACTCGAACTGACACTTTGAAATCTTGCTACACTAAATTGATGCACAAATTTTTTCCATGGCCAACGCAGCCTCGTTTTTTTTTGAACGCACGTTATAAATTTGTTGATGGCAAAACTAATCAAGTGATTTTCGCACTTGGTGAGAAAATTTGAATCAAATTTTTACCTTTTGTGCCTCCAATTTACCGTTAATATTTTTTCTGTTCTTTTAGTCGCTTATACTTTTTTTTTCGTGTTCTCTTCCAACGTTATTTTACAAATATCCTAACTGAAGGGATCCGAAGCAAAATAGTTCAAGTAACAAAAAAGAAAAAAGAAGCTAGCCTAAATACTATTAATGTGTTAGTGGCAAAACTAATTAAGTAGTGATTTTCGTACTTGGTGGGAAAATTTGAATAAACTTTTTACCTTTACCGTTAATATTTTACACAGTGCGGATGAAAAGGTTGGAGTTAATTCGTTAATTTTTTATGGGGAGCGAAAAAAAAATAGCTCGAACCCGTATTTTTTAAATTTTAAATGCGTAAATTTTGACATTAAAATCGGCCTTGTATGTCATCTCTGTCAAAGATATGACGTCATTTTATTTATTTTTAAATTTTGTTATTTGTTAATTTTTTAAACAAATGTTTTTACATTTGTTTGTTATTATGTAATTTAATGATTTTAACAATAGCAGTGTATGTAAATAACGTGAAAAAAATTATAAATAATCAGAGTAAATGTCAACTTATGTTGAAGTGAATAAATTTCCTAATACAAACAAACATAAATTTTTTTTTTAATTCTCAAAAATATTGTTATGTAACCTAATTTAATGATTTTAACAATAGCAGTGTATGTAAATAACGTGAAAAAAATTATAAATAATCAGAGTAAATGTCAACTTATGTTAAAGTGAATAAATTTCCAAATACAAACATAAATATTTTTTTTTAATTCTCAAAAATATTGTTATGTAACCTATTAAAAATTTGATTTTTTTGTATGCAAAAAATATGCTCTAACATTCAGAAAAAAATTAAAATGAGGTCATATCTTTGACAGAGCTGACAAAGCTGATTTTTATGTCAAAATTTGCGCATCTAAATTAAAAATTGACGGGTTCGACCGGCATATTTTTTCGCTCCTTGTAAAAAATTTATCGACCTAATTCCAACCTTTTCATACGCACGATATGCCTTTGCTGCACGGAAATAAAACTGCTAATAAAAAATCTCAAAAAAGCCAAGATAAAAATCAAAATTAGTTAATAAAACTGAATCAAATTTTGAATTGGGTGACTCAAGGGTCGAATTAGATTCTGACCATCATGAATAGGGACATTTTGTGCTTTTTTATGAGTTCATATTTTGTTTGACTTTAATAATATATTATTCGACTGTCCTAAAATAATGCACGTAATTGTTTTATATATTTTTATTGAGGGAAAAGGGTCCAAGTATATTTTGTATCAAAAATTTGTAACTTAATGAAGTTTTCAATAAATATACTAAAATTTTAGATACCACACATTTATATTTTTCAACCAACTTTTTCAATTTTAAGCCACGGTTTTTATTAAATTTTTTTTTACAATTTTGCATATGAACCCTTTTGCGTCTGACCCCTTCAAATAGTCTTTTTTAACAAATTCCATCTTGAGGCGTCGGTATAGTTCCTGTCAAAAGTAAAAAAACTACACGGTAAAAATAAAACAAAGCTGCATCCACGGCCTACTGAAAATACATTTTACTGTGTGTTCTTTATGTACTCTGATATTGTATTTTTTGATCTAATGTTTTGCTGCGTTGGACATTTAAATATTCACCACCACTAGACTGCTATTTTTACCATACCTGATTTTTTCTATAGTCTTGCTGGCTCAAACGCAATATCCTGTAGCACAATCTGAATATGTATTTGTAGGAAGCATGTCTCGGATCGTTCAATTCTTCAATTTTCAAAAACGGCCCATCTCCGCTGGAGTCATAAAATGGACCCTAAAACCGGCGACTACTAAATCTGTTTGGTGCAAAAACGTGCCCATTTAATACCTGCAATATTTTAAAAAGCTGCTTTAGAATAGCTTGTTCCCTTAGTAATTTTTGTCGGTCCCTGTTGGGGTTGGTAACGACTAACTCCAGCGCTTCCGTTTTATTTTGCTCATTTTCCAGCTCCGCTACGAAGTAAACGATATCTTGAAGAAGCGTCGTTAAAGATCGTCGTTCGTTATGTGAAATGGTCCCTTTTTCTAGCTTCACAGATAAAGCCGAAAGTAATTTACAGGCATCATTTGCAAAATCTAAATCGCGCACTTCAACCGGCGAAACGGAAATCAAAGCAAACGCTTCTTTATCCTCCTTCATAACCGCACACCCCACTTTTGACATCACAGGTTTTTCCTCATCTTTGTCGATGGGTGTTGATGTCGAGTGTACCCAACTATTGGTAAATAGATGGTGCAATCTCACGTAACTAGACTGCGGAACCAGAGAATCTCCTCTGGGTAAGCTAGTCGGATCCAACTCGAACAATGAAGCAATTTCGTTGGGATAAGCAACCGGGACGAGGTGATAAGCGGTCACTTCGGCTGAATCGGTCCTCAACTTCCCTCTCATCTGGTCCGCGGTTTGGTCGTTGTCCACGTCTGCAGCTAAGTACTGTCCAGTGGCTAAATGCTTGAACCGAAAAAGCGAATCCCAATGTCCGGCACCTCCGTGACATGGATCATGCTGCACAACTTCCACCTCCCATAACGCTTTACTGCTGGTAGCTGCAGTAGCGCTGGTGCGTCCTGTGGTCCGCAAAAACACATGATGCGTCTTTTTATACTCGTCCATTGTTAAAAACTTTTCCTGTTCGGCGTGAAACAACCGCACCACGTCACCGCCTTTAAGTATCTCATCAGAATTCTCGCGATGTTCCATGAACAGGGTAACTTTCCACGAAGTGCTTCCGTTCACTACGTTCACTTCTTTGCATCCCGGGTTGTCTGGGAGCTCGTGATTGGCTGCGACGTGCAAAACCTGACCACCGGCATTGACCGGATTTAAAATCACCTTGTCGCCTAGGACTATGTTATCTCCCGTCGCCCTCAACTTATAAAACGGCAGAATATAAAACCAAGAACCCTCATTTCCGTTACTGTCTAAGTATACTCGCATCGCGTTTTTTTCAAGTAGGGCCGGCAAGCGTTTGTTTACTGTTAAGTACTTGTTGGATTTGAGGTGAAGAAGTTGCACGACGCTGCCGTATTTGACATTCGTTCCCAAAAATTTCTTGTTCTCGGTTTCGTTTTGTTTTTTCTCGATCTCCGCGGCGTGCTGGAAGACCACCAATTGGCTTAACTAGCATTCGACAATGAGAAAAAACACTAAAGGGCATCGATAAATTGTTAAGCTCCAAAAAAGCAAGATAAAAAAAAAACAATAAAAAATCAATCACCCACATCCAAAGAAATTTATTGTGCTTGAACTTGCAAATTTATTTATTTTTTCATAATTTATGATTAGAAATAAAAATATTTGTCTCTGTTTCGTTATAATCAGTTATCAATAGGAATTTCATCTAACCAAATCAATAAAGATTTCCGTAAGCGCATTCCCGAATTATTCCAATTGGAACTAAGAAAAAGACACACAAGCCTCTTATACGCAATTCGCAGCAACCTTAGCCTTTCTGATTTAATTTAGTTAAAATACAATACGACATTAGATGGTCAGAATAAAATAAAATAAATGTTGATACTTATTTTATCTCACTAAATAGTCTGTATTTTCTAATAAATTTGCAGATATTAGTGAGAAAGTGTATGTAAATTAAGAGTCCTGCATAATATTTGCTTTGCTTTTATGTGGCAAATATTGTAAAAAAAGCATTGCTTGTGCACAATTCAAATTCAACTCAACCAGTTTTTCACTGATCGCGTTGTAGCATCGGATTTATGGCGGTTCTATTAAAAAAATTAAGCCACTTGTGTTCCTTACGTGTAATCGTTTTAGAAGGTTGGCGTCTGTGTTGGAGCCCATACTTTGCTTGGCAGCCTTCCAAAACTGTTTCTGTGCGGAGTATCTATAGTTGGGACATATTTTGAACAAGCAGTCTGAAATAGTACAGGAAATGAGCTGTTTGTTTATTATTATATTATTCATTGCAACCTCTGAATTTCTTGGGCGGATTTAAGAGATCTCCAGCTTCCGGGCAGACGACACAACGATCATCAACCAATCTAGAAGTAGAGTTATACATAGAGTTAGAGAATTAGGTATAGATTTACCCCAAAGTGCTCAGAAACCCACTGACTGTGCCTTCCGCATAAAGAGAGACAATGTCCCCAAAATGCAGAAGACTTGACGATCCTAATTCGTTCATTTTGCTTCGAGGAAGAGCGGAGTTTCACAGATACAACATTACCAACGGTGAAGTTCTGGAAATGATGTTTCTTGATTTACTCTTTTTGAGAAATCGATTAGCTTCATTACTGATTAACAATCGATTGAAAAGGCGATTAGATTTTGATTTCGTTCGTGTTGTTCATTAAATAACGATAAATCGTCATTACAAAACAAAAAAAATACGATAAAAATTAGGTTATGTGGTTGAACAATCAACTTACGGATGTTATTAATAATTATTCATCCACTCAGTTTATTTTCAAGTTATAATAGACATATTAAATGGATTTTCATTAAGATTTAGCGTAAGTAAATAGAAATTATCGCATAACACACAATTTGCTTACACTACACAGCAAAGAAACAAACCTCGCGGTACAGGCACTGTATACCGTATATTGATGACTTGATCAGGTTCATCGCAAGGTCTGCATTATAGAGGTCGAGTAGTGCTCAAGACAATAAAAAAAAATGCGAGTTAATACGTAATAAACTTCTAACGTCCACAACAGAGGCTCAGGAGACAAGCTCAAGAGGCACTGGAACCCAGCTTATGTTTCATTTTTTATATATGACAGAAGCTGCAATTTAAAAATTTGGAAATGCAAGCGGAATTTGTTGAACAAGATATTATTGTGTCTGAGACGATTATTAGCATAGACTTAATTTAATATTTTTCCAAATGAAGATCAATAGTTTTTTTTTGTAAATATTTTTGCATTATTATACAATTATTTTGTAATTTTTTTTTTATTTTTGTAAATACTATATGACTAAAAATGTGTTTAGACTTTAACAGATCAATGAAATTTAACATAAATCTCTCTTAAAATTATAAAACTGTTTTTTTATATCTGTAATATATTTTTTCTTGGGTTATATTGTAGGTGGAATAAACTGCCATAAAGCGCCAACCTATTGTAACATATCCACCTTGGCATTGAACCATGTGTCCGAAGGACAATTTTATCTGCCCTTTCTTGTCTCTGTTCTGTTACTGACCTTAGTCCAATTCATAGATTTGCAGTTACAGTATAAATAAGATTCTGGCAACTTTAGGTTTATTTACGTTTAAAATAAAACAATATTTTAATAAATTTAGTTCTTTATTACTGTTAAATGCTACCAAATCATCTACACTTATTATCTTAGTAATAATCAAAATTACAAACATCTTTTTTTGTGATGTTGATGAGTTCAAACAGGTGTAGAATATGAAACCAAATATATATAAATATATATTATGACCACAATTTTGGTGTGCAAGTGTTGATGTTGACCATATTACATGCTATGAAAATATATTAAGTTTAAATAAGATAAAATATTAATGTATTTACAATGAGACCATAATGATATCAACGGTGTGTATCAAGTTAATACAACTGACAACAACTTATACCTATTGCACTAACTAAATAAGTAATGGAGACACTTAACTGTACAAATTTTAGTAAGGTAGTTTGGGTTTGCTGCAAAAAACGCACACATCACAAAAAGTAAAAATTGGTCTTCCTGTTTTGCTGATTTTTATGATGTGTACCTATAATTAATGTCCCCTACTTATGACTAACCTATGAAATAAATATATCGCTACGCTCATATCATCACAATATAAACATATGGAACAAATTAATGGGGTATTAAGTGTTACTATAACTAATTTAAGCATTAAGAACTTTTTTTTAAACAAGCCATCTGAATGTGTGCAACAAAATAAACTCTAAAAAATGCAAAACAATAATATTATATCAAACCTAATGCACATCACATGTAACACTAAAATCAATTTGTTATTTATAGCAAAGAGAGGATTGAGCGAGCTTTTAGCGACAGACAGCCTGCGTTATAACTCCATATCTTCAGCTTCATTTTCAGAGAAGTCTGACATAGTTGATTCACTATCTGAACTGTCATTCTCTTGTCCCCTTAACGCCTCTTCAGTAGCATACTTACGTACATACTCTACAACCACACTTAAATAAATTTCATCAACACATTTTCACTGAAATACCAGAGACTTTCTTTTTATATTCTTCAGGTTTATGTAAATACATTGCTGCCGCGTCCCCGTTCAATGGGTCGATGGGGTTGGGGTAAGTTAGCAACTGTGGAAGAAATGATTCAAAAATATTTGACAGATCTATAAAATCAGTATTAACAAACGAGTGGCAATTAGGTGTAGATTTCTACCGTATAGAGCGGTCCAGGCTTGATTGATTACATCTAAACACACAGTTCCTGAGACTTCATCTATGTTTGGGTGGTATACTCTATTCATAAATCCTATACTAGGTGACTTGAAAGGATAATGTTCGGGTAGGTGGACTCTCACTTTCCACACTCCACCCTCGTATGGAGCTACAACAGAGACATGACAAGTGGATTGCTAGTAAGTGCACACAACTCACTTCCTCTTGGGCCATAAAACTTCACACAAAACTCGTTCAAACCGCCGAGTATAGTCACTTCGTGCTTGCTTTCAATTCTATTACAGTTAAGGAAAACTAAACGAAAATCGCATATGCTTATTCATGTATATAAATAGACAGTGTGCGACTTAAAGGTGGACGCACTCCGGGCCTCTGTCCTTCTATCACAGTTTTTTTGGAGCGTGCGATTTCACAATCAGCTGATACAAAGGACGATGTTGTTGTTTACATTTGGAAAGCACACAAAGAAAGGATACAGTTTTATAACATCTGTGTCCATACGTCGTTTTCCTGCACTTGGAGACGACATCGTTCAGCTGTCATAAAAATATTACCATGAATTTCGGGTCGCGACCCTTTTTGCTGCACCAAAGATCCACGAACCACTTTAATAACACAATGGCCGTGGTGAAATGGTGAAAATCCACCACCATAGACAAGAGAGATATAGATGATCGTCTCTCCTTATTTCCCGTACAGCTGTTTTATCATGATCTGCAATCTACGGGAAAGAGACAAACATACTGTGCAAAAAGGATAAAATCCATGGCGCCGCATTCAAAATTTATTTCATTTTATTCTCCGCAGGAATTTGATTTTCAATAAAACCAGTAATTAATAATGGATATTCATATATTAACATATGATGATTGGAGTGCTAAAGAACAATTATGAATATGTTAGCAATTTTGTAGTATACACAGAAAAACAGTAAAAAAGATCCATTTGTGAAATACATTAGCGAGAGTTGTTTGTTATCACATAAACATGAACAGTTTAGTATAATCCATCCGTTTATCTAACAAAATAATATACATTACATATACATTTGTACAAGTTAAATGAAGAAAACAGGGCCCTTGTCCCTGCTCGACCACCCCCGATGACATGATTTTAATTACTAAGTCGATTACAACTGAGAAATCCTAAAACAATCCTACAACTAGCTCTTGGAACTGCTCGATCCCCCCTAGCTTACAATATAATAATAATACCGTATGAATTATCAATTTAAGACTTGTGTCTTTACCTGTTTTAAGGTCTCTATTGCTCTCCGTTTCCACTTTAAACGCAACAAGAGTCTTGATGGCATCTGTCGAAAGAACTTCACTCCCATCCCTCAGAATTGTATTAATTTTTTGTCTGGAACATGGGTGTTCTCAGAGCCTCCGTAAAGTGTAAATAGCACACTTGATAATTTCTTCACTTTGAATATAAAATATATTGACTTCTAACTAACGTGCGTTCAAAAAAAAAACGAGACTGCGCTGGCCATTGAATTTATCGGCTTTCCAGTGTGGAGACCATAGAAAACATAAACATAGATTTGACAATCGTCAAGATCTGTCAGTTTAAAATTTACCATCGAAATAAAACGGCCCAAACGCTAGGACAGTTTAATTTAATTTTTAATGAGCATTTTTAATAATCATTGGTTTTTAAACCTTCGAATCCAAGCCAATCCCAACCTTTTTTTTTCTAATGTATATTGTGTAATTTATAACTCACTAGTGGTCAACGTTCGTGTTTAACTATGTATACAACGATTGGTAGACAAATGCCGTACACAAACCAAACATCAAAATCAAAACAAGCCAAATTGAAACAAAACGCAACGGAGGTTGTTTTTCCTCGAAAAACGAGTACTAAGCAGGCGCTGCGATGGAACGCATGCTCACTCGTTCAAGTTGCTTTATTTCTCTCAATCGCACGGATTCACGATTCTCTTTCTCGTTTCCGCTGATCGCAGATCTTGATAAAACTCATTTTGGCGGGAACGCGAGAGTCGCAGGGGCCTGAAATCCACCAATGAGTTCCACCAATCCACAATACGATTCGACGAACACCGCTTACTTAGAACAACAAATTCCCTATAACCAATCTTTGCGCACTCTCGAGCGGGAAAATGATTTCAAAGGATTTCGTTTTATATGCGTTCTATCAACAATTTCTACGCGTTCAACCCAACAAAAAACTTAAATAAATTGTAAGCCATACGTCATTAATTTTCTATTTTTGACAAATGTCAAACGACTTTCAACTATTTTCCACACAACCCTATTTGATTTTTGGAAAAAAATTTATGACTATTTTTTTAAGTGTACCGTTTTTGACTAATAACATACACTTGTGTTTTTTAAATGGAACATCCGTATATTTTTCAAATTTTGAATCGTATTAAATTTTCTTTCCAATGATATACAACATTCGATATTTCTGTAAATTGTATTTTAGTTAATTTAAATACAAATTAATTCTATAATTTTAATTCAGCGACTCAACTATGATTTTTCTCAAAATCAATACAACTAAACAACATCGAACAAGAGGACCTGTTTTATAGATAAATTAATACGCTCTTCAATTTTGAGCTAAAAATAAGAAAAGATAATTACAAAAAAAATTTAATCAGATATGATATCGAAAATATCGCAAAATTGTGTTCATGCACTTGCTAAGCTTTTATTAGAAAAGAATGATTTTAAATGCCAATTTCAACAAAAAATATCTTCGGAACGAAGCATTTTCGAGCATGTGTTTTGATTCGCTCCGTTTATGAAATATTCTGCATAATTCTTAATTACGGAACAAGACTTTTGTCTTATTTTTATTATTTTTTATTTATTGTCTAAATTCACTCAAATTAGAGGCACACCGGGATAGGAAAGAATGTAAAAAACGTGGGACGGATCCGGGACATAATAATCGGACTTAAATTCAATGAAAACAAAATCGCTTTTGGCATTGACTTTATTAAAGTACAAAAAGTTTAACAATCATGTTTCATTTATGCAACTAGTGCACGACCAGCTTGGGAACCACGGTAAAATCACAAACTATTTCCACCTACATTTCCATTAAAAAACGAAAACTAAGTTATGAAACGTTTAATCAGGTAACAGAAAATCACATATTTCACTTGAGAAACGAACAAAAACCGTCTATTGTGCCTTCAATATTTGTTCAGCTAAATTATCGGTTTTAGGTGTCGGAGGTGTATTCAGCACATACTCCGAAACCGAAATGTAGACAGCCACCGCAATCCCAATAATTGCGGCCAAAGTAGTATTTTTATTAAAAATAATGCAGGTGGCGATGCACAATCCTAAATACGTTAAATATCTAGTCAAGAAGACATGTTGTTTGCGGCTCTCTTGTTCAGCATCTAGAAAACACCACTTACTCGACAAACAAACTAAATGCAAAATTACCTGTGCACATATTGTCAATTAAAATGTAACCAGAGGCACATTGGGTGCACATATCTGGCCCATCACCTGTGCATCCAGCACAAGACCTATCACAGTCTAAACATTTAAAGGAACCCTCATTATTGACACAAAACTGATTCTTGTTGCAAGGAGATCGAGAAGCCGCACATTCGTTAACATCCAAACACCCCTTGTCTTCACTCATTATCCAACCCTCTTTACATTTACTACAACCTAATGAGAAAGTAAACTTTAATCGAATATTAGTTACAAATTAAAACTTACCGCTTGGACCAGCCTTAGTGCACGTCCCTTCACAAGAGGTGTGACATTTCGAGCACAAAACTTTCTTGTCGTCTTTATATGCCTCATAATATGTCTCAATACAACTATTACAAATTGGTCCGGCATAGCCAGGATCACAACTGCATTGTCCGTTGCCTTTCCTAGTTCCAGCACCTTTGCACTTGCCGTTGTTGCTGCAAACATTATCTGGAAAGCCCTCACAAGGGGTACAAAGAGATCCAAAGTGTAAGTCAGGACAGCAGTCTTGAAGAGTGTCAATGCAGAAAAATCTAAACAGGTCAGGCTCGTCTGATTGTTTGTTGAACCACCAGGTTTCGATCTCTGTATCGTAGTTTTCGTGAAGCGAATAGCACTGGTCTTTGCCTTCGACAATGTCGGAACACACTTTTTCCTGGATTTCTATTAAACGAATTTCACTAGTAGCGTAACTGCCCAGTTTTTCCTCCTCCCAGGCGGTATCGCCCCCTTCAAATTTGCCTTTTTTGGTCCGTTCCATCCCCTACATTTATACGATTAAATAAAGTGATGTGAGTGATGTCTTGTATACACACCTTTTTGAACGATTCAACGAATACTTTGCACGCTCTACATGCGGGCAATTTATTTAATTTACCGGATTGTTCCTTTGATAAACAATCAACGTAGAAATTAATTAAGGTTAGGTTTAAAAACAAATAGAATATAATACAATTTTTGACCATTTTTGGCACTGGTAAAGTGTATTCGCTTTGTATTATTATTACCGATTTATATTTTATTTCGCAAACCGATTATTTATTATAAAAATGATGAAAATTTCGTCTAATTTAAATCTGTCCAAACAGCTCCATAATTCTCACTACACGGACACGTTCCCCACGTCCTTACAAATCTTTTTGACAGTTTTAACACTCGATACAGACCACGTGTAGATTCGAACCTGACTTAATTTATACTACGTGGCCAATTTTTAAAATTACATAAAAAGAAATGAAAACAACTCATAAACACAACAATTTCAATTTTGGAACAATTACTAATTAAGCTTATTTTTTGGTCCGTTGGACCGTGCCCAAACTAATTTAACATTAAAATCGCTCTTATAACTAAATCTAAGTAAATGAAAATTGTTACTAAGTCAGGATCTTCAACATCTGCCAAAATAACCATATTTTCAAAAAACCGTCTTGCTCTGTCATACATATCAACAGCCCCAAGGTATAGTGTGGAAATTATTATTTTCAACAGCTCCATTATCAAAAAGAGAACAATTATGAAAGACATATTATTTCACTTCAAAACTAATTTCGCAAATGCACAAAGCTCACGGTTATTAACACAAAATGTCACAAAATGACATATAGCAAACTATGGCTACTTGATTTAAAAAATGCAATGAAATTGTACCGTACTTAAGGGGCGCTTAAAACAAAAGACGTTTGACACTGTCAAATAGTCACATTTGATAAAAACTGTCAATCAAAAAGTTGCTCAAACAATGTCTAAACCAACGCCTGGTTTTTGTAATTTGTTTTAAAAAATACAAAATGAATTTTATGTATCGTGGCCGATGCGGTTGTTAATCTCAAATTTCTCTAACTCAGGACCAAAGTGCTTCCTTCTACATTGTAACGAATTTCAAAGTGCCTCTACACACTCACGAATTTCAAAGTGCTTTCATGGCCTACGCGGCTTCGTCTTATATTTGTACGCAAGTATTTTTTATGCTTTTTATATTCATTTTGTATTTGACAAATGCTTCAAGTGTCAAATCAAAGAAATGATGATATGCATGTGTCTGTCTCCATTTGAAACATTCAGAAAAAATAAAATTAATCTAAAACATGCAACATGCATATGGTGCCACACTGGCTTGAAAACAAATTATTGAAATTCTCGCTAAACTTTATGTAGCTAATTTCATAGGAGCGTTGGAACTTAAAGAGGAATATAAAAAGTAAATTTGGTTATAAAATGTATTGACTTTTTTGTACACAAGAGTTCACGAATTTTTTGTCTAAATATTATCTTAAATGTAGACATTTTAGAAACAAAAATTTTAAAATATTTCATAAAAATGCCTCACGTCTTGTTTCTAAACTCATGTAACACAATTTTCATTACAATTCATCCTTTCAACTCCAGATTTACTGATTCCATTCTGGTGAGGCATCCAAGTCTGTCATATTTGTTAAATAAAATTCCATTTTATTTCCCCCCACAGATAATATCAGGTTATTCCATCGATTTATATCAGTCCTACGCTCCTTAATTATATACGCTAAATTTTGAAAAACGTTTGAGTTGTTCGCATTTGTTGGATTAAAATAAAATACGAAATAGACTTTCTAAAATTACAAATAGCAAGGCTCCATCATGGTAATTTACCAAAATAATTTGGCAAAATTTTGTCGACATCTCATCCACTTATTGTATCCACGTATCAGTCATATAAAGAAGTCATGGATGATATACATTTCATGGCTTCTACATTTTTTTGTGGTGATATTTGTTATTAATTTAGAAAAATGAGTGCAAAGTTTTAAAAAACATTTGATTTGTACTCGTTTGTTATTTGAACGAAATACGGTAAATACTTTCAAAAAATTCAATGAACAAGATTTATTTCATCGTATGTAATTTAACAAAATAATTTAGCAATTTTAATTTAATTTAATTTTTTATTTAATTTTTTGAGGTCACTTGTTGAATTAGCTCCTCGGAGCGTTACCTAACGGAACTTCAAATGGAACACGGTCACAAATCCCGAAAAAGATCGTTATAATTAATAACACCGACCGTGAAAGCCTACATACTTTCATAAATTTAGCAAAATGTAAAGAAGTCATGGCCCATTTATAGATTTCATGTCTTTTACTTTTTTGTGTCGATATTTGTTATTCATTTTAAAAAATGAGTAAAAAATTTTGAAAAACGTTCGATTTGTAATATGAAAATTGCTTTCATAGAATTTTTCTGTTGTGTTACAATTTGTTTTTTTGAAAAATGTGTGTAAAATTATGAAAAATATTCGATATGTACGCGTTCGTTATTTGACTGAAATATAAGTTTCAAAGAATTCTATCTAAACAAGTCATGGCACTTTTATAGATTTCATGGCTTCTACTTTTTTTGTGTCAATATTTGTTATTCATTTTGAAAAACGTTCGATTTGTAATATGAAAATTGCTTTCATAGAATTCTTTTGTTGCGTTGAAATTTGTTAATAATTTTGAAAAATGTGTGTAAAATTATTAAAAATATTCGATATGTACGCGTTCGTTATTTGACTGAAATATTACTTTCAAAGAATTTAATGAGCAAGTTTAATTTTATCGTATCTAATTTAACAAAATAATTTAGCAAAATCAAAAGAAGTCATGGCCCTTAAATACATTTCATGGCTTCTGCTTTTTCGTGCTGTAATTTGTTATGTTAATGTTAAAAATAGAATGAAAGGTTGTGAAAAATGTTCCATTTGTTATATGAAAATTGCTTTCATAGAATTATTGTTCGTGTTGAAATTCATTATTAATTTTGAAAAATGTGTGTAAAAATATAATAAATGTTTTTTATATTAGTATTTGAACGCGTTTGTTATTTGTCTGAAGTACGAAAATTATTTTCTAAGAATTCAGTGATCAAAATCGATTTCACAAAATGTTTTGACCAATTTTTTTGTGTCGTTATTTGTTATTAAAAAAACAATACCTCGTTGAGCAGAAAAACTATAAACATAAATTTGAAACTGTGTAAACATTCACGGTCGGTGATGAGAAATTATTTTTTCTTCAACAATTACTACAATATATTTTTGCACACGACGCAACGACAACGACCCTGATAACAGCAAGCAACTAATTTGGTTGCCTATATTAATGTGATGCATTTTTGCAAATACACTTTAGCAACTTCAAATTAGGTCAGAACGCACCAAGATGTTTTAACAAAATAAGTCTAACGACAAGATTAACAATAAATGTGTCATTATATTTACAGTTGAGTTTGAATAAAAATTGCTGTAAACGACATAAGTGTGAAGAAAACTTTTTTGACCTATATGATATAGGAATCTGTAAAAATTGCAGAATGCCCGTGTAGATGCACAAATAGTTTGTCGAGAAGTCAGTTCAGCATCAGAGCGCAGGATGGCGGGACTAGAACATTTGCTTTCGCGGCCATTATCCAAAATCAAATTTGCATAAGATCATGTTTTATAAACATAGTTAAACAAATAAAATTTTAAAACTGAATTTTTAACGAGTTATTAAGTCGAAACCTAATAAAATAGTTAATAAAGAAAAAAATAAAATGCATTTTTTAGGATGCACCATAAGTACGGATTCATTGTTTGAAAAAATACTACTGATGCTGTTTGAAAATGTAAAATTTTTCCAAATTTTTCATAAATCTGAATAATAAAAAAATAAAGAGATAATGAATGTAGTATAAGGAGAGATCCTTATTATAAGATTGGGACATGAAATGTAAATTGGCGATTTCGGCTCTGATGGAAGGTAATAAAAGGGCGGTATTCAATGGGTCCAGCACGTGGTGCGCAGAGTTTAAGGGTGGGAGTGCACAACGTGGCATTTTAGGAGAGGGAAATTATTTCTGTCAGTCTTATCCGGGTGGTCGTTCATGATGCATATGCTACTTTCGAGTAAGTTTGACTAACGTAAACCGAAAATTTGCAAGTGCAACCCCGCGCAGGTAAGAACAACTCTAACAAGTCTGAAAAAAAATTTTTTCTAAAAAAAAAATTATTGAAATTTTAATCGCTAACTAGTTGAATTTTTCAGCTATGGAAAATTCAGCATATGTTCCTAGTACAGGACATTTGAATTCTCCAGCTTTGGTAGTGTTTTCCCAAGCCGCCGGTGGTTTACAAGATGCTCTTCGAATTCAGCGCCCTTTCAATCCCCAGGTCAGTCCAGCTCGGCAGATGAACGGAAATATTATATCAAATAGCGATCGTTTAAAGTCATTGACAAATGATCTGGGACAATGGCTTTGACACCGGAAACCGACTGCTTAGTTTACTGATTTTGTCAATTAAGATCCTGACATTTACGTTTATTTTATATTACCATTCGCGGTTCACGGGACAAACAGTAGCAATTTTGTACAATGTTGAATGTTTTAGTATTCAATTTGCGATACATCACCTTGCCACAGACATTTTGTAATTAATGATCGACAGAAACGGTTTCATTTTCAGTTTTTAGTGAAGTTCAAATACCGCGCTTCAGTCCAGCAGCTCGATGACTCGATGATATCTTCATTTATAACTGTTTGTGTTTTAGTTCGCGATGTCTGAGGCGTCGAAAGAGCTCCATCGTCCGTTTACCACAAGTTTCGGTTTGCGTCATATGGAAGCGTACAGCGGTCTTCCCGCCCACATTTTGAACCATCTCCAGCCGCAATTTTTGCATCCGGGATTGTCTCTCGGGTCCGGTGCATTTCGGCCTTTAGCCGATTTGAAAGCGTTTCCGTCGCCTTCAGCTTTCGCGCCGCCGAAGTGTTTAAAAATCGAAACGAACAGTGATTCCGTACATCATGGCCACGGTATTTTCTCTCCGTCGGAGGATAGATTTTTGGGACCAAGTCCCCGAACTGACTCTTGTTCACCCGCGAGCGCTTCTATGTCGCCACAACCCCAAACCACCGTCAAAGAGGAGAGTCTTGACGCGCAGATTAGCGAGGATGGAGATGCCACCCATGGAACCGCCACCGACAACGATTCTCCAGGAATCCACGACGACGGCAGAGGATTTCGAAGTAAGTCAATTTCAACTTCAAAATATTGCTATTTACTACAAATTCACGTTTACTTAAAATATATCGCGCAACCGGAAACATCCACAGAGATTTAGCCGATTTATTAAATCAAAAGGAAATCCTACAAAAAATAAAATCATAATATAACACCCAGCACATTGAATAATAAATTACAAAAAATCGACTCCCTAAGACTAAAGTTAAAGTTTAATTTTTTGTTCAATTTATTTATTAAATTTTACTAGAAAATCTGGATTAATAAATATTAATAATATTTCCAAATTGTTGGAAATCACAAACATTACCATTTTGAATTTGGAGTATGTGAAAATGTGGTAAGGTTTCTAGAAATTTTCCTTTAGTTCTGTATTTTGAGACAATTTTTGTTAAAGTTATATAAAATTGCTATAAAATGTTCAGTGTGGAAATAACTGATAATATAAAACAAGTCAGAAAAATTGGCTCAGTTATGAAAATGCAAAAAAAACTATAGGTTTAGGTACTCGACTGAATTAAGGCCAAAATTATGTGTTGTCGCATAAGGGCCATACGAACGGAACTTAATAAATTATTACTAAGCGGTGACAAATTTTCTGATGTTTGTTCCGGCAAAAATATTAAAATATAAAAGTGATTCTCCGATCGATAATTTGTCATCCAAATTTGTGTATGTTATAATTAGAAACAGTTATACGAATCTTTCAAAGAAAAATAAACGCCGGAGCATGGATATAAACAGCGATTTTTGAAAATATTATAAAAGTGATTTTTGATGAGCAGTGTCAATGATTACGTCAATAACCTCGAGCATTTGGTGCAACTTTTTCGCCACGCCATTTAATAATTTCCAAGAACAAAAACTTGCCTCGTCGATTGAAAAGTCAAGTCCAGTCGCATTGTTACAGATACAAATTTTGTGATGAGAATCACTAGTTTAGCTCGCGATAAAAGCTCACTTAAGACAAAAATAAATATATCATACAGAAATGAAATGGATTTTTATTTGTTTGTCTAAGACCGCTCAGTTTTGTTTATATATCGAGATGGAACCCAACTGCTTAGGCTAAATAAACAGATAATGTTAACTATTGTTCTTCCGCTAAAGTGGCTTGTGGCCACCTGGAAATGTAACAAATCGTTTACACATTAATATCCGTAGAAACATACACTTGGCAACGCGGTTTTATTACTCTGCTACCCGAATTTTGTCAATTCTCTCTTTAATCGCAATTTATTTTTGGTTTTAACACGCACAGCCGCAAGCGGATATCTAGTATTTAAAACTATATTATTTTCGTTTTGTTCTCGCCGCAAATTAAATCGCCACAATCAGTATAAACTTCTGCTAAATCCGGGCTTATTATAAACCAAGTTGGTGGTTTATATTTTCATATTTTCGAAATTCTACATTTGTTTTGCATTAATTAAAGTCATAGTTACAAATATGCTCCCTATTTTATTGTAGACTAATGAACGAATCAAATGAAGCGGTTGCTATACGAACAGTAGCGAAAGAAAAATCAAAATTTCAAAAACTTCTCTTTTATTTTTATTTTTTATTTATTGCAAGTTGTGGATAAAATATTGAAAAAATACAAAATATGGGATAGAAAATATTTATAGGCGTTCATTTAGCTACTGTACTTAAAATTAATAATCTCAATTTTTCTAGAAGTACTTGGTTGTGGATTAAAAAGTTAATACTTTTAGTACAGTGACAAAATAGTTTCTCATTGATGATAGTTGCTATCTCTTGTGCAACATGAATTTTCCACGAAAAGTTCCACTTCCTGAAGAGTTATCTTAAACGGAACGGAAATTCATCGCCAGTGCGCTTGGTATAAAAATAATTGGAGAATAAGTATGTAGTATGGAAGTAAAAACTAAAAACCACAATACACACAAACCACGATGGCTGTTAAAATCAGGCGTAAACCCAATTTCCCTCATAACACCGCGCATTATGTTAGCATTACATAGACAGTTAAAATCTGTTAGTAAAAGCTTACATATGATTTGTTATTGCGGCTTTTCACACCGCAAAACACAGTAACATCCAATAATGTTTCTCGATTGCTCTACCCCTGTTCTTCGGTGGTGGGATTCGTTCGGAAGTCGGTTTTCCGACATTATTTATGTAAGAATTTCGTTATAATAGATTCGGGCTTGATTTGTTGCGTGAACAGGACGCGAAATTACGACCAATAACGGTCTTTACGTTTTTAATTTCGATTGTCATTAATTGTGGGTGAGAATGATTTCTCCGTTCGGGCCCTCGTTCCCCAGATGGATTGCAATTGATTCGAAATGAAAGTAATATATCCTCGGAGGAAGACCGTTAAACCATAAAAATACTTTCGGTATTGTTCGGTAGCCATTATAACGCCACCTACGCCCAAATTTCCAACCTGGCGGCTACAAATTTAAGTTTTGTTTTTTTTTTTCTTGTCGGCAAGATGGGAGTGCACGGAGGGAAGGTAATAATTGCCGAGAGGGTATCATTTCTTTAGTCGAAAGAGGCATTCATTAGGGAGACCGCGGCTCGCGTCCCGACGCTCTAACCGGCGTTGATTACCAGGGCGTCTTATTATATCTGGTTTTTAAACTGAAATATGCCTTTATCTCGCGCAAAGTGCCTTTCATTACGAACCAGCCAACATTTTACTAACACAATCAATTATGGAATTTCGTCGAGCATAAATGACGAGCTAATGTTTGCACATTTTTAATTGAAATGCAGAAATTGTCGTAACTTTTTGCAAAACGAATGCCGCGGTTTGTTAGGTATGCATTTTTGTGACAAATGATAAATCCTACCAGTGTTTTGTCAACTTACCGCTTCTACAGATTGTATAATTTAACAGGTCTGGTTTCAATTACATTCGTCAATCTCGTCAGGCTAGTTCTCGCTCCCTGCTGAATCTATTAAGTCACAGCTCGGTCGGCATCCAGGTGCTAATTAATACGATTTTACACGTCATTCGTCCCTTTCAAACTCAAAAAACATTTCCGCTTTAGAGAAATTCCTCTAGAATTCGCTTCCACTAAAAATAGTTCGTAGCTCGAAGATTGTAGCTAGCACTAATTCGTAGTACTAGTGGTGAGAATTAGTGGTGTGGTGTAAATCAGGGTTAAGCCTGTGAACGGCAGTTTGTTTTACTATCGCTTTTCCCGTCATAGAGTTGGTCGGCGGCTTAGCGGCTATAAATATACGTAAACACCGTCGATCACCAATAAATGGAAAAAACGGATCCGGCTATAACAATGTAGTTTATGGTGCGCGATGCCATCTGATTGTGGTTCCTTTTTTATCCGAGTACACCCCTGGCCCCATTAACAATTCAGATCGGCGATGAGCCGGCGACGCTCCAACCAAGGCGTCGACTTTAACTCAGATGAATAAGTCGACTCTTTAACACGATCATAACATGCAGAATCCCCTTTTTACATTAGACAACCTTTTTTGTCATGTAAAAATGTTAACACGTTCCCTCAAACCGAACCCGGATTTAAAAATGTAGGGGATTTTGCCTGTCGGCTTTCGAAATGTGTAGATTTTCTTAATTGAATTCATAATGACCTGACACCCCGAGATATCGACATTCGTTTATAACCCTCTTTGTGTTTTCAAATTTGTGGTACAGAGATTGTTTCCAAACCTGGAAACGTACTGAGTACCAGTGGCGGCTCGGGATTATTTAATTTGTTATTAATGGCTTTACATTTTGTATTTTGATTTCATTTTTGGACGAGCTCCTTCTCATTTGAAATTACTACTATTTCTTGTTCCATGGCCTTCCAATTATTTTTCTTATTAAAATATTAATCTTGATTTCTAAAATGTTTTAAACAATACGATACTCTTCTCCGATTGAATTCATGCGTTTTTTAAAGTTTAACGAATGAGCGTAACAATGAATAAATAGAGTTTGAGGAGCGATTATTTTAATTTTAGTTACATAGTTACAAATATGCTTCCTATTTTATTGTAGACTAATGAACAAATCAAATGAAGCGATTACTATACGAATAGATGCGAAAAAAAAAATTCAAAAACTTTTCATTTATTTATATTTTTTTATTTATTCCAAGTTGTAGATAAAATATTGCAAAAATACAAAATATGGGATAGAAAATAGTTATAAACGTTCATTTAGCTACTATGTTTTGTTTGTGTCACCATACAATTTACATGTTGCCTAATATGACTTTTTGTATGGCGCGCTTCAGCACTATTCAAAAATAAAACACATGGCCAATTAAACAATTGTTTGAATATAAACTACCCCTTAACCATTTACATTTTCTGTAACAAGAATTAAGATATTCTCGAGGTGGTTTATCCCAATGAATCAAAAAACGACTCAGGTCTGGACGAGGAACCAGAGGATTTGTGACGAACAATTTATCCATCACATAAAAGCCGAGTAAATTTAAATTGAATAAAAAAATACGATAATGTAATTCATTAAACTCATATCGTTTACCGTTCTATTTATTTTTCCATCTTGAAATAGTAAAATTTTAATTTCAATAAAATGCTGACCAAAGACCGTGCCTGCACAGAACGGTTTGTCAACTGTAAAATGACGCAAATATGCAAAGATGTAGTGCGCTAAATTCAAAATTCGGCTCGTGATTACTTCTGGGACGGTGGGCCGTGTTTGCCTTCTGTCCGAAGTTTTTCAGGCACCGAAGCCCATGCTCCATCCGAAGAACGTACCCAATCACGTACTTACAGTTCTAAAAAACTTTTTGCTCCGGAGCCGTGATTTGCGGAGCGAGGTGCGTTTTTTGCAGGCAAAAAATGCGCAAAAAGCGCGAGGCGGGCGTTTCCTTCCAAATTCGGTTAAAATAATTATTATGAAAGTGTGTAGGATTTCAGGGTCCATGTTAATAATAATAACGATCTTATTAGAGTTTTGGACCGTGTTCCATTTGAAGTGCCCTTATGGGGAAAATAATATTAATAAATAATTAATAGTGAAATAATTTTTGTTAGGATCTGAAGATGAAAAAAATTTCTCCAAAAATTGTATCCACTTGAAGGGTGAAAATATCATAAATTTACAAAGTTTGGATTTGGATTTAATTTATTCGTCACTTTTTCAGAATTCTTGCGCCTTGCTATTATTTTAATTATATTACTATTAATAAAAACTCTGGATTAAGTTACTACAAAATATCAAACTTTATATTTTGGACTTTATTTTTAATATTTCGTCATTTGGTTTCTAAGAAGCGGTTACGATACGAACAGTGGCGAAAGAAAAATCAATATTTCGAAAGTCTTTCAGTTATTAAACGTTTTCAAAGCTGTAGTTGAAAAATAAATACATAATATATAATTGAAAATATTTATAATAATATAAATATTATACATATAATTATAATAATAAAAATATAAGAAAATATTTTTCATATTTCTTCATTGTTTCTACTTCAAGTTCATTTCAATATTTAACACGTCAGTCTAGTCTTCATCCTAAAGATTAAATATATAATTTTCAAACGTGAAAACGTACTGTTTTATTTGTTATTGAGAGAGATTCCTATTTTAGTTGAATATTTTTTATAATTTTTTTGTAATTGACAGTTATTTCATCATCGCTTATACATATCTTCGACGGCTTCAGCTCCTAGTTTCCCTCTAACTGGTTACTCTTTCTCAAATATTTAAAATAATAATAATTCTTGATTATTTGCTTGTTTTATTATTTGAAAGCCAAACCAACGCAAACATCTTTTTCGTTGTGTTGCATAGCATAAAAAATTTAATACTTTTCTAGTTTTGTAGATTTTAAGTTGTGATTCAATAAATAAAATATTTTTTTGTAAAATTGTATCCACTTGAAGAGCGAAGATATAAATTTAAAAAGTATGGAACTAATTTATTCGTCACTTTTTTAGAATTCTTGCGTCTTACTATTATTTTAATTATATTACTAATAATTAAAACTTTGGATTAAGTTACTACAAAATATCAATCTTTATATTTTGTACTTTATTTTTTTGATATTTTGTCGTTTCTAAGAAGCGGTTACGATACGAACAGTAGCGAAATAAAAATCAACATTTCGAAAGTCTTTCATTTATTAAACGTTTTCAAAGCTGTAGTTGAAAAATTGGAAAATAAATACATAATATATAATTGAAAATATTTATAATAATATAAATATAACACATACAATTATAATAATAAAAATATAAGAAAATATTTTTCATATTTCTTCATTGTTTCTACTTCAAGTTCATTTCAATATTTAACACGTCTGTCTAGTCTCCATCCTAAAGATTAAATATATAATTTTCAAACGTGAAAACGTACTGTTTTATTTGTTATTGAGAGAGATTCCTATTTTAGTTGAATATTTTTTTGTAATTGACAGTTATTTCATCATCGCTTATACATATCTTCGACGGCTTCAGCTCCTAGTTTCCCTCTAACTGGTTACTCTTTCTCAAATATTTAAAATAATAATAATTCTTGATTATTTGCTTGTTTTATTATTTGAAAGCCAAACCAACGCAAACATCTTTTTCGTTGTGTTGCATAGCATAAAAAATTTAATACTTTTCTAGTTTTGTAGATTTTAAGTTGTGATTCAATAAATAAAATATTTTTTTGTAAAATTGTATCCACTTGAAGAGCGAAGATATAAATTTAAAAAGTATGGAACTAATTTATTCGTCACTTTTTTAGAATTCTTGCGTCTTACTATTATTTTAATTATATTACTAATAATTAAAACTTTGGATTAAGTTACTACAAAATATCAATCTTTATATTTTGTATTTTATTTTTGATATTTTGTCGTTATTTCTAAGAAGCGGTTACGATACGAACAGTAGCCAAAGAAAAATCAACACATCGCAAGTCTTTCATTTATTAAACGTTTTCAAAGCTGTAGTTGAAAAATTGGAAAATAAATACATAATATATAATTGAAAATATTTATAATCATATTTCTCATATTTCTTCATTGTTTCTACTTCAAATTCATTTCAATAGTCTGGTCTTCATCCTAAAGATTAAAGACATAATTTTCAAACGCGAGAACTTTGTTTTAATTGTTATTGAGAGAGATTCTTATTTTTGGTTCATACTTTTTTTTCATATCTGCGTTATTTTAGTTGAATATTTTTTATAATTTTTTTGTAATTGCCTGTTATTTCATCATCGCTTATACATATCTTCGACGACTTCAGCTCCCAGTTTCCCTCTAACTGGTTACTCTTTCTCAAATATTTAAAATAATAGTAATTCTTGATTATTTGCTTCTTTTATTATTTGAAAGCCAGACCAACGCAAACATCTTTTTCGTTGTGTTGCACAGTATAAAATTTTTTTATACTTTTTTAGTTTTGTAGATTTTATGTTGCGATTCAATGAACAAAATTATTTTTGAATAAGTTAAGTGTGTAGATATGTAAACCTCGTGAGCAACCAACTCCAAAGCGGTCAAGCGATTTTTAGCGGGCGCGATTTGATTGTGGGTGGATGATGTAATGAGCAATTCGAACGAAGTGTATTCAATAACAAGTTAAACTGGCGTAATCGAGCGTCGGTTTAGGGGAACCCCTCGACGCCTGCCGTAGCAGTTACCACATAGCGGACATGCAGCCAACATTCAAATTGAAATGTCAGTGTCATTTTCACTAGTGCGATATCCTCCATACCCTGTTTACGCAGACAAATCACTCTGTTTACGTCTGTCTGGCGAAGAAGTAGCGACCGCCGTTCCATCAACGAATTATGAAAAAAAATTCGCCGCGGTCGCGATAGTTTAAAAGGAATTTATAGAGTTTGCGGTTAAACCAGGTGTCGTATATCTTCGCGGGACAGACAGCATACAGCACAATACAGCTTCTACGATGTTTTCGGCCAGGTCGAGATACAGGTTCATAAATACAAACGATAGTTATAACTCTGAATGACGTCGATGTTAAATCGGCTCTGGTTCTTCTCTTCTTTGGTGCGGGGTGAGGTCGCATTCGCCAAACCATTGCGCCATTGCAACACTTCTACTAAACGTTTCGCCATAAAGTCATCGTAAAATAGCGACGATTGATGTAATGGCATAATTTATCGACGACCGTCAAAACGAGACATAAAGCCGTGTCCCGTCTTGTCCAGTTCTCTTCTCCAGACAAAAACGCACACTTTGTCGTTCTAAAATGATTATTGTGTATCATTGACAGGGGCCGGACTGACTGTTGTTTAATTACGACATAACAGGGCCGTTATGGCCGTTTCCAACCTCAAATCGCCTATAACTCCGGGACCGAAGAGTAAAACGCACGTTCTCATCAGTGCGCAATTAGTCTGTACGTGTTGCTGGAAATTCGGCGTCGCGGCGCGTCCTACACGCCGCGATTGCCGACCGCTAACAACTACGACGCCGCCTGCATACCGAATCACGTTTTGCGCCCTGTAAAATGCGTAATTACATCATTTCATTTCGAACGGTTAAAGCAGTTATTTTATTTGTCATATGCCACATTTCAATTACGCCAAAATTTATCGACCTCGCCGGGCTCCTCGCCCCACAATTGACACCCCAGATCGAGATCGTCGTCTACACCTTTACTAATTTTGTCTCTTGTGAGTTGTTGTTAAAATCTGGCAGCCGGGAGCTTTTTAAGTGTTAATTGGAAAGTGAGTCTCACCCTCGGAACGAAATCGCGTAATGACTTACGTAATTCATTTCGGGATTTCGCTATCAGCTTACCGTTTTTATTTGATCGTTCTAAATTCGTGTGTAAATACCGGAGCCGGTTGTTAGCTTTTTAATCTTCAAAGGGGTGTGAAAGGTAATAAATTTTAGTAGGTAAAGAGGAAGTACATAAAATGGTAGGTACAAATTCCTGTGCCTCGAAGAGACGGTAAAAGGTAATGACGTTTGGCTATTTCTTTTATTTGGAGACTTCCGGACCTGGCCATGTGTACGGCCAGAGGACAATACCATCAATGGCCATTCAGGTTTTCACTCTTGATTTGTGGTATTAACTCGGATCGAGGAAATTTTTGAAAATCGTAAAGGGGTCGCGAGATGAAAAGTGCGAACCGCCGGGTGTTTGCGGATTTCGTATGGACTCGGTCATATTTCATTGTTGACAAATTGTTAGCTTTGTAGAACATGAAATACATCCGTCTAAATAGTGGTGTTTATAACGGTTACGCCTGAATTATCGGTCAAATACGAGACTCGTAATAGGATTAATCTCGATGGAATGACACTGTTGGTTCGGGTCGAGGGGAAGTTACCCTGTCGAGGACTCACCGTACCTTCTCCCTTTTCAATGACTCGGTGGCACACTTAAAATGAGCATTGCAAACGGCTATTTAGTGCAGTGGACCGTAAAGCAGGTGTCCCGAAGTCACTTATGTGTTGTGCTGCCTTGACAAATAGTACCCTAATTGATTCCCTGCGAACCTTATTTGCCACCGTCCATTATTTTCGAAATTGATCGTCGTCACACGATCTACCGCGTCCGGCATCTTTCGAATTATTTTCGAAATTCGTTTACGGAAGAATCGTCCTCAACTTTGTATTTTTCTGCACGAATTACCTCTCCAGCTGTTGTCCCCTTCCGCATCGCCCCATGCCCCCGTGAGAAATCAATTTACATTTTATTGTTATTATATTTACTGCAAACACGACTTTTTATGTAACATTGTTCGTGTGTATATCTCACAATTTGTCTCTAACAGGATTGTTCGCCAGTAAAATTTTTATATTTTCACGCCGACTTCGCACGGTTCTCGTACGAATTGATCGAATTATCGTCCGATGATGGGTGAGATTTGCCCGTGTGTCGTGGAAGTTCTTGCAATTACAAGCGAACGTTTCATTTGAATATAAATTGTATTCAAACGTTGCTTTCGGAGTTTGGAATTGTATTGTGTGTAAATTGTGACTATTAATAACAGCCAGCGGAGTATCAATATGTCCAATCGAATAAGTACGCATCTACATAATTCATGTATTTAAATATTGGACTGGTCTGCTTATTACCTTATCATCGAGTCATCGCTTGTGCAATGGGACTTTGCCCTACGTCCGCATCTGCCGACTGTCAACTCTGTCAAAGCTCAGCTTCGATTTATTCGCATCGTGCTTTTGACTTGCGGCATTTTGACTTTCAGTACATGTCAACTCTGACATACGTTTTCTTTTTTCATTTGTGTTTCTCGTGCATCTCATAAAACCGATTCTGCACTCGGTTATTTTACGACGGCAATCTCAAACCCTCTTCGAGGACCAGACGCGCATAAAACACCTCACGCCGCCCGAAAATCTCACACATCACTCCTTTCAATTTCTACTTAGTATTTTAATCGGCAAATATTTCACTAACACCCAGCAATAAAATTTACAACTTGTCACAGGTAAATGTTCAATCATCTGCATCGCGGGCATTACGGTCTCTAAACTGCTAATGAGATTTTTGAACAGTTTGTAACTTAACGACAAAAAAACTATAATTTGATGACCGCATTGTCATTTGCGATCGCAATTCTAAAAATGCTTAATGTGTAATTAAATTGAACGTAATGGTGGCGGAGAAAGCTTTGTGTTATTTATTTCCTTAAAAGTGTTCGAGCGGTGTTCACGTGTAGCAACAAGCGGCAGCGTGTATGCCGCATTCTGCAGACCGAAAAGCTGCAGACAACTTATTTATGTCTGAATTGTTTTCAAAATGCCGACATTTTCCCACTACTGCAGAACGGACTCATCGCCGTTGGAAATTAAAAAAGTGAAACGATCGCTTGGAATTTCCAACCGCGGTCACGATCGTGGTTCATCTAACCGGTATCGAAAGGTGGGGATCGGACTGTTTGGTTGAAGACACCGTCCTGGTGTGGATTTCCTGCTTTACATACAAGAGGAAGCTCTCGGTTAGACCTGTGCCCGGTATGCCGCTCGCTTACCCTAATTGATTTACGAGGGAATTGTGTGATTTGTCGACCGTCCGATCGACGACATCCAGCTTCTTGCCTTTACATTCCACATCCACCCTTTATTTTTCCACAACCAAATTACACAACAAAGACTAATAGCCGGTTCACATAACACGCGCCCGTGACTTGATTTGTCACAAACTCACCACATGTTGCGAACAATTCCGTAAAAGTCACTTGTCCGTTAAATTTTTCTATCAAAGAAATATTTGTAATATTCCACGTATAAGATGACGATTTTTGATTCGGTTGAGCAAATTATGCCCAGTTACTGTAATAATTGCGGTGATAATTATCTTAAAAACTGAACTCAATATCTACCTGATGATGGCCCAAAAAAGCTGAAACATTACAGCTGAAATTTACAGTGACTAATCATCGTTATTGTTCATTAAATTTAATTAAAAAAATATACATTTTGTATTTTTTTCGAACAATCGTTAATCAAAAGTATTTTAGATTATATTAAACTTAAATATAAACTTAAATAAAGATTATATAAAACTCCTGCAGAAGCACGAAGAAAGAAGAATTTGAAAATTGTAGGAAAATCTTCCAACGCGATTAAATATTTTTGTGCTTTCACCGTCTCTTTATGATCACAAATATTCTCTTAGGCCTGATGAAATTAAACGACGAATTTTATTGTTCATAAAAAAAAATGTATTTTTCTTCAAACAATCGGTAATCCAAAGTATTTTATATTATATTCTTAAAACTACACTGCAGAAGCGTTGAAGCGAGAAGAATTTAAAAATTGTAACAATCTTCCAACGTTTCTTTTAAAAGGTGAAATAATTGAATATGTAACTGAAATTATCTAGTAATAAATATTGACTGCAAATTAGATTGCAAAGCTCATGTCCAGGATGTTAGTTAGTTAACACTGTTATCAAAATAATTAATTATTTCAATAGAGCGGCCCGGTATTTAAATTTACCTGCGTGGATTTTGGTTTTCAAAACTCTTATTTTGCTCCATTTTCTGTATTGTCCAACCATTTCATACTATTTTGATAAACAATATCATGAAAAACTACAGGTTCTACAAAATCCTGCGCTTCGGACTATATTATGTTGTAACGTCTACGCAAATATTAGAATGATGCTTGATTGTCTTCAGTTTTTTTCGATTCGGCAGTATTTATTTAATTTTAATATGTGATTGAAATAAATTCTAAAATATAAATATAAAATTAATCGTGGTCTACTTCCTCCCTGCTTGTGTTAGAAAAGAAATCACGAAGAAATCGCTTTTTTACAGTATGTGTACAGTGGTTTAGTTTTATATAATAATTTGCTATCATATATTAAAAATTCGTTATCGTTGTATAATGTTAAGAAAAGAGTAAGACCCTTTATTATTTCTAATTACATCAAATATAATACATGGTTTGTTTTTGTTGTTTGTTACATATTCAAGTTTTGATCTTGCTTATTAGAGTTATTTTTAATTTGTATGTGTATGTTTTCTAAAATGTTTTGTAATATTGTACATATGTCCACACATTTAATAAATTGTTAATTCATTTATTTTTCTTTTTATAGTTAAGAATCTCCTCTTAGACCTCTGATGTAATTAAATTCCGAGTTTTAACATTCCTTTAAAAATATACATTTTGTTTTTTTTTTCAAAGAATCGGTAAACCAAAGTATTTTAGATTATATTCTTAAAACTCCTGCAGAAGCACGAACAATGAAGAATTTTAAAATTGTAAGAAAATCTTTCAACGCGTATAAATATTTTTGTGTTTTCACCGTCCTTTCTTTATATCATCATCTCCTCTTAGACCTCTGATGAAATTAAATGCCGAATTTTAATATTCATTAAAAAATATAAATTTTGTATTTTGTATTTTTTTTCGAACAATCGTTAATTCAAAGTATTATATTTAGATAATTCTTTTAAAACTTCTGCAGATGCATGAAGAAAGAAGAATTTAAAAATTGTAGCAGTCTTCCAACGTCTCTTCTTTTTATAGTCAAAAAAACTTCTCTTAGATCTCTGAAGAATTTAAAAGCCGAGTTTTAATGTTCATTAAAAATATAAATTTTGTATTTTTTTCAAACAATCGTCAATCCAAAGCATTTTATATTATATTACTAAACCTCTTGCAGAAGCACGAAGACGGAAAAATTTGAAAATTGTAAGAAAATCTTTCAACACATATAAATATTTTTGTGTTTTCACCGTTTCTTCTTTTTTTGATGATCTCCTCTTAAACCTTTGATGAAATTAAATGCCGAGTTTTAATATCACTTAAAAATTATAATTTTTGTATTTTTTTCGAACACACGTTAATTACAAAGCATTTTATATTATATTACTAAAACTCTTGCAGAGGCACGAAGAAAGGAAAATTTGAAAATTGTAAGAAAATTATCCAACGCAGATAAATATTTTTGTGTTTTCGCCGTCTCTTCTTTTTATGATGATGTTTTTAAGATCTCTGATTAAATTAAATACCGAATTTTAATGTTCATTAAAAAATATTAATGTATTTTTTCGAACAATCGTTAATTCAAAGTATTTTATATTATATTTCTAAAACTCTTGATGAAGCACGAAAAAAAGAAAAATTTAATAATTGTAAGAAAAAATTCTAAGGTGTATAAATATTTTTGGCTGTTTGGCGAATTGAACGTTGATGTGTGCCTTTGTTGCAGTAGGACCTTTGTTTGGGGGCGGCTTCAGTGGAGGCAGCGGCGCTTATGCGTTCTCAATGCCAGGCCTTCCTCCCGCCGCCCATGCTCTCGCCAAGACCAGCTTCCTCTTCGACCACGGTAATTATGCTATTATTACAGTCATCTGAGTCGTCAATCACGCGCTTTCGCTCCCGTTTTATGTTTTTATTTTGTGAGATAAGGGCAACCGTCCATCTGCTCGCTCGACAAACCCTCCGCGCCGTGTTCACCGTCTCTTCTTTTTATGGTCAAAAATCTCCTCTTAGATCTCTGATGAAATTAAATGCCGAGTTTTAATGTTCATCGGGTGGAAAAAGTTCATATCGTCTCCCTGCCGTGTGCCGCTCGCTCTGTCGCTCTGTCCTCCGCCCAAAGAAGGGAATTTAATTAAGTAAAATTACACTGCTTGTACTTTAATTATGTTAGTATCAGACTTTTTACGGTGGCTGTCCCCTGCCGTTTACACCATCGACTCGAGAGCAAATCGGCGCGGCTCAGCGATCAAAAGGTGGCACTCAAAGGAGGCATCTTCTCGCCTCTAACCCTGACGGCAATTCGAAAAATACCCCCGCTGATAACGCGAGCTCTAATAGAATACATGTCTGGAAAATAT
This sequence comes from Eledona agricola, assembly GCA_964023215.1. Taxonomy (NCBI): domain Eukaryota; kingdom Metazoa; phylum Arthropoda; class Insecta; order Coleoptera; family Tenebrionidae; genus Eledona; species Eledona agricola. The sequence goes on along the minus strand of OZ026862.1, from coordinate 16,737,469 downwards.
AATAAAATATGATGATCTTTGTGGAAATCTTTGTGATTTCGTGGGTATTGCATATCGACTAAAATTTGTGGTTAGTCTTCGGTAAGCAGTTCGAGTTGGTAACGCAAATATGTGGTTTTATTTTGAAATGTGGCCGTTCCTATTGTCGCGTCTGAGACAATAAATAGTTAGGTAATTGTGGGGACCTCGGCGCGATCTGTGACAATGGATAAAGTGGTGGAAATGCTAGGAATGTGATCTCGCTAAATGCCGCCATAAAAACTAAACGCGTGTATGAGAGTCTGTCCGATCTGCCCTTCTGACAACTCAACCGGAACGGTCATTCGGATTTCTTCTAATCAAATTACTAAATGCATTAGCGAGGGTGGTTCCGGAAAGTGCGATCAACTCAATGATTTTCTCATAGATCGGAGACTTTTCACGGTTTGTTTATTAGAAGTTGTGGAGGGTTGTCGTCCCTTTTTATTCAACCAGCGTGAGAGCGGCGACCATAAATAATTCGGGACAAATGGATCGAGTTAATTTACATGTTTTAAATAATAACTCGCAAAAAAGGTAATATATTATCTTAGAAGTTAGAGGTTGGTAATAAGGCGCTCAATACCCTATTATGTAATAATGGCTCGGCTACCCTCTTGCCAGCCCTATTATCTCGGCTGCATAAGATATGCAAAGAAGTGTTTGTTTATATCGTATCTTCTTCCGAGCATGTGTAGCCATATGTCAGAGCCCTAGTGTTATCGGACCACTTTGCGGCAAATTGCCACGATCTACAGCAATCTAAAAAGGGAGACGGCTTCATGGATGCTGTGCAATGCGGGCAGAGACGGGAAAACATCGTCAACCGCGAACTAACCTGGAAATTGCCTTTCGCGTAATACGTTGGCGGAGCTTAGAGCAGTTCAAGGGTTACTCCGACACCCATTCCGAGATCTAATCTCGACTCTAGCACGTAGCCGTCCTCGTCAAGATTTTGTTGTTATTTTTCCTGTTTGTTCCATCGAACGAGAAGCGTCAGAAGTGACAAACGTTAACAAGTTATTACATGAAGTTGATATGAAATAGGGGACGCGTTTAGACAGGGGAAGTCATATATGGTGCAGTTCGTGACAGTTGAGCCCGAACCCCGAACCCTAGTGCATTCATGGCAATGTCAGGCGTTGCGCTTTTCCGAATGTGTCACACGCGTATGTATATTTCCGGGTTCGCAACTAATTTGAGTGATTCACCCTTTCGCTGGAAAATGGCGAAGAACGAATGCCAGTTTCGGAGCAATTTAGCGTAAAAGTGAACGGGCGTCTTTGCAGTCGGACGTCCCGACGGCGGCGTCGCTTCCACATTCGGCCGTCTTTTCAGGCTCCGCCTTGCACCGCCTTCGCAGCTAGGCTAACGAGTATATCTAAGCCGAACATATTACATACATTGTAGCACTCCAAGTCCGATACATCCATCCAGTCCAGATAACGTTTTAAAATATCGTCGCATTCTTTCGACCCCTCTTTGTACTTTTAAATTTAAACTATCTCGCTCTGCCGAACTCTCTGAAAATCTAAATAGGGTTCACGCAGGGATATCGTCTTTGTTTCCCAGGGAATCTGATAAATTGCGACCAATAAATCCCGATGTTTGCAACTCAAACGCTAACATGTGTTGGGCGCACCCAACGCGCGACCGAACCGAGAATTAAACTTCTTAATTCGATTATTCAGACAAAACGAGCTGATTACCTTGCGAATGGCCTAAATTAAAGCTGCGTAAATGACTAAATCCAATAAGAAAAGATACAACTGCACCTCCGCAAGCAATAAGAAAGAAGTCACAAGGTATTAAAATAAATGAAAACTTTCCTCGTTCAGCTACTGATTAAATTAAACGGAGGGGACTGACTTCTTGTCACTCCACCGTTTAAAAATGTATAAAATCTCTCAACGAGAAACTTATCCTATCCGAGGCACCCGAACTAGAATCCCCGTTAAAAATCCAACTACTTATTAAAAACAGATCGTTCTCTAGATTTAAAAATTAAATTAAGTGCGAGATAAAATGGACGCCCGTTAATTATTTCCTTATCGGGTGTTTATAGAACAGGGGAGACAAAAGTTAAGGGAAAGATTAGAAACGAATTGCAATTAAAAAAGTGCACGATATGGTTTAATGTGATGAAGAAACGAATGGAAAGCGTAGAGCGTCCCCGTGGCAATAATAATCCCGTTTAAATCATTGACATTTATTTAGGAAAGTAAGAAGGCGGTTATTGCTTTGGCAAGACAGACCTAACCACAACGGAAATATACCTTCTAAACCGACCTGTCAGAAACACGACCTAATATTTGGGGACATAAATTTACAAAATACAAGTGGAATGAGTGAAATGAAATGATACAGAAAGAGCAGAGGTTGTTACGACCTATAAATATATTACTGCGATAACATTTGTAAAACGGACCTTTTATTTGGAAGAAGATATTGCCAGAGTTAGTATTTATCATCGGACAGGAATGCGATTTCCACCAGATTATTACACCATGTTATAGGGGTTATTCCGCATCAATGGGCTTGAATTTCATATGCTAACCGCCGTAATCAAAATTTGGAGCTTTATGCCGTTTATAATTAATTTTGGCTTCTCCGCATCAATTCGCAGAGTTAAAAAAAATTCCAGTTCTTGTACTACATATCTGTGCTTGAAAATTACATACATTTTGTTTTATTACAGCGCGTTCGTAAGGACGAAATTAAAGATATTTTATGGAAACATTTTTCACCCTTTTATGACGGAAGCCAAGCTTTGCAATAAAATTCGAGGCTCACTTTAGTGGCCCGTAGAAATCAAATTTGTATACAAAATATTTCTTTATTCTACCACCAAAATATACATATGTCGTTTTAACGTCAACTGGAGGCACAAATGGAATCAAATAAATAAACACTGAATAGTGATAAGAGGCGAGAGGAGGTATCATTCTCGCCTGGGCCAGTAGCGTTCCGTCTTGTGATTTCTTATACAAATTATGATAGGGAACACGTATACGATTGGTCCACTCTATCTAGGAGGAATGGGGACCATTATATAAAAAGTGTAAATGAACAAGTCGTATTTGTGAAAATAAAAGAATTTAATAAAAAAAGACGCACAAAATTCGCGTAACAAACTGATGAACAAAATAACCTAATAAATTTCAGTTCAGGGTAAAAAATGTCATCGAGATACCACAATGTTCTGCAACAATAAAAGGTTTGCCGAGAGCGCTCCCCACTTTCTATTCTATAACCGTTTGTTGTCTAAGTTCCATCAATCACGAGAAATTTTAATATCGCCAGAACATATTATGAAACAGTAAATTGTACACAATATCGGTGACAGCTTGCCGCTTTTTTGAGTTCCTAGGTCCACCGTCGTATAAAAATGAAATAATATTGTGGTTACATGGCTGCATTTATTGTCAATAACAACGCAATTTTATTCCTAATGGGCTGTACACATTTAAATTTAATCGTGTTTAGTGGGTTGTCTCTTAAAAACGTGTGAAATTTAATTTAAGGCACTTCGATAATTTGCATTGTTTATTTTGTCCCTTTTTATTTTTAAGCAATTTTCTAGTTCAAAGTTCTGGTTTTTTAGCCCTTGAGCCAGTTGTTGATATTTTCAATAACAACATGAACACGTTTTTAGTCAGTTTTAACCGGTTTGGAAAATTGTTTCAACAGGAGTGTGTGCCAGTGAGGAGTTTTGTAAAAAATCGAATTAAAATCTAGAAATTTCACAAGAATACAAGTGCAAAGTGCATGGTCAAAACTAATCGGATCGAAATTAATTGAAACTTGTAAGGATGCGAAGGGTACAAAAAATGGAACAGAGTAAATTAGTGGTAGATGGGTTTATTGTTTTTATTGTAAAAATTAGGTGTTAAAAATAATTCAGGTGCTGAAAAAATATAGATGTAAGCCGCAATGAGCACCACAAAAAAATCGCAGTTCGACATCTTTATGAATAGCAAATTGGAAAACATGGCGCAATCTAAAATGTAGATGTTGCACCTGTGAAATTCTCTCCTTTTGTGAGTTATACCGACTAATACGATATTTTTCTCTTATTCCCTCGTCTGGAATAATGTATTCAAGATAAAATATTCTGGTCTCATTTCCCCCCTAAGCTGAGCGTTACCCTATTATTACAATCGGATGACCCTTCACAAGGCGATAGATTACCGGGGCAATCTCGATTCTCGACTCCTCTCCGACTCTTCTTCGCCTCCTCGAGTTCTGCAGGTGTGGCCAGGTGGGCAATTAGCACTCAGGTCGATCACTTCTGCGTGCAGGAAGCGTAAAACCTGCAGTTCAAAAACAAGACCTAAACAAATTCTTTTCGGATATTACGGTACAGGTACGAGTTCGATCCAGGAGGCGTGGTTACATGGAGCCACGCCGCGAGGATGAGCTCCACGCCCTCCATCCCCGCTCAAATAACCAACTAAAAACTAGCTGAAGCATTTTGCAAAACATTTATAACACGTCCATGTTATAAGAAAGCACCACTCTTCTTATCACCGACATCTTTTGTCGCAACACTGCAAACTGCATTATCGATTGTTCCGCTAAATCACTACGTATTCTACCGTTGTACAAATTTGTTTACAAACGATATTTATTTATGGCTGACAAATAATTATTTCAATACAGCTGTAAACATGTTTTGGTTTTTTCTTTAAGCAATTATTAATGGCCGCTCTGTCAACGAGCTTTTCAGTTTCCGACAAATCATGATTGATTTAATTTGTCAACGATTTTTTGTCTCGATCAACCTTTCGTAACGGGTTCTAGGCATATTTTAGCCACAATTGCTTGAATGTCGCTGGGAAAGTATTTTCTCGCATGCCTGCATAAAAATATTTAATTCAATGTCAACACAATTCTCTTGGAAATAATTATTTAAAGAATCATCACCCTCGATTTCAGTTTTATAAAAAAATGTACCATGCTAAAATATCATCTCAGAAAAAAATATTGTTTAATTAGTTGCTATTAATACAGGGGGAAACGTTACAAATGTTGTTACATTTTTTTTGTGGATAGCGCAGTTTTTTTCAAATACCTTACGGGTCAAATCGAGTGCTTTTGTCGGTTTTGAAAGTCATTTATTTATAAAACAAAATAAAAATAAAACACACCACTTAGGACATCATGTAGGGCATCAAAAAAAACTTGAAAAAGATGAAATACAATAGATTTTTGAAATAGAATCAAATTCGGGTTACATGGAAGGTCTTTTGAACCAAGCACGAACAATTTGCAGAGCTGCTCAATAATTATACTCAAATGGCACTACTCGAAATCATTTTAAGAATTTTTACTTTAACAATTTTTAGTACTTACACATTTTATCCAGAATGATTTTAGACAATTTTTCTTCAAATATTTAAGATATTACAGGGAATGTTGTTGGGCGCCTTTTGTAAATGTTATAAATGTATAAAATAAATTGGTATAGAAATAAAACACTTACATCTTAAAAAATAGTAATTTCTTATGCAACACAATAAAATTCCGATTTATCCCCCCACGAGGTGAAATAATTGTTCACCCTAAAAATATTTTTGTTAGTAATAACTTTTGGTTGGCGCAAAAATATACTGTCAAAGTGACAATTATGAAATGTCACGATTTATTATTTCTGCGATCGTGATGATTTTCAAACAATTAAATAAGTTTTTTCAGCTGCAGCTATTTTTGATACGAAACCATGGAAATGAATTAGGTGAATAACAAAATCCTTCTGAATGGTCGACTAAAATAATTTACCATTTGAACACCACTGAACGTTGAAATTTTTTTTCTTCGATTTTAGTATTAATGATTAATCTACAAACTAATAAAAATATCATGCGCTAGTTCTGGGACATCTGCATATTTATAAAAAAAATTTCGTGTACAGAATGATCTGCCAGAAGTCACCTCTCCAAAATTGTTATTTGTCGGTCAATTTAAACGATTTTTTTATACTACAACTATTACTAGAATTTTCAAGGCCTACATTGAATTTTTTTCAATGCCAAAATTAAGAAAAGAGTATTAGCAATTTTTTATCTCTAATCTGACTACACCACTGAATCTAAAATATTTTCAAATGGGTGTGACAAGAAAATATTAGTTGCATAATTATAGAATTAGTAACTGAAATAACGCATAATTCAAAATTATTTATTTTATCTAAATTATACTTTAAACCGTCATCAATTGAACTTTAAAAATTTTACTAACTAAAACTAACAGTTATTCATAATATTGGCAATCTTAATTGCATACAGTTTCATTTCAATGACAATTATGTTAAATAAAATTTGTAATTGTTTTAATTATCAAGGCTGCCCAGGTCCGATATGACCATAACATGAAACATTTTAAACTAAAATTTGTTTATACTCTATTAAGAATACGATATGAAAACAGATTTATTATTATGCAATATATTTTACAAAATTGTGATTTACATGGCGAGTATTTCAAATATTTTGATAAAATCAATAAATTAGAATTATGCAATATTTCTGTTAGCAACTAATATTTTATTGTAAAATTTTGGTGACACCCACTTGAAAATATTCTAAATTCAGTGGCGTGTTTAGATTAGAGATAAAACAATTCCTAATATAATTTTATTTTTATTTTTGTGATTGAAAATAATTCTTTGAAAATTCTTTAAATTTTTTGAAACCACAGTAGAAATATTAAAGCTCTTATTAAAAAAATTAATAAATCGACGAATAAATAACAATTTTAGAGAGAGTGTCCCGCTCTCTAAAGTGTCACTCTGTAGATCTCTAAAATAAGCTAAATTCTTTTGAGTAACCGCCACCAATTACCACCACTTGAATTTTTTTGGTTGCCTAGCCGCTTAAAAATGTTTCAGTAAGTTCGGTTATATAATTCACAGGCGTTTCACAATTATAAAATATGTGGCCACAGTAATGAGTCACTTTGAAATAAAGCAATTTTTATCAATGCCAAATATATTTATTATATATATCTACTATATCTTAGATATTGTGTACAGTGTGGTTTTTTGATAAATGGAACACGAAAAACACTGCCGTGATTGAGTGCAGTTTTTCATTTTGCTAAAGTTGTAATTGTAAAATTGTTGTAAAGATGTAATGTATGACATAAATTGCAAAATTAGTTTATTGATTGTTCTCAATAAATGCATTCCTTAGATGAATTTCTATTTTATATTGGGCAGTTATCCAATCAAGTGTCTTTTACTTCTCGAACTATACTTCGTATCAGTTTTCCATAGAATAGACGACCCTCAATTAGAGTTTATATAACATTTATTATTTTTCTTATGCGATTCTATCTAGGCAACCAGTTTTGTTTCTGTTCTGTATGATTATTGCACTACTCTCTCTACTATAAAAATCTCAGGTAACGGCCCACTTTATTTGCAATTTGACTGGCTAATATTATTCGGCAATTATGGAGAATGGATTTATTCGCTTATTATCTGCAATATTGTACAGTGCAAGGCGTTATCTTCGATTATCGTGTGTACACAAAATTCTGGTTTTGTCCACACATGATAATGTAAATGCCATAATTATTTCAATTACTGACACTTGCAGCAACATTTAGACGATGGTGATGATTCATGTTAATTTTAGAAAACATGAATTTCATCTGGTTTTAGTAAAATATCTAAGATAATTTTACTACAAGTGGAGCACTGATATTGCGGGTGAAGCTTTTCGGGTTATGAAGCCGGGTTTCTGTGACCACTTTTTCAAACATAAAAACATAATTTCTTTGATATTTGTGAAGATCGTACAGAAAAATAATTCTTAGACTCCATGAATTCAGCTTGGGTATTTTTTACAGTGTAGGCCGTTGACATTGACATATTTGACGACTGTTAATTCAACAATGTCTAAATCGACGCTCGATATGGAATTTGTTTAAAAAAAACACTTATTTTGTGTTAGGTAAATAGACTTTTTGTACTTTGTACTTTTATTTCTCCAAATCAAAGTCAAAAATTGCCCACATTCTAATAATTTTCAAAAAGATTCCAAGGTCTTCTCGGCCTCGGCGTTTTTTTATACGCTCGTTATAAATATTTGTTTATTTTTTCCAAAGCATAAATTTAAGAAAAGCAAACATAGCTGTCATTAGCCGCAAATTAAAAACTGGCTTGGTATCATTATTAATTAAATAAACTATTTGTACTTTGTACTTTTGTTTTACCAAACACTTTGCCGCCACCAGAACGATAACGACGGTTCATTATCGATTATTATAATTTATTCCAAATTAGATATAAATATGAAATATTTGTATTTTGCAGTGAAATTTCCTTAACAAAACGGCAATAAGATTCATTTTCGAACAATAACAGAGTGACCAGTATTACTGGTTATTAATTCAGATGGTTGCAACGATAAGACCCATGAATTTGATTGGTCATGGGACTTGGAATGTAATTAGAATTCTAATTTTAAAATGGAGCCCCGTTTTTATTAACTTTTGCGCTGACATTTGTCCTGAATTATGTGTGTTGACAATTAAAAATGTATCAAAGACGAGCGTCGCGGTGCGTCAACAAGTGCGTCTCTCGTGGGGTGCGCGATAATCAGTACACGTCGTTCCAGCGATGACGTTTCGACCGAAATTCCCGTTGTTTATCCAGAATCGTTGGCCGTGACAAATTTAAACGGCTGTGACAATTTTCCGCGATCTTAATCTAAAACTGTTGGATTAACCGAGGGTTGAAACGTCTTTCTTTGTGGAGTAATAGTCGAATAAAGATCAATAAAACTGATAGGAATAAGGAAATGGAATATTTGACGTAAAGGCACTGATGCGAGATCACAGATCGTCGGGGGTTGGTGTGATAAATGAAAATGACTTGTTGCTCCGGTGGTAACGTTTAATAGCTGTCGATCGTGCGGATTTATTAAATATGTAGTAAATAAATGAACAAACAATTATTATTAAAACAATCGGAAAGTGATCGAAAAATTACAGCGTTTCAATTGAGAGAACGATAGGTTATTTGGTGATGACGCATGTCGCGTCAGCGGCGTCGAGGTGACACTAGAGATAAATCATTCCTCTGATAGATGCGGGGGTGGTATTCACCCCGCCGGCCGGCACTCGTAATTGGGCTGCGAGGGATGACACCGGGAAAGGAATGCAAAGACTAACGCATTCCGCGCGCTTTCATATTGTTTTATATCGGTAATTTATTGTATTGCTTTGTTGTAGATGTCACGAGATTAAATTTCGACGAAGGGGCTTCAAACGAACGCAGCTCTAAAATTGTGCAATTCGCTCTGTATTTGTTGTTAAATCTTGACGTAATTGATTTGATGAGAGCGGTTATGCCGGCTAATTCCCTATTAAAACGATCGGGCGCCGCGACGCGTCGGAACGGCAACTGTGGTGAATATTAAATCCCAATGAGAGGAACACGTGTTAAAGCAATTAAACTTAGGAAGAGGTGCGTGTGGTCACACTTTACAACGATTACACAAACCAAACAACAAATCTAATTCTCACAAACTCACTATTCATTTCCACGAAACACCGGTGAACAAAATATAAGCTGATTAATCAATTATTATCGAATGCAACAGCTTTTTTTATATTATCCTATCTTATTTTATCAGCGTCTACCTTTCATTGTCTACCTTTCATTGTAAAAAAAAATGTAAATAAACCAAATTAGTAGATACAAAAATTATAATTAACCTTCCGTTTCAAAAAACGAATTACAATTTAGAAAGTGCTGAATAATATTCTCTACTGATCAGTAAAATGACTCAATTTACGCTGCACATATCGGTTACATCCGCAACTATCTTTTGTCCTCTTTCGTATTACAATTTACTTTTATTTTTCATGGAATTCGTATCAGCGGCTCCCGCCCGACAGTAGTAACATAATATTATCTTTTTACCGCCACTATTATCGCATTTTTTATTATATCTTATATAAGTGTTGTGTTCTAACTGGCGTGGCAGCACATTTTACAGATATCGTTCGAGTAATTTGTGCTGCACCAAATAAAATTTGGGAACAATGTAAATTGTAGACTCTTATCACTCAAATCGTCACTATCGATATAATGATTTTTATCGAAACCAAAGCTTCATTGAGCGATATTTTTGCTTTTTATTAACCGAAACTTTTTAGTTTTTAGAAACAACGGGTGTTGCAGAATGTGTTTTATTATAATTATGTATTGAATATTACAACAAATATTTCACTTTATCGTGTGTTGACGAATTTTGCGAAATGACGTTATTATTGTATTGTTGCAGTAGTTAACTTGCATTTACATACAGAGTGTCCCAGCGCTGCGGGGAAGTAAGATTACTCTAAATCGAAAAAAGATGTCAGGATGCGGTTTTCGAAAAAAAGTACAATCCATTTAAGAGAACAGTCTGAAAATATGTGCTTATTTACAGTTTCGGTCGGACACTATTTAGTTCATTATGATCTATTCGAATTTTGGATTGTAGTAATTTAATATACAGAGTTGCTCATGAACGCAAATTGTTCATTTAATCAATTTTTCAAATCGAACACCCTATATATTTTGGTATTATTCGATTACATTTTTGATGAAGTTTTTAATGATATAATTGAATAGTGGAATATCACTATTTTGGAAAATAGTTGGTTAAGAAGTTGAAAAATGATGAGTCATAAGGACGTCATGGGATAGCTTATCAAAAATGTAATCGATTGATGCCAAAATATACAGGGCCGTTCCATTTGAAAAATTCGATTAAATTAACAATTTGCGTTAATGAGCCATCCGGTATAGTAAATTATTAAAATTCAAAGTTTGACTTGACCACTATAAATTAGACAAGATTAAAAATGTTCTGTCAAAATGTCAATCCAAAATTCTTATTGGTTTGGGAGCAGCAATTTTTCAAAAAAGGTGCTTTTTTTCGTTTTAATGTCGAATAACAGCAAAACAACTGAAGTTAGGTCCATAATAGGTTATACAAAGTATAATTATTTTTTAATAAGGTATCCGAAAATAGCATAATATACTAGGAGTTCTATTTAAAAAAACCAACTTTGAGGCGCCACCCTGTATGTGGGCACACTGTATATAAGCAGAGTGTTCTCTTAAATGGATTGTACTTTTTGTCGAAAACCGCATCTCGATATCTATTTCCATTTTAGAGAAATCTAAACGTAACGATTTGTTTGTTTAATCATAATGATAATGTGATAAAAGCAAAGCTTATGTTTTTACGCACCCAAATCTTATTATTTTAGTAGTAGAAACATGAGTTTCAACGTTTTGAAGCCGTGTTTCCATGGAAATTCTTCCAGACGTTTCTAACATACCTGAGATGGACGTCTTCAGTGGCGGCGCCCGTATTCCCTGCACCACTGAAGGCTGGTTTTTTATATTTATTAAATGACTATAACATCCAAGTTAAAATATATTCTTAAAAATGTTCCCATCTTTTTTTTTTCATACTTAGAAATTATGCCCAACTATTCTTAAGCAAAAATTGTCTAACCTTTCTATGTACATTCTTTTACAATTTATACAATACATTAATATACAAAAACCCCCGCAATCCACATCGCAACGGACTCCGCTTTCTGTCACTTTATAATGCGTCAAATTTAAGGTTAGTCTTCTGTTTACAAAATTGGAAATGATGGACTTATGGGGGTTTTTGTATATTAATGAGTCTCATTTCCATTGCAAAAGACTGTACTACAACTTGAACATATTTCAGTTTTTTATAAAAGATATGGGATATTTGTGTGCAGTTTTGATTCTAATTAAGTGGCAAAGGGCGAGAGTAATAATGATTCTTGGGGAAGATCGGTGTATTCGTCTGGGAAGGGTGAGTTCTGTGGTGAAAAAGGCGTGAAGGCTTAGCCAACCACCCGCGGCGTTTAATGCTTGAGTGCAGAGCAAAGGTAACTTTTCCCTGAACGAATTTGCTTCAGTTTGGCACGGAGCGCGGTGGAAATTGCTACGATAACCGGATTTAGCTTTTCATTTTTCTGCCACGTTGGTTTGATGATCGGCCGCAGTTGCATTTCGGTTTTATACACATTTCTCATTTCCCATTCTTCGCTTGACTACCTTATAACGTAATACTTCACCCTTAGACTTGGAAAGACATGCGTCTATATTATTTTAATCATTCATTTAGGAATGGAAATGTTGGAAAAGTTTTAGGGCACCTGAGTGGAGGTTTTGATATTATTTCCGTTTCGTCGCCTTTATCTCCTGTCATATGCTAAGACGATTTTGCCCTTTTTTATTGCGTTTCGAATACATTCAAAGCATGAGGAAATTTAAATGTCAACGTGGATCATTCGGTCAGCCCAAACGACGGCTTGAAGACAGAGTTGATCCCTTTACAAGAAAACCTTTCTTATACCCTGTCAATCAAATAGTTTTGTGTAACAAACAGCAAAGGGACGAATTAAGTTCGGCCGAGAAGAATCCACAAAAGCTGCTCGAAAATGGATAATGACCGAGATTACTTTATACCCAATAAGCCAAATTGAGTGTGTTTTCCATAATGAGCCCTACAGAGGAATTCTTAGGTCCGGTCGTATCTCTCAATTAGCTCGATTTGATCAGTGACCACACTCCTAATTCAATTGGTATCCCTTGGCCAGAAATGGATCGATTTATAATCGCGTTAGGAATGCTTCAAGAATCAAATAGCTTCCTCACAATAACGGCTGCTTTCCCATTGAAAAGAATTCTCTCTGTAATTTATTCATAAAAGCTTGAATAAATTGACGTATTTGATCTACTGACGCTGAGGTAAAGCTCGTTCGTGGCTCTGTGTTCTTTTCAACCCCTCATTCTTCCTGTTTAACATGCCGACAAATATTTGACTTCTTTGCAGATCAAGTGCACAATCATATGCTCCGCAAGGGATTATAAAAAAGGGAAACTTCCATTACATCCAGTTCAAAGAGGCCTACAATTAGGACTGTTTCTTTTTGCTTTTGATGATTTAATAGGTCTATCACAACATTTGTTACGCTTTTCCCAGTGGTTGTTAGTGGTGTCTTAGGGGTTTTGTAACAGCTGGCTTTATATATGATTGCTTCACGATGGTAATGTTTTGATCGGTGGTGCCAGATGAAGGAAGGTTTAAGATTTATAGCTCTTTAAAATTAACGGAAGGGTTAATTTGGGCCAATTAATTTTCCATTTTGTGTCGACATTAAACTATTTCGAACATGCATTCTAATTACTCTCCTGAATATACTTTAATACTATTTTACATTCCATACATCACACCGTTTAGATTGTTGCCGAATTTACAAAACACCACAGAATTGCTGTTTACGATCCCAATAAGATTAGACAATTTTAAGCTTAAATTTAACACCTCTTGTTTGTTTATCCACCTATATTCATATTTTGTAATGCTAATTTAAGAAACGATTACTTAGATTAAGTCGTTATTACATTTAAAAAAGTACAATTTGATAATCGTAGTACGAAATTATAATTACGCCCGACCAACAATTTTTGAATACATTTTACAGACGTTGATGATGATGAAATTGTTGCTGAATTAAAAAGAAATGCGAAAAATTAATCATTAACAGTTCTATGATTTAAATCCATTAACCCTGCTAAGTCACCTTTACTCAATTTAAAATCATTAAATTCGGATTTTTTAATGTTTTATTGAAAATGGTTAAATGTTACGTCAGCTGATCTATTTAGGGCTGCACTTTCCAGAATCAAAGTAGTAATGATGATAGTCAACCTCCGGAATGGAGACGGCACCCCCATGAAGAAGAAGAATGTTTTATTACCCTGATGGTATGATACGTACTTTAAAAAACCAATCGATTGCGTATAAAAGTGGCTCTTCCAAATTAATGATTAGCGTCCGTGCTTCTAATGGTGTCCAGCAACCAAACTGACATTATTTTAAAATAAATTCCCGTGATTTATCGTTGGTGAATATAAAAATTATCGATAGGACGATTCGTTTGTTTATCATTTTCGTTCCATTTAACGATTGCATTTATTTTGCTTCCTTATCCAAATCCTAAGGATTAACAGCGAACTAATGAATGTAATTGAAGAATAGCGAGATTAATCTGCTGATATCATCATCCACTCCGTTCGGCAGTTCTAGTTGCAAGCCCAAAGGACCAGTAGTTATTTAAATTATATTGGTGTAAATTCACCAACAGAAACAGTTAGTGGTAGGGCCGATTAATCAAAGCAGGTTTCATATTCATTATAACTAAACAATCGGCAATTTACAAAAATTTGGCAAATTTTATTTTATTAATAAAGTAAGTTTGTGGAAGGTCGATATAATGTTTTGGTAGTCCATAATATTTTGATGATTTGTTTTGCCATTTCACCCCCCCCACTACATTACACCTTATTTGAATCAGTCGTTTTCTGGACGCGTTCGGTTAAGTCGAAGTTCAAGTGATTGACAGTGCTCCGGTACTCCAAGAGAAAAGAAGAATTTATCCCTTACGGTAAGTTGTTAACAATTGTGTAATCAATCATTAGTCATTCGGCAATAGGTACAATCAATTGTAAATCGCGATTGTGGTACCATCGATTGAAAATTATCGGAAAAACGGCTAACCGTTTTCCTCAAGATGGATGCGGACTCAATTTCTTAATTAGTGACTTGATTGTCCGTGATTTTCGACAGTGGATCAAAGAACGGTTATTGGCAAATTGGGTTTTCTGTTGAAATTTTCGGTTTCAATTATCGTGTGCTGAGAACTTGTTGGCTCTTATCGCCGTGCACAATAAATTCCGTACCATAATTCCCGGAATAATGGCATTCGCGCCTTTTAGGAAATTAGTTTTAGCAATCGGTTTATGCAAAAAGTCGGATGAAATCAATGATTATGGAGCAGGGAATCAGCGATGAGCATTTTCGTGGTTCATATTAAGTTTTCTGAAATAACGCACACAAGTCGATCACGAATAGCGGCATTCGAATTTCGTCCTCTGAGGGGTCTCCGGTATTGCGTGCTCCAAGACCGGCAGCCCCACTCAGACGCTGTACTTGTTTATCTGCATCGTAAGCTCAACAGTTTTCTCGACTGTGACAGCTATTTGTATTGTTTGTAATCGTGATATATTTTTGCTTAGCACGTGGTTAGTAAACGGAACGGTCGAATAACTTAATAACGAAAATATAGGTGGAGCGAAAAGATCAAATGAGCGCTGAATTTTAAATGTGAAGAGTTATGAAGAAATGGTTAATATAAAAGTTATGCTGACGTGATCTTTTTAGTTTGGTCCTATTCTCTATTGTTTGCTGCAATAGCAATCAATTTTTATATAGTACCGAATTTTTTTGTCATTTTCTAATTAGCCGATTTTTCTCTATTTTGTAGTGTAATTGTACTTATAGAAAAAAAAAACATAATTTTTGGTAAAAAAGACATTCGCAAGCATGCAAAATGTGCAAATTTTCCATGCCTTTCTTTACCAAAAATGATGATTTTTTTTCTTTTAAACCTGTTTTTTATTTTATTTTTTCAAAAATCTTAAAATTACACTACAAAATAGAGAAAATACGCTTGTTTCAAAATCCCATGCATGCAAATTTTCCATAAGAGGGTTTTGAGGGTTTAATTTTCTAATTTTCCGACAGATTCGTCTGATTTTTTGGTATTGCATTCGTTGAACATTCCATTTGAAATTAACATCTTTTGAGATTCATCCTAGTAGTAGTTGTTTTAGAAAAAAAACATGCAATTTTTTCCATAGGAGGGTTTAATTTCCTAATTTTCCAACAGAATCGTCTGATTTTTTGGTATTGCGTTCACTGAACATTGCAATCTAAATTAACATCATATGAGATTCATCGTAATAGTAGTTATTTAATAATTAATTAATTAAACGGCCCTTACATAATGCTGAAAAAGATGACACCAAAGCAGATTATTTTGGAATGTGATTATGATGATGATGCCTCAGTTTACCAAAACCTTTTACCAAAAGATGAATGCCCTAAATTGCCTAATAACAGAGATTAAGCATTATTTTTAACGTGTTTCATGCAAAACCTACGTTCTGAACTTCAAAATGAGATGTCGCTGCCGATCAACTTTTCGTTCCTAAATGAACTGTCGGCAAAACTTATTTCCAAAACTACTTTCTACAACGAATACTACGATTCATCGTAATCTTTAAAGCAAAAAAACTAGGGAAGATGCTAAAATTGGGCCGCCTGCCTTTGATGGATAAATAATCGATCTTTGCGACATCTAGCGGCCGTGAATGGTAACAAATGAAAAATTTCCCACCTTAAGGAACGAAAAGTTGATCGGCAGCGACATCTCATTTTCAAGTTACGTTTTCAACTTGACGTTTTAGGTTTTAGGTTTTATATGAAGGTTTTGGTAAACTGAGGCATCTTCATCATAATCAGATTCCAAAATAATCTGCTTTGGTGTCATCTTTTTCTGCATTATGTAAGGGCCGATTAATTAATTAATTATTAAATAACTACTATTACGGTGAATCTCATACGATGTTAATTTAAATTGCAATGTTCAGTGAACGCAATACCAAAAAATCAGACGATTCTGTTGGAAAATTAGGAAATTAAACCCTCAAAACCCTCTTATGGAAAATTTACATGCTTTTTTCACACCTTAACGTTCAACATTTTCATGGTCCTTTTTCCCAAAAATTATGATTTTTTCTTAGTAATTTAGTTTTTTTTAAACATTTTTTTCTAAAATTTTTAAACAAAATAGAGAAAATACGCTCGTTTCAAAATCTCATTAAAAAAAAGAGATTGCCATAACAGCAAAACAAAAGAAGTTAGGACAAAACTAACGATCGCGTCATAAAGCATAACATTTTTCATGGTCTACTTTAGCAAAAATGATGAATTTTTTCTTACTACAAACATGATTTTCCATTATTTAAACATTTTTTTTCTAAAATCTTAAAATTACACTACAAAATAAAGAAAAAACGCTCGTTTCAAAATCGCATTAAAAAAAAGAGAGACTGCCATAACAGGAACCAAAATAAGATAGGAACCAAAATAAAAAGATCACGTCATGCAGTAAAACATTTTTTCATAACTTTTCAAATAAAAAAGTTTCAGTGATTAATTGATACTTTTGTTCCAGCCTGTATAGTTGCAAATAAAGAAATTGTATATAATACATCTTCTAATTTTTTTTCGCTTTTCTTTTAACAGGAAATTCTTCCTACTTACGTTTTTAGATGGAATACCCAGTATATTTTTACATTTTCGGATGCAGAAAAAAAAACTATTAACACCATCTTTTTTCTCCCAAAAAAGCCTTACAATAAAAATCGAATGACGCAAAATTACGATGCCTTTGAAAACCATTAGGAGACTACGAAAATTTTTAAATTGCTAAATTCGACATAATTGATTATGACATTTTATTGTTCAAGTATATCACTGCCAAGTTGTAAACGGAGCACAGTTTGTGTAGCCCCAAAATGGCTTTTAAAGATATCTTGATTTTTCTTCATTTGTAAATTTTTTCCATGGCTTCGTAACACATTAAAAAATTATGTTAACAATTCAGAAAGCAGCTTTTAATTCTGCATCCAAAAATGTTAAAATATGCTGGCTGTCCTCTTTAAAAAGCATAAGTAAAGCCTTTCCAGGTAAAGGAAAAGTGAAAAAAGAATCGTTATTTGCATCTAAACATGCAGGATGAGTGACAAAAAGCGTTTGGTAGTGTATCTTGCTTATTTGTTATCCGATTTGGATAAATGATACATGAAATGAAATCGTTTCAAAAAAACTTCAACATGAACTGAACAGCTATTTTTTCTTGCTTCCAACTTGGAGTTTGGAATTTTTTATTTTTTTTTAATTACAATAGAACCTCGATTATCCGGGCCGGACGGACTTGACTGGATAATGAAAAGCATGGTTAATCAGAATAAGGCTTAAAAATGCTAATTTTGCAATATGTATACGTAGTTACATATGTGCAGGGTGTTTTTTAAATGGAACACACAGTATATTACGTAATTTTCCTTGTAAAAAAATAATTGTACTTTTTATGGAGCTAACTGCAGTTGTTTTTCTATTATTTGACATTTAAGCCAACAGAAAAGCCTCTTTTTGAAAAATCACTGCTCCCAAACCAATGAGAATTTTGGTTTAATATTTTGACAGAAATTTTTCAAGTTGTCATTGGATATTTAAAAATGTGATCGATTGATAGTAAAATATACAGAGCGTTCCATTTGAAAAATTTGATTAAATTAACAATTTGCGTTTATGAGCCAACCTGTATACGATATTATTAAAATTCAAAATTTGGTTTGGGAGCAGCAATTTTTTAAAAACAGCCTTTTTTTTCGTTTGAATGTAAATAATAGCAACAACTGAAGGTTATACAACGTAGAATAAACAACATATAAAACCGAGTGAAAAAATGTAGACACTGCAATTCGGAAAAAGTTAGTTGTGATCTATGAAAAATTGAAGGCAAGAAAAAAATTGCAGTTTGTGTTTTTGAAACGATTTCATTTAATGTATCATTTATCCAAATAGTGTATTCTTATGTGCCAAATTAAATAACAAAGTTATTCGACCGTTCCGGAACTTTTTACTAACTCTGTAGTTAATAAAAGTGTGTAGTGAAGTTAAGTTTGCTCTACGCAGAAAATTGATTGCAGCGTATTATCGTAACCGTTCTTTCTTGTCAGGTTGTTAAGATAAAATTTCGGGATTAAAATCTACGGAAGTAAATAAAGAACAGAAACAAAAGCTTCAGATAGATTTACGAATTGAAAGCATCAATAGAAAAATATTTTAAAGGCATGTTGTTTTTCAGGTTAAGATGTAAAAATTAAAGGCATCTCTTTCAACAATGTCTGGCCCATCTGATGATGGTAGGTACCATTTAAATGTTCTCTACTTAAAACTGCAATTTATGTTTGAAACTTTCAGATCCCGTTGCAAACAGCAAGGGCGGGAAGAAGGCGAGAGGCAACGCTCCTAAACCAAAAAGGCGAAATCTGAAATGGAGATCATCTGAAGCACCCTTTTTAAATTACGGTCCTGAGAAGCGTACGACATCTCAATGTCCATGGTACAATCAATTGTACAACGCCGAATCAAATCTCAGTTCTGAAAATTTTCCTCCTTTGACTCCAAGTATGACTATATCGTTTTGGGTGAATTGTTTTATTTAAAAATTTGATTTAAACAGGTTGCAATGAACCAAAAGAATCAGTTAAACTGCAGAACCCTCCACAAAAGCACGGAAAAACTACATCCATTCCGCTGCTGGACTATGTAAAAGGGAAGCTCGATGGAGTTCTGTCAGACGACGATATACTCACCAAGCCAATTTTTGGACTAATCGCACCTGAGGTAATTTGGGGTGATGGGAAAGACAAGGATGAGACCTCGATGGAAACCCAAGTAGAGCAACTCCGTAAGAGTTTGAACGCTGCATATGAAGCAAGTGACCTAGCACCAAGATCTATGGATTTTGGTAGCGATGATCTGTATGAAAATTTAAACGTAGATCCGAAAACCGATAATACAATAGTAAGTGCTTTGGTTGACAATGTTTATAGGCAGGCAGAATCATATACCGTTGACCCACGTCATGAAATTCAACCGTTACCATTGCATAGTGTTCCAACAAATGGTGTATCAAAAACGCGTTCTTACAGGGATTACTTGAATCAAAGTGTCGAAAATCTTCTTCAGACGATGGATAATGTTACTCAAAATGTTTATTTGCCCCCGCGGTTAGATCAAAATCAATTTGAGCAACTAAACGCGTATGGACATAATCCAATTTGCGAACCACGACATTATGGGCCGGTTAGTGCTCGCTCTTGGAATAACCGAATCCGTAATTTGCCAGTACCACCGCGTTCGAGTATGATTCAGGCGAATACCCCACTGTATACTGATCTTGAAGCGAATTATTACAGGCAGAATTATTATGGAGATGTGAATTATATGGAACCACCAGTACTTCAAAACATTCCCTCCGGTTACATTTACATACCAAACACACCGCTCCAAAATGGTAACTTTATACCACCAACTCCATATGCACAAATTCCTAATACTAATAATATAATGGCCCAGAACGCATTCTTAGGAAACCATTACGTAAACCAATTACCAAATACTTCTAACTACGGGCATTATCAATGGTATCCAAGTCGAGGGATCTTACCAGCATATTATCAAAACGTACCACTGCCGAATGGTTATATCGTACGCGAGTCCCCGCTTTTCCCATCTCAAAATGGATATATAATATCCGATAATATGACTCAGAACACATTTGTAGCAATCCCTAGTCTGCGTGTTCAACAAATTCAACCGATATACTTATCCCCAACGGCGCAAAATGGTTATAACTCACCACCAATTGAATTTCAAACTACACATGAGTCAAATATGGCCCAAAACACTTTTGTAGGAAACGGTAGTGGTAACCAATCTACAAACATGCGTTACCAAAAAAAACGATTTCCAAGAAAATTTCGACGCTTCGATGATATTAACATACGATTCCAAAATGGTAATTCAACTCCACGCTGTCCAATTCCTAGGTTCCAAGCTGTTCATAATAATAACACCGATGTTAACAGTAACACGGAATACAAAAATTTAGATGATAACGATATGAATAATAACTGCACTACTTTCTTCCAAGATTAAACACATAATATTGGCCCACAATTGTCAAAACATATTATCAATTATCACCAATGTTCTTATCCCGTTCACACTTGTAACGGCAACTTTAAAAATAACATAGCTCAAGAAATTTCAGATACTGTTTTTAAATTATTTTCGTTAAAACGTTCACTTAGTTACTATGCTCGTAGCCAATTCGACGTACGAAATTAGCGCAAGTTGTGCAAATTAGGTGCTACAGAAGTTGGGTGGTTTTTCGGATTACCATTTTAGACGTGTGTATTCAGCGCTTTTCAAAAATTTTTTGTTTCCAAATTTATTGGCGCAACTATACATTATTGATAAATTTTATTAAATATTTTGGTTGTAATGGTTTCATTCACAAAAGTTGCGCGGTATTACAATCAAACTGTTTTTGTTTCCAAATTTATTGACGCAACTATTCTTGATTAATAAATTTTATTAAATATTTTATTTGTATTAATATTTTAATTTTAATGTTTTCACTCACAAAAGTTGCTCGGTATTACAATGGATAATGTAACAACGGTTTCTCCGGAAATGTTTGCCTTATTTTATTCAGAAATGTGTGCCATATTAAATTCGACATATTGTATTGGTTATGACTTTGTAATTAAAAAATATTCGATTTCCCCGTTTTCCATAGTTTTATGATTCATTAGTTTTAGGTTTTGATCTTTTGTTTTTAGGTTTATGTATTTTACATACGCTTATTAGTTGTAGGTCTTAGTATTATTATAGTTTAGTTTTTAATAAAACGTATTGTACTTTAGGTTTAAGTTTAATATTTGACTGTAGGTTTTAGGTTTTGCATTAAAGTCTCATTAGCATATTTTTTAGTATTTTTGTGGACAGAAAAATTAATAAGAACGCGTCTGACGGAAACAAAGTTTGTTTGTGGATGCAGAATCGTTTATTAATTTTGTTCACCCCTCACCCTGCTAAAATCGATGGTAAACCCCTGACAATCGAGTGGTTCATTACAGACGGTGCTTTTCACCTCCTAGGGACCGAGATGTTTGAAAAAGTTGCGTTTTCATGCAGTACGTGTGCTCGGTGTGTAGTGCAGCAGACGAGCCGCGCGTGTGTTCGTCATTAGGAATATTACAAACGGGAAAACTAACTCTCATAGGCGCCATATGGTTCCAGGGGTTCCCCTCACCTCCACCGGCTTCACAACGCCGGGGTAATTTGGTGCGGTCCTGCGGTATCATTAGCACGATTGACATCTCGCAAAATCCTAAACCTCCCCATTTACCTATTTACGAGCGCGAGGGAGATCGATCACCGTATTTACATCCCCTGACCCCATCTCGACACCTCTTATTTTTCTTGTTGACTTAATCTAACCAAAATGCGAGCTTTTTCAACTCTTTTCAACCGCACTTGTGGTTTCGATGTTTCATCTCAGCCATGAAAAGTTCGACAATCTCACTTCAGCAATACCAGCGTCTTACATGAAAGGAAGGGTCCCTAATCGCCAAACTTAATTCATTTCAGAACTAACAGCGGTCGCGCATGGCATTGTCATTATGACATTATGGCAATCGCCAAACCAGAAACTCATTTCCTTGCAGGACCGCCGAAGAAAATTTGTTTTAATTGATTGCCGGAATTGATGGAAACATATTTGAAAGTCGCGAACATGTAGATAAATGTTGGCTATTATCTGGGATGTCGGCAGATGCGGTCCTCAAGCGGCGTCGTAGGGAGATAATCCTGCGGATCTCCCGATGGGGAACCGCAGAGACGCGGTGTGTAAAGGATTTGTGAAATGTAATTGGTTCAGCTGTTTCAGACATCCCGGAATCATCAATACCTCATCAGATCGACGGTCCAACCTGAACCCAAGACTCTTTCGGTCAGGTTGTTTTCCGGATCTTTGACGATTCCGGGATTCGGGTGTTAGCTTTACCACTTATCTCCACGACAGCCCGGCCGCAGGATTGTGTATCTGGTTACGCGTAATCTCTTTGTTAGAATCCGTTAGTGAACCGCAACGCGACCACTTCCAAAAATACTGACAATAATTTCTTTAAAATCTATTAGCACTTAAAATAACACAATAAAAAACCGCGACATATTTAAATTTAATAGATTAATATTTCTTATTTAAATGGAAAACTCTCTGAAGTCCAATACATCGATCGATTTAGAAAAAAAATCTATCACAAAGATTTACCTCATTGGTTAAACTAGAAATCGTTATTGAAAAAAATTAAATAATTTATAGTCCTCGACTAATCGTATGAATACGAAGTGATCATAAAGTTCGGAACAAAATTCATAATTCAGTTTTGTAATGTTTTTGCGAATAACGCTTGAACACGTCCACAAATTTTGTTGATGACGTCTAAGACATCATCTTCTTTTTTTTAATGGCAACTCTTTACTCTTGTTTTTCTTTTTCAATACAATTTTTAATTCTCTATTCAACATGAGAAAAAAGTAATACATTGCATAACATTTTTCTTGATAAAATGTATTGAAATTTGTTTAATTTTGGAGCACATTTCTTTAATTGAATTGAAACCTGTCATTTTGTAAATCAACGTACCTGGCTTTTGTTACTTTTTTATGACATCATAAAATTAGAAAAAAGTCAGTTCTTCAAGAATTTGACAAAGATTTTAAAACGTTCAGTAAATTAAAAACAATGATGCGTTTAACAATTCGTTTAAGAATTCAAGTGATAATTATGGTTCGTTTTGGAAAATTATTTTTATTTTTAATGTTTTTTAAAAAATAAAAATGTATTTCATTGACGAAAAACATATTTTCATCTTCTTATCCGCACATACATAAATAAATAAATAAATCAGATAAATGGCGCTCCTACCTTTTATAACTTCTCCTGAAATTTTTCTTTTTTTATGCCGAGATTTGTTATTAACTTTGAAAAATGATGGAAAAATATTGAAAAACTTTCTAGTTGTTCGCATTCATTGTTTGATTGAAATAAAATATGAAAATGACTCTCTAATAATTGAGAGCAAGATTGATTCCATCATGTGTAAATTAAAATAGTTTTGCAAAATCTCATCGACATATTATCATCTTCTTATCCGCATATACATAAATAAATAAATAAATCAGATAAATGGCGCTCCTACCTTTAATGGCTTATCCTGAAATGTTTCTTTTTTTAGGTCGAGTTTTGTTAGTAACTTTGAAAAATGATGGAAAAATATTGAAAAACTGAAATTGAAAGCATTGAAAGAGCAAGACCGATTCCATCATGTGTAATTTAAAATAGTTTTGCAAAATCTCATCGACATATTATCATCTTATTATTCGCACATAAATAAATAAATAAATCAGATAAAAAGCGCTTCTACCTTTTGTGGCTTCTCCTGAAATTTTTCTTTTTTTATGTCAAGATTTTTTATTAACTTTGAAAAATGATGGAAAAATATTGAAAAACTTTTCAGTTGTTTTTTGTTCCTAGTCTTTTAAATCTTTTTTAATCTCGGCACACAAGTTACAAATACAAAACAAATTAAAATCTCAAACAATTTTTAATTTGCCGAATAATGATCACACAACTCGTTGAAATTCTTCCGGCCGCGACAAAATAACGTACTAAATGAAATTGATATAATTTGTAAAAAAAAGAATGCATTTTTCTCTCGAGTGGACGGGTGCATGAGAAGAAAAATTAAGCATGGCGGCCTATATCAAATACGATGAGCGGGCCTCATTTTTTTTGTTTTTTGATGCGTTTCGCTGTATCGCGTATTTACGATGTAGGTGGGCGTTTGTGTTCATAAAAAGCGGTATGATTGTAAGTGGCTTTTCTGGACGCGGGGATAATCTTGGAAAAAAATGACATGGGGATTTATAGGGCTAACAATGTTTGAAAGAGGGCGAGAATGTCCGTTCGGTGCGTCCAGTGGAGATTGGCGGCTTTAACCGAGGCGTGTGTTGTTTGTTAAGTGGCGCAATCCACAAATCGATCATGGGCTATATTTTGGCAAATCGGCGTTGGTAATTGCTGTATTGAAACGACCCTCGCAACGAACGAAATGTTGTTGTGTTAAGAGACAAGTTACGACGTGGATAACGTTTTTGTTTGTGGCGGTCTTACGTTGCCGATGTGTGTATAAAGGAAGCTTTAAATATTCAAATAAGTCTATATCTATAACGGGGACATAATATGAGCGAGTATGGGGGCGATTTGCGGCGGGAATATGTGTGAATATGAGAACATGTGAGTGTGAAGAACAGTTTTGAGAGGAAATGGCCCGCACGCCATTGCTTCCTTCCCAACTTCAAACCGCTCTTTTAACCCAAGAGCCGGAAACAATGGCATCTAAGTTTATGTTAAGACATTTGTTACATTTTCAATAGATTTATTTTACAAGCTGAAGTTGCTCGCTTGGAATGGTGTGAATTAATCGAACACACACCCACCCACTCCAAGAAAACATTTTAATTCGCGATTTAACATCTCCGACTATAAATTTCGAGCATCTCATTTTATGGAGCTCCAGTCGTTCAACAATCCATACACAAAAGACGTGTGTAATAAAAAAGTGAGCAACAAGCATCACCCAAGAAGAAATGCTAAGGAAATGGGGAACAATCACACGTGATGACGGTCGGTGGTCGCCACTGCTGAAATGGGGTGTCTAAAGAGTCAGGGCGGGGGTGCGAGAATGATAAATGGTCAGTCATACATACAGCCGTTTAGACCCGGACTCGTTTACAAATCCGGGAAAGGATTTAGTACGCTTTAGAGGTGCGAGCAGCCGTTTGATGTTAAACACCGACTCAAATCACCAACCAAATCCCTAACGTACAAACTTCCTTTTTTTGCACACGGAAAAACTTTAATATATGCATATTTCCTCGTAGACCTGTCACGTTTTATTTTAGAAAACAATATTTTATACCCGGTTCAAAATCTCGCACATCCTGATGAATTTATATACGCCACCCAAGCGTGATTTATATAAAACACACAAAACGGTTTCATTACGCTAATTACTGCCCTTCTCGACAACCCTTTCAGGACCGTACTGACGCCGATACACACACACACACACGCGCGCTCGCCTATTAAAAATTTAACCCCAACACTCCAAATACTACATTCCTTCAAATTCAATTATGTAAACTCATTTACATAATACATGTACATATGTGTCAAAAAATGAATTGATTAAATAATTGATCTAACTAAAAGCATAAAAGACTAATATTTTTATCAGTTTTGTCCACGCGATTTTGCATTAGCCATATTCTGAACTTTATATGGATAACGTAAAATGTTAGTCATTTCCACATCTTTCGTCTCTCTAAAGACGTTTTGTAATTAAAAGAAATTAAGTAAAACTGAAACTTTAAAGCTTCGTTGCTTACGATATTAATTTATATAAAATTCCGAACTTTATTTTTATCTTTTAATAAACAAATTTTCGTTTCATTCAATTAAAAAATCTATAAAACTAAGATTTATTGAATGAATAACTAAATTCTTGAATGTATTGTTTTAAAATACAAATACTAGAAAACGTAAATTTATTTAGCACAAAAACTAAAATTTATTTTTAATTAGTTTTTTAAAAATTAAGAATAAAATATAAATAAATAAATAAAAATTAAATAAGACTGGAACTTTAAAAGGTTTTTCTGAATTCTGTTAACAATATTCAGTGTGGATGCCAATTGAAGATGTAGATAAGGCGCTTGGAAATTATTATTAAAAGACGCCAAACATTTTGAAATTACTTAAAGGGCGGTGTACGTACTCCAATACCGCTGCTTTATCATTATTAATGCTCGTGTGAGTTGGAGCGTAATCCACCAAAGTTATAACAATATCAGTCAGAATCAGTATGTGAAAAATCTGGGGGTTTAAAATTAAATTTGATACAATTTTTTTGAAACCTCTGCGCTTCGGCATAGTCATTCGTAAACGAGATAATTCAGAGTCAGTGATCGAAGTTTGATGCGGACAAATTACACGTCTAAGTGTTGCAACATATGCCGGGTTAATATAAATGTAATATCAAATTTGCCATATGCCGATCTTAAACCTGTCAACTGACATTTTGTCAATTAGATTAAACGTTAATCTGGGCAAAATAAAAAAATAGCAGGTGGATTTATTCAGTAGTCTTATCTAAATTAAGTCAAATCGGTTATTAACGTAATCATTGGAGCTTGTCAAAGGGCTTACCGATCGATTAGAGTTGTTTTTTGATATGACACGGAATTTGGTGATATGAAAGGTCATCGCATAATGACGATAGTTTAGGGATAAATTCGAAATTAATAGCTTTATATACCTACCCTGTGTCCGGCAGCATCAAAACTTTGTTAATATCTTGTTTTGCGGACAGCACACTGGTCGTGATGCGAAAATAAATCAACTTAGCTTCCTTTATTCAATACTTTGTCATCCTGATCAGTTAAACTAGTTCAGTGTACAGGGTGTTGTAAGGAGAATCGCTAAAACTCATGTTTTTGTTTCGAACGTGTGTATAATTTATAGTGATACTCCAGCCGGACTGGTAATTGAATCAAAAAAGGTGTCTCGGGCTTTTTATTATTTTATTAAACGTTAGTGGTGTCGACATTCTCGGTTATAAGTAGACGAGTTTATCGGTATGTGCTCCATCAATAAAATTAATATAAGAACTGCCTGAATACACCAGTTTTTATCGACGCATTGCTCAAAATTGATACGACTGGATATATTATCGTCATAAAACAAAACTATAAACAAGTTAAGTGAATGACAGCTGTCAAGTGTCATCTCGTACATGTTTTTCTTCTCCGATACTAAAATAATTATTGTTTCAACTCTTTGGATGTATTAAATAAAAAATGCGGTGATAATATGAGGTCGCATGTGTGTTGTATACGGTGGCAGGACTGTCTATCAATAATGCGATTAGTCCGCTTACACCATCTGTTGTTAAATGCATACCTGTGAACACGCCAAGCAATTTTCACTAAAATCTATCTTGTTTAAAAATCGCTAAATACGCCTAAATCAGTTAACTCACTCAATAAAATTCAAATATGATTCGACTATTATTTTGCGTTACCACACTACACTACTAGAATTATTTTTCATTCAAGATGATTATACACATTTAGGGTTAAAATGATAATATAACTAATCACTCCTACTCGTAATTAGGCTAAAGCGTTTGTCACAACTTATTTTTACCTTATTTCGAGGCACTTACCCTTCTCCCTAAACAGACTATGCACATTTAAATAAGTACTTTGATGCATACTGAGTCTCCCGAGTTGAGTAATTTCGATTTTGCACCCCTCCTATTATACCGAGTATTGCTACCACTTTCGCATTTTCAGTTGAACACACCCTACATGCTTTTGCATTTTTAGATTTCGCATTTAATTTTAGCGCAACTTTGTTGACCGGACATTTAATTTAATAGTGTCGTTTCAGAGCCATGTATATATTTAAAATCTTTTGAAAAAATAATAATCAAAAATTAATAATTTTCTAAACGACAAAAACTGGCAACAAAAACTCTGACATTCCAGTTTTCAGCGTCCACGTAGTATCTTTGAAAAACATTCTGAACGGTTACTGAGTATTGCTACCACTTTCGCATTTTCAGTTGAACACCCTACATTTGCATTTTTAGATTTCGCATTTAATTTCAGCCCAACTTTGTTAACCGCGCATTTAATTTTATCGTATCGTCTCAGAGCTAAGCATTTAAAATCGTGTGAAAAACACGAATTAAAAATTAATCATTTCAAAACGACAAAAACTAACAACGAAAACTCTGACAGTCCAGTTTTTAGCGTTCAGGTAAGTATATTTGAAAAACATTCTTATGCCACTTTCTTCACTTGAACACCCTACATGCTTTTGCATTTAATTTTAGCGCAACTTTGTTGACCGGACATTTAATTTAATCGTATCGTCTCAGAGCTATGCATTTAAAACCTTGTGAAAAGTTACTAATTAAAAATTAATAATTTTCTAAACGACAAAAACTGGCAACGAAAACTCTGACATTCCAGTTTTCATTGTCCACATAAGGCTACCATATAGTCGATTTGGACTCAATGTAAAATGAGCAGAATTTCAAACAAGTTTTATTTTAATACCGACAGAATTGAAAAACCCCTCGAGTCTGCATCAAAACTAGTCAACACATCTTACACCAAATTCCGCTAGCTGCAAATTTTGTAATGATTTATGACAGAAGGTAGATTCTTCACAGCGGGATCTAATTGCACTTCATAAAAGTCCGAACGTGGGTTTGTGGTCTGAGTTATCAAGTACAATAATAATTCTTTTCTTTGGCATAATCAATGTGAAATGTTTCATTGAAAAAACATTTATCAATAGGATTATTAGCGTATCGGCAGAAAATTTAAACTTTTGAGCCTCAAATTTCAGGATTAGTCCTGGTTTACCCCAGTTCCAAGAAATTTGTAGATAACTAATCTTTTTTAACGGCCCTTTCTTGGTTTTTTGATTATGATAAAACCGATAATCCTAACGTTTGGATTGGTCAAATGAAGAAATGGTACATGGCCATTTTTTTTCATTGCGCTATTTTACCGGAAATAGTCGATTCTCGGCAATCTCGAAATATGCCCATAAGACAAATTCAAGTGTCAGAATTAAATTAGAATAGTCAACTCAATGCGATTTACTTTTTAACTCGTTTCGCGAACATCTACATTTCCAAAGAGTCTGAATATGTGTAAATTATTGCATATTTTAATTGTAGTGCGTATTCTATTGGGCTTTTATCACACTCCTTTATTGCATTGTAACTACATTATACATCTTATAACATATTTCAACATGCCCTGGCATACTTTCATTCATTCATATATTCACTGATAAATCTTAATAATACTTTTTTTATAGAAATTTATTAATGGTGTTACTGATTGTTTCTTTTGGAGAAAATTCTAAAACATCTTTATTGACTTCTTGCTATGCAGAAATAGAACCTGCAATTGTTGGATTGTTAATGCTCGATTATGTATGCTTTGCTAATGTATTAATTTGTATATAATTTTCCTGTTTACCTCCTTGGTCTATAATTTGGTTAGTATTTCTAAAACATCTAGAGTACAAGAAAAAGTTTTTGAAAAGATGAACGAGAGGGCCAGTGAAAGGTTTTTCAAATCGCCAAGTGGATTACGAAAGGAGTGTTGGAAATAAGCGGATTGACTTTTTGATAGTACATAATACATATAGTTATTGTTCCCTATTTGGTCTCAACATTTTTGTCAATATAATATTTTTATCTCTTCTGGTTGTAAACAGCAATTTTTTTATAATACCTATATGAACATGCATGCACGTCAAATTGCCAGCCATATCACATAAACTTAAAGCAAGGTACCTGCCCCTGAGGTGTGGGTACATCCTTTTATTGCTTTTATTGGACGTTATTAAGCTGTCAAAAGCTGTATCCCTGGTTGTATTAGGTAGTATCATTGATTATATATTAAATAATATATTATATAATTATATATATTAAAAAACAATCTGAACGGTTACTGAGTATTGCTATCACTTTCGCATTTTCAGTTGAACACCCTACATGCATTTGCATTTTTAGATTTTGTATTTAATTTCAGCCCAATTTTGTTAACCGCGCATTTAATTTAATCGTAGTGAAAAACACTAATTAAAAATTAATCATTTCGAAACGACAAAAGCTAACAACAAATACTCTGACAGTCCAGTTTTTAGCGTTCAGGTAAGTATATTTGAAAAACATTCTGATACCATTTTCGCATTTTCAGTTGAACACCCTACATGATTTTGCATTTTTAAATCTCGCATTTAATTTTAGCGCAACTTTGTTGACCGCGCATTTAATTTTATCGTACCGTTTCAGAGCCATGTATTTAAAATCTTTTGAACAAGTAATAATCAAAAATTAATAATTTTCTAACGACAAAAACTGGCAACGAAAATTCTGACACTCCAGTTTTCGGCGTCCGCGTAATTATCTTTGAAAAACATTCTGAACTGTTACTGAGTAAGTATTGCTACCACTTTCGCTTTTTCAGTTGAACCCCTACATGTTTTTGCATTTTTAGATTTCGCAACTTTGTTGACAGGACATTTAATTTAATAGTATCGTCTCAGAGCTATGCATTTAAAATATTGAGAAAAGTTACTAATTAAAAATTAATTATTTCAAAAACATTCCAGTTTTCAGCGTTCGCGTAAATATCGTTGAAAACAATCTGCACGGTTACTCAACTTGGAATATGTATTTACAGTACTTTTTCCTCTATTCTGCACTTGATTATTAGCTAGTAGTCCCAAAATTTACTAATGCCGCATCGTGCAAAAGAAAGTGAATCTTGGACAAATGAAGAAAAAATTTTGTAAACGGCTTGTTATAAGAAGCTTCTGAAAGAGGGTGTATTTAATATTAAATTAATTTTTCATATAAAACAATGTTGGCATTTGCAGAAACAGGAAATTGTCTTTTCGTGCTGTTAAAATGATTAATTTCGTTTAGTTTAATTCTCCGATTTTTCGTATATTTTGCCACCGGTTGTCGGATTTGTCTGTTTTATTAAATGAATATTGGCGGAATTGAATGAAAGACAAATGATTTGCTGAACCGTCTATTAGTGAAGTGAAATCTTGTAAGCGGCTTGTGAGGGAGGATTTTATGGGACCAGTTTGATTATATGGCGTGTTTCTAGTAAATGATGGTATAAAAATAATGTGCGCCGTGTCATAAATTGCGTGGGGCATCCAGCTATCCACAGGTAATGCCATTGTGCCCCAACGGCGGTATAAGAACATAAGCTTTCATAAGGGCGACACACGCTCTTAAATAATATGGCAGTTCGCAGCGAGGGGCATTTTATGAAGATATTAATTTTCAAATTGTCGAGTAGTGTTACAGTTATTGTACTTACAAAGTAATAACCGGCTGTAAGATTACGAAAAGGCTGTAGAGCGCCTAAATTAATTAATTAAATCTGTTATAAACACTAAGTGGGCCGGCGAGCATTTAACGGCAGTCGTTTGAAATTGTCTGTCTAAAGGCACGACGATAATCTAAACTTGTAAGACCCGCGAACTTCCCTGCACTCGAAACTCTTATTAAAATCGTTATTGTTTATTAGCGTTCCTTTTATTTCGAGTCGTCTTTCATTGGAAATCAGACAAGGTGCGCGTTAATTGCGCCTCAACCCCTAACTCGGCGGACATCTGATTCTCGTCTTATCAAAAAGCAATTAGTAAATCTTGGTCTTGACTTCTTTTGGAAGGTGAACGACCGAATTGCGCGCGAGTGTGCTACTAGGTCTTGAAAGCTGACTATAGGTGGAATTAGTCTAAGCTTAGTTGCGGATTAGAAGAATCGATGCGCATTTGAAAGTGTAAATCAAAGCGGGGGTTAAAGAGGATCGGCAACCTCCCGTACTTGGTTCACGTCTTAGGGCACGTTGGGCGAGCCTCGGTGTAAATTCGGGCGCACTTGATGACTTAAGCCCATTTCATCCCCTTTTAGCCGGTGCTGATTTACGTTGGGGTACACACGGGCGCGGGTCTAGTCGGCAATTAACAAGGTTAGCCTGGCTAATCCCATGAATGATGTGCGCCTCTGACGGATCGCCCAACTCCGCCAAAAGCGACGCCGATTCCGACGCCCGCAGGTGCGGCGACATGCGGGCCCTGGCCCTTTCTCGGCGCCAAATCCGCCAATCTGCCCCCTGTGACTATTAACATGACAAATGCTAATATATTTCACGGCTTTCCTCGGATCACGCAGATGAAACTGATGTATTTTTCTATCTTACGTTTCTTCGTTTTCACTTGGGGCCCCGCTTTCACGCATAAAAACCGCTTTGTTTTTTGTTGTTTTTTTTTGCATAAAACAAGAACTAATTGCATTTTCTAAGACATAGCGCTTAACAAGAAAAAACGGGACCCTTCGTGTTGCCCGATCTGCGGCATGGCAATATCGCCAGGCGAGTTAGAAGGACACTTAAGTCAAGAATTGGATGTCCTATGCAAAATAAGCGGAACTGGATTAGCCGCTAGTAGGAAACGACGACAGGAATCTGGACGTCCTCCAGCTCTTCCTGGAGATAGTGGGCCGGAAGGACGTTGGGAGGTACTATCATCCACTCACTTACACTTTCAATACTAATAAGCGGCACTTGTAGACGTTCCAAAGAATTAAATCCAACCGCCAGGGACGTTTGCGACTCAAAACGCGCAAGCGAAAAATTGATGACGGGTGTATGATTTGTGTAGGGCGACTTCACAGAACTTCCGACGAGCTTAATATGCACGTGGAGCAGTGCAGAAAGGTAGTTTGAATGATTGTCTTGTCGGAGGCCAATGTGAAATATTACAGAACTCGGTTAACGACGAGGACGAAACCGTTGACGTGGAGGGCGATTCTGAACTGGAGGAGTGGGCAGAACACCAACGACAAACCTCTACTAATAACACGGCCAGTAGTACCGGAAGAGCAGACCACGACAACGAAGGCGACGATGTTATTGTCGACGGAGACGAACCGGAGGTATCGTCGTTTGGGCCGTCGCAATACACCGAAACCGACGTCGTCATCAAAAATTCACAAGACAAGAGCAAGAAAGAAAAGGCGCAAAGTCAGGTAGCCACTGTCAACTCCAGCGGCGACGTGGAAGTCACAATGGATGTCATCGTGGAAAGCGACAGCAATGTTAGTACGTCAGATGCGGAACCCAGCAGTAGGACTCAAATGCTTGAGGAGTTACGCAACAGAATTCGGCCCCTTAATGGCGAGAACGCCGGGGAAACCGCCACCAGCACAGAAACCGAGGATTATAAGTGCTTGATATGTCTGGTGAGTTTGTTAAAAATTCTTGATCATAATTGTTGATTATTGTGATTGGTCAGGAGCACTACAAGAAACCGGTTATTTCAACGGTGTGCTGGCATGTGCATTGCGAGGACTGCTGGCTACATGCCTTAGTAAGTACCGCAACCTCTACGATATGCATAATTCATTTTAATTGTCTATGTTACAGGGTAGTAAAAATATTTGCCCTCAGTGCAGTATGATCACGGCACCCACAGACCTCAGACGCATCTTCATGTAAGGATTAGGAAGGGGCCTCTAACTTGTGTACGCATTTATGTAACGCACCGTACTTTATAAAGCACTATTACTTAGCTTAGCTGAATATTGCGCGTATTCAGACATCGGCCTTTCTAATCCTTACCAACATATCCCCGAAACTTGTCCAGTTTCAGGTTGTTTTTTTTGTGATATCTTTTAGTTTCTACAAATCCAAAGTCCGTTATAAAACACACGTCTCCTCTCATTTATTCTTATTTCGCTTCTCACAAATATTCAATACTTCTAAGAGTCGTCGGTTGGTATTATAATAGATATGAAAATTAGACATTATTCAAATACTATAGTAAATGTTGGTGGTGATTATAAATATCTGCGAATGGTTTACTTTTATTCTTATTGTTGCAACCAATGTTGTTAACAATTTTAAATATTTTCTTCGACTACCATAACGTTATTTTTGTTGGAAGTGTTAAAATCGTAATGTTAAAATTAAAATATTTATGTTACTAATAATAAATATATATATTTAAAATTTGTATAATATGTCTATGTACATTATCTGTAGATATCTCTACATCTAAAATGAATAAATGAAGAAAAAAATAAATAAATGTGAACTGATCCGACTTTTTTTCCCGACTTTGTCTTAACGCGTCATCTTTACGTCACTAGATGAACGACATATTGACATAACAATGACATGATAGAAATCCGCAATTTTGTAAAATATAAATTAATTCAAAATTTTTAATGAAAAAGTTTAATTTATAAATTAGAGCAACTCCAGTCAGATGTCGAGTAAAATATCTAAACAGATATTTAAAATCTCCAAGAAAGTAGAAATCTGTAACTCGTATCTACTTATAGATCTCTATCAACTTATTAATATTAAATTTATTTGACGTTGGTATGATTTTTCAACAGATGGCAGCGCTATTGGAGTGATAATTGATCATACTCGAAATTATTAACGGTTACATAAATATTAATTCTGTAAACGGATTTGTCATCAGTATTGTGATAGAATTCACGGAAATTAATTTACAAATACTTTAAGTAATCATTTATATATTGATTGAAATTCATTTTTTATCAAAAAAAAATGAACGTTGAAAAATGTTCGAGTTGCTCGCGTTCATTGTTTGAAATGAAATACGAAAATGACTGATTCCATCACGTGTAATTTAAAACAGTTTTGCAAAATCTCATCGACATATTATAATCTTCTTATCCTCAAATACATAAATAAATTAATAAATCAGATAAATGGCGCTTATACCTTTTATGGCTTCTCCTGAAATTTTTTTTTTTTTATGTCGAGATTTGTTATTAACTTTGAAAAATGATGGAAAAATATTGAAAAACTTTCGAATTGTTCGCGTTAATTGTATGACTGAAATAAAATACAAAAATGACTCTAACAAATGAGAGAGCAAGACTGATTCCATCATGTGTAATTTAAAATAGTTTTGCAAAATCTCATCGACATATTTTCATCTTTTTATCCGCACATAAATAAATACATAAATACATCAGATAAATGGCGCTCCTACCTTTTATGGCTTCTCCTGAAATTATTCTTTTTTTATGTCGAGATTTGTTATTAACTTAACTTTGAAAAATGATGGAAAAATATTGAAAAATTTTCGAGTTGTTCGCGTTCATTGTTTGATTGAAATAAAATACAAAAATGACTCTAACAAATAAGAGAGCAAGACTGATTCCATCATGTGTAATTTAAAATTGTTTTGCAAAATCTCATCGACATATTTTCATCTTCTTATCCGCACATACATAAATAAATAAATAAATCAGATAAATGGCGCTCCTACCTTTTATGGCTTCTCCTGAAATTATTCTTTTTTTATGTCGAGATTTGTTATTAACTTAACTTGAAAAATGATGGAAAAATATTGAAACATTTTCGAGTTGTTCGCGTTCATTGTTTTATTAAAATAAAATACAAAAATGACTCTCTAACAAATGAGAGAGCAAGACTGATTCCATCATGTGTAATTTAAAATAGTTTTGCAAAATCTCATCGACATATTTTCATCTTCTTATCCGCACATACATAAATAAATAAATCAGATAAATGGCGCTCCTACCTTTTATGGCTTCTCCTGAAATTATTCTTTTTTTATGTCGAGATTTGTTATTAACTTAACTTTGAAAAATGATGGAAAAATATTGAAAAATTTTCGAGTTGTTCGCCTTCATTGATTGATTAAAATAAAATACAAAAATGACTCTAACAAATGAGAGAGCAAGACTGATTCCATCATGTGTAATTTAAAATAGTTTTGCAAAATCTCATCGACATATTTTCATCTTCTTATCCGCACATACATAAATACATAAATAAATCAGATAAATGGCGCTCCTACCTTTTATGGCTTCTCCTGAAATTATTCCTTTTTTATGTCGAGATTTGTTATTAACTTAACTTTGAAAAATGATGGAAAAATATTGAAAAATTTTCGAATTGTTCGCGTTCATTGTTTGATTGAAATAAAATACAAAAATTACTCTAACAAATGAGAGAGCAAGACTGATTCCATCATATGTAATTTAAAATAGTTTTGCAAAATCTTATGGACATATTTTCATCTTCTTATCCGCACATACATAAATAAATAAATAAATCAGATAAATGGCGCTCCTACCTTTTATGGCTTCTCCTGAAATTATTCTTTTTTTATGTCGAGATTTGTTATTAACTTAACTTGAAAAATGATGGAAAAATATTGAAACATTTTCGAGTTGTTCGCGTTCATTGTTTGATTAAAATAAAATACAAAAATGACTCTCTAACAAATGAGAGAGCAAGACTGATTCCATCATGTGTAATTTAAAATAGTTTTGCAAAATCTCATCGACATATTTTCATCTTCTTATCCGCACATACATAAATAAATAAATAAATCAGATAAATGGCGCTCCTACCTTTTATGGCTTCTCCTGAAATTATTCTTTTTTTATGTCGAGATTTGTTATTAACTTAACTTGAAAAATGATCCGTCACCTCCGACAGCAAAACTAATAATGAATGATATTGTAAAATTATGAAAAATGTTCGAGTTGTAGGCGTTTGTTATTTAACTGAAGTACGAAATTTTTTTAAATGATGAAAAAATTTGGAAAAATGATCGAGCTGTTCTATGTTTGGAATGAAGTGCGAAAATAACTTTCTAATAATTCAAAGAGCAAGTGTGATTCCATCATTGAAATTTATCAAAGACACAGAGTGAAAATATCGAGTGTCAAACTAATAATTCCACTTGTCGCCTAAAATCCAAACTCTAAATACTGATTAGATAACTTCCGGTCCGTAACGGTAGTCTAAATGGCGTTTTTTGCGCCTCGAGTTAGTCAGTCTTTTTTATCGTAGACAGATATATTATTGACACATAAAAATTTTGGAAAAATAAATGTTGAAAAATTTTCGAGTTGTTCGCGTTCTTTGTTTGATTGAAATGAAATACGAAAATAAATTTCTAACTATTGAAAGAGAAAGACTGATTCAATCATGTGTAATTTAAAATAAAATAGTTTTCATCGACATATCAACTTTTTCGCATATACATAATTAAATAAATAAATCAGATGAAGAAGCCATGGCATCTACCTATATTTTTTTTATGTCAAGAAATATTTTGAAGCACGTCCGAGCTCTTGGCGTTAGTCGTTTGATTGAAATTAAATACGACTTTTACTTTCAAACCATTCAAAGAGCAAAACTGTGTAATTTGACAAAATAGTGAAACAATATCGACACCTCATAGACTTATTCGCACGTATCAATCAGGTAAAGAAGACTTGGCACCTATCTTTCATGGCCGATTATTAGTAACAATCGAAAAACTCGGTCTAATATTTTTATAAGGTTTTGTTTGTTCAGTTTGAATATAGATTATTGTAGGTGTTAGTAATTTATCACGCTCTTTATCTCAACACAATACACTAAAATACTGTGAGACAGAGTTAAAGTGTCGACCGTCACCTTCCACAGCTAAACTAATAATGCCACTTGTCACCCAAAATCTAAATACTGATTATATAACTTCCGGTCCGTGCAGGTACTCTAAATGGCATTTTTTGCACGTCGAGTGTGTCAGTATCTATTATTTAAGAATGGAAAAATTTCACGGGCGAGTTTTTTGTGTTGATAGAGATTGTTAATTTGGTCCAATCAATGCAATATTTGAAAAAACTCAATTGCGCGCTTGTTACAAAAGCAACTGAAGTACAAAAATTGATTTCAAAAATACAATTAGCAAGATTGATTGGAAAATAATTTTGGAAAAATCTAAAGTCATGGGCCTTTTGTACATTTCATCGCTCTTACATTTTTTGTGGTGATATTTGTTTTTAATTTTGAAAAATGGGTGCAAAGTTGTGATGTTAACGATGGATTACTTGTAATAAGAAAATTCCTTTCAAATAATTCTTCTTTTTGTGTAGATATTTGATATTAATTTTGAAAAATCGCTGCAAAGTTTTGAAAAACGTTCGATTTGTAGGCGTGCGTTATTTGACTGAAAAATGATTGATGTCATCGTAGATTTCTTAACAAAACAATTTTGCAAAATTTTAAGAAGTGGCTTTTATATACATTTTTTAACTTTTACATTTTTTTGTGACGATATTTGTTATTAATTTTCTTATGTGAGGGTAAAATTACGAAAATTAAAAAAACATCGAACTGTTCGCGTTTGTTGTTTGATTGAAATGGAATACGAAAATGAATTTATAAGAATTGAGAAGGGAGCAATTTTATTTCCACCTTGTGTAATTTAACAAAATTGTTTTGCATAATCTCATCGACTTATCATCATCTTCTTCTCACATACGCAAATAAATAAATTAAATAAAGAAGATATTGACACGCTACGTCGCGGGAAAATTGAGTACTAACAGCGGGACATATAGAAAATGTGAGTCGTTCGAATTTAGTTGCGCTACTGATCGCTAGATGCCAAGCCTAAGATTTAAATCCCTACTGATGTCGCTGCCGTCCGCCAGTCATTTGTTTCACCTGATTATCAAATGTTTGCTACTCCCAAAATTCACGTGATCTTGTGAAGTCGCCAGAAAAATTTTATTTTTCCCAAAAATATGGCTTTTAAGGACTATCTCATAGTTTTAGTAGTAGCAGTATTAGGTTTAGAATGTGTGCCGGCTGCAGAATTCGTTCCTGTTTATATGTGGGGTACCAATAAGTAAGTCGAAAATTTTATTGTAAATCGAAAAAATTACGTATTAACAATGAAAACGCTTCATATCTATGTGGTATGTCGTTTCTGAGCTTTGTTATTATATATTTGTGTAAAACGTTAAATCGGAGTCATATGATTAATTCCAGAATGTCCGAACGTGTTCCTGCTTTACACAAAATAAGCGAAGAGTCGTTCAAAGACACACTTTTGGAGTATTTGAAAAACGATCCTTACGTTATTGTTTTTGCCGAACATACTGTAAGTTTTATCATTAGTGAGTATATTTTTATTGTTGTGATGTTCCAGTTGAGTCCTGAAGATTTTGCTCAACACGACCAAAACGGGGACATTGCGTTCCCCAACATTCTCTCCCTAAAAAAGCTAGCAAGTTACGTTACTTACAAGCCTTATGTACAAAACCCAATAGGTGCAGTAAAGCAACTTAACAAGCAAATCACTGAACTATCAATCAGTTCTCTGCTGAGTCGATCAAATGTGCCTAAAAATAATATCTTGATCATCGATTTGAACGATGCCAAAGAGGATGAACAGCGGTTCCACATGCTAAAACGTCACGGTTTGTTCATAATACAAGTTTTGTCCCAATTAATTTCCAATTAATTTTATATTTCAGACTCTGATGTTTTTTCTATTTATCAAGATATTGCCGAACAACATGAGAACGTCTTGGCATTGTACACGGCCCATCATACTTCATGGGTACTATGAAATATTACGAAAATGAACAGTGTTCTAGGTTTCAATTCCAGGTGGCCCCTGACGAGATTATTCACCGGAAATCGAGAAGTTTGCTTGAAGACCCGAAATCGGACTCAAGTTTTTCATTTGGGACAAACGATTTGTTATTATACTTGCGGTCTAACGGAATTTTCAGGAATAACAACAAGGCGTAAAAACTTGTACAAAACATTTGTTGGATGATTTTATTATTTCTATTATTTAGGGTCAACATTACGTCAACTGCCAAGTTCACTTCAACTCGAACCACCGCAAGTAATCTCGAAACAGTTGTGGGAACCCTGTCTGCTGCAGATGGTTTGAATATTATGTACATTATTAGAATTGGGTTTTTCGTCTTAAAAAAAAATAATGCGTTTCAGATTCACTATAGAGTTAAACAACAAGACTGGTTACTGGAAAGTAAAAGGAATTAAAGTGGGAAACTATGATTTGGTGAAGATTAACGAGTTTTATGCCCCACGCGGCTTCTCCTACCATTGCAGCACATTTAATTTGACCAATATATTTAAAAATGCATCATTGTATTTGCCAGGTTTCCAGGTATTAATTATAAAATTAATAGTAGTAGTAAAATTATTATTTATTTTTTTTAGATTCAACCCAACCCAAAGAATGGTACATTCGGCGATGCTTACAGCTGCATTGGATTTACGTCAGTTCCCATCTGGTCTGGTTTGTTTGTAACGTTTATTTTGTTACTGATTGTCACATTTGGTCTAACAATGATGATGGATATTAAAACGATGGACCGTTTCGACGATCCCAAAGGGAAAACAATTACAGTTTCTGCATCTGAATAAATTGGGTGAATGTTGGATGTTGGGGCCAATGTCCAATAGTCACACATTAGTTATGCCTTCCACATATAGCTCAGTATTGCACCTGAACAGAATTTTTTCTTCGTGGCGCTGT
Organism: Eledona agricola; assembly: GCA_964023215.1. Lineage (NCBI taxonomy): Eukaryota > Metazoa > Arthropoda > Insecta > Coleoptera > Tenebrionidae > Eledona > Eledona agricola. Next base: position 16,696,795 of record OZ026862.1, on the reverse strand, counting down.
CTTGTGATATCTACAAAAAATTCCATTCTGCCAGTTCTGTCAGGTTGCAATTGTAGGCTTAACTGCCGTGGCTTGTCTTTCTATATCTCTAGGACTTGGTCATGCAATGAAATACTCCATACTTACGAAGGTGGTCCCAGGGATATAAAGACCTAATTTATATACACAGTTTATATTATATGTATATATATGACAATAGTATTTTTAACATATTTTGAATTTCATATAAATGGTTAACTGTTGTTCAGGTAGTTGTACAATAATTGTTAACGGAGTAGCCTTGACGTTGTTACTAGGAAGAAACGAAGCTTAGTCTGCACCACTTAAACGTGCAACCAAGTTCTCATACCAAGTCCTCATATTTGTTAAATATGTTTTGTAATATAGAGAATATTTTGTAGTCATGTTATTGTATAGTATTATATTTTAAGCGTGACCATAGTTTTGTTCTCTTTCATTCGTTTAGTTGTTCTGTTCTTTGGAAGTGCGGGCACATTTGGTCTTTAGCTTTAGATTAAAGGTGTTGGGCTGTTACTGATGTATATATAATTAGGTTTGGTTCTCCATTCACTTGTTCACATTTCATTTGATGCCAAATGTAGAAATAATGTCATAATAAATTATTAATATTAGTATGCAAGCATAATTATTTCAATTATTCCATGGAGCGTGCATAATGCATTGGCGGTGGTGAAAATGTCAATGCTTTGCCAAATGAATGAGACGATATTTGCAAAACTCAAAGGGTAAAATAACAGAAACTGAGACAAATGGTGCGAAAAACTTTAAAAATATGAAATTTACATTCGGTATTTCTATGAAACACTCTGTATATTTTAAAATCGTTCCAGTATTGCGCCATCTATCTATCATTCGTTACATAATCCGCATTTTTTTAACTACAATTTTTGCGTTGTCATGAAAAAACTGTTAACGAGCAACATCAATTACGGTGATTACTAGTTATAATTATTGTTTGCCTTATAATTAAAAAATAAATAAAGTTATATAATCATAATGATAGGGGGTGCTAGCATCGCGGGTCAATAAACGTCAGTAATAATGGCGGATATTGTTTAACTGTCATATCTTTGGTTTGCTATTATTACACTTAGGCGAAGAAATGTTCAATTTCTAAATATGCTGGATATTCCAGAATGGATCCGGATCCTAATGGAAATATAAAGCGTGGTTTACCAAGGTTGAGAGAAATAATACGAAGGCAACGTCAAGACTCAGATGTAAGTCATAAATATTGCCAACAACAATGAGTTCTTAGGTTAATTCTCTTCGCAATCACTTCTCCCAGATTTCGTTTCACGAGTTTTATTTGTTTATTACGCGCACTTTTATTTGGTTATTTGATTTCAGATAATTTTGAATTAAACCGGTTGTAAACTTTTCGAAGATGGAAGATATGAAAAAATTGAAACTGGAATTTAGTATGACGCTTAAAGAAATTAGGGCTGCTGTTGAACAATTCGACAAAGCTATGCTTGAGCTTGGAACTTATGACTCGCTAAAAACGGTTAAATCTTTTAAATCTAGCTACCACCATATTATTTTTATCCCTTATTAATTAGAAATTTCAGTCATTGATGCTGCTTGTTTTATTCTGATTGTAGGGATGTGGCATTGACTCTCCTGATCTTGAATTTATATATGATGACACTGACACTCATCCCAATGAGATTTCCGAGCTTTACAGCTATACGGAGCAGCCCGAGCTCATGCTTAATGTCAAAGCTTTCGAGGATCAGATGGAGCAGTACAACTTGCCGCCCAGTTGGCAAAGGCTCTCCCTTGACCAGCGAAAATCGGTAGTAATGAAACTGCTCGATCAGCTAGAAGTCAGCAGTAAACCTCTCAGAATGAGAGCTGTCAGATGTATTTTGTACATTGCTCAGGGTTGTTGGGCCGAAATGCAATCGGATGCCGAACAACAGCAATGGGCCAGAGTCAATGTTGTTCTGCTTTACCAGTTAGGCGTTTTTAGTGCATTTACTGATCTGCTTAATATAGAAATTGAGTAAGTTATTATCTACGTTTAGTGTTTTTACTTCTATCGTTGTTATAGGAATAGTACTGCAGCCCATGTTGCTATGAGAAAAATCGCCGTTTCTTTAACAGATTCACAAGATCTGCGTGTTATATTATCTGTGTTATACACAATAACTGAGGTTATTAGAAATGAAAAAGATTCAGGTTCCACTGAATTTCAAATAGATGTTGACGCGTTTTGTACAGACCTCGGTAAATTATTAATAATAGTCCATTTCATTCGTATTAATTCTCCCATTTTAGCTTCCTCGGATGATGAATTACTCATTGTTAAATTATTAGGAATGGTCACGCGATTCTGTAGTGGGGCAGCTCCCCATTTTCCCATGAAGAAAGTTTTGTTGCTATTGTGGAAATTAATTCTTGTGACTCTAGGCGGAATGTCGGCTTTAAAAGATATCAAGGATGAAAAGCGCGCTAGAGCCGGTCTTCCAACTTTGGACGAAGACACTATGGAAATTGCCAAAACGATGAGGGCTTCTTCTCCACCCGCCAGTGCCTCTGACCTTCTGGAGGCGCAGAACCAGAAGAGAAATACGAGACCATTCAGAAGGGTCAGTAATTTATATTGTCTAAGTTCGCAACTTGGATACTCATCATCCGTACTTTTATGAGTTTCGAATTCAGAATATTACGAGTAATTCGTGCCCCTAGTAAAACTACTAATTACTTTATTTTTCCTGTTTGATTTCATTTGATGCTTGAAAACTGACATATTCAGGTTGTCTCATTTGTAGGGCCTTGACGCTGAGAGATATCGAAAAAATTATTTTTTTTAGAGGATTTAAATGTAATTTTTTTTCTTTTTTCGATATCTACTAGTGCCTCAAATCATCAAAATTTGGTGTGACACTATTAATCTACTAGTGCTATAAAAAATCGACAAAAAGCGTTGAAAAAGGCATTAAATTTATTCTTTAACAGTTTAGTGTTGTGCAGCTTCCTCAAAGTTTGCTAACAATTCTTGAAACGTTCAGAACTGAACATTTTGTTGATGTCCATTACGCATTTCCGCGCATTTTTTAGGATTACCAAAATAATAATCAAGATGAAGAAGAAGTGAGGTTTATTAGTTCTGAATAATTAATGACACAAAAAGCATTTTTTACCTAACAATATGTTTAAAGAGATCACGTATATAGAAAGTACTTGCTGCAAATAGCCCTCGTTGTCATTGGAGCTTGTTTTTATTGCACGAACAGCTCTGATGGTTATATGTATGTTATCTTGAATTTTTATGAACTTGTTAAATATTGCAGAATCTTATGAAGCAAAGCAGCCTTGATGACCACGAGTCCCTGGGTATGGAGTTGGATGCGGTGGGCGACAATGGCGACGACCTTGGCGAACTCTCCGAGTTCGACGAACGACGTCCCGATAACAATCAAATGTACAACAATTACCAAAACAGGCCTACGTCGCCCCCTTTGCAAACCAACGTAACGATGCCGAGAGGCCTGCCCTGGAAGCCGAAAGTGCGCCAAAAAGATATCGACGCGTTTCTGGACACGGCCCGTTTAAAATTTGTGGGATACAGCTTGCACGGGGACAGAGATAGTTTGGCGGGCCTTCCGCTACCGATCCACGAAGGTGTGAAAACGCTCAAGGATCACGTTTACACGTCTTTGGCGGAATTACAAATTTTGAAAGAAGAGGAAATCGCGCGGAATCCGCTATCGACGTCTGAAGGCGAAATCGACATGACCCCCACGGAGATCTTATACCAGGCCATGCTGCCTAACTTACCCCAGTATATGATAGCTTTACTTAAAATATTGCTCGCTGCAGCTCCTACCTCGAAAGCTAAAACCGATTCTATAAATATTATGGCGGACGTACTGCCAGAGGAGATGCCGTAAGTCAGCGAATTTCGCCAATATCCGGTTGTTTCACCTAGTTTTTTAGAATGACAGTTTTGCAATCTATGAAGTTGGGAATCGATGTAAACAGACACAAGGAAATAATCGTTAAGGCTGTTTCTGCGATTCTACTCTTACTTTTGAAACACTTCAAGTTGAATCATATATATCAATTCGAATTTATGTCGCAGCATTTAGTGTTCGCTAACTGTATACCTCTGGTTCTCAAGTTTTTCAACCAGAATATTATGGCATACGTTGGCGCCAAGAATGTGTAAGTTTTTTGACCTGTTTGCTTTGCACGCCTTCTTATTGTTTTTCAGCATTCCAATATTAGATTTTCCTTCTTGCGTAATCGGCGATCAACCAGAACTAACCGCTGAAAGTTTGGAAATCGGGGATGCGGCGCCGTTTTCTTGGAGGAATATGTTTTCCTGCATCAATTTACTGAGAATACTTAACAAACTAACAAAGTGGAAGCATTCTAGAATAATGGTATTTCCTCCTCGTTTTATTATTAATTCTTTTATGTTGGACGTCCGTTTAGATGCTGGTAGTGTTCAAATCCGCTCCAATTCTAAAACGTACATTGAAAGTGAGACACGCAATGACGCAGCTGTACGTGCTGAAACTATTAAAAATGCAAACTAAATATTTGGGACGACAGTGGCGAAAATCGAACATGAAGACGATTAGTGCGATTTACCAAAAAGTTAGACATCGCTTAAACGACGATTGGGCTTATGGAAATGGTACTTTTGCGTAATTATTTAGTTGTGTTGTTTGATGATACATTGTTGCAGATTTGGACGCGAGGCCTTGGGATTTCCAAGCCGAAGAGTGTGCACTAAGATCGTCAGTGGATAGATTTAACAACCGGAGGTATACACAAGCGAATGTAAGTGGAAGAGTATGTAAATACGTACAAGTAGACAAGTTTAATGGTTTTACAGCAGGACAGCGATTTCATACCTGTGGACAACTGTTTAAATAGCGTGTTGGGGACCACCTACGATCTATCAGATAGTTTTAAACAACACTATCAGTTGTGGTTGGAACAGGAAGTTTTCGGAAACACGATCGAATGGGAAAAATTACTCTTAAACCAAAAAATATAGAACATTTTGATTTGAATTTTAAAGCGGGAAAAACATTAAGAACCAAGAACATCACTGCAATAATCAAGGAACAAATATTAATTCAATTCATGCATTGTGTTGAGATTTTTTTTATATTTATTATGAATGTAGGTTAAACATTAGGGTAAACCAGAGGTGGCACTCTTGTGTAATGTTTCATTATGTTTAGTCGATTATGTTGTATCATATTCTTTTTACGTTGCCGGCATTAATCGTGGGTAGATATATTAATTTCTTTTTATATTTATTATGAATGTAGGTTAAACATTAGGGTAAGCCAGAGGTGGCACTCTTGTGTAATGTTTCATTATGTTGTATCATATTCTTTTTACGTTGTCGGCATTAATCGTGGGTAGATTAATTGAATTCTCTTGCTAAGAATTCAATCCTTTCTAAAAAAATGCTTTGTTTACTTCAGTATTTAAATATATTTGCTACATGAGGTGGGTGTTTTATTCGCAATCGCGTCAAACTTACATTTCTTCGGTAGCAAACACCAGTATAGCGATCGATTAATTTATTACGTAATATTTACTCTAAAAAGTAACCCGAAAAGCAATTGTAGAAGTTAGAAACTTGATAAATAAAAAACTAACCCATTGATTGATTATAATTCTAGTTCTTAGTATACAAGTATAAGTCGAGCTACAGTTTATGGTATAAAATAAAAAAATCCTTTGTAAAAAAAGTGTTAGTTTGACGTCTGAAATAAAAGTTTTTTAAGTGGCCTGTAATTTGTTTTCAAGAAGAAACCGTCAAAGCCTGTTTCAGTGCATCGAAATTTAGATGCCATTCGCTTATTTTACAGCGAAATGAGGCTCGGGGTAGCTCTAACGTGAATTTTGTGGTGTTAAGTGTTGGTATTAAATAAGTCCAAAATACTGATATTTGAAGTGAGGAACGGAACATACGCACGCAATCGAGTATTTAGACAAGAATTTTCGGAAAGTTCCACAGTAAAAGTAAACTTACTGGTTCGCTTTATTTCCAACAAGACAAAGCAAAAGAAATCGAACCTAGTCACCCGAACTTACTTTACATCGACGATGTAATGGGTTTTGTAATAACCAAAAAAGAGAAGAACATGCAAGACTCATATTTCTATTTATATGTATATAAAAAGCGCAATTACTGACACGACTAATGCATCCATTATTCCATAGATTTGTGGCAATTTGAATAACCGATCGATTAAGCGATCTTGGTCAAATCGGCGACATTGTCTGGAAAAATCAATTTTCTTAGATTAAGATTTAAAACAACCCAGTACATCAATTAAGACAATCAACCACCTAGAAATAATTTATTCCTTGAATTTACCCTTCGCTTCATTTCTACTCAATCTCAGACCAATTTATTATACAGCCTCACTTTGTACTAATACCCCCAAAATAAACAATTAACACTATAATGAAACAGTCGCAAGAATACACAAATACGGAAAGCTACCGCGAATTTCTAATAAAACAAACGAAGGCACAAAAGCGGGAAATAAGTGGGATTTTCGGTTTCCGCTTTATAAATTGTCGTTTCCGACATTATTTAAATTCGGAAATTAATTTTCGATATAATTGTGACTTGGCCTGACTATTGGAGAGGAGAGCTTATTATACAAACGTACAACAAAAATGAGTACTGCAATATGTACCTCAAGAGAAAAAATAATGGAGTTAGATAAATATATTCTCAACCACCTCTAAGAAAAATGCTTACACACTTTTATAAAATTGCCTTGTTTAGATCATTATTTAAATATATTTGATACATAAAGTGAGAGTGTTTTATTTGCATTCTAGTTTTTAAAATACAAATATAAATCGAGCCACAGTTTAGGGGATAAATGAAATGGTTTGGTTTTATTGGGCTTTATTAGGTGAATTTATTCAAACGTGCGTTATTATTTTGCTTTTTAGCTTAGTTGCACACAAGGAAAAGGCTGCATTAAAATCAGATTTTTTGCGATAAATTAAAAGATAGTTCCTACATAATCAAAATTTGAAACAAGGGATGGCAATTTAATCTCGCCTATAAATCCATAACTTAACTTTTCCTATTTTCAACTGGGCAAAGTCCGTGATTTTCAGAGCGCCCTTGTTTTTAAAAAGATTGACCTCCCCTGCTTTAAAGCTTATGTTGTATTGTAAGTGTTTCGCGCAAAAATAGCAGAGTTTAGTGTTCCCCGGCTTCAAAAAGTTTGAGAACTACGAGCTTCCAACTGATCGTAATAGCACTGTGCAAAAAGAAGTGGGCATGCAACCAGTAATTAGAGTTGCCTAAATTTCTGGTGCGGTGCGCTTCAAACTCAAAGGGTTAAACACTTTACTCGCGATTAAACGTAATTGATTTTAAAAAGCTGGTCAAATACAAAGGCATGTGTGTGAAACCATGAAGTTTGAAGGAAATTAAAGTATTTTGCTTGCGAGGGTTTCGAATATTTAGAATTTAGTTAAAATGGAACGATGTAATAAGATTTTTTTGGTAAACAAACACACGACTTAAAAAATTCAGCTAGAGAACCCGTGGCCTTTACAAAAAAATAGTTTGTGTAATTGCTTTATATTCAATATCAAAATTAGCTACCAATGAATTCATTTAATTACAATAAAACCTAGTGATACAAATACGGTTTTAAAAGGGAATTAATTCTACTATAAGCTCGCATTAATTTAAATATTTGTGTATTTGCTCATGCGTACGGTTACTACCGCAACGCAGAATTCTGCATTTTTCGTCAAGCACATATCTAGAATAGATGGCACTAAAAGTTCTGTGTTCTTGGGCATCCTTCCTTACCTCTCAAGTGGCATTGATATTACAATATCCTTGTCTAGCAGGAATTTCAATAATTTAATTCAACCCTCATGTGCTAATTTTTAAATGTAATTTCATACATTGTTGGATTTTTACAAAATATGTTATTAGCAGCAATATTATTGGCCACCTAAATCTTACCGAAAATAATTGTGCAAATTAATAAAAATTTACTATTTATTTTTGATATTGCATAATTTGTAACATGTTATCCAAGGATTTGAAATTTAATAAATTTATTAGTTTGCAGCGACTAATATATTGCCGAAATCCTGCTTCTTCGAACAGCTACATAAACAATTTTTTTGGGAAAATAATTATAAATCGAGGCAAATTTCGCCTATTTTTTCAAGCGAGGGAAGTAAACAAGTCATATCACGATCTTTAACCCTCCATAAGTGGCTGAAATATGGAAACGGTGACTGGCATAGGCAAAGTGGTCGTAAAATGAAACTACAAAGAATGCCGTTTAAGCGAAATATGTGCAAAGTAATTCTATATAGATGATAAAGCACCATACAGGATATTCCTTTGTATTTTAACTTTGAAAAATGGTTGTTATTTTGCTTCATCTTTGAATGTTTTAAAGTATGATCCGCTTTCGAACACGAGCGAGAATAAATTATTCTAATAAAGATTGCGGGTTTGAATAGGATTTTGGACAGGACTAGGCGACTTTAACACTTTAACGGCACTTACGACTGTAAAGCTGGTACGTGAGTCCGGTTTAGTTCGAGATTTGATTATGCTTAAATCATCCAATTATTATTATTATTACTGCGTGTTTAACGAATCATATTTATTGTAAAGTCAAATTAAACAGCAGTTGGAACGTAGTAATTCCAACTACATTACAACTCTGTGGAATTTGATTTGTCCGATTTAATACATTAGGGAATGAATTTCTTGCTGGCTGAGCTAGATTTTTCGATATCGAAGACGCAGTTTGCAACCGGCAACAGGTATTATTTATTCTTATTTCACAAGCTTCGATTAGATTTAATGAAAGTTGCGGATACGTACAGATATAGAAGCGGCGCTTGGAAAACTTCTCAACAACTCCGAGTGATATTGTGGCTTTTTTAATTGATTCGGGGAAAGAAACGAAAAACACCCACGGGTATTGTGTGAAAGGGCTTCGGAGAGAGGTATTTGATAAAGTACGTCTAAAGATTGAAACTAAAGCATTTTCTTATTTAATTCCATTTTATCTGGGAGTGGTAGGAAGTTTCGCAAAGTTTGTTGAAAAAGTTGTGCCCGTTAGTCTTTGCCTTCTGGTGTTTACATTTGAAACGTATTATATTGATAAAATGGACAAGATATGATGTTTAAAATGAGAAATTTTGTTGCTAGATTGCTTACAGAAACGTTGCCCAACGTATTGTTGAAAAATAAATGGAAGATTGCGGTTAAGGTGCTGGCTTCACAACAATAAAATGATTCGGTCGTTTCGTACGATAATGAAGACTTAGTGGTCGTTTAATGCGACCTGCAATTTCGGCGGAAGTTTTTCAGTTAACTATCAAAGAGAAGATTTATTTCCTATAATTAGGGAAAACAAATTAACAGCAGACCGAAAGCTTTCACAGTGCTAAAAGCTCGTGAACTTTAATTAGATCGCGATTTTGCAAATGAAGGAGACTTCGAAAAGTGTAGTGTAGAAATAAATAAATCCCGGAATGCCGGCATTTATCATGAGTAGCGCTATCCAGAATGACAAATGGATGCTTTTCGATTCGTTGTGCCATCTCCAGATATATATGTTTAAAAGTATCAAGCTGCAGATTCAACTTGCACAATGCTGCCATTTCCTAACCAACTGGCGGTTTCATCCAAAATTCTCAAAATTCATGATAAATCAGCCGCTGTATCAAAATATGTCTTAAATAAAATTTCTGGCGTGATTAATGGAAATAATTATCTGAAAAATAAACGGCAAGAAGCTTTCCTGTACTTATTGATTGGCAGCTTTGTTGTTGACGATACAAATTTATCCGTTTACCCCACAACTTTCCCCGCCAGGTAATTAAAATGACTCGACGCATTTAGAACAAGAAAGAAGAATTCCATTATACAAAACAGCCAGAAACCTGACAAAAACAATATCATTAACTGAAAACTAGTTTCCGGAACGATTTTTTCTAGCGGCGCTGTTTTTCCAGAGAAGCACGCACGTAATGGTTCAGCCGTTGCAGTAATTACACAAATTACACAAATCGCCGCACTATGAACTTTTCATTTCGATCAATACATCCAAAATGTTGTATATGTAAAAAAAATAAAATAAAAATATTTTTACTTAACCAAGTCAGATTTGCGGAGATGTTGCCCGGAATTAGTTTTGTGTGCGGCCGATTTGAAAGAAGACGTTCTGAATAGTCGGGTTTTACGCCACTTAATTATCACTTTAAGCTCATTCTATTTCACGCCATCATTATTTTAAGTATTACTCTCAATTGAAACCGTCTCATTAATCATTTCGCCAAAGTCATTTGTTTGTTCTCCATGAATATTTGTAATAAATATAGTTCAAAGAGTCTTTGAAGTTGGTTCTAGTTTAGCAAGTTGGTGAGAGTAATGCTTTTGTTCATTGTTTGTACTTTCTACCAAACATTTTTGCTTCCAACTCTCGTTTTACTATCAATAAATTCTGCATGATTTAACATCCGCCGTTGACGCTGAACTTTCCGAAAATATTTATTTCGTTCGGCGATACTTTTTTCGTCTTATTTATTAGACGAATTATACACGAAACCCCAGAAATGAAAAAGTACTTTAACTTTCCGCGATCTTAATAGCCTGGAGCGCTTTCGAGCTTTTTTGTATGAGATAAAAAACACTATTTAAAACGGACAGCCCGACTTCATTTCATGTTCGGTTAAGTTATTATTATTTTTTATCATTTTTATGATAATCGTGATTTACTGAACGTTACTTACACTTTTTATCTCCCTAAATTCGGTTAATTCCCGCACTCCAGTGAATTGCAACCACTAATTTTTACATTATTTGCGTTTGAAATATTGGCAAAATAGCATTTCTAATTCATATGATTTATAAATTGTTTAAAAATTATAATTTTCCTAATTATAGTTTTGTCAAGTTTCCTGTAAATACATTATAATTTTGCTACACCACATGCTTTTTCTTATGGTACAGCAAATGATAAACTTAGGATTCTGAGTGGTATTCCAACTTACCTTCTTTAATATACAGCAAATGTGATAAATTCCATATATTATTTCTCAAAGGTGTTTTTTTAGGTACGCCATATTTTCCTTAATACTTCATCAAAACCAATGATTGAGCCATCATTTTGAAGATTACCTTCACCGCTATCGGCAAAAAATAAACAAACAATTCAAAATGTTAATGTTTTTGTTTTAATTATTATAAACCGTATTTTGGTCATAGCACCATCTATTGAATTTTTCCCCACTCCACAAGCGCATGCCCATTCCAAGGGATAAAATGGTGAAACGAACATGATTGCGATGCGAATTATTCGCAGTGGGTCAACTAGTATTGTCATATTTGTTAGAATTGGTTTGACGTAACAACTTATTATAATAAAATAAGCCCGGAATATTTTAAATGTCGCCATATTAAGCATTTAAAATTTTTTTGCGTGCATGATTTTTTAGAAATCGTGCTTTTTAGACTCATCTCACCCTCGATTCCGGTTTCTTCGTGGCCGGTCGTCAATTTAAACGTGCCAATTCTAATCTAATAACTCGGACCTCGGCTCGGAGCACATTTTTGAGAGGACGTTTTTCTTGTAATTGAAAATACGAACGATTCGTTCTGTTTGTGGTGGTTGCGTTATTAACAGACGCTTTATCATATCGACATGATTAAATCGTTTTCCACAAAGGCTTTCGAGTTGATTTCAAAGCGCCTCGGTTTCAATCTCCTCTTAAAATTGCGCCAATAGATTTAATTAATTGCATTAGTCAAGTGTGGAAATGTGCCGTTTTTACTGGGACCTAGACGCTGCCGCTCTTCTGGACTGCAAAAGCATAATGGTTCGACTTTGCAAAGCTACTTAGCCTGACAAATGCCTTTGTTTCTGTTTCTTTTCCTCGTTTCTGCTTGTCTTGAACGCTGGTAATTGAGAGGGACCATAAACTTCCATGTCAAATGAAACTAGTAGACTATTCTTATGGCCGATTAAGTCTAATACGATATCTGACCAATAGTTGATAGTTATCTCTTGAAAGCGGAAGCGGCATGAAAATAATATATTTAAACTCGAGACCTAATTAGCCGCTTTCAAACACAAAGAAAATATTGAAGCGTATTGGAAATTCGTCGGTGGTTATCGACGTTTGCAAGTTTAAATATGATCAAAACGTTTTTGTAAATTATGTGTGCTCTTCTGCACGCCGCTCTTCGCGGCGAATGAAAATTCATTCGGTTTTTATTATTCTTTGAAAGATTTGGGAGTCCAACCCGGAGGCGCTGATTGTTTCAGTTTTAGTTTAAGCGCATCAATCACGACTAACGTCAGCACAGAGGATGAACCGAGAACCTTGTTTACACAAAGACAATGTGAGGTAGGAGCTTAATCAGGACAGTCACACGATCTCGCCGATATTTTTCAGCGGTTTCTGCGTCAGACCGTGAGCCTTGCTTGATATTATTAAATTATTGTGCAAAACGGTTGGGCACATATGTCGACACTGCGTACCCCAGTCAGGGAGGACGGCAGCGGTCAGCTACCCCCAACCGGGGGTGCATATGTGTCGTGTGTAATTGTATCTATCACATCGCACAGACCCCAACAACTTAATCGACCTAATGAACACGGTTGTCGAATGGAACAGCGAACAAATCGTTTAATTACGGCATAGTCCAACGAATGCGGCCTGGGCGACATTCCTGCCACCCACCTGCAGACTGGACGTGCAATTTTCGCCCCCAAAAGACCCCCGACTCGAAATTGCCGAGATCAAATATAGAAAGCGCGTTATTTGCGTGTCCGTCTAGTTTTAAAAGTATGAACCCAAATTAGTTTAGCAAATCACCGCCTATGGAGTTTGACGATAAATTTTTTCCCAATTTGCAAATGTCATCTTTCGGATATCAATATTTACCAACTTCTCCAAACTTTGCGAGTTAATTTTCAGCCTTCTACGCCCCAGGTTCATCCCTAAAAAATAACGGACGCTTGATATCGTTGGAATTACATTTTCTCCAATTTCACAAATTGTATAAAACTTTTATGTTTCCATAAACATTTCCATCAATTCGAGCACAAAACTTAATTAATTTGTTTATTTGGCCACTTTTATTTAGGCAGCTCGGACTTTTACTACTACCAACGAACAGCGAAGGAAAGTTGTGCAGTTTCAACCCTTGCGTAAGCACACAATCAAATCTAAAAACTACCACGCGGGTATATTGCTAAAAAGTTTAAACGAAATTTTTCGACCAACTTGCATATCTGCAATAGTTAGAAAGTGCGATGGTCGGCCCTCGATTTATTTACATACCTGATCAACTTCCATTCTTTTTAGTTTAAGTATAGGAATCAGAAAAGGGGATGATAAGAGATCGTCGACCTAAATTGCAAGGATGAAAAATGGGGAAAACCGAAATCTTGAACTTTCGAGTTCGATGCGGTTGAACACAACAATACGAATAAGCGAAAATTATCCGTAAAATTTGTGTTTATGGCCTGCTCGTTCTCGTATTCACATTTCTTTCAACTCTCACGTGTCACATCAAGCCCCAAAAGCACCCATCAATTTATCAAAATTCGTTGTTAGGCATTTATTTATCATAAAAAAGATTGCATAAGTAAATGAACGACGGCGTCACAGATGAAATTAAATACACAAAGATTGACAAAAATTAAAAATGGTCGTTTCTGGTGTAAAAACATCTATCAATAGGTTTAGATCAGCGCTCGGAAGAGCGAACAGAGTGGCAGGAAATTCATCAACCCTAACTTGATGCAAATAAAACCGCGTAGAACATTTTGTCATTTATCTTTTCAGCATCCCTTTTAGTCAACATGAACTTCAATCCAAAACTTTCTCCGATCGCTAATCGATAACAATCCATTATACCTCATAAATTTCACTTTCTGTATATTGGAAACGATGGATGCACTGTTGCATGACCGCCAAGTTTGAACGGATTCAAACGAACGAGCGAATATGTTAAACTAAGCAGCTGGAATCTTCTCGGAGCTGGAAACTGCGGCTTTGATGGAAACCTGCTATGATAGCGGCGATAATCAGCATTGAAAATGCGCAGCTTGTTGAAATTCAACGGCGGGCGGAATTGCACAAAAAACACCGCTCGAATTTTCACCGCTCAAAAATTTGATGCGGTTAAAAGGCCTTTTGACAGATAATATTCTATATCCGAATAAATTTTAGCTTATGAACTCCGATTAAGTTAATGCGACTTGCCCCACCCTTAATTTTTTTAGCGATTTAGATGCGAGATAAACGCATTTGCCAACGAGGACCTGAAAATGATTAATCGATATCAAATTTTCTACACACTATTCATCACTTCTTACGCTTACAATCAAGATTTGCCCTTTTCCATCGACAACTTCGGGCGGAAAACCCTAAAATTATTCGTTTTATGCGAAGACAATTAGAATCGTGTTTAAGATTTTGGTGTTTTAATTTATCCTTTGTGCATTTACTAGAAACGATGAATTGCCGGATTTAATCCGATTGGTTAATCTGCGACTGTCGACTATTCCATTGATCTGATATAATTAACAAACCGCCTTTGTTTAGCATTATTGCGCAGAGCGTTTGAGTGATCCAGTTCAAATGAGTATACTTGAAAATTTTGAAGGGAAAGGGTCATTCGGAATTGACTAGAGCGATTGATAAAAGTCGGAATATCCGGTTGGGTTTAATCGAAGCTCTTTTTTCGCTGCTATATTTCATATTAACTGTTTGTTCGGCAAGCACATTCCATTTAAAATGTTTTGATTTCGTAATTTAAATTTACCGGGCGAAATCAATTAAATTTCTGTTTGAAACTCAGATTAATCGTAAAGTAGCGCACGATAATTGTTTGATGTTGGTTTTAATTAAAAATGAATGTTTGGTGCGGGTAAATTTGGCGTAAAAACCCAAATAAGTGGTGGACATTTTGAAAACAAGACAAATGTTTCTGTTTTGTGACAAAACGATACGTGAGTGTGTTAAACGATAGAGGGAATCGAAATCGATTCGAAGGGCGTTTAATCCGTAGCTGACTTAAGACAGTTTAATCCACATACGTGAAAGGAATTTATCCTTTTTCGTATTTAAGCTCGGCACAAAGGAATCTCACTTTACACAATATTCAGAGAAATTAATCATTCGCAAATAATTTAATGCAGTGTAAAGAACAAACAAGGGAAATACTCTTTATTTGTTGATGGCTTAAACACTAATTGAAGCGTACACTCCAAAAACCTCTACCGAGTCTCGATTTTATGTCACAACCAGAACGATACAAAAACATAATTTTCACTCTTGACTTATACACTCTAATAATACATAGTTGACGATCACTGATAATGATAAATTGCCTTATCGATAACGAAATTATGATTCCACCTACAAAAACCGGCGACAATGAATTACAAATATTAAAATTAATGATTTGTATGCAAAAATTGCTATCTGCACTGTTCGTAATTTCATGCTGTTCTCTACCAAACCAAACGCCAATATTTCAATTTTTCAACTGATACAAAGTGATCGCGATTTAATCGGCCGTTCATGTCACATTGCAAAATGAAAGTATTTCGTTTGTTTGAAATTTTTACTCTAGTGTTCATTTCATTGTTGTTTTGATTGTTTGTGACTATTTATTTATTTAGGGTAGACAAACAATGTGCAAAATATCGTTGAGCGAATATATTTTGAAAATGTAAAATGTACTTTTCTCTTATTTCCTTTCCTTTTACAAATATTTTTGTACATTTCGGTGGTTTTTAAATGCTGGAATCAGCGTAATCGCCTCAACTCATTTTTGGTGTATTTGTTGTATTAACAAATAATTCAATTAGCTTTTCCCTTTTTTTTAACGTAAATTGAAATTTTACAACTGAGTTGAGTGGTGTATTTTACTGATCCTGTAAAGCAGCTGCACGTTAGGAAAGAAAGCTCAATTTTCGCCCCGCATTTTCGCTTTGTCCCACTTTTTAATTTGGCGTACGCACAAGTTTGTCGATTCTCTTGAAGACGAGGGGCGTTGATGAAGCCTTTTGTGGCCGTTACATAAACATCATCCCTAGAATGAGCAATTTCCATAAAGTTTACGTAGAGCCGATTGATATTACACATCGGAAGAAGGAGAAAAGTTTTATTTTCTCTAAGTGAAAGAAATTGTGGGGCGGATTACGTTTCCATAAATCATAAAACAGCGATATTTAGAAGAAACGAAAATGCAAACGGGCAAACGAAAATCCTTTCAATTAAGTTTGGATTTGTCTTTAACGATGCCAGGGGCGCGAGCTAATGACTATATTATCAGTCCACAAAATGTGCGCGGTTCTATAATAAAAAACATTTGTGGTTCCGGTTTGTGATCTCTGGAACAACGATCCTTTAGGAATTTCACTACCTGACTCCTTTATTCCGGGTCATTAATTTTTCCTAGTTCTAATTATTAATAACTACTGTTTTTTCAGCGAGTCTTTTGATAGTAAAGCGGTTCCGCTTATAATCACTTAATGATTCCCTTTTGCAAAGATTTTCTATTCTCTTTCGGCGATAAAACAGTTTTAATCATTTGAGCAGTTTTCGAGGCTTGTTATGTTCCAAACAAGATGATAGGAAGCAGTGAGTTGGTTTTAATATTCATATGGATTAGAACGGCCATAAATCAATAATGTCGCAAAGGATTACAGCAGACGTCATGAATTATAAAGTTTCCACCTTAATATTTCCGTATTCCTCTCTTGCGCCTTCAAAATTCTTTTCACTGGATATAAATTTATAGCTACTGATCTCATCTTTGTAAAATATTAGAAATCGCCCCTCAATTTTATAAAAATCGCTTACTTGTAATTGTCGCGTTATATTCTTCCGGAAGTTTTTAAGTACCATGACCTAAATGGTGCAGGTTGATGCAAATTTGGTAATCACTCATTTTGGCCTTCTCTAAATGATGCCGTTAAATTTTATAAATTCTCGCAAATTATATTCGTTCAAAACTAATTAAAATCCTTCAAATTTGTTAATTAGCGTAAGAATAATCGTCGAAGTTTGTTGGTTATAGTATCGGGGAAAGCAGATGCGTACAGTAGAACTACCGGGACGTCTGCAATTTGATTAATTATCGGGAAACTTTGTTTTTCCTCCTCCATATGTTCCATACGTGTTGTTGTGCTTTTTTGTCACCATTTCCACTTATTGATTGAATATGGAGCTGGGAGCACCATCAAGTTGAAGTTTTTTGCGGTTTACAAAAACTATACCTCCCTCTAAGTCGTTATGACAGCGACTTTCAACTGCAAGCTTATCGCAAGTTTTGTTAGGAATTTTAACCGACGGGGATGAGCTGCGAAATCCAATTGATCTGCCATTTATAACCCACAAGTATAGTTCGTTAACGTTGAATAATGAATTTGTGCAGAGTTGTTGTTTGAAGCACAATCATGAGCTGGACATGACATAATCAGTTTATCTAATTGCTCATTAATTATAACAACAAATCGGACTAATTGTACAAAACAAGAGACTTAGGACAGGGTCCAGGTTGTGTGCAACCAAGTCGCGTGTTGTTGCATTTCCAGATGTTGACTGACGGTGGAATGTAATACAATGGGAAATATTTATTTCACCGGTGCGAAGCTCTCAAGTGGAGAAATTGAATTTGAGATTGTAGCAAGTGCAACGAAGTCTAAGTTTGTTAAAACAAATAGAACAACTTGTTAACACCGTTGCGAGGGATAAGGGAAAGTCGGGTTGTTCCTTTGCTATCAATTTCCTCCCGTAAAAAATTGTCGCTTGCTTCCTGTTATGGTTATATGAAATTGGAAATAAAACAGAGAAATGGAAGAAGCAATGTTGACAAACTGCCACCGGCGAAATCGTTTTATTTGGTGCAAAGGCAATTGGTGGTACGATTGTAGCCGTTTTCCGATTTCAGATTTGACCCGTCGACCTTTGACGATGGATCGCAGTCGGGAGGTGTGATGTCTGATTTTCTTCAAATTTGTGTACGGCATGCTGCATAGGAATGTATTATGTGCCGTGTGAGTCAAAGGAATCGCAATATTGAATTCCTGTGAAACGCTAGCGGGTACGTGTATATTACACGCCGTTTGAGTGTTTTCAGGAACACAAACTCCGAATTACACACACACACTAAAACACAAACTAACATTTTTTTATTCTTACAATTAATATGAATAAAAACTGGCGCAGCTGACACTTTAACTATCTCGTTCGGAATTTTATGTCGCGTGTTTACAACTCTCCAAGTTTGCCGCTAGTGATGAGTGGCGGCACTCCCCCATCTGGGTCTGGGCTATATGTATAAAAGTACATCTGCATCTTGAATATAGTAAAATTACAATTTTCCCGAATCTCGAACGCTACAATGTCGGGAAGAATTGCAATTGCGATGGAGACAAATGTTGTCCACTTTACGCGTTAAAAGAGTCCAACAACTCGACTTGACATCGGTTTGTGGCATAGTTTCGCAATAACCCATACCATGAATAATTCATCGGGGTCGTTGAGAAACATTGTTTATTGGCGTATTAGTTCCTGATTGAGTTACAATAAATCACGCGTCGGGAACAACGTCCTACGAAATTTGTAAAAGTTGACGAAAGTCAAAAGGTCTAACGAGGGAGCGCGGATGACCATTTTCGGTATCAGTAATGTTCAGCACGATGCATCGATTTCCCGCCATGGCTATCTTGACCATTGTGCTCATAACACGGGAAGCTTCCTGGGGGAACGCCGACTTACCCTACGTTCTCCCCAGGGAACTTCACGCCCACTAGGTAATTAACTCGCGCTGCCGATTTGGTCACACTCTAGCCGTTATTTTTTCACGTCGTCCACAAAAACAAGTGCGGAAAATTGGCTGTCGTAATCGGCGGTTTACATCGCTACGACTTGTTGCGAGATTTGGAGGATTTTCAAATAAAACACACGACATAGAGACGAAAAATGGAAAATAAATTGTGCCCAAGTCACAAATCAGTTTCCCGAACCGCGTTCGGTCGTCAGTCGAGTCTAGTGGCTCCGATTTTATTTGAAATAATTTTCTTAGAGTGGGTTTCTTAAAACTAGTGCGGCTAGTTTATTTACAAATAGTGGTAAATTGGCCAAGAGGGGTTTGACACGGCGGCTAATAATCGGTTTAATTAATGCCGATCGCCAGTTATGGGGCGCCGCAGGGTTGCTTTGACAAGATACATATATTATCGCGGTTTCTAAATTTCGGATCGATATTAATTTTGTAGGACGCAACTGAACCATCAAAGACCATACACGTATCTCGACTGATCCCAATAGTTGATTTATTAATTTGCAGCTTATGCAAATCGCTGTAAAAACACATAATGGGTTAAGGGGAGATTTCGGCTGGCAAATCCATGTTAAAAATGACGTTTTTCGTAGATACATTTCTCTTTTATTTAAAGAAATATCAACTCAAATTTTTTCTGTGTATAAAGGAACTTTGATTCTAGGGCGGTACAGGCTCCTTTTTCCAAAGTTCTTTAAGAAAACCTTTATAAAAAATACAAAAAATGCTTAAAATTACGACATTTTCAACATGAATTAACACAGTAACGGATAAGAAAACTAAACATTTGGACTTGTACCGCCCAAAAGACATGCTTTCACAATACATATAAAAATTCACACTTCTCTAGGACATTCCATAATTGAGTACAATGTCTACGAAAACTGAATGTCAAGTCAAATTTCTTAGGAGCATCGGTCGTCAGCAAAGAGGGGAATACGCCCCCACTACCTGTCCATATTCAACCCAGAATTTTTATTATCTGTTTTATTATTTGCTTTCATTTACTGTTGGCTCGGACTGAAGTAAATTGTTGCAATTACACTCAACCCTCCTATATCACAATTAATTCCTACCGCGTTATACATGGAGAGCCCGAGATATAAGAAACTCTGAATTAAATCATACAAATAATATTAATGTTTCATCGGTTTGCATAAAAACCACTTAATGTGTATCTTAGAAATAAATAAATTGTACATAAATCAGATCGATTCAGTTTGCATTACATACAGGGCTGTTTTTTTAAAGCGGTCTTTAGGAAATTTTGAACTTGCTACAGGGCTATAATTTTGAAATTTGGAACAATGCCGAAATTTACCATTCTGAATCGAAAATTATATTAGATATATATTATATTATTATATAATAGTAAAACTTATTACTATTATAAATATATATTATATACAGGGTGAGTCTATAAATAAAACGATTTCTCAGTAACCATGCGGAAAAAACGCAAACTGTTTTTTGCAGCCGATAATCGAAAGTTTGTAAAATCTATTGCTGGTATCAACAATAATTAAATCACATTCTAATAATTAATAAAAACGCCCAAAACAAAACTTCACAATTTAAATTTTTTTAAATGGCACGTAGAGTCGGTTTCACTAATGTGTTTCCACATTCTTGTACAAAAAACTCGAAACAAGAATATGGCGTTATAGGAAGCTAAAATTAGAACGGAAGCAGAAAACCAACAAGCATTCTACTAGATCTGATAGAAATTATGGAAAAGCAGAAGTAGATATTATGGATAATTTACGCCTCCCTGAGAGATATAAATTATAAGTAGACGAATGTTTGGAAGAATTGAAAAGTCCTGGAAAGGAATTATTGAATTAGACAGAACAGTCCAGGAAAATCTCTGAATGTTATTTGGAGAAGTGAGCGAATGAAGAAGTTGACAGCGAGCAATTTTGGTCGTGTTTTCAAGATGAGAGATAAAACCCCTCGTGCATTTGTATAAAAATGCTTGGGGTAAAGATCATGAATTAGCTGTTCTCGAACATATACGTGGTGTCTCAAAAGTCAATTTGTGAATGTGGGTTTTTTGTACACCCGTCTGAGTCATATTAGAGGCTTCTCAAGATGCACCAGTAGATAATGATGGGATCATTGAGGTAAAATAGTCATTTTGCTGCAAAAGACTGTAGTTCTGAAGCAACATTGATTGGTAAAATTATAATTTAAATTACAAGAAACATAAAGCGAATTCAGCAGATGCGTTCGCAACTCGGGAGTGATTTTTTTGAGGTCGCAGCAATTCACCTGCGAGATAATTGTCCCGAGATATCCCGTTTAGTTATTTAGTGTTCCTTGCATTCCGTTCTCAGCATATTGCGGTCCTGTTTACATCAAGCTCTCTGACCGGAACAATAGGGCGGAAATTCAGAGATGATAGATGCAGAATAGCGCCGAAGGTCCGTCCCTGGCCGTAACACACACACACACACATGTTCCCAGTTACGAAACATTGTTGTAAACTAGACTTTCTTCGCCCGTTTCCGAACTCTTCCCCGATCGATATTCGCAGCTTTAATAACCTTAATTTTAACCGCGCGCTTCTCGTGTCTATTAATTTTTCGCGTTATTCCGGCAGTGAAGAGCGATTTTTAATTTAGGGGCTTAACGGTTTTTGTGAAGTTTATGGATGGTAGAAGCGAGATATATTATGCAAACCAACAAGTGGAAAGAGTGATAAAATGTGTTGGCAACAAAGCGCCGTCGAAGGGTGACAATGTTGCAGTTGTTTGTGTAGTTTATGAAAGGATGGTGCGTTGAGAGAATTAAACGTCGCGTTATTGTCGGGAATAATTATTTAGTGGTGGCGTTAAAGTATGATTCTTTGTCTTTCTATCGCCGCGAGCAAGATAAATGTGGAGGCGGCGTTAAATAAAATGGGTTCAGCTTGCGGTGTGACAACAATCGGCCACACGCCGCAGTCCGGATCTTGTTGTAGGCTTATTACAATGTGCGATATACACCGTCTACATGATGTATACATGTACTCCACAATGAACTACCTATTATTATGGCGACATTCATCCAAGTCTTCTGCGCAGTTTCCATCCTGTGCTGTCGTCAAATAGATAGATAGCTTCTATACACCAAATAAAGCTCATTCTAGGAAATTCTAAAGAGTTCACCTCCACGACCAGACTCTCACGTCTTTCCTCCGAACGCTTTTATAACTCCTCCAACCTCCTTCTACCATAAAAAGATGTGTGCAATGTCCTTCTAGTTACAATTCTAGCTTTCGACCCCACCTTTAGATCAATAATAACTGGCTGAAGCAAAGCAATAGCAAATAAATATTTTTTTTACTATTGAAGGACTGACGCTATTTAAACAATTGGACGAATATCTGCACTTGCTGTAATAATTTTGATTGAACTTGAACTTCCTCTTTGGGACCTATCATCCTGGAAATTAAATACTCAAATGTCGTTTTAATATAAAATTTTAATTAACTTCAGCCAACATTATTCGATCAACATCAACCCAAGTCTAATAATAAAAAGTCTACATAATTTCATCAGTTAAGTAAACGGCGCGCTTAAATATAATAAAAAACAATCAATTTAACAAATTTCGAAAACGGTGCGCCGCTCGTACTGGATAAATTCCATAATTAATACGATGTTTAAACATATTTTATTGCGTTATTTAATTAAATAATTGAGCTTTCCCAGAAAATGTTCACAAAGCCTCCGGGGCCAAAATCAATCGTGTCCGGAATTCAGATAAGCCCGACGACCCGAGTAGGTGTGGCACTATTCTCTGAAAACGTTCAACCAATATTTACGTCGGAATCCCGGTGATGAGGGTATTATCGCGCCAAAAAAACGCCAAATTTAAGGACTGGGCATTTGATACTAAAATAGTTGGGTAATGAATCCGAGTAAAATATTGTGGATTATCAGATGTGAAACAAATGGGAACGTGACTCCCAATTCGACAGAAAATTGCCCCTATCCGACGTTACTCCGTATTATAAATAATGGGGCGAATTGTAGTGTAATATATGAGACGGCATAAACCGCTAAACTAGCACAAACTCGTCTTGGGGTCTACGGGGGGTTTTCAGTAGTTTTTTAATGATATTACATTGGCTAATAACGAAGTAAAGATATTGTGTTATTTAAACACATATCATAGAAACACGTAAATAACAAAAAATATAAAAATTTGCATTAATTGCTTTGGAATATTATATTCGATTTATAAAATCCAAAAAATGTGGGTGTCACAGTTTTAGTACGCAAAATAACTAAGCGTAACGAGTGGGAAAATATTAAGAAAATAGTAGCTTGATCACCATAAAAATATTTCAACATTAATGGCATGAAGACGAGTGGACGTGATAATTTATAAGATTCACAAAAATACGGGAGCTTTTCCCCAAATTTAAAATAATAACCAAACTCTTAGCTTATATAAGCTTATATTTATGTAATTAAAATCCAAAAAACTTGGATGTAAAAATTTTGGGTAATCAAAATACATTAAAATCAGTGTAAGCTTATATTAATATATTTAGAATTCAAAAAACGTGGATATCAAAATTTTGGGTATGCAAAATAACTAAGCGTTAATTTTATTATTAAAATGTGACACTATTTAAATAAAACATTTTATTAACATACAGTATGTCCACGGATGTAGTCACAATGAGGAAAATTTTTTAATTTTTTAATTTCTTAGGAAAATTTATTTTAGATAAAATTTCCAGCTTGCTCTTAAACTCCTAAACACCATTTCATTTTCATTTAAACAGCAGTAACAATTTTTTATTTGTTTTATTATTTGAAAATTTGAACTTAAATATTCTTATCGATAATTAATAATAGTACCAGTAAGCGAACAGTTGGCAACAACTGTCAGATCCTGTAGGAAGTGGAAAAACATTGACAGCGAGGATAATTCATGCGATGTTAAATCGATATCGATCGATAAAAGTTAAATTAAAATAAATGGTTTCCTGGATAGGCAACATTAAAATATTTGTAGAAATTCTTTAAAATTGTAGTTATACGTGGTGACGCTGCCATAGTTTCGCATATAAGTACTACTATTAATTGTCGCAGAAAATATTTTGTCCAAATTGAAAAAAAATAAATAAATAAAGAAAATACTGTTGCTGTTTAAATGAAGTAGTTGTATTGTTTTTGAACGTAATTTTCTTATTGTCAGATCCGGGCCCCTACCTTATTCGTCCAAGTTTGAATTTATCAGGTCTTGCAAAAAACAGCAATTTAGTCAATATTTGTCGATATTTATGCAAAATTCGATAGCGGACACCGAGGTAAACTTATCAATCCCTCCTCGTATGCCTCTCATTTTAATGCTGTATAATCTACCCCAACGCACGATTTTTTAAATTTATCTAACCACTGGAGTGAATAAATCATTTAAGTCTGCACGCTCGTCCGTGATTTGTAAATTGTTATTTTCCTGTTTATTTTTTTGACGAAGCCGGTGCACATGTTGTAATTGAATCATATGCCACATTAAAGTCGAGTCAATTCTCGACTAAATTTTCATTTCTCATCTGCTTTATAATTTGGTGATTGTGATCCGTTCGAACGGTACGAGCGCAGTGCGGTTTTTGTGAAATTATAGCAAATTGTGTTTATCGCCTGGCAAAGTTTATATTTTAGCTATAGAGGGCAGCAAGGCATAATAGATTCGATGGTATTACGTGCGGTTTTAATATGTAAATTGCAAATAGCGTGTGCAAGTTTAATAAAGATATTATATAACTATTTAGTTAAGGGGGAAGCCAGTTTTGCTACTTTTGTATCGCAACTTTCATCGCATTATCCTAGCGCATAATGGGTTTTCTAATAATCTACCAACAAACGATGTCTAGCTTTGTCCGGAAACAATGTCAAGTTTGTAAGCAATTACACCGATAACGTTTACTTTAAAACATTTAAACGCTGCTCCTGTTTAAGCTGAAAAACTGTCACTTTTTCTATCTATCTATCTATCTAACGCTTTCATCCAATCTCGAATTGCAAAGCTCTGTCTGTCGTTTCGTCTCCTCCGATTGCTGATAATACTGGTGACGATTTTAATTATTTTCACCACGCGAAGAGACAAAGTGAACACTTCGACCAAACATTGGAGTTCTCCTAATTGCAAACATTGTACCCCGACCACAAACACGGCTGCAAGGAAGAGGCGGCTCACCAAACTGATTCCACCTTTAATCTACCTCCTTTAACCGCGATTTTTCTGTATTTTAATAATGTGCTGCAAGGTCGGGGATTAGCAAGCGTTATTACCATTGCAGCGTAGAAAACATTGATTTAGTTTAATTAGCTTAGTGCAGAGTTGAGTTTACTCAATCCAATAATAAATGTAAGCAACTGCTTTTCATTTCATTCATCGGAAAAAATCGCAATCCTAATTGGAACCTCCAGCGTAATTTTCCTCGCCACATTTAATCTTCAGGTTTCAAATCGACAAGTATCATAGACTGGTCTTCAGAAGGTTACAACTCCACATTGCGAGAGCACGAAAATATAATTCTTAGATAGTTTTTTTAATTTTGAATTTAGCACAAAACGTTTGATTTTTATCACGAGCCTCAAACCAAAGCAAATTAAAAAATTAACAAAACGTTTTTTTCACCTATTTGCTGCGAACACAGCAACACAATTGAAGTAATTCTGGCCAAATTTAACAGGTACAGGGTGATTTTAAAGCGCACGGAACAATCTTGCTAGTTTTGAGTAAATATTTTATAGGGCCGCGCGGAGTGCATATGTATATACAGAAAGCCCTACGTTAGCCTGCACCCTCGAAAGGGATTATTTAATTTTATCGCGGTGGTCGGCACATTTGAAAATGAGTTGACGCTTGTTTGCTTGCGGCTATGTCCGTTTTGTTGGATTTCATCAATAATTTGCATTCTTACACAAAATTCGGTACCATGGTCTTTTCGGTCCATTTAAAAAATCTTAGCTTTCTCTTTTGATGAAGATTGATCATTTTTTAAACATTTTCTTATTTTTATAACTCACTTTTTTATTTTCACAATTGTTATATAATTTTGATAATATGTACTTCGAAACATTTGATTCTACCTATTATTGTCATCAATTGACATTTTTTTTAATCTCTCGCATATCTGTCCGTTTTGTTGGATTTCATCAATAATTTGCATTCTTACACAAAATTCGGTACCATGGTCTTTTCGGCCTATTTCAAAAATCTTAACTTTCACGTTTGATGAAGATTGATCATTTTTTTAACATTTTCTATTTTTATAACTCACTTTTTTATTTTCACAATTGTTATATAATTTTGATAATATGTACTCGGAAACATTTGATCCTACCTATTACTGTCACCAATTGACAATTTTTTTAATCTTTCGCATATCTGTCAGTTTTTTTTTAATATAATTTTTTTATTTATTTTAGTGTAATTTGTTTTTCTCTGGTTATTGTCTGCAAAACAATCTGCCGAAAATTGCAGCATATTACTTATTTTTTCGGCGCTTTTGAGTATTTTAAAGAAGGCCTCGTGAATTTAAACTTACAGGTCGCGTCTTCAATATTTTTGAATGTGGAACCGAGAAAAAATTATGTATCTGTTCAATAATATGTACGTTTCACATTTATGCATAGCTGACGCTGTCTGTAACGTGTAGGAAATAAAATATCTTAGATTCGTGAAGGTTAATCAAGGAATTGAATTGCCTAATTGATTGTAGATAGAACGTGTGCCTGTAACGAGAAATAATGTGTAGTTAAGGATAATACGATGTCAATAAAATGCACGTGCACGATTACAAACTTCTCGCTTCCCCGAATTCGCCCAGTGGATATAAAACAGTCCATAAACCCATGTAAACCGGCTGTATGCATTGCACATTCGCCTCGTTGGATTTTTATAGAATTTGATAAAGTGCGAGGAAAGAGCGCATTTTACGTAGATTATGCGAGGTGGAGGAACGTAAAGTTAGCAAAGTTAGCTACAAGTAGTCGGAATAATAAATGTGACATCTCCGAGGGGAGAGAATCTGAGTGGTAGTTTGTTGGTTTCATAAACGACTGACTTGCATCTAGGTATTAGTTAAATAAGTGTCGGTTTATCCGGGAGAATAGCCCCCAGACCACAAATTGGGGTAACCTAGCGAGTGCTTCCTTTTACAATGCCGCCTGAAATTTTATACAGCCCGCTGATTTAATCAAACGACGCTTTTCGCTGCCAACTCATTAAATCATTAATTATATTTTAAATGGAAGAAAAAGCGGTGCTGCAGCCACAGTATGCCTAAATGTCTATCAAGAAAAATTCACCCGGTAGTTAAAAAATTGCTTACTGACTAATTTCAAATTTTCCCAACGAGGAAATACAGAACAAGAAATGCTTTGTAATTTTCACATTACTGCCTGGCATTCGACATATTTAATTATAAGCCGCCATTACTCTAACTCATTTAATTAAATTTGGCTCGGCTGATACGCAACTTCTTTAACGTCTAAATTCATCGGTATGGCTTCAGCAATTAAGTTTATGAAGCTCTGAAAATGGAAACACTTAGAAACGGGTCCAAACAAAATTTGGTTGTTTTTACGGGTTGGGTTTCATTTTCGCCGGACGTATTCTATTCTATACTTAATATTAGTGTCCGACCGAAAGTAGTTTTTACGGCCGAAACCGAAACCGAATTTCGGCCTCAGTCTCAGTTTCGGCCGAAACCGAAATTTCATGTTTTCGTGGGAAAAACAAAGTAAAAATTATCATAATAAGTTTATTATTATTTTTTTTTAACCAATCACATACTAATCATTCTGCTTCTGATATTTTAAGTGATCATTAATTTATCATACCATATTATTACCCCCCCTTATTTAAAAAAGCACAAATAAATATACTTTTTTTTTATATTATGAAATGAAATTAAAACTAGAAGACAAAATTATTGCTTTTAAAGTAAAAAGAAATTACCTGGTAAATATGTAGGTAGGTACACAAAAAAAATTATTTCATCTTAACAACAAAATTATTTTTTCTAAACTTTAGTCATTTTGTATGGTACTCTTGTTAACAAACTACAATAAAATTCAAATTAATAAGTACCTATCTACCACATACAACAACTAAATAAATATTTTTGATGCAAATAATCCTTGAATCGAATGTATCAAAATAAAAAGAGCTTTGCAAAACCTCCCGAGTGCAGTTTCGGTTTCGGCCGTTGTTTCGGCCGGATGACAGCTGAAACCGAAACTAGGCCGAAACCAGTTTTTTTGCCGAAACCGAAACCGAAAGTTCGGTCGGACACTACTTAATATTAATATTGTTTATCAAATTACGACGGTTGGCGGTACAATTTTTAATAATCCAGCTTTGGAAAAGTTCACGTCTTTGTCATAAATACTTTCGAATGCCATTTCGTTTTCGAGGGCAATTTGCATGAGAAGCGTTGCTGGAAACAACAATATCGGCGAGCATTTTGTCATGAAATTGTTTATTTGGAGAAAATCTCGCGCAAAGTCTATTTCATCCCCGCTATTTTATAAGGGGCAAGTCAAAAGGCGCACCGCATCGAGCGATTCGGACTAACGAGTACAGATAGGTTTAGTGATTTGTTGAAAAAGATGCAATTCCTGTTGTGGCAGTGCATGCCATAACAAGGCGTGTTAAGTGAGAACCGACGAGTCTCATTGCATTAAGACGCTCCCGAAATTCGCGTGCAAGCTTCTATTCCTGCCTTAACTTCCCCGCCCCATCGATTCCGCCCGTTATTACCAACTCCTCGAAGCTTTTTGCTTCCGGAATAACAAGAACTGAATCCAGCATCGTTACGCTTTCTTATTTTATACAGTATTTAATAAGTACAATCAAATTACGAAATAATGCTTTAATAACGCTCTAAGAACTAAATTAATGATCAAGACGCTTCAACAGGAAATTAACGTCGACCAAATACATTTTGATATCACCCATTACGACTCGGTATGCAGTTATTGGACAAAAGAGCTCAGACGTAAGACCTTATTGAAATTCACCGCCACGCTATTACGTCCAATTAACCAAAAACAAATAAAAATACGTGCACATCTTGCATGACCCATCTTAGGGCCTAGAACGGCTTGAATCTTAATCGAAAGTCTCCACAAACT
The DNA here is from genome assembly GCA_964023215.1 of Eledona agricola. Taxonomy (NCBI): domain Eukaryota; kingdom Metazoa; phylum Arthropoda; class Insecta; order Coleoptera; family Tenebrionidae; genus Eledona; species Eledona agricola. The sequence continues at coordinate 16,667,761 of OZ026862.1, read as the reverse complement.
AAAACTTTGTCCCCAGAAATAAACCAAAACCCACCGGGAGAGATACGACACATTGCCCAAATATTTAACTCTCTGCTTTAACCAAAACTTATGCGTATAATAGGCAAGGCTCTGCTAGTTTGAGGAATTTGCTTGATGCTTGAACATTTATGTGATTTTGTTTTTGAAATGTGTCGCTTCGGGTCATGCTATTTTCGTGTTTTTTTTTGGCCGTTTTGTTTTAAACAGCTTCCAATTACCGGAGAGACGATACGGTTGCCATGAGGTTTGTGTCTGAAGAAGTAAAACTGACAAACGTTGCAAATGATGTGATGACGTGCGGTAGTCAGAAAGCAACGACCGTGCAATAGATGCATCTGGCTGAGTAAAAGCAGGGTTGAAAGGTCGTTGCGGAATAAATTTTGTCGCGGGTTGAAAGAAGCGAAGTTGTTTTTTTTTATTTTAGCAAAAAAGAACATAATCGCGGGTGAAATGAGCGTTAAACGAGTAGTTTGAGCAATGGGGATCGTGTTCTGTAATTTAACCTCTAATTAGTATCGACACAATGCAGTATTATGCGGCGTAACAAAGGGAATGTTGGATGCAGCGCACATGTTACAATGTATTTCAGGTAAGATATATTTTGGGCAGGTCGTAATTATTAATGTGTCTGTTGCGCAAATATAATTGGTAGAAGGCATGCGGAGGTTTCGGGTAGAAATAAAGTCTAAGTTGGGTCAGTCGAATGAAGACAAACGAGGATTCAGTTCGTCATTATCGTTGGCAATAAAAAGGTCGTAAATTGTGACTCCGCAGGAGACTGGCTTTAATCACCGAAGGAACCTTCTACTTAAATCACCTCCGCTAGTATTAGCATCGGCAAATTCGCACAATGGGGGAATGATTTATGAAAAAATCGCATTATCGCCACTGAACCGCTCCGATATCACTTAATCAAATATTTATAAAGTTTCCTGCAACACTCTCGTGGGATCGAAACAATGGAATTTAGTGTGTGCTAACGGCAGACGTTACTTTAACCATGGCGACATGTTTTAGTTTGCATTCGGAATACCCTCTCCCCGAGAATTTACGCAATACCCCTCTCGTTATTCCCAAGTCCCAGCCACTGTTTCATACTCCACCAAATGAGACAGCTTTAAAAGTTCTTTTTCTGTCATCGTGCATTCCATTTCCTCCACTAAGGTGACGCCTTTTTCTCGTTCGCTCTATCGAAAAATGTTCTTTTATGTCGCAAATTATCTCCCACCATAATTCCAATATTCCAATAACGACAAGAGCGGCGTTTTATGTACCTCCAAACCAAAATAGGACATTTGAATAAATGATGCGAATGATAAATGAAACTCTTCGGATTTCTAACAGGGACAAACGTGTTGAACCAATTCACTTTCGGTTTCATTTCGCCATCAGAAATCGCACCCATCATCGAAATGAATCAAAGAGGATTCGGCCATAAAAAATTATAAATATATGTAAAATATTTGTTGGCTTGTGGCTGCAGTCATGCAATCCTTATTATAACATAAAATGTGCGGATGTAAATTTTTTGTTGAGCGAAAATAATAACAACACGGCGTTGAGTTAAAATTGTAGAAAACCTCAATATTTTATCCGGGGCTCGGGAAGCAAGACAAACGTTTGTTGAAGTGCACTTAAAAGAAAGAATTTAAAACAAGCTCGTCGAGCCATTATGTTTCCAGTGCTAATAACAAGCCTTTTATGACATTTCTTAATTAAACAAAATATTAAACTTATGCTAAGAGCTGTCATCGTTATTTTTTCTTACTAAATCTATTTTGAAGCGTCTCGCAGCCGAAAATTCGTCATCTGTTGACACGAAAGCACAAACAATGTACTTTTATTAGGCACTTTCTTGTAATTGATGCGACGCCATAAATACAAATATAAAACGTCGTGTAACATCAGCTAAATGGTAAATCTCAACCACTACCCCGTTACTCCACAAAAATAGAACAGTTTCCAAGCTAAATTAGTCTGCTATAATTCGTCTAATAGATACAATCTGTTATAACAGCCGTTGCATTTTTAAACGTCTGAAATTAACCGACTATCAGACCATCTTACATGCAGATAGATCTCAGTTCTTCCTCGCGTCTTGATGCTAATTTATCACCTGTCATCTTTTTCTTTCAAGTCGTGTTTCCTACACTTAAAAATATTTGACAAACACCAAACTATTATCCATCTTCATTTTGAAACTCTGTCCTGGAACTATCGGTTACATTAATACAAAACTCCATAGTTCCGAAACATAAAAATGAGACGAATAAAAGCGTACCCAAAATTTAATAGTCACCATATTTCGTGGTGAGGTATTTATGAAAGATAAAATATTGTTCCATTTGGAGCTGTCAAATTTAATAACAATATTCATGTGAGTGATTTCCAAATCGTGAAAATCAGCCACGATAAGACTGGAGGTAACCCACTAATTTTCTTCGCTCTTTTTGCAAAATAAATAACGATATTTTTTATAAATGTGTACTTTCAAACCCTGTTCAAAAAAAAATTTGGAGCTAAGCGTGACTTAGTGCTTTTGAACTTACTGTTGTGTATTAACTTGAGTTTCTTAATATTATTATGAAATAGTTCGTTGTTGTAGACCGATTTCACTAATACAATTGTGTCAGATTAATGAAAGAAGTCCCTTTTTTGCCGCACCGTAATCTTGTAAAATAAATAGAAGTGCGTTATAAAAATGGATTCAAAGTTGTTGGGCTGAATTCAAATTCAGCAGAGGTCTGAAAGTTTAAGCTGAGAATCCTACATGTGACGATTTATATTGTAGAATTGCCCTCAAAATTTAATCTCGCCAACGCTTGACCAAATATCGGTTAAATATTTCCAAAGCTAAAAACTCCCCTCAAGTTTGTGAAAGCCGTGAATTTATAAAATATGTATAAGGTCATTTTAATACACCAGAGTGAAATAGTTTAAGCTCTGAGGTTATTTTAGGAAAAAATGATTGTAGAGTGAGCGCTGCTATTTCTTGGGGATATTTTTAATGAAACTCACAAATTTTAACAACGTGCTTAGTCTTAGCCTTACGTTGAAATAACGGCCCGTTATTTACTTTCCATTAAATCCGATGGGGTAAAATTTGAAGGAGAACGGGTTGTATCAGAGACAATTATCCAGCCAAAAAGTAACGTTTTCAGAAAGTTTATTCAGCTTGTGTCAGCGAATAAAACAAAATCCGGGCCGGGCGCCAATGAAAGAATTGTAAAGTATCGTAAGAAAGACAAGACACCAGGCGCATTTTAAAGGTGTCACGTCAATAATTTGTTGTTTTATAAAAAAATTCCAGAGTAGAATAGAAGCCTGATTATCATGTCATAAAAAGACTCGCATCCAAGAGTTCGACGTTTTTGGCAAATGCATTTTTCATGAGATGCAGCGGGGTATGAAGATGATATTCAACAAACTCAAACTCGTTTGTTTAACTTTTACGTTAACCTGGAATCTAGAGGTATAAAAAGCAGGCATCTAGTAAATTTTCGCAATATTTAAATTTGTTTATAATAGAACGAAAGGACAAGATTGGGCCTAACAAAGCCACTCTACTTAACCTTAAAGTTGTGGAATTTATAGAGGAAGTCCGGGGAATTGGCCACTCAATACTCTGGTTTACATTGTACGCGATGACGTACATTTCCCGAGATGTGAGAGCTTTTCATACTACATTAAACAGGCTCCAAAGTTTCGACTAATTCGCTAGTTTGGAAAAAATGTTCCGGTCCTGTTGTTATTTCGGCGCTCTTAAATAAATCGCTGTTAATTCGAGCAGACACCGTGGATGTTTAAGTGCAGCAAAAACGACATTAAATTTGCATGCAACCAAAAACGACGTGCAGAGGAAGACGAATGAATAATAGATTACCGGAGAGACAAGCCAAAGGGGTGGGAAATCGGGCAAATGTCCAACTGATGCAGCCCCTAAATTTGATGAAAAAACTGTGCGTGAGAACCGCAAATAAACGCTACAAAATTCCATCCAATACAAATTTCCAAATTGGACAATACGTTCATAGATTAAATCAATATGAGACTCAATGCTCCGACACGCGAGGAACAAAGCCGACAATTTCCTATAAAATCCCGCTGCTAAAGGGCTATCAAGCGCAGACTTGCGTTTTAAATTTGAATCGGACTCCTCGAAGATTAATCTCTTTAGACATCCGGGAAAAAATACAGCTGCGGGATGAAAGCGTCCGAAAATTATATCATTTTTTATTGATTTCGTGATTCATATTTATCGTACATTGAATTACGCACGCTAAATTTTAGAAAACATTTCAAAGCCAATAAGAAAAACAGAAAAAATCCTGGAACAATTTTTTGTGTAATCCACCTCAAATGAATATGACACGTAAAAATCATAGAACCATGCCTTTACAAAGTTATTATAAACGACCAATTATTGTTAGTCAAATTTGATTCCATAAAATAATCCAGTGGTAAAGGTACCAGAAAAATGATTACGAAAAGAACTACAGCTCTCTGTGCGGAGAGACTTTTATTACGTACGTAAAAGTTGGTTATATAAAAAAATTAATAAAACAAGTTTCCTAGTTTACTCGCACCCCTTGGCAGTTGACGTAAAATTTCTCAATTAACGTTGCATTATCAAAAACCAGCGTTAATTATAATTAAAATCACAATTCAACCAAATTTCATGAAAACATGACAGATGACACCTTAAAACGAACAAATTCCACGTAATGCATCATGTTTCCCGAAAATTAATTTCAATTTATTGCAATATCAGTATTTTGAAATTTACTGGATGTGAATAATTTTAGTTTGAAAGTTACAAATTCCTTCCGATTATTTTCTAAAAATTAATCGCTCTATCTACAATTTATCAAAAGTTGGAAAGCGTCTTCAAACTATTTTAAATTTACTTTTGATTTATTAATTCCAACCGAGATTATAATACTGGAATTTTCAACAAGAAGCGTGCTTTATGAATGGCAAATTTTCATTCAGATCTTCTAGCGAACTCGTTTTGGTGTTATTCCGCCATTTCGATGTCTTTTTATAACGAATGTAAATACACTCTTCATTAATAAATGTTTGCTAGAAATCAACATAGATCATCATAGCAATGTCAGTGTGGACATTTGCGCTCCGATGTCTTACGAACGGTTTATTTTCGAGTTTCGGGCAATAACTATAAACTTTTTAGTTCGCTTCAGTTATTTGCCAAGCAATAGACGACTTGACGGTTGAATAGAAATCCTGGTCATGAAAACCTACATACTGTCAATATGTATGTTATGTATAAGTATTTTGACTTCAAGTATATATAACACAAATAAAAATCTTGTTGTAAGATGTATTAGCTCTTTTAAGATTTTATAAGTCAGATGGATCGAGCTTCGGTTTGTTGGGATTTGTGGCGATAATTTGTTTGATGTGGGTGGGATCGTTGGTGGTCAGTGTTAGAAGAAGTAGTAAATCGAAAGTGGCGTAGATGCTGTGACACATTTGAGCGATGACGAGGCCTAATGGTAGTTCTCTTATTTATTGTTAGTAGTAGGGTGTAATCGCGGCCCGTGACAGTCCCAGTTTTTCCAGCCGATTCTTCGCACTGTGCGACAAAAATAATCTAAATTGTTTGCGAGTTGCACCGTTGACAAATGAATTTAGTCGACAGCGAGGCCGGGCATGATTAATGCGTGTGGCTCGTTTTCTATAAAATGAAGAGTAATTTAATTGGAAGCTGCCACCTTGGAACGCGCCAGTATGTTAGATGGAGAGGAACGCTGACGGGGAAGCTCTGCACGTGTCTCTATTAGCTTTCCCCCGATTGATTATTCAGATTTCTGCTTACCGAATTACTGGCCGAATTTATAACGCTGTCACAGCTTTCATATAAAGCTCTGTTCTGCCCGCACAACCAGCTTTTAGAATTATTCTGGACCGTGCGCGATCTACGCCGCCACAAACAGGTAACCACCTAACTTGAGTCTAATCTATCCAATCTACTTCCGAGACGAGATTCGGCTATCACTCGGCCATCATCAATTTTATGGGACAAATTATGCCCACTTGTCCAACAATTGTCGCTTCAATCAATTGTTATCAGCACTGTTAACAGCCCGCGTGTCATATAAACAAACCATAATATAGGTCCCTAATTGGACCCCATAATCGATTCAATCAATCTGATTCAAAACGTTTTCAAATCAAAGTTCCGTTCTAGTGGTACAATTAACAAATGTATTTATGCAGAAAAATGGCCAGTGTCCTTCAATTTCGCCACTAATAATTATTTAGATCTGAAAAAATTGGTTTCAATTAAAAAAAGCCAGCGTAATGGTTACCATTAATCGTAGAAAAGTCCAGTGTTACGGACGATTATTTATTAAAATATCCGCAAAGACACAATTTGCTCTCCTTGTTCTAAAGTGCGTGTGTTTTGCGATTTCTTAAATGGTTCATGTGTAAAGTATAATTGTCATGTTTGTACACTCTTACATGTACAGTACCTTACGATTTGTCCGGCATAGAGCGCTAATTAGAGGAGGATCTAAAGCAAAATTTCGTTTGATGTAGCTCATATACGAGGCAAAGGTTAAACATATTCAATATGCATGTAATATACTGTGCAAGCTGCAAAAACAGATAAAGAACATAATTTATTTGACGTAAATAGACCGCTTAAACCTGAATTCGCCTACCAATTTAGCTGGATTTTGTGTGAGTTTTCGTTAGCTTCTCGGTATCGATTTATGTTTCAATTAAGCTTTCGGGATTTTTAGTAGAATTTCTGATCTGGACCGGGCCACGAAATAGCCGATGCGTAAACAAATTAGCTATTGATTGGCAATGGAGTTGGGTTAAATAATTCATTCGGAAACGTCAGCATGATTTCGTTTGGAGATGAGAAGAGCATCAAACTCCGGTGTCATTTTACCGAAATATCAGCAAACGTCGCTTTAGATTGCGCTCATTATCCCCACGAACAAGAGTCTAAATGTCATTCTGTAACGCGGATCTGGAACCCGTACAAACCTAGCACTTTCAAATTACATTATTACATACATTTCAAGCAAATCTACTATTATAATTTACACGCCAAAGCAACCGGCAACAGGTTGCCCTAAATAAACATCTTGGAACCTCTGCGAGACAATCGAAAAAATCTGTTATAGAAAAATATTATTTAGCAATTCTGGAAAAGCCGAGCGAGGTATTCTGTATGCAAAAGCCGAGCGCAAGAATTCGTTTAGAGCAATCGTCTTTTACGTTGTTATTTATTCCCTTTTGTATTTCGGCTATATTTTTGTGATGAAATTGTCGTGGATTGGCTCCAGAAGTGGTTCAATGCAATTGCGCTTATAACGACGATTCGAACATTGAAGGCTGCATTAGTGACAATTACTACGAGAGCCACTAATAGTGAAAATCTAATTAACACTTTAATCGTCTTTATGGAAAATTATTTTGGGTTTGTGGGGCGGAACTGGACACATATTCATATTTGCTTTCCGTTTAATTCAACTTTCTCGTGGTGTCCGACCGAAACTAGTTTTTACGGCTGAAACCGAAACCGAAATTTCATGTTCTCGTGGGAAAAATTAAGTAAAAATTATCATAATCAATCTTCATTTTAAATCAATTACATATTGATCATTCAGCCTCTGATATTTTAACTAATAATATCATTACCTTATCATATCATATTATTACTCCCCTTATTTCTAAAAGCACAAATAAATTTCCTTACTTTTATAATATTATGAAATAAAATAAAAGCTACAATACAAAATTACTTTTATACTTTTTAGTAAACAAAATTTACCTAATAAATATGTACAGGTAGGTACACAAAAAAAAAACACTCTTATCTTAAGAACAAAATTTTTTCTTCTAAACTTTGGTCATTTTGTGTGGTACTTTACTTTCTTAATGGTAAATACATTTTAAAACGATAAAAAAATATTTTTTTATAATATTATGAAATAAAATAAAAGCTACAAAACAAAATTACTTTTATACTTTTTAGTAAAAAAAAATTACCTAATAAATATGTTCACTCTTATCTTAAGAACAAAATTATTTCTTCTAAACTTTGGTCATTTTGTTTGGTAACCTACTTTCTTAATCGTAAATACATTTCAAAACAATAATAAACTATTTAATTAATTAAACTGAAACTAACACTGGGCATTTAGAAATAAGCCGACATTTCGTTATTAATTCGGCTCAATAATTTAGTACCTAAAATTAATTGCATTAATTATTAAAATTAATTCCATAAAATTGGGTGGTTGCTGCTTTATACGACAGATGCAGCAATTTTTTTTCTACTGAATTACAGTGAACAGTTAAATTACAACGCCACGTTTGGAGAACCAACCCTGTCAGATTTCATCTTCACACGCTAGACTGTGGTGCACTATAATGCAATACTAATTATATTTCGGAATTAATTAATAATAAGCTGGTGCACAATTATAGTATCGTCTCTTAGCACGTTTGCAGAATTTCATCGAAGGCGTTAACGATCGATTTATTGATTTTATGAATTTGTACGAATCAATCTACTAGTCACGTTTGTCTGTCCGTGGCCGACGGGGATGGCAAATTACTTTGATCGTACGGTATTATCGGCTTTAATGCAACACAATGACATTTCAATTAATAAGGCTGACTTCATGTGACTATTCATTGCACTGTTGACGCTAAGCTGAACGCAGTAATTACCCAAATTAGAAACAATAAATGAGTGTCACTGGTTCGTTTTAAATAATTTTATAAACAATAGTCTAACGGCCAGGAGATTTATTTTTTTTATTTAATTTCGTATAGACTTCGATTACATGGCGTTATTTCTACAAAATCCGTACAATATTTACAGTATTCTGCTTAACGGATTAAGTCGCAGATGGTAAGCGTTTTGCGACGCTTTCAGGACGCTAACGCAAGTGGAATGTGCAAAGTCTTTAATCTATTTCATCAAGAAAGTCAAAGAAATTTCGAAATTCGTAATCTGTTAATCACATGTTCGAGCGTTTAATTTTGCATGCCCGGTAAATATTTAAATCTTACATTAGAACGTTAAAAGTGCTCCAGAAGGGCGCCGTTCGCGAACGAGGTCGATGAATATTTGATGAAAATTTGAAATAAGAAGCGATCTAAGCCTCGATTCTGCATTTGTCGCTGCCGGTTTGAGTCGATAGGCTTTGGATGCATTAATCACACAAACAGTTCCCGACCAGATTGGCCCAGCTTATCCTCGCGATTCCCGGCTCAACTAACGAATGTCAGGGCGCACTTCTCCCCGCAGATGGTCTTCAATTCGTAATCCTCGTGACGGATCTGGAACTTCCGCTTTCCCATTTCTGTTTATTTAAATTCCGAATATTCGGAACCGTCACAACCCTCTTCTGAGCTGCAGCACAGTTCCACCATTCTTTAATTCCCCTCATTTCGAATCTAATCCGCCGCTTCGAAACCAAACTCCACGTTTTCGCACTTTAACCAGCTTTTTAAAATCATTTCTCCGTCTCCATTATTCGAGTTTGGGGCGCAGTACATTGAAAAATATTAAAAGCCTCTAATTACTGGTTGTATAACAACTTCTTTCTTTGCTGCAGCGCGACCACTGTTAGTTGCTCACCGTAATGTAGGCTAACACGAAGTTGAATATTCAAAGAGTATTTTTGTGGTTATATAAATACCATTATTATTCCGTAATTAAAGCTATCTGTTCTTGCACCGGAATTTAAATTACCGTTCCCCGGTTCAGATTGGAGTTCCTCAAAGCAATATGCATTTTGATTGTGCGGAAATGGAAACACCTTTTCAATAAATATCAACACATCCAACACTACCCCATTGTTTCGCTTGCTTAATCCCTTATCCTGCCTGCTTGAAACGCATCCCTGCTCCCTTTATCGCGAATAATATCTATTTGTTTTACGGCATAATTTACCGGAACGAGCTTCGTTACTCGCAATTTCAACGTCAATTGGGTCATTTATCTAAAATCTCGTTTGCGTTTTTCGCAGAACCAACATACAGCAACACAAAGTAAATAGACGTAGACAGTTAGAAAATATCTATTGGACAAATAGTAGTGAATTTTAAAGAACTAAACGTCTGGGATTAGCCCGCGGTTTACGCCCAGACGCAGAAATGGGCGGACCGCGCGAACGTGAAGTCTGTGCAATTCCAAGCGAATTCGTAGCATGGTGTTAATGTAATGGAATTGCAAGCGATTGAACCACATTCTCACTTCAGCACGAAAAATTCTGAAGCGAAATCGGACATTGTAGCGATACTGCCTCATCAGATAGCGTCTCCAACGATTAATCCACCTACAGAATTGCCTGGCGTCCATTTCGATCTGTTTTTGAAGCAAATGTAATATAATAAGTAAAACAACCAGTTTAATAACTTACGGAATGTCTTTTTGATGAGTAAATCGAGAAAATTCAAACGAAAGCGAAAATTTCAGCACGACAGCGCAACGCTTTAAACGTCAAACGTGAAATGTCAAAATGACACACCACTAGATTAGTGATCAAATATTCTTGTAACTTTTTTTTTATTAGATTGGCAACGGACTTAAAGTTTTATCTTACATAAAATGCTCAAATTGCATGTAAATGTCAGTTTAATAACGTGGGTACAAATAAAAAAGGATTCATAGTAGTCCATGAAATCTAACTTAATATTTTTAATTCTGAAATTTCTAGTTTTATTTTTAGGGGGTGGACATTTGACATTGACATATCATGACATTTGACAGTAACTACCACAAATTTGAAAAAAAGACGGCCATACGGTAATGGAATTTGTTAAAATAGATATTAAAAGTGTCTCATATGACGTGCCCGAAACGATTTGGATAGAGAAATTATTATCTCCGTCCATGCTCAAACATTTTCTACCCTCTAACGGATTCGAAAGTGATTCCGTGGCCAACTCTGAATCCTTTTTTAATGTGAATAATTTCAATTGATTATCACGGTAACAACAAAAAAACAGAATTATCCAAAGATATTATAAATAATTTATTTTTTAATTACAATTATTTATTTTGGGTGCCAAATATTCCAAATGTTGTAAAATTACGACGTGCGTTCTTTCTATTGAGCGCTCCTTGAATTTGAGTCCTTGTGTCTTTCGCGAATAATATGCTTAATTGTGGGATCTAAAGTTAAGTCATTCAATGGAAATTTCAGATTTCAAAAAATTTAAGAATTAAAATTTTAAGCAGATGTGGATAAAGGTAGCCTCGACAACCCATTTTTTGTTGTTTTGACACATTTGTAAATGCAGCTCAAATGCAGACATACGTTTTCGGATGCAAGGATGATTCGATTACAAATTATCTTGATCGCTTGATATAATTATAATAAGACATTTTCTGCTTTTTCCCCTACGTCAAAGTATAAAAAATCAAGCAAAATCAAGTTTAATTGTAACTGAACTCAATAATACTTAGATATATTTTCTTATTTGTAATATTTATTTTTTTGATTGAGAAACTGTTGACCGTGCCACCGGCAACATTCATTTCCAAACATCAAAAACCTCGGAACTGGCAATTTATAAAAGTTATTATTTTTGAATGGGGAACGCCAGCCTAAAAGCTCACCTATTTTCCGTCTTTCTGCTTTTGTTTGTATTGTTTGAAATTCGGAGGGGCTTTTGTTATTTGTGTTCTCCTAGAGTGTTTCATTCTGGTATTAATTGTTTGTGGGAGGGTATTAATTGCCACCAGCGATTAACACACTGCGTCAAGATAGCATAAATGTGGAGTTTTTTATAAGTAAATAAATATTTGCGTTAGCGTTATGAACGTAAAGTTCAACATTTCTTTAAACCCACATAAAAATTTGGATTTTTTTTTGTATGATGCACTTGCGATGCACGAGTACGGCAACTCATGCACGCTTCCTTCTAATTATATACATATGAGAAGTAATTACAGAGATGATGGATCTCAATGAATATAATCAGAGAAATTGCTTTTTCCTGAGCGTGTATGTAATTTACTCGGCATTATCTGACCTAAAAGTTTGCATGTGCCAAAGTGTATTTCCTAAACTTAAAAAAAATAAACAGGTGACCAACCAAACGGGCTCAATGTATTTTTTTTAATACTGTTGTTAGGTTTGGCATTTCCAACTGATATCAGTAAGTTGTACATGCAAACACGTCCTACACGTGTAAATATTTTAATCTGACGTCACAAAACTTTTGCCAGCAAAAATATTATTTGAATTACTAAATAAATTATAAATTTATAATAGAAATACATATTTATAATTCACTGACTAGTGCTTGTTTTAAACTTTTTAATTAAAAATGCAGTTGAGTTTGTGTTGAATTTATTAATAATATAATTACAAAATATGTTGGGATTGTTAATGAATTGTTGTGGAAAAAGCACAAGCTGAGAAAGACCGAAGCAGGCCTTAATCACTTAATTTTTTTTGTACCTTGAAGAAACGATAAGTAACATTTACGTATATATTATAACATTAAATATAAGATAAGCGTGAAAACAATAAAGTTGATAAAAAAGGTCTATTAAATGCTCAGTTCGGAGGCGGCGAGCCTCGGTTTCACTGTGTTTTATTTTCAATAATTAAACCTATTTCGGTCTCGTAAGTACTGCAGACGACCCCATCCACAACCATTACTTAATGACTTAAGTTATAAATAAATATAGGAGATGACTCTATTTAATCGGTTTAAATTCCTTGTTTGATGGGAAAATATAATTGTTTAATGCAGCAGAAATAATGTAAGTCTAGTTTCCTTTCAACTCGATGCTTGGTCGGGTTTGTGCGAGTTTTTTTCCGGTGAGAAGCAGTCAAATTGTAGCTCTCGTGTTCGGCGTTTGGGCAAAGGAAATTTACAGTCGATCAAATTAAGTAATGGGTGTTGCATGTTTGGATGGTTACTCGTGCGTAAATTTTTCTAAAAATACCATTTACAGTGATTATTTGTTTCAATTGATCGTTTCCTCGTCCAGTTAATATATCGATTCAACAAGAACCACAAGTTTAACAAAACAAAGTGCACGATGGCCGATAACGACTTGATTGATATCGACACCATGCTTTCTCACGTTGGAGACTTTGGAAGATATCAGTACATCTTAATGTTTTTGTTTAGTGCAATAAACGTGTTGTCCGCCTTCCATTATTTTGGACAAACCTTTATAAGTGTGGTACCGGAGTACAAATGCCAACTCAGCTACGATCAAGACCCACGTTACGTCATTGCCAAGCAATGTTCTCTTACGAGCTTTCAAAATGATACCGAACAAACGTTGCCTTGCACTGAAGGCTGGACATACAACAGCAGCCACGGATTCGTGAGCATAGTTGAAGAGGTTTGCACAAATCTTTGTAATTTTATTCTTACTATCGGTCATGCCATAGCTTAATTGGGTTTGTGACAACGATTGGAAATCAACAATTGGACAGTCTGTATTCTTTATGGGTTCGGTCGTTGGAAGTTTAACTTTGGGTATCTTAGCTGACAGCATTGGTCGCCTTCATGTTTTAATAGCAGCAAATATGCTTGCATTCGTTGGAAATATCGCCACGCTTCTTAGTAAAGACGTGACCATATATTCCGTGTGCAGATTTGTAGCTGGGTGTGCAACAGATACCAATTTCGTCATGATGTACATCATTGGTAAGCAATAATCCAAAGCAACCCAAATTTTTGGTTCTGATTTTTAGTAATGGAATACATATCGCCTAAAATGCGAACAATCGGCTTGAACATGTGCATTGGTGTTTTTTACTGCTTCGCTTGTATGGCGATACCATGGGTGGCTGTTTGGCTCCAAAACTGGCAGAATTTTTTGTTGGTCATTGCTTTACCGCATTTAGGTATCCTAACATTCTACTTTTTGGTGCCAGAAAGCGCCCAGTGGTTGATTAGTAAAGGCCGCACCGAAGACGCTATCCATCGCTTCAAATGGATTGCGAAAATCAATAAAAAATGTGTTTGCGAAAAACACGTCGAAGCTCTTCATCGATATTGTGCCAAACACGTTACGAATCCAAACAAATACGAAAGTTTTTTGGGACTACTGAAAACACCGAAACTTCGTCGTAAGACTTTGATCCTCATTTTTAAATCGTAAGTGATGAGTTTTTGGATTGCAAAATAAATCGAGATTTTTAGAATGGCGATGACTCTCTGTTATGACGCCATCTCTCGAAATATCAACGGTTTACAATATTCTCCATTTCTGACTTTCACCATTACATCAGCTACGATTCTACCGGCTTGCTTGTTTATTCTTCTGGTCCAAGATCGTGTAGGACGCAAAGCTTTAGCAAGTGGATCTCTACTTCTAAGTGGAATCATTACGGCGTGTTCCGGACTCGTGCAAATTTTCATTAAAACTCCGGACGCGTATTTGATTTTGGTCCTTGCGATCGTATCAAGATTTGCCATCAACATTGGGTACAATTCCGGTGCCCAGTATGCCGTTGAGCTCATTCCAGCAACAGTACGAGGGCAGGGGGTTTCAATTATTCACGTGCTGGGTTATGCAGCCAGTTTCTTTAGTCCTCAAATTCTCTACCTCGCCAATATTTGGAAGCCGGCGCCTGAAGTAATTTTAGGAGTTTTGCTAGTGTTGGCTGCTACCGCTTGTCTTTTTTTGCCGGAAACTCTAAATCGAACTTTACCAGTGACGTTACAAGATGGGGAAGAATTCGGTGAAGACGAGAGAGTGTTTGATTTCGCGTGTTGCAAAGTCTCTACTGAAAGTAAAACGCAGTTGAGTACGGAAGAATTTTCGCAATGATATGCATTTGAAATAAATATTATGTATTTACTTGTCGTCGGCGCATATTTAGCACCTCACTGAGCACAGTTAAATGATGTGTGACGCTGTAGTTTTTTATTGTGAAAAGCAAACAAACGTCGGTTTTATACTTTGGTTGGTGTTCTTATTTTAGGATTCCCCCCCTACGGTAATTTATGCAGCGGAACATCAGGAAGCTTTGGAAATTTCACGCACTTTCTGCTTTAAAAATTGTCAAAACATTTACCACATCTGTCGATAAATATAGACCGTGAATTTTTACTGATGTCAAGCGACAAATAACGACCCCTTCTATCTTCTATGTATCTATTCGATACTAGGAAAATATTTTCACTCGTATTTGGAGTTGCCTAAAATTACGGTTTTATGGTTTGAAATCCGTAGGAATGAGTTGTAATTATAATGTGATTGAAACATAAAACACGACGAAAAGTTTTGAAGAGGGTGGCAGCCCTATTTCCCGTCCTTAACTCTGTTGTTGGGTGTTAAAATGTGTAAGAGTTATTTCAGGACCGCGTTTGAAGTGGACGTTTTTGAGTGCATTCAACTTTATTGTTTACCTATTTCTACAGTAAAATTTAAACAGTTTACTAAACTCTCGCGATTAGCACCCATACTGAAACCTGGTAACGTTCGCTTTCTCGCAAAACTTCAATTGGCAATTATTCTGGCCAGTGATAATCGTTCGGCCAGCTCAACTGCGACAAACTAACTTAATACAAAATAATCACAATTAGCAATATTGCCAACTGTTCTATTTGCACTTGAGTTTGAAGCCTGAAGCGATGCTAAATCAGATTTAAATTACATATTAAATCGCAATATGCTTTCATGTTCCACATTAGAACTCTATTCAAAAACAAAACTGTCAACTAAACAAAAACTATACGTCGTACTTACTTAATTTCCACTAATAATAAAACGTCAACACAGTTCTCCCGCACGTGTTATTGTGAAAATTTGTATAATTTGGATTAAATTGTAATAAAATGCAATTAGTTTGTTGCACTTATCGATAAAATACGATAGTTAAAGTTGGAATGCACATCAAAATTAATTTGATTATTTGTTGGTGGCAAGCAAAGCAGAACGAACTTTGCAATGCGAGTCGATGCAGTTTCAAATTTTCTCTAATTAAATAGAACTCTTTGGGCTAAAATTTTAATTATAATGAAAAAAATACCACCCAATTGTCAGCGTTGTGATACGGAATTGGGATACGAACCGTGTATATGGATGAGCCACCTGTCTATTACAACTTTTCGTTTTAAATAGACTTTCAGCCGTCTCAAGTTTGCACATTAATTTGTTTGAATATTAGGCGTGGTACGAGGATTGTAATCGGTTCGCGTGTGCATTTAAACGTAATTTTACAAATAAACAGGTGCGAAATGGTAAAAGCGTGTGTTTCAATGTGGGAGGTGTGGAGAGTTGAAATAATTAAAATGTGGTGCGAAATATCGAGTCAAAATTAATGCACCCTTCAACCGTCGAAAAATGCTTATGCCGTAAAAAGTAAAAAATGTTAGATTCAAACAACCATCAATCTTATCCGCCACAAGAGAGAACCTTGCTGTATAATTAACATGTCGTAAATTCCGGTCCTAAGATAGATACTCGACATGCGCGAGTTCAAATTTTGTGCATTTCGAACTTGACACTTGAATTATTCAAGGAAGTTGTCTGACTGTTGTTCTTCTAATTCACCAAAATTAATAGGAAATTTCGAGTCGATCCGAATTTTGGTTCATAAATTCGTACCGGTAAAACGACCCGACTGAAAGTTATTTAGATTCATGAATATTTATTTTATGCGTTATTTCTCGAGTTATTTTTAGTAAGAGAAAAATTACTTTTTAATTGAATTCGTGATGAATGACTGCAAACAATAAAACTTTTTTCGTCATTGGGACCAAAATACAGACTGATCGCCTCTATAAAATAATCCTGAACGAATACTAAAACATCCTTGTGCAAAAGAGCAAAGAGGGTTTGTGCGATAAAATGTTGCGAATTGAATCACGTTTCGCGAACTTTGCTATCTGGAATGCTTTAAGCACGCGTTCTAAATGACAACTTTTTCCTCATTATTACGTTAAATAATAGCTTCATTTGCCCCAACAACGACAAAACCGCGTCAAATGTAACCGCCGAAAAAATATGGCACACATATAATTGTGTTTTTTACAGCTTCCCGCATAAACGTCGACAATGTTGCGGGGATGTATTCTCTCGTATTTCACCCCAAATGTTCGTATCGTCTTCTTTACTGTGCAATCATTTTGAATTTGGCTGAATTGCTTTCGAGCTTATTACCACCGCCAAGGTGGTAGGAATCTTCCGACATTCAAGTTCATTAAATTAATTCAAATTGACCAAAGTGTGCTCGAAGCTATTAGTTTCGATTAATAAATATTAATTTGTTGAAAACGCCAAAAATGATTGCTAGTAGTTTCGAGCTAAATCGGCATCGTAAATAATGCGGCGGATAGGAACCGTGAACGTTTGTCGGAAAAGATAAACACATTATCAACTACGTTAATGTGTTTTCTTAGAGAGCCGAATCTTCTATCAGAGGAAAATTAAACCTATTTTACAAAACAAAACTCTGATACTCTACTAGACCCTTCTGGTGAGATATCTTACGGGTTGTTATAAATAGGAGTGGTGTAAATTGCTGCTCTTTTTTCAACCAAATCGGCTATTATAAGAACTACGAAACACGACTTTTACCCTCCCTTTAAATAAGAACCGCAATTCTTCTTTGTTAGACCACTATTTTTTAAGTCGAAGAGGGTCAAATCTAACGAATTAAAAATACACTTTCCCGGAGTCGAGGTGTTAATTTCGTCCAGATTTACAAGACGTATGAACGAGCTTATTATTTGATGAGCGTAATAAATTTCAGGCTTAGTTTAATACCGATAAAATAAGTTTGCTTGTTTATAAAAGCTCGCGTGGAAAGTCAGTCGTTGTGACGAATTGTGTTAGAAAAAATGACGTTTTGCGATCAAATCATCGAGCGTTTGGAAATGACATTTTAAAATCAAAATTGAAATAACGGACGCATAATTTGTAGTTTTGGTGAAACCTCGATTGGACGTGACAAATAATGATTGTATTGATTTTTCTGCCGGAAATATTTAGTGCCTGCGAATAAAAACAGCGCACCAGAACTATATTTATGAAGTTCTAAAAGCAAACAAGCACCGAAAAACCCTTCATTAAAATTGAATCATTGCGAGTTATCTCATTTTTTTGCAACGAAATGGTCTACAATAATAATTTGACTGAGTTTGCCGTAATAAAGCGGCGAAACCCGAAAGCTCCTGAAAAATGAAAGCCAGTATTTTCTGAACTGCAATGTAGGCCGAAGCGGCTTAGCCGACTTCTAGAATGGCCGGCCAAGTTGGTCGAAATGTTTGCCTCTGAGGGATGGATATGACCGCCTACAATAATCCTCTGCCATTGATTTTCTCCTTGCAACGGCAAAACTGACGAATCTATGACTAAAGTACATGTTTTGTTATCCGCCACGTCAATTTTTCCGGTTGGCATTCACCGAACTTAAAATTAAATAGCAGAGCATATCGACGCTTTCAGTGCTTTTCATTGAGGAAAACACTGCAAAAAGCGGTATTGAATTTCAGTCTCCACATTTGTACGAAGTGGCCAGTAAAAGAACAAGAATCTAACTCAGTTGGCACCACGAACAAAATTGTTAAACTATGCATCATATGTATTCCCATTACCCCCATGCTCTTTTTTATTTTTTGTAACGCGTTTGCATCACAAAAATGCAAAAATCCGGTGAAGTAGTTTTGCTTTATTTAAAATAAAAAAAAACGAACGAACAAAACATGAAGCAGATTCGTTTGATAATTTGTTTAATTACTTATTACTTATGTCACGAACTGATCGTCAGTTACTACAAATTTTTCAAAAACAAATTTCAAGTATGCCCGCTGCTCCGATCCTTTAATAGTAGATCGTCTCGTTTCGATTAATTTCAATCAAATTACTTCGATAAAAATGTCTCCGGTGCGTTTTAATTGAAGGATTTTTAATTCTTCTTCCACTTCCACTTCAAATTCAGTTTCAATAACGGCGACGGTCGGTAAATTTTGATTAAATCCCGGTCTAAAGCGGGATGCACTTGGAGGTTAAGCGCGTTAATTAAGAAAATATTGTCTAATATCGTTTTAAATATGTCCGTAACGCCGCGAAGTTTTGCCGTCAGTAACTTTTCCTGCAATGCAAAAGAGGTGAAAATTCATAAAAACTTCGCTTATCAGTCACCAGATTTAGTGCTGAATTCCATAAAGCGGCCCTCTGTTCACAACTGCGCTTTAAAGCCACAAGTTTAATTATTAACGGCTCCATTGTTCAAACATTTGAATGATATAATGAATTTTTTGTTTAGTGCAACGATGGTGCCCAGTTAGCAAAGTTTGCACAATATCTTGCGCAAATTCCATTCAGGTCTGACCCTTCCTTTATATTTCTGAATAAATAAACAACTTGTAACCGATATAGATTTGAAGACAATTTAGCTCGGAACAAACTCTGCCATGCAACAACACCGCTTCGCTTCCAAATATTGACCAACGAATGCAAACATCGTTACCTTCTTTGAATAGAAGAATATCAAATTTGTCAATTGCGTGGAATTGCGCAGTCGTTTTATTGCTTTCTAATATAATTTACGTGAGTTAACACCCGTGGAAATTAAGTTTATCCGAGCTTTTTGTGGGTGTTTGTTTTCGCCCGGCGCATCCGCCAATATTTCGAGCTTGTGATTGAAAGTTTAGTACGGTGTGGCTGTGGAGGAAGGCGTAATTCACGTAAAGCGCGACGGTCGAGGAGGAAAACGGCATACAAATGTAGTGCAAAGAGGCCTTTTATTATTGGATTATGCCCAGTGTCCTGGACATAACTCCGACACGATCTACGCAAAACCGCGCGACTGAACGTGTGGACGTCCACGTTTAACAAAAATCACTGATTTATTCCGCGTAAAATAAAGACGGGGAAAACGAAGACAGTTCTCTTTGTGGTCTTATCGAGCCGGCGACCGGTAGGGCCTTTGGCATTAGTATTCCCATCGCCGACTGCCACAAACGTAAATCGCTCGCATCTACAAGGGTGGATTCTTAATTACGTTTTAAATGGCCGCGAGTGTACTGCCTCATCTTCAATTATTACACCACGATGATTGATACGATCTTTGTCATAAAAGAGTGATAAAAGAGATTCGACTCAGACCCACTTATCTCTGACCTCGCCAGGATTTGCACTTGACTCAATAAGAAGAGTTCTCTAGGAAAGCCATGAAAGACTCTTTGAAGTCGCTACTTAATTAAATGTTGACTTTATTAGACGCTTGTTTGGTCATCGACTACTATTTCGGCTTTTATTTACTCGTTGCAGTTTATTTTCGTTCGAATCTCGGAGTCACTCAGCTGCGCCGGTTTTTCATTTATTTACTTGTCGAAATATGAAACTGTCATTCAGTCGGTCACCAGAATTACACTAAACGTCAATTTTAACTATTAATTATCGTTTCATGCATATTTCAATAAAAAGCCACTCCAATTTGTGTTCTGTCAACACCAGGTCTTTATTAAAATTTACACTATTTTGTTTCATACAAAATATTAAAACAGACTAATTTGAAAGTTTCATCGATACGTCGAATAAGTGAAGCGTACACTCGTCTTTGAGTCGGCGAGATACGTGTAATGTGTTAAATTTCGCGTTTCTGTTGGCTGATTTTTGAGCGCTTAATAATGTAGTGTAACGGTGGAAACCAATATTAATCAAACGGGCAACGTACGAATACTCCCATTTGTCACAATTATTAAACGCTGCATTTTTGCGGCTGGAACCGTATTATTCGTACCAAGTTAAATAAATGGTAGGTGCGGGTTGTGTGCAACAAATTGCACTAATGTCATCGTAATTTCAGACGCGGAAGATTCCCAAATCTCTAATTTATAGATGATTAAACAGGCGCGCAAACGAATTATTTAAAATTTAGCGTGAAATTATAAAGTTCCGAGTTTAGTTCAAGAATACGGAATGGGGAAAGGACGAAATTTGCATATATTAGTTTTTTGCCGCGAGACAGATACGGGCTGTTTCAATGGTGTTCGAAGCGTCTTTACGTCATTATTATCTTGTTCCACAATATTTTTTTTGCGTTGAAGATTCGTAAACATTTGTGCGCCTGCATTTGCTACAGCGTATTCGCTTTGATTTCCCGACTCTAGTGTTTCGCATCGGTTCGTCTGAAACTAGTTGGGAGATCGGAAGTGTGCTCCTAAGAAGTGTTATCTGGAAACTGCGTAATGAATGAACATTTGTGTAGTATGGTGGTGTCCCAGCCTGGTATCCTATCACTAGTTGGCGCTATGATATGATTTATGAGGAGCTTAATGACCGTAATGCGAACTTGAGTCCGTTGGCCCAAACTCTGAGCTCACTTAGATGGGTCAGATAGGTCAGGCCCCATGCGAGGTCGACCTTATTATGTGCTATTATGTGTATAAGTGGTGGCCACCCTTCAAATCCTATACTCTCATCTTCTTCTAACTTGGCAATATTTATTGCACAAGTTAATTATTTTGGCGAACAATAAATATACCTTTTTTGTCACTCCTCTCTCACGGGGACATCCCATCAAATCAGCTTACCGTAATACAGTGCTCTATCATAATTTAACCTGCTTTCGAAAGTCGATGGCTCCCACAGCTCGGGAAGGAGGCGTACACAAGGCGGGGAAAAATACTTTATTTCACGAACTTGCACAATTATAGAAATGTTTCAATTTTTGACAATGTCGGGAGTTTCTAACTTGATGAATATTCCGACTGGATACTTCGATTTTCTAATTAAAGTATTGAAGAGAACGACATCGCAATGCGGGTAAAGTTCTTGCGGGGCCTGTGAGTTGAATTTATTATTTCGATCGCTAGTTCCTCAAATAAACAAAAACCGGATCGAAAATTAAATTTTCACGAACGTTTCATTCCACTGTTTCAAGGTGAAACGTTTCCTAGATATTTCTTGGTCATGAATCGGTAAATTTTTAATAAAATTTGTCTGAGTCAACGACAAGCATGAAAGAAATATTTATGTTCCATATTTTTAGCAAATTTATACAGTTACGTTGCTACGTTCCATCATAATTGCCTTAGTTACATTTAAACTCGTTGGTGGATTAAATGTATTTACTTCAAGAACAAGTTATACGACTTTTGCATTTTGTATTAAAAGGGAACAGAGTGGGAAAATTTAGCAGTGACGAGGGTACAGAATGAAATTTTGTCAATCATAGATGAACATTTGCTAGTTAGGATAATTAGGTGCCTCGAACAGATGTTCGGATAATCAAAAACTTAACCAACTGGAAAAAACTCATCAGCATCGTACTATCACTCTGTACATGAATCAACTGACAAATCAACGATTCCACTCGATTTAGTTTTAAGTCACTAATCCACGTAAACAAACTGCTAAAATAGAGAAAAACATTCATTTCGGAAGTTACTTTCTAGATTTACACTGAAACTTATCGCACACACTGAAATCGTAAGGTAAATCGGATCTCTGACAACGGTGATTATTAGCAGCATATTTTATATAAAAATTGTTTTATATTTTAAACACGGTGAAAATACATACAAGGCAATTTCAAAACAATGGCTGAGTTTCAACATGAATTTCGAATAAACAGCAAGGATTTCCACGAAAATAAATTTTAAACGCGGGTTCGTGTTTGTTACTATAGTAGACTCTCATACATGCACCGAAAACTCTCAACCATTAAAAACATTAATTACAACCGCAATGTAAAAAAATGGATTCAGTAATAACAATTTCGAGTCAAATTTCATGGTATCATTATTTCCAAATTTTTGGAAAGCTTTCTGAACACAGATATGAACAGACGCTAAAGTTAGATAAATCCTCCATTTGATAATCCAAATAATCTGATAGATAGTTAGTTACATATTATATTTTGTTACGAAAAAATTATCAATAAAATTATGTAAATTGCATTAAAACAAGCTTAGCACCTAACAAATTTGTTATTTGCATTTGCACAATAATTGCTAACAAATTACAGATTAATGAATTAATTAAAATATGTCCTTTGATTTGGTAAAATAAATAATGCGTATGTGCATCCGATAATTTGTGCCAATAACATCAATAAATAATTAATTAGGCCATTTTTGGTACATTTATGAATACACCAGCTTGGATTGAAAAACCAAAAGCATATACACAAAAAACACATCATTCATTTGAAGCCTAATGTCCCGCGTACAACGTTTAAGCGAGGCATTTTAAAACAAGGGAAAGCGGAGTAAAGCCAGGATCAAAAGAGTCGAATGAATGTTAGTTATTGTTGGAGTCGCATCGAGTTTTAATAAGACCTAAAGTTGAGGATCGTTGACATGAATTTTAAAAACGGCACGATTACCCCGAATCAACTTTGTGGTCACAATTTTGCTCCGGTGAGGCTTAATTAAACTTTTTAGTATTATATTTGTCTAACTTAATAATTAACTTGGTCGTACATTGCAGTAGGAGTTCAACTCTAAATTCTTAACAAAATTCGCCCGAAATTAAGTAATCAAAATAATAAGTGTGGATTACCATGGGGATTATTCACTTCTTTCTTAATTACCGAATGTTTCTGTCAAGATAAATCAGGACACGGCAATTGTCCTACTGGAAGATTACAAGCGCAGCCGGCGCCCTAATATCTCCAACACTTCGACTTTATACGGGCCAATTTCAACATAAAAAAAAACCTTGCATTTACCAGAACTTACAGCCACCGAATGACGACCACCATTTGGGCACCATCTTATATCTCATACCCTGCCCTGGACAACCATGAATCTCAGCCTGAGCTTATTATTTATTTCGGAGCAGTTTGTTCAAAGTAGTGCTACATTCTAAACGCATAATCCTGCTTAACATCAATATTTGCTACAACGGACCGGAAATAAGAAACTTGTACTAAACAATTCATTTTAAAACACGTGGATCAACCCTTCCGAATAAAGAAAACTCATTGCCGGCAATCATTTATTCGAACGTTTTATAACTACTCATATCAGATATTTTGAAGGAATTTTACAATATTTCCTGCCAGAAATTTGTGATGTGTTGACAATATTCGATCATATAAAACCCTCTGTTTGGGCAGAAACGATATTAAAAACGACTGACGGTCCAAAATAAATACCAGGCTTTGTATCAAAGGCGACACAAAATTTCTTTCTTTATGACTCTTCTTGATTTCACTTTACACTTAGTTTATTTGTCATACCAGAAATATGTAACAAAAATTGAATAAGAACACTTAAAATGTCGTAAAACCCACGGAATGTTTGTTGTGTGTATTTTCGTAAATGTGGTGTTTTTTTGATAGAAAAGAATTTCAATTATGCCGAACTTCCGGCAATAATTATTAAATCGTTGTGCATATTTTGGCGCTGAAATGGCACTGAAAATTTTCATTATTCTCGATTGTTCGCCTGTCAATATGCCGAAACGCGTGCATTAAAAAAATGGAGGCACAGGCATTCGCTGTAAGTTTATTAATTTCTTGTTCACATCACAGATGATGGAGTATTTGTATTATATTTCTACCCAAAATGAGCGAAGTGAATAATTACTCTCGGTTTGAATTGTTAACAGAACTTTTTCCGTCGTCTGTCGCTAATCTATCATTCTGTCGCAATAACTGCTTAATTATACATACTTCTAAAATTAAATTTGTACTGGTTTGATTTTAATCAAATCATACGACAGGTACAGCTTAAGAGACAAAGTAGAGTAAACAAGGTTCGTGTCAAAGCTCTGACCGGATATCAATAAAGCCGCATAAAAATGCACAAGATGCAACACGACAAAACGCGTGCTTGTAAAGCTGATTGTGTCCTAAGCTTAAAGAAACATAATATTGCGCTGAAACGAGCTTTTCTGACTTCATAATGCATAATAAAATGTGACAGGGTAAAAATAGCAAAAAACACTCGCCGAGATATTTTTCAATCTTTTCAAATACAATAAAGTAACTTCGTGGGAATAGTAAGATGAGGAAAACTGATAGTGTGCGAGAGAAATTTCAGATTTCATACGGACGCTATTTTTGTATTTCTTTGTTTCGGAAATATTTCGAATTAGTGTTGCACCGTAAAAATATTTGCAAGTATTAAAGTCGGATAGGTCTTTTATAACGTTAATAAATTTAATGGAAGTAGAATTGTTGGTCATGCACACGGTGTACACTCCCCGTATAATTAAAAGTGCTAAATAAATTGTGGACTGTGATAAAAATTGTTGAGCTGCAAGCAAAAGCACGAGGTGGGTTGTCTTTGCAGGAAATTTTTATCATTTGTATTGTGGTTGTCACTTTTCAGTCGTTGCGACCTATCAGATAAACGATTTGTGAGCGGAACTTTAGCTGAAGCGAAGCTTTGCTGCATTGTCGATATGCTTCAGGAAATTAACGTTGTATTTTAGTCTACAATGGTTTCAGTTCACCGATGGAAAGTGATAACATGTTTTGCACTGATCCCATTCAAGTAATTAGCCACGCATATGAGCTTTCGGGAATTAATAATCGTCTCCAGATCTTTGATTATTTGTCCATCGAACGTTGCTTCCTGCGCGTTAAAGCAAAGGTCGCAGGAATTTTATGAGAAAGTGTAAGGGTTGATTTATCTTGATGCGGTGGACGGATGCATTTAAGTGGTTTGGCGTGAAAATAATCATGGAGAATTGGATGAGAAGGCTCGAGTAGGTTTAAGTAAATCTAGCTTGATCCTGGTATTGAGAAATTCAATGCGGTAGTGAGTTAAATCACGTATCGCATATAAACAGAGAAATAGTCAGTCAATACGTTCGTCTGTATCGTCCCTCAACGTGCCAGGAAATAAGGACGAACATAAATTTATTTGTGTACTCAGGCTGTTATTAATGGATTAAACATACCGAACCATGTTCAATGGGGTGGTACTGAAATCGTTGCCATTTATTTGATTTTCGTCTGCTTTGTTTACACTCCAAACAAAAGATCCACAATCGAACAATTTATATTTACTCCTTGTTTGGATTGCGAATTTTTATTACTATCGCATGAAATTGTAACAACTATCAATTTAGATAAAATAGCAACCGTTAGCTGGAGCGGCAACAATTGAAACAACAATTAAGTCGCCGCATTTCTCATTAGTCATGTTGTTTCTTACTAGATGTGAAATTTTTCCCCGTTTTGAAGCCCTCTCAGGTAGATATTCAGATGTAATATTCGGCGAACATCTTCGGAGAATATTTAGACGGCTCAGAGCCGCGATATATTTTCTCAATTTCAGAGTTCTTGGAATGTATTTAGAGCGTTAATTTAGAGAGAGAATTGGCGCATTTTGTTGAAATCAGATCTTCACGATATGTGTTTATTCAACCGATAATAATAACAGGCCATCCTTTTTTTATTTCTTATTCTTAAATTAAATAGAGAAAATAAGTAAGCATAGACGTTCTTGTCACAATATTCCCATTCTTTGCGCAGAGCTGCAATAATATCGAATCGCTTGAGAGCTTTGGAGTTTAGAGGATGTGAAATTAACTTCTCACCAGCGATTTTTAACAATTTGTCGAATATTGACGCTTGTAGGAATTGCTCCAGGTGCTACAAAAGAATTTCTTCAACTCACTGTATCAAATGCTTTTGTAGAAAATGCGGCTGTAAACATCGCCTCTCGTCTTTATTTTTGTCAGCTTTTGAACGATACACGAGGACGACTATTCTGCTTATGACAAAATCGATTTCAAAAATGTACATATACCATGTGTCGCCAAATTGGTCATGCAAAGCAATTTAAAATTCTATATTATGGTAATAATGCGAAACTCGGATTCTTCACGCAGTTTTTTTTTATATATTTATATAAAACGTTCAAAATTTACAAAATGAATTCAACATTATTTTAAAATACGAGCACTTATTTTCTTTGAAATTAATTAAAGTTATGTCAAGAAACAACAAAAAATTTCACAAATACGTAAACGTTTTATTCATCCAACGGTAATTTTCGTGAATTTATTAAATTTTTGTCGTAATGAAAAACATAAAACAGAAGTTTCCGAGTATTCACTTCACTTCATTATTCATTAGATAATTTCAAACTTAGTGACATTAAATAGCTCATCTCTTAGCTGGAATCGATCTAAATTTGATTTGATTCCATTAGAAAATTAAAGACAAATTTCCTCACGATGATTTTCTAAACTCATAATTTAAGTTTACAGAATCATCGGAATGGGAATGTAACTGCGGAAATCTTTCCTAAAAACTTTCCAGAGCTAAACTCAATTCAAACATAAACTTGTAATTTCCAATATTTCCTACCTTCCAGTTTCGTATCTCTCTTAGTTTTCTCGTAAAACCAATGCAATTTGATCGATCGTAAATTGTTAAATCATAAGTTTTACAACTGCAACTAAAAATAAAACGAGTTTTGTGTATACAAAATTTCTGATCGAACAACATCAAACCAACTAAACTTTATCTCGACAGGAATAACAAGGAATCAGTTACATAATCGTAAATCGGAAACATCTTCAAGACATTATAAGCTAAATGACGAAAATCAGAACGTAAATAAAATATTTGGTGAGGTCCTCGTTTAAACAAATTTGAACGCAAATTCTTATTCACTCATAGATTTGAGTTGATTAATAAATGAAAATGGAATTTCCTTCGAGATATTGATGCTATAAAGTTGCGATGTGATTCCCACCAATTTACCTCGTCAGTGCGGCCAAAAAATGCCGCGGTGATGACAATAGTTGAAGGACCTTTCAAAAATTATTACGTGGCCACATAATAATGCAGGAAATGAATCTGTTTATTGTAAAATGTGTAATGATCGTGGGAGTTGCGTTCAGTTCGAGCATACTCGCCTAGGTTCGTACGTTGTTGGTCCATTCGTAACATGGCTCGGCTTTTACAGAATCACTTCAGTACTGATACAGCCGCCGCGAGAGGGAGTTTACGAGCTTCGTTCTAGCAGAACGAAATCCACGCTCGCAGCAATCGCTTCGTAAAGATGGAAATGTGAAAATTTGTCGTGGACATTAGCAGCACAAATGTTTTTTTCAAAAATAAATAAGTGATGATTAAAATGGCATTGTTCGTGATACGTGATGCTTAAGTGATTTAAAATGACTTCCTGGATCGTCCTTACAGTGATCCTATTCGGAATCGTCGCAGTTTGCGCGGATAATTTAGGTAAATTTACATGTCCACCGTTCAGTGTGTTCGTTCGCATCAAATGTGAACCTAAATGAATGGCGGGGAAGGTTCAAATTGATGTTCATTAATGATTAAAAAAATCGCTCTTTTATGGATTGACCGCATATCGTTTCATTAATTTTTTTAGTTCACAACTTTTGGTTGCGGAATGTCGATGTGGTTATGTTCGAGTTCATTCATAAAGAATTTCAACAATGTTCCGCAATATAACTACTAATTCCATTCATGGAGGCAGATTAATTTATATATTTTTGGTCGCGTCGTAAAAGGTGTTCCGCCACTAATTACATATTTATGGTTAAATGAATATTATGTCAAAAATCGTACGGTTGACTTTCCAATCGCAGATCGATCGGAACCGGCCAAAGATCAACAAATTCTAAATTGTCAATAAGCAATAAATTTTTACGATTGTGTGTTAATATAAACGCGATTTTTACAAATTTTATATAAAATTGCTTTTGCATCGTTAATACCGTTTCCGACAAATCAAATTGCGCTGACTGCGATATTTGTTGTAACAGATATGTCGTTTTGTTTTAATTTGCATCGAAAAAGCTTCACTTTTTAGCTTTCAAACATTAAAACTTCCGAAAGTTATAGCAATAAAAAATAATGATATTACCAGCCGTTTTTGAATGTATTGAAACACCGGGGAACCACATTGAGAATGAATAATTTGAAAAAAGTTGAACGTTTATGTTTGTATTAAACGCCCGAACTTTGTTCTGTTTGTTGTGGCAACTTTCTTGTAAACACAGCTTCTTATTAAGGTGCATAGATCAGAAGGTTTGTGTATTTTCCACTCTTATAAATCCCCTAATATATTCTTTATTGCTGGGGTTTTCCTCTTTTTCTATACGAATTTTTTAAAACTTAATCACACTCTTCCTAATTAATCTACTCCTTAGTTAATTACGTTAAGTGTCAACTTCATCACCCGCTGTTTTACTTTATCTGCGTCTAAATGGTTAAACTCATATTGTTTAGGCATTTGGATCCGGTAATGCTTCAATTGTGAATTGATTGTACTTCCAAATTCTATAGTCGCACCTCATTGATAATAGTATGTAATAAAAATCGCTAATTTCGTCCATATTATGATCGACACAGTAACGATAAGGTCTGCATTTAATGGTGAGACCGATGAGACATTAAACGCTCGGAATTGTTAAGACCGGACCTGTGGAGGTGTTTCAGCATTGTTATCCGGAAAGAGACAAGTTTGACGACACTTCCGATATTGATCGCGCATTTTCGCCACACATTTCTTGTTTTTTAGTTTTAGTTTAAAATCAGACAGTGTCGGTGTAATGACATGGAGGTGTACTCCACACGTATGCGGTAGAACCAGCGGAAATTCCGCTCACGTTCCACAATACAATCTGTATCTGGTGCATGCCGCATATTTCATCTGGCGGCATCTCCTACCAAGACAAACTGACCCTCTTCTTCTTTCACAATTCCCACGAATAATTCTTTAAAAATATCAATTTACACACCGAATGCACTTGCTTCAAATTACTCTAGCACCGTTTATACCGCTTTTCTTTGAAATTCTCCAACAAATTGTACTGTCTGTCGTTCGGTATTTATGGCCTTTTTTGGGGCCGCCATGCTTTTTAGCAATTTCGATTCACACGGCCAACTAAATTCCCCTTTATCTCTAGTTCAGGCGTTTGAATAGTTAGAAGTTAAAAAACAGAAATCGTTACAGCTAAATGCCCAACACGATCAATCAAAATTTAGAAATGTTTACGGATTGTTAAAGATTTTTATTGGCAAGCGTAATTAATAACAATAATTGATGAGACTCATTATTTGTAGTTAATCCATAAAGAGAATAGCCGATTCACCACATCTACTGATCATTATAGCAAATGTTTCCATTCTCTATCCTAACAACGTATGTAATCAATAATAAATAATACATGCTTTGGCTAATCATTTTTACATAATGTGCCGTTTAAATCACGTTTTGTTTGCATTTTAGGTAAGTAAATATTTGCTAAAATGATTTTGGAAAATACTAAGGATTTAATAGGAGCATATTAAAAATCATAGGTTCATATATTTTATAGAATAGGTTTGAAGCGCCTCCAAAGATCAAATTCGTAAATCTGCGACGTATGTAATGGGCCATCTTAACTGAAACGATTCCACTTGGGTTGGAACTAGAATAAAAACTTGTTTTATATAATGGCCTTTCCTGTTGTTCGTATGTGATTCGGTGTTTGAGTGAGTGAATGTATTTTGTATAATACTAATAAACACAAACACGAAACACCTGTGCAATGTAAATTAACATTTTCATAGTTTTTGTACGAGCACGGGGGTAAAAGCCGCTTACAAAATTGTCTTTAATGTTTGTTAAGTCGCAACCCCCATTTTGTGCAAATTACCCTCACTCTTAATGAGTGTTTAGTTGAAGTTTGTAGAAATTTTTTGCCTTCTCATCAGATCAACAACACACAAACAGCAAATAACACCGGAACATTACAGTGAAAAATGCTCGTAAAATGCTGACAAGAGCCACAATTTGTAATAATGGAAATAATTTCATAGTCGATATGATTTAGTGGTTCATATATTTTTAATTCCGCACTTAATCCCGTCCATTTAATGTTTTATTAGAGATATTGCGGTAATTGATTGGAGCGGTGAATAGAAATGTGGATGAAATATGAAATATTATTTCCGGCTCCTTCAGGTCAGTAATAAGAATTTCATTTTGACGAAGAAAAATATTAGAAGATAAAGAATAATACGGAATGATATGTTACTAAATAATCTAAAACCCATAGTGAGCTTAACACGGTTTTAGATACAAAACATATTGACCTTTCGTAGTTTCCTTTTGCTTTGATGTTGAAATTTAGAAGCGTAGGTGTCGCCGTATTCCTAAGGAGTGGAAACGCTCGGAGAACATCAAAATGTGAGACAAAAGCGTTGATGCAATCGCAATTACCCTTAAAGCGACAAAAAATCAAACGTCTGTCATATTGTTTTGTTTTTGTGGGCTTAAACGAACCGCACCGACGAACGGTATTCGTGTCATGTTAATGATCGCCCCATATGTGGGCCGTAATTACTTCGAAGGTATCTTTTTGGGAACAGATTTGGCATTGCGCAAGGTAACCTTGATTGAGAAGGTATAGATAGGTAGGCGTCCAGTTCACGTTTGTCAAGGCTCTTTCGAAATCGCATTGCAACTCTATGACATCTAAGACTTACCTCACTCGAATGGTACTACTAAAAGTTTTTAGGATTTTAACACCTGTTACGTGTGTGGTTGCGATAATGGTGCTCGCGTGTTAACCACCAAAGATGGATCCGTGTTTGAATTCAAATTAGAAGTAATTAGTCAAGTTTCAGTGATCCGTGTCCCATTAATCGAAAAATGACTTCGATTGACGAAATTAATAGTCCGTTACGGTTTCACATGTTACAAGCCTGAAACATAATAGCGTAGGTCTGTTAGTAACCGTTATTTAAGACCGCCTTGCGACACATAAATAAATTAATTACTCTATCGTGACCGTTGGATCCATGTTACACCACCACTCCGTCTCAATTAATCCGTTTGTTGTTGTGTGCCTCTAAAACTTCACGTTTTTATCAGCGGCTAAATTTATTAATCCGAACAATTTCGTAATTCCTTCACTAAATTGGCATTTTATTCCGGGAAGACAATGGGCGATTAATTCAACAAAAGCCTTCTACTTGATAGTCGCGGGATAATAGATTTAAATTCGTCGGTTTTTGGGACGCATAATTTTATAAAAATGATTGATCCTCCGTCTCACCCGCTCGCATTTGCATTAGATCTATCCGAATTCATTTCCATATCATCGTTCCCATTATTTTTTTGACAATTAAATCACCCGGAGCACTTAACTACTTTGCGGCCGCGTCAGAAGTATACATTTCGTCTCAGATTTGTAAACACCGACTGCTTCCAATGAATAACATCTTTTATTCATAAAGGCAACATATGCATTTTTATGAATTCGCTAATGCAAAATAGTCCCACTACCACCGTAAAACACTCCGACTCCGGTTTTTAGTTTCCCGCGGCGGGGTTGCTATTAAAACACTGCATAAAATAATTACGACTCAGATGAAGATCGATTGGAAATGTTCAGATCGAAAAGCGAACTACCGACAAAATTTGTTTGATCGCTCCTTGACGCTTAGTTGTTTTCTAACCATAATTTCCCCTCGTCATAATATCTATTTCCACCAAACTCCTCTTTGAAACATGTAGAAAAGTGTTTACGACGTGAAAAGCCGCTTTGCAATAATATCTCGTGTAGGGAAAAATCTATCACCATTACTGCCATTCCAATTGCATCCACCTTGTCCGAAGGCATCGAGTAATTTGGTCCTATTAATTTGTAATAACTGTCAGAGTGGGGTTTAATTAAAATTTTAATTTTTAAAAGATTAGAGACGGTAGACGAACGCCGTTTAATAAATAATAAGAGAAAAGAGTGGTAATAAAAATTCCGTGTTTTGACAGTAGATGAAATCATCTTAAAAATTCTGAACGACTTTCGGTGCACGACGCATCTACATAAAAATTCTTTAACCGTGAATAATGCTTGTTAAGTTGGACTCAGCAAAATGTTATAATTTTTATATAATACGTATTACAAATTACGAAAAATAATCTTTGCTATTTTTAATCGTTTTTAATGTTGACGTATTACTATACTTTTTCTATATTTTCTATGCGTGCTCCGTGTTTGTTGTTTGATTTTTGTTCTATGATATCTGGTTATTTGCATAAATTGCTACATTCTACCATTATTTCTCTATTGTTTGTTTTTGCTGTAAAGTTTATCATTTCCTTCATCTCGCTTCTGTAAGAAACACAACCACAAGCTTAATGGTTAAAACCATGGGTTTACTAGATGCCGACAATTTTCTTTCATCAATAGATATATTCGCATCATGCCAGTTAACGCCTACATCCGCATTTTTAATATCTTACAATGGCGGCTTACCGCACATATGCCTCTTTCAAAAGACCCTAATTAGATTTTTGAAACAGTTTCAGTCCATAAGGCCGCATTGTTAATTAATCCAATTAGGCCGAACAGTCGTAACCAGTTATTTTCTCAATGATCATTGTCGTTTCCATGATATCCGGATGCTTCCGGCAAATGTAAATAGCGTTTGGAACTGTTTTAAAGACAAGAGATAATAACGTTTTTCTAGGTGCGTTTTTCCTAAACCAAAAAGAACTGAAGCAAAAGTTAATTATCTCTATTTGACGCAAGAGCAAGCCGACCGGATTTTAATTTAACTTTGTCATTACAAATTTGTTGTCTTCGAGTTTGATATGAATTCATCAAGAATAAAAACATAACGCGACCTTTCATTAAAGCACGAGAGGAATAAATATTTAGATACATTCTAGATTCAAATTTTAATAATGCACTTGCGGGCGTAATGGATAAAGTGCTGATAAAAGATCTTGACAGTTATATAAGTTACTGTTTCAGTTAGCACGAATACATTTTCTCGCACTTGTAGTTCTTAAAGCGAGTGTTAAAAGTATAAATTGCAACAACAAAGTTTTAGAAGATGAAGCATCATACATCATCCCAGAGACAGGATCTAATACCTGCATAACGTTGAAGCTTTCATTGATTCCTTAATTTGTTCCAGAGGAGTTTGAAAAAAATATGCAGCAAACGCGAGAGGAAACAATCACATTTTTAAACAAAATTTTTGGAATTTCGGGAATAAACCACACAGACTTTTGATTAAATTTGATTATTTGATTAAATTTAAATTTAATTAATACTTCGATCAAAGGCTCGATTTATAGCTACGTAGATGATTTACATTCAAATCGTATGAAACATTTATATTAATAAATACCTTTGCAAATTCCGTACATGAATAAATAAAAAAACGACAAGATCAAAGGGTCACCGGGTCGCTTGATATTTATTACTGCTGAGCATCCCTCATGTCGAATAACGCAATATAAATTTTTTCATTTCTGGGACGAAATCACTTCACTTGAGATGCTTCCAGTTTCTTTACCGCCTGATCAATTAAAGTCATTTTGAAACATGGAGGCTAATGTAACGACAAGACACTTAACACGGCCATTTGAATAATATGCAAGGTCTGAAATTCATTTACTTAATGCATCGAAGATAAGTTGAGGAGTTGATGGTAAAAGTAACTTTTGAAGGGCCATAGTGACGGATTAAGTGATTTTCATTGCACGTTTGTAGTATATTGGACGTAAATCGTGTGCATTTGACAGAATGTCAGTCCCAGCAATACACACAATGTATCGAGAGGTCGTTTTCCAACCTGCACCGCTTCATCAATAGGCAAATGAAGTAATTTGATTGTCTGTCTGGTCGGTGCTTGCTCGTTCGTACAGATCAGAACTGTAAATGGTTTGCATAAAAATTATTTTTTAATTGAACAACTGGGGGTCAATTAGAGCCAACACTAAAAGAAAAGCTGAATAACAGCGTGCAGCATACACATTATTCACATTTTATGGCACCTTTCAAAATAGTGCGTGACGGTTTAGTAAAAATCGCACTTAATTTTTTTTATGAATCCCCATAATCCGGTGATTGAATCTTGGATCGTAAAAAATTTTAAACTATTAAGCTTTCTTTGAATTATCTCTCAAAGCCGCGCCACAGATCCAGTCGGATGCTGAAAAATTGATTTTTTACGAGGCTGTATTCAAGGTCGAAAATACTTAATCCGTGACAATGACTAATCGGCAGTAAAGAGTCATTCAATAGTGTTTTAGTGCGCGGAATGAATTAATCATACATCGTCAGACTGCTAGTTTGAATTTGAATAACGTTAAAAATATTTTGATCTAATCAACAATGAGTGTACATTTCTCTCAAACAAGGCCGTCCAATCTAACGAAATTCCTTACCTTGACTGTCTTCGATCCATAAATTCGTGTCACAAACTCGCAAACAATAATTTGGATAATCTCGATATTGGAGGTGAATTTATGCGGCCGTTTATTTTAAACGGTAGGAGCGCTATTCTTATGGCAATTTTAAATATCAGCGTTTGTGATACATCGGAAAAGTTTGCGAAAACAGAAACTGTGACGAAATTGAATTATTTCGGAGCGCCTTGCAAACTTTGTTAAACATTATTATTTTCAGCTTCGTTATTATTTGTTATGGCATCATTTTAGACGCTCGCTAAGGCAATCTACATTATCTGATTTGAACTACACTGAAACTAATTTCTAAATCTTCTTACGACGTGTATCTATATAAATAAATTTACTTCAAATTTTAACGGCGGGGTTTAATCTGGCTGCAAATATTTTTGTCGGAATTTACGAACTGAAAAATTTCTCGATAGTTTAGTCGTCCGCAGGCCCGATTTTCGCCTCAACTTCTACGGTTTCGGGGTTCTATTAAATATACATTTAGTTTTAGTTCATCCTGCCTTTTATAATATCGCGGATAGTTAATTTCAGCCGCATCGAACGCAATCGAGCGGTTTAATAACGTAAAAATATATTTCTTCCTCTCCGGGATTTATGGAGTTCAGGCATGACAGTTGAATAAATTCCCGCAAATACACTGCACTACAAAAAAACATCGGTGAAAACATAGAAAAAAGCTAACTAAAGCTGTTAGGTTCAGACGAGATTATAAACTATTCTATAGTTCAGGGAAGAGGGAAGCGAGCGAGTGCTTCAAAATATGGATAACTTTGCCGCTAATTGCGTCTTCCTCTAAGATTAATTAAATTACTTATTTAGCGATTTCGTTTTGTTAATCTCTTCTCATATTTGCTCAAATCATATGTAATCTCCCACTTCGTTTTAGAATATGTTTCCCGTATTCTTCATTACGCTGTTTTTCAAACATACTGTAAATACCCGGCTCTTTCAATTTTTGCATACGTAATATGAAGAATAAAAATAATTTTATATAATGAGGTTGTTAAATCACTAGATGGTCTCAATGGAAATTTTGGCATGTACTACATGAACTACTTGAAACGCTAAGATAATTGAAGATGTACACAGCTATCCTAAAAGTGGTGCGTGTGTTAATTTTGTTGCGTAGTGTTTTATTGACTTTTTAAAATGTCTAACAATGAAAATCAACAATTTTTCGCGTTAACACATTTGTGACTTTCAAAAAAACCGTTATTACGACCCTACAAATAAAAGAGTTGTTGGGAAATAATGGGGACTGGGCTAATAATGTTTTTACATGATTTATTCCCCACAATGATCGCCGATATTTATTGGAATTGACGTTAAATGTACCAATGGATATTCGATGTTCGATCATCAGCTCGAACTCGCTCATTTGGACACCACAATCGAGATGTACTAGCAATTTGCTGAAATAAAATTCCGCACTTTTGCTAAACTGAAACTAAATTTTCACTTAGACTTGCGTATGGAGATGGTCTTCGTTTTTGGGGTGCAGGTGAACGATAAGTATACGACATATTGTCCGAGGAGACGGTTAATTCCCCGAATTGGTAGTCACGGGGGTGAACGTAGTTTATAGTTTTCGGTCATAGTTGGCAGTTAGCGGCGCAATAAATTGTTAGTTCTTACAGTGCTGGCTCGGTGAGCATTTTCTGTTTTGTTGTGTCGCTCCAATTTTTCCCCCGGGATCAAATTTAACGTGTTGTTAGTTGTGACGTAATTTATGCGTCTGGTCCAATTATGATTCGAGTCGCGAAACGAGGGGGTCAAAGTATCGCGAACCGCCAAACAAAGGCGACGTTTGTCAGAAGAAAACGCGCAATATTACAGTTATATCCCTTAACAAACGGTCTTCGAGTCGATGAACCTTGCGCCGAAGAAGATGCTGGACTCTGTCACATGCCAAGAAGTCGGTCTAACCGAACCGACTTATATGGGCTCTTCGGTTCTGATTGACTGCGCTGACAGTTGAATCTGGGCCAGATCAGCAGTTCGCCGCTGCATCTGAAGGTACTAAATAAATACTGGTTCTCAATTGCAACGTCTGCCTGCTCTCTTTTTACCTAAGGCTTATTCTACCTCTTTAAATTCAGCTTCGACCCGATTTCACCCCGTGTTAGTCTAACCCACCGTAATGAATTCGAACGCATACATACACTTCACCGTTTATATTTGGCGAGGTTTATGCGGCACCCTTCCAGGATAATGCCGGCCTGCCTTTCTCGCATTGATTTCTTTATCCCGAGAAACATGCCAAATCCGCAAACACACCGCATATGGCTTTGTCAGGAAATATGAAAACGTATTGTTATTACTGCACTGGGCGATCGGAGGAAAACATCCTCCGTTCCATTCTTATTCATCCTTACAACCCTCCAGCTTCAACATGCCTAAGCCTTAACCATCAAAATCCGATTAATCTAATCGTCACTAATGTGCCACTATTGCTCTCATTAGTTACAGCGAAAAATCCACTAAATAGAGTTAGAAAACAAATTACCACTGGCTTAGCAACTGTTGCGTATGGGCCTAAGCTTCCTGCTCGATTCATCCTAAAAGCAGGAAAAGGGATTCCCCATCCACTTGGAGGATGGTTTTAAATTTTGGGGGTCGATAAACGATCCGTTATAGGGTTGAAAATTTCCTTTGACATTCGTTAATTTAACAACCAGATTTGTAACGAATATTTAGATATATTACAACATCGGTTTGTGAGCAAACATGCCCGCTGATAAATAGATAAAATCCCTGTAGGGTTATGATTTACACAACAGCTTGTCAGCAGAATTTCCATACTCCCTAAAGGGCAAAAACTATATAACAAAAGATTTTAATAAAGACCTCTCGCCAGCAGCGCGCTTCTTGTCCTTTACACACTGACCTTACCGAAAAGTTTGTTTTCCGTCCATCAGTCACAAATGGTCTCGCCGGTGGCTTTTTGTCTCGGCTTTCTATTAAGACAACGCAATTCGTCAAAGTGCCCGAAAACTAGACTCCGTTTCAGATTCCTTTCAGCTGTTTTAACAAAATTTTGTTTCATTAAACTCGTCCTAATGCAATTATTTTAAATATTCTCTCTCTAAAAGTCTCGCAAGTTATAAAAACATTTTTCGTTTGTTCTAATCACATATACAAAATCTCGTCGACGTAAACAACAAATGGGATATGACATAATTATTCAACCATGAAAGTATTTTAATTGTCGGGACAAGTCCGGACAATGTATCTCAAGACAGCACAACTAAGATGCTATTACAAACTTAATTAATTTGTACATCATTAAGTTTAAATTATCCTTTTCTTAGTTGTTTTCATATAACGAATAATACCAACGCGAAACTGCGTCTCTATTTTAGTTTAAATCGTCGAAGCGGCAAAAGTTCATAAAATATTCACTACTTAAATAAAGAAACTTCCGTGTTATGACATATATTTCAAAAAAGCGTTATTGGTATTTTCAAAGAGGAGACAGATTAAGAGATTATTGAAAACGAAGGAGGAATTCACTTTTTAAACTTTTTGAAAGCGCGGCTCAGTCGGCGATTGATGCGACATTTATTGTTGTAGCTATGGTATTTATTAATGTCTTTTAACACTTTGTTGCGAAAGAAAGTTACGCGACTAAAAATAAAGGACTAAACAACTTTTCCACACTTAATTTGGGGGCATGTGTGTTCTTCAGCCACATGCGTTCCAAATGTTATTAATAAATAATTAAGTGTATATTGTGATAAATCGTGATTTGCATCTTCCTTCCGCTTGCACATATACATACGATTCGGTTATCGATTCGTTTTTGGCATCAGCTCAATAGTTAATTTGCACGACAAAAGTGCTCTCCTAACAAGGATCGGAATAGCTAAACTATTATCAAATTAAATGATAATAAAAGTAGCACTGTGGCAAAAAGTTAAATTATGTCACATACAGGAATAGGCAAATGTGTCGGAAATAAATTTGTTAATTAAAATTTTTTAGAATTTATTTATAATTTTTTTATTTTTTGTTTTAACGCTTTTGTTTATCAAAAATGCTTCCTATTTAGGTTTTTTAAATGGGACATCTAGTATATTTTTAAATTTTTGGGTGCAGAATAAAAAACTACTTTCAGATATAGTAACATATTTTTTATTCATAAGGAAGCCACACAAAAAAATTGGGTTGACGAAAAATCAAGATATGTATGAAAACTATTTTGAGACTACAAAAAATGTTCAATTTGTGCTCGGTTTACAGCTTCTCAGTGTCATAATCGACCAATAAAATGTTTTTGCGAATTCTGTATCATTTAGCACAATTTGAACATTTTTTTGTGCATATAAGGGAAGTGAAAAAAAAATGGAAATACATACATTTTTAGTTCCTTACATTTTCCCAAAAACGTTTTCAAATCGGTTCAGAGATAACTGTGAAAAAAAATTTCACCACCAGTTCACAAAATAAATAAAATAATGTGAAATATTTCTATGGGAGTTTTAATGAATGAAAGCGGAAGATGCGAGGTTTTGGCGAATAACTTCGAATGCGTTAGTATTAGCGCCAGAATTGTAACTAAAAAATTGTTTGTTTTTTAATTTCGCAGCGAACGGTATAAAAATAAATTGGGGTTTCAATTTAAATAAGAATAATAAAAGGCAATAAATTTGGCACACCCTGAAATATTCGGGATTAATCAAATTGGATTGACAAGATTTTTAGACATTATTTAATAATTACCTATTACCTATTACTAATGCCGTGCCGTGTATTCTTTGTATTTTTTATAAATTTTTAAAACTAGAGGTAGAAAACATTTTATTTTTATATATGTATATAAGTAAAAATGCACCTTAATAGGAGCAAAATATTTATAGCATGCAATTTAAAAATATGTCATTATGACGTTACACGTTTTTAGGACATGCTGCATGATCAAAAATATTTTCCTGAAATGCGTCCTAGAATGTAATTAAAGTGTGCAAAATATCAAAAATCCAAATTAATAACTGAGCTAAAGAAGACGGGAGATGAGATGAAGGACCCTGTATAAATAAATAAGCCATTTGCAACTGTATATTCTTACCAAATTTGAAAAGAAAAACTTTTTAATAACAAAGTTATTCGACCGTTCCAGGATTTTTTCCGAAACCTATATAATAATATTCTTAATTATTAACAGGACAACCCAAAACAAAAATATTTATTGTATATTGTTTCTGTCGTTCGCTTTGGAACAGGACTCAGCTGTGAGCGTCCTTTTTGTTGTAATTTTTTCTTAATCAATATTTACTTCAATGTTCCAAAATTATATTGTGGAAAGCAACAATGTTCTCTGTTGTTGGCACTGAAATCAATCTTCCAGTTCGCTGCTTAACTTTGGCCTTTAGCATCTTTTTCATCTCACTTGAACACCGCTAGCCAGTTTTTATAATATGATCGACAATGAAAATAAGCAAACATTTCTAAATCGCAAAAATATGTTTTATTCAAGAAAAATCCCAAATCGCATGCACTTGGCGTTTTGTTCAAAATTACCGCGGGGCATTTATTTCATTTATTGAAATGCCCGGCACCAACACGAAGTAAAATTCAGCAAAGTTGTCTAAACGTCAAAAATAACGATCCACTTAGTTGAATACATGCGCAAATATTTGGTTACGAGAATCCACATTTGTGAGATAAATAATTGCTTAGTGTAACTATCGCGGTCTAATTCATTTGTATATGCTAAAACAAACGACTATCTGGCTCTTCCCACTGACAAAACAATTTCAATGTCAATTCCATTGGTGTGTAATAAATTAATAACGATCGCTTCGGTCCCTCAAAGACACATCAAAATTTCTCACCGCTCTTTAATTTATTGCAATAATTAACAAGAAACTCAAACAGGCATGCAAATTGAGCGCATGTGGAGGTAGCTGAATCGTGCTTGACACCACCCTTAAACCCGCATGAGATAGATATTGCATAAATTTAGCCAAATCTGCGTAAAATTTTCATTTGTAAAAGAGCAGGGGCGAGGGAATGCGTGTTTGTATTATTCGGGTAGCAGATGATCAGAGATTTGTCGTCTTGAACCTGAGCGTTTTCTTTCAGGTTGTAACATGATATTTGAATTCAATATTGGGCGAAGGTTATAGGATTGACCTAGGTATTCCATGCGGACCATTTGGAAACCTGCCTCGTTTATGCATTCAACGATAGCCGATAACCATTTCTCCGACGCTCGTTTCTATTTTTTCAATCTTCTGGTTTGATAAGAACGGTGGTTCTTTGCATATGAATATTTAACGGTTTAATATTGCACCGCAATTAGAACTTCCAGAGTTCTAAGTAAAAGTGTTGCATCGTTGTAGTTAACGAGAAAAGTTGATAGCGTTTAATGGAAACATAAATTTATCTGCGTCACATTGGAACTTCCAACACTCTGCTCGCATTATGAATTAAATTCATTCACCAACTCCACACCTTTTTATTATCAGCTGCTTGTTTAATTTAGTGGCAATTTCACGCCGTTTGAATAATCGTGTTAAGCAGAGGACCGAAAGAAGACCATTGAGGGGACAACGCTGTGGCCGGTTACACCGCTTTATCATTATCTTTTGCTTCTGATAAAGCAATTACTATATTATCAAACCACAGCGCACTTCAAAGTAACTAAGGGTGACAACGTGCGGTTTTGACCATCGGCATTTTCACAGCAACCCTTCATTTTCTTCGTTTCCTACTTGCTTTAATGCGTTTAGTTTTCCAAATTTGCTTTCTGTACACCGATTTACCGGTTCCACGCTAATAGTACAGTAATAGGTAATAAGCTGACCCCGAACGAGTTAACTAATGCATAGTTAAAAATTTGTGGGAAACAACGAGAGTTAGTTGTCGCAAGTGTAAAGTGAATTGTTTTCTCATTTACAGTTTATTTTAATAGTGAATAATTCAGGGTTCCGCTTATGTTGCATGAAAGCGTTTTTTCCCTGTTGTGCACATGTCAGCGTTCAATGAGCTGTATGATTCAAAGTATAGAGCAAATGCATTTCAGTTGCATCCCTCTTCTTGATAAAATTCATAAGCCGCGAACCTTTTATATTTTAGCATTGTGCAGGGATTTTTTGCGTTTTTTTTGCCGTCGTCATTTAATTCTTGTTCAGTTGGTTCGAAGAATTCGAAAGTTCTGTGGATGAAAGCTGGATTTTTTGGGTTAATTACTAAACTTCAAACTGCACAAGTTTAAGTCCGTGTGAAAGTTTACATAAGGGAGATAGTGGTAAGGTTTTTTCAATCGTGTAAATTATGTTTTTTCTTGACCACGATATTTCAGATTAGAACTGTTAGACCCGTTTCATTTACGCTTTGACTGGTATATTTGCTAATTGTTTTTGGAATCATGTCAAAGCGCTTTCGATCAATTGCAAATTTCCAAAATCGTCATGTTGTACATATTTCCCGGAATCGGTTATTAAAATTCATCAATTATTGCATGCATAAAATGAAAAATCTATGCGGGGTGAACCAATTCAGGAAGTCCATGCTGCCCAGACAAGGATACATAAATTCAATTTCCAACTTACATCACTGAAACTATTAACTTTTTTTACATCTCGCGTAGGAAATCATGTTGTTGGCAATAGCTCAAATTGGGGCAAATTTTTTATCAGTTTTTATTCATCCATTGGAAAATATTGTACGTGACCATTTTTATTGATGATTTATCTGTTTTCGTGTGTACTAAATGAAAATCAACATCTGTAACTGATTTAGCTAAAATTAATGAAACATATCTGTTTGATTGTAAATATTATAACATTTTATGGAAATAGGTGGTTTCATGTTTTGATTGAGGATTTCGGTATAATGAATATGGTGAAAATTGATGTGGAAAGACATTGTTGCACTGCTAACTGTTAGACTTTCAGCGAAACCACTTTGATCTACGGCAGACAACTTACTGTCACTCAGATCTTCATGTAGATGTAATTGTTACATACAAAGTTAAGTCGCTTCTGACATTCGAGGAAAACCGCAAATGAAACTCCCGTTGAGTGCTCCAAACAATGCAACGGAGTAAACTACACAAACGATTACCTTGTAAAAGTAGAAAAATCGCCTTGCTTACATAATATTTCCGAAAGTTTGCTGGAAGTGTCGAAAAAGAAATCAGAACCGATGTGTATAATCCCAGGGGTCTAAGTGGTGATTTACGATATTTGACAAGCAGAATATTTACACTTTGCTCAAATATTTCGAACGAAATCCTCCTCGATAAGATCTCACTTCAATTTTTCAATGTTACGTTTCAGATTTACATACTAAAATATGCTTTCTGTGTTTTCTGGAAACTGTTTGTTTCCCCGGAATT
Organism: Eledona agricola; assembly: GCA_964023215.1. Lineage (NCBI taxonomy): Eukaryota > Metazoa > Arthropoda > Insecta > Coleoptera > Tenebrionidae > Eledona > Eledona agricola. The sequence continues at coordinate 16,624,260 of OZ026862.1, read as the reverse complement.
TTCAAATTACCCTCGACGAATTTGCAACTGTACAATTTCTAAAGATTTTCTTATTATCCCCAAACACAAATCAAGCCGAATAGATAGCGGCGATTACTCTTCCGGACGAATATATTTTTAAAAATGCATGCAATTCCTCTTTCTAAATTGCTTACTTACAATTTTACAATAAATATTTGTTTGTGCTCCAGTTTACACAAACTTTGTCTAGTTGCTGAACATAAGTGCCAACTTGTTGAAAGCTAATCTAATCTGAGCCAAGTTTTTACACTACGATCTTTAAAACTTTTATTTCGCGTATAACGCATCGAAATGACTTATAATCATTTGTAAATTTGCTTTGGATTTGTCGTTAAACACTCTTGTTTGAATTAAAAGTGTTTATACTTCATTTACATTTTATCGAGAACGATCGAGTTTATTTACTTTATTGAGATGTAATCCCTTGCCTCAAATCAAACAGATGCTTTAAGACTCGAGCACGAGAACAAGACAGATAGGAAATTTTATCAAAAATAATGGACGAAAAGTGAAAATTGATACGGTTCCACGTTCCAATTATCAATTATGAACGACAAAGCAGTGTCCTCAAGAAAGGAGGGCAGAAAAGTATCTAATTTCTGCCAATTTTCGCTTTTTTCTCCTTTTACCGTAACAATGAGTACAAAGCAGATGCCTTAATAATATGTCACAAAGTTATTAATTATATAAGTAATCGGGGATTATAACACACCAAGGCTGGTAAAAAAATTCTTCTGGTTCTAGGTCTCGCATGTGAGTTGTAATAACAAGAGCAGCGTGACGTTATTAACTCGGATTTACAAAATGTGCATAAAAGTGCAAAACAAAAGCTTTTGTAACAATAATTTGGGATGAAATTTCCGATGAAACTTGGTTTTAATATATCGCGACGTGTTCAGATTAAGTCGTTATTTGATTAAAAACCATCGGCGGACCTTTTCCAATCGTCACATCGCACGATATATAAACAGCGTTAAAATTTATTCGGGAAATTTGAATTTTAAAACAATTTTCAAGTTTTCGGAGAACTCGATCTTCGGGGATTTACAGTTTCTCGCGGTGCCAATAAATACAGGGAAATTGTTGCATTCGGAAAGCTACTTATTTGCTATTTTAACGCGTAACTTTGAGGCAAAAATCTTCGCGCTTCATCTGCTTTTAATCCGGTAAAATAGGATTATATTCTCGGGGCAAAGCTGAAATAATGATTTCTGATCCAGACTATAGGTAGCCGGGGTTCCGTTGTTAATCTCTGAACACCGATAAAGCGTGTTCGTCAATTAAATATATATGTATAAGCTAACTGCTAGGCGGGCTTGAAATTTCGTCGAGATATTAATTAGCTGGCTCAAAATAAACAATAGAAGACGTATTTTAATTATGGTCTTAACGGATGTTAAGTCGTCTGACTCTTAATAGTTCTCCGTAATCAAAATCTTGCTAAGATATTCTCTACTACATCCGGAATTTGGCTTTCCATGTTGAGAAGGGCGCTCAAATGAAATCTCCAAACATTTACAATACGATGCGTCTGGAAGCTAATGCCGGGTAGAATGTGTGTTGTGATAGAGAGCTTAGGGTCAGAGTGCTTAAAGAGTAGCGTCATTTTATGTATTTTACATGAGAAATAAGGGACGGCGAAGTCTCAACAAAATGAGTTCCTAGACTGTTGACGCCTGAACAAATTTGTTCCGATAACAAGTTTGGCCTCTCGGGAGACAGAACCGAAAATTCTTTTCCAAACTGGTGAGGAAACCTGGGTTCATCACTAAGATCCATAACAATGCGCGTTTGCGTTTGCCTTTTTGCTTCGCCGAATCGGTGAAAATTCAATTGCCTTCAAGACCTGCCAGAGTTCGATATGAATTTTTAGAGTCGCGTAATTGAAGTTCCAGGTCATCAGGGTCTTGTCGGGTATCGATTTAATAAATTAGTCGTGCCGGGTTTTGCTTATTCAAAAAAAGCCACTGAGATATATATAAACGAAGATTAAAAGTGTGATTTGTGGAGAGTCGAGGAGCTGTGCAGACGTCTGAGTAAAATACGGGATTGTGCACAATACGCGGCATTTAATTTTTCATTTCGAGTATAAAGCAGGAAGCGCCTCTTTATACCCTATCTAAATTTTGTGTCACACACCCATTCTGTTCGTGACCATTCGACGAAGTCTTCATTTGCAGAAAGCGGAAATTCTGTATAATACAGCGGCGTAATTGGGTGTTGCCTTTTTTTATACTTTCCCCTTGATCTTTTTAGTTTTAGTAAGTGAATGTCTAAGGCATGGGTTTCCTCTTTTCGATCCAATTACCTTTTAATCAAAATTTTGCGATAACGCAAGGAAACTTGAGCCAAGAATTCATTATAATTATGTTTAAGTTTGCTGATATTTTTAGCAGAATATTATCTATTTTCATCGATACATCAGCAGCACATGATCGTAATTGACGCAATTTAAGCTTAAAAAAATTCATTTTCGAACACCGAACGCGTAACTAAGATCACGTTCTTCTCCTTCCGTCACCATAACAATGGCGTAATACGATACATTAAAATTAATTTGAAAACATTCCGGTATAAAATAGTTAAGTGTATTTAGTTTCATCGATCATGAATTCAGAATGTTGTTATAACCATGCAGAGCACATTTAAATCCCTCTTGCTGCATGTGATTTTCGGTAGGTCATCCGCCATATTATTTAACAAATAAACAAAGATTTGATATTGCTGTTTTACCACTACAGTCTTAATTATTAACTAGAATATTGTTATGATTCCTAGCTGGGTAAAGGATTTTATTGAAATTTGGTTTAGGAATTAATTTGCTTGTTTATTTCAGGTTAGTTACCGAGTTGAGTCAGAGGTGCAGGTAACTATTGACACCATGTCATCATTATTTAATCAAATCAATCGCCTATTGCTCGGACGTTGCATCTTTCTTGTTTTATTAATTAAACCATTGCTCTTCTCTACGCAACCCGGTTCATATTTTCATTTTGTTGGAGATAAGGTCGAAGTTATGCAAGTTGCTTAATTTAGCCAGCCAGATATAGTCTAGATGATTTAGCGAAAATTATGCAAACCGACGTGCGGAAAAAAAATCGTCTGGAGTGGTCATTATTTCCCGAATTCGGTAGAGGGAACGTTTGAAGTGTCGGATTCTGGAAACCAAGACAAACAGTCTTCGGTGCGCAAAGTGCATGATGATGAAGATGTGTAAATGTCAACACTGGGATTATATTGACTTTATGCCGTATCATGCAGTTTGGCCAAACAAATCCAGTCTTCAATATTAGGCAGCCTCTAAACATTGACGGGCGTTTATGAGGCGGTGTAATGCGAACGTGCAAAGTAGGAAATCACATTTAATTATCCCCTAAGAAAGTTTACATTGTATGCCGTGCGTTTTATAGGCTCTTAAGTAGAAAAAAGCGCTTTAAAAGATCGTAAAGCAGGGTTAGGTTTGTGAGTATAATTATTTAGATGTTGGCCTCATGTGTTAAGACAGTTTATATAACATTCATGGCTTTTGGAATGGGAAGTAGTAAAGTGAGTGTTCTGAAAAGTCGGGTTGTTTGGTGGGCCGGCTTCTATGCCATTTGTTCCTCTGTCGGCATGTTTCACTTTAGCTTCCAACGCCGAATGGACCCGACCTCATCAAAAATTGAAAAGTTTGTTTTACTCCACTCGTTTCCAATGATTTCTCACCGATTTGTTGTGTCTTGACAATTAACAACTTCCAATAACTCATCGCAAAAAATTAATTATATTGTATTGGACGCCTTACACTATAAATAATGGTGTCGAAGGGGCCCGAATGATGTTTTTGTCCTTATTAAATCGATTACGACAACGATGCCGAGCATCTGGAATTCCCTTCTTTTTGCGGTAAATTTTACAAATTCAAAGTCACAAAATCACATAATATCAGTAAGCGACATCGGACCTTCCCGCCAAACTAATTGAATTTATTCCTCCCTTTTATAATTTCGAAGAAGTTATAATTTAATAAGCATCATTTAATATAGTTTCGCCAATTTCGTTTTATTTATTAACTTTGTCATGCGAATTTACGTTCCGTAATGACCTTCCGTAATATAGGAATTTTACTTTGTTTGAAGTTATTGTTGGGAGCACTTGATTCCGATTTAATTAAATAAAATTTCATTAATGAGAAAATGCATAACTTTGGAGTAAAGAAACAATTTTCCACTGTACTTTAAAATATCTATTTGGAAATAAAACAAACGTGAACTGACGAGGAATGCGCTGAATTCGCCATTAGTGCCCGATTAACTTTTATAACAACTTTACGGAGGATGTGCGCGTTTTTGGTGGTTTATTACCCCGGAATGGGGTGAAATAGATAGTGTTTAATTCTCTGGGTGCACGTAATGACTATTTGCAGGCACGCTGCACCTAAGATAACTTATTGCCGCAATAAATGATGCGTTCGCACCCATAAAACGCGGTTAATGGGAAGAAAAGCCTTCACTAAAACGTATTTTTTGAAGCATTGCTACCTATAAACTACATCGTTGATGTTCATTACAGACACGAGTCGATCGTCAATCGATGACGTTCAAAAGTGATTATCGGATCTCTTTTACTAAATATCATTATCCTAACATTGTGTTTGTGCAATAATCGCATTATTGCATCATTATCTCTTCTACTCCAGCGGACCATCAGAACATGCATTTAATCAGCCGCTTTGAAAGTAACATATTAAGAAGTTCGATCAATGGATTCGTTCGGTTTGTGATCATCTAACGCTTGCGCGATCTTTACTTTCGGCGATTTACCGTTACGTTTCCGGTAATTTACCGTACTAAAATAATTGTCCAATAAAGATAGGATTGAGTCGTAACTAGACGGTCTTTCGGGGTCCTGATGTTTGTTAAATGACTTCCGACACATATGTTTTGCTATATTACCAATCCGAATGCAGTTTTCTTCGCAATATGACTATTGTCAGCTGGAATAGTTTGAGTGGGGCTTTGGAAACAACACGGCTTCACGATGTCGTAATATACGACAAGGGTTGGTAATTACCGGCCATGACAACCTGGAGGCGAAATCTTGACCTTTCCTGGACTTGATAGAATTTGTACAAGTTTTTGATTTTGTTTCCGGAAATCTCTTGAGTCCAGTGACTAACCTCATGGGTGGCTGCGGAAATTAAGTGCTTTCGGGAGAAGCGCTGTTTCATATTAGTTAAGTTATAAGAGTTTTAAGAGGTTGATTGTGGTTAGTAAGCTTGATAAGTCCCCGGAAACGAATATCGAGGCGTTATGGCTGACCACACCCGCCCTCAAAGTTCCCATTTATATGTTCATTACGTTTCTCCCATTTGAATCCTAGTCCTAAGCATAAATCAATATTAATGCATCTCTGTTCTGGTTTTTGTCCAGTCGGGCTATCCTCAAGCGATTATTGCAGCACCGTCGGATATGTCAATTAGCTACAGTATCAAAAATTAAAAGCAGCGACCTTTGAACTTGGGCTTTTCCGCAGTTTCACCTCTGGCAGTTATGGTGAGATTAATCAGGAGAGGAAGACATAATAATCCCAGTCACGCATTACGTTATCACGTACTTAATCCCTGCCTAATCCTACATTGAAAAGTTGTGTACTTCGCATTTTACCTCGCGAAAATATTCACAAATAGACGCATCTACAAACGTTAATGTCACAAACGATAATAACCCCACGATTTATGACGCGCCTAAATGGATGGGAGGAAGTTTAGCATTAACACGCGTGAGTGGAAAACCGAAAATGGTCGGGACCATTTTGAATTTCCTCAACTTCTTGCGCCACAGCGGACGTGTAATTTTTAATAAACGTAAAATGTTGGTGGGAAATTGCACATTGCCATTTTCAATGTGCGATACGAAGACGCTTTATTCACATTTTAGATTCCACGCATCAGGTGTTCAATCTAAATTTACTCTCATTTCATATTTATGTGTACGTGAATAACAAACTCGATTTTTTCTTTTTTTTTATTACGTTTTGCACAAGTATATTTTTTTCATTAGTTTCCCCCCCTGTTATTACTTTATAAACCGCCAAACAAATCGTTCCACTACTGCACTAGTGTTATCTGTCATCAAGATCATCTTCTACAGCTCCATGGGAGGTCCCCTTTAAACAGACTCACTTTTCGTCTGTTTAATATGCCATTAAATAACCGTAAATATATTAATTATAGTGGGAGCATAAAAATGCGCCACTGAAATAAGAAAAATGGGTCGCTTCAAGAAACTAGACTTCTATAATTTTTAAGTGAAATGGGACGACACGCATCAGACAATTATTAATAACTTCACTGCCAAATTGTAAGCATATATACGACATATCAATCATCGTTTCGCAAATAATTTTTTTACACACAACAAACGGCAGAAATCTGATAAATATTGTCGTGACGAGAACCCAGTTAAAATTTACTTGAATAAGATGTTGTGTGTTAAAAACAAAACAAAAAAATAATGTTTTGCTAGGGATTTATGCTTGCAAGTTAATAACGTTTGAAAAGCATTGTTTCAGTGCAAATGAAGACGAATGTAGTTAGGGAAGTTGGAAATTGTTTGTGGAAATTTACCTTGCGACTGTAGTTGAAAATTTAAATACTTACAAGTACCGAAAACAAGCTTCAATTACTGAATTTTTAAAGCTAACGAATGTTTGTTTGGCCGATCTCAAGGCGAGGGAGCTCTGATTTTCCTTTAATAAAAACAAGTATTAATTGTAATAATGACGTCTCAAAGTAAGAAATTAAATTGAAACCGTCTCGATGGAATCGTAATAACCTTCACAGTTTCCATGACAATTTGATTCGCAAATAAATGAAAAATAATACATTTACAACTCGAAAGCAGAGCCATCATTTTGGAAGCGTCTTTAAGACAAAAAGAATTAAAGGTAGATGAGGAAAAACTGTTTGAAGGTGGAATGGATTAAAATTTCATGCCTAAAGTTATGCGAACTTTCGACATGCACTTAAGTTTTTGAATTTTTCCCGAATGGGGAACGAAAGCGTTACCGAACCTCGCACTATTCGTCCTTTAAAAATGTACAACTTTGAAATAAAATCTAATTCGAAATAGCTATAATATTGTAATATCAGGAAAATTGTGAATAAACTATAAAGCCGAGCATTCTTAATTTCGTAACTTGTATAACTCCCGTGATTAGAACCCACGATTGTCGGTGGTAAATACAAATGGCGAAAAACCCATCAAAGCGAGACAATAACCGAAATCAACCAATCGCCTACAAATAACTTCACATTTATGAACGAAGGAGCACGCACAATCAATAAGTTTGTTGTTTTGGGTTTCCACGCGGAAAACTATCGACTGAAGTATCCCTAATCTTTTCCGGTATTTCATTTATAAGACAGACGAATCTCGAGATTTCCCATTAACTTTCCATAAACCGATTTGTCGGAAAATGGGGCATTGTTGACTTATGAATGGTGTCAAACTTACGATCGCTTTAACAAAGCGTTTTTTATTTCGACTATCTATCGCCTTGTTTTCATTCATAACAACGCGGAATTTTATTGTTTTTCCTATAAATGTGTCTAGAAGATAAATGAAAAAAGTTCAAATCTCACGGGTTCTTCCACATTTTTTGCGATTTCTTTTATAACCCCCACACCCACATCGATTTAAATATTCTATTCCTCCGGTGATTACGGGGATAGGTATTTTTTTATAAATAATGTGTAATCTTGCGAAACAGCACGTAAGAAATTTATTACGCTAATTTGGTATAGAGAGCTGTAGTTGTGGGTTGCCCGTTTCTTTCTCTTGAGAATGAGGAGAAACCAGAGACTATTTGGCCGAATTGGGATGGGAGAACGAAACCGTAGATGCGTTCCATACCACCAATCTCTGCAGATAATTATAGCAAGCTTGTTTTAGAAGACCGGGGTTCTTTTTATCTATTTCATTATTCCTCTCCCGGATTAATCCGCCTCTCATGCCACTTCGTTCAGCTTTGTGTGCTAATGTCTGACTAAATTGTAAAAATTTGAATTACGGAGCTTTCATTTGCACGTACGTATTTCGATTAAAAACTTTTATCAAGCTTGAATTTTGACCGAGGAGATACAAAACGATTTAAATTAGTTTGCTTTGTTTAAACAAAGCCTTATTGCTTCTCCCTATTTTAGTCTCACGTCTTCGTCCACGCAAAGAGGACATTATTTGTTTTCGCCGTCCTTCCCCATTTAATTTTGCGCTACACTTTGTTTATTGATTCTTCGCTGCCTAATAGTATTTTTGAAGGCGAGAGTCTGCGGTTTCATATTATTAAAGAGCGTCTTATTACAGCAATTGGTTTTTCATCGTATGCACCTCATCAAGTGAGAAGCGAAAAGCTTTCGCGAAACTTGAAAAATTATCTAATTAACTGAAATACGACTCTATTCTCTGCAGGTTCACGTCCATAATTTCCGGCGTACCAAGTTTTAACAGACTTATGTTGTCTATAAAATTTTAATTTATGAAAATGGGAATGAGTGTATAAAAGTATAAAAACTTACAACGAATGGGTTCATATATTTATTAATTTTGGTTGGAAGATTATGATAAATAACTCGATATAGATGTGGAAATTAATTTTGTGATATCTTAAGCATGGAAAGGGATGGGAATGTTATGTAAGCATGACAAAGACCGTGATTACCGGATTATCTCATAAATTCTAGCTTTAGTATTTGAATATTGCTTTATAAATGGAGTATTCCATCAATTATACTTAGTTTAATCTCCGGAACATAGTGCAGGGTATTTTGCCGAAACGGCCTCACGATACCAATTAATTTTTTTTCCAACTTACGAACTTCTCACATTATTTTTCGTCGTCAAAATTTTAATGTTTAGTAGCAGCGACTTTCTTCTTAACAAGAAACTGAAAAGTGTACAAAGCGCCTACTTTGGAAAGCCGGGAAGGTGTAAAATTCCGTTTAATTACGAATTTGTGGTGTGAGAAAGTGTTTTTGCTAAAAAGTTTGTCGATAAACGAATTGATGTTTATGCACAACGTGTATTATTTCTAAAGTGAAAAACAATGCATTAAGCGTTAACTTAACCCAAGTGGAAGCGAGCCGGTTGGCTTCAAAATCAATTATATAATCATAATCATAATTTGAGTACGTTATTTTGTTAAACACTTAAAGCCGGATTGTAGGTCGGTGGACAAATTGGATTAACCGGCAAATTAGTTTCATATTTGTAAAACTCACATGCCGTATTATAAAATTGCTAATGAATTTTGCTCGGAGTGGCAAATGTGCTGGGGCGCTAGTTGACAAATTTTTCAACTTTGAAAATATTGGAATAATTAATGCCTCCAGTTTTAAATGACGCAGTTGCGGATTATGACGAAAACAATTCCAAACTCGTATTCAGTTTGGAAAGTCTTGGCTTAAAATTAATGCTTTGTACAATACGTTGCATGTGAATGTGCTTTTTGGGAGCGTACTTAAAGTGTAAATGGAATTTTTCGAAGAATTTTCAATACGAGTACGGGGAATAAGGATTTTTACGTCACGATCACGACTTCCAATATCTATAAAGTACGTTTACTTGTTTGGTATATGCACCGTTAATGTATCGTATTCTTGAAAATCGTGGGGGAGTTGAAGAGGAAAAAATTCCATTAGAATTTATCAAGAGTTTTGTCGAGTTGGAATGATATTATAATTAATTCTTTGGTTGTTTCTTGGACGGAAAAAACAATTAAATTCGATTATAAGTAACGGAATTAAGGGGAGGAAAAAACTCAATTAGTTGTTTCGAGAGGTTGGCGAAATAACAGAGAAAAAAGTAAATTTGGATAACGATAGGTATTTAAAAGTTGAGTAAATTAGTTTATTTGCCGTCCCGTAACCAATTAAGTTGGAAAATCGTTTTCACAACAGATGCGTCTGTTGAATTCGAGTAAATTGCTCAATTTGCAAGAATCTCGTCTGAAGCTTGATTCTAGTTCTGCAATTAAGATCTTCCATTCAATTCGCGATCACCAATCGTTCCAATTTTCTCTGCCGGCTAATTCTTTCACGACCGTCAACTTTTTTTGCATTCTACACAATTATTCTAAAAGCACCATCGGTTACGCCTTCTTCCTCTGGTTGGCCTAATGCCTAAAATGGAAGTTTTAGTGCATTTCCGCGTTTCCAGTAAAACTCGACTCCAGACAGACACATTCAACCAGTTCACAACACAAGTACACATTAATTATTCATCTGTCTGAACGACGCTCGCCCTACTTTTTTTGTTGCAATATATCAGAACAACCCCGCTTTGTTTTGCACTAATCTCAACATCTTCACATAATGCCACTAATCCATTATTAACGAGTATTTGCCACACCAAACTCCACTCATTGTGTTAATTTCAACAATTTTAACATCCCTCTAAAATCGACAAACAAAACAGATGGTAAAAATATTTGCATTTGGTAAAATTTACTAGCGTTGCCCAACTCTAACCCTAACGAAAGTTTATCCACACACTAACAGTGCGTTTCATTGTTAAAGCTAGTTTAAACAATTTCGGCGTCTCGCAGAAGTGCACTCGTTAAAAAATTTCAAAAAATCATGTTTTCCAACAAATAATTATAAAACTTTTATTTTTTGTAGAATAATTCCACAATAATTATTCGTCCGCACATTTTTATCCGTTCGCTATTAAAATTTTACTCCGCACTGGTTTATTTTGCACTCTGTGTTACTAAAATAACACAAAATTAATTATCCCGCATAATTACTTGGTCATAACAAACAACATAACATAATTAAAATAAAATTTGTTACCAACATTTTTATCACATTATTTATATTTATAGACATCATGCCGTACAAATATTTTACACTTTCTAGTATATAAAGTGTGAAATGCGACCCGTGATTAATGTAAATAAGGTGAATATTGCATAATGAAAAGGTTTTAGGCTGTAAGAGAAATGTCGTGTCTTTGCCTAATTATTAAGTACCGGCAAGCCAATTTGTCAGTGGTGTCGTTTTTCAATGTATTTCAGTATACAATTTCTGGTCTTATCGGTCGTCATTTTCTCGCTGGCGAACACTTAATTTACAGACAAAATTTGTTAAATATTAACTTGTGATCTCTGTGTAAAGCCTGTGTTCATGTATTTTAAGTCAAGAATTTAATCGGTTGGTTTGTACCAAGTCTCAACATTAATCAAACGCACCTTTTCCGTCGAGAGAAACCATTTGTCAAAGCTCCCAGTACCACCCTCGCGTTAAGTAACACCACGAAAATAAAACAATGAAATTTATATGGATCACACGTGATTTTACGTACATTTTTGAGATTAAAATTGTTATTTATAAGTACGAATGGAGTCTTAAATTTAGTTTTGATCGTATAATTACTTGAACAAAATTCCAGTGTTTGTGTAATTGGAAATAAGCTGTGGAGATCAAACCGGAATTGCATCTTCTGCTATAATCGAAATAGTATTCCCGATAACTCGGCGTTGTATAATAAAATGCATTTTATTGAAGAAGGGCGCGCAGTAGATTTGGTCCGCATTTTCAATTTTAGCGCTAATATTTGTAACGCAGTTGTCGAATTGAATGATTTTTGAAAATCTTGGGGACTTATTTGTGGGCGCGAAAACATGCTACGTATCTGTGTTAATTCGCGATAACAATCCTCGCCGAGAATTCCGTTGAAATTGTACATTAAGCCAAAATGGCATTTTGTAGTCTAATTTCAATCCGATATCAGATTACAGCGAAACCGGCAATCGAATTGGGGAGTAATCTCCCGGCTTTAAATCACTAAAATAAAATTTCCCATTATACTACTAGTAAGCACAAATGAAACCATCAGAAAATAATATAATCCCGGATTTTGATGTTTCATTCATTAGGAAATGGACGCCGTTTCATATTTTCCAATTTTAATACGATTGCGACTTATTAGTTTTTCCGATTCATAATTGAACACTAATCTTCGTGCAATCCGTTTAAATACTCATAATCCGTTGCAATTGGTTAGGGAGCTTTTGTGACCTTAAATTAAATAAATTAAAATTTATTAATCCACAGCCGGAAATTATTTTTTTTACATTCATATAACGACCAGAACTTCGTATATTCGCATACATATTTAATTATTGGTTGTGTTGTGCCAGAGTTTTACTGCACAAGGCAGATAACAGAAGTCGACGATTAGAATTATTATTTTTATCGTGGGCAAGGGGAGGCACTCCGAGCTGATCGTTCTTCAAAAATATAATCACTTTGAGTATATTTCCCGAGTATTATTTCTTATGATAATATGGAGGAGAGACGGTATATTTTTGACTTAGGTGGCAGGAGTTGGATATTTTACGAGGGCGTGAATATGTTGGGCGAAATGGTATAAAGAGATGAGAATCGTTGCGTAAAAATTCGAAAATTTAAAAAGCAAACAAAATACACTTTTGTGGACACATAAATTGCACAGTTTCCTCTCGTTTTCGGGTCACGAATCGGTAAGAACATTCACTGGTTCTATGTCAAAGTGAGAGCTTACGAGTACTTCGGAGCTTAAGATTCGGTGAAGAAACTAAATGCGAACTTCCCGCGTTACGTAACCCAATTTATACACCATTAATTAATAGGTCATTCATCTTATCGGTGCTTCGTGAGATTTGATTTTTTCTTGATGAAGTTTGAGAAGGGAGATGACCCTCTAATAGTATTGAACATCTGTTGGCAGCCCTTTAAACAGGCCGGAGATAGTGTTTAAAATTAGATGTGAGGGTTCTTAAAGATGTTCCTGCACGTGCTGATAAGGTGCGATTTTGGTTCCGACATGTGGTGTATTTCGCTTAAATATAGGGACGTTTGGAACGTGACTTCACTAATAAAAAAACCACCAAAGCTAAATTTATATTTGACAGGGTCCTTTCCCGAAATGCATAATGCGCGTCGGCACATGATGGAGCTTTCATCGAAACGTTTAAAAATTTATAATCCGTAAATTGTTTCCGGCAATTTAAATTCATTTCCAACTTCCATTCCCGCGCTCGACTTATTCAAATTGCAATATCTGAATTTCACGAATGCTAAGTTTCACCAAGAAGCCAAATTTCCCAGATTATTAATAAAAAACCGCATTTTATTCGACTCGGAATGGAACTTAGGCAGGCGAGGTTCGATCAAGTCAATGTAACTTCGGATGTAAGTCTTAACTCCTTTACGTGGTTATACGCCCGATTACACTTTCAAAATTAGCAGCGCAACATTTCACAAAGATTATGCTTGGGGGCCAGTAACTAAAACGCTTCGTATATTCTGACATTCTACAAAACTAAACTGACACCGTTCAGATGCACCTCCGCTTTTTATCCGCTGTGAAATGGCGATTAATCGACCATGTAAACCCACACATGTGGCAGTAACTCTTCAAATTTATCCGAAACTGTCAAATCTAGTCGATGCCCTAACTGCTTGGTTTTGACTAAGAAATTCCGGTCAGTTTCAACACGTTCGCCTCGCAAATTTCCCACTATCGCCTGATTTAATTAAAACTAACTAATCTCAAATATTAAAGTCAGCAGCACATCATTTTGCATCCGCAACAGATCGAGCAAGAAGTAAACAACATTCAGCATTTTTCAATTTCTGCTATTTCATCTAATTTTATCGTTCAATGGTTCTTTTCTTCTAAATGCAAATGAGTTAATTGGTAAATATGTTTTTACTGCTTCCAGCAAACTATCGTTTTTCTATATTTTAATTAAACATCGGAAAGCTGAAAATGAACTAACGATAATTTGATGAAAATCTCGAAAGGGAATTTCTTGGGATAACAAGATATCAGTAGACTGGATGGAAGTTTGAAAGTAATTAATTGCACACATCACCCGCTTCATTAATTGGGAGAATCCAGTTTATAATAAAATCGATGAGATGGGTTTTGTTATATGGAAATGTCTAAATTTATGCCCAATAACTGCCCGTTTAGCGGTGCTATTGTTTTTCACTCAGGAAACAGACAGTTAATCTTCGTTAGTCGCTTGCTGATTAAAAGAAAATTAAACAGATCGACTCCGTGTCTTTGGAATTGTTGCGAAACCAATGCAAGTGATTTTTTCAAATCCAGACTATGTAATGTATTATGCAAAAACCTGCACTCTTTATTTTTTTTCGGTTCGGTATGTATGAATTACAATATTTACCTAACGTTACAAATTTAAAATTAGTACGAAACAGTACTCGCTTCTGCAATTTCGGCACGATTTTCATTTGAAAATCAAGAAATTAATCTAATTTGGTAGGGTGTGTTTCCGGTTCGTTCTTGGTTATATGGAATTAGGGGAATTAATGTTGCAGAACCAATTAGGGGAGAAGATTAGAAAACTTTCGATTTTTCAAAAGGAAAGGCGCTAATATTTAAAGTGTATACAAATTGATGTATCAAACCGAGTCATTAAGAAAATGTTAGGCACTTACTTGCGCCTCGGGGCACTTAACAGCTTGTGCCTGATTTGAGTTTACCACAACGAGACCAGTATTTAGGTCAATTGTTTGTGGAGGACTGCCCTTATTTGCCTCCAGGTGGCCGTAACTTATACCTTTAACTCATTTAGTAAGACATTTTCTGAGGAAAACGTCAAAGAGTTCATCAAGTTTACATATTTGTTGAAGCCCCAGAAAGCCGAGTCTCGACTAGGACCATAAACGTCGAACAAAATAAAAACGACTTCATATATCAAAGAGCACATTGAAGGGCTTTCATTCGACTACCCTGGAGTGTACTACACGTTAAAGCTACTTTGTCGAAAGCAGGTGTTAATTTTGGAAGCTCCCGTTAATATTATATCCACTCTCTTAGTTAAATCCGGCGTTATTTATTTATATCTCTATTCTCCAGCCGAAAGGAAAATTCTTAATAACACAGACTCCACATTCTGAGTTTTCACCCGCAAACCACCGTCCGCACAAATTTCAACACAGGACGTAAAATGGAGACAAGTTGCACAGGTTCAAAATAAATACGCGACGTATTTTGGATGCTTTGAATACCTCGAGAGAAATTTGGTTCGTTCGGGAGCATAGATTACTATTATTGTAAACTTGTAATAATCATTAATTTCATTAGTGACTTGCGTGTGGAAGCGACCAAATTAGCAGTGTTTATGACGGTTAGGTGTAAATTCGCACACAATACAGTAATAACCGACAAATCTTTGACTAAATGGTGACAATTCGTTTAATTGAAACGAACAGAACGAGAATTAAGCGACATAAACTTAGTTGCTTTATGACGGTTTGCACGGACCACGAATTAATATACGTCGTCCAAAGCTCGAGACACCACGCCTGCAAACTAGTAGCAGGGTTAAATCACAATTATTACCCCAAAGGTATAAAAATGTTAATACAATTATTAATAATATTAATTAAGCGTGATTGTACTAAACTAATTTCGTTAAATGTTGATTTTAACAATTGCTAACGAGACTGCCTCATTCGGGACGGCTGAAATTTATATGAAAATATTGCGAACTGTCCCTCTTTCCCGGGGGCGTAACTTTCAACATTAAACCGTCATAAATTTTTTCTTTCCGACTCTGTTTTCGTTAAACTGCACACCGAAATAGATAGTCCGTGCTTCGCTCGTATCGATTTCTCTGATTGTCGACTGAAAATGTTAATTTTGAGCGGATACGTCTAGGGATTACAGTTTTTCAAACTACCTGTGTGTATCTTTCCAACTTTTTCTCGAAATAAAACTTGTCTCGGTTCGGTTTGAATTATGCCCGACGTGACAGAATTATCTGACAAACATGGCGGCATCTGTTAATGATGGCGGCAATTACGTTATGACCTGTGAAATATCAGATAGCATTGTCGTGCGGTCGGAAAGCACAGATTCTTGTCTTCTTAAGACTTTTAGCCGAATAATTATAATAGCTTTATAGTTATTCGGAACATATCATTCGAGTTTGGTCTGCAGTAAATCTGTCTTCTTATCACACGTGCATTAAGACAATGGTGGAATACGCCAAAACGAAGATATTCATAGAATTTCAACTAATTGCGTTTATATTAATTTTAGTTAAATTTCCTTAGCATTGTTGGCGTTCAGCAAGTTTCAACAGAGATGCCCCAACTTGCCGGAACCTGTCTAATGCATTTAAATGCAGATATCGCGCATGTTATCATTTTCCCCGCAAGTTTGTGCTACTTTGACGACGTCGAGAACGACTTTAAATTAATTCCACATGCGCCCCCGAAAACATCGCCACTCGAAACAATCGGACCAAATTTCCCCAAATTGCTGGGATTTGTTCTTGAGCGATCCATTCTATTTATCAATTTCCATAACAAGCAATTATGTTTCCAAGACATTTCAATTTTTTACATTACTTTCTGAGGCACGCAGACCTGCTTGTATTTTTTGCTGGGCGCATTCATCTCCCGTGATTTACGGCACTCCAAAAATAGAAGTTATTGTAATACAATCAATTTTTGCTATGTTGTGTGTATTTATTGCATAATAAAGGTTAATTTTTTGTGTTTGGCGACATTCCCGTGTATTGTTTGGAGCAGCCGATAAATCTTGTCTGGTTTCAAGGGATCTACGAATACACCTGCAAAAAATTCATTTGATTTAATCGAGCTTTTGTCAGTTTTAACCGAGTCGAGTAAAGCGTTCCGATTATACAAAGCATGGTGCTCGTCTTTATTGTCGGAAAATAAAGACTTCTTCGCTCGTTTGTCATGGGGTGGAACATAACGCGTTCGATTGTTGATTTTTTTTTTAAATAAATACATAGACAGACATTAGTTGGACGCGATTTTTTCTCGTAAATCAGCGCCGGTTTGTACCTTTTAACCCAGTTAGTTAATTGCCGAAAATCACGCTTCAGCCCGAAACTCGACTGGATTCCATTATTCGAGCTGTTTAAACCAAAAACGCGTCAGGTTTTTAAGAGAAAATGTGCACAGGGTGCAAATACGTTGTGTGAAGTATCTAAATCCATGTTCGTGTTTTTGCAATAGAGCGATAAGGTGTCGTTTGGACAGTTCAGGACTATCGAGATTTCGGGGTGTCGTTTGAGATTATGCAGAATCTTGCACGCAAGCAGACGACCCTGTTATTTTTCAATAATCTTTTTCCTTTATCTTAAACGGTTTTCTTTGCAATGCGACTCAATTTACTGATAAAGCGAAATCTGTGTTCGATTATCCCCTGATTCACTGCATTTCTAATAAACACTCTCTACGCTATTCATTTCAGGCAAACCGTTTCATTTTCATTAATCAGCTGCATATTTTCGCCACTTTTTTGCCGAAATCAAACTATCCGGAAGATTTGTATCTTACAAGGATGGCTTATATAAAAACAAATCTTTTACGTGACTGTGATTTCTTGCAATGTCTCGCCCATTTATTTAGCAAAATCAATATTCTGGTTACCGTTTTACCGCCTCCGATTTCATTTTTATTTATCTACGGCATGTATTCGTTTTAAAACTTGGATTAAAGCTCCAAATTTAATATGGAAATCACGCCCAATCATAATTAATTTTCGTTGAATATTCAAAGAGAAAAATAATTTTCCTGACGCACGGTTTGATGAAGCGTTTAAAAGTTTTCCGAAGGTCTAAAAATATGTTACGGGATAAATACTTGAAAGTTTAGTGGGATTTTTGTACAAATAAAATTCCCAGCGAAACAAGTTTAAGGCCAATTTTATGTGTGAGTGCGGAGATAAAGTTGGACCAACTTTTATGGCGATTCGACTTTATAAATTAGTCCTCGAACTAAAATCAATTAAACATTTTGTATTTGCCAACCGTAAGCGAAAAATGTAAATAAGAATCGCTTATAAATTGCGTTTTCAGCAATCGTCATTAAAATTGGTTGAAGCGGATAGTAAGCCGCCATTTATCATTTTTAATTTAGTAATTTTTTATTCATTCTGCTTTGCATAAAACGGGCCGTAATTTATAAATGCACCAAGATTTGAGAGCGATAAACTGGGACAGCTGTGACTAACCACAGAGACATTACTAAACTTCAACATGATTTAGCTATTGAATTTCCAACTCTATTATTTTACTTTTGGGGCGATTTATATCCTATAGCTCCTTAAAACGTATTTCGTAATAAAAACGTTTAAACACTCTTTTTATTTTTACTATTTGCGTGCACATCGCGGGGGTTTTGAAATTTTCAAATTTTATCATGCGTTAAATTTAGTCTTGAATCGAATTTCGCTAATACGAAAAAGTTTTCTTTAAAGTTCGTAAGAAGATGTGATTTTCTGCAACTACGAGTAAATGTCGTTGTTTGTACATTTTAAGAAGCTTTTGTTCGAATTTAAATAAACTCTTCGCTAGATATATGAAATTATGGAAAACTTCACACTTTCAAAATCATTTTCCACTCCGGCGAGTATAATTAAAAATCTACAAACCGCATTGCCGTTTCTAGACTAAGAATTGTTGTGTCGGGCAAGAGGACAATGGCGTCAACGACACCAGAAAGCAGGCGCTAATCTTAGCAGGATTTTGTAACCGCCAGCCAGCAAAATATCGGATTCCAACTATGATTTTTTTTGTTTATTTTAGATGTTTACAGTTTCATTCGTGTTGTTTTACCGAGGTCGATGCAGCTTGAGGCGCTTTCATTAACAATTACTTATTTTACGCTACTGCTACAAGCATTTCTTTGTAAAATGTAACACAAAATAGCAGAAATTACATTTTCTCACTAAAATAGTTAAACTCACCGACAACGAACCCATTTTTACACGTCTTTAATCTTGAAATATTTATCATTTTTTTATTGTTCGTATCATAGGAATCACATGAAGTAGTATAAATAAAATTGTCAAATTAATTATTAACTTCGTATATTTATTTAATAATTATTTGGTAATTATTAATTTATAGAGCTTCAATAATTCAATGTTTTTAATTAACAATATTTTTGGCAGAAAGAAAAATGCGCAATTTTATTAATTAATACACATTTTAGGTAAAAATGGTGGATGCGCCGGGCGAGTCATACCTTATATTTATTTTATTTAAAACGAATAGAATAAACTTTTTTCTTAACCAACTGGAATTTAGTCGCAACTGTAATTTACTTTCACATTTAACGATCTTTTTGTTTAATACGAGCGCAATGAAGTGGGGCTAAACGGCATATAATATAGATAGCAATTTTCTCGACCTTCTTGGTCCTTGTTCGCAGATCGGATGGTGGACAACGTATTACGGTCATTAAGCTCTGCCATAAATCATATCAAGTTCGTCGATGATGGGATTTGTACTTTGTGAACAACTGCATATCTATTGTTAACTCATCCAACACAAACAGCCGATAAGCCCAAAATAAGTGAAATCCAAAACAGTTTTTCCAAATTAGTGTCAATTTGTCACGGGTGCGGTTTTAGAATTCAGTTGGCGGATGTAAGTTGAAAAATTCATGTAATGTTAGTTATAGATAAAATATATTGACAATATTTCAAGCTTTGTGCCTCGCGTAGCCGTAAATTGACAGAAAACAAATATTTCGAAAACTGAAAATTCTTTGAGGATAAACAACTCGAGTCGTTGTGGTCTATTTGCAAATTTTTCAAGAATAAAGCACGGTTTGTCTGTGTCGGAGATGTTACGAGTTGGTGGAAGTGCCGGGTGAAAATTGAACTGAATAGTTGAGCGTGGGTAATGTTCGAAATGGAATCTATCGTACTTTCCAATTTGACAAAATTGACAAAATTTCCTGAGTGGTCGTGTTGTATACCACGACACGGGTTTACAATGGAGATGGCGTTTCGTGGCGCTATTTATTATCCTTTTTAAGGGCCGTTCTTCTTACGCTACTAAGCTCCTATATCACAGAAAGGAAACGCTTCCGAGTAAAGCTTGTTAGAGACTATATATGCTGAGGAAAATTCAAGACATAAGAATTCTAGTCGTTTGTTCGGAAGCATCTTTAGTTTTCCAAATAGTCAATCATGAAACATATTAAATTGTCTATACGTCAGTTTTGCACGTACGTAACTCAACGCGCGTCAAGTGTGGTTTAAAATTGCCAATAAGACACTTCGCTCGGTTTTGCCTTTCAATGCGTGACATTTAATGTGATATTTCTCAAAGAATTGATCAAAAAACTCCTCGCTTTTTGTATATTTATACTTGTAACTAAAAACCCGGAAACTACTGTACACAAACCGTTCAAAATATCTGTCAACGGTGCAACCGTCGAACACTTTCAAGTCTGTTAGAAAAAGGGGGCTCGAACAAGAAACACGTGACCATATGGTTTTCTTAATAAACACTTAAACTTCTTTACAAGACCGTTTAGTAATAAATTCGGATGCGATGAAAGCCAGCTTTTACACCCAAGGATGTGTAAACTAACTATTTATTCTCCAACTGAATAAAAGATTCTGTGAAACCAATACACCAAAACCAACAAATTTCCAGGCTGACAGCGCCGTCACTTGTCGCCGCACATCTTATAAGTTCAGTCAAGAAACGATGAACCCACATTCACCACATCCAATTCACCACTAAACACCAAACTTTCGCATCCAGACGAACTTATTCATCGACTTGCGTTAATTAATTTTCATTACGAACTAATTACTTTAGAATGTAAATTGAATATTGATCATTTTTCCCAACTTTTCTCCTTCAAACCGGAATCGGTTGTCCGAATTAAGATAAAACTGGCGAAGCTAGGGAGTGTGGTGGCATCGCTGTCATAAAAGGGAATCAGATAAGTTTCGTTATACAAATATTTCATATTCGCGTATCTTTTACTGGATCGGATACCGTAAACTTCTTTACGAGTCGATGTGTTTTAAAACCAACACTGTATAACATTGTAAATTTGTAATTTTGAGTTTCGTTCTTCTAATCGACTCACACGAACTGTGTAATTTGTGGCGTGTTTGATCAAATGTGTAAATAAAAATAATTAACGCTCGTTTTGTTCGGTGTGTGGTCCAAATACGTGGAAGGGGGTCGTTTTTAATTATGCGAATTGACGGAATTTAATCAGAGTTAAAACAAAATTGTTATTACATCACCTGCCGCTTTGGAAACGTGCAGAAAGTGAAGAAGAGAAGTGACTATTGTTGGCCGAAGACAAAGCGACGGCGAAACTTAAATTAGAAATCTTGTCGGCGAGGCCGATAAATCATCTCTGTGTATCATCTTCCCGTGTTGATGCCTCTACAAGTGACTGCTATAAAATAATAGCAAATTCACTCGTAAATTCCGATAATAAATGTCGATCTTGACGGCTCATTTGAGCGCCGAGCAATTCTGCAACCAAATTTACACCGACAGCTAGAAAAATTCTAACAAGACCCGGACCCTTGTCAACGAGGACTTGGTTGTTTTTATTAACATATAGCAGTCAACCTTTAATTACAAGGGTCCGTGCCAAAAGAGGCCAGCTGTTGCCAAAATATTAATATGAAGGAGAGTTGTTGGACTTCGGTAAATCTCTGCTAACCGACTTGGAATGCAGTTTAAACTCAAGTTCGCTTGCAACACAAAACACGTTCGCCATGCCGACGCCTTTTTACACACGATGCATCTACTTAAAATATCGTTTCGCTGATTTATCTCACATATTCCGCCACGTCTGACCAAAAAATATCGTTTCATGCTTTCGGGGCGATGTTTTATTTCATCAAATAAAGCGGACGGTTCTCGTCCTTTTTGCCACTTCTTTAGAACGCTTACCTCCTCTTTCAGGATGCAATTGATAGCGGAGAAGCAATTTAACTTTACAAGGAATTCTATGTATTCACAGGGTTTTAGTTTGCTGAAAATTTCTGTCAAAACTTTTCTCAAATGAAACTACTGTCGTCCCGATCTAAATTTACGTAACTTATTTACATACGTGAACATAACAACTAGTACGAGTATCTATTGTGGATTCTAGACATCGCACGTTGCTTTAACTGTTTTCGTGCTTAAAGCCTTCTTAGTATGGGAAATTACCGCAAGTGCGAATAAACGCCAAATGGAGTGCAATGCAGGGAATTTTAACGATGTTCTACCGGAAAATGTGAATTATTACGGAACATTTTCCATCGGAAAAGGAAAAATTTCCAGGCGCAGTTAGATAGAGGCACTTCCAAATACGTACAAGTCGTACAATTTTACAACAACGGCATTTAACGACAGATCTTGTAAATTTATTAAATGCTAATTCGGCTGTAGAATAATAGTTGGGCCAAGTGAAAGAACTTTCCTGGGAACGTGCTTGAAATTGTGATGATAAGCCAGAAAAAGACCGAATCGATCATCGCAGGAAGTCTTCCATTTAGTTTAGAACACTTGTTTCGACTCGATGCAGCAAAGTAATTAAAAAAGTTGTGATATTTTTATTCTTAATCTTCGAAGCCAGTGCCAGGACTCGAATAATGAGCGAAATATCCTCATAGCCTGTGTCCAATAAATCATTTTCTGGCGCTAAAGTCGGCACGACAAGGTCGGAAGGAGACGCGAAGGACTAATTTTGCGAAAACTCGTTACCGCCACAATAGTAACAAATTACAGTAATCACATTTACTATTTGATATTAATCTGTTCCCGATAAGAGACCTACAATGTCCTATAATTAATATTCATGTGTGAGGGCTTCGAACGCGAACCTTTCGGCCCCAACTGTTAATATTAAATTCGGCAGAAACCTTTCACGAGTCCAAAATTTGCTGTCGTTACGTTCTTGAAGTTGAGTTTCCGGAATAATTAATCCCTTAATGTTGAGGCGAAGTTGCGGTTGACGCGGAGTTGTAAGAGGTTTCCGGGCACCGAGGCCATCCATGTGCGATTGAAGTTTCGACGTCCATTCATATTAGGAAAGATTGTCACGTATCTGAGTGTTGATGAGCGGTGCGTGATGAGTGTGAAGATGGAAAGAAATTGCATAAACACCGACGGGGATATGGTGGTAATCCTAATTGCTCAAAGGATGCGGCGTTCTTCTGGGAGTTGTTTCGTTCATGTTCATCGCGAAGCCGACGATTTGTCATCGCCTCATTGACCTCGATATCCTTTCCAAGGACTTAAGAACTGTATCGCCAGTAATTGGAAGACTAGCTGGTGTGGCAGTGAATTGCATTTTAGCAAAATTATGACCAAGTTCCAGTTGAGTTTGCAATTACTAGCGAACTTTTAAATTTTGTATTAATTTATTGGAGTTTCCGCTTTGGAAGTCCAATTAAGAGCGAGAAAGAAAAAGGAAGAAATAAATTTGCGCGAATAATGTTAAGGAAATGGTTCTAAGTATCTGTCGATTCGTTCATACTTCTTAAATTGAAATAATAGCAGTTGCTGACAAGTTCGAAATGGAACTATTAAGAGGTGAAATATTGAACCGGTTCAATTTTCAACGCACATCATTAATGTAAATTTACGGACGTTGATCTGAAAAGTTCGGGACGTGGAAAGAATTTAAACTTTTCGAATAAGTCGGTGTTTACTCGCGTCCTCTTCACCGACTTTAATTTTTGAACTGTTTTCCGCGAAAGTCAAAATTTTTTTCACCGCTCTTTAAGCTATTTAAATCTGCTTTCGCATTCCGCGTTTACAGAACTCTTTGCCGCCCGAAATAGGAACGGTAACTATTTTAATCTCGAAAATGGTCCGCAGACCATTTATTTACGTCTCTTAACAAAACGACAATGACCACTTACTTATTCGAGCCGCGAAAAATGTTTTCCAACTGTTTACGAATTCTATAATATGGCTATAAATAGATAGAACTAGGCGAACAAACGACTCATTACCGTTCGAAACTTTTTGACCACGGTGCGGACCGAATTTATATAATTAATATAACGGTGCCATCGCACGTTTTTTCACAACAAACCGACAATTAGTTTAGCAAAACGACAACACATACTTGGTGTTCAATTTTTTACAAATTGTCGAATATACTCTGAATATGCTCCGAACCCATAAACAAATTCATTAATATTGGAATCGGTTCAATGTTGTGCGGACTGAAATTTAGTAATTGTACGAATTTGATATCATACAGCCTTCGAAATCCAATCAAATATCGGATTTGATGGCGACGCTTTGAAGATCTTTTCTACAAATACCACCGCGTACCGGTGTGATATTTTTCCGTTGATTAATCTCCCTCTAAATTTCGTAAAGCCGCGATTTTTCCGTCCTGTCCGCGTCGGCTTTATACCGCGCTCGTTATAGAACAAGATTGACTTTGTTTAAAATTGTTACGCCACCGCTTTCTGGCAGTTGGCATAGAGCAATTAGGACGTTGTGTTCTGCTTAGGACACTGCTTCTTTGAAGTATTTGGTTAAGAACAGGTGACAGCGCGCGACTTCGTTTATTTAAACGACTCCCTTTGCACTGTCGGTGAAGTTTTCCGCTTGATTTTTCTCATATGAACATGCGGAAGTTGATTTGTACGTTCGAATGCACCTAAATAGTATTTCAGACCGGAGATGACTAATTTACGTTATGGAACTCGCCAAAGTGAGATGTTTGAAATACCAAAATACCGACAGAATCATTTTCTTTTGTTATTGTGCAGTTTTTACGAGGTTGGCTATTTGTGGATGTGTGCGACGCAGACGAGCCTACGGCAAAGCACTCGCTAAATTTACCTACGTAAAACGGCCACTGCCCCAAGCAAGACCCCGCCACTTTTATTAATAATTTAAAAACGAGAAAAATCCACCGAATCCGTCTTCTAGGAAAACTTTGAATTTATAAACGTCAAGAATTAGTATCATAAATTCTGAGAAAATGGGAGCGCTGGGCATTCTTGAGATTGTTGGTGGAGGGCAGGTTTTCGGCGGGGTCACTCCACCCCCATCGGCGATGTTGCCCCCTTGTGACGACAAGGCACTGCGTCCGTCCATCAATTCGAGAAGTGGCGTCGGGTCGCAGTTTGCCGCCGGTTCTCGCACCGTTCTAGTGCTAGTGCTAGTCATGTGTCGGTATGAGATTTCTGTATCTGCTGACCGTCTTATTCATCGCCGCAGGCCACGGGGAGTCTCAGGCTGCCCGTAGGGTGAACCCTTTTGGTACGGCTATTTATCACAAATTCACGCCGCAGCTTCTTTTCCACTTTTTCCATTTTTTCTTATCCTTCCTTTGCAATCACACACAATAATCACCCGCGAGGGACCTAGTCGTAATCTCGCCCCACAGACACACCCCCCGCTTCGTGCTTACCTTTACCCAAATTACTAGTTCGACGCCCGCTTTTATTCCCTTCATCATTACCAATGCCGTCGAAAATAAAGGGCATTGGATGTTAGTTAAATAAAGATGCAATTTTTCTTGGAGAAAAGCCACGTCGCTGATGTCAAAGTTTAAATAGAAACATCACCAACATCCAACATAGTTTCCGGAATCGCAAATATTTACAGTAGTTTTATTTGAGGCAATTTTACAATCGCTGTATTTACGAAGATTAAAATTTTATTGAGATAAATTCAAAGCTTTCTGACTAATTTGCAAGGATCCAAATATTTGCTCCGTCATTATTAAAAATAACTTGTCACAAAGCGAAAACGTTTTCTTTTTTAATCAACACTGTGTTTGACAGTGTATCATTGACCCAGTTCGGCGGCAAAATAATTGATTATATATTATGCTGCTTCAAGAATTAGACGCGGATGAATGAATATGTTTCATTCGTATTCATTTCACACGGGGCTTTTATTTATTATCTTCTTTTTGTAATGATTTTATTATGTTAATTTTATCGTGTAATGATGTTTTACCGACATTACGACATGCAAACATTGTAAACGCCGAATTATGTGTTCATTTGAGATGGTTTTTTGCAAAATTTAATTAAGCTATCGAAATGGGACATAATAACATAAATAATTTCCAACAAAACAATATTTTTTATAAAATACATTTTTCATTATTATACGGACAGGCTGATTCACGTATTAGAAAATTTGAATTTCCAGTAAAGCTAGAAAGTTGAAATTTGGTGCATCATCATTATCCATCATTCTCAATCGACGGATATTGACATCAACTTTGTTATTTTAAATGGCAACCCTCTACTTTTATGCACTCATTCATTTGGACACTCAGTTCTGAATAATACGCACCCGGATTGTAGGCACTCACCTCTCATAGTTTTTGAAATATTTTTAATTTTATCCTAAAATTTGCAAATCAGGGATATTTAAAAAAATTAATATTTTGATTCGTTGCAGATAATACAATAGGTTTTTTGACGTTTTGCATAACTTCAGAGCATACTCTAAAAATTATTTTTGTATAATTTGAATGTCTCAAAAGGTTGCTCGTATTTTTTGAATATTAAATCAAAATATAGAAAAAGTAATTTTTATAAGTAGCAACTCTACAGTCTAATAGCGTCATTCGATGTTGAAATAAAAAATAATTCCATTGTTTTGCCAGTTGTTTTCACAATATTTCTCATTTTCTATAAAATATATGTTTGCTATTTCATTGTTATTAATTTACAAAATTAATTTGGAGTAAATATTTGATAAAAAGGCATAATTCATATGAAATGCTATTTTCAATTGTTTGATTCAAAGGTTTTTATTCCACAACCCACACATATCAAAAGCTAAAGAGAGGATGCATTTTTAACAAAATGTGGAATATCGTAAAAACTATCCAGAACTGGCATAACAAACCTTTATAAAGTTCGAGTTATTTTTACCTTTACATCGAATTCCGTTATTAGATTTTGGCGTTGCGATTTGAAAAAATGGAGTTTTTATCATTTTGTTATAGTTTTTTTGTTAGCCGTTTTAGCAGAAGTTGCTGGGCCTAATCGGTTTTCATATACACAAAAATAATTACTTGGGCATCCTTCGTTTTTGAAAATCGACATGAAAGAAAAAGTTAAAATAGGCAATGCTTGCTTAATAATAATTGGGATATTGTTGGATATGTTGGATGATTGTTACTACGGAAACATTTTGAATTAGTTTCTTCTTAAATTAATTTATAAGATCATTGTTGGAAAAAATTTATTCATAAGCTTAAAGACTACAAGCTTCGGATCGCTTTTGCGTATTGCCTGGAATTCTTTGCAGCATTTCATTCGTTTTGTCAAATTTAGTTGTAAAATTTTTTAACAATTTATTATCCAAAATTAATACCTTGTTGTTATGGTAACGTTTTGAAACATTTCCCGTGTTGCCACCTTAAAACAAAAACATTTTTTCCACGTAAATTTAGTTAATTTAGTATTGTTAGTCGGTTTCTGGTTTCTGAATTTCCCTAAACCTTTTCCTTATAATATCACATTTTTGAATTAATTCTGCAGCAGATAACTCAGTTTTTTAATTGTTAATTACTAGGTTTGAAAAGGTCCTAAACTTAACTCTAAACCCAAAAGGAAAATTTTATTTCGGTTTAGAGTTTCTTGGATGGTAGTAGTAGTAGTCGAACAATATTTTACTGTCCGCGATTTATGACACACCCGATATTTCTAGTCTGTTAATTTCTTCGATCAGCATTCGTTAAAATGAAGGTTTGAGTTGCGTTTGCCAGCTTTACAATGGTTTAAATAAATTATATTCGAAACAGTGTTTGTGACAAAATATATTGGCTTTAGCGTGCATCGATCCGTGTTTGCAAATGACAGTTGAATCGTTTTCCCTTTTTAAAATTTTCTAAACACGCTCAAAATAAATTTAAAAAAAGTTGTTCCGTGTGAGTGATTTGGTGCATTTAGTTAATTTTTCGCTTCAACGTCTCTTTCTGGAGGTGTATCAATTTCTTGGGGCGGTGTATTTTCCGATCGACCTAATTGAAATCAAATCTGTTTTCAACTGCATTTATTACTACTGCACCGTTTGTAACGGTTCAAATAAATGATATTCGAAACAGTGGAAATAGTTTTACCAACTGTTTGCTTGTAGCAAAATATATGTATTTAGCTTTAACGTGCATCGATCCGTGTTTGCGAATGACAATTTATTTTTACACAAATTACGCTGCAAATGTCTTTTTTACTGCTTATGTTTGTCGCGTGTTCGTCCGCCACATAACATACTCGTAAGATAAAATCTGGGACCTTGTTGGGATTTTTTTTCATAAAAACCGAACGTCGGAATTGGAATTTCATTGAAACAATATAAAACGTAGTTGTGAGCCGTGGTGTAATGTGGCAACTTTTGAAGTGGCTTAGACGAATATAAAACTAGGTTGGGTTGGAAAAGTGGCAAAGGAATGGATTTTTTGATCGTCCAGTTGAAGCTGGATAACAGTAAAAGTGTCCGAGGCGTCGTTGTCGGCGTCGCGCCGCAGCCGTCCATCGAGGGTGCGGGGTGTTTCCCTAATATATGCGCTTTCAGTGCTGTGCCGGATACATGTACCCTGTCTCACGGGGGATTTATTGCGCCCGTTTTACTGGCTTTTTGTTAAAATTCCCGTTGCTCCTGTTATGTCTGAGCGGAGCTGCAGTTCCCGGATCGTATCGACGTCGTTGATTCGTGTCTTAATCAACCCCCACTTGTACCATTCGTGCTGTTTATCAAAGTGCATCCCTCCAGCGACAGTTTTATAATTGTATTTGGAATTTCGGCAATTACTCTCAACCGATTCGTCTATTTTCTGCCCTAATTAAACCCCCGCTGCAATTCAGACGTCGCCCTATATAATCTCTAATAAATCCCTAACAAAAAATCACACCTTCATTTATCATACCGCGCACTTTCTTTTTATGAAGCTTTGGTTGGGTTTAGTAATTATTTTCAGCAACGAAACACGATAATACAAACCAATTCGCCTCGCTTCCCGTTCCACTCCAATTTATTTCCAAATAGATGCATGCCTTAATTGTCTTCACCCCAGCGTTCGAATAAATAAACTTTCGAATAAACTAGCCGCAACTCTAGTTTGAGCGCAAATGTGATGAAAATCGTTAAGAAGAAGAATATCGGACGGACGTTCTAATAATTGACCACTTTTTGTATAATTCTTGAGGTACAATATTTTCCGATCCAACTTTGCACGCGATAAGTTCGTAATTGAGAATGTGATTAATGGATGCAATAAAACTGCCGTCGTGCCATTTAAATTGGCGAGCGATCATTCGGATTGTCAAAATGACACACGATAGTATTTACCAAATCTTAATTGAAAAACTGAGTTATTTACCTAGCCACCTATTTGATTAAAGTCAAAATAGCCGGATCGATTCCTGCACGACCGGAAACGCACAAAAAACCACTTGAATCCTTCTTTTATTAAATTAAAATCTGAAACGTGCAGAATTAAAAGTATAATGTAATATGGAACCTTAAACGAGACACCATAAATTAAAACTTTCTGCTTAAACCCGGGCAAATTTTTTGCTTCTAGTGACACGAGATATTAATATTGTTGCTTAATTCTAAAGGCACACCTGGAAATTTCAACCGTTTAACTAAATTAAAATCGACTTTATTTCCTTTTAGGAAGTGTTTGCGTTGAGGAACGACTTCGTTGTGATTTACGATAAAAGCATATTTCATTAGAGACTATTTCATTTAGCTTCGCTTGCACGATGCATCAACCGTCGCTTTGTCATTATTGTTTATTCATCGACATAACACAATATTCGTTTAAGCTACTAAGTGCATTAACTAATTGGGGTTTTTTTCTTCTTTTCCTTCGGTGGTGGCGGTGGTGCTGGTGATGGTGCTGATTGTGATTCGTCCGCTCTTCATGGGTACAGCTTTGTTATCAGGAACTTTGAGGACGTACCAGAGAGCTGGTTGTGACGACGAAGTCGTGACTCTTCGATGCCCCCCAGGAACGAGCATCTCAATCGAGATCGCTCAATACGGAAAGTCTGCTCCGTCCAAATCTTTGTGTGGCCCTAAAACTACGCAATCCTCGATTACCAAAACGTCCTACAACTACAACATTTCGTGTCTTTGGCCCAACTCGTTGCAGGTCAGTATTTAAAAAAAGTCCATCCGTTCGTGGTGCCTGTATAACGTAAACACTTAACGAGAGTTTTTTCTGCACTTGTACATACCTGAGGAACTAACGAATTTTTTATTGCAGAATTTTGCTTCTTTATTCGTCAGTTAAATAACGAAGCAACCTAGTGTAGGTTTTT
Organism: Eledona agricola; assembly: GCA_964023215.1. Taxonomy (NCBI): domain Eukaryota; kingdom Metazoa; phylum Arthropoda; class Insecta; order Coleoptera; family Tenebrionidae; genus Eledona; species Eledona agricola. The sequence continues at coordinate 16,594,123 of OZ026862.1, read as the reverse complement.
TGCCGATTGTGTGTTAGGTTTTTGCCATTTCGAAACTGAAACTGTTGCAGGCGGGATAATCCGCTTACAAAGTCTGTATGTGAGCTTTGTGTATAATAGAGCAGTAGAGATACAAGTAAACATTTGAAAAGCTTAGCTTGTGCTTATTTACAGACCAAATGGGAGGAAGTAGCTGAAGGAACGTGGGGGAGAGTAAGTGATTATTACATGATCATTTATACGTATTCAGTTATACATATAGGCACTGCGAGGCTAGAGCAATCGAACCAACACTGCTCTTGGCTGTTTTATATCGCTTTGACTGCTGCATTGTTTGTCATCATTACATTTTATCATCAAAACGCACGAGGTGGTTGAGTATGTTGAATCATTCGTGGAGTGAAAGTTCTACAATAATAAATTACTCAAGCTCCCTTTACATTCCAATCTGAATATCCTCAACGACAGTAATTTGTTATTTTACTACTCTTATCCCCTGTCACACTTTTTACTTCAATATATAGTGCGAAATTCGCTTATCATAAATTTATAAGGCCCACTCCATGTAGATTTCCTTATAAATTTACGAGCGCTGTGTTTTAGTGGATAAAACAAAAACTGTACCAACAAATCAACACTTCAGGTGACTTTTTGATTTTTTCGCTTGATTCGGTGTGTTTATTTTAGCAAGGGCTTCGACTTTTCTCGAGAGGATTGATGAGAAAATTTGGCAATTGCGACCCGGAAGCGGGTAGATGCTAGTGTATATAATTTATGTTGTAACATTACTAACAATAGCATGCAGGTATGTGGACTGGATGTTCTGGCAAATGCTTTGGCAATGATATACTTAAATCACCTGAAGGTTTATACAGCCGATCTGACTGACGGTACCTAGTACTCGTTGTTGCAGACCGTCGTCGAGGCTTGTCAGAAGAAGCGTCAATGCAAGTTCAAAACATCGCCGAAGACTTTCGGCGGAGATCCGTGTCCGGGAGTTAGGAAATACGTCGAAGTCGCCTACAAATGCCGACCATGTGAGTATGAAAAATGCATCGAAATTTTCTCGAATCGAAGGAGAGGGATTTTCAGATGAGTTTCGGAGCAAAGTGGCCTGCCAAAATGATCGAATTCAATTGAAGTGCAATCCCAACTCGAGGGTTGCCGTCTACAGCGCCAGCTATGGAAGAACGGAATATGAAAGCGTTCACTGTCCACAGCCCCAAGGCGTGCGCGAGGAAAGTAAGTTGATCACTCCATTCGCATTCGCATTCAAATCGGACGCAAACCCATTGAAGCGGTTTCGATTCTGGTCACTTATGATTTTTTGTGATTTCAGCATGTTTGGTGAGCTACGCAACCGAAACAGTGATGCAACTGTGTCATGGCAAGAGGAGCTGTGAATTATCAGCAGATATCGGAACGTTTGGCAGCCCCTGCAGACCAGAATCCCGCATGTATCTAAAAGTAGTTTACACCTGTGGTAAGTTACTTAATCGTTTCGTAATTTTGGTTCCAACCAACGACGTTCTGTTTTCTACAGTACCACGCAAAGTACTAAAGGAACAGTACGAGGGTCGCCTGGAACCGGACGAAATCGAGACCGACCAGGACTTTGCGAACGACGACGACGACGATTTCGAAACGTACGATGCGGGCAACGAATTTATTAGAGAATCGGCGGCTTCACCTCCCGCCCCTAACGTCGACGGAAAAGGGAATAATCTAACGAAGGATTCTCCGAACGCAAACCTCAAGAATCCCTCGCCTAAGTCGAACGGACTTGATTTCGGTGAGTATGCATGTTTTGTTTTTTTGGAACAAGGAAAATACTCGACTTGTGTGTAAGGATAAATAACGAGGTTACTCACTTCCACGGTTCAAGTGATAAATGCCCCGGTGCCAGATTTAAGTGGAGCTCTTTAATTTGTCAGTGTTGGTCTGGCACATGTAAAGCTGACACAGAAGCAGCCATTTCGGTCGTTCGTCTTGCAGTGGCAACACGACGACGATTAGGACATTTCCCGATTTGGTCCTTGATTAATAAGTTATTTTTTTCCTTTTTTTTGTTAGTTAATTGGCGACCACTTTTAGACGAGCGAATAAAATATTGTCGACAACTTTACAACTTGTAGTACTGTGCCAATGCAACAGCTTTGTTATTTTTTACTTATTATTTTATTCAATTATTGAATTCTGTATTAATAGAATGGTTAAATTTTGCTTTTACTCGTAGTTTATGTATGCAGGGTGAACTGTAGGCAGTTTCAAAAAAAATGATAAAACTACATTAAAAATGGAGTAAAACACCACCAGAGTGGATGTCCTATCTCAACCCGTTCTCAAAATATGTTTTTTTTGTCTTTTTTCCTAAAACCCTGACTATTTTTCATTATATCACGATTTTTTCTACTTTTCGGCGTTCAATGTTAAAAAATAAAGGCATTCTCGGTTTCTACATTAAATTTCCTATAAGTGAGAAGTGTCTTCATCCTCCTTAACTCCAACTAGTGCCTTCCATATCGTCCGAAACATTGAAACTGGTAAAAATTGTTATTTTGACGCGATAAGGTCGGAAAACTCCCCGCCTCATCAGAAGCCGGCCAACGTGTAAAATCGCATAAAAGCTACGGCATTTCTTCACCTTTCAAACAGTACTGTAAAATAACGTGCGTTCAAAAAAAAAACGAGGCTGCGTTGGCCATGGAAAAACTTTGTGCATCAATTTAGTGTAGCAAAATTTCAAAGTGTCAGTTCGAGTCTGTTCATGTTTAGGTTAGCTTTCTTGTTGACAATGGGATAAATCATTATGGGATAAAAAAAGTGCAAAACATTTCCCGGTATCGTTGTGAATCCCAACATCAATCTATTCATTGTTACAGCTTCTCCTCTGTTGAGGAGAATATCGGCACGACCAGGACGGTCATTAATTTGATATAACTGTAAGTCGTGAATAGATCGATGAAGAAGAATCAGTCTCAAAACCGAAAAATGTCTTGAGAATATTTGGCAGCACTCAGTTACCCGTCAACCTTCATGGGTCATCAGTCTCTATGCGCAACTCGAGACCTACCAATTCAGTTTAAGAGCAACTGCATTCTCAATTAATATTTCAAAAATTCTTGTATATATAGTTAAACACGGACGTCGACCGTTAGGGAGTTGTATTACACAATATACATTAGAAGAAAAAGGTTCGGGTTTGCTTGGATTCGAAGGTTTATTATTTTAATAGACCAAAAAATTTGGACGGGCTACGGCAAAAAATCGAAAGCAATTGCGTGACTAGTGAGGACATTTAATCTGGACCACTTTCTCAATGCCAATCAATAAATGTTGTTTGTTTTTGGAGTTTAATTACGGATTGTCTTTCATTAAAGTTTACATTAATTTTTTTTACATGTTTACATTTTATTTAAAGTACCAAATTTTTTTCCCATCATTTAAGTAATAATAATAATAATATGTTTGTGACCTACCAATCGTTGTATACATAGTTAAACACGAACGTTGACCACTAGTGAGTTATATTTTACACAATATACATTAGAAAAAAAAGGTTCGGATTTGCTTGGATTCGAAGGTTTAAAAACCAATGATTATTAAAAATGCTCATTAAAAATAAAATTAAACTGTCCTAGCGTTGGGGCCGTTTTATTTCGATGGTAAATTTTAACTTTAATTTGACATTTGTCAAATTTATGTTTATGTTTTCTATGGTTTCTACACTGGAAAGCCGATAAATTCCATGGCCAACGCAGCCTCGTTTTTTTTTTGAACGCACGTTAAAAATTATCATAATTACTTCGGTAAGAATTTTACGACGTTAGTGCCAAAATTCAAATTTTCATGAGTTTTAATGTTTCGGGCGTTACGGACACCGGATAATTTAGGTTAGGCCCGGGCCTAAGGGCGCCTGACACTAAAGGGTTCCAGTGAATGCTCCAAATAAATATAAAATGAACAAAAAAAAATATAGATATAAAAAATTACACCATAAGATAAAAATCACAAAATTGGATACACCGATTGTATTCTACTATTTTATTACGCTATAAGCGGACAAGCCCCACAATCATTTTATTAACAGTCACTTAATTGTCAAATAAAAGATGAAAACTAACAAATTTACAAAAAATCGTTCTACTCCTTTTTTTCATGAGCTTTGCAATGATGCGTCAACTGACATATCTTGACATAAAAAAAGGTTAAAAGGGTGGAAACAGTCCCCTGAATAAAAAAAAATAAAAACTGATTAGGCTGAAAAGCAGCAAGTTAAAAACAAATATGGACGTGTTTCAGGAATTTTTCGCATTATCATTTGTATTCAAGATTCTGAATTTATTCCAGTTAAAGTTTCCACTCTGTATATAAATGTAAAACAGGATGTTAAAATTTAGAAAAAACACCTAAAATTCATTAGTTGTTTTCGAGTCGAAATATTGTCATTCTCAATCAAAATTTTACCATTTTTAGGAAAAAATTACCCATTTTTTGTCAAAATTGTACGATTTTTGCTTAAAATTAGCGAATTTTTGTCAGAATATTGCTTTTTTTGTCAACATTTTATCATTTATAACCATTTCGAGGGTAAATATTTTCATTCAAGGTAAAAACTTTGCCATTTTTTAGTCAAAATTTTACCGTTGTTGGTCATAATATTTTTATTTATATTAATATATTAAGACCTCTCTTATTTTGTTTGACATTATAAACAATTTTTTGAGTCTTTTATGTACGAATGGGGCGCCGTAATAAATGGGTCTATAGTGTCATCATGCCTAAATCCGCCACTGGTTACGAAAGGTACTAGTTGGAGTCCAAGGACGATGAAAACACTTCTCACTTATAGTAAATTTAATGTAGAATTCGAAAATGTGTTTATTTTTTAATATTGATGACCACAAAGTAGAGTAAATTGTGATGTAATGAAGCAGGGTCACGGTTTTAGGAAAAAACACAAAATAAATCATAGTTTGAGAACGGGTTGACATGGGACACTCGCTCTGGCGCCGTTTTACTCCATTTTCAATGTAGTTTCACCCAATTTTTTCTTGCCAACTACTTGCGGTTATGTATATTGTACCGTGGAAGTGAAACCCGTTTTTTGTGCTTATTCGTACCGGATAGATAGATATCCGTGATTTATAAAAATTCAAAATGGATCAGGAGTTTGTGGACAGCGTTCCCGTACACTTTGGTCTGTCACTAATCACCGTGGGAATGGCACGAGGGATGTCACACAAGTCGATGTAGTAGATTGTTGATATGCATGTAGTAGTTAGATTGTTTGGCTTGGTGCATTGCAACGAACAGAGGAGATGGCACGATCCGCGGCGTGTACATAGCGGGCAAATGAGGGGTGGAGTCGATTAACAACTGTCCCCACAGAGTGACCACAGCAGCATGCTTGAACACAAGACACGCACCTATCAGAAATGATTCATCTGGAGTTCATCTGATATTTGGTTGCAGCTTCCTTTCAGCCCTACACAACTCCTCGTACTAACCTGTTCCGCCCATCCCGCGTTCCCGCCGTGCAGAAAGCTACTAAAGACATGCAAGCCGACGATTTCCCAGATCCCAACTGCACGATCACGGTCTATGCGGAGAAAACTCGAGTCGTCGGCTTCATTTCCGAATGGATAAACGCGTACACGTTTGTCTCACGTAAGTATTCGCGGCCTCTGCTATCGCTGTGCACCGTTCCGACTTGCGTGCATGCTGTAGCTTTTGCTCGTCTTCGCACTTCAACCGTTTGGTGGTTTTTAGAGAACCAAGAGCGGTTCTACTTGTACCTGATCGTGAGCATCGCCGCCGCCATTCTGTTATGCCTCACCATCTTAGTCGGGCGGCTCTTGGTGCAGAGGCACAGGGCCAGAAGAGAGGCTAAGTTCCATGCCACTAACGTCGGGGATAGCTCGTTGCCCAACGGATTCACCGACGACATAAGCGAGGTTGATGCAGACATAGATCTGACGACACCTTTGCCAACTCTAGCCATCCATTCTACAGTCGTTCCGGTGGGCAGCATCGCCGAAGTGGTGCGGTACCCCCACGTGCACGCCCACACGCTTCGGAGACCGCCTCAAGACACCGATCTCCCAAGGAGCCTCAGCAGCGGTTCGAGCACCCATTACTATTATGGGTGACCAGAATGCCCGGGGCGTGGATCGGCTTTGCCGGCCTCCCCTACTTCTTCTGCGTGCCCGGGCCAACGTACATATTGCTTCTAGTGACGCTCAGTGCCGCGACGAGTGATCCAGACCAAAGATCATTATTCATATGAACTTGTGAATTTCGTTCGAAACCTAATTACAGGCTCCATCTTTCGACAGCCTCAGCCTGAAGCTCGGCCATGGTTCGTTCGATAAATAAAAGTAATCCTATTGTTGTACCTTTTCCTCGTAGATATGTTGGTAATATCTGTGAGTACGTCTGAGATGGTTTGGGTTCTAAATCAAAAAATGGTAAAATTGTTGCCCGAATCGCTCTAAACGGTACTGACTTGTAGTACTTCTGTTGTTCTTCATTGTTATTGTATATTACGGAAGGGTGGAACAACCGCTTGTAATTATGCGTTCCAAAATACTTTGTTAATATTTTAAATGACTAATTAATATCAAAATTGTTTATATACTAAATTGGAACTTTATATAAAACAAAGTACGTATAGCTATAAGTACGTGTACACATGTCTTTATGTTGTTTCTATAAAATATTGTGTTTGTAAAATAAAAGAAAATTAACTGAACACTCGGGATAAGTCGTTCAAAACCAGCATAACAGCTACGACTAGTACATTTCCTACGACGCTATTGCCTGATGAACATTTGTTTTCATTCCATATTGAATCAGTCGCACACTGACACATATGACTGCGACATTGAACAGTTTCTCCCAAAGCGATCGTGCATTCCAAACGATTGTTACAATACGACATAAATTCTAAAATGACAGTGTCAAAACACGTATTAGTTTTTGCTTCTTGTACCTGTATTTTTATAACATGTGTTGTTGAATGTCGAATAGTCATCCTCGCAGTCACATTTATTGTTCACACACTTGGAATGGGGTATTACAACGTTACACTGTACGTCCACGGCGCACTCCTCCCCCAAATGTTCCCTTTCTGTAAGCAAAAATTACAAAAACATTTAACCCGCCCAAATCTTACTCAAATAACAATTGTTTTCGTATGCCACATTGTTATTTGCACATTTGCACACACTGTCACATACTGAATTCTCTGATATGCAAAGGTTGTCCTCATCACACGGACTTCCGAGATCTGAAAAGCAACAAGCAAATAATGACGTGTCGATTTTTTCGTCGTTTCTCGTACCAGGATAACACACGTTTTCTTTAAATGAGTGGTTCGGTTTACATCCGCAGTGCTCGTCAACGCAATATCCATTTTTGAACATCTTGCACTCAGAATCCAAGAAGCACATGTCATCATCTGGAACCAAACGTTCAGCTCAAGTGGCAAAACCTAGTTATTTCACCTTTATCTCTCGTTTTCGTACAAACTAAATTATTCTCGTCCAGTTGCGCTATGTCGCTGCAGTTGCAAACTCCGGAAGTTGAACAATAAGCGTAAGTGCCCAAAGCATAGCACCATTCTTTCGAAACGCAATTCCAGTTATTCTGAATGATTGCTACAAACAGTCGTTAGGAGGAGTTAATCCGACCAAAAATTTCCCCTTACATTTGATACAGTTCCTGTTGCCGTCGTCAACGAAATAGTAGTCGCGACAGTAGCAAATTCCGCTAGATATATCACAATGGCCAGGTTTGATTTGGCAGCTCCCATCGCTTGTACAACCTGTATTAACTCCAACTTCTGCTAGGCAGCTATTGGATTCCTTGCTGAAGAAATAGGAATGGGGACAAACACACGTGCCAGTTTTTTCATAACATTCCGATTTTGAAATAGATTTACAGTCGTCCGTGGTTTCGCAAAACACTTTATCCATCACATTTTTTGAGAACGTAGTCTCTTCGAGCTCCTCCCGTTTTGCAAATTTAGTGTCTGACAGCTTGCATTTACCCAAAATACACACTGTATTTGGAGCCTTACAATCCATATCCAAAGCACAAGCGCTGTTTATATCTAAAAACTTGGGATGAAAACAAATCACTGCTTTCGTTGCTGCTTGACTCACCTTCAGCTTTTTTCCTACAATCCGTTTCTCCTCTTTGGTAATAGTCATCGGCACAAACACATTTTCCATCGCTACATTTTAGAGACTGAAAATTGTAGCCGTCGTAACAATCTACATCATTGGAACATGTTCCATCTAAGCCAACATATGACTGACACTGTCCCAAATACCATCGGTATCCTTCTTTACATTTGCAAACGTACTTGCATTCACTGTTATCACCTAACCATTCACACTGAGCATTTTCTGAGCATTCACCGTGATATTCTGTCACATCTACGACGACAAACTTAGAAGAGGTTTATAACTGCTTGGCCACTTACAAGGCAAGCATTTGCTGTTATCTGAACTTAACAAAAATCCTTTTCCACAAGTGCATTGATTGGTTTTGCAAGTTGCATCGGTTGGACAGTCTTTATCTGTAGAACAGCTCGTGGAAGCGGCCACTAGATTAAATTGACTCATAAGAAAACCATTATCTTATCAAAACAACACACCTGGTGAAACACCTGTGCTTTTTATTTAATTCCAATTAATCAAACCTATTGCATTATTCTGATACTTGCATAAACTTCCAGAGATGTTCATCCGGATTTGCTTGTTTTTATTTAGACAAATTTTTGATGCAGTTAATTTTTTAAAATGAATTATGTATGTGTTATTGTAGTTTCTTGTTGTAACATTTCTGATGGTGCGATTCGCAACATCAGCAAATCAGCAGGTTGAAGTTGTTAACATTGATCACTAATTTTATTAGATGTTGATGTTTGATGGACGTATGATGTTTGGTGTCAAAATTTGAAAACTTACCAACACTTCCTATATAAACTAACAAAATGTGAGCGGGTTTCATTTTACGTAATTCACACCTGAACGAACAACTCTAACTACAGATTGGCAATAAACGATTGTTACGATTGTTCATGACGCTAATCATTTCAAGATGTTTTACTGATAATGCTTTATTCAATCGTACAAGTTTTGTACATAATTCACGTGCTTGTTGCCCAGATGAACGAAAAGGGTTCTCAAACGTTGTTGGACTTTGACCATATCGGGACACGGTGGTTTCGAGTATTTGTAAAGAATGTCCAAAGACTTCATGAAGATATTCAAAGCTTCCCTAGTTTGACCAGATCTATATAAGTTTTCAGCTTTGGGAAGAAGTACAGCCAGTTGCTAAAAACACGTGTTTGGTATATTTTTTTACAAAAATATAACATACAGAGAGTCCTTTTAAAGCGGGGATGACTTTAGTAAAGTTATTGCAATAATCGCACTGGACATATGGGCAAAAATCGTCTTTATACAGAGTGAATTCAAAAGGACAGTTTTCGGTTTCACAGCCGATTTTCATTTGATTCTGATCCATGTTGTCAAATAGCGGCCATTCCTCTTGGCAAGGAGTGCAATAACAATCAAACCAATAGCGTTCTTTTAATTGTTGACGTCGTTGTTCCAATGTAGCAGTAGTATACAAAGGACCATAGTTTTCGTAGACAATATCGCCAGCTTTGATGGGTTTTATAGTCCTCAAGACCATACGACTGCCTATATTATATCTGTAACCACTATTAATTTAATACCAAGAGAGTTATTATCCATACCTGACGATACTAGGATCACATGAGTGATTAAAAAGGGCTAAAGTGGGATAAAGCGCAGCCCCTATGTATTCGCTTTTATAAAAAGGTTGAGGACTGTCTATCAAACCTTGTTCCGTATTGCGAATTTCCGAAATCTCATGCGAATTGAACTGTAAAATCTGCAAGTGCCTCAATATTAGGCTTCCTATGAAACTTTCTTCTTCTGTCAAGACTTTATCTGCAACATTACTCCGGAAATATCCAGCAAACTTCAAAAGTCGCAACAAATAAATTGCCATCACAGAATAGTGCACCAGTTCCCCTTTATTCCTCAAGTGCTCATTTCGGCACAGAAAAAACGCAGTCACGTAATCGTCGGACATGTAAATTTGGTTTTTAATTGGCACTTTTTTACTATTATCTTTAAGAAAATCTTTGAGAAGTTTCTTTTTCTGTTGGAAAAAGGCGAAGGGTTTTTGGGATATCATCCGCAGCGCCATGGAGCAATTAATGGATGCTCCTGATTGGAACAGAATTGGTTGAACCCTGCATTCTGTTTTATGAAAAGTTGCGTTTGCTTTCCGTTCGCAGTTTAAACTGCAAAACACAACGTGGCCGCAATTGGGACACGCTACAGGTTGTCGCGTTGACAAGCAGCAATACTGACAGTTTAATAAAGCGTTTTCCTGGGAAATCACAGCGCAGTGAGGAGTTTCTTCGGCTATTATATCGCCAGTATTAAAATCTTCAACAGCTCGAGCAAAGCGCCCCAAAAGGGGATCGAAATCAAAGTAAATATTTTTATGAGCCGCCACGTATTCTTTATTGCCACCGATAAAAACATCAGAGTTTGACAATGGCAAAATTTCGTGGTTTTTAAGAGAATCATTATTTTTATTCTTTCGGTTGCCGTTGATTTCAGCTATTTTCTTAGCAAGTGATTTATCATCTAACTGTGCGTCTTTTAAACTAGATATGGCTAAATTATAAGCTTCCTCTGCATATTTAGGATTTTGTAAAGCATCATAACACTTAGCTTTTCGTAACCAAATCTTGTACTGCAACCTTGAGGGATAATTTCCAATAGCTAAAACATAATCAATGTCATCGAATACTTTTCTAAATTCGCGCTGTTCATATAAAGTGGCACTTCTGTTTGAAATTAATATGGCCAATAGTTCTTTTCCACTATCTAAAAATTTCGAAATGATTTTAAACAAAGTCGCGCAAATAAACACTGACCTGAATCTTGTGGACACGCTAATATTCCATAATTGTATGAATCGAAAGCATCTTCATATTTTTTTAACGCAAATAATTTGTTCCCTTTTTCTTTCGCCTTCTGGGCAATAGCAAAATCCTTCCCGTTTGCTACCAAATCAATTGGAATGGTAGCTGCAAAATCGTACATCATTTTAATTCGCTCGTCCTCGCGGCTTGTTTGTTTAAATTTGACCACATCTTCTTCACACAATATAGATATGGATTTTTCACAGTATTGCTTAAAACTGTGGTTTTTCGTCATATTTCACTCGCTTTTTTCCCGCAAAACCGAAGACCCAACACCGGCTCTCTTATTTGTCCAACTAAACCGGGGCTTATTTTTGGCGAGGAGGTGCTCTATTTTTAAAAGGTTAAGTGAAGCTGCATTGCTGCAGAACGAGTACTCAAAATAACTAGAAAAGATAGTTGTATGTGGCGTGGCTTTGGCAAGATTTTCCCTTAGTAAAGCATGCATTTTGTGGAAATTTTGTAGTTAACTAACGTGGGTACAAATAAAAACGAAGGTCAGGAGGCCATGGAATCTAGTTTTTGTTTTAATTTTTACAGTGTAGACTTTTGAAACTGTTAAATTATGGCATTTTACAGGCGCAAATGGCTCAAACGACGTCTAAATCGAGACTTGAGTTGCAATTTTTTGAAGCAGACGTTGAATGTTTCGTCTGTATTGTGTCCGAGAACTTCAATTCAAATTTCTCTAACTCAAGTCGAAATTTAGCTACACTCTTAGCATTATCAAAGTGATTCCATGGCTGCGCAAGTCATGGAATCACTTTGATAATGCTAAGAGTGTAGCTAACATCGTTTTATACATAATATATAATAACTAATCAGTTAAAGCCATGTAAGACGACACATTTTGAATATAATGATTTTATGCAATAAATTATATAAAGGACACAAAAAAGGGATTTTCGGTAGACCTTGGAATCTAGCGTTTGTTTTATTTTTTACAGTGTAGACCGCTGACGATGACATATCATAACATTTCACAAACACTGTCAATAAAAAAATTGTTCAAACGACGTCTCCACTGACGCCTGAAGATGGAATTTGTTAAAAAAGACGTTAAAAGTATGTAGCGTGTCCGAAACAGTTGTCAAACATTTCACACTTAAACAAATTCCAAAGTGATATTATGGCCTACTCTGAATAATTTTTTTTGTACACCCCATATATCTAATAAATTGAATTAAGCGCGTGTCAGTTGTGTTGGTAACGTTAACACGGCTACGAACATTTAAAAACTAAAATACCAAGGCATGTTTTGACGTTTAGCCTTAAAATGTTTTTGATTACTTATGTTTTAATTTGTGTACGTGTATATCAGATACCAAATTCTGTCCGCTTTACTCGATCACAGTAATTAAGTATTGGTGCCAAAGTTTGTCAATTGAAATACATAAAATGGTTTTAAGGTTAGTTGTTATGAACGACTACGCTTATACATTTTATTGAATTTACAGAAGAAAAAGTAGATTTTTATTACGATGGACTTGATAAGGCGTGGACACACATTAGGCAGAGCATTAGATGGGTATATCAGCATGAATGAGAGATATTGTGAAGTTGTACGTACTACTATCCGAGATGCATATAATTTTATTTGACATTTGTAGTGGGAAGATGAGGGCTCCTCAGACACGTGCAATTTGTTGGATAGAACCACGTTACCTCAAGCAGAAACTGTGACATTACAAAAGGAATCATTATGGGCAACTTCAATCCAAATGTTCATTCCGTTTCTCCTGGCAGGGTTTGGAATGGTGGCGGCCAGTCTTTTACTTGACAAAGTTCAACATTGGAGAGTGTACCAAGAAGTATCGGAAGTGTACATCTTAGTCCCCGCCTTGCTAGCGCTTAAGGGCAATTTAGAAATGACTTTGGCGTCGCGACTTTCCACACATGCAAACCTTGGCCATTTCGACACGCGTCAACAAATGCTAAGCCTTATCGTCGGTAATTTGGCACTGATTTTGTGCCAAGCTATTGTTGTGGGGTTTCTAGCGTCTTTAGCCGCCGTCATTTTCGGCTGGGTGCCATCTGGGGTGATTAACATAAATCACGCACTTCTTCTTTGTGCCAGTAGTATTGTTACAGCTTTCGGGGCTAGTTTTATTTTAGGTTTAGTCATGGTCGGTGTTATACTATTTTCGCGCCATTTCAATATTAATCCTGACAACGTGGCGACTCCAATCGCTGCAAGTCTGGGAGATCTCACCACCTTGGCATGTCTTTCTTGGTTGGCGTCTTTGTTTTACCACACCATGGACAGTCATCCGTGGTTCACTCCTTTAATAATCATGCTGGGATTGATTCTAGTGCCCATCTGGGCTTGGATTGCTAGCCAAAACGAGCACACTCATACTGTTTTATTTAGCGGATGGTCTCCAGTAGTAGCCGCGATGATAATTAGTAGTATAGGTGGTCTCATTTTGGATTTCACTGTGTCACGGTTTAAAGGTGTTGCTGTTTTTCAACTAGTCATAAACGGAGTTGGTGGAAACCTAGTGGCGGTTCAGGCAAGTCGAATTTCAACAGAATTGCATAGTAGAGCTAAACTAGGTGAATTACCGCATAAAATGAAAGTGTGTATCAACCCTTGTTCGGCGTTCTGTGATAGTAGCGAGACAAACCATGCAGGAACTGCGCGCATGCTCATGTTGATGGTAATTCCTGGTCATTTGATATTTTCCTACACTATCAGCTATCTACAAGCAGGTCATACGTCTTTTACTCTCATTTTTATGGTGGTCTATTTGTTTGTGGCGCTTCTACAAGTTTTACTGCTTCTTTATATAGCCCAGGTCATGACTTTGAGCATGTGGAGACATCGTGTCGATCCTGACAACTCCGCAATTCCGTACTTAACGGCGCTGGGTGATCTCCTCGGGACTCTTCTCCTTGGTGTCGCCTTCCAGTTCTTGTTCCTAATCGGAGACCGCGATAGTGACGTCGGTGATTAATTAACACCGAAACAAAATGTACTGTTGCCCTTATGTAAATATATTTTATGTTGAAAATAAAATTTTATATATGTGAGCTTAATTTTTTTGCAAAGGTATGGGTGCGGAAGCATTGCCCAATTGCAAACTCAAGGCTCTTGCTCATAGCAAATTCATGGGCCATTTTCACGCATTTAAACGACGCTATGAGGGCGTAATAGTATAATGACCATAATAACTTGTGGCCATTGCTGGACAATTGCGCAGAAAGCAGTTTGAAGTAAGACTTACAATTGTAAGGTGCAATAAGGTGCAATTCAAACCATAACAAGTCCCCAACAAAAAACAACGTCTTATTGCGTATTGTAAAAACGTTTTAAGCGAGTGTTACAAATTGTGTGAGCTAAATGTATTCCCACGAGAAGAATGGATTTTGAACAAAATAACAAACTAATTTGCACCGGCAGAAACAAAAAGAGTTGCAGATGACCACGGGGTGAGTTGTTTGCCTTTGTTATCACTGATAACAAGTTCGAATATCGCCGCTTCGCATCGAATTAGATTTAGTTTCGGGTCTGTGTCAGAAGTTGACTTACTTTTTACTAGAGCACAGGAAATTTGCTATTACATTCAATAAGATTAAGCTAAGCAATAGGCGCTTTCAAATTTTGTCAGTCATCACCGCTGAACCGCCAATCTATTTTTGATTTTGAAAACTTCACAAAACTTGCCACCTCCCGTTCGTGGAAATTTCGGCTCTTTGAAGTCGGGCTAATTATTTCATAAAAACAGTCAAATATAATGTAAGTTGGAATTGTGGCTTAATGTAATTGTCGGTCTGAAAATTATTTGATCATTAGGTATTACATACTTTATTCAATTCACGCCTCATCATACATTTTAGTGTACGTAAATTGCTTGTGTTTCCGCTAAAACCCATTAGGAAAAAAAATGTTACCTTCAAGTTTGTGACAATTACGGTGCTCAGCCTCCGGATACTAAATTATACAAATTAAATTCGGCTTCAAAAGATTGCAAATTATACGTTCAAGAAGTATTCGCGCGGCGGTGTCGACGAGACGTGTCTCAGACAAAATCGATACCTTTATTTCGTCACATGATGTAGTCGCGTGTACTTTCGCCGGGCTCTTAAGCCTTCAATATTGCCAAAACACATCATAATCCAACTCGAATATCACCCGAGGTAGCACAATGGCAACTCACTAATCGTGGAACAACAACAAAAACTTGTCATTGATTTTAGCGAAGAAAACTATGGATCTAAAGCCATGGGCAGTATCAATCATGTTCAACTTTCTCGAAAATCTTCTGATACACCCAGCTCATCAAGTGCCTTCGATACCGGACCTACCATAGACATGGAAATAACCCTCGTCAAGACACCACCAGACAGTGACAACGACAACGGAAGACTTCCAGATGTAGTGGTCGAAGCAAAAATTTACGATAACGGGGACCAGATCCACGAAACATATTTCTCAATCGCCATACAAGTTTTTATACCATTCTTAATAGCGGGGTTTGGAATGGTATTTGCAGGGCTGGTTCTGGACAGAATACAGGTACGACCGGCTCGCGTATCACTTATTTCAGAGGAAAATTCCAGCACTGGCCGGTTTTTGAGGAAATAACTGAACTAGTGATACTGATACCTGCACTTTTGGGGTTGAAAGGCAATCTTGAGATGACCTTGGCCTCCAGACTGTCCACCCAAGCTAATCTCGGTCATATGGATACGGCCAAGCAAAAAATAAGTATTATTGTGGGCAATTTAATACTTATCCAGGTACGCCCGATCCACTCAAAAACCCCTACTGTAAAATGAATTCTTGCAGTGTCAGGCCATAGTTGTAGGATTTTTGGGAGCAGTAGTAGCTGTCGTAATGGGGGCGGTGAAAAGCTACGACGTCGAGTTAGATCGTGCTTATCTGTTATGTGCCAGTAGTTTAGTAACAGTGTCCATAGCAAGTTTTGTCTTGGGTTTGATAACAGCAGGTGTCATCGTCTTCTCAAGACATTGCCACATCAATCCGGACAACGTAGCGACTCCCATAGCTGCAAGTCTGGGCGATATTACATCACTAACTCTGCTCTCGTGGGTGTCCACAGTACTATACGACAGCTTGGGTGAGTGTCTATAATGGCGCGATTTTAACCGAACGTTCATTTTTAGGAACACAAGACTGGTTGGCCCCGCTTATAATTGCGGGTTACATTTTGGCAATTCCTTTGTGGGTGTGGATAGCTAAACGCAACGTGCACACGAAGGATGTCTTATACCACGGATGGACCCCGGTAGTTGTGGCAATGTTAATTAGCTCGATGGGAGGTTTGATTTTGGACTTCATGGTGTCACGATTTGAGGGAATAGCAGTTTTTCAACCGGTCATTAACGGAGTCGGAGGCAATTTAGTAGCGGTTCAAGCTAGTAGAATTTCAACCGCATTGCACAAACAAGCCGAGTTGGGAATTTTGATATCGGAATCAGACGTGGACGACAATACAGTCATATTCATATCACCCGTTACAGGCTTTTGTGGCAAAGGAACGCACGCAAGGACCACGCGTGTCCTAATGGCGATGGTCATACCCGGTCATGTTATATTCATATACACTATTGATTATATGAAAGATGGAGACACTTCGCTCAACTATTTATTCGTCGTGGTTTATTTATGTGCGGCTCTCATGCAAGTAGCTACGCTACTCTATGTCGCCTTCATAATGATCCACTGGATGTGGAAGAAAAAAATTGATCCGGACAATTCGGCTATTCCATATTTGACATCGATTGGTGATTTGTTGGGAATATCGTTGCTAGCTATTGCTTTTCAGTTCTTGTATCTTGTTGCCGATCACGACACACCTGGCGATAGATGAAGACTAAGTTATTGTAGGAGTAGGAGCCGTGCTGCATAGGCCTACCTTCATATACCTCTTCAATACTTTTTGTTGTGATACGAACACAAATGACAATAGATTGTTAGTATTATTATCTAACGGCTGTGTAACAATATGCATTTAAAAATACATTATTATAATATTAATGTTTTGAAAATTTTGAATATATAGCGACACATGTACATATTATTCATATTTTGTTTGATTTGCTACTTGAAATATTCGTCAGAAATAAAATGTTCCATTTTAATGTAGGTAGAAATGTATTGTGTGACACGGCCTTAAAGATGTTGGAAGAGTATTATAGACATATTATTTTATTATAGAACACATTTGACTATTATAAAGGTATTTTTCTTTGTTAGAATAAATGATGTAACAACTGTGTGTATTTTATTGTCTACCCTTGAGCGTATAATTGACGGGGTCAGAATAAAAAAGGGTCCAGCAAAATATTAAAAGTGAAGAGAATGGAGTCCTTTTTTATAAAATCCGTGGATCGAATTGGAAAAGTTGTTTGAAAAATATAAATGTGTGGTGTACAATATTTATGCAATTAGACCCTTTTGCCTCCACAAAATATTTTAAAAAATAAATTCCAACAACACTAGAATAATATTTTATTAAACTCAAAAACTCACAAAATATCAATGCCCTTATTAATCAACTTTACATTTTATTATAAGTTGCAGTAGCAGTTTTATTTTCGCAGACTAGTAGAACAAAAAACATAAAAAAAGCACAAAATATTAAAACAATGATATTCCTCATGGTCAGAATAAAATTCGTCCCTTGAGTCAACCAAATAAAAAATTTCTTCAGTTATAATATAATCAACTTTAGATTTTTATCTTGTTTCTTTTGATTTTCTATTAAAATTGTGGAATTTAATTAAAGAACAAAATTGCGAATTGGAAAAAATAATAATGCTACATAGAAAAAGTGTTGACTTGGCGAGTTCTACTACTGGTTAAAATTAATGGCATAATTTCTGGGACACGCTGTATATTGTAATGTGCATGGTTGATTCAAAGTTTTTCACTGCGATTTTTTTCCAAGTGCGAAAATCACTTCATTAATTTTGCCACCAGCAAATTTATAGTTTTTAGTGTGCAAATGCGTATTTAGCTTACTTTTTCTTTTCTTTTTTCACTTGAGCCCTTTTGCTACCGACCCATTCAATTCGGATATTTTCAAAATAAGAATAATAATAAAACGAGAAAAAATTTATCATCGACTAAAAGAAGAGAAATGAGTGAAAGAAAATATCCAAAAGTAAATACTGAAATGGAAATAATATTGTGCATATGGGGGTGCTAAAATATACAGGTTGTCCCAAGTTGAGTAGCTATACATAGGTAACTGAAAATTTGGTCTATTGTAATAATTTCAGAATTGGAGCAATTCTGGTTACACGGGCAGTATAATATGGTATAAGTTATTTTCAGTAGAACACTATACGGTTCATGTATAAATGTATGCTCCTGCATTTTTAGTTTCACTTTGTTAGTTGAAAATAACGAGATTGTTATCTACTTCCGCATTGCGAAAATGGTCGAATTTCCAAATGATTATAATTACTGGATAGAGCAGAACCGAATTCTCCCAGTTTTCAGCAGCGCGTAATTCAGAAAGTAGCAAAAAATGGGAGACCCATAAATATTCTTGGTATCAGTGCAGTGGGTAATCGAGCGTGGTAATAGAGTAGCAATTTCATAATTTCATGTTGCAGCAATAGAAAGGAAGTTTATTTAATGCGCCCACATGACAGGAACAGAGGGTTTACCTTAATTAAAAAATATTGCAAATCGAGAAATTATGTAAATCAAATAATGGACGAGTGTATTGTTGGTTGCCTGCATACCGCATCATTTGGTGTGTTTTTTTTATTAATGTTCCAATTTTTGGTACTTTTTGTGAGTGTTGGTAGCAACTAGTGACGTAATAATAAAAAATGCAACGTTGGCAACACGTTCACACGACACATTTGTGACACATTCCTCCCCTCCAAGCTCGACAGGCGTGTAATCAAATCAGTCATTTTCCTAGATATGTCATTTCGCCCGTCTCATGCGCCCGTGTACTCCTCATTTCGAGTTATTTATTAGTTAGGCAGTGAAAAGACAGTGTCAAAATGTTTAGTTGGTTAACTAGGGACAGTAACAAGACCGAAGTGTACGAAAATGTGGTCGAAGGACTTAAGACCATTTACAAAACTAAGCTTTTGCCTTTGGAGCAACACTACCAATTCCATGACTTTCACTCGCCCCAACTGGAAGACTCCGACTTTGATGCCAAACCGATGATCTTGCTGGTGGGTCAATACTCCACGGGGAAGACGACCTTCATAAAATATCTCCTGGAGCGCGATTTTCCGGGAATCCGTATCGGTCCGGAACCCACCACGGATCGCTTTATCGCTGTAATGTACGACGATAAAGAAGGGATCATCCCAGGTAACGCCTTAGTTGTGGATCCCAAACGACAATTCCGCCCTCTCTCCAAGTTCGGGAACTCATTCTTGAACCGTTTGCAATGCTCCCTGGTCAACTCCCCCGTGCTACAAAACATCTCGATAATCGACACGCCCGGGATCCTTTCTGGAGAGAAACAGCGTGTAGATCGCGGCTACGACTTCACTGGGGTGCTTGAATGGTTTGCCGAACGCGTCGACCGAATAATTCTGTTGTTTGACGCCCACAAGCTTGATATTTCGGACGAATTTCGGCGTTCCATCGAAGCCCTACGCGGCCACGACGACAAAATTCGAATTGTTCTCAATAAAGCTGATATGATTGATCACCAACAACTCATGCGGGTATACGGCGCGCTGATGTGGTCTTTGGGGAAGGTGCTGCAAACCCCCGAAGTCGCAAGGGTGTACATTGGGTCGTTCTGGGACCAACCTTTACGGTACGACGTCAATCGGCGTTTGTTCGAAGATGAAGAACAGGATTTGTTCAAAGATTTGCAGTCTTTGCCCAAAAACGCGGCTCTGCGAAAGCTGAACGATTTGATAAAGCGCGCCAGATTGGCGAAAGTCCACGCTTATATTATTGCCGAGCTTAAAAAAGAAATGCCGTCTGTTTTTGGGAAGGATTCAAAGAAGAAGGAGCTGATTAAGAGTTTAGGTTCTATTTATGAAAGACTACAAAAAGAACACCAGATATCTCTTGGAGATTTTCCCGACATCAAGAAGATGCAAGATAATTTAGCCAATCAAGATTTCATTAAATTCCATCCGATAAAACCTAAGTTGTTGGAAATTGTGGATCGCATGTTGGCTGACGATATTGCGAGTTTGATGGCGAAAATACCGCTGGAGGAAGTCAATAATACGGATACAACGGGCAATGTTAAAGGCGGGGCCTTTGTCAACGTCGAGGACACTGTGTCACCATTCGGATACAAAAAGGGCGAAGGAATTGACGCGGGAGCGGGCGAAATCGATTGGATTGTTAACAGATATAAGCCGAAATATGACCAAATTTTCGACCAAATCGCATCAGATGGAAAAGTCACCGGAATGGGTAAGATTTCTCTTATCGCCGCTATCTTAATTCGCCCGTCGTCTTACATAACTCTCAACTCTATTAAATACACTCGAACTAAAATTCAGGTAAAAAAAATACGATTTGCTTAGTTGTAATTACTTCATCTACAAGTTAAAGGGGTTTAATAAATTGGAACATGTGCGGCCGCACCACCTGAAACGTTTTTAGGTTCTTTACGACCAGATACTAAAAATCTCATTTAAAAGTCATAAATCAGTCATGCTGCTAAAATTCCGCTCTCATATACGACTTGCTGTTTGCATTAAAACTTGTTTTATTTGAGGATAAATTTTGGGGGTCACTTTAATTCTCCAGTCCACACACATTAAATTTCAAGATAGTCACAATCTGATAATGGCGTGACACTACAGATTAAATCTTTTTATGTAATATAAAGTTTTTAGAGAAATTTTAAAACATGACGATGAGACGGAAAAATAAATTGTGTAATCATTACAAGTCGAAAAGGCACACAACTTAGTTTTAAAAATAGTTCAATATTATATGTGCGTTTTTACAATTCCTAATGTATGTCGCTTACAAAATGATTGACAAAAATTCGTCACGAAAATAAAATTCTAACTTTCCATCACTCTAAACAGACTAATGAAAACAATGAAGATGGCCTTGTTGGCAGTTGCGAAATGTGCATAAAAAATAACCAATTCGAATCGAAATAACACGCTCCTAATTTCGGTGAATTATATAAATAATAAGTTGAGAATGAGGTGAACATTTCAATTTTAATCACTCCATTAAATTGAACAAGATATCCGAGTAGAACACCGAGATAAGGATTAAAAAGTAAATATTATCCAGCAGTGAGAAAGAAATTTATTGATATGGCATCATATCGGTTCGTTCAATATTTGTTTTGTGTTATAATGGCGTTTTTTGCAGCTGCCAAGTCAGAAATGGTCAAATCTAAGCTGCCTAACTCCGTTTTGAGCAAAATTTGGAAACTGGCCGACGTCGACAAGGACGGCATGCTGGACAATGAAGAGTTCGCCCTGGCAATGCATCTGATCAACATCAAAATCGACAACAACGATTTACCGTCAGAACTACCGCAACATCTTCTACCACCATCAAAACGTTAATGTTTAAAGCGAGTATTATTTTATGTTATCCACCATCATCCACAAGTGCTATATATCGATTACATTCTCCCTGTGCCTCTTAAGTCAAGAATGTACAAATTTCAACCAAGAACTTCGCTTTTCTTGATTCCAATACCAAAAAACTAGTTTTGTTAGTTTTCTATATTTATATTGCAATATTAGGTTTAGTGTAAATGCCACAACTAATACAACCGCTGTCTAACATAAACATGTGATAAAAATGCGTACTGTATATAATAACTGTAATATATAAAATATGTAAAATAACGTTAAATGACACTTATTTAATTGAAACTTTCATGTGATTGCGTCGACAGTTAGTTTGCGTTCTTCAAACTTGACTTGTACACTTTTTTTTGTAACAAACAGGCACTTGGAGGACTACACATTTTCTTGTTATACTTAAGTTAAATAAAAAATTTTCATTCACGTCCGTGTTTTAGTTAAATTCCATTATTTCAAAATCGGTTATGTAATGTAGTGGTTGCCTGTGGCAGGCAACCAGTTATACACCGTATGCTTTAATCAGTTGCCTATGCCGTGTAATTGAATTCCAAATGAAAATCAATTTTTGATTAAATTAATCGCGCTACACTCGTGTAATCTGAATGTCGGGCCGAGGACAAACCGCCAATTATATTGGCCATAAATTTTGCCAATTATTATAACGCACAATGGGGTTTTGTGTTTGATAACAGCTCGTTAAAATGTGGATCCAGGTAACAAAAATATTAGCTCACCAGCTAGTTCAACGACAATTATGTTGATATTAGTATAGTAAACAAAAAGTGTGTATCTTTGACCCGTGTATCGCCGACTATCACGTTTTATGCAACAGCATCAGTAGTTTTTTGTTTTCTGGATAGATGCGCGCAAAAATCGTATTTTTAATTAGCGTTAATTGCTTAGGTAAACTTTGACTGTTAGTCACTGCTGTAATTATTTCTATAGGATTTTTTTTAAATTCACAGTCGCTCGAGGTTTGGGCTTATAGAAACAAGTAATTGGTAAGTATTGTTTTATTATTTCTATTTGTTAGTTAATTGCGAACGATTTATAGACTGCCCTTCATGTGTGATATCACTGGAAACATCTATAGGTATTTGGGTCGATATTCTATTGTAAGAGCGGCGACAAGTAAGTGTTTTATTTTGGTCGTTTACGGGTACATGTTGAGTAAACACAAATAAAAAAAAAGATCGAGTGTTTGCTCTTTATTTTTCACTAAAGCTGTGTAAATAGTGAATCATATAAAATAATCCGTGATTTTAAGCGCGGTTCGGGCGTAATTAAACGGGAAACGAGGTGAATATTGTTAAATTTAGTGCGACTTATTGAAAGTCTGAGTCATAACTCGAAAATATCCTGGCAAGGTTTATTTGATGTTAATAACGCGAGTAAATAATTGGACGTTATCTAAAATATATAAATATGTGTGTATATTGTCGCTATATCGAAATGGCGTTTAACTCGGTACTGGAATAGACGAATAAGTATCGACTACAATGAATCATTTTCGAAAGATTGGACTAGAATTATGAGTATTAGTCATCGGGCTCAGGGCACATGCGCAACTATCACGCTCGAACCAATGGTTGAGGAGGAGTTGCAATGCGGGCATGAACTGAATGGTTTGTATGGTGCATGACTCATTGACTCATATTCATCCGTCATCTACGACTACACGGATACGAGGTTATTTGAGTGTCGCTAAATCCGCGCTTTTAACGATGTTCCATATTGGACGTCTTCTACACGAACTGGCGGGACTCTAGTGCAAAATGCCCCATGTTCCGCAAAGTGTGTCTGTTCTGTGCAGTTTCTATCTGTGAATAATGCTTTAAATACCTGTTGTCAAACAGACTGGATTTATTTGGACCCAACGGCCTTACCGCAACTTCTTCACCGGTGAGTTTCATTTGTTTACTTTTACTTAACACTCGGCTCGTGGAGTCGTTGCCTTAGTTTTTCAACACAATTACCTCTTCCTGTTTCCTTTCGTCCACGGGGGATCACATACAAATCCAATCGGAAGAAATTATCGTAATTCGCACGAATTTGCGCAATTACAACACACATTCTCACTAAAAGTGCTGACAAGATTTGTAATTTTAGCGGTTTCAGTGAGGATTTTGACAGCATATTTTTCAGCTAGAGGTGGACACCACTTAATTTTTACGGGATGTTTTTATAAGAGTAGGATTAAATAAAGTAATTGTCGCTTGAAGTCATTTGCATTTAAAAAAACAACGAAATATTAAACTAATGGTGGCAACTAGCGAACGACTGGTATTTTTGTCGTGGCGTTTTGAATAAAAAAACTTATTGCTCATCTCTAGCAAAAATAAAACGCCATCGACAATATATTAGTGCATAAAAGAACTAGACACCGCGCATGTTGTCTGTACGTTCGTTTGGCCTTTAAATCTCTCTCACGAAATTCCTTTACGGTTTCTTCATCCACCCAATACGGAAACGAGTGAAATTTCACAAATGCACACTAGCGTTCGTTGAACGAATTTTTACAAACCCAGACGGTTTTACTACGCGACTTCCTCCGATTAGATTATTTATTTAATTCACTTCGCGTTTGCTTCCGCCTATGATAAGAAGGCGATTCTCGATTAATTTGAATTTTCTAAGAAAACCGAGGTAAAATTACGAATGATGTATACCGTGTTTGTTGTACACACTTATCTTATCACTTATCGTAGATTACAATAGTAATTGGTAGTTAGTTAAAACAATGTGGCAGCGATCACGATTTGTTGTCTATAATCCACTCGATTTGTGTGGTGATAATAAAGATTTGGCTCGTAATGAATTTTCATCTGTTGTCAACTTGTTGCTTGTCCCCTTCGTTCGGAGATCATGTGACTCAACCAAAACATGACGTTAATTTATATATTATCCTTGACTAGATAGCGTCGAGTACAGAGGAGTCTCCAAGCGCTAGTCAACGATAATTGCGCTCAAAGCAATGTGGTATTGTAAAAAAAATGCTCGATGTAAAATCGATTTGGGGGTGCGAACAGAGGATTGAGGGCGCATCTGATGTATCTTTAAAACGATCAAGAGCGCGTGTTGGCACTAACGTGAGTTTCCTTGCTCTTCCAGATATAGCGCGTGACGCGTTAAGTCTCCGTCATGTCAGTGTGCCTAGAAAGCAGCCGGCCGCGGGACGGTCTAAAACTCCCTCTGAACCGAAGTTTTAGCGAGCCGGGCCCCCCGACTCCGGGCCATCTCACGCTAAGTCCTCCGAAACGCTGCAAGCTGGATACTCCGAGCGTGAGTCTTCCTACGAGCCCGTGCGCGGAAAGCGCGACGCTTCAAAGGGCCTTGGTGTTGAAGAAGGTGAAGACAGTTGACCCGGACGGATTAAAAGTGAAACTGGAGGCGGCAAGACAAGGGCCCAAGTCGTTCGTCGTGCTCGACTGTCGTCCCTTCATCTCATACAACGTCAACCACATCAACGGGGCCATCAACATCAATTGCTCGGACAGGTTCAACCGGAGGCGGTTGCAGCAGGGAAAGGCCACGTTGGCGGATCTGGCCACCACACGGGAAGGAAAGGACGTGCTCAAACGAAGGGCATTCAAAGAGGTCATCGTCTATGACGATAACACCTGCGATAAGGAAAGGATAACCGTGGCGCAGCCTCTCTTACTGGTACTTTCCTCGCTCGTGGAGGATAACAAGGAACCTTCTCTGCTCATTGGTGAGTTGTATATATTTTTTTTCAATCCGACGTGGGTGTCTTGACCACCAGTAGGTACTTGGGTTTCGGCCAGCCTTACGTTTGTTTATTTGCCGATCACACATACAGTCGTGACTAACACTCCATATATGCGCCTTGTCCCATTCTCACAAGTTCTAAATTTAAGCGCAAAACTACCCAAAAACCGCGACCTCAATTTTTTTCATTACACATTAAAAAAACCAACGTCAACATTTCCTCATGCTGTTTGCACAGCACAACTCCGCGACTGCTCCAGATCCTGGAGACTCATCATCTCCAAGAACTCATTATCGTCGGCGAAACTGCGTAGTAAATAGATCACAAGGCACTTGCGAGTTTTGCTAAATCCATCGATTTTATAAAAAGAAATGACATCGTGCGATGTTTGATTTCGAACGGAGCGATCGTGTCCGTGTCGTAACTGTTAAGTAATATTTAAATATTTATTCATATCTATTTAATTGCGTTGTAAATATGTTTTGCCACATTAGCGCAATTGTGTACAAATCAATTTAAAAATGCAACGTCAAAAAGAGACGTCCGCGTTAAAGCTTAATGATAAAATTTGTCAGCAGCTGAGTCATGGTCAATGGTGAAAAGTGTTATCCACCTTAACTAGCGGTCTGACGTTACCGTACAAAAATAATCGTCAATTTTGCATTTTGCGCACGGCTCGTTTTGGTGATGAATGTGTAAATTTTTCAAGATAAAACTTGGACTAATTCATACTACCAACGACCGTGATTCGATGATTTGATTGATTCCAGCCAACGCACGATTTAATTTATTTCATTGTTTGTTATTTTGGAAATTCAATGGCGTTTCGTGCCATTAAAGATTTTGTACTCGCACTAAACATTTATTGGCTCCCACATTAACGGAGTAAAACAATTAACGTGGTCTCGTGTACAAATTTTATTTCCAAACAATTAATTTTTTATTTGCATTTAATCTCTTATCTGGAATAAAAATTGCTTCTGATAAATAACTTTTTTCAATTATAACTTCTTTACAAAATAACTTACGTCAGATTCGCCTTTAATCTATTGTAATTCCAGTTCAAGTGTGTGCTTGATGATCCCGAAATAATGATTACTTGCTTTAAAAGCTCCGCGTTATCTATCTTGCACATACTTGTACGTTATTTTTTATTTTTTTATTTATTTATTGATTACATCGATAATGTGAACTTTTTTAAATTTATTGAGATGTGCAGGTGACCAAAAATCGTTATCTCGTACCAGCCGGTGAAAATATATAGGAAAAAGCTCGCAGTTGTGCATCATCCGTATTGATTAAGTTCAAGTTGCACGTTTTATAATCCGATAATATAACTTCGTAATAGAATGACATTCGTTAAAGTGGCGTTTTCTGTGTGTATTTTTACTAGTTAGATTGAAGATTAAGAGAACGTAATAGAATAAAGAGGCGTCTTTTTGCAAAATCATTGCGAATTTTTGTTTGTTATGGAAAAACAAAGTCGAAAATGTGCGTATTTATAGACAATTAGGCGTTGCCAAATCCAGTGACTAATATCTTAAAATGTAAATACAGATGGCCGAGCGGAATTCTTGAGCCGTGATTGTCATTTTCTAAATACCTGTCCAGGCGATAAAATATTTCTGTGAAAAACTGCTATTTTCGGCGAACCGAATGAGTTATTCCTGCGCCCAAAAATGCTTTTAGTTTTAATCAGCGTGACTAAAGGCAGGTGTTTCACATTGTACACTTGACTCAGCTCGTTGTTGTCGTAATAAAAATTACGCACCCTCCCATAAACGTGAATTTCCACAATTTTCAACAGTTTATGTTTCACAACCCAAACGTTTCCGACAATCGGACCGCAAGTGGACAATTTTTCCATTGAAGTGTCATTGTTTAAACAAGTATAAATCATCGCAAAATTTACATATGCATTATTATTCATATCTGCGCCATCGATTTTAAATCGCGAGGAAAATTTCAACATTTTTTTCAATACTCTCCAAAACGCATTTATCGATTTTACATTGCTTGATAGGGTATCATCGACGGGTAAAATGTGGAAACGTTTGTAATTAGTCATTTTGATAACATCGATAGATGGATGGATGTACTCAGGGCGCTAATCACGAGATTGATGTGTGAATCATGAATACTTGAATTTTGGATTTTAAAATCCGTCCATAAAGCTTCTTGTTCGCTCTTCCAATTTTCAAGACAACAATAACAAAAACCGGAGCTTAGTCAGACAATTTCTGCAAAACATTCGTCGTGCAAATTACTCACAATTCAGGATTAATATGGTAAACAAATAGAAGAGTGTGGTGATTTCTGGAAGTACAAGGGGATTTCGTTTTCGTCCTTGAGTGTTTAAAATGACGCAGAACATAAACATTAAATGGACAGAGAATGACGCATACTCCCCACCAAATCTAAACATCACTTTAGTGATCGTGCGGCTCGGGAATCACTTGCACCGTATCTGACAGACTTTAGGTGGTTGGAATTATTGTGTGGTTGTGTTCTGTGAGGGTGTGTGTTCGAAAATGAGGATAAAAAGGCCCAGCAACTGTTTGGTGCTCAGGTTCAGGCCCGTGTCCCAACAAAGTGAGTTTGCACACTTTTATATGTATTATAAATTTAAATCGGACATTGAATTGTGTGATTTAAATAGCGTATTGTTTCGATTTTAAATTTTAATTGAATGATTTTAATAAATTATGGACAATTTCGGCGCCGGATTCCCTCGTGGAATAGCTAATTACCAGTGCGAGTGTGACTAAAGCACGTGGTGACAACGTAAACATTTCGACTTGTCTCGGCTCGACTTGACTTGACTTGGCTTGACTCACCCCGTAGACCACTCGTCACGTACAGGGTGATTCACTGAGAATTAGTCAGTCGGTGATTTTCGTGTAAAAACTGAAAAATCGGAGGTCAGATTTAGAGACGTCAAACCGCTGTTTGTGAAAACAATCCGATTGTTTGTTTGCTTGTTTATCGTCGGTATTTGCGTATTAGATGACGTCACGGGGGCAAATTAGGGGTGTATAAATCTGCAGTTTTGGGGTGACGATTGTAAACAATTACGTCGAGCTAGTGCGATAAGGGTAGTTCATTGTACGGCGTTTAAATAAAAAAGCGGGGAGGCAACATCTGGTCCCGTAGGAAAGATCCGTAGATCCGTTATTGTCCCCATCTTATGTGACTCACCAACCGACAAATAACACGGTTTTCAATGATCCCTCTGGCGTTAGGGTTGAATTATGAATCATGAACCGAGTGTTTAAGTAATCTTCATTGAATTATTAATACCCCAATATGCACCAGATTTTTCGAAGTGACTCACCGAGCCTGGTTTGTGATGCTAATGCTGTTTGTTATTCATGATTTCAAATTCCGCTACCCTTCTTGTCTTACTCATGAATAATATTTAAATATTTCCTGTTGTCCGATGTATTATAATAATGAGCCAATTAAAAGTGTCATAATTTCGAGTCCCTTTGGGACAATTTGGCAATTGGGAATTGCCTATATGCTTCGGTCGTGCAGAGACGGGAATTGTAAACGCTTCAACTATGAGTCATTCCGTTTCTTTCAGGAGGTCACACCGAATTCCACCGTAAACACAAAGATCTGTGCGAAGACACTTTGGTTTCTGGTTTGACTTCGTCGAGAGGCTTACCGTCCTCGACGTCTTGTCCAGCTTTGGCGGCCGACATCGATTCCCATCCGGCCTCCCGAGTCTTGCCCTTTTTGTATCTGGGCAACAGCAAGAATGCAGCTGACTTGTCTTGTCTGCAAGATCTCGGCACCACCTGCGTCCTCAACGTAACGCCGCAGCTGTCCGGGTGCCACGAAACCTGCGGGATCACGTACAAGCAAATACCTGCCACGGACAACGGCCACCAGAACCTCAAACAGTATTTCGAGGAGGCTTTCGAATTCATCGGTAAGTCGAGTAGGAAATTAGAATTCGTGTCGGTTGTATTTAAGTTAAGTTAAGTTAAGTTGTCGTGTTTACGTCCTCGACGAGCAGGAAGAAGTGGCCAGAAATTGCACCACCGGTCCACCTTCCTGATTCTGGTCGGTAATTAATCGGTTACGACGTGAACGTTCTCGTTCATTGTCCAAAGAGAAAGCACACGGGTGCGAGTTCTTATGAATGGCGTACATTCGGCCGGGTGACGGCCTTGTCGAGAGTTTTGAGTCACAACGATCATTACTCATCCTACTCATTGTTCAAGGGCCGTTGGCCGCCGTCCCCGTGACTCATTCCCGATATCCCGTAACCAGTAACCATATGCACAAGACGTTAATTGTATTAGCGCCCTAAAGCCCTTATAGTCGTTAGTAAACAATGCCGATCGGGAATTACTCACCGGAAAAATACAAAGCGTTTAACGGCCGTTCGTTCACAAGCGCCAGGTCAACATTCTTAATGAAATTAGCTTGCGTAATTAATTATAAATACACCGTGCTCATTTCCAATAACATTACATTGACTCCGGTTTCGGTTTGTCTCTTCCTAATTCTTAAATGGGAATAAAACGAAGCCGTTAAAAACTGGCTGGTGCTGTCGCTATATACTTTTTATGGTGTTACGTGTTGGGTTATGCGCTTTTAGACACCTATAAATACTGCCTTCTAAAATAAACTATGCCCATAATAAAGAGCGAGTTTTAGAAGTATGACTCACGTACTACCGACCGCGGTCTATTTCAATCGGCCCCGAATACGTTCCCGATAAAACGCCGCAATTAAATCAATCCTCCGTTGTTCGGCGAATTTGCCGATTCGGTGCAAACTGATATTCGAAATGATGATAGGCGTTTTTTGTTGCAGAGGAAGCGAGGAATAATGGTCTGCGGGTGTTGATACATTGCCAAGCTGGAATATCGCGCAGTGCCACAATAGCTATCGCTTATATAATGAAATACAAGCAGATGTCGATGGTCGAGGCGTATAAGATGGTGAAAGCAGTCCGACCCATCATTTCGCCGAACCTAAACTTCATGGGACAACTTTTAGAACTAGAACAAAGTTTGCGTAGTGGTAACAATAACAATCACCAATGTCGTTGGAGTCAACAGCCGAGTGATGAAGTGACACAAGGCTGTAGTGTTTGAATGATGAAGACATGCTTGGACGTTCCAGGTTTAGGGCCTTATAATAAAGAAATTTTAGTCATTGAACTCGCCATTTAATTTTCGTTCTAGTCTGTATACGGGTGAAGCATTGATTTTTGAAAGTTGTGTTATTAGAGAGGAGCTTTAAATGCGGAAATTAGTCACGAAACGAATTTATTTATTGCAGCCTGTGCGCGTTAGGAGGTAGCTTTAAATTACTAATCGGCAACTGAAACGATCATTGCTTTACCACTTGACAAAATGGCTGTGTACCAATAAAGATATTCACTATAAGATTTAATGCTAGAGAACTTAATCGTGTGTTTTTTTTTTACTTTAAAGCAGCTGGTTTCCTGTAAGAGAATTTGCCAACGGTTGAAGGTGTGCTGTAATAATGACAGATTATTTTTATGCAAGTACCATTTATTTCGTAGCCAGAAGGATGATTTAACTGTAGTGTATTTAATTTATTCTACTCTTAGGGATAATTTATAGGAAAGATGTACGGGTTAATGCCCCCTATTATATAAATATTATATCATAAAAATGATGTGGCCATAGTTTATTATTGTTCATACAAAAGTTAGTCAGTGTTTTAGTTTTTAGTTAGCATAATCGTGTCTTTTTATGTTGATCAATATTTAAAGGATTTTTTTGTTTGGAATATTAATTTAGTACTATTTTCATTAGGAACACTTATTCAAAATTGTCGTTGTGATTTTTTTTCTCATAGTTGTTAAGCCCTACCCTGATAAATCTAATTGCGAACAAGGTGCGAAAAAATGATGGTGACACATCACTAATTACCTAATAGGTGCACACTGTACATTATAGCGACACCATCGCATTAACAAAATTGTGCCTTCACTATTGTTTCATAAGAAACTTATTATTTATAAAAGTTCAAACTGTCCATGTGTTTTTGTTTGAACCCTTATAACAATTACAAAAAATGAAACCCTAATTTGTTTTTATCCCCGAATTCATACACAATCTCATATCCAAGAATTTTAATCCCAAAACGTTACAAACTTTACAAATATAATCGTTATTGCATATTTTGCTTATAATTCTTCATGGGGCGACGGGAACTTTCTCAAAATTGCATTGTAAAGGTTGTAGAACGCGTAAATGCTAACTGTTATTATGACCAAGAGCGCCAACCCAAACACCACGCTTAGAAAGCTCCCGTCGATTATTCCCACGGGGTTTGATCTTCGTCCTTCGTCTAAATTTCCAGTTCGTTGTCTTTCGGCCATCAATCTCTTCATATTGTTCAATCTCTGACGCAGCTCGTCAACCGAGTCTCCCGATTCTGGAAAGTGGGCAACTAAATATACACAATATCACTTATCTATTTTAAATCTTCGAGTCCACCATCCTAGAACTTCCGCCGTTTTTATGATCGTTCGAAAAACAAGATTTTAGCAAAAATACAAACACTATAAATTAAATAAAATATAGATGAGATGTTTATCCATGACTCGTGTAATATTTTTTCAAATTTTTTATTTGTCTTTTGTAAAGTGGCCATTTACATATTAAAATACGTTATTTTTGACATTTATTTTGTAATTAACGAAGCGTTATTTAAAAAATTTAATACACGACTCAGTCAGTACTCCAACAAAAAAATTAAAGCTATTTTTTAAATTAATTTAAATGTCACAGTTAATTAAACAATTTGGAAAATGTTGTGATTGATAGTTTCTTTATACAATTATGTGTTATGTTTGTGCCCTTACCACTTTTAAATATCGAGAAAACTCATATGCGACGTTTGGATTCGATTAAATCATTAATGAGTTATTAATCACAAACAATAATCGCCTTCAAAAGTGATTTCAGGGTTAATTTATGGAACAACTGTAAAGAATGTAAGCGGAGAAATAAGTCGGTTTATAAATTGATAAATTTTGAAGCGACACAGTGCAAAATGTGCAACAATTTGGATGCATTTGGATTATTATTGGGGCATAAATGACAATAATCGCCCTGATAAAGGTGGTTTCAGGTTTAATTGTTGATCCAAGAAACTAAAAATGTAAAATAATTATTAATTGAAGCGGCAGAAATACAATGTAAATGATAATACAACGTTTGAAATGACTTGGATTATTAATGAGTTGTAAATAACAAAAGTCGCCTTGAAAAAGCGATATCAGGTATAATTTTTGCAAAAATTATAAGCAAAGATTGAGAAATAAAAGTAACGTTTATAAAAATTGATACAATTTGAAGCGACACAAATAAAATGCAACGTTTGGACTTACTAGGATTATTGATGACATTACGGTCATAGCAGAATGATTTTTTATGAATCGAAGGACCGAAGCAGCGAATTATATCTCGGAAAATTTGTGAGAAAAGAGAAAAGAAACCGGCGATTAAAATGGAAAGTGTCGGTCATACCTGTGTCCATTATTACGTTGTCGCTGTCAACGGCGCTGTATCATTATCGATTGGAAGACAGAACTGGACCAAGTCGCGGGAAACTGGGGAATCTGGATGATGAACGGATCGAAAAGATGAAGGACCCACCCTCTGTGGAAAGTTGCGCAGGCTTGTTCGCATATCCGTCGACGATTTCAGTGTTTACCGGACAATTTTGCTTAAATTTTTACTCTAAACACGTTGTTTTGCGCAAATTTAGTGCTAATATTTTTCTATATTTAAGTGCGAAAAACTGAACAAAATTATTCGTGAATTTATAAATAAATTTTGGTGTAAGTTGTGCGAGATGCTGAATAGCTGTTTTTTCCTTTGATTTTGCACTAATCGTTGTCGAAATTTGTGTGACACCTTTTCTCTTCTTCCATGGAAAAATGTCTTTTGTTAATATTTGCTTAACTATGGCTAGTTGTATATAAACTATATAACAGCCATATGATTGTTTTTGATGTAATAACTGTTGATTTAGTACATGATGTTCAGAGCCATCAAGGGGAGGCAGAAGAAGTGTTTGTTTCTTGGGTTTATTTGATTTCATAAATGTTTCAGACGAGTAGAGCTACATGAGGTGCTAGATCGTATGTGTTGTTGACAGGTTTTGGTTTTAGTATTAAGCAAATTCGTGTTTTAAAGTAGATCTGAATCGGTTAAAGGCGCAATTCTGGGACAGAACCAATTGAAGATATATCGATTGGTTTGAAACTACTAAAGGCGGCTGATCAGTGCTTCTGCTCGATTTTAGACTGATGTTCATAAAAATGCGTTCTTATATAAATATGCGATGTAAGTGCTAATTGTAAGTAGCAATCGTATTTATAGCGCGCGCGAGTGTCGGTTGTCAGGATGCTATCGATCTCCTATGGGAGAGGATGCTGGGATTGCTGGGGCCTAACCACGTGTCTATGTCCCTCTGTACTTGTAGAATCCTTCAGTTGTCCCTTATTTTCTACCACTATTGATTTGTAATGGGATAACGAAGCTGCCCCCATGTTGAAGATTCCCGCACGTTTTAAACAATGTGACCTCAGTGTTTCCCTTGCGTTTGATTATTGTGACTGCATTGTCAACATGGGTACTCGTGCTGCTGCATGTAAGCAACTTTATACCTTCTATGTTGTTCTTCACAGTATTTATGTAAATATCGATGTGCTCATTTATACCGCTGGCACCGACCAAGACATTCACACTTCAAATGTCCAAAATGTGAGGCTTCCACCAAATCGACACGTTTTCCTCAATCACAACTTCTCAATCTCTCGACAAATTATACGACATTCAAGTCCATATTTTGGAAAACATTTTGTTCGGTGCCAAAACCCCAAAGACCAACAATTCTTCATGATAATCGTTACAGTTACAGCCAAAATACGCAGCTTATATGACTATCAACTGCGACTTATGCAGGGGGTCATGCCTCCTCCTTCGGGAGTTGACATAGCAAACACTATCAAATATTTTTCACAAACACTCCTGAGTAAGTGGTGTTATTAAAAAATACAATCTCATACCATAGCTTTTCAGCCGTTCTCAAAGACGTACCCAACTCACCCTTCGATCTTTTGAAGAATCCCGACATGGATTCCGTACGCATGGGACTCTTTCCGAGTCTGGACTATAAAGGGCTTTACAACTCACTCATTCCTTTAATCGAAGTCGCTCCGCTCATTCAATATGGACTACATTGTAAGAAATCAAATTTCATCGTTTTATTAGTTGTCTTCATTTTTGGTTACAGCTTTCGGCCAAGCCACTCTCCAATGTCTCGGATGTCTCTTGCCGTTTTTAGAACACGACCTCATCGACAACTTGCCTTATTTAACCGCCTCGTCTATCGCAGTGCTCCCCGGCAGTCTCCACCAAGAAATCGTCAATTCTCTTTGCTTCTATATTCTTCCGTTCACGATAAGTAATCGTCCACCGCTACGGAAACAAACAACTCAATTGGTCATTTCAGCGAGACATAACGACAGAGAGCAGGAAATATGTCAGTCAGTATCCGCCGTAATCATGATGGTCTTTCAGTACTCGTCCAACCCCGCCCATCACTGTCAACTCCTCGAATGCCTCATGACGCTCAAGCAAAACATCCTGAAAGACATCTTAAGCGTCATAGCATACGGAACATCAACCGCACGATCCTCGGCAGCCAAACTTTTATTTTACTACTGGCCCACGTTCAATGCAAATTTGTTCGATCGCAAGAATTTGATCTGCAAGTTCGCAGGTGCGTTTTAGTACTTCACTCCAGTGGTTTATGAACTCTTCCAGATCCTACACCTTTTGTTTGTCAGCGAGATATGTGTCCGAACGCGGGCAATGCCGAAGCGGCTAAAGTTTGCTACGACCATTGCATTTCAATCACTTTTGCCAACGATACTCCACCTCCGCTATATTTGTGCATCGAGTGCGCGAACGAAATCCATCGGGAACATCCAAATCAGATGTTTTTTGACATCCTGCATCCCATGCAGCAAGTATCTATGGTGTGCGAAAACAAGGTAAGTTGAGGAAAAGTCGCAAGACGAGATGACGAAGACGTGTTGTAGAACTGTCGATCGACCGATAAAGCAGCAATTTCTATTTGTTTTTCAACGGAATGTGCGAGTTACAACGGGAATCATCCGATAAGATACTGCGAGCAGTGCCACAACAACCGACATAATAACAGAAGAGGTGGAGATCACATCGTGCACAAGTGCTTACCAACTACGTGGAATATGGACTCGGAAATGCAAACTTACATGGTCGAGGCCATCGTGAGGTATGAAACAAACCCGGTAGATCAATTTTGACTAGTTTGTAGTTTGTTGAAAGAGTCAAAGGTTCCAACCGTTGAAAACAAAGAGAATTCGGAAGGCAAAATTCCGGTTCCAGCCATCGATAATATAACAGTAGAAGAAAGACAACTTTTAGGTAGATACGGTGTTTGGTTGTTAGTGGGGAGATGCACCCCTACAGACAACACACCGATAGAAGTTTTAGGCAGACTTTTAGCAATGCTTTTCCATTGGTTTCATATGACTGCGTATTCATATGATGGTAAAGCCGGTTACATACAGAATCTGCACAACTATTATCTTGCGTTTTGTACAGGCCAAGAAGAAAGTACCTTAGAGAAACTAAAGACTGAAAATGTATGTGGGTGGCTGAGAGAAATCAGCACAACCCATTATAAACTTTTTATTTCGTGTCTTTTACCCCATCCTCCTGAATATGCCAGAATCGGGGGCCACTGGTACGAGCTAAACATCTAAATAAAAACGTCTACTAGTCACACGTTTTAGGGATACTCTAGCATCGAGAACTTCGCACTTGAAAGACGGTTTAAACCGCTTGTTTTGTTTGGTTCCATACGAGGTCATAACGCAAGAAATTTGGGATTATGTAATGCCACATTGGCTGGAAGCGATCGTAAACGACGTCCCCGAGAAAGAGTTGTCGGAGCTTCGCATAATTCTCAGCAAGATACTCGACACTGATATGAGTCCCCTGGGCTTCGACGCGAAGAAAATGTACCACTTCGCCGCCGAACGGTTTCAAAAAACTAACGCCAAGGTCCAAGAACAAGCACTTCGTTGGCTCCAAGTAAACGCGCGCAGATTAATAGAGCGATTTTGAATGCGCTTATTTCAGACGTTGACCATGTTGGAAATCATAATCCCACTCCATTTCCTGTTCACAATTTTCGGTGACGGGATCACGTACATGAAAGGTGGGGCCCAGGAGTGCGTGGAGAAAGCCATTCAATATCACGAACAACTAGATACAAACCAGGGACCAAAACGCAGCTCAATCTGTAAGTAAATTCCATGTCTGCACTGTGTTGCACCTCCACGTCTCGCCCTTGTAGCACCTATAATCGAAGACTGCGATTCAGTCAAGACATCATTTTCAGATGACGAGAACCGCTTTTCTCGAACCGAATTCGAATCGGATGCCGAACACAACTTGTTTTGTTGCATTCTGATGCTGGACATTTTGCTCAAACAAATGGAATTGCAAGATATAGACAAGCACACGGGACTGAACTCCTCGCTTTGTAAAGATGTCTGTAGGCTTTTGAAGTGCATGCTCACTGCCGCTTGGATTGGAAATCACTCGTGCTCAACGAAATCCGAATGCACCTATTGCGAGTCAAGCATTATGTGGCACCAACTTTCCTTGCAGCTCATCAAATATCTGTTGCCGATCTATCCGGCGCATCCGCCTGATGTAAGAGGTGTTTAGATTCTTCAAACGATAATGCGTGTTTGTAGCCGCCTTTGGAAGATAACTGGGACAACCACAGTCGCAAAAGCCCACCGGAGAGCGACAAGAAAGAATCAAAAACTGACGTGGTTGTCAACATGCCCGTCCCAGAAGTTCATTCAGTAGGAGGAGTTCTAGTTCATATGCCACACGTGTGTTCTGTACGAAGAGTAGTATTCTCAAGTGAAAATTACGAATTTTTGCTTGAGGTTTCATTTCACTATTAGTTTCATATCAGCTGCTCCCCAGCAAAAACAAATAATAGTTTCGCTTCTCCACTTTGTTTCAGATAATGACTGCCACGGTCGAAACCGTTTCCGAACAACTCGATCTAGCCGCCATTATCCCGGCTGAAAAAGTCGTTTCAGCAGTTGCCCGAGCTATCACGTTGTCCGAATCTGATGTTGGTACGACTTCTTCGTAACCGCTTCAACTGGCGCTTTTAAATACCATATTTTCAAGCTACTGCCACGGTTCAAGTGGCTAAACCCCAAATAATTGGGGAAAACGACGAACCGATGGAACCGGAACCCGGAGACGATTTAGACAACTTCTGGCAAACTTCAGTCGGGAAGTTCAAATTCTGCGTCACGGACTTGCCTCAACCTCTTCAGTACATCCACCAGCTGCTCCAAGAGCTCCCACGTGTGGATAAGCCGGATATTTTGTACTACATGCTGCAGTGCCTCAACATTCTCATCCTACACGGAGACGCCTGCACTAAAGCTTCGAAAGAACATCGAGGTTTCTTCATTTGGTGCCAAGAGAACTTGCTGATCAAAAAGTACTTGCCAAATGAACCCAATCAGTTGACAACGTTGCTGTTCTAGCTTGTGGGAACTGTGCAATTCTGAACACTCCCATATTTGTCAAGAAGTGGTCCCTTTGTTGCTTCACACCATTACTTTACCCGCCGGTTCCGATGTTTTTTGGCGCGTGATTCAGGAAGCCTTCCACAGCAACGACTGGTGTGTGCGTTTCACAGCAGTTGAACGAGTTACAGTGATGGCCAGATTTATGGATTCAAGTCCTTTGCGCAACATTTTACCATTACAAGCGGCTCTAGCTAATGCGTTCTGCTATTTGATTTCGAGCATGGACGATACCAACATATATGTGGCGCAAAGAGCCACGCTCTATCTTGGAACAATCCACGATTTTGCTGTTAAAGTACTGGCTACTTCTACTTCATTTCGAATTTTACAGTTTTAAAATTACAGTCGCTGATCATGTGTTTGGAAACTCAGTTCGATACGGTCATCGTCGACAGACCCATGGTCCTCCAATCACTTTACCAGCTTCACAACTCTTTAAGCGAACGAAAAATATTGACTTGGGAGTTTTTTCTAAACCGCTTCGACACACTATTCATCGAGGCACAAATCAACTTGGAGAAAAGCGGCGACATATCGTGTTTGCGCGGTACAGTTTTGAGCACGTGTGTAGATATGCACTCACTCAATCAAATTTACAGATTTGCGAAACACTGATTTGAATAGCGAAGTCTTTTTGCGGAAGCTCCACAGAGCGAACGAAGCCCTGTCGCAGTCTGATGGAAGTGCGGCTAGTTCCGTCAAAACATTAAGTGCTAGTTTTGGTACTAAATGGCCTTACAAACGAACGATGTCCGCGCCAGCTTCTATCATTCCGCGCCACGAAAATAAAGGTAAATTCGTCTTGATTTGACTCGGTTTAACCCCGCACCAGTGATTTCAGAAACGAAAGAAAAAGTATACAGTCGTCAATATTCCGCGCCCATATTAAAGAGGAAGAGTTCTCGTTTTGGACTCGGTCAGTTTTTAGGCACTAGTAACAGCATTCCAGGTAGAAACTAGATGTAGTGACTTGCTGTATTGGCCGCATGATTGTACGTAAGTCTTATTGTGCAAACGATTTTCACAATGCTTCTTAGTTTGCTTGGTTCGAGCAATCAAACGTAACCAAACTCACGCAATGTTCGTTGCAGATGGTCACATGCATTCGCTCAACATGGCTGAAGATCAAAACATTCTAAACATCTTGCAAAAAGTCATAGATTTAGAAGAAGCAGACAAGGAGACTATGCATTTGTTGGTTTTTCTTCTACTTCAGTTTTTATCACGATCCGACCAAGCATATCCGGCAGAAGAGAAAAATT
Source organism: Eledona agricola (assembly GCA_964023215.1). Taxonomy (NCBI): domain Eukaryota; kingdom Metazoa; phylum Arthropoda; class Insecta; order Coleoptera; family Tenebrionidae; genus Eledona; species Eledona agricola. The sequence goes on along the minus strand of OZ026862.1, from coordinate 16,554,881 downwards.
TAGCGAAAATACAAGGAATTGTATTGAGACACTTGTATTTACTTCTCGGATACAGCCAGAACGACCGCAGTTTGTATTTACCACCACAAAGACTGAGATCTTCACCTGCCTTCAGTGTTTTCCTCTCAAACCTGCCTCAACTACTCGACCAAAACAACTTAATGGGACGACTACTTCTACCAACATGTTTAATTCTGCTACAGTACGCGCCGTCGCCTTACTATATAGCCAACACTTTGGATTTTCAACAACCGACGTACAGTTTATGGACACTCGAACCTCATTTTCGCAGAAATTGGTTGATGGCACTGGTTGTTTTACTTTACAAATATCAGTACAGCCAACAACCGCATTGCATGCAACTCACTTCGCTCATCAGAATCGTGTTGAACACCCTTGATTCCCAACATCACCACTGCAGAAGAATTCCTGCAACGATTCTGATGGGGGGTCCACCTTCTCGCTCACGAGACGTAAGCCAGCCCTCGCTTGGAACTGAAAACGAGCACGCTGAACGAGCCACTCCTCCTCTATCTCCCATGTTTTCATCAGACGGCCAGTCCATCCAAGTCTCGATTAGTTCAAAAGGTGGCAAGACTCAAGTCACATACACTAAACCATCATCGACGGCTAGCATGGAGACACACTGGGAAGAGGCAGTGTATCCACCTGACAAAATTTGGGACAAGAACATGAAACGCGTGGCGGATTTCAGCATAGATGCCGATAGCACGGAATCGGAGCTAATAGCAATTCCAGAAAGCGATATGTCAGATAGTACTCTTCACGGAAGCATACAGGATTCGTTCGAAGAAGGAATCGAAGACAGTTGTTGCAATTTGCAAGGGAAACAAGTTTGTGCCACTATCATCAAAACGCAGGAGTCGCTAGAAAGAACCAATTTCACACCACCCAAGGAAAGCTATCTCAGTCATTTTGTTAAAACGTCAACCAAGAGACCGACTTGGATAATAGGAAGCGAAGACGATGTCAAGTCGTACGACAATAAGAAAATAGTGGAAGGCCCCAAATCGCCGTCTGAGTACAACACATACTGCACCAAAATCAACTCCACCACGTCGCTTAATCTAATCAACGGGAACCAAATTTCGAAGAATGTTACCACAGATTTTTATAAACAAGTCCCGTTGGGTGGTGATTCTCATAACGTTACTAAACCCACTCCTTTGGGGAAGCACAAAAAGGTGATCGAGCCAAGTATCACTCCTGTGTGTACGCCAGTATCGGATTGTGAGGATTGCTTCAGGCACAGCCAATCAATGATTCCGGCACCATCACTGGAGAGGCTCCTACCAATCGGAGCAATTCGACCAAGTGGTAATTATTGAACTGTTACGACGACTAAAATTTCTTTGTTTCTTTAGAATCAAGCAGAGACAGCGTGTTTACTCCTACGCTTGAGTCTCAGTTGGAAATTCCAAGCCAGGAACGCCTTCTCCCCATCGGCCAGCACACCAAAGACATTTCGCAGCTAGTAGATAAAGTACGCCAAGCTCTCGGGATCAATGCACAACTCACAAAAACAGAAAACAAAAAAGCGGACAAATACAACAATAAAGAGGAGCCGATCCAGACGCACAGTCCAAGGCGATTGATCAAACAAGTGGCCTTAGAAAGTCCTCCAAACCAACTGGACATGGACGACAATGGGCATTTTTTTAAAACGATAAAAGTCGACAACAACCGTGAGTGTTCCACGTAATTTGATGCGTTATTTATAACACAGTTAAGTAGGTGAGGCAATAATCAATCAGAGGCAGCGTATGCGTAAAGTTGGTCCCTTCACGATGGGTTCTTACTCAATTCACGATCCACGACGACCCGGCTCCTGGTTGAGTCCTCAGCTATCCCCAAAACTCGAAGGCTGTGATATGAAACAAAGCTCGTTCCGAATCGGAGACGAATGCGTGAACGAACGCTGCTCCGAATGTGGGACGGTTAAAGAAGAATACAGCGACGAAGAAATCGGACTTTGCATCGTCACACTTGGAACATTTATTCACCGAGAACCTGCGCTTGCCGCTCCACTACTCCCTGACATACTCAGCATCGTTGCGAAGTACAAATCCGCAATATCAGTCGTCGATATTGTAATCTAAACGTTGACGTTTTAGAGTGGCGACCAATGCGATGTATCCGTGGCAAAGCGAAAGCAACATCCATTTACCAGGCGGGGCGGTCAGTGTAGCTCACCAGTTTCTGCGCTGCGTCCTTCATCAACTCGCCCCGAACGGAGTTTTCACCCAAATGTTTCAAACAAACGCCTCCGAATCAATTCGAGTGCAATTCTTTAAAAGCGTCATCCAAGCCCTCATCGACTTCAACGAGTTAAACCCGGTAGCGCCCCTCCAACTCCTACTTGAAACATTAAACTCCAAAAAAACGCTACCAATAGAGTCGTTGCCTACGATTCTTCAAAACATCTCCAGCTATCTCAATTGTTTGCCTTTGGAAGCCGCTTTGGGGCCGAGCACGCCGTTGTGGAGCACTGTCTTGCAACAGCTTGAGACCTTATATAGGAGGATGTTGTTCTTTTTGAACACCATTGATGATATTATGCCGCTGCTCAAAATAATGATATCGGTGTTTAAAATACCGCTCATATCTCAGTTCAAGGTGTGGTGAAATTTGCATTGCAAACCTACAATGTCGGTGTTTTAGGGAATCTTGGAACCGTTCTCGAAGGTGCTAAGCTATGCCATTCAGACCAACATTTTAAGATACAGCTGTTTGACAGAAATTTGTTACTTATGCAACAGAGCGTTTACGAAGGTGTTTTTAGAGCAACAAAATTGAGGAGGATGTTATTTATGGTTTGTTTTGTAGGAGCGGGATAAGTTGATTTTGAGCCGAATGGTGGTTTTCGAACTGGTGCAAGCGCTCAAGTTCAAAACAACAATTCCAGATTCCAATTTGCTGATGCTGATAAATTTGATCTTACAGGTACGGTTTGATTGTGTGGCATTTAATAATCAATTTAATATTAAAATAATGAAATAATAAAACAAATTAATAATAAATAATAATTTGTAGGACGTTGGAGGTTGTATTCCATCAAACGTGGTCATACGAGATTGTCCACTAATGTCCATCGACTACGGGCCTGCCGTAACCACGGGCATATCGGAATGCATGAAATTACATCTCGGGGATGTTTTAGAGTTTCTCACGGACTTCCACACGATTTCAAAAATGAAAAGTTATTGTAAAGGCACGAATGTGGGACTGAACGAAGATACGTTGGGCGGAATTATAAAATGCAGCGTTGCCCAATATTTGGCGCTGGAAATAACGAAAGGAAACGGGCGGGATAATCGTGCGGTTATTCGCTATTTCCCATGGCTTTACAGCACTTCAGTCACACAGCAATCGTCAGTATATCTTAGAACCTCGACTAAAATGACAACTGCCATTTCCAGACCCAGGGAATTTATAGAGTGCATAGGACACATCAGATTGCTATCGTGGCTGCTTCTAGGATCATTAACTTACGCCGCTTTAAACGGTAGTCACAGTCATACTATTAGTCAGCCCATACCTCAAGAAGCGTCGTGTCAAATCGCTGATCATATCCAAACAATTATGGCGGGATTCGCTGAGCAGCCTAAAACGTCCGTCCTGCACATGTCTTCCCTATTCCACACGTTCATTTTATGCCAAGTAATAGCAAAAACGTAGACTAATGGGACTTTAAGATTTTTTTGCAGCTTTGGACTGTATATTTGGAGCAAAGCCTAAGCACAGGAATGCCTATTACAGATGCCTATAACGTGACAATGAACATCTTGTTTGAGTTTTGGGGCAAAGTAACACCGTGCATTCTTCAACTAATCCAGCAGTCCAAAATGGTGCAACTCGTGTAACAATTTATTCGTTCAACTCACTTTTACTGTTGCAGCTGAGCGAAATCGTTAGTTTACACTTCTTGAGCATGTTGGAGGCGTTATTGGAGTGTCACTCAACTTTCGTGGCCAAATTGCTACCGCTCTGGACTCCAGTCTTGTGCTCCAACAACATCCAAGTACGAAATTATAATTTAAAACGTTTTATACGCGCCGGTTTTAGTTACCCGGACATCTACAAGTGCGTTTACAAAACTGTCGAAACTGCTCCCCAACAATTCAGTGCGAAGCTCTCCCTGACAAGAGTAAAGTCAACATACATAATCCAATTCTACTGAAATGGTTACAAAGATTACAATTCAAAATGGGCCAAATCGAACTGCAATCATCAACAGCGACCCAGTTCTATTCGTTGTAGGTTGACTCCAGTAGAGAATTGTTAAAACAGTTGATAAATTTATTTAAACATGTCAAAAAGCATTTATACACGACTCACTGTTGTAATAAATTATAAATAACGAAATTTATATAACAATTCAACAAATTTGTTTTTTTAATTCATCCATCGACTTCTTCACTTCGTCGGAAGTAATCCCATATAACTGAAACGATTGATGTATTGCCAGTAAAAAAAGTTACACAACGTACCTTATCAATGAAGTAACGAACATCGAGTTTTATCTGCTCTCGAATTTTCATTTCGTCGGACATAATGTCTGTGTTTTCTCCTTCTTCTGGTGCGCTTTCTGGAATTTGCAGATTGCGGTGTTTGAGCCGCCGCAATGACTCTTCGGTTTTGCAAACTGAGCGCAAAACATCTTCCACTAGGTGTAAATACCTGACAATGATTGCAATAAAAACAATTGGGCGCAAGAATATTGTTCTTACTGTTTGGTGTTGTTTGAAACGATGTTGTCTAATATAAATTGTAGTTCTTGCATTGTCGGTTTGAACTTTTTGTTGAATTCTACAATGGGACGCGTGGCTTCGACCATGTAATTGCTGGCGTCTTTGGGGACGCTCCGATTTGTTCGCCGATATAAGCGAGGAATTGCTGTGACATTTTGCAAGTGGCCCAAGCTTTCGTTGCTTTTTATCGTCACTAAATTGTTTTGTAATTTGCGAACGACCCCATTGATTGCGTTCAAATTCATGGTGCAGATTTTCAGTACAAATGGTTGAACAATTGTTGGAATTGTGCTGAACACTGATTTTGCCCCGGTGTTTGTGGTGACAAACTTTTTGACAATATTTAAGTCGTTGATTGAGTTTATTATGAAGTCTTCCCAAGAGCTAGATCCTTCAGTGAACAAATCAGACCCCTACAATACTAACGTTTAAAGTAAATACTTTAGTTTTGATTAGTGGTACCTCTAAAGCGGTTTCAAACCATTTCAAATACCTAGCTAGTAGCAACATGGACAATTTCAAGAACTGATCGGCGAGATTATCGATGAAAACGTCGGAGTTAAACGAGGTCAACAATGCTTTCCACAACGCCAGTGTCACACGCAAATTGCAATTTATATCATTTTGTCCTAAATATGCGCCAACTCCAGGTTTTATAATGGCCGAGCTTTCGAATTGCCCCGCGATTTGTTGGAACCGAATTTCGAAATAAACCGCCAAATTAAATCGTTTGATGTGATCCCGAAAAGATTTGTTTGTAAACAATAAGTTGTAATTACCACACTTCTCCGCGATTTGTTTCAAAAAATTCCAAGTGCTTTTGAAACGTTTTTGAAACAGTTCCGGGTTTCCTGGGGCCGTGATGTATGGAAGACCCTCGCGCGATAGTTTGTCTACTTCAACCCAGAAGCTGTTCAAAATAAAATTGAATGATTTCAACTCACTGTTCCTACAACCTCATTCGTTATTGAAATTAACAAAAGATCGCAAATTACTCTTCTATGGTGTTTTGTACTGAAACTAGTTTTGAATCTATAAACTGCAAGACTTCGCTGTGAATTGTCGCAATTTCCTGGTTGCAAGCTTCTAGGTGTGATTCCGTAAACAAAGGTTTGAGTGCCGGCCGCACAACATTTACTTGATATATTTGCTCGGCCTCTCTCTGCTCGCCCAAATTCTCATACATTCGTAAACATCGCAAAATCACGTCTGCCTCATCATGCTCAACAGATTTTAAAAATATTTTGTTAACCATTTTCGTTAACGTTTTTGCAACCGATTTGATTTCCTCCAAGTCTGCATTCAGTTCGATCCCATCCAAGTAGTTGTATTCAAAAGTAAATTTGAGGACAGCCCTTTCCAAAACAACTGAGTTTTTAAATAAATCGTCCTGATTTCTTATCATATCATCAATATATAAAGCTGATGATATAATTCCCAGCTTTAAATTCAAATAATTCCGTTTGTTGTTGTTGAGTTTAATTGATTCCAAAGTATTGTAATAGCTCTCCTGGGCGTTTTTTATTAGATTGAAGAGTGTCTAAAACTGATAATTATTTCACCATAATGCCTGGTGTGACTAAAACCTTGATTTCTTCACGTAACTGGCTGATAGGCAGTGCCAAATCATCAATTTTTGAACTTAAATTTGTCAAGTATTCTGCCAAATTGACGATAGCCTCCGTCTCAGTTTTCAGAATATCTGCCATTTGTTGGTGTAATTCATTTCCGTAGTTCTTTAAATTGCTTCGGACCACCTCCAAGTCTGATTTTAAGGTGTACTTTGAGAGACATTGATCCACGTTAAAATTTTGCTACAATTATAAAATAATAGCTAATGGCATCAGATATATAATAACACCTGCAAGAAGTTTTCCTTCCAGTAATTTTCGTTTGGGAAATCCATTGCTTTCGTGTTTTAAATTTTTTTGGTTATGTTGCCTTCACAAATGACAAGCAAAAACTGCACTGAAATGAACCCTTGAACTGAAGCACAGAATGTTTGAACTATCTGTCAAAACTTTGAGAGTAACAGAGGTACCAACCAACGCACCCCAAATTTGTCTTTGCTAAATTATAACCAGATGGCGCTGTTCTGAAAATAGGGGTTGAATATAGAATTGGGGGTTGGGGGTGAGTTTCTGAAATGTTTTATAAAGATAACCTAACTTTATTCCAATTTCGTGGTGGAAATATGAGTGCGAAAAAAATTAAATCGTCGGAAAGTGAACTGGCCGAGTCAGACAATCAGGAGTCGGAGATTGATTCAGCAATTTTCCAATTAGAAATGGTACACATCGAGCTGGATAAATTGAACGAGAAGGAAAACGAAGAAATTCTTACGATAGAGCAGAAGTATAAGAAATTGCGCCAACACTCTTTCAACAAAAGAAGCGAAGTTATAGAGCTAATTCCAGATTTCTGGTCCACTGTTGTATCCTTTCAGTACAAAAAATTCCGTATATTATGAGGTGGTAATCCTTAACAGAAGGCAGTTCACAAGTCACCCCAGTATCTGCCACATTTTATATGAAGATGAAGAGGATTGTTTGCGTCATCTCCAAAAACTCGAAGTAGATATTGCTGATAACGTCAAGTCCGGTTATAGTATCAGATTGCACTTTAACGAAAATCCGTATTTTAAGAACGACGTTTTAATGAAAGAATTCTTTTTCAAACAAGGTCAATACCACATTTGTAGAAAAGCCAATAATTGTCGGGTTGAATTCAGGTCATTTGTCGTCTGTCAGTACGAAAATTGATTGGAAGAAGCCCCACTTGGCACCTTCTCACGCTCGGGAAGGTTCTTCGAAAGGTGCTCGCAAACGCGGTCACTCTTCTCAACAAACCTTTTTTGGCTGGTTTTCCAACAACGAAGACGCTTCAAGCGACATTATAGCAGAAATAATTAAAGAAGATATCTGGGTTAATTCTTTGCACTATTATCTCGTACCAGATCCAGATATGGAAGGAACCAACGATAAAGAAGACGATTCTACAGATTCTAGTTCGTCAGACTGTGACGACGAAGAATTGTTTGAAACGGTCAAATCACAAAGTAATTTATACTGATGTGTGGATAATTCGTGCTTAATGTGTATTATTATTTAGGGTCCAGTGGCGAAGGTGCTTCCTCGAAGTAATAAATATTATTTACGTTTCAATGATAGGCAATAAATTTTTAAACAAGCAAAATAACGAATTTACTACAAAAACAAGGAAAAGAAATTGTGCACTGCGAAAAATTTAATTCTAATTTATGGCGTTTATTCTTTTTTTTTTCTTCTTTTGAAACGGCACCTACAATTTGGGTTTGACAAAAACAGAAGTTGATTCGATTCGTAATTTTGATTTTTCCACATTTCGAGTTTAATTTTAAATACGTATAAGTGTACAAATACTTTATTATCCTTTTTACAAAAATGGGGTCGGCACAACCTATTTATTGAGATAATAATTGCCTGAGTGACAACACCTTTTAATAATCTAATAAAACGTTATTGGCAAAAACATAATTGTAATCCACATAATAACAACAATATAGAAAAATTTACAACACAATTAAATCAACTAAGTCGAAATTATTAAAATAATGATTGAGCTTTGAAATGTGCCTATATATAGTACTCTCATGATATCATACAACTTTACATATAGACCTTTCTCAGATCAGCGGGTGATGTGATCATATTACATTGTGGACAAAGTTTTTTAGCTCCAAGTGTTTGTAACCAGCACTGTTCACAATGCACGTGCCAGCAACATACTGAAATAACAGGCGTGCGATACCTTTCCATACAAATCAAACATTTATAAACCTCCCCATTCTTCTCCTTACTTTCTAACTCCCTAATTCTATTTTTTAAAACTTCCACTAAGGGGTCACCTTTAGGCTGGGCATTCTCTTCTGGTTCAGCTCGCTTGGGGTCTTCTCCGATAACAGCTTTTCTTAACGCGGTATTTTCAGGCTCTCCCGGTAATAAAATAACGTCTCTTTCAAAATATTGCGGCGAACCAAAAGTTTGTGTGTCGTCCCCGTCCACAACCAAGTCTTCATCCTCTTCAGTCATGCTTACTGCCGTACCTATACTACTAACAGGAAGGGCGCTTGTAATGCGTACACGTGATTGTCCCGCCCATTCGTATTCCTCAAACGCTTCAACGTCTATACTTTCATCACTTTCACTCCCGTTTTGTTCAGAGCGCCTCAAACACCTTTCAACATGTAAAGTTATTTCTTCGGAGATTTCTTTGTTGCAAATGGGGCACAAGTCCTCGGCTCTGCGCTTTTTTGTCTTGGATCTGTGCCGATTCTGTCGATTTAATCTGACTTTCTGGAAAGTGTCCCACGTTTTGTCGGAACTAGCATCTGTCGTGTTTGATGAACTAGGGCCGTTTCTTCCGTTTGACTTGTGCTTCGTCGACGGTATTTTACTCAGCTTGTCCACTTCCAGCATGAAGTGAGATTCCACTTCGGAAATTCGCAGGGTCACGCTGCATACTGGACAACAGAAGGGTTCCGATAGCTTCCGTTTCGTTCGACAACCCCGACCTCCTTCCTCTCCGTTACAACTACCAGCAGCCAAGTCCGGTTCTTTGAACGAGCCATCCATAATAGGGCCAAAGCGGCTCAGTTAACATGGATTGCGCTTCATTGCCAAACGTTTGGAAAAAGTTAACTTGTTTTGCGGTTATGTCATTGATGTTAGTTTTCTACTCCACACGATTTACCACAAACAACCAACATTTTTACGAGAAATAATTGAGGATTCGGCTAAATCCAGTCAATTTCACGTGGTACGAGTGAGGATTATTCAAGATCGAAACGATTCAAATATAATTATTGTTCTCCAAAAACATATACAAAGTCAATAAACAACAGCTTGAATGGCATCGTCGCCAACCGCTCAAATAAAAAGTAAAGATGGGTCGTTCGCGAACGAACTATTAAAAAGAACCGTTCTTTTAAGTGAACTAAACGAACTAGTTCTCCGCGAACTAAATCAAACTGTCACTGAATGAGTAGAAGTGGGAACCGGCGAACGATACGGAAGATTTGCAGTTCGCCACAGATTACTCCAGATGACTGACTCAATGCAAATATTTTGGCGGAATGACCTTTAACGACGTTCAAATTTTGTAACAGTTTACAGATGGCGCATCGATGAAATTTTGCGGCAAATTTAAATATTCTCTCCTCTCTTTATAGGTAGAAAAAATGCTATTATATTTTGAATATTTTATGATTTATTCTACAAAACTAATATAAAAAATTGTTTTGTAGAATAAATCATAAAATATTCCTTCATTATTTACACGTCATGCAAACAAACAATTTAATAAAAATCAATTTATTATATTACATAATTTTTAGATTGCAATTTTGGACATTTAGAGCCTCTTGCCACAGTTTCGCTCTAGAATTATGTAATTAGATTTCCTGAATTTGTTGTATTATTAAAACATCCTTACCTTTCTTCACTTTTTGGAAAACAATGCAGTTTCTCCGCTTAGTTTTCACCAACACCACAAATAAATAATGTAAAAAAGACCCTTCTTTCGCTTAAAATTTTTCACAAATTCAATCGACAAGCAAGTTTTGACATTTACTGGCTTGATTATAATTGCAGCAAAATGCTGTTTTTAAAATATTAGTCAGAAAAAAAAGCAACAAGCGTAGAAACAGTCACGCTTGTTAAAAAACACGGAATTGTACATTGTTCAATTTAAAATAGTAAAAATATTGGGCCTTTTATTTGAATTTAAATTAAAATTTTTGTAGTGACATCTAGCGGTCGTACAAAGTATTAGCAACGACTACAGCGCCTCTACATTTGCTTATGGTATCTGTGACAAAGATGTCATGCGCCTAGTTTCAATGTGTAGAAAAGAGATCGACAAAATCGCCCTATGAAGTCAGTCATCTGGAGTAATCTGTGCAGTTCGCACTTAGCAGCGAAATCTATTCAACTCAATTTCTGAACTATTACGTTGAACGAGAACGACTGCGTTTCGGTCGCGATTATTAGAACCTTGGATGGATACAATAATTAATAATGGAAACTATTAAAACTTCTGAAAATGTCTGAACTTACCCGTCCTCGCTTTCCACATAAAAATAAAAATAATGGCCGTTTTTTATGTCAATACCAAATAAAATTGTCCGAGAGCAACAAAAAATTATAAAAACACATTAATTTATTATTATCTATTTTTTTGTGTTTGTTTTATTTAGACGAACATTTTATTATTTTAAATTAAGTTAAACAAATGATGAAAATATGTTTATCTATATGTTCCTAATAATGTACATTGTAATGTAATGTAACGTGCGTTCAAAAATAAAACGAGGCTGCGTTGGCCATAGAAAAACTTTGTGCATCAATTTAGTGTAGCAAAATTTCAAAGTGACAGTTCGAGTCTGTTTATGTTTAGGTTAGCTTTCTTGTTGACAATGGGATAAATCATTATGGGATAAAAAAAAGTGCAAAACATTTCCCGGTATCGTTGTGAATCCAAACATCAATCTATTCATTGTTACAGCTTCTCCTCTGTTGAGGAGAATATCGACACGACCACCATTGGGGTCATTAATTTGATATTACTGTAAGTCGTGAATAGATCGATGAAGAAGAATCAGTCTCAAAACCGAAAAATGTCTTGAGAATATTTGGCAGCACTCAGTTACCCGTCAACCTTCATGGGTCATCAGTCTCTATGCGCAACTCGAGACCTACCAATTCAGTTTAAGAGCAACTGCATTCTCAATTAATATTTCAAAAATCGTTGTATATATAGTTAAACACGGACGTCGACCGTTAGGGAGTTGTATTACACAATATACATTAGAAAAAAAAGGTTCGGGTTTGCTTGGATTCGAAGGTTTATTATTTTAGTAGGCCAAAAAATTTGGACGGGCTACGGCAAAAAATTGAAAGCAATTGCGTGACTAGTGAGGACATTTAATCTGGACCACTTTCTCAATCCCAATCAATAAATGTTGTTTGTTTTTGGAGTTTAATTACGGATTGTCTTTCATTAAAGTTTACATTAATTTTTTTTACATGTTTACATTTTATTTAAAGTACCAAATTTTTTTTTCCCCATCATTTAAGTAATAATAATAATAATAATATGTTTGTGACCTACCAATCATTGTATACACATAGTTAAACACGAACGTTGACCACTAGTGAGTTATAAATTACACAATATACATTAGAAAAAAAAGGTTCGGATTTGTTTGGTTCGAAGGTTTAAAAACCAATGATTATTAAAAATGTTCATTAAAAATAAAATTAAACTGTCCTAGCGTTTGGGCCGTTTTATTCCGATGGTAATGACAGATCTTGACATTTGTCAAATCTATGTTTATGTTTTCTATGGTGTCTACACTGGAAAGGCGATAAATTCCATGGCCAACGCAGCCTCGTTTTTTTTTTGAACGTACGTTACTTATTGTACAGTCTGTACGGGATAAAAGCAATCAATGAGAACTGACGAAAATTATAATTATTATGCAATCAGCCAACGTAACTTGCAGGTGCCAGACAACTCAGTCGTCGATTCTATTAATAACCTATCAGAAATCAACTAGTTCGAACTAAAAACGTCTGTAATCCGTTGCTTGCGAACCTTTTAGTTCGCGAACTAGTTCGCAGCAGGTAATTAGTTCGCGCGAACTAGTTCACTGAAAAGAACTATTAAGCCCATCACTAATAAAAAGTAACCAAAAACCCAAAATTTCAATTGACTCGAATTTATTACGCCAAGCGATAAAATTTTTTATCTTGTGATAAGAATACGCTGAAATGGTTAAATTTACGACGAAGCGTGGAGCCACGTGTACGTCTGTTTACGTTAGACAGATGTTATCTATTAAACCATTAATAGTACCAGTTTTTATTGGTAATGACGCGTTAGAAATACGAGGGCACGAAAGGGTTGCACTATCACCGATAAAAAATTTATTTATTCGTGATTATTCAAACACAAATTGTGTAATATTAAATCTAGGTTCTAGTAGTATTAAATTTATGCCTTCCAGATAAACCAGAGAACCAATTCGCATCAGTTACGCCAGCTTATGGAATTATACAAGTTATAAAAAATATCAAACATAGCATGGCAAAGCGACACCTTACCAACATAATAGTTATAATTCATAATGAAAAAACTCGTATTCACGCTAGCGTCGTCGTTCAGTTAATTTAGCATACAATATGAATAAGTTATTGTGTAACGTGTGCAATATTTCTATAGAATCGACGTAGGAAGAATTCGGTCTATATTAAACAACGCTACCGCCATACAAATCATCACACGCGCTTTTCATTTCCTAACACGAGTTTTAGAAATAAAGCAGATACCAGATACAAACTCAGAGTACACATTTTTATGATTTTAAACTAAGGAAAACAGAAAAGCCCCACTGACTGTGGAGGCGAATGCAGTAGAAAATCCCAGTCTCATTCACAAGGCAGCATTCACAAGCCACAGTATAGAAAATAATCACATAGGCATATAAAATAATATATCAAACACCCTCTCAGAATCTAGCACAAAATCCACTTAACGGACTTTGACGGCTGGTACAAAAAATCCATGTTTGCTAAGCCACAGTCCAACTCCGGTACCCAGAATGAGTGAAATTAGATTGGTCAAAAACAATGTGCACAATCCTCTGCGGGAGAATACACTGGTGTTGCCCACACGGGCGTACCGGATGCTCAGCACGTCCCTCTTCGACGGCCTGAAACACCAGTTTTTCGGCGGCAACTGATCCGGCCGACTGCTCCAATCGTTGAAGAACTCTCCTTCCTGCAATATCGACAATTAAGTTGTACAATTCGACTGGCGGAAAACAAATATTAACATCTTTGGTTTCAGAGTTCATGTAGTAGGACTGCCACTCCAGGTTCAAGGGTGTGCCTTGGACGGGGCTATTCGGGGGCGATTTGGGGCTGCTTCGCGGCGAGTCACGCCTCGACCCAGCCAATGACACTCTGGCAGAAGACTGGTTGGACTCTCGTTGGGCCTCCCGTAGCAGTCGCAAGTAATCCTCCACGTTCAACTGGTGCGAGACCGAACTGGGCGTCCCTGTGCCTCCCACTTGGGAGCACGTCGATCCTCCACTGACGTCAACCCACGATTCTGTCGAAAATCGCATATTAATTTGGCAAAAATAATCGCCGAAAACGTCAACCGCTAATTATAGCGACAGCATTGTTTGCGTTTTTAGCACTTTTTTTCAGCGCACAAAAAAGCGTTCACTGACAACATTACGTTTCTAATTCGCTGCTGCGGAACCAGCTTCCGATGACATCCCAGATGGAATGTAAACAACGCAACTTACCTCCCAAAAGGTCATCCATGCTCGATTTCGACGATGACATCTTGTATCCCTTTGTCAAAACAACACGAAACTGATTTAGAAAGCTTCAAACAACACTTGCTGCTTGTTCTAAATGTAATTTATATTAAAAACGCCATACAAGAGATTCAGCAATCGTGTACGTGACACAAGCATTCACGTCAACAACCAGTTAGATTCTCTGCCTTTGTCTGTTTCGTATTGACGTCATCGTCACATGACCAACGTAGACCAATCCCGAAGTCTTCACATTTACAACGCAAAATAAACACAACGCATGCAGACAACTGAAGGAGGAAAAACTCGGCCTCAGTCCGTCGTTCCATGCACCGGTCGCCGTGAGGCGCCACCATAGATTTAAAACAAATATAAAAAACTTATACTGGGTATTAAAATAAATCGACGCAACTATAAGTGTATGCTTTATTTTTAATGTACCAAGTGATCACAAATGATTGAAGTTAATACCTGAATTAATAAAGAACCATAAAAAATTACAAGCGAAAAGATCAAAGCAGTTTGAATTGAGACGTGCCTGCTAAACTTGTTTACCGGCAGCAATCGGTATCACAAGTGAAAATCACTGAAATTGATACGCATTCGAGATTATGTACTTTAGTAATAACCGTCTCGGGTTATATAAAAGCTCGAGAGGCCACCGACATTACAGTGTAAAAACCATAAAGAACATTTGCCATTGACATATAACGGAGAAAAATTTTCGTATCATAATTTTATTTAATTGTTTATAATAAAGCCTCCGTTTTTTTAAACGCTCGTCGCGAATTGGCGCCGCAAATGTTGTGTGTAGAAATTACACCCACATAATCAAGATACACCTAGAGTTGCATATTCGCGCCACGAGATCATTATCCTACGCGACGAGACAATCCCCAACCCTCGTCCCACAAAATTTCATTTATTCAGTTATTATTATAATTAATAACATTCCCCCAACATATAATCCTTCATTTGGGTCTCGAGTACTTTAAGCCGAACTAATCAATCCCTCACACAAAACCAACAAACATATTATTGTTGTCTTTTTTTATGGCATTCTAAAAATAAACGTCCTTGTCAAATTGTTTTATTAAAAAAATTATCACAATATCTTGTCGACAAAAAGCGATGGCACCATATTTAAAAAAATTCACTAAATTTGGTCAATCAGATGGAAAGATGGTCGTCCACATAACTTACTAATTTACTTCAACTACGATTTTGGCATTCAGTTTATTGCGGATCAGCGTTGATAAAAAACGGGCGCACCTCAGGTACACGGCCAAAATGAATAAATAATTAAAATTCAAAATAGGGTTCACACGGCGGTATCACTTTTTTCGCTTTCTCGAAGGCCTCAACAATGCAATCCCTAAAACAATACAAAATAAATGTTGGACCACTAAAAACTTGCATATTTTCCACACATGTTATGGTTATAAATATTATTGGTAATAAAATTTAAAGGGTCTATTGTTCGCATTAGGAATAACGCATGCGTTGGGTGAGAGCCTTGAACTTGGACAAATTGGAGGTCGCTGACCGGTTCGGTCCAGACGAGACGCTCGGTTTTTGTGCATTATTGATCGAAGACACGAACCTGAATAATTTCCTGTGCCAAAGATAGGCACCCACGTGTCCCGAATCGACGTACTTCACAACGGCTCCAGGCCAAATTTCGTCTAATTTTGAAATTCCAACCCTAGGAACATATCCATCCGATTTCGCACAAACAGATATTATGAGCGAAGGGTCGTATGGGACGGAAAAATTTTTGAGATGCGTGAATTCATCCATCATCCCTCTCATAAACCAGATGGCTTCCTTGTCTCGTTTCCGCATGTTACTGACTTCTTGACTTGTCTTAAAAAGTGAAAGGCTTGGAATTGAGTATTCACCCGACTCCGGTTTAATGTTTTGACTAGAGTGTTTGTATGATATCGTGGAACAACTAGTGGACTCTAAAATGTTCATCATTTCATATGGGGAGATGTAGGAGATGTTTGATTTATCGTCCATGAGAGAATGCAGGCCGTATTCTATTAAAATATATACCAAACGAGTGTCTAGTATTTTATTCGTAGTGAACAAACCTGGAATTCTACTAAGGGTGCAGGCAAATGGACTATCAACAATTTTACAAGATTTTGACAGTGTCTCATGGTATATGGAGTTTGAAAACAATTCTTGCTGCAGCATGTCCCAATCAATTGATTCACTCATGACTCCCTAAAACAAAACCTCAAGTGTGTGCGATTTTGCATCCCAATTACCTCGGTGAAAACAGAGGAAGCAGTGGACCATGAAAGGCAAGGTACGAGTACTAACGGTTTTGGCCAATTAGAAGCAGCCAGTGAGGCCATCTAAAGAAAAAATAAATCACATCACGCTTATAAAAAAAAAGCAAACCCACATGTCCCCCCATGGATATGCCTGTCACCCCCAAAGGACCAAACCCAACTCGCTGGCACCAATTCAAAAGAGCTATAGTTTCCAAAATTAGACAACCCCCCATCACGAAAATATCAGACACGTAATGCAAACTTGACCGTAGCTGATCTTTGGGTTTCCTAAGTCCATAGTAAGGGTTTTCCAATAATATCGAACCGATGCCCTTTTCAAGCAAGGGCTTTGCCATCAGATTGCGCCTCCTCCAAAAATACTAAATACATGAGGTGGTTTTCGGGTTTATAGTATGAAATTGTCATTACATGATCGCCAGTTCCTGCCAGGTGGATACATATGGGTCTGTAATTGGTCGATGGCCACTTCTGCGGTAAAATCATTTGGAAAAAAGCTTGCCGAATTTCAGGGACCAACAAACCGGGCAAGTATAATTCAAACGGTGAAGCAAACTTACCTTCAATCACACGAAAGCCCTCGCCTTTCTGTGCCTACGAAATCAAATGTATTGACTAACTATGTCTCGATGAAACAACTTACGTTTATTATACTAATCGGATAGTCTTTTGGGACCAGATCATAGCACGTCTCTCTATCCGACACGACTTTTCGAAAATTGAATAATCTGAAATTGGATATTTGAAATTTGTCAACATAACCTCGAAATATTTTTTCACACTTACTGAAGCAAATCGTCCGTGTTTCCCCATCCTTTTGTAAAAAACTTTGTCAAAAGTATTTTTCGGTAAATTACGTCGAGTTTACTAACGGGCATTTTATGGTTAAAAGCTTTTTTGTCCTTTTGGTGATCAATAATTATGTAAAAAGAATAATGTGCAATTGGTAATAAAACTTCGAGTGAAATATATGGAGATTGACGTCCTTATCACGAGTTCTTTGTTGATTTTCCGCAATATTTGTGCGTTAATTAGTTATAAAAGTTTAAATTTGAACCAGAAGTAAGGTTATGATTATGGGGATATTTAAAATACAGAGTGATCAACAAAATTACTGAATCTGTTGGCAACAATAAAATTTTGAACTAACCAGCGTTCAAAAATAAAACGAGGCCATGCAATTTAACACTTTCCAGTGTAGAAACCATTGCGATAATAAACATATAGATATGACCAATATCAAGATCTGTCAGTTGCAAATTTACCATCAAAATAAAACGGAGCAATTTTATTAAAATTGTTTATAATAAATGCTAGGACATGTATACGTATAAACATAACGCTACCCTCCTTCGCATCCTGTCCTAAAAAATTTTTCAGGCAACTAACTACCGGGTGACTGTAAATGATTGACTTAAATTTAGTTGATTGGCAACAGTGAGTCATGGTACCAGATAAACTGTCGTCGTGATTTATGTCAACTAACTTTTTAGGTTAGATTATTTTTGTCAAAAAGTGTAACTTACAAAACAATGGCGAACGAAAAGTGACAAATAACGGAGAAAATAGTTACAGCGAGTGATCGAAAAGATCTTCCAGTTGTAAAAACCATTTTGAAAACAATTCCGATATGGACAATTTTTAAATTTGACGTTTATATGACAATTTCAAATTTGAAAATCAGTATACCCAATAGAAGAGTTAAAAAATATTGCCAACCTAACACAAAAAATGTCAATCATTTATAGTCACCCGGTAGTTACATACATACTTTCATAAATATATCAGAATATCAAACAAACTTTGTCAGAAAAATATACAAGTGGTGAGTTATGCGTTATTTAATTTTTTCAAGCAAAACGACAGTTTAATTTTATTTTTTAATGAGCCACCTTATGACATAAAAATGTTACTTACGACGTCATGTATATTTGTACAATGATGTCATTGGTTTTTGAACCTTCGAATCCAAGCAAATCTGAACCTTTTTTTCTTTCTAATGTATATTGTGTAATATAAGTCACTAGTGGTCGACGTTCGTGTTTAACTATATATACAACGATTTTTGAAACATTAATTGAGAATGCAGTTGTTCTTAAACTGAATTGGTAGGTCTCGAGTTGCGCATAGAGACTGATGACCCATGAAGGTTGACGGGCAACTGAGTGCTGCCAAATATTCTCAAAACATTTTTCGGTTTTGAGACTGATTCTTCTTCATCGATCTATTCACGACTTACAGTAATATCAAATTAATGACCGTCCTGGTCGTGTCGATAATCTCTTCAACAGAGGAGATGCTGTAACAATGAATAGATTGATGATTGGATTCACAGCGAAAGCGGGAAATGTGTTGCACTTTTTTATCCCATAATAAAAACAATTTTGTTGACAAATAAAATACTATAAGATTAATTCATTATGGCACAACAAAATTCGTCTATTAATTTTGACATCCTGTATAATAAAAAAAATAGAAAAAGAAAGACATTGACATTGAATCACTGATCTATATATGAAATCTGATAAGCAATCACATGAAAAGTGAGACAAATTGATTCTGCGTCAGCTTCTAATAAGTTTGCGCACTCAAGGCATGACACCCACCCAACTTTCGTGGCTTCTACCATTGCTTATATATTGGAAAGATCTCTCACCTTACGGGTAAAAACGTACCCAGAAAATGTGCTGGCCGACAGAGGGCCAGAGTCTGGCCCTCTGTATAGCAGCACAAGAACTAAAAGTAGTAATTGCAACCAGTGGCCTTCTGTATCCCAGCACAAGAACTAAAATAAGTAATAACTTGGTTTGTAGCCAAGATTAACTTTGATTTGAAGCTTCTTCTTTTATAAGTTACGTGGTTTTGCCATTTCAGCGACGATATACGGAATAATATAGCCCAAAATATACGTATTCATGTGAGTATAGAATACGTTTATATTTCGTTTAGACGTAGAAGCTAGACGTATTTTTATAGAATATATTTAGTTTACTAATAACACAAAACGAAATACGTGGTAAAAAGCGGCTACCCCTCACACGACTCAAGAACATTGATTAATATAAAGTCAGTTACGATCTTGCCAGACAACCATCACCAGATGAATTCTGATTCTCCAATTACGTTATGATAAGCCGCCACACAATACCCTTATGTTAAATCTGGGAATTTTGGCTTATCATTATGAAGGCTGCCATATATAGTCGATTTGGACTTGTAAAATGAGCAATATTTCAAACAAGTTTTATTTTGATAGAATTGAAAAACCGCTCGCGACTACAATGGTAGCAGAAATTATTTTTCTAGCCCGTTACCGAAGGCGAGTTTTGAAAATTTTTCTCATTTCTCTAAAAAACAACAACATGTTCTAATTTTCTAACAAGTTTTCTCCCCAAACGGTTGATAATTAAGGCATAAATTTTGCACCTATATGTTTCAAATTGCAAATTCTAGCCCGATACCGAAGCCAATTTCGTTCATTTTGTTATTTTGTTTAGTTATTGCTAAAAAACGAAATGAAAACTTCTTCCACCAAATTTAGGTAAAATAGCTGCAAAATTTGTAACAGCAGGTAGATCCTTCACAGCGGGATGTAATTGCACATCATAAATGTACGAACTTACTAAGTTACTAAAAGAGAAAACACCGTCCGTTAGAACTCTGTTACAAATGCAATGTTTTGATCGCAACAGAACCGTTTGGAGGAAAGCAGAGAGGAAACTGGCTTTATCACTGTACCAGAGTATATGTACAATTATGGACACCTAAGAACAGTGGTGTCAGTATTGTAACTATCCGTTACTGAGTACTCGTTATTCGGAAGTTTTTGTGGAACCGATTACTCTTGGTTCGAGTACACGATTACTATGATTACTTTGATTACTTAGTAATCGTCAGTTTTCATTCCCGAAGCCCAGGCCCAGTAATTTTTTAGGGAGGAATTTTAATTTTTTTAAGTACGGCCCATCGTAAATAAACAATTTATTATAAATAAATACGACAATTGATAATTTTTGAAATAAAACAAATTTAACATGCCTACACACTACAATTTTATGAAACAAATTTAAATTTATACTTAACTAATAAAATATATAATATAAATATAAAGCTTAACATAATATATTACTATAATGTATATAACTGACTAATAACTATGTTAAACTTTATAATGCTTATTATATAAGAGTATTTAAAAAACCATTACAATTTAAAAATAAAATAACACTAACATGTTTTGCCTTTAATCTGCTGCGCCTTTCAGTCACAATCTGTCCTGCCTTCGATCGATACTTCTATCTGTAAATGGTATTGTAGAAAATTAAAAGTAGCTTTAAATAATATAAACAAATATTATAAACAAGAATTAAATTCTCACGAAAGAAAGGGACTGTCAAGATGCGTTTCAGCAACTATGAATGTGTGTTAATTTTTTTACTTTACTAGACTTAGCCGTAAAAGTAACATATTAATCTATAGCGTATTTAATTTTTTATATATATTAGTTTCTTTATATATTATTGGAAACTAGTATTAATTACCTAAAATATCATTTGCTTAAATCGCGAATTAGACTAGCCGTAAATAACAAATGAATCCATAACTTACTTAATTATTTATATTTTAATTTTTTTTTAATATTATTGAAAACTATTATTAATTCTCTACAATATTGTTTGCATTGTATTTCGTTTAAAAGCAAATTTTATGGATATTTTAAATATTCAATAAAATTTAAAAATGGCATCGTGACATCGGAAATGACACAACCGGAAATGACATCAACCGGCACCAAACGCCACTATAAATAGCGGCGCACATCAGATCCAAAATCAGTTGGAAGTGAGACCGGCTCGAGTGCACTTCGATCTGGACCACGTGGCCACTGAGGATGACCACCGCAGCCGTGGACGAAACGTCTGGTAGCCCCTCGGGGGGCTAAATAATAATAACAATAACAATAATAACAACAATAACAACAATTAATAACAATAAACAATAACAATAACAATAACAATAACAATAACAATAAACACAAAAACACAAAAACACAAAAACACAAAAACACAAAAACACAAAAACACAAAAACACAAAAACACAAAAACACAAAAACACAAAAAACACAAAAAACACAAAAAACACAAAAAACACAAAAAACACAAAAAACACAAAAAACACAAAAAACACAAAAAACACAAAAAACACAAAAAACACAAAAAACACAAAAAACACAAAAAACACAAAAAACACAAAAAACACAAAAAACACAAAAAACACAAAAAACACAAAAAACACAAAAAACACAAAAAACATCAAAAACATCAAAAACACTCATTTTTTAGAGAGTCATTTTCGTATTTTATTTCAATCAAACAATCAACGCGAACAAACCGAAAGTTTTTCAATAATTTTCCATCATTTTTCAAAGTTAATAACAAATCTCGACATAAAAAAAGAAAATTTTCAGGAGAAACCATAAAAGGTAGGAGCGCCATTTATCTGATTTATTTATTTATTTATGTATGTGCGGAGAAGATGATAATATGTCGATGAGATTTTGCAAAATTATTTTAAATTACACATGATGGAATCAGTCTTGCTCTCTCATTGCTTAAAGAGTCCTTTTCATATTTTATTTCAATCAAACAATGAACGCGAACAAACCGAAAGTTTTTCAATAATTTTCCATCATTTTTCAAAGTTAATAACAAATCTCGACATAAAAAAAGAAAATTTTCAGGAGAAGCCATAAAAGGTAGGAGCGCCATTTATTTGATTTATTTATGTATGTGCGAAGAAGATGATAATATGTCGATGAGATTTTGCAAAATTATTTTAAATTACACATGATGGAATCAGTCTTGCTCTCTTATTGCTTAAAGAGTCCTTTTCATATTTTATTTCAATCAAACAATGAACGCGAACAAACCGAAAGTTTTTCAATAATTTTCCATCATTTTTCAAAGTTAATAACAAATCTCGACATAAAAAAAGAAAATTTTCAGGAGAAGCCATAAAAGGTAGGAGCGCCATTTATTTGATTTATTTATGTATGTGCGAAGAAGATGATAATATGTCGATGAGATTTTGCAAAATTATTTTAAATTACACATGATGGAATCAGTCTTGCTCTCTCATTACTTAAAGAGTCCTTTTCATATTTTATTTCAATCAAACAATGAACGCGAACAAACCGAAAGTTTTTCAATAATTTTCCATCATTTTTCAAAGTTAATAACAAATCTCGACATAAAAAAAGAAAATTTTCAGGAGAAGCCATAAAAGGTAGGAGCGCCATTTATCTGATTTATTTATTTATTTATGTATGTGCGGAGAAGCTGATAATATGTCGATGAGATTTTGCAAAATTATTTTAAATTACACATGATGGAATCAGTCTTGCTCTCTCATTGCTTAAAGAGTCCTTTTCATATTTTATTTCAATCAAACAATGAACGCGAACAAACCGAAAGTTTTTCAATAATTTTCCATCATTTTTCAAAGTTAATAACAAATCTCGACATAAAAAAGAAAATTTTCAGGAGAAGCCATAAAAGGTAGGAGCGCCATTTATTTGATTTATTTATGTATGTGCGAAGAAGATGATAATATGTCGATGAGATTTTGCAAAATTATTTTAAATTACACATGATGGAATCAGTCTTGCTCTCTTATTGCTTAAAGAGTCCTTTTCATATTTTATTTCAATCAAACAATGAACGCGAACAAACCGAAAGTTTTTCAATAATTTTCCATCATTTTTCAAAGTTAATAACAAATCTCGACATAAAAAAAGAAAATTTTCAGGAGAAGCCATAAAAGGTAGGAGCGCCATTTATTTGATTTATTTATGTATGTGCGAAGAAGATGATAATATGTCGATGAGATTTTGCAAAATTATTTTAAATTACACATGATGGAATCAGTCTTGCTCTCTCATTGCTTAAAGAGTCCTTTTCATATTTTATTTCAATCAAACAATGAACGCGAACAAACCGAAAGTTTTTCAATAATTTTCCATCATTTTTCAAAGTTAATAACAAATCTCGACATAAAAAAAGAAAATTTTCAGGAGAAGCCATAAAAGGTAGGAGCGCCATTTATCTGATTTATTTATTTATTTATGTATGTGCGGAGAAGATGATAATATGTCGATGAGATTTTGCAAAATTATATTAAATTACACATAATGGAATCAATCTTGCTCTCTCTTTTCTTAGAAAGTCACTTTCGTATTTTATTTCAATCAAATGAACGCGAACAAACCGAAAGTTTTTCAATAATTTTCCATCATTTTTCAAAGTTAATAACAAATCTCGACATAAAAAAAAATTTTTCAGGAGAAGCCATAAAAGGTAGGAGCGCCATTTATTTGATTTATTTATGTATGTGCGAAGAAGATGATAATATGTCGATGAGATTTTGCAAAATTATTTTAAATTACACATGATGGAATCAGTCTTGCTCTCTCATTGCTTAAAGAGTCCTTTTCATATTTTATTTCAATCAAACAATGAACGCGAACAAACCGAAAGTTTTTCAATAATTTTCCATCATTTTTCAAAGTTAATAACAAATCTCGACATAAAAAAAGAAAATTTTCAGGAGAAGCCATAAAAGGTAGGAGCGCCATTTATTTGATTTATTTATGTATGTGCGAAGAAGATGATAATATGTCGATGAGATTTTGCAAAATTATTTTAAATTACACATGATGGAATCAGTCTTGCTCTCTTATTGCTTAAAGAGTCCTTTTCATATTTTATTTCAATCAAACAATGAACGCGAACAAACCGAAAGTTTTTCAATAATTTTCCATCATTTTTCAAAGTTAATAACAAATCTCGACATAAAAAAAGAAAATTTTCAGGAGAAGCCATAAAAGGTAGGAGCGCCATTTATTTGATTTATTTATGTATGTGCGAAGAAGATGATAATATGTCGATGAGATTTTGCAAAATTATTTTAAATTACACATGATGGAATCAGTCTTGCTCTCTCATTACTTAAAGAGTCCTTTTCATATTTTATTTCAATCAAACAATGAACGCGAACAAACCGAAAGTTTTTCAATAATTTTCCATCATTTTTCAAAGTTAATAACAAATCTCGACATAAAAAAAGAAAATTTTCAGGAGAAGCCATAAAAGGTAGGAGCGCCATTTATCTGATTTATTTATTTATTTATGTATGTGCGGAGAAGCTGATAATATGTCGATGAGATTTTGCAAAATTATTTTAAATTACACATGATGGAATCAGTCTTGCTCTCTCATTGCTTAAAGAGTCCTTTTCATATTTTATTTCAATCAAACAATGAACGCGAACAAACCGAAAGTTTTTCAATAATTTTCCATCATTTTTCAAAGTTAATAACAAATCTCGACATAAAAAAGAAAATTTTCAGGAGAAGCCATAAAAGGTAGGAGCGCCATTTATTTGATTTATTTATGTATGTGCGAAGAAGATGATAATATGTCGATGAGATTTTGCAAAATTATTTTAAATTACACATGATGGAATCAGTCTTGCTCTCTTATTGCTTAAAGAGTCCTTTTCATATTTTATTTCAATCAAACAATGAACGCGAACAAACCGAAAGTTTTTCAATAATTTTCCATCATTTTTCAAAGTTAATAACAAATCTCGACATAAAAAAAGAAAATTTTCAGGAGAAGCCATAAAAGGTAGGAGCGCCATTTATTTGATTTATTTATGTATGTGCGAAGAAGATGATAATATGTCGATGAGATTTTGCAAAATTATTTTAAATTACACATGATGGAATCAGTCTTGCTCTCTCATTGCTTAAAGAGTCCTTTTCATATTTTATTTCAATCAAACAATGAACGCGAACAAACCGAAAGTTTTTCAATAATTTTCCATCATTTTTCAAAGTTAATAACAAATCTCGACATAAAAAAAGAAAATTTTCAGGAGAAGCCATAAAAGGTAGGAGCGCCATTTATCTGATTTATTTATTTATTTATGTATGTGCGGAGAAGATGATAATATGTCGATGAGATTTTGCAAAATTATATTAAATTACACATAATGGAATCAATCTTGCTCTCTCTTTTCTTAGAAAGTCACTTTCGTATTTTATTTCAATCAAATGAACGCGAACAAACCGAAAGTTTTTCAATAATTTTCCATCATTTTTCAAAGTTAATAACAAATCTCGACATAAAAAAAGAAAATTTTCAGGAGAAGCCATAAAAGGTAGGAGCGCCATTTATCTGATTTATTTATTTATTTATGTATGTGCGGAGAAGATGATAATATGTCGATGAGATTTTGCAAAATTATTTTAAATTACACATAATGGAATCAGTCTTGCTCTCTCATTTCTTAGAAAGTCACTTTCGTATTTTATTTCAATCAAATGAACGCGAACAAACAGAAAGTTTTTCAATAATTTTCCATCATTTTTCAAAGTTAATAACAAATCTCGACATAAAAAAAGAAAATTTTCAGGAGAAGCCATAAAAGGTAGGAGCGCCATTTATTTGATTTATTTATGTATGTGCGAAGAAGATGATAATATGTCGATGAGATTTTGCAAAATTATTTTAAATTACACATGATGGAATCAGTCTTGCTCTCTCATTTCTTAGAAAGTCACTTTCGTATTTTATTTCAATCAAATGAACGCGAACAAACCGAAAGTTTTTCAATAATTTTCCATCATTTTTCAAAGTTAATAACAAATCTCGACATAAAAAAAGAAAATTTTCAGGAGAAGCAATAAAAGATAGGAGCGCCATTTATCTGATTTATTTATTTATTTATGTATGTGCGGAGAAGATGATAATATGTCGATGAGATTTTGCAAAATTATTTTAAATTACACATGATGGAATCAGTCTTGCTCTCTCATTGCTTAAAGAGTCCTTTTCATATTTTATTTCAATCAAACAATGAACGCGAACAAACCGAAAGTTTTTCAATAATTTTCCATCATTTTTCAAAGTTAATAACAAATCTCGACATAAAAAAAGAAAATTTTCAGGAGAAGCCATAAAAGGTAGGAGCGCCATTTATTTGATTTATTTATGTATGTGCGAAGAAGATGATAATATGTCGATGAGATTTTGCAAAATTATTTTAAATTACACATGATGGAATCAGTCTTGCTCTCTTATTGCT
The DNA here is from genome assembly GCA_964023215.1 of Eledona agricola. Lineage (NCBI taxonomy): Eukaryota > Metazoa > Arthropoda > Insecta > Coleoptera > Tenebrionidae > Eledona > Eledona agricola. Next base: position 16,528,286 of record OZ026862.1, on the reverse strand, counting down.
TAAAGAGTCCTTTTCATATTTTATTTCAATCAAACAATGAACGCGAACAAACCGAAAGTTTTTCAATAATTTTCCATCATTTTTCAAAGTTAATAACAAATCTCGACATAAAAAAAGAAAATTTTCAGGAGAAGCCATAAAAGGTAGGAGCGCCATTTATTTGATTTATTTATGTATGTGCGAAGAAGATGATAATATGTCGATGAGATTTTGCAAAATTATTTTAAATTACACATGATGGAATCAGTCTTGCTCTCTCATTGCTTAAAGAGTCCTTTTCATATTTTATTTCAATCAAACAATGAACCGCGAACAAACCGAAAGTTTTTCAATAATTTTCCATCATTTTTCAAAGTTAATAACAAATCTCGACATAAAAAAAGAAAATTTTCAGGAGAAGCCATAAAAGGTAGGAGCGCCATTTATCTGATTTATTTATTTATTTATGTATGTGCGGAGAAGCTGATAATATGTCGATGAGATTTTGCAAAATTATTTTAAATTACACATGATGGAATCAGTCTTGCTCTCTCATTGCTTAAAGAGTCCTTTTCATATTTTATTTCAATCAAACAATGAACGCGAACAAACCGAAAGTTTTTCAATAATTTTCCATCATTTTTCAAAGTTAATAACAAATCTCGACATAAAAAAAGAAAATTTTTAGGAGAAGCCATAAAAGGTAGGAGCGCCATTTATCTGATTTATTTATTTATTTATGTATGTGCGGAGAAGATGATAATATGTCGATGAGATTTTGCAAAATTATATTAAATTACACATAATGGAATCAATCTTGCTCTCTCTTTTCTTAGAAAGTCACTTTCGTATTTTATTTCAATCAAATGAACGCGAACAAACCGAAAGTTTTTCAATAATTTTCCATCATTTTTCAAAGTTAATAACAAATCTCGACATAAAAAAAGAAAATTTTCAGGAGAAGCCATAAAAGGTAGGAGCGCCATTTATTTGATTTATTTATGTATGTGCGAAGAAGATGATAATATGTCGATGAGATTTTGCAAAATTATATTAAATTACACATAATGGAATCAATCTTGCTCTCTCTTTTCTTAGAAAGTCACTTTCGTATTTTATTTCAATCAAATGAACGCGAACAAACCGAAAGTTTTTCAATAATTTTCCATCATTTTTCAAAGTTAATAACAAATCTCGACATAAAAAAAGAAAATTTTCAGGAGAAGCCATAAAAGGTAGGAGCGCCATTTATCTGATTTATTTATTTATTTATGTATGTGCGGAGAAGATGATAATATGTCGATGAGATTTTGCAAAATTATTTTAAATTACACATAATGGAATCAGTCTTGCTCTCTCATTTCTTAGAAAGTCACTTTCGTATTTTATTTCAATCAAATGAACGCGAACAAACCGAAAGTTTTTCAATAATTTTCCATCATTTTTCAAAGTTAATAACAAATCTCGACATAAAAAAAGAAAATTTTCAGGAGAAGCCATAAAAGGTAGGAGCGCCATTTATTTGATTTATTTATGTATGTGCGAAGAAGATGATAATATGTCGATGAGATTTTGCAAAATTATTTTAAATTACACATGATGGAATCAGTCTTGCTCTCTCATTTCTTAGAAAGTCACTTTCGTATTTTATTTCAATCAAATGAACGCGAACAAACCGAAAGTTTTTCAATAATTTTCCATCATTTTTCAAAGTTAATAACAAATCTCGACATAAAAAAAGAAAATTTTCAGGAGAAGCCATAAAAGGTAGGAGCGCCATTTATTTGATTTATTTATGTATGTGCGAAGAAGATGATAATGTGTCGATGAGATTTTGCAAAATTATTTTAAATTACACATGATGGAATCAGTCTTGCTCTCTCATTTCTTAGAAAGTCACTTTCGTATTTTATTTCAATCAAATGAACGCGAACAAACCGAAAGTTTTTCAATAATTTTCCATCATTTTTCAAAGTTAATAACAAATCTCGACATAAAAAAAGAAAATTTTCAGGAGAAGCCATAAAAGGTAGGAGCGCCATTTATTTGATTTATTTATGTATGTGCGAAGAAGATGATAATATGTCAATGAGATTTTGCAAAATTATTTTAAATTACACATGATGGAATCAGTCTTGCTCTCTCATTTCTTAGAAAGTCACTTTCGTATTTTATTTCAATCAAATGAACGCGAACAAACCGAAAGTTTTTCAATTATTTTCCATCATTTTTCAAAGTTAATAACAAATCTCGACATAAAAAAAGAAAATTTTCAGGAGAAGCCATAAAAGGTAGGAGCGCCATTTATTTGATTTATTTATGTATGTGCGAAGAAGATGATAATGTGTCGATGAGATTTTGCAAAATTATTTTAAATTACACATGATGGAATCAGTCTTGCTCTCTCATTTCTTAGAAAGTCACTTTCGTATTTTATTTCAATCAAATGAACGCGAACAAACCGAAAGTTTTTCAATAATTTTCCATCATTTTTCAAAGTTAATAACAAATCTCGACATAAAAAAAGAAAATTTTCAGGAGAAGCCATAAAAGGTAGGAGCGCCATTTATTTGATTTATTTATGTATGTGCGAAGAAGATGATAATATGTCGATGAGATTTTGCAAAATTATTTTAAATTACACATAATGGAATCAGTCTTGCTCTCTCATTTTTTAGAGAGTCATTTTCGTATTTTATTTCAATCAAACAATGATCGCGAACAAACCGACATTTTTCAATAATTTTCCATCATTTTTCAAAGTTAATAACAAATCTCGACATAAAAAAAGGAAATTTTCATGAGAAGCCTTAAAAGGTAGGAGCGCCATTTATTTGATTCATTTATTTATTTATTTATGTATGTGCGGAGAAGATGATAATATGTCGATGAGATTTTGCAAAATTATTTTAAATTACACATGATGGAATCAGTCTTGCTCTCTCAATTGTTAGAGAGTCATTTTTGTATTTTTTTTAATCAAACAATGAACGCGAACAACTAAAATTTTTCAGTATTTTTCCATCATTTTTCAAAGTTAAGTCAATAACAAATCTCGACATAAAAAAAGAATAATTTCAGGAGAAGCCATAAAAGGTAGGAGCGCCATTTATCTGATTTATTTATTTACTTATGTATGTGCGGAGAAGAGGATAATATGTCGATGAGATTTTGCAAAATTATTTTAAATTACACATGATGGAATCAGTCTTGCTCTCTCATTTCTTAGAGAGTAAATTTAATTTGTAAGAAATAACTTGATGAAACAAGATAATAAATTTATTTTTAATGAAGGAGAAATATCTTGGCATGACATTGTTGTAACATATCAAATTGACAAAAACAGTTTGCTATCACCTTCTATAATTAAAATTACTGGAAAAACATATTTATACAAATAGCTTTCAAAAAATGCGGGTAAAGTACCATATGCTGCGCAAATATTTAGCAATGCCGTGTCAGCTGCTATTTTCACAGCGAAAGCAACGGGATAATTGCAATCGGAAACTACCACCAATACCGCATTGTTTATTGAATTCATTAACAATGTATATATTTAATTGCTTAAACGCTAGAAATATTAAAGATCTTAATCCTTGTCGCAAAGGGGTTGTCGATTTTTAATTTGCTTCCGGAAAAAACATTATTGCTAGCCAAAGAACAAAATTAGAATTTTGAATAAGATAAACAAAAACAAAATAAATATTCACTGCATTGGGGGCAAGCCCGTAACCAGGATTTTTTTTCGGGCTGCGATCCTTCTGCTAAAACTAGACATTGGAATTATGGGAGGATTTAAAGAAAGACGGTAAATTTTTTTTAACTTCGTAAATTAATCAAGATCCTTTAGAAATTGCATTTACGGTAATTAAAGCTAGAGGTGGGTATAATCCCCAACCTCACAACACAAAATGCACATTAGACTTATGGAACCAATTGAAATATGCAATTGTGAAACAGATTACAATAAATACTTATTTTTGAGTGATGACGACGAGAACCAGTCGTGTATTTTAGATTTATTTTAGATGTATTTTAATACATTCTATGATCAAATTTAAAGTGGTGGAAATAATCAGGTCTACGATGCTGAAATTTTTAGAGGACAAATGGCTTCTACCTTGTCATGAAAATCATAAAATAATCATTATTGATCAATTAATAAAAATCAAAATGTTCCGCCAATTAAAATGAATTTAAATTTGAATTTAATTTGAAAAAGATACAAGACGGAAGCGGCCTAAACAAATCTCATAGAAAAATTAACATCTTGTCAAGCCAATGATAACTTCCTGATCACACATTCTAGGGTCCTATTCTTTGATAACTTTGTAGATTCAATATTCAAAAATAGCATAAATCCTTTGTTATCATATTATTTCATTGTTCAATATTTAGTCCAATATGTATTGTGAGAATATCAAGCAAAAGCTTCCTGAGCACCTTGAATATCCTAAGCAAAAGCTTCCTGAGCAACCCGAGAATCCAAAGCAAAAGCTTCCTCAGGAACTTGAATATCCTAAGCAAAAGCTTCCTGAGCAACCCGAGAATCTCGAGCAAAAGCTTCCTGCGCAACCCGAGAATCCCGAGCAAAAGCTTTTTGAGCAACCCGAGAATCTTGAGCAAAAGCTTCCTCAGCAACTTGAATATCCTAAGCAAAAGCTTCCTGAGCAACCCGAGAATCCCGAACAAAAGCTTCCTGAGCAACTTAAATATCCTAAGCAAAAGCTTCCTGAGCAACCCGAGAATCCCGAGCAAAAGCTTCCTGCGCAACCCGAGAATCCCGAGCAAAAGCTTTTTGAGCAACCCGAGAATCTTGAGCAAAAGCTTCCTGCGCAACCCGAGAATCTCGAGCAAAAGCTTCCTGCGCAACCCGAGAATCCCGAGCAAAAGCTTTTTGAGCAACCCGAGAATCTTGAGCAAAAGCTTCCTCAGCAACTTGAATATCCTAAGCAAAAGCTTCCTGAGCAACCCGAGAATCCCGAACAAAAGCTTCCTGAGCAACTTAAATATCCTAAGCAAAAGCTTCCTGAGCAACCCGAGAATCCCGAGCAAAAGCTTCCTGCGCAACCCGAGAATCCCGAGCAAAAGCTTTTTGAGCAACCCGAGAATCTTGAGCAAAAGCTTCCTAAGCAACTTGAATATCCTAAGCAAAAGCTTCCTGAGCAACCCGAGAATCGCGAGCAAAAGCTTCCTGAGCACCTTGAATATCCTAAGCAAAAGCTTCCTGAGCAACCCGAGAATCCGGAGCAAAAGCTTCCTCAGGAACTTGAATATCCTAAGCAAAAGCTTCCTGAGCAACCCGAGAATCTCGTGCAAAAGCTTCCTGAGCAACCCGAGAATCCCGAGCAAAAGCTTCCTGAGCGACCCGAAAATCCTAAGCAAAAGCTTCCTGAGCAACTCGAGAATTTCGAGCAAAAGCTTCCTGAGCAACCCTATTATCCCAAGCAAAAGCTTCCTGAGCAACCCGAGAATCCCGAGCAAAAGCTTCCTGAGCAACGCGAGAATCCCAAACAAAAGCTTCCTGAGCAACTTGAATATCCTAAGCAAAAGCTTCCTGAGCAACCTGAGAATCCCGAGCAAAAGCTTCCTGAGCAACCCGAGAATCCCGAGCAAAAGCTTCCTGAGCAACTTGAATATCCTAAGCAAAAGCTTCCTGAGCAATCCGAGAATCCCGAGCAAAAGCTTCCTGCGCAACCCGAGAATCCCGAGCAAAAGCTTTTTGAGCAACCCGAGAATCTTGAGCAAAAGCTTCCTCAGCAACTTGAATATCCTAAGCAAAAGCTTCCTGAGCAACCTGAGAATCCCGAGCAAAAGCTTCCTGAGCAACCCGAGAATCCCGAGCAAAAGCTTCCTGTGCAACCCGAGAATCCCGAGCAAAAGCTTCCTGAGCAACTTCAATATCCTAAGCAAAAGCTTCCTGAGCAACCCGAGAATCCCGAGCAAAAGCTTCCTGCGCAACCCGAGAATCCCGAGCAAAAGCTTTTTGAGCAACCCGAGAATCTTGAGCAAAAGCTTCCTCAGCAACTTGAATATCCTAAGCAAAAGCTTCCTGAGCAACCCGAGAATCGCGAGCAAAAGCTTCCTGAGCACCTTGAATATCCTAAGCAAAAGCTTCCTGAGCAACCCGAGAATCCAAAGCAAAAGCTTCCTCAGGAACTTGAATATCCTAAGCAAAAGCTTCCTGAGCAACCCGAGAATCTCGAGCAAAAGCTTCCTGCGCAACCCGAGAATCCCGAGCAAAAGCTTTTTGAGCAACCCGAGAATCTTGAGCAAAAGCTTCCTCAGCAACTTGAATATCCTAAGCAAAAGCTTCCTGAGCAACCCGAGAATCCCGAACAAAAGCTTCCTGAGCAACTTAAATATCCTAAGCAAAAGCTTCCTGAGCAACCCGAGAATCCCGAGCAAAAGCTTCCTGCGCAACCCGAGAATCCCGAGCAAAAGCTTTTTGAGCAACCCGAGAATCTTGAGCAAAAGCTTCCTCAGCAACTTGAATATCCTAAGCAAAAGCTTCCTAAGCAACCCGAGAATCCCGAACAAAAGCTTCCTGAGCAACTTAAATATCCTAAGCAAAAGCTTCCTGAGCAACCCGAGAATCCCGAGCAAAAGCTTTTTGAGCAACCCGAGAATCTTGAGCAAAAGCTACCTAAGCAACTTGAATATCCTAAGCAAAAGCTTCCTGAGCAACCCGAGAATCGCGAGCAAAAGCTTCCTGAGCACCTTGAATATCCTAAGCAAAAGCTTTCTGAGCAACCCGAGAATCCGGAGCTAAAGCTTCCTCAGGAACTTGAATATCCTAAGCAAAAGCTTCCTGAGCAACCCGAGAATCTCGTGCAAAAGCTTCCTGAGCAACCCGAGAATCCCGAGCAAAAGCTTCCTGAGCAACCCGAGAATCCCGAGCAAAAGCTTCCTGAGCAACCCTATAATCCCGAGCAAAAGCTTCCTGAGCAACCCGAGAATCCCGAGCAAAAGCTTCCTGAGCAACCCTATAATCCCGAGCAAAAGCTTCCTGAGCAACCCGAGAATCCCGAGCAAAAGCTTCCTGAGCAACCCGAGAATCCCGAGCAAAAGCTTCCTGAGCAACCCTATAATCCCGAGCAAAAGCTTCCTGAGCAACCCGAGAATCCCGAGCAAAAGCTTCCTGAGCAACCCTATAATCCCAAGCAAAAGCTTACTGAGCAACCCGAGAATCCCGAGCAAAAGCTTCCTGAGCAACCCGAGAATCCCGAGCAAAAGCTTCCTGAGCAACCCGAGAATCCCGAGCAAAAGCTTCCTGAGCAACCCGAGAATCCCGAGCAAAAGCTTCCTGAGCAACCCTATATTCCCGGGCAAAAGCTTCGTGAGCAACCAGATAATCCCGAGCAAAAGCTTCCTGAGCAACCCGAGAATCCCGAGCAAAAGCTTCCTGAGCAACCGGAGAATCCCGAGCAAAAGCTTCCTGAGCAACCCTATAATCCCGAGCAAAAGCTTCCTGAGCAACCCGAGAATCCCGAGCAAAAGCTTCCTGAGCAACCCTATAATCCCGAGCAAAAGCTTCCTGAGCAACCCGAGAATCCCGAGCAAAAGCTTCCTGAGCAACCCGAGAATCCCGAGCAAAAGCTTCCTGAGCAACCCTATAATCCCGAGCAAAAGCTTCCTGAGCAACCCTATAATCCCGAGCAAAAGCTTCCTGAGCAACCCGAAAATCCCGAGCAAAAACTTCCTGAGCAACCCGGGAATCCCGAGCAAAAGCTTCCTGAGCAACCCTATAATCCCGAGCAAAAGCTTCCTGGGCAACCCTATAATCTCGAGCAAAAGCTTCCTGAGCAACCCGAAAATCCCGAGCAAAAGCTTCCTGAGCAACCCGAGAATCCCGAGCAAAAGCTTCCTGAGCAACCCGAGCCTCCCGAGCAAAAGCTTCCTGAGCAACCCGAGAATCCCGAGCAAAAGCTTCCTGAGCAACCCGAGATTCGCGAGCAAAAGCTTCCTGAGCAACCCAAGAATCCCGAGCAAAAGCTTCCTGAGCAACTTGAATATCCTAAGCAAAAGCTTCCTGAGCAACCCGAGAATCCCGAGCAAAAGCTTCCTGAGCAACCCGAGAATCCCGAGCAAAAGCTTCCTGAGCAACCCGAGAATCGCGAGCAAAAGCTTCCTGAGCAACCCAAGAATCCCGAGCAAAAGCTTCCTGAGCAACTTGAATATCCTAAGCAAAAGCTTCCTGAGCAACCCGAGAATCCCGAGCAAAAGCTTCCTGAGCAACCCTATAGTCCCGAGCAAAAGCTTCCTGAGCAACCCGAGAGTCCCGAGCAAAAGCTTCCTGAGCAACCCGAGAATCCCGAGCAAAAGCTTCCTGAGCAACCCGAGAATCCCGAGCAAAAGCTTCCTGAGCAACCCTATAATCCCGAGCAAAAGCTTCCTGAGCAACCCGAGAATCCCGAGCAAAAGCTTCCTGAGCAACCCGAGAATCCCGAGCAAAAGCTTCCTGAGCAACCCGAGAATCCCGAGCAAAAGCTTCCTGAGCAACCCTATAATCCCAAGCAAGAGCTTCCTGAGCAACCCGAGAATCCCGAGCAAAAGCTTCCTGAGCAACCCGAGAATCCCGAGCAAAAGCTTCCTGAGCAACCCAAGAATCCCGAGCAAAAGCTTCCTGAGCAACTTGAATATCCTAAGCAAAAGCTTCCTGAGCAACCCGAGAATCCCGAGCAAAAGCTTCCTGAGCAACCCTATAGTCCCGAGCAAAAGCTTCCTGAGCAACCCGAGAGTCCCGAGCAAAAGCTTCCTGAGCAACCCGAGAATCCCGAGCAAAAGCTTCCTGAGCAACCCGAGAATCCCGAGCAAAAGCTTCCTGAGCAACCCTATAATCCCGAGCAAAAGCTTCCTGAGCAACCCGAGAATCCCGAGCAAAAGCTTCCTGAGCAACCCGAGAATCCCGAGCAAAAGCTTCCTGAGCAACCCGAGAATCCCGAGCAAAAGCTTCCTGAGCAACCCTATAATCCCAAGCAAAAGCTTCCTGAGCAACCCGAGAATCCCGAGCAAAAGCTTCCTGAGCAACCCTATAATCCCAAGCAAAAGCTTCCTGAGCAACCCAAGAATCCCGAGCAAAAGCTTCCTGAGCAACCCGAGAATCGCGAGCAAAAGCTTCCTGAGCAACCCAAGAATCCCGAGCAAAAGCTTCCTGAGCAACTTGAATATCCTAAGCAAAAGCTTCCTGAGCAACCCGAGAATCCCGAGCAAAAGCTTCCTGAGCAACCCTATAGTCCCGAGCAAAAGCTTCCTGAGCAACCCGAGAGTCCCGAGCAAAAGCTTCCTGAGCAACCCGAGAATCCCGAGCAAAAGCTTCCTGAGCAACCCGAGAATCCCGAGCAAAAGCTTCCTGAGCAACCCTATAATCCCGAGCAAAAGCTTCCTGAGCAACCCGAGAATCCCGAGCAAAAGCTTCCTGAGCAACCCGAGAATCCCGAGCAAAAGCTTCCTGAGCAACCCGAGAATCCCGAGCAAAAGCTTCCTGAGCAACCCTATAATCCCAAGCAAAAGCTTCCTGAGCAACCCGAGAATCCCGAGCAAAAGCTTCCTGAGCAACCCGAGAATCCCGAGCAAAAGCTTCCTGAGCAACCCGAGAATCCCGAGCAAAAGCTTCCTGAGCAACCCGAGAATCCCGAGCAAAAGCTTCCTGAGCAACCCAAGAATTTCGAGCAAAAGCTTCCTGAGCAACCCGAGAATCCCGAGCAAAAGCTTCCTGAGCAACTTGAATATCCTAAGCAAAAGCTTCCTGAGCAACCCGAGAATCCCGAGCAAAATCTTCCTGAGCAACTTGAATATCCTAAGCAAAAGCTTCCTGAGCAACCCGAGAATCCCGAGCAAAAGCTTCCTGAGCAACCCTATAATCCCGAGCAAAAGCTTCCTGAGCAACCCGAGAATCTCGTGCAAAAGCTTCCTGAGCAACCCGAGAATCCCGAGCAAAAGCTTCCTGAGCAACCCGAGAATCCCGAGCAAAAGCTTCCTGAGCAACCCGAGAATCCCGAGCAAAAGCTTCCTGAGCAACCCTATAATCCCAAGCAAAAGCTTCCTGAGCAACCCGAGAATCCCGAGCAAAAGCTTCCTGAGCAACCCGAGAATCCCGAGCAAAAGCTTCCTGAGCAACCCTATAATCCCAAGCAAAAGCTTCCTGAGCAACCCAAGAATCCCGAGCAAAAGCTTCCTGAGCAACCCGAGAATCGCGAGCAAAAGCTTCCTGAGCAACCCAAGAATCCCGAGCAAAAGCTTCCTGAGCAACTTGAATATCCTAAGCAAAAGCTTCCTGAGCAACCCGAGAATCCCGAGCAAAAGCTTCCTGAGCAACCCTATAGTCCCGAGCAAAAGCTTCCTGAGCAACCCGAGAGTCCCGAGCAAAAGCTTCCTGAGCAACCCGAGAATCCCGAGCAAAAGCTTCCTGAGCAACCCGAGAATCCCGAGCAAAAGCTTCCTGAGCAACCCTATAATCCCGAGCAAAAGCTTCCTGAGCAACCCGAGAATCCCGAGCAAAAGCTTCCTGAGCAACCCGAGAATCCCGAGCAAAAGCTTCCTGAGCAACCCGAGAATCCCGAGCAAAAGCTTCCTGAGCAACCCTATAATCCCAAGCAAAAGCTTCCTGAGCAACCCGAGAATCCCGAGCAAAAGCTTCCTGAGCAACCCGAGAATCCCGAGCAAAAGCTTCCTGAGCAACCCGAGAATCCCGAGCAAAAGCTTCCTGAGCAACCCGAGAATCCCGAGCAAAAGCTTCCTGAGCAACCCAAGAATTTCGAGCAAAAGCTTCCTGAGCAACCCGAGAATCCCGAGCAAAAGCTTCCTGAGCAACCCTATAATCCCGAGCAAAAGCTTCCTGAGCAACCCGAGAATCTCGTGCAAAAGCTTCCTGAGCAACCCGAGAATCCCGAGCAAAAGCTTCCTGAGCAACCCGAGAATCTCGTGCAAAAGCTTCCTGAGCAACCCGAGAATCCCGAGCAAAAGCTTCCTGAGCAACCCGAGAATCTCGTGCAAAAGCTTCCTGAGCAACCCGAGAATCCCGAGCAAAAGCTTCCTGAGCAACCCGAGAATCCCGAGCAAAAGCTTCCTGAGCAACCCGAGAATCCCGAGCAAAAGCTTCCTGAGCAACCCTATAATCCCAAGCAAAAGCTTCCTGAGCAACCCGAGAATCCCGAGCAAAAGCTTCCTGAGCAACCCGAGAATCCCGAGCAAAAGCTTCCTGAGCAACCCTATAATCCCAAGCAAAAGCTTCCTGAGCAACCCAAGAATCCCGAGCAAAAGCTTCCTGAGCAACCCGAGAATCGCGAGCAAAAGCTTCCTGAGCAACCCAAGAATCCCGAGCAAAAGCTTCCTGAGCAACTTGAATATCCTAAGCAAAAGCTTCCTGAGCAACCCGAGAATCCCGAGCAAAAGCTTCCTGAGCAACCCTATAGTCCCGAGCAAAAGCTTCCTGAGCAACCCGAGAGTCCCGAGCAAAAGCTTCCTGAGCAACCCGAGAATCCCGAGCAAAAGCTTCCTGAGCAACCCGAGAATCCCGAGCAAAAGCTTCCTGAGCAACCCTATAATCCCGAGCAAAAGCTTCCTGAGCAACCCGAGAATCCCGAGCAAAAGCTTCCTGAGCAACCCGAGAATCCCGAGCAAAAGCTTCCTGAGCAACCCGAGAATCCCGAGCAAAAGCTTCCTGAGCAACCCTATAATCCCAAGCAAAAGCTTCCTGAGCAACCCGAGAATCCCGAGCAAAAGCTTCCTGAGCAACCCGAGAATCCCGAGCAAAAGCTTCCTGAGCAACCCGAGAATCCCGAGCAAAAGCTTCCTGAGCAACCCGAGAATCCCGAGCAAAAGCTTCCTGAGCAACCCAAGAATTTCGAGCAAAAGCTTCCTGAGCAACCCGAGAATCCCGAGCAAAAGCTTCCTGAGCAACCCTATAATCCCGAGCAAAAGCTTCCTGAGCAACCCGAGAATCTCGTGCAAAAGCTTCCTGAGCAACCCGAGAATCCCGAGCAAAAGCTTCCTGAGCAACCCGAGAATCCCGAGCAAAAGCTTCCTGAGCAACCCGAGAATCCCGAGCAAAAGCTTCCTGAGCAACCCTATAATCCCAAGCAAAAGCTTCCTGAGCAACCCGAGAATCCCGAGCAAAAGCTTCCTGAGCAACCCGAGAATCCCGAGCAAAAGCTTCCTGAGCAACCCTATAATCCCAAGCAAAAGCTTCCTGAGCAACCCAAGAATCCCGAGCAAAAGCTTCCTGAGCAACCCGAGAATCGCGAGCAAAAGCTTCCTGAGCAACCCAAGAATCCCGAGCAAAAGCTTCCTGAGCAACTTGAATATCCTAAGCAAAAGCTTCCTGAGCAACCCGAGAATCCCGAGCAAAAGCTTCCTGAGCAACCCTATAGTCCCGAGCAAAAGCTTCCTGAGCAACCCGAGAGTCCCGAGCAAAAGCTTCCTGAGCAACCCGAGAATCCCGAGCAAAAGCTTCCTGAGCAACCCGAGAATCCCGAGCAAAAGCTTCCTGAGCAACCCTATAATCCCGAGCAAAAGCTTCCTGAGCAACCCGAGAATCCCGAGCAAAAGCTTCCTGAGCAACCCGAGAATCCCGAGCAAAAGCTTCCTGAGCAACCCGAGAATCCCGAGCAAAAGCTTCCTGAGCAACCCTATAATCCCAAGCAAAAGCTTCCTGAGCAACCCGAGAATCCCGAGCAAAAGCTTCCTGAGCAACCCGAGAATCCCGAGCAAAAGCTTCCTGAGCAACCCGAGAATCCCGAGCAAAAGCTTCCTGAGCAACCCGAGAATCCCGAGCAAAAGCTTCCTGAGCAACCCAAGAATTTCGAGCAAAAGCTTCCTGAGCAACCCGAGAATCCCGAGCAAAAGCTTCCTGAGCAACCCTATAATCCCGAGCAAAAGCTTCCTGAGCAACCCGAGAATCTCGTGCAAAAGCTTCCTGAGCAACCCGAGAATCCCGAGCAAAAGCTTCCTGAGCAACCCGAGAATCTCGTGCAAAAGCTTCCTGAGCAACCCGAGAATCCCGAGCAAAAGCTTCCTGAGCAACTTGAATATCCTAAGCAAAAGCTTCCTGAGCAACCCGAGAATCCCGAGCAAAATCTTCCTGAGCAACTTGAATATCCTAAGCAAAAGCTTCCTGAGCAACCCGAGAATCCCGAGCAAAAGCTTCCTGAGCAACCCTATAATCCCGAGCAAAAGCTTCCTGAGCAACCCGAGAATCTCGTGCAAAAGCTTCCTGAGCAACCCGAGAATCCCGAGCAAAAGCTTCCTGAGCAACCCGAGAATCCCGAGCAAAAGCTTCCTGAGCAACCCTATAATCCCAAGCAAAAGCTTCCTGAGCAACCCGAGAATCCCGAGCAAAAGCTTCCTGAGCAACCCGAGAATCCCGAGCAAAAGCTTCCTGAGCAACCCTATAATCCCAAGCAAAAGCTTCCTGAGCAACCCGAGAATCTCGTGCAAAAGCTTCCTGAGCAACCCGAGAATCCCGAGCAAAAGCTTCCTGAGCAACCCGAGAATCCCGAGCAAAAGCTTCCTGAGCAACCCGAGAATCCCGAGCAAAAGCTTCCTGAGCAACCCTATATTCCCGAGCAAAAGCTTCCTGAGCAACCCGAGAATCTCGTGCAAAAGCTTCCTGAGCAACCCGAGAATCCCGAGCGAAAGCTTCCTGAGCAACCCGAGAATCCCGAGCAAAAGCTTCCTGAGCAACCCGAAAATCCCGAGCAAAAGCTTCCTGAGCAACCCGAGAATCCCGAGCAAAAGCTTCCTGAGCAACTTGAATATCCTAAGCAAAAGCTTCCTGAGCAACCCGAGAATCCCGAGCAATCCCGAGCAAAAGCTTCCTGAGCAACCCGAGAATCCCGAGCAAAAGCTTCCTGAGCAACCCGAGAATCCCGAGCAAAAGCTTCCTGAGCAACCCGAGAATCCCGAGCAAAAGCTTCCTGAGCAACCCTATAATCCCGAGCAAAAGCTTCCTGAGCAACCCGAAAATCCCGAGCAAAAGCTTCCTGAGCAACACGAGAATCCCGAGCAAAAGCTTCCTGAGCAACCCGAGAATCGCGAGCAAAAGCTTCCTGAGCAACCCGAAAATCCCGAGCAAAAGCTTCCTGAGCAACCCTATAATCCCGAGCAAAAGTTTCCTGAGCAACCCGAAAATCCCGAGCAAAAGCTTCCTGAGCAACCCGAGAATCCCGAGCAAAAGCTTCCTGAGCAACCCTATAATCCCAAGCAAAAGCTTCCTGAGCAACCCGAGAATCCCGAGCAAAAGCTTCCTGAGCAACCCGAGAATCCCGAGCAAAAGCTTCCTGAGCAACCCTATAATCCCAAGCAAAAGCTTCCTGAGCAACCCGAGAATCTCGTGCAAAAGCTTCCTGAGCAACCCGAGAATCCCGAGCAAAAGCTTCCTGAGCAACCCTATAATCCCAAGCAAAAGCTTCCTGAGCAACCCGAGAATCTCGTGCAAAAGCTTCCTGAGCAACCCGAAAATCCCGAGCAAAAGCTTCCTGAGCAACACGAGAATCCCGAGCAAAAGCTTCCTGAGCAACCCGAGAATCCCGAGCAAAAGCTTCCTGAGCAACCCTATAATCCCAAGCAAAAGCTTCCTGAGCAACCCGAGAATCCCGAGCAAAAGCTTCCTGAGCAACCCGAGAATCCCGAGCAAAAGCTTCCTGAGCAACCCTATAATCCCAAGCAAAAGCTTCCTGAGCAACCCGAGAATCTCGTGCAAAAGCTTCCTGAGCAACCCGAGAATCCCGAGCAAAAGCTTCCTGAGCAACCCGAGAATCCCGAGCAAAAGCTTCCTGAGCAACCCGAGAATCCCGAGCAAAAGCTTCCTGAGCAACCCTATATTCCCGAGCAAAAGCTTCCTGAGCAACCCGAGAATCTCGTGCAAAAGCTTCCTGAGCAACCCGAGAATCCCGAGCGAAAGCTTCCTGAGCAACCCTATAATCCCGAGCAAAAGCTTCCTGAGCAACCCGAAAATCCCGAGCAAAAGCTTCCTGAGCAACCCGAGAATCCCGAGCAAAAGCTTCCTGAGCAACCCTATAATCCCAAGCAAAAGCTTCCTGAGCAACCCGAGAATCCCGAGCAAAAGCTTCCTGAGCAACCCGAGAATCCCGAGCAAAAGCTTCCTGAGCAACCCTATAATCCCAAGCAAAAGCTTCCTGAGCAACCCGAGAATCTCGTGCAAAAGCTTCCTGAGCAACCCGAGAATCCCGAGCAAAAGCTTCCTGAGCAACCCGAGAATCCCGAGCAAAAGCTTCCTGAGCAACCCGAGAATCCCGAGCAAAAGCTTCCTGAGCAACCCTATATTCCCGAGCAAAAGCTTCCTGAGCAACCCGAGAATCTCGTGCAAAAGCTTCCTGAGCAACCCGAGAATCCCGAGCGAAAGCTTCCTGAGCAACCCGAGAATCCCGAGCAAAAGCTTCCTGAGCAACCCGAGAATCCCGAGCAAAAGCTTCCTGAGCAACCCGAGAATCCCGAGCAAAAGCTTCCTGAGCAACCCTATAATCCCGAGCAAAAGCTTCCTGAGCAACCCGAAAATCCCGAGCAAAAGCTTCCTGAGCAACACGAGAATCCCGAGCAAAAGCTTCCTGAGCAACCCGAGAATCGCGAGCAAAAGCTTCCTGAGCAACCCGAGAATCCCGAGCAAAAGCTTCCTGAGCAACTTGAATATCCTAAGCAAAAGCTTCCTGAGCAACCCGAGCCTCCCGAGCAAAAGCTTCCTGAGCAACCCGAGAATCCCGAGCAAAAGCTTCCTGAGCAACCCGAGAATCCCGAGCAAAAGCTTCCTGAGCAACCCGAGAATCCCGAGCAAAAGCTTCCTGAGCAACCCGAGAATCCCGAGCAAAAGCTTCCTGAGCAACCCTATAATCCCAAGCAAAAGCTTCCTGAGCAACCCGAGAATCCCGAGCAAAAGCTTCCTGAGCAACTTGAATATCCTAAGCAAAAGCTTCCTGAGCAACCCGAGAATCCCGAGCAAAAGCTTCCTGAGCAACCCTATAATCCCGAGCAAAAGCTTCTTCAGCAACCCGAGAATCTCGTGCAAAAGCTTCCTGAGCAACCCGAGAATCCCGAGCAAAAGCTTCCTGAGCAACTTGAATATCCTAAGCAAAAGCTTCCTGAGCAACCCGAGAATCCCGAGCAATCCCGAGCAAAAGCTTCCTGAGCAACCCGAGAATCCCGAGCAAAAGCTTCCTGAGCAACCCGAGAATCCCGAGCAAAAGCTTCCTGAGCAACCCGAGAATCCCGAGCAAAAGCTTCCTGAGCAACCCTATAATCCCGAGCAAAAGCTTCCTGAGCAACCCGAAAATCCCGAGCAAAAGCTTCCTGAGCAACACGAGAATCCCGAGCAAAAGCTTCCTGAGCAACCCGAGAATCGCGAGCAAAAGCTTCCTGAGCAACCCGAGAATCCCGAGCAAAAGCTTCCTGAGCAACTTGAATATCCTAAGCAAAAGCTTCCTGAGCAACCCGAGCCTCCCGAGCAAAAGCTTCCTGAGCAACCCGAGAATCCCGAGCAAAAGCTTCCTGAGCAACCCGAGAATCCCGAGCAAAAGCTTCCTGAGCAACCCGAGAATCCCGAGCAAAAGCTTCCTGAGCAACCCGAGAATCCCGAGCAAAAGCTTCCTGAGCAACCCTATAATCCCAAGCAAAAGCTTCCTGAGCAACCCGAGAATCCCGAGCAAAAGCTTCCTGAGCAACTTGAATATCCTAAGCAAAAGCTTCCTGAGCAACCCGAGAATCCCGAGCAAAAGCTTCCTGAGCAACCCTATAATCCCGAGCAAAAGCTTCTTCAGCAACCCGAGAATCTCGTGCAAAAGCTTCCTGAGCAACCCGAGAATCCCGAGCAAAAGCTTCCTGAGCAACCCGAGAATCCCGAGCAAAAGCTTCCTGAGCAACCCGAGAATCCCGAGCAAAAGCTTCCTGAGCAACCCGAGAATCCCGAGCAAAAGCTTCCTGAGCAACCCGAGAATCCCGAGCAAAAGCTTCCTGAGCAACCCGAGAATCCCGAGCAAAAGCTTCCTGAGCAACCCGAGAATCCCGAGCAAAAGCTTCCTGAGCAACTTGAATATCCTAAGCAAAAGCTTCCTGAGCAACCTGAGAATCCCGAGCAAAAGCTTCCTGAGCAACCCGAGAATCCCGAGCAAAAGCTTCCTGAGCAACCCGAGAATCCCGAGCAAAAGCTTCCTGAGCAACCCTATAATACCAAGCAAAAGCTTCCTGAGCAACCCGAGAATCCCGAGCAAAAGCTTCCTGAGCAACCCGAGAATCCCGAGCAAAAGCTTCCTGAGCAACCCGAGAATCCCGAGCAAAAGCTTCCTGAGCAACCCTATATTCCCGAGCAAAAGCTTCCTGAGCAACCCGAGAATCTCGTGCAAAAGCTTCCTGAGCAACCCGAGAATCCCGAGCGAAAGCTTCCTGAGCAACCCTATAATCCCGAGCAAAAGCTTCCTGAGCAACCCGAAAATCCCGAGCAAAAGCTTCCTGAGCAACCCGAGAATCCCGAGCAAAAGCTTCCTGAGCAACCCTATAATCCCAAGCAAAAGCTTCCTGAGCAACCCGAGAATCCCGAGCAAAAGCTTCCTGAGCAACCCGAGAATCCCGAGCAAAAGCTTCCTGAGCAACCCTATAATCCCAAGCAAAAGCTTCCTGAGCAACCCGAGAATCTCGTGCAAAAGCTTCCTGAGCAACCCGAGAATCCCGAGCAAAAGCTTCCTGAGCAACTTGAATATCCTAAGCAAAAGCTTCCTGAGCAACCCGAGAATCCCGAGCAATCCCGAGCAAAAGCTTCCTGAGCAACCCGAGAATCCCGAGCAAAAGCTTCCTGAGCAACCCGAGAATCCCGAGCAAAAGCTTCCTGAGCAACCCGAGAATCCCGAGCAAAAGCTTCCTGAGCAACCCTATAATCCCGAGCAAAAGCTTCCTGAGCAACCCGAAAATCCCGAGCAAAAGCTTCCTGAGCAACACGAGAATCCCGAGCAAAAGCTTCCTGAGCAACCCGAGAATCGCGAGCAAAAGCTTCCTGAGCAACCCGAGAATCCCGAGCAAAAGCTTCCTGAGCAACTTGAATATCCTAAGCAAAAGCTTCCTGAGCAACCCGAGCCTCCCGAGCAAAAGCTTCCTGAGCAACCCGAGAATCCCGAGCAAAAGCTTCCTGAGCAACCCGAGAATCCCGAGCAAAAGCTTCCTGAGCAACCCGAGAATCCCGAGCAAAAGCTTCCTGAGCAACCCTATAATCCCAAGCAAAAGCTTCCTGAGCAACCCGAGAATCCCGAGCAAAAGCTTCCTGAGCAACTTGAATATCCTAAGCAAAAGCTTCCTGAGCAACCCGAGAATCCCGAGCAAAAGCTTCCTGAGCAACCCTATAATCCCGAGCAAAAGCTTCTTCAGCAACCCGAGAATCTCGTGCAAAAGCTTCCTGAGCAACCCGAGAATCCCGAGCAAAAGCTTCCTGAGCAACCCGAGAATCCCGAGCAAAAGCTTCCTGAGCAACCCGAGAATCCCGAGCAAAAGCTTCCTGAGCAACCCGAGAATCCCGAGCAAAAGCTTCCTGAGCAACCCGAGAATCCCGAGCAAAAGCTTCCTGAGCAACCCGAGAATCCCGAGCAAAAGCTTCCTGAGCAACTTGAATATCCTAAGCAAAAGCTTCCTGAGCAACCTGAGAATCCCGAGCAAAAGCTTCCTGAGCAACCCGAGAATCCCGACCAAAAGCTTCCTGAGCAACCCGAGCCTCCCGAGCAAAAGCTTCCTGAGCAACCCGAGAATCCCGAGCAAAAGCTTCCTGAGCAACCCGAGAATCCCGAGCAAAAGCTTCCTGAGCAACCCGAGCCTCCCGAGCAAAAGCTTCCTGAGCAACCCGAGAATCCCGAGCAAAAGCTTCCTGAGCAACCCGAGAATCCCGAGCAAAAGCTTCCTGAGCAACCCAAGAATCCCGAGCAAAAGCTTCCTGAGCAACCCGAGAATCCCGAGCAAAAGCTTCCTGAGCAACTTGAATATCCTAAGCAAAAGCTTCCTGAGCAACCCGAGAATCCCGAGCAAAAGCTTCCTGAGCAACTTGAATATCCTAAGCAAAAGCTTCCTGAGCAACCCGAGAATCTCGTGCAAAAGCTTCCTGAGCAACCCGAGAATCCCGAGCAAAAGCTTCCTGAGCAACCCTATAATCCCGAGCAAAAGCTTCCTGAGCAACCCGAGAATCCCGAGCAAAAGCTTCCTGAGCAACCCTATAATCCCGAGCAAAAGCTTCCTGAGCAACCCTATAATCCCGAGCAAAAGCTTCCTGAACAACCCGAAAATCCCGAGCAAAAGCTTTCTGAGCAACCCGAGAATCCCGAGCAAAAGCTTCCTGAGCAACCCGAAAATCGCGAGCAAAAGCTTCCTGAGCAACCCGAGAATCCCGAGCAAAAGCTTCCTGAGCAACTTGAATATCCTAAGCAAAAGCTTCCTGAGCAACCCGAGAATCCCGAGCAAAAGCTTCCTGAGCAACCCGAGAATCCCGAGCAAAAGCTTCCTGAGCAACCCGAGCCTCCCGAGCAAAAGCTTCCTGAGCAACCCGAGAATCCCGAGCAAAAGCTTCCTGAGCAACTTGAATATCCTAAGCAAGAGCTTCATGAGCAACCCGAGAATCCCGAGCAAAAGCTTCCTGAGCAACCCGAGCCTCCCGAGCAAAAGCTTCCTGAGCAACCCGAGCCTCCCGAGCAAAAGCTTCCTGAGCAACCTGAGAATCCCGAGCAAAAGCTTCCTGAGCAACCCGAGAATCCCGAGCAAAAGCTTCCTGAGCAACCCAAGAATCCCGAGCAAAAGCTTCCTGAGCAACCCGAGAATCCCGAGCAAAAGCTTCCTGAGCAACTTGAATATCCTAAGCAAAAGCTTCCTGAGCAACCCGAGAATCCCGAGCAAAAGCTTCCTGAGCAACTTGAATATCCTAAGCAAAAGCTTCCTGAGCAACCCGAGAATCTCGTGCAAAAGCTTCCTGAGCAACCCGAGAATCCCGAGCAAAAGCTTCCTGAGCAACCCTATAATCCCGAGCAAAAGCTTCCTGAACAACCCGAAAATCCCGAGCAAAAGCTTTCTGAGCAACCCGAGAATCCCGAGCAAAAGCTTCCTGAGCAACCCGAAAATCGCGAGCAAAAGCTTCCTGAGCAACCCGAGAATCCCGAGCAAAAGCTTCCTTAGCAACTTGAATATCCTAAGCAAAAGCTTCCTGAGCAACCCGAGAATCCCGAGCAAAAGCTTCCTGAGCAACCCGAGAATCCCGAGCAAAAGCTTCCTGAGCAACCCGAGCCTCCCGAGCAAAAGCTTCCTGAGCAACCTGAGAATCCCGAGCAAAAGCTTCCTGAGCAACCCGAGAATCCCGAGCAAAAGCTTCCTGAGCAACCCAAGAATCCCGAGCAAAAGCTTCCTGAGCAACCCGAGAATCCCGAGCAAAAGCTTCCTGAGCAACTTGAATATCCTAAGCAAAAGCTTCCTGAGCAACCCGAGAATCCCGAGCAAAAGCTTCCTGAGCAACTTGAATATCCTAAGCAAAAGCTTCCTGAGCAACCCGAGAATCTCGTGCAAAAGCTTCCTGAGCAACCCGAGAATCCCGAGCAAAAGCTTCCTGAGCAACCCTATAATCCCGAGCAAAAGCTTCCTGAACAACCCGAAAATCCCGAGCAAAAGCTTTCTGAGCAACCCGAGAATCCCGAGCAAAAGCTTCCTGAGCAACCCGAAAATCGCGAGCAAAAGCTTCCTGAGCAACCCGAGAATCCCGAGCAAAAGCTTCCTGAGCAACTTGAATATCCTAAGCAAAAGCTTCCTGAGCAACCCGAGAATCCCGAGCAAAAGCTTCCTGAGCAACCCGAGAATCCCGAGCAAAAGCTTCCTGAGCAACCCGAGCCTCCCGAGCAAAAGCTTCCTGAGCAACCTGAGAATCCCGAGCAAAAGCTTCCTGAGCAACCCGAGAATCCCGAGCAAAAGCTTCCTGAGCAACCCAAGAATCCCGAGCAAAAGCTTCCTGAGCAACCCGAGAATCCCGAGCAAAAGCTTCCTGAGCAACTTGAATATCCTAAGCAAAAGCTTCCTGAGCAACCCGAGAATCCCGAGCAAAAGCTTCCTGAGCAACTTGAATATCCTAAGCAAAAGCTTCCTGAGCAACCCGAGAATCTCGTGCAAAAGCTTCCTGAGCAACCCGAGAATCCCGAGCAAAAGCTTCCTGAGCAACCCTATAATCCCGAGCAAAAGCTTCCTGAACAACCCGAAAATCCCGAGCAAAAGCTTTCTGAGCAACCCGAGAATCCCGAGCAAAAGCTTCCTGAGCAACCCGAAAATCGCGAGCAAAAGCTTCCTGAGCAACCCGAGAATCCCGAGCAAAAGCTTCCTGAGCAACTTGAATATCCTAAGCAAAAGCTTCCTGAGCAACCCGAGAATCCCGAGCAAAAGCTTCCTGAGCAACCCGAGAATCCCGAGCAAAAGCTTCCTGAGCAACCCGAGCCTCCCGAGCAAAAGCTTCCTGAGCAACCCGAGAATCCCGAGCAAAAGCTTCCTGAGCAACCCGAGAATCCCGAGCAAAAGCTTCCTGAGCAACCCGAGAATCCCGAGCAAAAGCTTCCTGAGCAACCCGAGAATCCCGAGCAAAAGCTTCCTGAGCAACCCGAGAATCCCGAGCAAAAGCTTCCTGAGCAACTTGAATATCCTAAGCAAAAGCTTCCTGAGCAACCCGAGAATCCCGAGCAAAAGCTTCCTGAGCAACCCGAGAATCCCGAGCAAAAGCTTCCTAAGCAACTTGAATATCCTAAGCAAAAGCTTCTTGATAGAGATCTTTCCAATATATAATCAATGCTTCTACCTATATTTTTTTCGTTGCCAATTAACGAAGTTTTATATGATTTAAAAAAGTAGAAATACGTTCAGTCTGTGGGCATAAATTTACGCATGCGCATTATCTACTATTTATTGTTCATTTTCTGTGTAAACTCTGGAATATATTGCAATATAAAGAGAAATCGAAGCAATTGATCTATAATATAAAAAATGTAGCCAATTTAACGGGTAAAATAGAATTATAGGAAAATAAAAATTTATTTAAAGCTTGTACAAATCTTGCTATATATTTTAACTATGGCCGGCATACGACGTGTTATGTAACTATTTGACATTTGACAGTTATTTAACTTAGTTTTTGTTTATTCTTAAACAGTAAACAAAACTACATAAAGCAATATATAATACACTAAAAATGACTGTGTCCAAAGGCAAACGAATTTACTCATTTCCTACACATTCCAGAAATAGTTCCGATGTGGAGTCCTTGCAGTGTGTAGTCATATGGTATGATGCAATAAACACAATTATTCATGTTTTTCAATTTTTAGAGCCAGCAGCACCTCGGCGAGCGACTCCGAATCGTTAAACAACGATCCCCACGCTGTGAGACGCCCTTTTATACCCTCAGTATTTAAAAACGCAAATTTTGAAGAACTGCTTATTTTAAAAAAGAATTCTGGTAAAAGGAAACAGAGAAGATACCAGAATCGTTCGTATATATATATCTCTAGTTTGTAAGAGAATATAAACAGTTTTGTTGGTATAGGTTGTCAATTACAAACCCTAGCAGAAGAGGATGACTATGAAGATGGCTCTGTTATCATGGAGCCATATAAAGGGCCCTTTACTAGATTATTGCAAAATGAAACAGCCTTAAATCTGTGGAATGCGTTCGTGGAAAAATCAGAAGAAGAACAGGAACAATTCATGAAAACTTACTCACATGAAACTAGTACGAAAAATGAGCCACACAAAGATAAAATCGTTCCAAAGTTGTCAGCTAAAATAAAGCGCATATTTAAAATAAAAAAGAATTTGTGCATGGATCAGGTGAAGAAGTTGGAGGATTGTGTGACTGGTTTTTTTCAGTCAACTCCAAACGGGGTGTTTGAAACATCTCCAGCTTCTTCATTTGAACGTTTGCTTGTCTGCACCATTGCGTATTACCACCAGTTAAAAGCTGAAGGTAAATGACAATTTTGTGACTTTTGTATGTTCAATTTAACGTCTTGTAGTGCTGTCCTCAAAAGAAGGGGTGAGAAAAATTGTAGTGCGCAATTACAATTTGGGAGAGAAATGGACTCCTGCCGAGGAAAAACTTGTGGATTTCGTTGCTTACTTACGCAATACTGTGCATATTTAGTTACGCACGATCTATTGTTTTTATTTTTTTGAGATTTTTATCATGTGTTTGTACAAATAAACGTTTTTTTACATTGAGAAGAAGTTTGAAATCCAATTGAATATGTAATAAGACGCCACAGAAATGGAATGAGTTTAATTTGAACAACAAATACAATAAAATGGGTTCATGTTTTTGAGTAATATTACTTCAAATCACATATGATACAATATAAAAATATGTGTCAAGTCATGTATTTACATGGACTATTTTAAGAGTTGGAAAAACATTCAGTTCGACACAGAATTCAATCAGCTACCACCGGTGTTACTTTGTAGGTGATTCGGAGCGTCTGCAAACATAACTTTGAGTTTGTACGCTTCGGCCACTAACAAACTAATTTGAGAACTTGTCCAACATTGAGTAGGAAGATTTTGCAGTAACAATAACAGTCCTTGGAAATCGTTTTGGCGTATTAGATCGTCTTTCCAATATAGAAGAAAAGAAGCACAGACGTAGAGTTGGAAAGAAGCAAAACAGTCGCTTTCTGCTAAATAAGTGTCCCACAACCTGATCGTACACCGCAACGGAAGCTCTCGCGTTAACAAATTGTTTAACCACCGAAAAGAAAACTGCAAATAACTAACACTGTGTTGTTTGAGGTGGCGATGGAGAGTTTCATCGACTCGTTTGATCAATTCCTCTAACTGGAGCACCTTGCGTTGTATCCCTACTTGTGCGAAAACGTAATTATCTTGAATTCCATCCAAAAACTTGGAAAGACACCAAAACGAGTCGGCTTCGATAATTTTTCTCTGAACTTCGCTCAACATATCAACGTGATAAGTCTCAAATGCTTGATTACCCTGTATAAATTCTTGTAAAAATACCACATAAAAAGGTGTCACTAAATCATTAATCCCTTGAACGTAACCAGAAGCAGGATGTCTAATAGACCAAATAAACAAAATTCGCTCAAACATAATTTGTACGGTCTTCTGTTGAAAAAGAGGAATCGAAGGATTCATTCTTGGCACATCTATAGAGATCTGATGCTGAATATCACGATTGGTCTCATCATGTTCTGCATAATAATATTTATCAACTAAATTCCAATAGTCGTGTCTTTTTCGCTCCAACACGCCGTTACGTCGTTCCAAATTAATCGGAAGATAACCCGATAACAAGCGCCAAGTAATCGCGCGGACTTTTACAGGAATGCCTGACCAGCTCAGCTTGCACAATTCGGGCAAACTGGGCGGGTTTGCAAGCACGCTTTCAAAACGTTCCAACTTGGACTCGCTGTCTTCGTCCTGGGGCGGATTCCAACATCGGAGTTGTTGTGGTCTGCCCGGTATTCGGCTGCTTCGCATGTATTCTTGTTCATGACTTGCAGTCGTTGCATCTCTGTCATTTGCACTTGGAGTGTCTGTGCTGTTACGATGGCTGTTTAGGACGTTAAGGGCGGCGGATTGTGATACTTTTTTCGATATTTTCGTGCCTGAAAGACGGCTGTTACGATACGTGGGAGTGGTAGTGAGTCACTCACTTTCCAGGCCTGATACGATGCAGAAGTCGTCATCGTCCATCTCCCAAGCATCGCTCACTGAGGCTTGGAAGTCCTGGAACGATGTACTACCTACTATTTTTGGTTTTACGCCGCTTTTTACATCCTTTTTAGGGCTGGGACTACGAAATACGTAAAAATTGCCAGTTTTTTGGAGGGGTTCGGGTTACGTACCGACCGGGCACGGTTTTGCTGTTTTTCTTCCAAAATGATGTTCTATCATTATCCAGACTTCTCGAACTGTCCATTGTTAGAGTTTTAACGGAATTGGAGACCGATTATCCATAATTTTCCTCAAAGCGGAGTTGACAACTTTGAGGTTACGTTCAACCCGACATGTCAACAAACATGGCAACCATAGACAAGAGAGAGAATAGATGGTCCACTCTCCCTATTCTTTCTAAATATTATTTATAGTGTCATCTGTTAGGATCTCCTAAAAGTTTCGTTCAAACACCCGTATGAGTACAGAAACCTGTACAGCTTAAGGCGCGCAATTTAATATTTTCGTGCTTTTTGGTTTTTAATTTTTCATTGATTAATATAAAACAATGTACATTTAAAACTGCTTTATTTATAAATTCACCAAAATAGAATTACAGTTTCTTAACATAGAACATACAAACAAAAACGGAAACTCAAGATGCCCCGTTATAACATTATTGCACTTTATTTCATTGCATACATTAATACTGTTATAATAAAATTTTAATTATAATACAAAATAACAAAATAAAATATATACACAACTTACTATGCCTTCGAACGAACACAACACCGTTTCACTTTTTTAAATGAAATAATTGTCCGAAATAAATTAAACACTAAACCACAGCACTAAACTAAAAAACACTATTTAATAATTATAAAACTATATTATTAAAATAAAAACAAATCAAACACCCCAACAAAAGAAAAATCATATTAGACGCTGCCAGTTCACATCGCTAACTCGAATGGTACGAGATAAAACAAAGTCATAACAAAACCAGGTAAGCGTGAACCAGCAGCTCTTGGTGTCATCTGTTGGTTTCTCCTGTAAGCTTATTTTATTTAGAAAGATAGCATAGAGTGCGCACCCCATGATGGCAACGTCAAAATATATTACGTCACCAAATCTGATTTGGTCTAATAAAATTAAAAACATAATCCACGGAGATTAAGCTCTCAGAGATTACCGAAAACATTGATTTAACGAGGAAATTTCAAGTTGCTTTATTAAATTAACGGCAACTTTTAGTTCGATTCAGTATTCTCTACTCTCACACCTCTAACTTCACGTGTCATAGTCAGCTGTTCACGACACAGGTAGTCTCGTTTTTTCTAAAAACATTTCAAATACTAAAATGTTTGCAGTGTTTTCCACTTAGCTGACTGTAGAAAATGCTTCAATTGTAATTTTTAACTTCGTATTCCTTTTGCTTGAATTGAACTTTGTTTTGTATTGTTGTAATCTTCCCGCATTTTTACGAGGAAACAATGCAAAGATAAACAGATAGTCCGTGAAAACAATAAGAAGCAGAAATAAAAACAAGTAAAAAAGATTAACGACGTTACAGGTCCAGACAATTAATAAAAGGGCGACATTTCGGCGAATCGTTTTCATCCCCGTAAACTTTTGACGTCACATGTTAAAAGTCACAACCACGCACGCGGCAACGGTTCATTATAAACCAATCATTTTTAATTATGAACTTTTGGAAACTTAATTTATGTAATAATAAAACATTAGGTATCATTATCAGCTAATACAATAACGAATAGAAATACAGACACAATGGCCTGAAAAGTCAGTTTTGGTTGCTTCCAGCAACGGTCACCATATTTTCCATTTATTAATTATTTATCAGACTGATGCACATGTTTGCGTAGGTCTTTGAAACGAGTTTTGTATAGATAATTGTTTCATTGACTTGGACCTTACTCATTTGTAAGTACATTAAATGAAACACGATAAATTGTAGTGGGAAAGCAGTCGAGTTTCGTTAATTATTCTAACAACTACCTACGGTTTTTATCAAACTTTAAATAGTGCATCAATTTTATTATCATCGATTATAAGGCTGTAGACTGCTCAAGTTCGTACACTCTTCAGTTGTGGGTAAATAAATAGGAGAGAGTACTCAATATATCGAGGTTAGTCGGTACTTTCTTCAACTTTTACCAAAACAGTTTCAGTAGTTTATAAACAGCCGCGTATCTAACATAATTAATTCACGTTGTTTTTGTTATTCGCCAAATTTGTCGATTATGTGTGTGTCATCAGTGTGTTTACATCTTTTTTAGTGATTATTCCCCTCAATACCAATGGCCTCTTATTCTGATAATGAAGATGTGGAGGAGCAGGACTGGGACGAGGTAACATTTCACGTTTGATTTAATATTTCATTATTTGCCATACAAGTTTTGAAAACAAATTAAAAATTAAATTGCTTGCAAAACACATTTTTATAGGGAACGTTTTAACAAAGAGAACTTATTGTTTCAATATTTTTGCACCGTGAAGGTCGCTCGTTAACGCTAAGTTTAATCTTAAATATACACCAATCAAACTTGTGATTACATATTAAAAGTAAAAACAGCACAAATTTCAACCACTCAGCTGGATTTTATCTTAAGTCGGACGAAAAACAGACAGAAGATCAGAAACAATGTTCATTGAATGTAAATTTGAAGTGTTGAAAGTAAAACCGTGGGTTGTAGCTTGTCAAATAACTTTTCCATTCGCTTCATTTGACAAATGGTTGGCTAGCCAAATAAACAATAACTTTCTTGCACAAATTCATTTACAGTTCGAAGATGCTGTCAACGAAATTGACCTTCCAACGTAAGTCTTCAAATTTCGATATCGCTCGTTGGTTAATTTGAAATACGTTTTTAGTCCCAACACCGACATGACTTTAGACCGCGCAATCGAAGAAGGTCAAAGAGCCATAAATTATTTTTTTAACAATAAGTTTCTAGAAGCAAAAAACCTAATGTCTCCGTAGTAAGTGACTGGAGAAACGATTTCACTTGTAGTTGTAAAAAAAACTAATTTCAGTGCTTCTGCTAGTATTTATCACGCTTTGGGGCATTCGGTATTCCTTTTTCTCGAAGCAATATTAACGTTTGAACACAAATCGATTGTCGGTGCATCGGCAGCTCTCAAACACGCTCTTCGTGTGTGCAATAAGCACCGAAGGAAAAATACAATAGGAGAGTCTTTGGGGAAAATGGTGAAAAGAAGTAATTTCGAGCAGTATTCCGAACAAGAAGCCCACGCCGAGCTCTGCCATGCCGAGTGCCTTTTACTCAAATCAATGCTTACGTTCATGGAAGACGAAACTTTGAGCAGTTTTATCAAAGCTGGAATTAAAATTCGCTCCTGCTACAATTCCTACAAGTAAAACTAACTTCCGCAGTTAAATAACTTTTTCTAAATCATTATTTACTTCCCTTAGACATTGTCAACAAATTATGATAAAAAGTCAATGGAACAACAGTACCTCAAAAGTTCATTTCGAAAGCGGTGTTAAAATGGGGATTGGTACTTTCAACTTGATGATTTCTTTATTACCATCGCGTGTGATAAAATTGCTGGAGTTCATAGGTTTTTCAGGAAATAAAGTAAAATAAAAGTTACATGGATTGTTGTATATTTAACGAATTGGTTTTAGCAATTGGGCCTGAGCGATTTAATTGAAGGGTACAAAACGGACGGAATTCGACAGATTTTATGCATGATGACTCTCCTAGGTTACAATTTGATCGTCATGTACGTTTTAACTCACCAAGAAGGCGATCTTAAACTAAGCGAGGAGATATTAGAAAAACAGCTGAAGAAGCATCCCGAGGGTGTTTGGTTCTTATTTTTTAAAGGCAGACTAGAGTTTATGAAAGGAAATTTGGATAGATCGGTGGAGTGGTATAAAAAATCGTGGATGTCTCAGAATTTGTGGCCTCAATTCCACCACGTCTGCTTCTGGGAGCTTCTATGGGTCTACTGGTAAGCACAAATATTTTACTACTAAGCGCACTACTGTCAATTTTAAGCTTGAAAACCGACTGGAAGGAGGCTTTGGTCTATTGTACGCATCTCCTAGAGGGCAGTCGGTGGTCTCGCACTATTTACAGTTATCAAAAAGCTGCGTTGATGTGCATGATGAGAGATGAACTATTATCTACTGATATCGTCGTAATCGATAATTTGATGAAGTGCGTGTTTCTTGCTCGAATAACAAGTTTTTAATTAAGTTTTTTGTAGAGATGTTCCAAAATACAAGCAGCGAATCGCGGGAAAGTCTCTTCCGATGGAAAAATTCGCTGTGAAGAAAGCCGAGCGATATTTCGAGCAAAAGCA
The DNA here is from genome assembly GCA_964023215.1 of Eledona agricola. Classification (NCBI taxonomy): domain Eukaryota; kingdom Metazoa; phylum Arthropoda; class Insecta; order Coleoptera; family Tenebrionidae; genus Eledona; species Eledona agricola. Next base: position 16,499,282 of record OZ026862.1, on the reverse strand, counting down.
TCGCTTGATCTTGCCAATGATCGAACTCATGTATATTTGGAACTTGTTTAAAGTGATGAAAGACTTCAACGCGGCCAGTAACGTTTACAAACTGGTCGAAAAAGCTTTGAAAGATTTGAACTCGCAAGCTGGTCCTACCAAGTATGACGCGGACAATAGAGCTTTGATTCTTTTATTGCAAGGTGCTTGCTTGCGACAGATGAAGAGTCCGTTGCAAGCTTTGAATTGCTTGGAAACAGTTATATCGTTGCAAAAAGATATTGTCCAAGATAATTATCTCGTTCCGTATGCCATTGTGGAATTGGCGTTTATCGAATGGGAACGAGGAAATCGCGAACGCGCTGTGTTAGCACTAGAAGACGCAAAGTAATTCTTACGAACCACTGCTCCATTAAGCTGACTTTATATAACAATGTTTTAGGAAAAACTATTCAGGGTATTCGTTGGAGTCGAGACTACATTTCAGGATTCACACTGCGCTTACAGAGTATAAAGCAGAGTTAAAAAATTCCAAGAACTAAGCGTTAACAACTATTAGCAGATTGCATTTACAGTGTGTTCCTTTTAGCACCGATAACAACATACCATTTTGTATACTAGCACTACATGTAGAGAATTTAAGGCTGTGTTGTTATATTTACCGTCTGTATTGTTTACTCCTAATAAATTTGCATTTAATTTGTTGACTGTCTTTCTCTTTCAACGTATAATCAGGATATCCTATCCAGTCTCTTGGGAAGTTGGAATTATCACCACCATTGTTGATTTTGCTTCAATAACATAGTTTTGGCCTTAAAATCACGACCAGAACGAAGGAAAGTGTCATGGAGAGAAATTCATGTCAAATTGATTGTGATTAGTAATGCATAGATTAAATCCGTCTTGACAAATCCTAAATCGAATGAGGGACATTTTAGGAACGGTATGGACCTTGAAGACACATCGAAATTATATTAGCGATGAGTCAGTGCATTTACTTACGGTACTAATTAAAATTCGATTTGTTTCGTTTGCATAATATACGAGGAAGTATGGAAGTATTGTAGTAACGAGTTTTTATACGCTCTCACACATTTCCAGCTCCATACATTCCACCGCACCGTGTGCACTCAATTTTTTATTGAAATGATTTTTTTATGTACATTTTCCTCTTAAAATCGTGGATATTCAAACTTTCATACGAATTCAAATTTTAATTATAACGGATCGAAGTCCATACTTCTCAATCCTCCCTCGTAAATTATTAAACGCTGCTCAAATTAAACAAATCTTGCTTTGACGTAATGACCTACACATTTTTTCCGTTACTAATTTTCGTTAAATTACTAGAAAGTGTCCTAATGTTGTAATTAAATTCATTACGAACCAAATCTAATTGAGCAAAACTAATTTCACATATTGCGCTGAATACCTTCGCTTGTTATTTTATTTTATTAAGCATTCGTCCAGGCGATGAATACACGTAATTAGACTTTAATTACTAAAGGAAATAATGAATTACGTGTCAATGAAGTATTTTTATATGGGACTAAGATGATTACAAGGTGACTCAGCTCAACCTTGGGTAATCATCTCCGTACCTTTGTAATAATTATACCCGGAGTTAATTATATGCCGCGTTAGGGTTAAATCTGCTATACGGAGTGATTCATATTCATAATAATTTACAATCTATTTGTGCAAATTTAGTAAGCACGACTGAATCATAAGATTTACTACTCAGCGTCGTGGTGAAATCACGCGGGATTTGAAAGTAGATTAATTCCTAATTGTGTTGTGTGTGATAATTCCTTTGTGGTCCTATCTATCTAAAAACGCACCGGTTTGAAATTTATGCAGCGATTATGAATGCATCGCAAATGTAAAATCTTCTCAAGGATTCCTATGAGAATGTACAATAATTTACACTCAATAATATTTACTTAAGTTTATTAACATTTAACAAGTTGAAATTGTGGAAAAGTTAAACTCAAAATCGTTTTCGCATCATATTTATTTATTTGCACCTTTCATAAGTATAGACACATATATTCTTTAATAAACAAATTCCTTTTTTTTTCTCTCAAGATATTACATCTATTAGAATGTTCACTCTGAGCTTGGGCTTATTCGAATTTTTTGCACAATTTAGCGTTCGTTTCATTTATTTCCTTCATAATTATATTATGTACTGCATAATAACTATGTAAAAGACATTTAACAGATGATTAAGACAACGTTTTTCATTATTTTATATCTTATGTTGACTATCCAGAAAAAAATTAACTTAACTTGAGAAATTGAAATTTTTAATGTCGGCATTTAGAATTACTATAATATTAAAAATTAAATTAAAAAAAACATTTTTGTAAATTGAGTCCTCTTCCAAATTCATTTATAATTTATACATATTAGCGAAGAAATATGAATCACCTTGACAGCGTAATCTATTTGATTTTTAATTTTTTTTTTCAAAATTTGGCAATTTCTATGTTTTTTCAAATTGTATAAAAAGTACTTTCAGATCCTGCTCTGAATTTATGCAAATCGACCTCACCGGCAAATTTATTATCAAGCAATATTTTTTACAAGAACTATACGAAATATTTTAATAAAATAAATAAAATTGAATTATGTTATATGTATTTCTGTTAGCACAGTGAATTTTTTTATGACGCTCACATTATTGTGAGAAATTTTAATATTATTTTTTAGAATTACTACAATATTAAATTAAAAAAAATAATTTTTGTTAATAGAGTAACCTTCCAAATTCATATTATAATTTATACATTTTAGTGAAGAAATACCAATCACCTTGACAACATAATCAATGTGATTTTTAATATTTTTTTGAAAACTTGACAATTTCTGTTATACTCGTATGTGCAAAACTGAAATTTTGATATTATTCTTTAGAATTACATACTACAATTATTAAATATTAAATTAAAAAAAAATATTTTTGTTAATTGAGTAACCTTCCAAGTTCATATTATATTCTATATTAGTGAAGAAATACTAATCAATTTAATTTTTAATATTTTTTTGAAAACTTGGCAATTTCTGTTATACTCGTATGTGCAAAACTTACAAACTTTTTTAACAAAATTTAGTGTTAGTTCAAAATACTCTGCACCAATGTTATATTGTTATATATTATAATGTTATATATCAAATTATTTTCGAAAATTATACCGGTTGATGAAAAAATTAATTTCAATGACAAGACAATTAAAACCAAAGTGACTTTAGCGTGCCATTTTAACTTCAAATATGCTATTTCTCTCAATGCGTACCAATCTTTTAATTTTTTATAAATTTTTCGGACTCTCTTGGGATTCGTCCAATTTCGCGAACATGTATCCAAAAAGTAGCTAAGGCGACTGACGCTTTATTTTTGAGAATTAACTGTTGATCAGCGCAAGAGATTTCGTTCTTGCAGTTCCTGACAGAACAGTTTAGAATATTTTTAATTTTTGTCTTCTATGCTCTTATGTAGCAGGTAGTCAGGTTTTTTTGCTAACGTGTACCGTTTTTGATTTATGACACACTTGCGATTTTTTAATTGAACACGCGGAGGGTCACCCGATTATACGAGGAGTAGATAAGAACTTCATTATTTTCGATGGACATTCTGTATATTACATTTTTAAAATCGCATGAAATTTGATCATTTCTAAGAGATTAAATATATTTTCGATTCCTGGACACACTACCAACACAGAAGATATATCAGATATCCCCAAAAGTGATATAAAAAAAAGTTTCGATTATGATGTAAAAAATTTATGAAAAACGTAGAAAGGGTGAGGGAATTTGTTGGAGGAGTGGACGCGGAAACAGGTCCTGATAAGACTTAAGATGATAAGAAGAGGAAGGTTGCGTTACGTGACAATGTCGAATTGATAACTGTAGTAGTTTGCGCAAAAAGGCACCACAGTAGAGAAGGTTGTCGTTGTCATTGCAGCATGAAGAGCTGGGAGCTGGGTATGGGTAATGGTAATGGTAATGGTAATCGCGGATGTCAAAGCAGTTGGAGGCTAAGCTAAGCCGGCTGCGGGTTACCGGGGGTCGGTGCGGAGCGGGGCATCTCCTCACTTACCTTACCACTTCCAGCATAACATTCTAGTCGCCGACCATCGACCATAGAGTCGATCAACGATCGCGCGTGCACCACCTGTAAAGCAGTGACTGTGCGCGATGTTCCGATGATCTTTGTTATCAGTGATATCCGAACGCATCGTGAATAATAATCAGACATGTCTTCCGAACTGAAAGCGCATCCGAAGGCGCGACTGTGCCACATCAAGAAATGGGATCACTTCGACGGCTACGGCTTCAACCTGCACGCGGAAAAGGGCAAACCCGGCCAGTACATAGGCAAAGTGGACGACAACTCGCCAGCAGAAGCGGCCGGTTTAAGACAGGGCGACCGCATCCTGGAGGTCAACGGCGAGAGCATTGCCAGCAAGACTCACAAGCAAGTCGTCGAACTTATCAAAAAATTGCCAGCAGAGACCAAACTCCTAGTGGTGGACCCCCACGAAGACGGGATCATCCCCACAGAACCAGACAATGCTCCCGAGAAGCAGCACAATGACGTCGCGAAGAAGGAACAAGAAAACGGAACTCTCAACTTGAGCATGACAGCTGCAGAACTGCGAGCCAAGCTGGCCTCCAAGAAGAAGTTCGACCCCAAAAAAGAATCGATGGACTTCAAGCAGAAGTTCGACATCGTACAAAAACTCTGATTAGTGCTTGGACTTCATCAAATGACCAGTGTTAATTGTTAATACATGATCGAGTGACCTTCGGAAAATCACGCTGAAATTCTATTATTGATATACAGGTGTTATATAAATAATAATGGTGACATTAAATGATGCGGAACTGTACACCAAATGATCATTTTGTCACGGCGCAGCTCTTATCAGTATCTAACAGATTGTTGTTAACAGATCGATTTTCGTCGAGGTAAAAGCAATTCAGGTATCGTGTACTAACTAACATTAGTTTTAATTGTCCACATTACTGTTGCTGTGACACCGAAATAATGCACGATACCATGCAATCATCATTTCGAGTTGGTCTTTGCATTACCAAATACGCCCCAAACGCGTCCAAACAAACTCCGTTCCCCATTACAAGATTTTAGAATCTTCATTTAGTTAGTATACGAGATTACGACTTACTAGTTACGTTCAATTCGAGTTTTACCCATTATTTTGTAAAATATGTTACATAATCTGTATAAACTAAAATAAACGTATGATGAGAATCCCGTCTTTTTTTTGAATCACGCTTGGGAGACGACCACAATCGTGGCTTCTTTTTATTTAGGTGAAGGTTGTCTACCACGGAGCGGCGGAACTCGTCGAATCGTCTTGGTTTTCCTATGACTCGCGACAAGTTTCACTTTTCCAATCACATCTCATTTTAACTCCTGTTACGACACATTTTTTATAAATTTATATACGCATACGAACAATACATCTTCGCGCGTCTGAAGCAACGTCCGCGTCGCACACGTTTCCTGTAAAAATCGAACGGAAAACGTGAATTTGCAAAACGAGACGACCTTTCGATTATATCATCAGCGATTTTTTCCGTTTACGCTTCGTTTTCACATATATTATTTATACAAATTTACATTTTTCTATCGAATAGAGCGGTCTACCTGGAATTCGGTTATGACAGCATCACTCGAATAGAAAAGAAAGAACAATTAGAAAATTTTGCTGCCTTGAGTTGAGCGAGCGAGCGTTCAAAATGCAATTAAAAAAACACCTGATTGCAGTTAAATCCAATTGCCGTTAAATACAATTATATTTAAATATTTCCTGTTTGTCTTTTTTTCTTGGATCAAATTTAAGTAAAAGAAAGGTACACTGAAATGCGAAGGCAAACTAAAATTATATAGATGTCCCAGAAATGATGGCATTACTTTAACTAGTCAAGACACTTTTTCTATTATGTACAATTTTTTGATTTGCCGTTTTACCCTCCCTGAAATTGACGAGCTGCTCATGGATTTATTAAATCAGTGACATTTTTGAATTCCAGAATCAAAACTAGGGAAAGTTTTCTTAGTGGTTTTTTGTTCTACACTGATCGGTGTTTAACATGGAGCATTATTATCCATAGACTGTTAACAAAATCGAGTCAAAAATTTTTTTAAAACGGTTACAACAAAATTTTGGGCTCGACGAGTTACACTACTGGTTAAAATTAATGCCATTATTTCTGGGACGCCTGTATATATAAGTCTTTGCTCGCAAAAATAAAACTTCTAATAAAAAATCTCAATAAACTCAAAAGAAACAAGATAAAAATCGAAAGTTAAGAGTACTATAACTGGAGAAAATTAAAGAAAGATGCAGGTGTTATGAAATATAAACTGACATGCTTTTGGATAACAATAGATTAATTTTTCTAATAACCTTTGTAGAATGTATGTACCGACACGTTCAAAAATGAAAACACTAAAGCACTGCGTTTATTTGAAAATACATTTTCGCATACATTATCAATGGTACTAAATGACATTTTACTGTATTGCTGTGCTGGTAATGAGCTAAATATGTATGATGCCGTAATTGGCTTTTTTCATAATACAAATATACTACATCTCTTATCAAACGAACGCAAACGCGACTTTGAAATACTTGCTGCTTAAAATATATGCAATAAAATGTATGCGAGGTTTTGTGTTTCAAATAAAAATAGTTAAATAGTGTCCATTTTCTGGAATGCCTTGTTATATTTAATGAAGAATCCGCTAGAGGAATTTATGAACCTCTAGGTGCGTCAACCGGTATTTATTCTTTTATAGAAAAATTCAAATTCTTCATGGAAGCACGAACCCATCTGTGGGTTTAAAAAATTAACGCTGCGCCGTAAATAATTATTTCAAACTAGGTTATTTGGGTGTTTTGCTGCTTTAGAATTCAGGTAGAAAGAGGCATTCGCCTTGGGTGAGAAGCACTAACCCTGTTTTAATTGCTTTATTTAGGCTAATAAGCGAACGAAGGTCGCATAGCTGTTAGTATCTATAACAATTTGCAATTGCAATTTGTCAGTGTTTAAAATTGTTGTGCTTTGTTTGTGTTATGTGATCAACGAGCGGCTGAAGATGTGTCGTCTAAGAGTTGATTTCTGAGATAAATGTCGGGCGAAGGCAAACAAGTCGGATAGAAATGAGATAAACCTTGAGGATATTAATGTAAGGTGAAAATAGCGACGAAAGTTATCGTGTTAAGGTCTCAGAGTATTACGGTTCGAAATGTTGAGTGACACGGACGTGGAAAATCATTTTAGTCCATCCGTGCGGTTGATAAATTTCGAAAAAAACGGTGCAAGTTGTGGTTTTCAATTAACTAGAGGAAAATGGGATCCTTATCCGTGGGTGAATTCCGTGGTCGCGGAAACAGCAGCAGATTCTGCGGGAATAAAGCCCGGAGACTGTTTGTTGGAAGTCAACGGCGAAGACATCTTGGGCCGAAGAATCAGCGAAGTAGCCGAAATAGTGAAATCTAAGCCTAATCAAGTTTCACTTTTACTGTGGAACGCCGGAGTCAATCCTCAATGTACGCCCGAGGTAACGCATCTCGATTTTTTGCAATTTTTTTTGGGACACCTGACTTTCGTTTCGGTTTCGGTGGTTTTACCTGCGATTAGAAATTTCATTGAAATTCCTTCTGGGACGTCGCTACGTGAAGTTAATTGTGTCAGATCTTCAGACGCTGCGATTTGCATTAAATGTTACCATTTCCAGCTTCTCACATTTGAATCACATCCGCTGCACGTATCTTATCGCACGTTATATCCTCCTAACTTTATTAAAGCAGTTAAACTAGAAGGAGAATCTCAGTTTGCATTTTGCATTAACGAAACGTCAAGAATTCAAGGTTGCGATTTTTGTAGGCCGTGTGCTGTGGGCCGATGCCAACGAACCTTCAACGTCTTTCTGCATGCATGTCTACGATTCTTGCGTTCTTGGAGTGTCCAGTTTGCTTAGACACGATCCCGCCTCCGACTTACCAGTGCGAAAACGGCCATTTGATATGCATCCGGTGCAGGACGAAGTCGGAAAGATGTCCGGTTTGCCGGTTGAGATTTACTAGAGGACGATCTTTGCTTTCGGATCAAGTATGTTCATACAAAACCGTCCGTTGCGCCTTAAACGGACTGTATTTTTTGCCTTTTCAGGTTTACAACGCTCTCATCGACGCTTTCAACTTACGAGAATATGCTAAAGAAACGCGATCGGCGAAAATGCAACAAATTTTCAACATCAAAAAGAAAAACAAGAACGTTCCTAATATTAAAGTCATCCCGTCACATGCACATAAGTTTTTGGCACGAATTGTCGGAAAGTCAAGTTCGGTGGATAATTTAACGACGTCCGGCGACAATCAATTTAATTTAACAACTAAGTCGCTTTCCACCAACGAGATTTTCCAAATGGAAAGTCCGTTCGTTTCTAGATCGAATTCAACGACACGATTAAATCGTCAAAAAACTAATTTGAACCAAAATCTTCTCGATCCTAATTGTCGTTCTGTCTCTTGTCATGGCTCATTCGAATCTCTACAAACTACCACGCACGAAGCCCACGACCAAACCCCAACACTTTTTTGCCCATTCGCTGCAAACTGTTCCGTAACAATCACAGGTTTAACTACTTCGTTGTAGTATTCAATTGTATAACACGAAATGTTTTTAGGAAAAAATATTGTTCGGCACTTCCAGCAAGCGCACGAAGGCCCCCTCGTACAATACTTCAAACCACAAATAAACATCAGATATGACAAAATATTGAAACACCAAAATTTATGTTATCTCATGCAAATCGACCGCGACGTATTTTTCCTAAAAGTGGGACTCGATACTGAAACTGAGTCGTAAGTATTTATCGATTTTTCTTATTTTAGTGATGCTATTTCATTATCTTACAGTCCTACATCTGACAATGTATTGCTGTGGATGTGGCTGGCAGACGACGCCAAAGCTGCAAAAGAATTCCACACGCAAGTAAAAGTTCTAAAAGGGGAATCACGAGACGTTATAATTAGTGTCAGAAGTAACATTTTCTCGCTCACTTGCGATTCCTACCAAGAGATCATAAAACACAAAAAATGTTTATTAGTTAATACCCGATCCTTTGACACGCCCAACGATATCATTTTTGATGTGAACGTTTTGAAAAGTGATTGCATGTAACTGAACTGTGATGAACTCATTTATTTATTTACATTTTTATCTATTGTGGTTTTGTTTATTTTTTAGATGCGTTTTGTCGATTGTAACCGAAGTCTAAAAATATATTCTATTCGATAATAAATATGTTTGTGTTTTTTCAAACAAGAAAATCCGGTTGTATATTGCAAAATATGCATTTCATCTATCTATTATTTATAATGTTTTTAATAATCTGGGAGTTTATAATCTTCGTTTTAAAAATTAGTTGAAGCACCATCAAGCTGCCGATATCGATTTAAAAATATTTGGTAAATCTCTTTTAATTTATTCTGTACTAAATGTTACCCATCTTTTCCAATTTCGCCTTATTTCGGTGCAGTTATTTTGTGATACATTTAAAATTTTAAATAATGACGTTTTAAAAAATGGGCGGATTAGTATTAACAACACGTGACCACGATAGCAGTAGACTATGAAGATGGTATTATCGATTTGAGATTTGTGAATGTCACGTCTTGCAAATGAATTTATTTATAAAGAGCAGTGATTTGCGTAAATTTGAATAAAAATAAATAAAAGAATTGTTACTTTAAATTTTCATTTGAAAACTGTAATAATGCATTGCGTGAGGCATCGGAAAATAAACGAATTAAACGAAACATATTTTTATTACTATTTGTGAATAGTGTGTGAAAATAACGTGTGTTAAAAAAGAAAACGAGGCTGCGTTGGCCATGGAAAAACTTTGTGCATCAATTTAGTGTAACAAAATTTCGAACTGTCGGTTTGAGTCTGTTCATGTTTAGGTTAGCTGCCTTATTGACAATGGGATAAATAAAATATTATGGTATAAAAAAAGTGCAAAACATTTCCCGGTATCGTTGTGAATCCAAACATCAATCTATTCATTGTTACAGCTTCTCCTCTGTTGAGGAGAATATCGGCACGACCAGGACGGTCATTAATTTGATATAACTGTAAGTCGTGAATAGATCGATGAAGAAGAATCAGTCTCAAAACCGAAAAATGTCTTGAGAATATTTGGGCACCACTCAGTATGTCCCGTCAACCTTCATGGGTCATCAGTCTCTATGCGCAACTCGAGACCTACCAATTCAGTTTAAGAGCAACTGCATTCTCAATTAATATTTCAAAAATCGTTGTATATATAGTTAAACACGGACGTCGACCGCTAGGGAGTTATATTACACAATATACATTAGAAAAAAAAGGTTTGGGTTTGCTTCAAAAACCAATGCTGACGTCATTGTACAAAATACGTGTCGTCGTAAGTAACATTTTTATGTCATAAGGTGGCTCATTAAAAAATAAAATTAAACTATCCTAGCGTTTTGCTTGGAAACAATAAATAACGCATTTATATTTTTCTGACAAAGTGTCCTGGCATTTATTATAAACAATTTAAATAAAATTGGTCCGTTTTATTTTTATGGAAAATTTTAAACTGACAGACCTTGACATTTTTCAAATCTATATGTTTATGTTTGCTGTGGTTTCTTCTACACTGGAAAGCCGATACATTTCATGGCCATCGCAGCCTCGTTTTATTTTTGAACGTACGTTAGTGTGAAAATTCAAAAGAATTATGTTAAATAATATCAGCATTCAAATGTGACACAAGAAAACGGGAAATTCTTGGATCAACGTTTTGTGCTTGTCTTTGCAAATAATAATAAAAATAAAAGTTGGCCATCCTGTATATTAAAATAAATAAAAAACGGGAAAATAGTCAAAATAGAAAAGGGAACTGCAAAAAATGTTAACGACAAAAAATATGCTTTGACTTATAAATAAAAAATGCAAAATTAGCTCGATATGAAAATAATGGAGTTTATTTTTTCTACGAGCCGTAAAACGTATTTGGGAAACATTGCATAATTTTTTATAGACAAGGTAATTTTTTAGTAATTTTTTTATTGGCACTAGACAAAACGTGGCAGGATTTTCTGACTTGTCATTTGGAAAAAATTGAGGTTATGTGATACTTTTGGCAGTGGAAATGTGATTTAAACGATACTTTATTAAAATATCTTTATCATTTAATTTAATCCCTGCAATTATTGAATTAAAGATATTGTGAAAATGCCTGTGCAAGAAGTTCCACGCGTCCCCGAAAAAATCGACTTTCCAGCTGAGGAAGTAAAGATCCTGAAATATTGGAAAGATATTGAGGTGTTCCAAACTTGTTTAAAACAATCTAAAGGAAAACCGAGGTGATTTTAACGGTTGTTGATAGATGGGAATATTTGTAACATATGTCCAATTTGTTTTAGTTATTCGTTTTATGATGGACCTCCTTTCGCTACCGGTTTGCCTCATTATGGACACATCCTCGCTGGTACCATCAAAGACGTCGTTACTAGATACGCCCACCAGCAAGGATTTCACGTGGAGCGTCGATTTGGCTGGGATACTCATGGCTTACCAGTGGAATTTGAAATAGACAAAGCGCTCGAAATAAAAGGACCAGATGATGTAATGAAGATGGGAATTGACAAATACAACGCTGAGTGTAGGAAAATCGTCATGCGGTATGCAAAGGACTGGGAACTAATCGTGGGCCGCATTGGCCGGTGGATCGGTATAACTAGCAAATCTTTCATCACACCTTTGACAAATTTTTATAGATTTTAAAAACGACTACAAAACACTGTACCCATCGTTCATGGAGTCGGTATGGTGGGTGTTCAACCAACTGTACTCGAAAGGCCTGGTCTATCAAGGTAATAAAGTGATGCCGTATTCAACAATGTGCAACACACCACTGTCAAATTTTGAATCCGGCCAGAACTATAAAGACGTCATCGACCCGGCTGTTACCGTCAGTCTTCCGATAATTAACCACCAAGATGAGGCTGCACTTTTAGTGTGGACAACAACTCCCTGGACCCTTCCAAGCAATCTTTCAGCATGTGTCCACCCGGCTTTGCAATACGCTCTTTTCAAACAAACTAGCACTGAAAATCGCTACATCATGCTAGAATCACGCATTGAAACAATATTCCAAGCAGGTGATTATGAAATCCTTAAACGATTCCCAGGGAGTGATTTAAAAGGTCTGAGATACAAACCAATCTTTCCATACTTTGATAATTTGAAAGACAATGCTTTTGTTGTTCTGACTGACGAGTATGTGACTGCCGAATCTGGTACTGGAATAGTCCATCAAGCTCCATACTTTGGTGAAGACGATTATCGTGTTTGTTTACAAGCCGGGATTATTACTAAAGACCAAGATCCTATTTGTCCCGTAGACGCAAGTGGGAGATTTCTTAAACCAGTTACCGATTTTGAAGGACAGTATGTTAAAGACGCCGACAAGAATATAATCGCGACGTTAAAAGCAAATGGACGACTTATACACCAGTCGCAAATTAAGCACAGTTATCCGTTTTGTTGGCGCTCGGATACTCCTCTAATTTACAAAGCTGTACGCTCATGGTTTGTGCGAGTCGAACACATGACTGACGAACTACAGAAAGCTAGTGCCGAAACGTACTGGGTGCCTGATTTTGTCAAAGAGAAGCGATTTGGAAATTGGTTGAAAGACGCTCGTGACTGGGCTGTTAGTAGGAACAGATATTGGGGCACTCCAATTCCCATTTGGGTGTCTCCAAGCGGTGACGAGTTAGTCTGCGTTGGAAGCATAGCAGAGTTGGAGGGACTAACCGGTCAGAAGATTACAGACTTGCATCGGGAAAGCATCGATCATTTGGAAATTCCGTCCAGAACACCTGGGAATCCGCCATTGAGGCGTGTCCCCGAAGTGTTTGACTGTTGGTTTGAGTCTGGTTCAATGCCCTATGCTCAGAAACACTACCCTTTTGAGTATGTCAAAGAGTTTGACGACTATTTCCCTGCCGATTTTATTGCCGAAGGGATCGATCAGACTAGAGGTTGGTTCTACACCTTGCTAGTCATCTCGACGGCTTTATTCGGTAAAGCACCATACAAGAATTTGATTGCCAACGGTTTAGTTCTGGCAAGTGACGGTCAGAAAATGTCGAAAAGGAAAAAGAACTATCCGGATCCTTTGGAAATTGTTACTAAGTACGGCGCCGATGCTTTGCGGCTTTATTTAATAAACTCGCCGGTCGTACGCGCTGAGAATCTTAGATTCAAGGAAGAAGGTGTTCGCGATATTCTCAAAGACGTGTTTTTGCCTTGGTACAACGCTTTCAGATTTCTACTGCAAAATATTGAAAGCTTTGTGCAGGAAAACAACCAACCATTCTTTTATAACGAAGCCGACATTAAACCTACCAATATAATGGACCAGTGGATTCTGTCTTTCACACAATCTCTCTTAGAATATGTGCGCAAGGAAATGAGTCTTTATCATTTGTACACTGTCGTGCCGAGGCTTACAAAATTCATTGACTATTTAACTAACTGGTATGTGAGAATGAATAGAAAGCGATTGAAAGGTGACGGTGGACTGGACGATTGTAAAACAGCACTTTTAACTCTGTTCGACGTTTTATTGAACATCGTCAAGATGATGGCACCGTTTTCCCCATTCCTCACAGACAACATGTATCAATACTTAAAGAAGTTAATGAAAACATCGGCGGATAGTGTGCACTATTTAATGCTGCCTCAACCAAACAAATCGTTGATCAACACAGACATCGAGCGAGCAGTCTCTAGAATGCAGAGCATAATAGAGTTGGGACGAGTAATCCGCGATAGGAAGACGGTCCCTATTAAATATCCTCTACCTGAGCTTATTATCATCCACCAGGACCCTCAGTACATTGCAGACGTTGTGGCATTGAAAGATTATATTACCTTGGAATTAAACGTTCGTACTATCAACACGACAACTGATAAAAGCAAATATGGAATTACACTAAGAGCGGAGCCGGATTATAAAGTATTGGGGGCTCGACTTAAGTTGGAACTTAAAAAAGTGGGTGCCGCGATTCAAGCATTAACCAACGACGAAATCAACGAAATTATGAAAGCAGGGTTTAGGGAGATCGCAGGGCAGAGGATAGATATCACAGAGCTGAGGTTGATCTTTAAATGTGACAACTTTAAAACGCATCAGTACGAAGTGCACAGCGATAACGACGTTTTGATTATGTTGGATGTAACTCCTGACAGTTCCATGCAGGATGAAGGTACAGCGAGGGAGATAGTCAATCGTATCCAGAAGTTGCGCAAGAAAGCTCATCTAGTCCCCACCGACCAAGTATCAGTATTCTACAAAGCTACGGGTGATTTGGAACGCGTTGCCAAAACGTTTAGTAATTTCATAGAGACTACTATTAAAGCAGAGTTCAAGTCGATTGCAGAGTGGCCCAACTCCTATCGTTCCATAATTGAAGAGATCCAAAACTTGAAAGATTGCACTCTCGAACTGCGATTGTTACAAAAACAAAGTGAAATGGAGGTGGTGCCTTATACGAAGTGGGTGAATGTGAAGTTGCTAGGCATGGAAGCGAGGTATTTCAACAGAGCCGATGAAGGTTTAGTTCTTTTGGAACTTGCAAACAGGACTATTCAATTACAAGAGTTGCAGACTGCCGTATTTAACTTGTTTGGTATTGAAACTTACAACTTGGTTAAGTCAAACGCAAAGCCAGTAAGCGAAAACGAACTTGAGGAATTGTCGGGGCAAACTCTTTTCGTTATTCCCACAACCGTCGGCGATTTATCATTACCCAAAGACCCAAAGGTACCGTTTTGTAAAGTATTCAATTTTGTTGAAGACAACATACGAGGCACCGTCATTTTAGAGAATCCTGTGGGGAATAGAACTTTCAACGACAAGGATTTGAAAAATATCATCAATCTCTGGGTGAAAGAGGTCAAGAGAAACTAATACTTTTTATTTATTTTGAGCGGTTTGATATTTTTATTTGGTTTTGTTTATAGTAAACATTAGATTTGAGTTTTTGTTTCTGTGCCCTGCAACCGAGGTCACTGTCGAGAAAGTTACAATTTAGTTCAGAATTTATGTTTTTGCCAATTTATGTTTTTGCCAATTTATGTTTTGAATATTTATTCGAGTTTGTAATTTTATTTTAAATAAAGAAAAACAAAACCGCCGCTGGATTTTTATTTCGTAACCAGGCAGATTGCAGACAGCTGTAGGAGCTAAAAAAATTTTTTTGGGGTTTATGCCGTTCGTTTTGACTTCTTCAGCAAACATCCTCAATGGATCTTGCGAACCTAAATATTTAAAAGAGATATAAGAAAGTATTTCAAAAATTTTTAGAGAAAGCCTATTTCTGCTGCAACATTTGTTAAATGTAAAACAATCTAGTCGATAAATAGTTCGATTGTTTTCAAGATCCATTAAGAATATAGAAATCGAAAAAAAGTAAATTCAAGGTAAAAATCAGAAAAATTGAATGTTACTCAATAACAAGCAACAATTGAAACAAAATAAAATATGTCACTATAATTATAAAAAAGTATAAAAACTGATATAGCTAACAGTAAAAATATTTGATTATAAAACAGATTATTGAAAATATAAGAATGAAAATAAAATATTAGGTAAGACAAACAGACAGTTAAGAAGAAGAAACTAAATGGTTTAAAAATATCAGGACATTACGAAATGTAAAAAATAAGAAAAAATAAATAACGTTGGTATTAAATAAAAACCGAGGCTCAGAAGCCCATGAAATTCATCGGCTTTCCAGTGTACACTGACATTGACACATGACAGGAACTGTCAGTCAAGAATTTTCCTATCAAAATTAAATAAATAAGCATTTATTGTGCCTCGCAACAAGTACAATAACAAAAAAAAAACTACAAAATACAGTACAAAAATAAAACAGTAATAAAACAAAATAAAATAAAACTATAAGATAAAAAATAGAACAAAAACCTGAACTACAAAAGGGACAATTTGAATTTTTTTGTTAATAATAAAAATTAAAAATAATTAAATAAATTGCTAATCATAGATACCAGATATGTGCCAGATGCCCGCAATAAATAAATGCCCGATATGTGTACGTCGGTCTTAACATAACATAAACATAATGCAACTCTCCTTCCCATTCAATTGCTCGGTTCGGAACCAGAGAACCTAGCCTAAACCTTAGCTGACTCGAGCTCAAGGCCGAAATCTTGTTACACTCATTTGATCCTCGAAATTATTCCATGGCCTACGCAGCCTCGTTATTTTTATACGCTCTCGAGGGAATCAATGCACGTAACCACACTCCATTCGAAAAAAGATAAAATGACGAAGCAAATCGAATGCTTGTACAATTTTTTATAATGAAAACTTGCACCGGGCAAAGGGTTTGAGCTTAAGCTCGTGTTTCAAAATAAATTGAAAAAAGTCCACGTTCAAGCTACGCCACTGACTATTGGGGCAAAATACAAATTACACGAGCGTATATGGGCGATTTTTTAATGTGTGGGATGTCGAGAAGGTGTGTTTTCGTATAATTATAAACAAACAAGTTTCGGTGAAATTTTAAAATTGGTGCCTTAAGCTAGTGACATTTGGCGTTTGCTGTTTAGTGAAAAATGTCAAAGTTGGTAACAACGCGTGTGGACAGTTTGGCATTTTGTGATGTGAGATTTTTGTTAAAAGTTTTTATTATGGTCTAAATGTTGAAATAATAACAATCATACATGTCATTAGAAATATACGGCAGTAGAGGATTAAAATCTTCCATTTTTAGTGTTTGTGCAATGGTAAGAAGGCCGAGAACACCTCGTATGCGTCTCTTCAAATTTGGTTAAGAGATGAAAATAAAAAATGATGGAATGCAAATAAAAACATTAGAACATATGTGATATGAAAGATAATTTAGTGGTATTCCAATAATCGGAATGGTTCAAAATAAACGCTAGTGCTCGAATAAAGAACTTTGCGCGGTTTTGGACATGATAGAAGTGCAGTGTTAGTGTGTGTACAGCATGAAAGGAAGGGGTATGTGATAATAGTACGAAATGATCAAAGAAAAGCACGATAAGGGGTCGGAAAGCGTGAAGGAGGAACCGGGTAGTTCCGATAAAGACGCCCCGAGCGCCGAAGTTCGTATTAAAAAAGAGGACGAGGCGGCGACCAGCAACTGTTCGGTCAAGAAGGAACCGGGACGTCCGGTCACCAAAAACGGTGGGATCATCGGCTCCACAAACACGGGCTCTTTGCAGGCCACCACCGAAAGGAAAACCGAGGGCGAGGAAGCCACCACAGTAACGGACACGACCAACTTGACACTCAAAACCGAAGAATGCATCGACAGTGATTTACCCGGAGATGCGTTCTCTTTGGGTCTTTCGGGGGCAGCGCCTCATCCCACGCCACCGGACGGAGTCCAACCGCTGGCCAGTAACGTTATCAACAAACAACCAGGCAGCATGGAAGTGCAATACATGCAGCAGCAAAGTCAGATATTTGTTTTTTCGACCGTGCTGGCGAACGCCGGCGCTGATGAAGTACTACAGGGCCGGTACCCGTCGATCATCGCCTATCATTGTGCCCAGCCGGGCACCAAAAAGTACCTGGAGAAGAACCCCCTCAAAGTGACACAGTTCAATCGCCAGAATCCCGCCCAATGGCTTAACAATTTGGCGATGATGAAGAACAAAGGCTGCACGCGCAGTCCCGGTTTGGGCTCCAAGAGTCAACCCTCTCTTGAAAACTTTTTGGGCCCGGACGGTTTAGACGAGATCGGTCTGGGTGACGCTGACTTACCTTGGGATCAGAAAAACAACCACCATCTCGAGGGGCTCGAAGGAGTAAGTAACGGCTTGCCAGACGTGGGTGCCGACATGGACGCGTGCAGCCCCTCCCTCTCCAATGTTCAGCCCTCGCTGCAGGGCGTCAAAGTGCCTGATGAGAACCTCACCCCGCAGCAGCGTCAGCACCGCGAAGTGCAGCTAGCGACAATTCGTAAGATGCAGCAAATGCTCTTTCCCGAAAACCAGACCATGGACGGACAACCGCCTCCGGGGAGTTCCAGTGCCATAGACATGCCCCACGGCATGATGCCGACCGGTGCGGCTCCTCCTAATGCGCAACTCATGTCCAATCAGTTGGAATGGCTGAAGATGCAACACCAGTTCGATGACCGGAAGACGAAGCCGGAGGGGCGTCCGCCCGTTCCCGTCGGCCCGGTGAGTTCCGGTGCCCCCGCGTGCTCCGGACCGCGCGGCCTCCCCACCGGCGGTCCCCGCCTCCAAGGTCCGCCGCCACCTTACCACCAAACCCCCAGGTCGGCAAGTGTGCCGATCGCGCTTCAAAGTCCCAGCCCCGCTTCGCCCAACAACCCCACGTCGAACCTATCTCTACCGTCGCCGCGGGCGTCCTCTGCTCTCAATTCGCCCGCTGACCCCAACCGCCAGTTCAGCCTCGGCAGGCACCACGGCACCGGCCAGAGCCCCACATCGCAAGACTCCCCCTCCGCCACCCGACACAACCACAGCAACCCCGGCACACCCATCTCGTCACATCTGTCTCCCAGTGTAAATAGCAGTAACACCGAACCCACGTCGACCCATCAGTCTTCAGGTGCGTCCCTTCCACAATCTTATCTTTAAATCAACTCATTTTTATGTTTATCTAGTTGATGGGATGTTTGGGCGCACTCTCCAGTCGATGGCCCAGCAAAAACAAATGAATACGTCTACCACATCATGTTCGACGACCCCAACAGCTGGAGGCAAGGAGCCTAATCTCATGCCCGTTCCATCACCCCAGCAAATCCAATACCTCAACACTTTCGAAGGACAGGAACTCATCATACAGAAGCAACCAAATACCAGTCTCAAGGAGAGGAACATTATATCACCACCGTAAGAACATTCTCATTCTTAAACTTATTTTTAATCCAAGCGAATAACGTGCGTTGCTGCCTTGGCCATAGAATTTATCGGCCTTCCAGTGTAGAAACCATAAATAAGCAGATAGATTTGACAAATGTCAGTTAAAAATTTTCCTTCAAAATAAAACGGACAAAAATTTTATTTAAATTGTTTATAATAAGTGCCATCGCTCTCATAAACATATTCTTCGCGTCCATTTACTGAAATTTGTCCTAAAAAATTGTTTTTATTTAACGTTTTCAAGCAAAACGCCTGCGACAGTTCAATTTTATTTTATAATGAGCCACCTTAAGACATAAAAATGTTACTTGCGACGTCATGTATTTTTGTACAAAGACGTCATCATTGGTTTTTGAACCTTCGAATCCAAGCAAATCCGAACCTTTTTTTTCTAATGTATATTGTGTAATTTATAACTCACTAGTGGTCAACGTTCGTGTTTAACTATGTATTCAACGATTGGTAGGTCACAAACATATTATTATTATTATTACTTAAATGATGGGGGAAAAAAATTTGGTACTTTAAATAAAATGTAAACATGTACAAAAAATTAATCTAAACTTTAATGAAAGACAATCCGTAATTAAACTCCAAAAACAAACAACATTTATCGCAATTGCTTTCGATTTTTTGCCGTAACTCGTCTAAATTTTTTGGTCTATTAAAATAATAAACCTTCGAATCCAAGCAAACCCGAACCTTTTTTTTTTCTAATATATATTGAGTAATACAACTCCCTAACGGTCGACGTCCGAGTTTAACTATATATACAACGATTTTTGAAATATTATTTGAGAATGCAGTTGCTCTTAAACTGAATTGGTAGGTCTCGAGTTGCGCATAGAGACTGATGACCCATGAAGGTTGACGGGTAGCTGAGTGCTGCCAAATATTCTCAAGACATTTTTCGGTTTTGAGACTGATTCTTCTTCATCGATCTATTCACGACTTACAGTTATATCAAATTAATGACCGTCCTGGTCGTGCCGATATTCTCCTCAACAGAGGAGAAGCTGTAACAATGAATAGATTGATGTTTGGATTCACAACGATACCGGGAAATGTTTTGCACTTTTTTTTTATTCCATAATTTATCCCATTGTCAACAAGGAAGCTAACCTAAAAAACATGAACAGACTCAAACGAAAGCGGGAAATGTTTTGCACTTATTTTTATCCCATAATTTTGATTACAAATAAAATATTGCAGAATTATATCATTATGGCACAACAAAATTCAATCCAAATTCAAACGTACTCGGCTTTCGAAAATCTCTGTCTCGAACCGACTGTTCGACCATATTAAGTGCAGATGTATTGCCGAGAAGTCTAAATTGGCGTCTGGAGTTGGAATTTGTTAAAGAAAACACTAAATATACGAAACCATGGTCCACAGATAATCTAACCTAAACATGAACAGACTCGAAGTGACAGTTCGAAATTTTGCTACACTAAATTGATGCACAAAGTTTTTCAATGGCCAACGCAGCCTCGTTAAGTTGCAACAAAAAAAAATATTAAGCTCTAAATGCGTTTGTACTATGTGAGTCGACTTTCTTCTTGGCCTTTGCTTTAAATCTATTATGGGATTCTGATTTGGCTGAATTGGGCGAACAATATAATTTTTTATGTTTTATTAATCTCAAATTTATTTATGACTGTATTCGTTCTTATCGTTTCCATTCCAGACTGTTTTGACTTGCAGCAATTTTATTTGCAGAAATTTTGATAGTAATTTGACGTATTATATCAGAAACTATGTCACTAATTACACTAATTAAAAGTTGGCAAGTATTGCAAACAAAAATTGATTGGGTTTTTTGAAAGTAAGTGCATTGTTTTAATAATTAGTAGTCAAATTTAATTGAAATGTCTGATCGTCTAACCAATAGGCGAGAAATGCTGCTGCATATATGGGTGTAAGTTTTTTTTTTAATTCCGGGAGAGAAATGAGACGTATTAACACTGTTTACACTGATGAAAAGTTGGCAGGTATTGCTGACATTTTTTGACAATGAAACAAAAAAATTGGTAACGGAATAATTAGCAGTCAAATTCAATTGAAATGTCTTAACAGACAAGAAATGCCGCTGTGTATAAGTTTAAGTTTTGTTAAAAAAATTCCAAAAAAAGAAGTGTTATTTCCTGATGAAACTGCGTTCGCAGATTCTGCAACTTCCCATATATTTTTTCACTCTCATTTATCAAGTTTGCGATTAATTCTTTTAAAGCATTTTGTTTCTTTAATATAATTTTTGCTTTTTATATTCTGCATTTAGGGGAAATTAAAAAAAAATCTTTGGACTTTTTTCATGCCATTGAATTCAGGAAGTCAACTTGCGCAAAAATTTAACGTCTGGAGTAATAAGTTCTTTATGTCACGGTTGGTGCAAGATCTGACAAAATTCATAGGAAAACATTCGTGAGCTCGACTATATGTATAAGATGTTGGTCTTTTTTTGTACAACAAAAATTTGTTTTCGTTTTATAGAATTTTGCCAACAACTCTTGACAGTGGATTCCCAGGCAACACAAATGATCTTCCACACGCCAGATTATCGGGGCCTAACACTCCCACATCGATAGACGTGGGACCTAGATTTCCCCCAACTCCAGGCGTCCCATCTGACGGGTGCCGATTTCAAATTCCCAGCCCCCACACTCCGTCAGCTTCATCAACCGGTAAGTATTAACAAACAGGTAATTCATAAAATATTATAACGTCGGTACTTCCGATCATTTTGTTCATACACCGGGGAACAAGTACAATTACGTAACAACCTCTAAGTGTTTATTTTAAAATTGTCCTCGATGTTTAATTATGCAGCATCTTGTCCAAATAAATCTGTTGAATTTGTGTTTGCAACAAGTCGTTGATGGTGTGAATTTGCCAGGTGATAAATCTCAGCGACACACCGGTCCAGGTTCGACTTCGGCGCCGGGCTTAAGTCCGCAAACGGCCCCAGGCCCGAACTCCGACCCTCTGAAAGGCGACCTGTTTCCCACTCCGAGCCCTCACATGATGGACGTTCCGCGTTTTCCGGGACCGAACGCCTCGCCGGGTGCTAAGATGGGCGGAGGTTTCGTGAACGTCTCCCCTTCAGGCAAGCCGAGTCCGTTGGAGTTGCCGAATTATTGCGCTCGCGGGGACAACGTACCCCTCAACCCCAACTGCACAAGCGCCATGTCCGCCAACGCTAAAGTGTCTCACTTCGATCCGATTTCTTCGCTGGCCCAGATGAGTCAGCAATTGACCAATAGCGTCGCGAGTTCGTTGAACGGACAAGGCAACCAAGGACCGGGGATGATGAATTTCGGCTCGCCGTCTATGCAGATGATGGAGATGGGCGCCTGCCACAACATCCCGGATCTGGACCAGGGCGCAGCGATGATGGGTATGGGAATGCAAGGACCGCCGCACGGCTTCCACCCGAATTCGCCCATGGCGCCCATTCGCCCGCTCTCGCCGAAACTGCCAGGTGCCTTTCATAATCACATGCCTATGCCACGGATGATGGGCCGTCCCCCGGGACCGAACCCCTACAACGGTGCCAACGTGCAAGTCAAGCCAAACGCCCCCAACACCATACAATACATCCCGGCCAAGCCGCAGGTGGGAAACCCGCCGCGCGGGCCTCCCAGCCTTGACTTCTTGCAGAGGTTCGCGAATCCTATGTCCAACATGGAAGCGAAGATGCCGACGCAGAACCTGCAATACTTCCCCAACAACGGGCCGCCGCAAGGACCCGTAGGCCCAATGGGACCACACATGGGCCACATGGACGGCCCGATGCAACCGGATCCGATGATGGGGGGACCGATCGGGAACGGGGCAGGGCCGATGATGAGCGGCAACATGGGAATGCCAGGAGGAATGATGATGATGCGAGGACCGATGAGACCGATGATGCGCGTCCCTCAGATGGGCTTCAACGGACCGGCAGGCGGCGGTCCGGAAATGTTCAATCCGGGCCCGAACATGGGCAATCCGAACGCCCAAATGTTCGTGGGCGGTCCCAAAGGCAGTCCGATGGGAATGGGGGCACCCGATGCCAGTCAGCCACTTCCCCCGTCGATGGGGCAGAACAGCGGTTTCAAGAATTCACCCTTCGTGGGTCCCACCACTTCAGATCCGAACTACGCCCAGCAATACCATAACTTCCAGCAGCAGTTGTACGCGACGGGAACGAGAAATCAAATGGGCGGGCAAGCGATGGGACCAGGACCTGGACCCCCGCACACACAACAACCGCCCTACTTCAATCCCAAATAGCAGTTGTGGTGCTGAGTGTTTTGTGTAACAGAGTATTTTCGTTTATTTTTGATATTACTAATGAGTAATCTGGCAATAATAACAATGTGAAGAAGTTAATTTTGTACATTTTCGTGTGTACGCATCGAATTCAAGTGCAGTTAAGGGTTGGCATCCACTGTTCATGTACAAAGCTGCCTGCCCCCGAGGGCCCTATTCACCTGAATACTTACGCTATTCTGGATTTGTAAATTGCCATAAACTAGAAAGACTTAGAATAATCATTAAGTGTTGGACTTGCTTGGTCCTTTTTATGACAGAGATTTCACTATTGCTCATATAATTTGTTTCTATCCATCTGTTATTCATTTTATTGTACATTTTATGAGTAATCATGAATGAAATGATAACAATAAAATTCTATATTATATATTCTGCCTTTTTTTATTTCACCTCATCTAATTTCATCCACACACACCACGTCACTATCTAGAAAAAAATTCATTATCTGTACAACTATTAGCAACGGTACAACAAAAAATTGATTCGGAGCGGGCCATGCACTTTGAAACATTGTAAATGTTTGTCCTGGAGATGGAGAAATTTTGGACACGTCATATAATAAATACATTTTTCGTAGTGTCTTATTTAACAAATTTCCTCTGCTTTGTGTCGGTTTAGACATAGTTTGAGCAAATTTTTATTGACAGTTCCTGTCAAACGTCTACACTGTAAAAAATAAAACAAAAGCTAGACTCCATGCGAATCCTTTTTCTGCACATAAAAAATTTAAAAAATACTTTGATAGAGAACTTTTTTCGGACTATCTCTGTAATATTAAATACGTAAAAACGAAGCTCAAAAATGTTAATTACATTTTGAAATGTTCCTTTCAAAGCAAACTGGTTGGTATCCGGGTTAAAGTAAACACAAGTTACATTTTAAAACATTCATGCCAGTTAAAAAATACAATTCGGTTTCGTTCGATTAAAATTTATCTAATTTAAATCGGCAGGAAAATTGGAATGTGCGTGACACCTGTGTATTTTTCTCGATTTGTTATCGCTTCGTTTTAAATTGTCTTATCAGAAAAATGCGTTAAATCGGCGATTAAAAAATAAATTACATGAACAGATGTCAGTAACCTTGGCTGGAGTCTGGTTCCACGCGCCGTATTCTTTGTATACGTTGTTTGAATCGTCCCCCCACCTAAAGACTTCAGCTTTCTACTAATTTAGGTATGACAAGAGGATATTTTAGGCTACAAGGATACGCATAATTATTGGGTCAAAATCATTTTACGATAGAAATTTATTTATCGTCGCGTTGGCTTATTTCTTTAAACGGATTGTAGTCTGCGGGAAGCCCAACAAGTTTTAAACTCTCAATCCAAAGGCGCTCGGCGTCTTTGGCGTTTTTCGCTCTTGTTGATGGCGCAGCAACGGCACATTCCGCATAGTAAAGACCAGTTTCGTTCGCGCAATTTTCATCAACCGAACAGTATATTGAGGTTTGAGCTCCTTGCTGTGGATTTTTTATAAAAAACGACACAATATTGCGCCAAAACCAAACAATTCCCGTGAAATAAACCGAGTCCAAATGGCGGCCCAGTTCCGTGGTAATCACCCCAGGATGCAAACTGTACACGTTCACGCCTTGAACATTCGCTTCTGCAAATACCAATGTTAATGATTTTGAATGTGAAAAACAGCTGGCAAATGAATACCGTTCAGTTTCTTGGCTAACTCTCTCGTGAACAGAATATTAGCTAACTTGCTTTGCTGATAAGCTCCTAGAGCACTGTATTGGCGTCTTTTCCAATTCAAATCGTCGAAATCCACGTGGCCCACTATAACATTTCCATCCTTCTAATGTATTAAACGTAAGTTGACTTACATTTATGCGCAAGCGACGAAACGTTTACTATTCTCGCAGAACCACTTTGACAAATTTTGGGTAACAATAACAAGGTCAGTAGGAAATGTCCTAAATGGTTAGTCCCAAGCTGCATTTCGAAACCATCTTCAGTCCTGCTTTCTGGACACATCATGACACCCGCATTGTTCACCAACAAATCGATCCTTTGTTCCGAATCTAATATATTTTTCGCACACGCTCGCACAGAATTAAGACTAGTCAAGTCCAATTTCGTGGCTAAAATTTGCCCAACATTCTCGTTTTCGGAGCATTGTCGCTTAATATCGGCCACGGCTGCGTTTGCCTTATCCAAATTTCGGCAGGCTACAATGACGCGCGCTCCTACAAATAAGCCACAATTCGTTAGAACAAATTAGCATGTAATGAATATTATAGTTTTGTACCTCTCAAGAAAAAATCTTTGGCCGTTTCTTTTCCTATCCCAGTGTTGGCCCCGGTAATTATGGTCGTTTTCCCATCTAATCGTGTCTTCGACACGCACTTGCTGCTGAATAAACCCATTGACGGTACGAAAACTGAATAACTACTAACCGACGAGCAACCGACTATGAATTCCGAACTGAAGCCAGTGAAGTGGTTTATCTCCCACACGTGAAAATACAATAAGGTCGAGACATTATAAATTTAATAAATTGCTAATTGCAATTGTTAGGAGCACCAATTATTATCAATCGGTCCCAACGATTTAATATGTAGAACATGTAAAAATATGCATGAGCGAAAAAATTGCATGGAAGTCAAACATGCAGACGTGAAAGAATTTTCAAATATCTAACTAACTGAAATATAGTATTTTGTTTTACTTCTTTTTGGTTTATTTCTAACGGGGGGGAACACCAATATCTGTCATATATTTTGTGATCGATATTGGAAAAGCCATCAACTTTATAAAAAAAAGTCTTCTTGATCGATGCCGCTACATTGCGTCCTCATTGAGGAAAAAAATAAAACTCCAAATTAAGGCTCAGACTTTGATGGCAATATAAAATGCCGTGTCCGAAATATAATGGTAGTTTTACAGCAATTACATGGGAACGGAATCGGTTAGGTGGAAACTGAAAATATAGAATAATGTCTCTATGTCTTTATTTCTTACCTAAATGCCATTTGAACAAAGGTAAATGATAGTTGTTGAAAGAGCATTTATGTAATAAACATCTAAAACGAAAATAAAAAAAGAAATACAGAGTATATCACAGAACATTTAGTCCTAATGTTACATTTAATTGTCATCGGCCATGATAATGGTAATGGCGCTGGTGGCGGATGGTGATTGATCGGTAAAAACATATCTATTGGGGTTACTTTTGCTGGCGCCGCCACCACTGAGAGATCTTTGAAGAGGCCTGGATCCAGGCCGCCCTCCAATCTTACAAGTCAAAGAATCCAATTCATGGGAATCAGAGAGAGAGGAGTTAACGGGACGATTTCTCTCACTGGAGGACGTCTTTGATTTACCGGAAGGACAACAACTAAGCCTGGAATAGTGGAATTGGCCGAAATGGTTCTGGGGTCCGAAAATGGCCAACATGGCCCCCAGATGGAATGTGGCATATATCCAACTAACACTCATTACAGTTACAAGGAATATACCAATCTGTATGTACGGTAAGATTAGGGAGGGCATCATGAACGCTCCGGCAGCTCCCGTGGTCAGGGCGGCCATCAACACCGGACCAGCCATATAAGAAAGTGCATATTTCGTTGCCGCGATTCGTTCATCGGCTAAAGCCAACGGACACAATCTGTAATTCACAGTATAATGCAAACTAAAATCTACAGTAAGACCTATAGCAGTTGATACAGCTATAGACTCCAAAATGTTCAACTTCCACCCTAACAAAACTAATACTGCAACAGTTACAAAAATACTGCACGTTATAGTTAAAATTGCATATAAACTCGTCAAAATGTTCAATGTCGACAAAAGCAATACTATTAACGCTAATCCCATTGACACTATAATTGCTACTATGGTACTTTCCGAAAGTTCTCTCTGTAAATCGTAGAACTCGAGCTCGCTGATGAACCAGCCGTTCTTCATC
The DNA here is from genome assembly GCA_964023215.1 of Eledona agricola. Lineage (NCBI taxonomy): Eukaryota > Metazoa > Arthropoda > Insecta > Coleoptera > Tenebrionidae > Eledona > Eledona agricola. The sequence goes on along the minus strand of OZ026862.1, from coordinate 16,472,031 downwards.
GTGCTCGGGGCCGTTTTTAGTTCTTCTCGCATCCAATTCTCTACTTTCGTGTAAAATTCATGCATGTATTCATAAGACATTGAGTAACTATAATTACTATCATATTCTACGATAACAGCTTTTATTGTCGGAAATTGGTCTTTAGAAAATTTAGGACCGGCCATTCCAGGTATCAAATATTGACTGGGTGTTTCGTATATGTCTGTCATCTCCTCGACGATGCAGTTCGAGAAAACGCTGCTGTTGTACGGAAATTTGGAAGTCTTACAGCAGGGGGACCGATCTCGCATGGAGAACGAATCCATGCATTCTCTCTGCATCGACTTCATGAACGTTTCGATAAAACAGTTTGGCAGCAGGGGACCGAAAGTGGGTTGGAAAAACGGCTGGCGATGTAAATGGCGACAAAACTTCAAAAGCCATACTTGCGACTCCGGTTGGGATATATCGAATTCGGGATCCAACTCCAATTTGCCCAAACTTTCGGGGTTCAAGTGGTCGCCGTTATCAACTGGAAGCACTCCCCAAACAAATCGCAGCGGAAGTTTGAAGTTCACCCCAACTTGCATCGTTACCTAACAAACAACACAAAATCCTCCACAAACAACTTTCCCTCGTTCTACTCACCCTTTCCTCGCGTTTGAACCAGAAGTGATTCTTGTATATAAAATCGTATTGTTCGAAAGGGTGCGAGCTGTCAAACAACTGGAACTCCGACGAATCGGGAAGTTGGAATTTCGGATAGTATATTACGACGACGGTGCTTAGTAAAGCTATTAAAGACAACGTGACGAACCAGACATGTCTGAAATTGACGACGCTTTCTAGTAAACAACGCTCTTTGGAACTCCAGATTCTCCCCAACGACGAACATTTAGGCCACGACGTTGATAAATTCCACGTGGGTTTAATGTACTTCGTACAGCCCCAACGTTGGAGACACGCCATCAAACAACTTTTTACTAAATCGGGGTTTGAGCAGCAGGAACGTTCCCATATCACAACACATGCAGGAAACCATGTTATCATCAGTAGAAAATTCGTTATTACAGCGGTTCCGGCAAATATACTGGAAAAAAATTATATAGTTCGGCTTCGTTGAGTCCAGACGACTTTATCACCTAAAACAGGCGATCGCGGTGACCGAACTGGCATAAGACGCTAAAAACGCAACGGACGTGGTTAGGGAAGTCACAAACATGGATAAAAACGCGTGGTGGAAGGTATCGCCCATAAGTTTTGCGGTCGAACTTGTTTTTTCTTGCTTAACCGTATGCCAAATCTTGCAAAAAATAAAAGCGTCGTCTGCTCCAATACCTGGAAGAAGCCGCGGCATTGTAACGGTCATCGCTGGCTCGTTGCATGTTGTACTTACCAATTGCAACGATAATCGCTAGAAGATTCATGAACGGGAAGAAACTCAGTTCAAATACGAGCATGTACATGAAATAAGATATCCCCAGCGAAAATATTATTGCAATTATTGTCATGATGGTCAGGAACAGTGATTCGGTATACAACCACATACAAAACAATACAAAAATAGCTCCTGAACTCATGAGCCAAGCGTCTCGCAACAGACACTCGTCAAACAGGGCGTCTTTTATTCCAAACTCCATTGCTACAACTGATATGCCTTCATATTCTAAGTCTGTTTTGATAATTTCGTGATAGTAGGGTAACATGGCCGTGCTACAAGCCAGTGGCAGGAATATCATCGTCTCTTCGAGCTTTGTACTTTCCAGTGTATTCTACAACCAGATTTTAGTATATTCAATTATCGAGGAAATCGCCGTGGCATACATACATTCGGAGGCAAAAACGTTATACTCGTCAAAAAATTAAGTACATTAAACACAGCGTCGTGTCGAATACACTCAGACGGGACATCACAGTAACCTTTATCAACACAGTCCGGCATTAATTGCAATTTATGAAAATATTGCGCACAATTCATCAACACCGATTTAGTCGCGTTAACATCTTCCTCCTGGAACACAGCACTTACAATAATTACACGACCTCTTCTCGTGGATTTATTACCGTAATTGCTAAACATGAAGTTCGGTTATGTAAAATTGCTATATAATTCGCCAACGACCAAGGTTTACAACACTTTGCGTTGGGACTTTTGTTGGTTGTAATACATAAATCGGTATAATTACGAGCTTCCACAAATTCGGTTTCGATACGACATAAAGCTAATAATGATTTTAACGTGAAGAGGTCGTCGTTATACTTCGATTTTAATACAATGTGCGCGTAACGTTCATCTAAAACACATTAGGTTCAAAGATTGAAGAGAAACATACAAATATATAAAAGAACAAGACCATGTCATGAAGCGACATAAAACGGAGACTAGGAATTACAAAAAAGTAACGATATAACAAGTTTTAAGTGTATTATTGTGAAAGGGAGCAAAACAACCACGATTGAAAGGAATAAGCGGAAGACACTAGAACGAAGAAATTAAACAGTGGTGTAAGCGAAACAAGTTAACTATTTACAAAACAAAGCGGAAGCTACTAGTATTAAATCTTGCATCAAAGGCGCAAGTTCACGAGTGTGGTATTTTTAAAGCGTACGGTACGAATTTAATAAAAAAGACACAAAATTAGACATTCAAAAAATTGTGACTAGTAGAAAACCATTAAAACAAATAAGACCAACAATTAATGGAGAAGAAAGAACATTAAAGCAGGAGTACACAGGAATAAATTAGCTAAGAACTTGGCTGGTATGAAAACAAGTTATGCGTCTGAAAACCCATGCTTTTGACCACAGGAAATAGCTTCCATAATAGTTTGAAGTTCTTGGCTGACTTAATTACATTTTGTTTAATTTTCAGAGCAGCCACATTAAAACGACAATGTTCAAACTAACACAAGAGTCAGTTCTATTTTAGCAGAATTCATGCAGAATAAGTACACTAGAAGAAGTACCGAAAGCGAAACGTGAATAAAAGACATGAACTTTGAAAATGCGCCAACAGGAGCGAACAAACAGGCGTGGAAATTTTTACGGAAGTCAGAATCAGAGACATAAAGAGGATGAGACATGGCAGTTAGTGCGAGCTCGAGCAAGATGAGAAATGTGCAAAAAGCCGCAAATTTGACCCTGACAATTGAAAGAGTGGAAATCGATTTTTGATCAAATATTAAGCGGGAAGAGGGAGAGACGGGGCAATTGGTATAAGAGAAATGCGGAACAAATATTCCAAAAGATCAATAACCGGAAAGATAAAAGTTATTAGAAAAAAATTGGTTGTAATACAAGCAAGCAAAATTCGCCCTTACAACGTGGACTTTGGGCGTAAAATTGAGTTAGACAATCAGTTATATTGAAAAATAGATACATAAATAAACAGTAGATAACGCACCGCCTTTTTAGTGGTAGAACAATACAAATTTTCCAATAGAAAACTAGCTTCTGGAACTAGAACGGAAAATAATTAATTTCCATTTTTTATTAAGCAGCACAAGGTCCAATTCAATTAGTGATGATGAGAATTTAGAGGCGTGTCGGGCTCTTGTTAAATTACGAACGCAACGACTGGTTCTAACAAATGTAAGAGGCTGAAATACTGAACAGCCCTTCATCTGTGTCATCAATTTTGTTTGCTTACGCTCGTCGTTATTTTTTCAGCCCAAATGTTTGTTTCCACGCATTTAAAAAAAGCGAAAGTCAGTATAGGATAAAAAGGGGGTGGTAGACGGTTACGCTCACCGGGGTAGCCACAACGGAATCCTTCAGGTATCGGGGGTTTCACGGCAACATTTTCTGATGCTTTAGGACGCAACATATTTTTCAAAGCTCGCCAGTTATTATTTTCGTAACTATTTTCAGAGCGATTACTACTAGCCTCGTTTACAAACACCTAAAAGTTATTGTTTAGGACTTTTGCAATATCCGGCCTGTACCACTACTTGCGAAAAGTTATTTTTTTGCTTCTTTCCTCGGTTTTTCCCGCTCTTTTTAGTTTTAGGCTTAAAAATTGTTAGATTACGTTTTATCAAAATATCTTTGGGGTTTATGGCAAATTCTCCTGATGGTTTAGTTGATTCATCTAGATTTTTCCAAGCAGTTAGTCGATTTGATATAGTCGTTCCTCTGGTAGAAAAACCCTGGGACAGTTGTATTTTAGGAAAAACAAATGATTAGCTCACATGGCTTACCATTTTGGGGTCGGAAAAGTCTCGAAACGGCTTCGTTTTCAGTGTAAAAGGTATCACCAAGCATGTGCCAGAGAAGACGGCCACTGCTGATATAATAATAAACGGATGATGGACGATAATGTGTGAGAACCAGTTCAGATTCATCTTTAAAGCTTAGTCCATTTACCATTTGCGATTGCTTCGAGTACTATTTTATCCTTTTGGAAAAATTGCTTGATTTAAGAAAACCGCGCCGTCAAAAACGCCCATTTTAATGCTGGAAGCGATTTCAATAAACAGAAAGCAAATAATCGAGATTTCGACTCAAACAATTACCCTAGTTCGCGAAGCCAAAGCCACCCTGGATCGCTGGTCCGGGCAGCCGGGTGCGGTAACGGGTAACTATCTCGCAATTGTCGACTTTCTCGGCGGCTGGCGCCGAACATACGACTCGTCAAAAACAAACACCCGCCACTTCCCAGGTGCTCACTGAACGCACACAGCGCGGAAAAACGCGTTTTATCTCCGTCGTGCCGAGAAATCCACGCAGAAAGACAGAAAAATCGCGCCGAACAGAACCGACCGCGCCCGACCTGAGACGCTCCCTCTGCGCTCCCAAGGCCGACCCCGATGACAGTCAGCTGTTTATAAACAAATACAGTATTTCAAGGACACGTGTGCACTTTTCCGGCGATCACTCAAAGCAACTGGGTTCGCATTTCCGCCGTTGCTCCGATCGATCACCTTTTGGGCACACTTTCCTCGGCCGTTGTATTGATTCGGAATTTCCCTCTCGCCTCGTGATAAATTACATGCGGAAACCGCGGGCAAAAAATTATCGATTCGCTTCATTATTTTATATTAGCATTTTATAGGCCGTGGGGCACTTATTACGTTAGGGGCGAGCGTGACTTATTAGCTTTCCCGGCTCAAGGACTCTGTTTACTTCCCTTTTTATTAAGACATGACAAAATAATCCAATTTATTCGGGCGGCCGTTGTTACCATGGGTAGGTATGTATTTAAATTCGTGCTGCGCTATTTCACCTCAAACCGCGAGATTTATATATACGAAAAAACAACAATTTATTAAATTCCAGAGATATTCAAATATATACCGTTTATTGAGTTATTAAATAAAACGAGTTTCGGTTTAATTAAATACACGAATACGATAAAATTTATTTAGATTCATCGATTTCCCTAAATGTAATCATCGCAGATTTTCCGCTTCTTCCCTCTTTCTGAGTTCGTTATATAACAACAAAGACGCCTACAAATGATATTTTTCATTTATATTTAACTTAAGCTTATTGTCGGCTTACATAAGCGTCTGTTGCCGCATAGTGCAGCTGTTCTTTTGACAAGGGGCTGACGTGCCATTTACTCATCCTCACTTTTTTATCTTTATTGATGCTCATTTTGAGCTGAAAACCTGTCTAAAAAATTGATCAAAACCACGAATATTTTACCAAATATCCCACGAGTTTTTCCATGCTCCATCTCTGTTGGAAAGGCAAAATCCGGTTGGCAAAAACTCCACTATCTATACAGTTTTCTACAATTACATCACCATCAAACCCAGAGTAGTCCCTTGACAACTTTCTAACGTCACTAAAATTATACAATATTCAGACATATCACATAAAAGTTGACATTTGTTACTTTTTAATATTAACTCCTGTAATTCTAACTTTTGGATGCGATAAAAAGAATGGTAGTCCCTTGGGAATTTTTTTGAGATCGCTAATTTGTATGAGATAACAAGTGTCCAAGTCCGGACTGATTTGGATTAATGATGCTTTTCCTGACCCTGTCTGAAAAGAAAAAGGCCATTCGATATCAAATCCCACGACTAATGTGGCTGCGGCGTTATCAGCTAACGTACTGCAAAAAATTTGTAAATAAAATTGTTATAAAATCGGCTCTCGGATTACATTAGTTGTTCACAACACAATGCACAATCAACGAAATCTCGAATATACTTCATCTTCCCCTTATATTCAATATAAGGTCGGTTAAGGCGATCCTCTGCATCTTTAATTTTTTTTAATTTTTCCTACAACTACATTAATAATTTATGTTGCCAAATTTGTGAAAACCTACCGCTTCTCTTTCCGCCTGAGAAACTGAAGATCTTAGTTTCATTACACTTTGATTTGTATTATTCGAATTCATTTTGACTTTTGTAAACAAAAACTAACACAAAACAACTAATTCAAATTGATAAAACATAACGGTTTTCAAGGGAATTTCGTAACTACGGTTATTATGTTGGGAGCACTTTTGAAAAAAATGCGCCAAATAACTTTGGAACAAGATATTTTCTCAAGCGTAGACTCGAAGAAATATACGAGTAACACACCTTATTAATTTGTCGGTGAATTTTAAAACTGGAGTTAATTGTCTGAATAGCATAATTAATAAATAGTAGAAATAGGAAGGTAGGACTCTTTTACCACAGAGGCGCCACCTTCAGGACAAAACCTCTAAACTACGAAAGAAATCTTTACTACCAAGTGGTGTATGAAAAGAACGCAAAAATAAAAAAAACATTTTTTTGTAAAGCAACACATAAAATTGCGTTTAAGTAATACCATATTTTTCGGTTTTTAATTTTAATTCACGGATTATGGTTGGCAAATAAATATAAAAAAATTTGAGAAAATTTTCTATTTATGTTATTTAGTGACGTTCGCCCCCATCAAACTATTTTCATCTTATATTCGATGTTCAACATTTGTACGCCTGTCTCCAATTAAATTCAATAACACAACTAAATAATTTATCAAGTTTATTAGTTTAACTTATAAGTATCATTTAACTAAAATTAGTAATAATAAATATGTGTTTAATGTCAAGCCTTAAAGCTAACACAAGTCAGGTGTGTGCAACTGAAAACATACATCTGTGTGCTATTTCCGTACAGTTTAACATTAAAATCGTTTCAAAATGACAATAATATAACAAATGCTTTTAAAATTTCAACAGCACAGCAATTATCATAGCTTCATCTCCACAATACAACATTTAGTTTGATATATGATATTGAATAAACTTTCCCAATACATTCTAATATAAAAAACAGTAACAAAAACCTTTACGCAATAATAAACTAATCATATATCTATGGGAAAAAACAAGAAAATTAAATAAAAACAAAACAGTTGACTTTTGATTAAAAGGTAGATAGAGAGAAAAAATGTAATGATGTAATAAATAGGAGTAAAACCTACTCTAGTGCAATGATTGGAAGATTTTGCTTTGGTACAGGTTTTGTATCTTGTAATTTAAGCATAACTATTAGATGCCCGTTGCATATTACCAAAATCCGGTTGATTTACCACCTGGTGGGTTGCGTACACGAATGCAAGATTTTCTAGCCACATCTAGTTCTTCTGCAAAGTAGAAATTACATTTAGTACACTGCAATATTTATGTTGATTACCGCTGATGGAGAACGTCGAATCTTGTAAATTTCTTTGACCTTCCGGTCTAGCACCTTTGCCTGAAGGAGTACCTACAGCAGAATCTGGCAGTGTTGGTGTAGAACAAGTTCTGTCCTCGATTGTGACCTAAAATATAAACTTAATTATAACGAAAAAACGGAATGGACGAAAAACCTTATGCAAGTGTTCGGCCACTTGATCGTTATAACTGCCGTTTTTGAACAGCTTCAAATCCGGCAGCTTTTCAGGATCGTAAACGAACGGTGCAAAAACGGGTGTTTCTACAAACTTTCCATGTCCTTGAACAACACGCAACTGTCCTTCGTCTACACAGACGCGTCCGTTTACAATGACATATTCTGGCACCCCATGACATACCATCCCCTATCAACAGTTAGCAACAATTGGGACATGATTACGTTCAATTCGTTACTTCAAATATGTTGAAATCGACGGCTTGGTGGTGTGTAGAAGCCGAAATCGTCCGAGTCTTTACTGGGTCCCAGATAACTATATCAGCGTCGGACCCGACCGCGATGCAACCTTTTTGAGGGTAAAGGTTGAAGATTTTAGCAGCGTTTGTGCTCGTGATCGCCACAAACCGACAAGGGTCTATAATTCCCGTCTCCACGCTTTTTTCCCAAATTACGGACATCCTGTCCTCGACTCCATTCACACCATTGGGGATTTTGGAAAAATCGCTCTTTCCCATTTCTTTCTGGGACTTATTAAAGGTGCAATTGTCACTTCCAGTGACTTGTAGGACATCCCTGTCGTTACATAGCTTATCATTTGTTGCAAAACTCAACTTTTCTAGTTTCTGACGTGAAAGGTTATCGCTTGCATTTTTTGCCCTTGCACTTCAGAGACTAGATCACATCGAGTGTTAAAAAATGGAAACCGATATGATGACAGGCATGCTTATGTAAAATGATTGGACGAACAATGGACGTTAGTGGTTAATTCACACTTACGATGCCAACAACCCGAAAAGCTGGGAGGGCGTTTCAGGTCTAGAACGAATAGCTGGTGACGTTACCAAGTTGGCATTACGTGGATCTCCTACAACACCAAGACTACACGCAAGCACTTCTCCAAACACCGCCTGTCCTTTATTACGCACGTTTCGGATAATATTTCCTGATTCTTCCGTCGTTACATTTAGCACGTATATGGGTGCGTTCACCTGTATTTAAAACTGTTTTGACACTGCTCAGACAATACAACATGTGTTAACAAACAAAGCGAATGCGATGCAACATTCAAGGGGTTAGTAATAAATGAAACGATTAGTAAAAGTGGACTAGATGCTCAAACTGACTTACTGTGCTAACAGATTCATTAAAAATTGTGGTGTTGTGGGATCCGGTCTAAGGGGAGGACTTAGAACGTGGGCGGCTGAGTGCTGGAAGCATTCATGCCTGTAATGGGAACCGTCGGAACCTAAAGCTGCTACTAAGGTTTCGCCATACACATGAGTACCATTTTCACGTGCTTGTTTTACAGCCAATGCGGCCGATTTGCTCATCACATGCACTACATACAACGGACATTCTACCTATAAATACCACCACAACGTCAAAAATAAAAAGATTATCGAGTGCTGGAAAACACCAAAAAGCGTGAGAAGTTTACACCAACAACTCATTAATATTAATCAAGTCCTAACGGACAAGTTCAGCCACACGATAAATGTATTCAGTTACAGTCGTGCCCCTCTTTCCAAGCGGAAATATCAAGAGATAAAAACAGTTTTGGAAACGCACTTGTTTCTAATTTTTTAAAGCGACAGTTTGATGAAATAATCACCTGGCAGTTTAATACAGAGAAAACAAAAATCTATAAGAAACCGCGAGTGCTATGAATGAATTCAACGCAAAGAAACGGTAATAATAATAATCGGCTTACATAAAGATGTTACACACTTTCATAAAAAGATTGAATTCTCATTCTATACTGTTACTAACTAATAGTAGTAATTTTATTTATTTATTTCTCATGCGGACTTGTTGGAAAAACCTATTGTTCTTGCAACTACTGGAACGCAGAATTGTGTTGTGGAAGTGTAGCTGATTTATAATTGCTTGTGGCGATAGCCGATCATTTTAATAAGATACGTTTAAATATGACGACACCCCTACGAGATACTTGAGATAGTGGAGATAAAGATAACAAATAATGAAATTGAGTTGTTGCACAGAAACTGGCTATTGCAACTGTAAAGGAAAGACACAAATACATAATGATCAATTGAATTCAATGCGAAGGAACAGTGAGATAATCGTTCTAGAAAAACGATTGCTCTTACTGTTATTCGTATATTTATTAACCATGCAGAGAAAAAAACATGATATTGGAAAATATTTATTTCCCATTTATTGAACCGATTGCAATGTGAGTAATCAACATCTGGCATTGACAAGAGGAGATTGTTCGTGTTCAGTGTTTTTGGAAAAATCAGATTGTCATGTAAAAGAGGAACAAGAAAAATTTAAATCGACGACCCATTGAAGTCTTTTGTGATTACATCTGAAAAAGTTGGATCGCTCTTTATGAATGTTCATTTATTTCCAATGCAGCGCCTCGTGAAATAAATGTTGTTTTCTTCTTCTTATCTCTTGAAACTTTTTAGATTATTTTTATATAGGGGCACCACTGAACGTTAAAATATTATTCAGATTGTCCAAAATTCCACACTTTTTTCCTACTTCTCGAATTGATAGCCGAAAAGAAGCTGAGGTGTCTGGGACTCGATTTTTAAGAGCATTTTTTTGTGATTATCGATTTGGGTGTCGAATTTGGAACATTTAGCAATTTTATAGTGTAACAGAGTTGTTGGTGTAAGTTCGGCGTACTTATTTACCTGTTTGGCAATGACGCACGCTCTGTTAACTGCTTCAGCTTCAACCTCTTCGGGTCTGGACAGTTCGTGGCCTTCAGGACCGGTAATCCCTTTAGCCAACAGTTTCTCGACATTTTTCGCTATAATCGATCCGTTTTCGGCATGTACTTGAGCAATGGCCCCCAATTTTTGACACGTTTCGAAAACGCTATACAACTCAGAGTCGTTTAGCATGAAATCGTACGCCATGAACACTTTAAAAGAGTTAACCCCGTGCTCCTTGCACAGAATCTCCATTTCCTTTTTAACTTGCTCGTTCCATTGAGTCAACCCGACATGAAGACCATAATCGCAGCAAACTTTATCGTCGCCCTTTTGTCTATATTCATAGAACGCATCAAGAATAGACACCCCTTTTTTCGGCATTACAAAGTCGACTGAAGCGAAAATCAGATCAGGTCCTAATAGCACAGGGTGCGCTAAATTTAGACTTACTTATCATGGTGGTACCTCCAGCGACGGCGGCTTTAGTGCCTTGGTAAAAGTCGTCCACTGAAGTCGTACCCATAAATTCGAACTCGAAATGGGTGTGTGGATCGATTCCACCCGGCAATACGTATTTACCCCGCGCATCTATAATGCGGGTACCTCCCGGAATAATTAGATTGCGACCCAACTGCTTTATAATGCCGTCTTCTATGTAAATGTCGTCTTCAGTAATGTCGTCTTCGTTCACCACCTTCCCATGTTTGATGAGCAGCCGGTTTTGGGCGCTCTAAACACAGTAAACAGAAGTCGTCTTCTCAAATGACTCACTCCACAAATAACGAAAAAAATAGAACGAGCGCACACATGCTATATTGCGTACATGTATAATTACATCAGCTTTATTAAGTGTGGGAAATACTCGAACCCCTCCTTAAGGGATTTTCAGACACATCTAAAATTGTTTGATGGTGACTGAATTAAATAAATAAGAGCTACTATACTTCATATAATCTTCCCCTTCGATTTGGTCGTCAGCAATCCCAAAACTATCTCAACTCCATTTTAAAATTTAATTTCTATTTAACCCTGATATATAGACCTATGATAATTTTCAGTTTTAGATTTAGTATGTATTTAACACACCATTTAATCTTTAAAAACCGACTATAACAAAAAAATGGTGTAAAATATTGCAAATCTACAACATACATGAAAAAAAGTCGAAACATTAAAACGCCGGTACTATCAAAGACGTGACGTTTACGGCTTAGCGATAATACAATTATTTATTTAACACGTTATATAAATAAATTGTGTATTCTAGATATAGGCAGTGATAGTATCTATTAGTTTATACTAAAAATTAACATGCCAAGTTGCAAACGACTTAAGGAAACGGAAACGACTTGTTTTAAAAAATCAATACATAAGATAGATGGAAACGGCGTTACTTCCTGCGATGTCCCCTTTTGCCATACTGCATAATTAATTAATTGCGTGCTAAAGTTGCAACTACTCAACCAATATAACTCATAAGGCATTACATTTAAAAATATCTTATGCAATGCACCTGTTAAAACTCACCTGTAAATGAATGGGTACTTTTTTCACCGGCGTACTCATTCTCGATAAACACAATAAGTGTATTGTTGACAATAATATTTAATTGAGCTTTATTTTAAGGACGATACTCGCACGTAGGACTAAATTAACACTAACAAATTATGCTAGATAGAACGACCTTGCCCGGCACTGTTATGTTTATTATGTTGGCAGTGATGCTGCTAGTGGTGCATTTGTAGTCTCAGGAGTTGGCAACAGCGCAAATTTTCAACCAATTACGAGTGCCTATTCTCTCGTACCCATGGCAAGGAAAATGCGACCGTTTGCACGTGGCGTTTAGAACTAATCGACAAAGTTATGCAACCAATTATACGCCTAATTAAAAAATAATCATATTTATCTTATTTGTCTATTAATAATTAGTTGCGAGTGTTGTAAGAAAAAAAATTATCAAATAACAAGATTAAGATTAGAAGATGCAAGTCAATATTTATAAACAAGTCCTTGCGTCTTATTTGATGAATCGATAAATGTTATCAAGGGTCGGTTTAAAATAAATTATTGCGTTTTATAAATTAGAACGGAATAAAATCGTCAAGTTTATGCAAATTAAAATATATTTTTCTACAAGGTTTTAATTGCACATTTATTATATATGTACTAATTAAGTGATTAAGTCCTACCACAGATATTATTCCAAAGCAAAATTGTAGTTTATTAAGAAATAATTATTAAATATACATTACTTCTGTTCGTTCATTTCAATATGTTTATCAAAAAATACGATCGATTATTATGGGATTACTTACTTGAATTGCAGCCGAGTGCTCAACTTGTTATCTTTTATCATTTAAAAAAAATGATAATCTAAGATTATGAAATTGCAAGTGAAGCACTTGGCTCATGATCTTGTTTTTCCATAATAAAATTCGATTTTTTTTATCTTTTAATACCTCTCATGAAAAAATAAAAATGTTAATCTACCATTGCATGAGTGTTAAATCATTTAACTGATTATGTGGTTTGTTTAATTTTTTAAGTACCTACTTTAGGTCGCGACTTTTTCATTTCATTTCGTATTTATTCCTTTTATTATTATATAACATTGAATTGTAACCATTTAATAACGTAAACGTTGACTGTAGAATCTACTAATAATAAGCCAAATCGTGGTCCGCAAGAAACTAGTTCGTTTAAATTACCCAAACACAAACACGCACAGCTTCAAATATAATTTTAAAAAGCCGCAGGGATTCAGTAAAAACGACTTTTTAAGGAAACCTGAAATTAAAAGTCAAAATATACTAATCTCGCCTTTAAAACGACTTGATTAGCCGTCGAGAGTCAATAAAAATTCACATGTTTGCCAATTACTTAGAAAATATCCCCCAGCCAAAAAATAAATCAACTGAAAATAATTATGTGACTTCAAAGTACCAACAGAGATTAAAAGCAATTGGAGAAAACGGTCTGAATGATATTTAATAAGGGGGAAAATGCTGAAACAATTTCCCAGAAAACTAATCGTCAATTCGATGAATTTTCAATTCTTAAGCAGACCGAGCAACAATAAAAAAAGAAGAGTATTTCTAACTATGCACAATAAACCAACAGAGCAGAATTTTCGGTGCTCGATCAAAAAATATGCCGTTGAATGAATATATATTTTTTACGTTTGTTTAAACTGTTTGCTGACGAGTTCTGTTTTCTGAACTTTTGGTTGTTATTAACTTTAGTTGTCTAATTTAAGCCCTTATTAATTTAGTCCGTGAATAGAACGCAAAGTTGATGCGAATTGATTTACAAAAACTCCGAATTTTTTAATTTGCTTTCGGTAATTTTCAACGTGGGTTCCGCCCACGTGCCTTGATGGGAAATTTTATTTTATTATCGATTCTTGAATTTATTTAAGCTCTAAAGCGTAGCTGATGTTGTTACCGTTACTGGCAAACACAATTTGACTTTAATTTAGCAAGTTCCCAGTGTAGTACAATATATTGTTGGAATATTGACTACTTACTAGAAACGTGTGTAATTTTGTTCAACTAACTTTGTAAAAGCCACAATTGTTACGCTCCATGGATTCAGCTCTAGGTAGAGCGGCTCTTTGTAAACGGAGATGAAATACGACGATAAATTTCTACAATTTTATTACATTTACAATAGTCAAAACTTACAGTACAACGCAATATCACATAAAATGAGATGTACACATCCACCCTGACGTATGGTACTGCGCAATGGAGTAAAATCTAATAAACTGGTATTTTGTGGTTCTATGTTCTATGAACTAGGAATATAACGATGCAGCTTTCATCATTTCGAAGTAATTATTACAATATTATAAAATTTCCGATTGACAATGCGTTTAAATGCACAATGAAGTTTTGAATCGATTGTGATACGACATCACCCTGTGTAAGCGACTGACAGAGGAAACATGATTGAAGAAATGGTTACTCTTCTACTTCTACTATTGCATCGATAAAACAACTGTAACTTAAATGTCATAAAAACAGGCATCTCATGCACACTGCTCGTAACGTAGTTGCACCATTCCAAAAAACTGATAACCACATCAACAAGTCAACGAGAAATGTAGAATGAGGATTAAAAATGCGTTCGTTAAAGAGACGATTAGGCGCGAGTATCATTAGGCGAGACGATAGATTTTTTGTGACGACCTTTGTTCGGGTTATCAATTTAATTTCAGTGCAACTCATCTACTTTATTGCACACTCATTAATAATAATATTCATAATAACAATAATAACAATGATATTTACATTTAAAAGAATCACAAAATCGTAATGCTATGAGGTATCGCGAGTCGGACCGATCTATGACTCTTCGGCTTCCTCGCGAAATAAATAAGTTGACCAGTATATTACATTGAAGAGTGCGAAAACTAAAGGAAAAGTGATTCGGGAAATGACATCAATGCGTTTGGATCTTGTTGGAAACTTTGACAGCCAAGATCGGCAGCAGTTTGGTCTTGCAGGCTGCATGTGTATCTCGCACTGGCGGACTTTTTCTAAGCTCATCGGATCACCGGGATGGCGCACCAAAGGCTTCTGAAAAAAATACCATAGCTCAGCTTGGTTAGGATTTCTTTGACTGAGAGTAAAAACAGCAAACACCGACTGGACTCAACGCGGTTAAGTGATCAATCTTCCAACATCCAACAGCAAGAGTTTGCGTTCGTCAATATAACATTACCATTGCAAACGTGGCGTTGCTGTCCGTGTCTATCAGGTCTGAGGTGGCATCCATAGAAGCTGCATGTTCCAGTTCGCATTGCCTCCTTTGCTTTTTCATGTTCTCCCTGTGCATGTCGGAGCGAGACGCGTAGTTAACGAGCGCAAATTCTAATAACGCCCCAAATACGAAAGTCAAACACACCCCCGTCCACACGTCAATCGCTTTAGTGTACGAGACAGGCGGGAGAGATGCGTTAATGCCCGATGTTTGCGTAGCCATTGTGAGCAAAGTTGTAACACCTGCAAATTCAATCATTTTTCATCCCAATACGTTCACACGCAAAAGCTCGCCCCCACTTGTCCGAGGAAATTGCACGAGACGTGCGCTTTTCCGCTACGGCTTTTAGCATTTGCCGCAGTTTCCACCTTTGTTGCCACATAAATTAATTACGAGCGTTAATTTAGAGATTTTATTGAACAAACTCGACGTCAACTAACTTGTATCAACTTAGGAAACATGATATATCGTACGAAATTTATAATGGGAAGCTCGCGTCATACACGACGAACTCTATCTATAAGCAGCAGTTAAATTACCGCAAAAACTTCTTGTTTACGGTAAACGTGCTTTTAAAGGTTAATTAACATATCCGACAGGACGCTTGTTTACTAGCTTTCGGTATACCAAAAACAACGACTCGAGGCGATGAGTTGGATGCGGATAGGAAACGACTTACCCAAAGAGACACGTGCGGGCACGGCCCCCTGGTCCAACCAAAAAGACACCCACGAAACTATAACCAACATACAACAGGGGATGTAAATTTGTATCAGATAGTAACTGAACTCCCTCTTGAACAACAAATCGACTTTCAAACAACTGTATTCGCCTGAAAAAAAAACGTTCCCATTAATTATGTTTTCACAACCCCAGATACATCACATACCGGTGTTTGTTTTGCTGTTACAGTAATCGGTTAAAAATTTCTCTAACGTGAATCGAGGCAGGTGCAGATTTTTTACTACTTGCACGGGATCACCTTCTTTCCATAAAAACACTAAATCGTCAGTCGTCCACCCATCTACAATGCAAACATTCCTCTAATTTTAATCCGGTGCGGTCATTTACACACGTACGCACATTTAGCAATTGGTGCTATGCAAAACTAATAAAAAATTGTCGAAGGTACATTTAAATCTTTCTACATGCAAACTTGTAGTGATCGCGCTATAAATGGACATCGAACGCATAATGTAGGATATAATAATAAACACGTTCACAGCACGGTCATTATAGTTTTCAATTTTTTGTGCCGGCACGGCTAAAAATAATAATGAACTGAACTTGTACCCTAGGTTGGCTGAAAAACGGTTCGCATCATAGTAATATTTTTTTAAATGGAACACGGAATAATTTTATGAAAATGTGCGTGACTTTCTATTACTTGCAACAACGATTTTTTCATGGTGGAATATGGGTTTTTTAAAACACCAACTAATTGCTATATATGAAATGTGATAAAATTACTCGGTTCTGCACCTGTATTGTATAATTTATTAAATGGAGGCAATTATGTTATTATTGTTCCCAAAAATAAAAACCTACGTTTCAAAACAATTTTTATTAATTACACTACCCGCATCCAATGTCCAGCAAAAGGAAACGATTTTAAGACCGAATAAATTATATCAGAGAACCGTAATCGTACGTAAGGACACAATGCAAAATGTGATGTTCTTTCAAATCTTATTACCTAAATAACGAATCTTGTTATTTCTATGTATTTGATTCGTTTTTCTAACACGAATTTAATTATTTATGTTCTTCTAAAGGCGGATCCATTACAAATGACCAGATTTAGTTGAAATAGGCAGCGAAACATAAAAATAACAAGCGTTAATAAAACGGCCATGAAATAATTTTGGCTTTCGGAAGTGTGGCAAAATTTCTTGGAGAAATTTAAAATTAAGCTCTTTTGCCTTTTTTGCCTTCTTCGATAAATTCCACCTCCTGGTCTCGATTTAGACGTCATTTGCGCAATTTTTAAAGGACTCTCCTGTCAAATGTATATGACGTCTATATTGGAAAAAATAAAACAAAAGCCAGATTTCAGTCTCATGAGCCTCCGTTTTTTTTGAACGCTCGTTAGCTTTCCGCAAAGTATTTAACAAAATAATATGATGAAGAATTAAGCCGTTTAAAAAAAATCAAACGCTGCTGATTTAATATTTTCTTACTCGTTCCAATACACAAGCGAAAAAATTTATTTTCGGAGAAACATTTTGTTTCGTCTTTCGTTTAAGGTCTTAATAATTATCTACATATTAAATTTATCGGTGAAACTATATTCAAACTTTAGAAACTAGTTGTCTAAAAAAATGTTTGCCTCAGACAATATTACCGTGGTACCGTTTACATAATTGCTCCACAAACTAAAAAATACATACATGGTGCATATGACATTTCGATTTAAAACAATGTAACTTTTACATTAGTAATATTTTTTTTAACAACTTTTTTTCGTATATACGGTACGGTACGGTTTTTTGTTTATAGGAAAGAGATATGATTTTTGATGATGGCATTAATATTTAAAACAGACCCGTACAAATTACAACTGTCGTTCTGCGACAATTTTTGATATTTTTGAAAATGTGAATTTATCAAGTACAACTTGTACAGCCATGGACAGTCAAGAATAACACCCGTGTTATGCAAATATCGACTCTATGAGAAATTGTCATTGAGTCGGTATTTGCATCACACCCGCCGGCTAAAGTGTTATTCTTGACTGTCCACGGTTGTACACTGGATTAGAATTGCATTTTCAACAAATGTATCTTTTATCGACTGCGAAGCAAAATATGAGAAATGGGCCCTGGAGGCTCGTTGAGTTTTACCTTCATGACAAAACTCACATCCTTAGTATAAATAAAAAACTCCAGGAAGTAGGGTCACCCTGTATGATGTAAAAAATTAAAAACCGTAAACGATAGTGTCGTGTGTAGTGTCCAACCCTGTATATTTATATCTACTGTTAAGTACCAAGATAGCCCGGATATATTTAGTACGTCTGGCAGTGCTCTTGGCAATAAAGAACATAATCAAATGTAAAATATTTTTTTACGTCAGATTGGATGACATATACGACATGCCGAGTTCTCGTGGTCCCGTATCGTATAAGTAATATGTGTTAGCAATTCATGAGAGACATAAGGGTGGGAGTTGAATTATCGATATTCAAGTCCGGTAGTACGTTAAATCCCGGCTTTTCCCCGAAACTAGCGCCGGAGTTGAATGGAATCCGTGTTGTGTGTCGTAATTATTGCCTAAGTTCTGCGGGTGCGGGTGGTAGGCCGTATTTCGAAATAGTTATATGTAATTAAGAAAGGAGAGCGCGAAGTGGAGCGAAAATACTCACAGCTGGCCATCCGCAAGGAACATATTTGACGGTCAAGCGGGTAGAGTTTCAGGTTCATTGGACATGATAATGTTAGAGATATTCTGAAATCGTAAACGCATTGGAGTGGTGACGGCGTCGTTAAGGTGATGGTGTGCTTTTACCTTATGCTATAGAGGACCGAACCGTAGGGGAAAATGCGTATGTAGACGTTGGGCATGATAATGTTGTGGAAATGGCCTTCTTTTTCGTTTGAAAAAAAGAGATCGGGCATCCAGACTCGACTCGCTTCTGTTAAAGTGAGATATTTGAGACGACCTCCGAAATCGTTAAACTTGAGTCTTTCGTCTAACCACTGTTCTCTGAAGGTGAGTTGTACACTGTATTCCTGTAATATCCAAATAGTGAGGAGAGCGTGAACGGGTAGGGTAGAAAGCATGCACATGCATTAGACAGAATTAAGTGAATAAGAAGTTGACCTGCAAGGGCGGTTATTCGGGTTACGTTCGGTAAGTTTGGTTTTATACATACATGTGACGCATTTATTTGTCAAATAGACATATGATGATTGACATATTGATTGCGGTGGGTGGTAGCGGCTACCGGCGGGAAAATAATGGTAATGGTAATGGTAATGGTAATGATTATGATTATGATGATGACGAGGAGTGAGCGGGTGATACAATACGACTAGTAGAAGATAGTAGAAAGTAGAGAGGCATGCACTAGATATTTAAGGTAATAGTTATACGGCGTGTACTCGCCGGGGCTGCAGCAGCGCCACACGGCATGCTCGCGCCGGTGCTGGTGCCCTCATTGCAACATCACCTCTCGGCCTGGTGCAAGTGAACGCAACCGAGAATTACACCCATCATCCAATACTTGACATGACTGGCAGACCGCGCACTCACTCACCATTTTATAATCGTCTATTTTGCTGATAGAACGCAGAAAGAAGTTGATGTAAACTACAGTCGGGCCGTCTCCTACTGCGGTAGAACAGAACAGAAATAAATTACTATGATATGAAGTGAAAGTTTTGGCTGCGGGGCACGGCGCCAATCACATCTCGCATTGGCCATGTCCGCATGCAAGCACGCGGTCGCCGGCCCACCGCCCCACATAACACGAAAAGCACACGCACGCCGTCCCGCCCCACAGATGATCAGATCAGAGGATGAACTATAAGTCTACCATCCAACACTACACAAATAGAGAGAGAGAGAGACCATCATTCCCTGCCGTCCACAGTCACTTACCATCGTCACATCGTCTATCTTTGAGATACTTCTGACAAATATGTTGACACGGACAATAGCGGGACCATCTAGCGGGTTTAAAAAAGAAAAACGGATTTATTAGTGGACAGACATCTCTCATCACCGACGCTCGATGCGTGAAGGCAATGAGGCACCTGCACCGACCTTACTGCCCACTAGTCCGCTCAGTATCAGTATCAGCACGCAACCTAGAAGCTAAAGGGTCGACGAGCAGAGCCCGCTCTACCTAATTCCTAATTTACGAGTGTGATCCAAAAACGAAAAACCCTTCTCGTCGCCGTGCTCATGCCGGCCCAGTATTGTTTAGTATCGTACATAATACTCTATTTAGCTGGATAGCCTACGGAACGAGGAACGAGGTGGTGGGCACCCACTTTCCACTTACCATCTTTATGTCACTAATCGTCGCAATGCTGCGGACAAACAGGTTTACTCGGACAATGGCTGGCCCATCTAGAGCGATGGACAACGTGTTACATTACACACAAATATATATGTACAACAAGCAAAGGCAACATAAGAGACGGAACACTCCGTTTTTTCTCCGTGTGGACGTCCGACCTAAACAATTCCAATACCACGACCGACCACGAATTCGCTCACCTGTTCCGTTCACCCCGGAAGGTCGGATCCTCGCATCGTACATCCCCTGTCCCAATATCTGGTCCAACACCTCTTTCTCCTTCTCCCGAAAGTTAATCTTCACGTTCGTGCACCTGAATGTATCACAAACGTACACAATTCGTTTAAAAAAAAGAAAAGGGAAAAAAGCGATAGTGTGTGTGTGGGTTATATAAAAGAGTAGGACTTACAGCGTCACGTGGACGATGTGCACTATAACGGCGAGGAGGGTGTGTGTGTGCATCGCAGCGACCGGATCTGGCCCCAAGAGTCAACCTCCAACTCGAGCTCTGTCTCGGCCAGTCCGCCGATGGATACTACTTCATCCAGTCATCTGCGTGCCGCAAATCAAGGAGTTCCTCTGACTCCTCCTCGCGAAACACGCACCACTGATGCCCGTGCACCTCGGCAATCGCGACCTGTGCCTCTAACTCATAGGAAGCGCTATATTGATCGTCGGTCGGACCTCGCGCACTAACGACGTCTATTTTTGCAGCGCGCCGCTGTCAAATCCGACGACCACCTCCTCGCGCGATTCGGATTCCGCACCTACCTCCAAAACAAACAGTGACGAAACGCCGTCACCGCCGCCGCCGCCACCGACGACAAACACTACACTCCCGCCGTCATTTATTTCCGCAATATCCCCCCAATTAAATTTTTTCTCCGGTTTGAGCTTCGTTAAAATCTGATTAAAATCGAACGCTTTTTTAAACAAAAACCCACTCGAAAGCTGCGCACCGATTTTATTTCGTTCACACGCAATTACAGGACAATACCGCAAATTGGCCTAAACGCCACGAATACGAGCACTCGGGGCGGTTATTATGCATTATTTCCGCTCCGTTTTTAGTTTTAGCGAACCGGAACTCAAACAGGCGAATCGTGGAGTTAATTTTAAAATAATTCTGTTTGTTCCAGTCTTTCCATTTGGCGCTCAACCCCGACACCAAAAACAACAACAACAACATCAACAACAACTTTAACAAAAAACACGTTGCTCTAATTAACAAATGCAGGCGACTACAATGCGTCTAGCGCACAATCACTGATTGTTATCTAGTCTGTTCATTTTGAGTTCCATCGCTAATTTGTAGCCCAACTCGGGTCGTCTATCTCTTCCTTCCACCATCGCTTTCACTTGATTCGAGTTGATGATAACACCGTTGTTTTTGACAACCGTATTTTTTGTCTTTTCTATTTCGACCAAATCCACGCCTCTGCTACAGTCGTCGAGGAGAATTGTTCTGTACCCGATAGCTAGCGCATCCACGGCGGTGGCTCCTTGAATTCGAACACGCGAATTATCGAATTTTTTACTGTGCCACCAAAGTTTACCCACGCATACGTCGTAGGCCAAGCCGCAAATGTAAATATCTGTCGCGTTTCTCATACGCAGCTGTGCGCAAAGCGTCGTGTCCGTCATCTTCTTGTTATCCCAGAACACGGAATAGGAGTCCACGTCCGGATTTGTACCTTTGTAGACTTTTATCGAGTTGTCCGCCACCTGGTAATCGAATATGTCAGCTGAGAATGGGTCAAGACACGGTACCTTTAGGTCCTTGTGCAGCTCGGATCCCCAGGTGTCCTGGACGCAGTGTCGCGGCCAGAGACGCTGCTTCATGGGCGGATTTCCGCCAAAAATGACGGTGTCGTAGGTTTGCGCGTTTTCCGCTGTGACAGGACTTGATTGATGGATTTCTCTCTGGCCAATATTGTCGATAAATGATACGTGATTGCTGGGATGCCAATCCAGAGAGTAGAACACCACGTCGAATTGGACGGTATCCAGGAGATGATTGATGGGTTCAACCACTTCTAATCCATTTTGTTGCGCCGAACAGTTACTTATGTTTAGTGTGCCACTTATGAAGTCGTTTTGAACGTCCACTATCAAAAACGCCGCAATCGGACGGACTATCTGAAATCAAGCACTAATTTGAGCTCGCGTTCCTAATCTTTACTCACGATTTTAATCCAGTGGTTCCAGCAAAAGACGAACTCCTCCCTGTCGATGTATCCGTCGCCGTTGCAGTCGAAAACGTTGAAAATCTCCCGCAGCTTATCCTCTTCCAAGTTGTATATTTTCCCCTTATCGTTGCGAAAAAGCGCCCGACTTAACAACCTGAACTCTTCCAAATCCAAAAATCCGTCGCTGATCACCTTATAATAAGTTTTGTGCCGACAATGCTGAAACTTAAGTTACCTGTTCTTATCGAATGCTGAGAAGCACGCGTCCATGGTACACCGACGAACAAAATCGACTAAATCGATCATTTTCTGTGTATAAATGCTATTGCCTGGGGGTGTCACCGGGTGGCACGAAGGGGTGAAATAAAAAATTGTTTATGTGCACCTTTCGTCCGACGCCCGCATTAAAAAGCACAATGAAAGCTCGTCCCACCTATATCGGCTTATTTACAACTGTGCCTCTATCGACTCGACTTGTCTTTTCCATATTAATTGGCACTAACCGACATCAAAGAGTATTTCTAATAGATACAGCACGTCATTATTTATGAAATTAAATGTGATTTCCTCTCATGTTCACGGCTATATTTCGCCATCGCCAGGTAATTTGCTACATGTTCAGACTTATAAAAAATTTCGAAGACAGCTTTCAGAACTGTCAGCTCGGATCAATTTCCTTTTCGTGTTTTTTACAAATAAATCAACATCGCTCATATTTGTCTCTAATACGACTACATCTGAGGCGTAAACGTCTTGTTTCGTATTTTCCACATGAAAGAACGAAATCCGGGACCTTCAGGATTAGCGCAAAAAACATCTTCCATTTAAAAAAATATTAAATCTGATTCTTTTGTGTACTTCGTAGAAAAACGTGATAAAAAAATTTCCACGTAAGTCTCATAAAAGAGAGACAGACCGGGTTTGGGTTTGGCTTCGGTTTTATTTCATCCGTGTACACATTTCAAATTTCATTCAAACACCTTCTTCGAAGCTCTATTGCGTAGTTTTATTAATTCAAATTGGCAATAAGCACACAGACGCAGGAGATTAACCGGAAATTGTGCTTTATGCATCTTAACGGCATAAGTGAGCAATTTCGATGTTAGCAATATTTTCCGGAATAATTCTATCGCGTGTCTGAATCCGTCATTTATCAGAAGCCCTCGATATGTTCTGAAATATAAGCCTTGAACTCTAACAACAATAATTGCTTTTACGAGCTACCAGAGTATAAATTAAATAAGTGCTTCCTAAATCGATAAGACGTGGTGGGATGTATCAATTTTGCGAGTTTTAAAAATAATTCGGCCCATGTTTTTAATTTTATTGACCGCGAGAGCCACATTTTTAGCCTTTGTGCTTGTAAAAATGAATTATAAAATAATGCAATATAAAAATTGATTCAATTATAAATGTATACGTCGACCGTTCGCCGAATTTAAAACCTTGTCGGTGTACTTTTTTCGTTTTTTTTTTTTTTGTACAAGATCACAACCGTTCGAAATTGTTTTTCGGCGTTCAATCAAACAAGAAGCAAGAACAGGGGTTGGTTATTTTTATTTGCATTGTTTGAGAGGTCAAAAGTCAACATCTGCAGGGCCCGTGAAATTATTTATAGATTTAGAAAGGAAGCGAAATCAATAGGCTTGACTTTTTACATAAAACTGAGGTAATTTCGTTTGGGATCTTGAATTGATAGAAAGTGATGGGGCACTCCTTAGAAAAGGCAGCAAACGGGAAACGTCACAAAGAAAACAGAATATAGAAGTCATAAATAAATTTTACATTTATTAAGCACTTTCAACAAGCGTTTTACAGAACTGTAATTAACCACATAATATTTATTATTGAGGGTTACCTTTGAACCAGATATTTAAACCTATAATTGCCTCCAATAGTGAAATTTGTTTAAATATAAATATGAAAATTACGAGTTATAAGAAAATTTAAAGTTACAATTACTGTTCCATTCAAACGAAGAAAAAAAAAGTTTAATCTAATCTATACAAAACCTATTTAACACATTAACAGTTTAGGATTTACAGGTAATGTAAATAGGTGGTATTTGAAAATATATTATTAAACACTAATAACGAAATAACCCTTTTCCATCATATCATAACATTTTCACAAAAAATGACTTTCAAATGCGATAAAAGATTGTTGGACGAACTTTAAAAACCAACTGCTTCAACCAACCAACCGACAAGTTAGAAGAGATAACATTACACAACAATTCAATATACAATCAAGATGACTAGCAAAGACTGAGTTGACAAATGGAAGATTGTGCAACCTCGACCGAAAATCCAGAAATTTAACGAACGTACAAAGGATAAAAACAATAAAACCGAAAACCATAGTAATACTGCATAATCAATCACAAGGTTAATTATTATAACATATTGCCATAGGTCGAGATATATTTCACACCCTCAGTCGAAAAATAATAACATCATTTAAACAAATTATTAATAGTTGCCATACTTTCCATGCACCCAGAAAATCAAATATATACACGCATGTGGCATCAACGTGTATCGAAAGAAACACGCAAAATATCAAAATAAATTATTTTTAAAATAGGACAAGGGCCAATTCTATACATTCAAATATGCAACTACACTTCAGATGTTCACATCAGTGGATCTGAAAAACACAAATGTTCGCCTCAACTCTCTTGCTTCTCGCACAAAATCTCGTTATTACCGTACTGTTGTGTGGTCTGCCATGTATTATTTGAATTTAACGAATCGGTACTATTTAATGTATCTATGGACACGGTATTCGCATTCTTCACACTCTCGTCGGGAATTCTACAAAAATAAATCAGTTATTTTGTGAGCACTACGCCCGTTTATTATACCTACATATTATCTACTATATCCACATCTTTCCCGTTCTTAGTTCCATTCTCCTGTTCCACAGGCTTCGTCCCGTTTATCTTATTTTCAGACTTATTCTCATTTTTGTCGTCGGAAAGCTGCACAAAAGCTCAAAATATAACACAATTTGTTATGATTTTACTACAACTCACCTGCTGTACTGGCGTGTTTGCATTGTTCACCCCTCGAGTTCTACGCATAATCGCTTCTACCCTCTTGCGACGCGCCTCTCTTTCTTTTTCTTCATTTTTTAACCTCTCCTGTTGTTCAGCGAACTTTCGTTCGGCTTCTTCACGCGCCTTTCTATCCGCTTCTTCTTTTAACAACTTGGACCGTTGCTCTTCTTCCCTCCTTAACTTCTCGTCTTCTTCTCTTTTCTGTTGTTCTTTGATCGCCTCTTCTAATCTCGCTTGTTCGGCGATTCTCTGCTGCTCGATTAATCTCTGCACTTGTTCCTCTTCGCGTCTTTGACGTTCGAGCTCTGCTTGCGCTTCCATCTCGATCCGTAATCGCTCCTGCTCAGCCTGCCTTTCGGCTTCTTCTCTTGCCAAGCGTCGGCGTTCTGCCAATGCAGCTTTTGCTTCTTCCTCCGTATTAATTCGCACCTTTGTAATCGACGTCGTCATTTCGTTTTCTAGCGGAGTTTCCGATGGTTTGTCCGCGTTCAACGTTTCAACATTCGCCTGGCTAGCAACTTCGGCTATTTCAACTGCTTGAGGTTGAGGCGTCGATTCAGATCTTATCAATTCGGTAGTTATTTGCTTTATATCATCATCTGACACAACTGCGCTACTTGTAGTTGTTACAACTGTATTGGAAATTGTTGTTGCGGCTACGTTAGTAGTTGTTGGTGTCGCAGCTGCATTACAAGTAATCGTTTCGGGTGTGATAGTAATTGTCGCAGCTGTACTAGTAGTTGCTGCAGCAGCTACGTTAGTAGTAGTCGTCTCAGCTCTGTAAAAAAATATTAAACATCGAACCACTGACGCGAAACACTCGACATACTTTAACGGTTCAGGTGGGACATCTTTTTGATGTACCACTTCTTCAGGTCGAGGAGTAGTAGCGACCTCTGGAGGCAAAGGTGAAGCATCACCGGATTGAATAGTAGTATCTATTATACTGGGATTAACTGGTGACGCTAAACTCTTTGGTGTGCTATCGACTGGCGATGTTTTGCTCTTCGTTGGTTTTTCCTTAGTAATGGACTTTCTAGTTTTTGGTAGAGGCGGCTTAGTTTCCCCTTTTTTGTTGTCAATATTTTTTGTCACGTCGTGTGTTATGCCGGTGACTGCAATGCTCGAAGGTCTTGGACGTCTAGGTCCTGACGACGGACGATGCCTTACACTTACTGAACTAGTTACGCTGGTTGTGCTCTGTTGACTTAGTGAACTACTTGGTCGCGATGAGGCTAAATGAAATAACGAGACGTTAATAATAATGAACCTCGCTTGTTGGGGTTGGTGAAAATATTCAAAATTAAAACGAAAAGGGATAAATTCGTATGAGCCACCACCACCTTGAAAGAAATGTACTGTACATATTTAACGGTGTTAATGCGTACATAGTGTTGATTTATTGACATTATTTATCATACCAAAAAGCTTCCCCCTTGTTAAATCTGCCACCAACAAGAGGTGTACCTGAGGACTAATAAGACACGGAATGTAGTACATATATGGGTTGTAGAAAAGTCGTGTGTAAGTATGTATAGCAAAAAGAAGATGATCAAGACGAAAAGAAGGGAAGAACGTACCCTCGCTGCAATTAGAGGATGCTAGTAATTTCTGCTGTCTCAATTGCGTGGCACGTGTCGTGCGCGGTGCGATTGAGGGACCATCCATTGACAATTGATGCATACTTCTGCTATCTGCTTTGTTCAGCACTTTCCTATTTTGTGTTCCCAGTTTACTAACTGCTAGGTGGCTCATGCTACGAGTTACTGAGGATTGTCGGGGAGAGGAAAGCGGTCTAAAGGGTGAGTATGTCGCTTCCACTACCGCTGGCAATTCTGGTCTCTTGCGTGGTTTGGCTAGTTGATCTAAACGCGACATCGAATAAGCCCTACCTGGTGAGTGATTAAGTGATTTGCGTGATGCAGCAAAAGGTGAATCTCTAGAGGGAATGGTTGGCATTAAATCGGTACGACGACGACCAACGTATCCGCTCACACAACCAGCAGGTGTCAACGGTGTACTACCTAATAACAAAACGTTATTTTTAGAATATTTTGCTTCTCAAAGCCAATCTAAGCACTCGACTTCCGAAACGATTTGTTTCTTCTTTCTTTTTTGAGTTTTTCTCCTATTCGACTAAATACTGTGACAGGTTATTTTCTGACGACCTGTCATTTGAAAATTCAAAATCCGAAATCTCAAAGCCGATTTGTTGTTTCAAATGTGATTCCTGCCTCGTGCGCTTGTCAACGATAACGGTATTAAAAATTTCATTTTTTTCCTGAAAACGCATCCGCCCATTACCTAAACTGTCCAACATATTTTTTAATTCGGTGCCGTGAATCAAGTCTATTTATAGTAAAAACCCGGTAACAAACAAAAAATCTATTTCATAGGAAATACTGGATTTAGATCGATGATATCCTTGAGGGAAGTAGTAGATTAATAAAATATAAACATCAAACGCCGTGTGATTTGCATCCGAACAGTAGACAAGAGCGGAAATTACATCGATTTGTTCGATTTTTCGTGTGCCAGTTAATCGTTGTTGATTTGATGAATCAAAATCGTTTTGTTTGCTTTCTTCATTAAAATACTGTCCCCAAAGATAAAGCGTTCCTCTCACTGACATAATACCTATGTATAACTAAAAGTGACGAAAAACTCAAAAAAATCATATTCTAAAAATAACCACAAGCGTGAATGTTAAACATAGAATAAAGAAAAAGCAAATAAAAATTGATTTCTTAACCATCGAGTGGTGCATAAAATCGAATCAACTAAAAATAACCCAACATCCCACCACTTCAACCCTTAATACTAACTTTCACCAGATCGTTCCAGTCCACCGGCTGAGGTAGCGCGCTTTTTGCTGCCGCCATCGAGATCCCTTTCGGATTGTCTTCTCGTCAAAGAAGTCGACGACGCGCACGTGATATTTTGTATCGAAGTGGCCCTTCTGTGCCCCCAAAACGACGCTGTCATATCGGCCGCGTCCAACATTCTGGGCGTCGAAGATCCAAACGCGAACACTATATTGCTTCTTTCGTTCCGTCTTTTCGACTCTATTCTCGCCTCTCGTTCTTGGTTTCGTTTGAGGATCGAAACGAGTCTGTCCTGTTCCGCTTGTACGATTGCTTTTTTCCGTTCTTCTACCTGCTGCCTTCGCGCGTCTTCTTTCCCTCGGAGATCGTCCAACCGTCTTCGTCGTTCCATTTCTTTCTGTTCTTTGAATCGTTGCGCGGCCAATGCTTGGGCTTTAATCTCCTCCAGTTTCCTCTGTCGCTCTTCATTCTGTCGTTCTTTCAAGTACTTCAATCGCAATTCCTTGTCAACTGCAACAGACAGTGACCGTGAAACTTAATTTGATCGCTTGAAAAAGTGCCAACTTATGTCACTCTTACAAGTGAATTAGGATACGAATCAACTAAAAAGAATGGGGTTCCGAATGCAAAACCGAACGAAAGCAAGGTCTCGCGAATTCGTCATCGCACGTAGTGTACTACTAGTTATAAGTCGCCCACGTTTAGCTATGCAAAAGATGCCACCTTTGACAGTTGCTCATAAAAGGAAAACATTAACAATACTTCAGTAGGTGTAGGTTATCGAGTTCAATGTTGCACACGCAACAAGTCTGAGAAAAATCAAATCCGTTCGTTCTTCTCGGTTGAACCGAACCTCGATCAACGAAACTGGAAATATTTCCAATTTCATACTTGTGCACAATATAAAAGTGTAGCCAATTTTACTTAATGAAATTAATTGTAGTCGCGTACCGTTAACGCCGCTCCCATATATAATAGTATATCGCTCCACCTTTGTCCGATTCGATCCGTTTCAAATAAAAATGAGGCGAACCGTAAAGTTTTATTATTTATTTATTTATTTGTGTTTAGTTATAAACAAACTTTTTGAAGACACGATCAATTACCTCACTTCCCGTCGAGACTTCCGTCAAGAATTCTAATTTTTAACGGTGCAGATTTATCAGTAGGTGGTGTGACGAAGTTTCCGCGGATTGTTTAAATTTATCGATGATTGAGCGCGAAAGGATAATAAAAATTTTCGCATAAATTAGCCGCTCATTTGAATGTAGATAGAAGTGGGACACAAAACGCGTATAATCCGGATTGCCGGTTATAAACAAACAATTTTATCGCTTTAAGGTCACTCTGAGGCTATCACTGGATCGCTGGTTTCATTTTAAGACCAAGATGTCTTACCTACCTACATTCTTGGCGCTGAATGTGACTTTCTTATTGTTTTTGTACTGTTTCACTTTCAATACGTCACTTTTCCCGACATTTTCCGACGACAGACTCTTCACCAGAATACTTCGCAAATAATCCAAAGAGTCGCTGGGAATAACGTCCGGGACCATATCGCCGACACACCAAACAACAATCCGATGACTACATTCACTTAGAACATTATTTCAATGATAACAACAAAATATGAATAATGTTTTCGGAGCCAGTGAAAACTCAAACCTGCGCAAACGAATCGACCAACTATTTAACCTTGGCCATTTAAGTATTTGTGTTATAACAATTATGTGCATATTAATGTAAAATAATGAAAAACACCGAATGGATTAAGTGACGGACTTTTAACTCCTCCCGCCCTGTCCGCGTAAACAGGAAAGTTTTCGCTTCATTCATGCATTTCGGAGATCAATCGACCCATTTAAAGTGCACAATGACTCAAAACCCAATTTGGGATATTTCAAACATACCGAACACAAGTTCTCACATACCGATGATGCATACAACGATTATTTTTATTTGCACAACCCACCGCTTAGTCATGATTAGCGCGATTTTGTGTGGCACCTCAAAGTGTTATGCTGTTTCCTTTTACATTGAAAAAAAAAAGATGCATTGCAGAATTAAAGACGCTACGCGACAAATGTAACGCAACGATGGTGACTAAAAAACAATTTAAAACTTTTAACGCAAGGAAACAAAGCAAACCAACCGTCAAAAAAGAGCAAATAATTTACAAGACATTGATTAATATAAAAAACAGGCAAAGGTTGCAGTTTAGACGTAAAGGTGAAGAAATTAATGGAAAGCAAAGAAGTCAAGACACGATGAAAAACGATGGACAACAAAAAAATCTTAAAATACAAAAGGAGTGTTTCGGTACTTTCGATTATACAGACGATCTAATAATATGTATATTATATTTTTATAATTTAGAGCATTAAAAAAGCAAGAGCATACGCTGTAGAGTGCGTGTTTATATTTTCGTAGCTCCACATTACACTTCTTTTTTTAGGTAATAATTCTCATAATTCAAAATTAAGTGCCCAATTTTTTTTTTATGAAATCCAGAGCATACCGAATTGAGTGTGTATTATTTAAAACATCGAGATAGTCTGGCGAGGCTTTGGTGTTTGTAAATAACAGCCACATTTAATTTTTTCAAGGAATTATAGGATAGACTATGTTGTAAAAAACTGACACTGGAAATAAAAACAATAACTTTCTATATAAATTTTATTCTAAATTTCGCGATGCCGCCCGACTCATTTGCCAACTTCATAAATCAGCCAGACTTGTTTTTGACTATATTCCATGATATCAAGTTTCAAACACGCTAAAATAAGGGTAACGTATCCGAGAAATCGATCTGATTTTCCGATCTGCGAATTTATTGAAACACTACACACCACTAAACTTATTTTATTCGACCGGGGATAAGCCAGACTACTTTTTCTGTAAATTTTATGATCTACTTTAGTAATGTAAAAGATTCATAACGGGAAAAATAAGTTGAACTCATGATTGATTAATTATTATCACTAACAGAACAATATTACTGAGATTCGTGAATGGAAAAATTAGTACAAAAAAAATTCACTAGCTCCCGGACTATTATACAGACGTACATTTTATGTAATTTTTTACATGACCGAGTGGAACTAATAGAGAAGTATACGTAGATTATGTAAAAGCTTCCTGTAGTAAATGAACTAACTGATAACAATTCAATTTAAGGACAAATTGAGTTGCTCCAAGAAATAATTTTCAATTAAAATCGACCACACCGAAAAAGTAATCAATCACGAAACAATCTGGAAAAATCCGCGGTCCCCCTGCTGTGCCAGCAATAAATTTAGTAGTCAGTTAAGGTAAATCGTTGTAGTAAACGTGTGAGCTGCAAGGGAGTCTTCTAACGTTAAATATAGCCAAGAGTAGCGGCCACCACATATAGAATAAAACATAAACAACAAAACTCGAAATGTTTCGAATTTCAAGCGTTCATTCGCGACACTATTCAAGTGAAACGTTTATCATAACTTAATCAATACGAAATGTTCTAGAAAAATTGCTATCACAACGTGATTCTCTGGACCTGTCCGTCATAAATTAGCACCTCACCCACACATAACGCAAATTGAAAACGACCACCAAGCACGTCAGTTTTTAGTAAAATCCGAACGAGTGGAGTGTCGTTCTACAAATATTTCCATGTATTCGTTCTGTTTGTTTAGGTTGAACTTGGAGTAATTAATCCAATTACATTGATTGATTTCCAATTGAGGAAAAAACGCGATTCCCATTAGACCCCAGCGGATTGGCCGCGGTGTAAACAAAATGATCGGATAAAAGCGGGAATAAAGACGAGGGATCAAAGGGTCGGGCCCACGTGGCACCATCCGTTTTTGCACCTGATAAAACAAGCGGTTCGGTTCACACATTAGTTGTTAAATTGGCCAGATAAGATAAAAACAATGCGACTTAATTGTGCGACATGCTCAAAATAAACCGGGCTTTGTTGCAATATTTTTATTTACGTCGCCAATTTAAACTACACCTATTGGGAAACTAACCTACAATTATGAGTAGGTTCGACTGGTGTAATTGTTAGTGTTTGGGATAAAAGCGATTTAGAGTGCACTGTACAGAGATTTGGGGCGAAGATTTTGCGGAAAGCGCCGGTTTTAGGATAAAAACGTCGATTTCAAATTTGACAGTTCAATTAACGAAACACCGGAGGTCTTAAAAATATCTGTCATTCTTCGGCTTGTGCCTACTTTAAATAAATATGACCACACGCATACGTTTATCGACGGTCCGGCTTAATTGTAGTCGCCAGATGAACCTAAATCGCCACAAAATCAGCGTTTAATTATGTGGTACATGAAACCCACAGATGGTGGACTTTTTTTCACTTATATAACTTAAAGCTCATAAACACCCAATTTTGGTGGTAATCGCGACGCGGCCGGCGTAAAAACGACAGAAATGGTTATGCACACCTATAGAAAATATTTCTAACCTGCTGATTTGGATTGTTCGGAAATATCCCGTCCACTTTCTGCCATTTTGGCTCACACCACTAGACACTTACATCAACGACATAACGTGAACGGTGTGAAGTTGACGTTTCATTTCAACAAACTACCGCCAGGGGGATCGCGAGATAACCGCCCCCATCATCCCATCCCCACAACCCACAACCACGATCTTCCCCACACGCTACACTTTGTAAAAAATAAAACAAATCACAAACACGCACTTTCTAATTGTTTCTAACTTTTGATTGAGAAATTTAGGTTAACTCCAAGACAGGAGGTGGTGCAGTGGTGGTGCTAGAGGGCGCCCTTGTACCTAATAACTGTCACTGTAGTCACAGCCGAAGCGGGTTTTCCAAATTCCAAATTCAAACACAACACCAACATTTCTCCAAACGCTCTAACTCCTTAGTTAGTGGACACGAAATTGCGTCATCCCAACCAGTTATTTTTGCGAAGTTAGTTTTTATAAAGTTCAATTATTGACGTGTTGTTTATAAAATTCCAACGTACGGTCTATTTGTCACCGCGAACGTGAACTACTTCGGGTTTAAAAAGTAACGGAAACGGAAAAGTAGGTTGGGCGACCTAACCTGACCCCGCGTTTTCATTATTTTCCCTACTCAGCACTTCGTTGTTGGCGCTGTGAAAAACCGGTCAAGTATTATTTACTTTCCAATCTTAGTTTCTCTTCATTATGACTACCCATGTATATATTTTATCCGGCTGCAGAACTGCAATTGGTGAGATTAGAATAGTTCTAATTGTTGTAAAATTAAACAATTGCAGGTAGCTTCCAAGGCCAGTTCGATAAAATTCCAGCCACAGAGTTGGGTTCCGTTGTAATCAAAGAAGCGATAAATCGAGCTGGAATCACGGCTAAAGATGTAGATCAAGTGATAATGGGTCAAGTACATTCCCCTTTTGACAATTCCTATTTGTATCGTTTCGTTCTAGGTCTTGACCGCAGGCCAAGGTCAGAATCCAGCCCGACAGGCGTCAGTCGGGGCCCAAGTTTCGTACAATGTGCCTGCTTATACAGTCAACATGCTCTGTGGTTCAGGATTGAAGTGAGAATCAATTGTGGTGGTATAGAGCAGAAGTATAATTCAATGTGTGATTTAGGGCCGTGTCTCTCGGATTCCAAGCAATTAGGAACCAGGATAACGAAATTGTGGTGGCTGGAGGACAGGAGAGCATGACTAGAGCCCAACATGCTGCTTATACTAGAGGAGTTAAACTGGGGCCTGTTCAGTACAACGATACATTGTTCCAGGATGGACTCACTGATGCTTTTCATAATATTCCAATGGGGAATACTGGTAAACAACTTCGGATATTTTATTTTTCGGTTTGCACATTAACTGGCATTGACACAGTGGACATATATTGATATGTACTAATATTTCTTATGCCATAAGACGAATTGAAAAATTATTTTGTTTTTTCAATGAGAGTAAAAAATGGTTTAGTTTTATGGCCTTCTGGATCTAGGAACACAGGTAGTAATACTGAAAACTCGGATTTTGACAAAAAAAATTATTTAATCAGACGTCCTAAAGTTATAAAAGTATGGTGACGTAGTAATTCTGGATGATTATTGCATTGTTGTAGCCGAGCATCTGGCAAAGGAGCACAAGATCACGCGTCCAGCCCAAGACGTGTACGCTTTAATGTCTCAGAGCCGAACGCAAAAGTCGATCGAAATGGGCCTCTTTGTTGAAGAAATTGTTCCAGTTGTGGATAAAAAATCGGGGACGCTTTTGGACGAAGACGAATTCCCCAGGTTTAATACCACTTTGGATGGTTTGGCTAAGCTCAGACCAGCTTTCGATCCGGTAATCATAACCAACTTTTGGGTTATTTCATAGAGTATTTGTGTGTTTTAGAATGGAACTGTCACAGCTGGGAACGCCTCAGGAATCAATGATGGCGCCGCAGCTCTTGTTCTGGCCAGCTCCACGGTGGTAAAGGCACGGAACTTGATACCGATGGCCAGAATTGTTGGGTTTGCAGAGGTCGGAATCGAACCTTTGTGCATGGGGATAAGCCCGATCGCAGCTATTAAGAAAGTCGTAAGTTTCCGATTGATTGTGTGGATGGTTTGGTGCAAGTCGTGTTACAGCTACAAAAAGTCGGCTGGAATAAAAGCGACGTGGATTTGTTCGAAGTGAATGAAGCTTTCGCTGCTCAAAGTATTATAGTGGCGAAAACGTTGAGTCTCGAAATCGATAAGGTAAACGTGACTGGCGGGGCTATAGCTTTGGGACATCCGATTGGTGCATCTGGTGCTCGAGTTCTGGTGACTCTTCTCCACAATTTGCAACGTAGTGGAAAGAAGAAGGGAGTGGCTGCCTTGTGTATTGGAGGCGGCATGGGTATTGCAATGGCCATCGAAATGTGTTAATCCATTAATTTTTCATCAGTTTTATATCCAGTATTTTTTTAATAAATTGTTTTTGGTGTTTGAAAAAATCCATATTATATAATTGGTTTGGGATTGTTAGCGAATCAACGCACAAATAACTTACAATTTTCTTTATTTGGCTACAGTGAATACTGGTGATTTATTTCAGTTACTATCGTTGCTTGGAAATTCATAATCAATGGGTAAACCGGCAACATACTCAATGCTGGGTATACATAATTTTGAATGTTTCGTCATGAGATGGTACCAGTTAGTGTTGACTGTGTTGCATTTGAAGTAAGATCCCCAAACTGTGGAAATGAGAAATTGTTGGTCGGGATGCCACTGTTCGAATCCATGGGCCCCTTCTGCTTCCAACTCCTCACACACGGTGACTGTATCACAATGAGAGTGCACGTTAGGGGTAAAGACATCCTGGATGAGGTTGTCCCCGATGTAGAGAAATTTAGGATTCTCCATGGGTAAATGCTTGCTGAGAAATTGGTGCATATCTGTCCAGTTGCCCTGGGAATAAATACCTCCCATTTGCAACTGGTCCATGGTGATGGGTGATTCCTCTTGTGCACCTTTAATAGTTAAAAACGGCCGCTTCATAGTGAAAAATCCGGGTTTTTTCGAGTAACACACAACGATTGAAAAAAATTCGCGCCAGTTGGGGCCTATAGTGTTTGATGCAGTGTGCGAAGCAAAGTCAACATTGGAACCAGTCAGTAGAAACAACAACTTTTTCTGAGCTTTCAAGTCATTCAACCAGTTGATCAGCTGATCACTACACCTATAGTAGTACTTGTCGGGTTTAGTTTTAATTTCATTAAAATAACCTCCCACGCCAGTCTGGAAGTTCTCACGATTGAACATATCTTGCAAGGCCTCTTGGATGTCCAGCCACACCGAGTATTTAGATTGTTTATTTCCTTGTTGTTCGTCTATCGCATCCACGGCTCGTGCGAACAACAAGCTAGCAGCAATATCAAAGTAGTCCAATAACGTGCGCATTTTCTCCGAGTATGGTCCGTTCCAGGTGGTGAGAGGATCACGTACGAAAATGTCCGATGGTTCCCAGTGTCGTTTAGGGTAGTAATTTTCAATTTCTTCTGGTTGGAGCATTCTAGTACCGTGAGATGCTTGCAAAATGTAGCCGTCGGGGGCGATTCGAATAATATTTCCATTCTCATCATCTACCATCAAACCTCGGAGAATGAAGTTGTGGTCGAATGGTTTTAACAAGTGTTCTGTTGAATATCCCTTCTTCTCTACCAGGAATTTTGCCATTACCTCGTACTCCATCTCGATCATTGCGCCCACTTTGTACCGGGACAGTGTGTTGTCCAAGTCGAATCCTATACAGTCATAGTCGGTGAATTTAAAAGTTTTCGCTGGTTCTGTCCCTGGAAACATGTTCTTGGTGCAATGTTCGTCTCGTCTATTGCGGCGGGTTGTATTTATCCGTCTTAGTTGGGCCTTGCACCAAGTCCTAAGTACTGCGCCAATTAGTAGAGATCGACTCCCAATTACTGACATCACTCACACTTCCTATGAGCGATAATACGAGTGAAGAGAAGTTATTTACCGATTTCGCGCAATCATCATCAGTTAACAATAATTATTTATTGAAATTTCTACTAACGCAGCAGCTGATCGTTTGACAGTTCGGTCAAATGCCAAAACTTCCCGCCAAAATTTTTACGTAATCACAACAATTTGCGTCACAAGTAAATAATAAATTTGATCAATGGAATGCAGCAGCCCGAAACTGTGACAATTTTACACTTTTCCAGCGAATGTGTACCGTTATTCGACCCTCGTTGCAGATTCGACTAATTTAGGTTGGCAACGGGCGCACAATTTATTATTTTAGAACATTTTCCGCTAAGCTAGCAGGCTGAAGTCGAACTGATAAGCGATTATTGCTATTATTATTATTAACTAACTAATATCATCATCGTTAAGTAATCATTTGCATAGCGATAAAAATCAAAATATTTGTTTTTGAGAAATTTGACTTGCAACCCGAGCGCGCGATTTAAGTAATGGGGAGCAGCTTCATTTGTTTTATTGAAGATGACGCTTTAAGGAAAAATAATTTGATTTACATTTTTTATTAACGATTGTTTATAAAAATGAGAAAACATGGGCTCCTTACATTAATTGAACCTTACTATTACGTGGCGTTCTGCATAATTATATTACGGGCAGTCATTTAAAATGCCGCTGGTTGGTGTCAGGTGTCCCGAGCAATTTACACAAATAAAACGAAAAATAGAATATAAATACTGTTTTTATATATTTATTTTTAAAATTTTTCTTAAATCAGAAATTGCATGACGTTTTGAACAATTTTGAATATCCATTAGGGGATAAATACAAATCAAATTAAAAAAGGGAGCAGGTTAGGATATCTTACAATTATTTTTATAAATGCAAAAAATTAATTTAAAATGATATGTATCAAACATTACTTAATTCCACAAATAATCACAACGAAATAATGAAGAAATAAACCGAATGTTGCTATGATTTGCCTATACTCACATTATGAATTGTTTTATGTAACAGTCTATAGCCCTCCTTACATCAACGGTTTTTGTGTTTAAGTAATTGTGCTACTATCAATAAAAAATAAAGATTTATGGAAAATAAATCGATTGTCTCTCACTTGTTGAAGTGAGTCGAGCCCATTACATAATACAACACCAACATGGTATTTCCATAGTTATTCCCACATCAATAAAAGTATTAAAATAGATTATTCTTAATTTAAAGTGTTCGTTTGAACACAAAAATTAAGAAAATTAATTAATTACAATAAAATACAGCATGTCCACAAAACACAAATTCAAATGAAATATGTACCTACAAAACAACATGGATAAGCATAAGTTGATATCAATATTAACAAAATTTAGTTGTAAAACGTTGTATTTGTACAGTTTGGTGGACATTTGTATGATATTTATTGAAACGACAGAAACTCGAGCTTCCAGTCACATAAAATTTCCATAGAAACGTTAACCAGAACATAATTTGAAGGGGTATAAATAGAAATATTAGCCCGATGCACCAAATAAAACACTTTTTATCTCGATCGACCGATCGAAATTTAAACAGTCCACATTGTATAGTTACACCGAGATTTACGTTGATGGATACTACATTTAATATTGCATCACTTGAAAGATTGTCCGATTATTTAATAAAAAAAAGTTCACATTGTTATGTACACTAGCGCTAGCAAGTAGTTTCGAGAACCATACAGCGGCATGCAGTAAGGCATACTGGTGGCACACTGTTGCAAGCTGGCAGAGAATGCGCTTTCGACGGGGGCACCGCTGCCACTTGACGGGAATGTGGCGAGCTGCGGGCGCTGTTGCATTGACGTTCGGCACGTGCCAAAATGCCGGAAAGCGCGCGCAGGGCGAGGTGCGGCGAAGGACAGTATAGGGGCGTTGCGGACTGACGAATAGCCAAGTCCGCTGCCCCGGGCTAGAGCAATTTCTCCTCCACCGAACTTGATGTTCCTGAACTAAACGTGCAATCGTCTCCTCCTAGTAGCTGTCAGTTGATTAACTCAACGTTCACGAATTGTTTTAGTCTGTCCAGGTACACATTATACAACTCCACGTCGTTGTGACCGGCTCCCTGGAACACCACACATCAGCACGACTCATTCCAACAATAGATTAAATTCAGCTTTCTAATATAACAAGAACCATACTTTCCAACTCTCTGTAACATTCGTATCAATCCAACAATGGGTTAAATCATTTCGAAATTGCATTTTCTAATCAAGAATGATAAGTTTTTACTCGACTTGAGCTTACTATTCACTATTCACGGTTGCTCAGTAATTTGCACAAAATAGTATATTAAACAACGAGTGCCATAATAGCCTTATAAACGAGTTTTTTCTACTTCGCATCTTTTATGCAATTTTATAATTTGGGGAATTTTGCATGGGTTGATTGACAATTGTCAAAATTAAAATTTCGATTTTCAAATGCAACTAGCCCGCACTACATTGTTGGCGGTGAAAATAATTTTCAGCAAAATATTGTGGCAAGCAAACTATCTGAAATTAATTTAAGTGTTCAAAACACGTAGCGATTAATGGTTATAATAATTGAGGAAAGCTAATTTTATTTAAAAATATTGTAACGTTTTGTGTTGGTGTTTATTTTGACGTTTGACATTACATTTCTGATCATGACATACCACCCTAGAAAAACTAAATGACACTCCTTTTATTATGAAACTCAAAGGGCTATTAAAGTACTCGATTGATTACTTTAACATTTTGTTATAGACGCGAAGTAGAAATTCTGTTACAGCCTTCGAAAACACTATAAGAAACAGTCCAGCAAAATTTCTGTTTCAACTTTGACTTTAAAAGCAAAATATGACAAAAAAAATCAGATATCTTTATCTCCGAACCGATTAGTTTTTGAAATTATATTTACATTACAAGGTAACGTTCTTTTTGCTGATAATAAATTTAGAAAGGTGTTGAGTTTGACTGACTTTATCAAAAAATAAATCGTTCATTCATTATTTTCATACATACTCCTCCCTCCATGAACACGTTGTGGACAGTGCTAAAACATGAAAGTTACCTCAACCCATAAAGGTTCAACAGCCCTTGGACACTTTTCAAAAATGGTAAGACCGTGCGAGAAATCAATAACTTCATCTTCGGTACCGTGTATAACTAAAGTTGGCGACATAACTTTTGGAACTTTATCAATACTGAAAGAGAAACAAGAATTAGTTTTCCAAACACTATCTCATCAATTATCTCATCGGTGTGAGATGAATCACTGTGTAAAATATCGGAACATTAATAGATTTAATGGATGACATAGATTAAAAGCAACAAGGCGTCTAAAAATAGACGGCCGGGGTACTAACATTATTAAAAATATCTTTACTAACTCAGATTTCGGATTGCAAAGCATAAAAAAATTCAAAGGTATTTGTGCATGTAAGTGCCCGAAAATAGCTTCGGAAATTGTTGCGGTATTATCATAATTCATCCGAAAATTTGAATCAAATTGGAAATGTAATTTACAGTTGGTTACAGTAATCCAGCGCCAGAGAAAACAATAACAAGAATTGTGCAACTATTATCTGTCAGATGCATACGTTTACTTCAGATTTGCGGTTTTTGAATGCAATAAATTTGGTATTGAATAAATATCGTTTAGACGATAAGATAAAAAAACGCTTTTTTTACGTTGCTTATCCAATTTGGTCCAAAGATAAAAATTATCGAATAACTTCGAGGAAATCTATCTGTCTGCATACTCTTTAAAACAATCTCATTCAAAAACAAAACCACTCAAAATCATCTAATTACCAAAATTATCATGAGTGTCATTGTTTTAATCGACCTTTCCTTATATGGTAATTTTCGCACGGCCCGGCAACGCAGCTTACATGTTAATAATCGTTTCAATAGGCTTTGTTAAAAAAAATGTAATAAACAGGGAATGTTATAAATCTAACAGATGTCAGCATTATCTTTGCTGATTTGGTGCTTTAATTTCCGCCGAAAAAAAATGACGCAAAATGAGACTGGATAGTTTTACCTGGGAAAGGCATCAAAAAACCAGGTCCGTTTCGTGTTAGGGAACGCAACTCGCATGCCGGACATCAAAGGAGAATGCAAAATGACAGCTCCAACTTCGTATCTTGCAGCCAAATCGACCGTGGGCACGGTTCCAATGCTTTGGCCATAGAGGATGATGTTCTCGGGACTGATTCCATACCGAGTGCGGAGCGCCTGCCACGCAGCGTCAATGTCGGCATACAAATTCTTCTCCGACGGTTTTCCTGCACTAACTCCGTAACCGGAATAATCATAACTAAATATGTTACAATTAATTCTTGAGCCTAATCCTAGGTAGAAACTGCTCATCTGTCCGAGATCCACAGCGTTTCCGTGAGAAAAGAGTATAGTAAATCTGGCAGTATTACTACATCTAACGAACAAACAGGCTATCCTGTTTCCTCGGTTCGTTCTCGTGTAAAATCCCTCGACGTTTTCCTTTTCTCTTTCTGAGTATTGCCATTCCGCACGATCTGTTAATGTAAAACTACACTTTCCATTCTCATCTGAGACAAATTCGTATGTCGGTTCTGGAGGTAAAAAGGCCAATTTTGCTGCTATTCTGCTCGGGCACGGTGGACAACAAAACAGACAACACAACTCACTAAAACTCAAACCGTTCATTTTTAAACAATTCAACTCTAACTAAATTAAATTAACTTTTAAAACTAATAGAATAATTGTTTATACAGCAATTAATTTAAGAAACCTAAGTGCTCATTGTTGACAACGCCATTTTGAAGCTTTGTTCACAACCACCAACAACCCTTCTTCAGCTCTGACGTCACTTAATTAGCAAATGAACCAATTTAACCCTTAGCATAATAAATAATCCGGAACGACCAAATACTACTAATTCAACACAAACGAGTTGTGCAAATAACAACAACTGAAAAAAAACTTGAATAACTAAATCTAAGTATGCAACAAATAATACAAAGTGTCAAACTACTACGGCTGCGTAAACATGACTTTAAATGTCAAAAGTCAAAATCGACTTTAAATTTTTCATTTATTAAATACGTGCAAATACTATTATTTTAAATAAAATAAATATATCGTATATTTATCCCGATATTTAATTGTATGGATACTTTATACCACAAGTCTCACTTTTTAAATTATTTCCTCTACCACAGACTACCACAGAAACTTCATATAAGCATTGTTTAAGTATATACTTAAACAATTATATAAGTAAGAGTGATTTATTTATCTATGCATATAATGTGTGTTCAGGGTACAATTTGATTTTTGGATACAAAAGAAATAGTTTTTATAATTATCAGTGACAAAATCTTGACAAAGAAATATCTGTTACAATAAAAATTATTTGACACATCCCAATTTTCGCGCCCTGTCTTTCAGAAAGTTAAAATGAAGACCTGTTTCATACAAAATTCCAAAACCAAGTAGAAAAGCTCATGAAGCCAAGAAAATAAAAATATACTAAAAAATTTACAGAATAAAATTATTTGTCTTATGTTTTCTATAGCCTGTTCAGGACAAATTGATATTTCGAAGCAAAAACTTGTCGTAAAATCTTGAGGGATAAATTTACGTTTTATTCGATTTTTCATAAAATGTTATGAAATCAGCCGAGTCAAAGGTGAAATCCGTTACATTTTGTCTAGTATTCTGTTTACAACAGCGTTAATTTACTTTTTTTTAATATTAAATTTATAAATATATAACAAAAAATATATAACATGTGTTCAAAAATAAAACGAGGCTGCGTTGGCTATGGAATTTATTGGATTTTCCAGTGTAGAAACCATAGAAAACATAAACATAGATTTCACAAATGTCAAGATCTGTCAGTTTCAAATTTACCATCAAAATAAAACGGACCAATTTTATTTAAATTGTTTATAATAAATGCCAGGACATGTGTACATCGCTCTCATAAACATAATGCTACCCTCCTTTGCGTCCATTTTCTGAAATTTGTCCTGTTCAGGCAACTAACTACCTAGTTACATACTTACTTAAATATGTCTATCAGAATATCTAACAAACTTATTCCAATCAAAACACTAGGACAGTTTAATTTTATTTTTTAATGAGCCACCTTATGACAAAAATGTTACGACGTCATGTATTTTTGTACAATGCCGTCATCATTGGTTTTTGAACCTTGAATCCAACCAAATCCGAACCTTTCTTTTTCTAATGTAATAATTGTGTAATATAACTCACTAGTGGTCGACGTTCGTGTTTTTTGGCCTACTAAAATAATAAACCTTCGAATCCAAGCAAACCCGAACCTTTTTTTTCTAATGTATATTGTGTAATACAACTCCCTAACGGTCGACGTCCGTGTTTAACTATATATACAACGATTTTTGAAACATTAATTGAGAATGCAGTTGCTCTTAAACTGAATTGGTAGGTCTCGAGTTGCGCATAGAGACTGATGACCCATGAAGGTTGACGGGTAGCTGAGTGGTTCCCAAATATTCTCAAGACATTTTTCGGTTTTGAGACTGATTCTTCTTCATCGATCTATTCACGACTTACAGTTATATCAAATTAATGACCGTCCTGGTCGTGTCGATATTCTCCTCAACAGAGGAGAAGCTGTAACAATGAATAG
Organism: Eledona agricola; assembly: GCA_964023215.1. NCBI lineage: Eukaryota > Metazoa > Arthropoda > Insecta > Coleoptera > Tenebrionidae > Eledona > Eledona agricola. The sequence continues at coordinate 16,428,567 of OZ026862.1, read as the reverse complement.
ATTGATGTTTGGATTCACAACGATACCGGGAAATGTTTTGCACTTTTTTATCCCATAATAAAAACAATTTTGTTGACAAATAAAATACTATAGGATTAATTCATTATGGCACAAAAAAATTCGTTCCAAATTAAAAAAAATTCAAACGCACTCGGGTTTCTAAAATCTCTGTTCGACCATATTAAGTGCAGATTAATGCCGAGACGTTCAAATTGACGTCTGGAGATGGAATTTGTTAAAGAAAACACTAAATGCATCGTATACGAAAAATACGAAACAGACTCGAACTGACAGTTCGAAATTATGCTACACTAAATTGATGCACACAGCAGCCTCGTTTCTATTTGGACACACTTTATTTGTGGTTCTATTCATCCCTTGGTGGACTAGTAAGGACTCCAATTACATGAACTGTAACCAGAAAACTGTAAAATTAAACCTATTGTTTGCTTTTATTTACATATCTCTGAGGGCATGCGATTAGAATTGAATTATCATTTACATAAAGTGATTTCCAAACTGATCCCTATCCACAAATTCTTCTGGGCATACACCAAAGCCATGTAAATGACTTATTCCTTTGTTTCTTGGCCCAATAAAAATTGGAATAATCTCAGTTTTTTATAAGGCTTGTTTTTACCACCCTATCGTATTAGTTCAAATTTTTCTGTAAATGACAGAGGTAAATGATAAAGAAATACAAACAAGTCGACCTATTCAGTGTTTACAAGTGAAATAAAGCTGTTTACACATTAAGAAGCAATTACCGATTCAATGAGAAAAGTATAATTTAAATGGTAAACATCACGGTTCCGATGAATTTTGGATATTTTATCTAGTGGTATTACCACAGTATTACTTACTCTGTCAAAATGATTAAATAAATGACAGAAGAAACTGTGGCGGATTTGCCTACAAGGGTTTCGTTGAATCAAGTTAGACGTTTAACTGCAACTAGGTATCTATTATTATCCAACAAAATATAAATTAACAAATAAAGATTTTGTGGTCATAACACAGGTCTCAACCGGTCGAAGGACGATGGGAATCTGGCGCCTTTTTCTCCGGCCGTTGCCAACTGTTGGTAATGTCCGCGTAGCCAACATTGGAATTTACACGTTACTATTTGGACTTGCCACAAAACAACATAATTGACAATGTCAACTAAAAGCACAGCGCCAAAATTATTTTTATTTCCCGAGATAGGCAACCCAATTAACATAAACGTGCTGGCACCCAATTTTATAATTTTTATATTTTATTAGTATCTCATTATAAACCATATTTTAATTACAGTAAAACTTCTCCACATTTTGAAATGCTCCGTCGGTGTCCGTTGTTGGGAGATAAATTAGAAGTAACATTATTATCCAAAATCTAAATAAATCTTGGTGTCCGTGCCCGGGGAATTTATGTAAATTCATCACATTCGTATAAAATCTCTGTTGTTTATTATTTTGATCTAATTTATTTCGATTTTCGTCCTGTCATCGGTAATCATTCTCATTCCTGTTTCAAATTAACAGGAAATTACAAGTGACAGCGCGCCATATTTGAAATAACAACTTGAGTAAAACACATGAGGTTATGATTTCATAAATTTATTACAAACATACAAAAATGACTGAAACAAACAAAACTCAACAGTTAGGACGGGGAGCATGACACGGGAGATTGAAAGATACGTATCCTAGAAATTCCCCGGGGTCGGAGTCGTTGTCGTCGTTGTCGGCCTTGTCGCTGTCGCTATGGTGGCTATCATCGAAGCCGGGGGGGTCGTCGTTGTTGGCCTCATCGCCTTCGTTGCCGTCGCTTTCGCTGTCACGATCCCGGGTCCATTCGTCGGAACTCTCCGCGGGCGGCGTGGGCGGCCTCGGAGGCGACGGCGGCACATAGTATGTTGGTGGTGGTAGACGGGAGATCCACTCTTCGGAAATTAATACCAATAATTACGATTATAAGCACAAAAACAAGTTAACTTACCATTGATGGAGATGTCGAAATAGTCGGAATCTACGGAATCGTTGGAATCGTCGGAATCGTCGGAAGTATCTTCGGTTACGTACAGGTTCACGTCTGTAAAAAATGGTTGATTACGACATGCGATATTTCAAATGTCGACTGTTGATGAAGGAAGAGAATAAAATATGAACAATTGTTATGTACTTACTGTCCTGGACGTTCCAGGTACGCCATATCGAACGAACAGCGTTTCCCATTTCGACAAGACGTCTGTCTCCAACGAGCTCAAGCGACTGACTAAACTAATATTAATTTCTTTATGCAACTAACATCCAACACCCCGAAAGTGATAAGACTTTTTCTAAATTCATTCAACGGCGGCGGTATCGAATTACGCACAGGATATATGGTTGAAACACGTTTTATTAATTCAGATAAAGTACATCTGAAATAAATGAAACAAAGGAACACGGAAAAAATAAAACAGTTAATAAAAATGAAGATAAACGAATTTAACTTTGATCCATCATAAAGAAATCGTTGATGCTGTTGGTGGAATCTTTCTGAATCGAGTCGAAGATTTGGGCTAGGTCGGGAGAGGTCTTGATCTGAGTGACGAATTCGTTCAGATGTTGATTTTTGTCTGTAACATCCGAAACAAATAATAGAAAATCGCAACGCAACAAGTTTTTGGTCTTACCCGCGTCGGTAATGCTGAGCAATGCGGCAACGGCGCGTAGAGCGCTGCGCTTCAACTCGTCCTGCTTCTCATACTCTTGTTTCACCGAATTCGCCTTTACTTTCATGGTGCAGGTCGATTTTAACGGCTCCACGAGTCGATCCAAGCCTGGAAAAAATTGTTAGCAAAAATACCCCTCTTGGATATATTTTACTTTGCAGAACGGCGCCGGGACATATTTGAGACAACCTGGACACCATCAAGTAAGTCAACATTTTTATGTCGTAATGATCCTTGAGCCCCAACTCCACGTGATTGATAAATTCGAAAATGTCGATTCTGTCCAGGCACGAATCCAGCAAAGTGTACATACACTCAAATGCGGCTTTACGCAAGTCCAACCCGTCATCTACCGTGTGTTTGAACGGCCCCATCTCTACTTCTCGTATCAGCTCCCGCTAAAAACGGCCAATTATAAACGCTTATCGGACTTGCAGGTGTACAACCTTGATATTGGTCTCGTGATAGAGTCGCGGCAAAATTGTGTCCAACAAATCTCGAATTAGCGACGGCTTGTTGTGGGCCGCCGAATTGAAAGCCACGAGGGCCACTCGTCGGACATTTAAATCGCGGTCTTCCAGAGTATTTAAAAAATCCCCGATACAATTGCGCAACAATGCATCGATCGGTGATGGCTGAAACAAATATTTGTAACCTACACACACCCAAAAAACACGACCTTTCAACCTGATCTGAGATAGTAAACTTGATGGCTGTTACGATAGTGGTACGCATTAGCGACGACTCAGAATTGAGCGACTCTCTCAATTTGGGCAACAAGTGGTTGGGGTCGATCAAAGTCAACTTGCCCAAACATTCGGACACCACATTCCTCGTTCCTTCTTCTTCGCTTTCGCAATGTTTATACAAGGTATCCCAAATAGCGGGAACAAAGGGAAGAAGCTGCTGAATCCCTTCTGGGGTCGAAGACAGGCACGCAATCACCTCTTTCAGAGAGTGAAGCAGCAAATACTGCCGTCTCGGCTCGTTCTCGTCTTCGGTGAGAATAAACGGCAGATACTGCTGAAGATTGCCAATCGCGATACTCCCAAGTGCGTAACTAGCAGCCGACTTAACTTCTTCAGAAAGGGCGAAAAACGCCTCCGAGATTATTTGTTCGAGATTTTCGAAACCCGTCAAGTCGCTGGAATCCAATACTAACAAACTTTTTCATCATCAACGCAAAACTTACATTTCTCGCCCGATTTCCCCGACCACGAGCAAAGTGAAGATTTTTTGCGAGTCGTGGCGTGCGGTACGTATTTCGTTGATGAATTGGGGTACGATTGGTAGAGCGGTATGTTGCATTGTTACTGTTATGGCGGCTACACATTTCGCCAATGAATAATAAGCCTGTTTGTGGATAACCACGTCCGTATTTCCCGCTCCTTGACTCATCGTGATAGGATGTATTAAAAATTGCAACAAGTCGTTGTATGACAACCCTGGCAGATTGCATTGGACCAGGGTTTTAAAGAACTCGAGCATTGAGTTTAAGGCGGAACCTGCATACGATGTCACGATAATCGGTAAAAAGCTCCTAATTTTTTAAATAATAGTTTGTACACATGCAGTTATTTTATGGAAAACAATTTTCAAATTCTTTAAGCACATACATGAGCTTTATTATTAGTATCAGCAGAACTATCGTCATTTACACTCAATATTGCACAGGTAAATTTCACAGCATAAATTTCAGGGACTTTGCGACGCAAAAGTTCATTTTTACCATTCTCCACCGTTTGAAAGCTAAACCATTTTTTCTGTGATAAAATCGAGTTTATCGTAAGAATGATTACTTTGAGCGACTTCCGAGTCAATTCGGTTTTATATTACCGTCGAACCTGTCTTTTTTTCGATTACAAAAACTGAATCACTGTTAATTTGAGTATGTAAATAAAAACCAATACATGAACCCATTTTATGTAATTGACCCCTTTCAAAGAGCAATAAAAAATTTAACAACTAAATTATTAAATAAATATGCTTTTGTGATATTTGACAATCTATCAAAAATTTACAAATAATTCAACATTTTAAACGGGCCTGCAAATCTTATGTCAACGCCGTTAAAGATTTTTTTCGGACATGAATAAGTAGGTTAGAAATTATGCAATTTTCTGGGGAAAATGAGGCATAATATCGGGATCGCAGAAAAAGTGGTTTAGTTCCCAAACCGTTGAGAATCGAACCTGAGAGAAGCGTAACATTTTCGTTCGAATTATCGAATCAACTCGTTAAGCCTCTGACATTTATGTTGAAACATCCTGTATTTTTTAAATTGAAACACGAGAAATATTGTAACTAGTTTTATTAAATGGAGCATATTAAGACAAGCTTCTGTAAAATTCCTTATTGACAAAATTAATTAGTAAATTTAGCAGCGCAACAATTTTTCGTATTTATTAAAATGCCGGCAGTGTTTAAAATATTTGAATAATATTTTCATGGCAATAACATTGAACCCAAACGCTACATGGTTTTAAAATTGACATACCTTGGAGAAGCGGAGACTTCACCAGCACCATAATTTGAGGGAAAATGTTGCTGGGAAGATCTTGCAAAGCGAGCGGATGGTGCTCAGCGATCGATTTCAAAATAACTAGAGTATACTGAGCGATGTGGAGATCGGATTCGTCCAATAACGGGGGCACTTCCACAATAATGTGGTGGAGCAATTTACAGTGCATGTAGGAATGGTAGTTTTTGATCAAACAGTCGATCAGCTGCAAAGTGCTCAATTTCAAAGCGCGCTGATTTTTGCGCAGGAAGAGCCCCAAAATCGGCATGGCTTCGTCTAGAATGGGCAATTCGATTCCCAAGGAAGAGCCAGCGATTTTCGTGAGTGCTTTCACGGTGGTTAGTCTTGTTATTTCGTTTCGCAATCTGTCCAGAAACAAGGGAAGACACACTTGCAGTTCGTTGCCCAAGCGGTCGCCCAAATTACAAATAACTTGTCCCATTGTCGAAATCGCCTTTTCTTTAACTTCCTGATCAATGTCCGCAGTTTTCAGTCGCATCAAAGTGCACAAATATATATCTTTAACGAATGGCGTGAAATCGAACGATGATTCGCAATTGAGCGGTCTGATCACTTTCACCAACTCCTTGAGCACCCCCAGAGCTTCCGCGGTTATTTTATAAAAACTATCGCCGACGTTGCTTATTACCGGCGGCAACAAAATGCCAATATGCGGATGGAATACTTCGGGAGGATGAGACGTCAGCAGACAAAATATGAAAGACAATCCTTCGATTTTCATGTTACTGCTGCCGTTCTTTTCACTTAACGAATACAAAATGCCCGGTGTTAGATCACCGATGTGATGCGTCAATGCTCCGGGTAAGACGCTGCACAGCTCTTTTAATAGTTGGAAGCAGTCTTGACGCGTTTTCATGCTTTTTTCTTTCATTTGAGTTTGCACTCCGCGTACTATTGCCGGAACTTGTTGTTGTAACAAGTAAATTGGCATCTCCTCTTGTTCCATCGAATTTGGGTCAATATTCAGGTTAACCGTTGATTTTGTTTGTCTTAAAAGCGCGATGTAAGCACGAAAAATGTCCGATTTTACGTTTTCCTCGCGTTCTAAATAAATAACAGAATTGCAACCGTAAATTAGAGTGTTTTTTTTTCACCAGACATTTGTTACAAGAAATTCAACTTTCGCGTAGTTATATCAGCGGCATCAGTTTTAACCGAGAAAACTACAAAAAATGGGTTATTGTGTCTTATTATTATAGGTATAAACCCATTTCTTGTAATCCTCAGAAAACGGTCAATTCAACTCTTTAAAAACAGAATTGCTTACCCTTGAAACGAGATATCAGGACCGGAGAGAGCACTCTGTAGAATTCCGAGAGTAATTCGTGGCGAGTACAGATGATAGACTCCAGACACTTAGCAGCAGCGCGTCTGACTTTCCAGCTCATGTCATCATCATCGCTGTACTCGTCATTTTCTTCCTCCTCGTCCTCATCATCGCCTCCCATCTCCCTGTCATCCCCATCTTCATCATAATTGTAATTAGGATCATGTGTCATGTAGCTCAGACACAAATCAGTGATCTAAAGTCACGAATCAGTTAAAATCTCAACAAAAATTCATAATTACGTCGCTAATCTTTGGTGTGATCTCCTTGGGGCATCTGTTGATGAAACTTTCGAAAGCTTGGAGACAGAATTCTTTGGTTTCATCATCGTCCACACTGCTCCACCCTTGTATCAAAGGGACGAACTTGTCGATGTGTTCACCAAATTTGTGTCCCGATTGTCGGCTATAAAAAACAAATATGATAACAAAAAAATTGCGTGGGTGCTAGGGTATATTACCAAACGGCCGCGATGCATTGAACGTAAGTCCTAATTTGTGAGTTTTTGGTGTCGCTTCTCATGCCATTATAGAGATGTTCAATGAGTTTGTTGTATAAAGAGTTGTGGCAAGACAAGACTAAGTTGCTGCAAGCGCAGATTGTGCGTTTTCGCACAGCCTGACGTTGCGAGCACAGTTGCGGCAACAACGCGTTCAAAATCGGTCCATGATAAGTCTGTAGAACGTTTCCAAAGCGGTACAACAAATCAGTCACAATATCCAAAGCCTCCAGTTGAACTGACACATCGTCTTGCTGCAGAACAACAATGAAAATCGCTTAAACAATGCACTCAGTCTTACTCTTTCAATTGCAGTAGTCAAGCGTCCAGTTATCCTTTTACAGATGTTGCCTGAGAAGCCACCAGGCGCTTGGGGCAGCTCCGAGATGACAGTTTTCAGACCAATGCTCGAGATGTCGCGCAGTTGCTCGTTTTCAGAAACCATGTTTGAGCAGAGCGCCTCCACAATCGACTCCACTTGAAATTCCTTTACTTTGTTCACAAGAGGGCCCAAACTACAACCAGATTGTATTGTATTATACTATTGCATATAGTACAAGGTTGCAGATTAAAATACCATTTCACTGCAAGGTTCTGCACTTCGCCATTCTTGTCCTCAAGTAATTTAAGCAACATTCGCACGACTTTTCGCTCGGAATCGTCGTCCAGTTTAATGCTGTCTTTCTGTAATTCGGCCATCAGATCATTTGTGGCCATGAAGCGGAAATCTTTGTCAGAAGATTGCATCTGAAACATATGGTATATAACGAGTTTTTCTATGAGATTATGCATGCTCCTCACCTTCTCCAGAAGATTTGCAATCTGATACGATACGCTTGCCATGACTCTGGGTAGTTGTAATAACCTTCTCCTCCTTTACGTGAAAAATTAAATAAAGCGATTTAAGAGCGGCTTTTTAGATTTATATAAGCATTTCATTTAGACTTTTAGGTTATAGCGATGAAAATGTAAATATAACTTGTACCAAGTGTTACTCCTCATAAAATCATGTATACAAAAAAAGATTGTTTGTATGAACCACTTAAATTAATAATAAAATCACAGCAAAAACACTATTAATATCACTAATAATGAAATATTTAAAAGTTTTATATAAATATAAAGTAGCACATATCAATCCACCACAATAAATGACAACTTGCTCGAGTATTACCAACGTTGCTTCCTTCCAGTCCCTGCAAAACGTGATTCGACAAAATCATTTTAAATTCCTCACTGACCACTAAACTGAATAAATAATAACGAGCGTACAAATAAAAACGGGGGCGCAGGGGGCCACCGAATCAAGCTTCTGTATTATTTTTTACAGTGTAGGCCTTTGATGCTGTCAAATCATGAGTTTTGACAGGAGCTTTCATTCAAAAATTTGCTCAAACAACGTCTAAACCGAGACCGGAGACGGAATTTGTTGAAGATACTTTAAATGTATCTTATGCATTGTGCCCGACACTGTTATTGATAAATAAATAACTTAATTTCAAATTGTTCCAATCGAAATTTTGCTACACTATTTTGAACGTCGCAGTTATTCCACGTCCTACGCAGTCCCGAGCTTATTTTCGTACGCACGTTACATCATATTAAGAATTCAAATAAATACATACATTAATACAATAAATTCTACAAACATGAAAAGCTAGATCCCACACAGCTTTTGCAAAGATGGCAGTTCTTAGTAGGAAAAAATTACTCCTAGTAACACAAATTTAAAAAAATTAAATGCAAATAAATATTTTAAGACACCGAATAATTATCTATTCATATAAAAGAAAGGGTAATCATTTCATTAATAAAAATATGACGATATAAAATTTGTGCACAAACATAAATTAAACATTTTTAATTGACAATATTAAGCTGATATTATTGTATTAAAACGTGCTTACCTATCCGCTTGAATTTTCCGCGCTCGTATTTCTGCCATTTGTATGCTAAGTGGTATGAATAAATCCGGTACTGTTTCATCCATCGGTTCATCTTCATCTGGGGGCAACCCTGCGTCGCCGTGGGCGTCTTCGTCGTCATCGTATATCTCTATTATGTCGTCCATGATTTCTATAAAAAAAGATGATCAAAATAACAATAGTACTAAACAGTAATCTGATTGACGAATTAAAAAAATAGAACATTTTGATTCTAATGATTTCTTTTAAATTCAGTCGTTTGTCAATGGCCTGACGTAAAATTGTTCTTACAACAATGAATTTCTAACTGCTCTGTTATTCTCTTGATTACTATACATTTATAAACATTGAACTTTTTACAACTTTACAGAATTTTTAAATTTAATTTCAGTTGCATATTTATTTTTCTTATAAGCGCCACACAAATTAAAATAAACTCAAAGCTCAGCTTTTGACATGTTCTGCTTGTTTGGTCTTGCCGTCGGACGGATTCGTCAAAGTACAATTAACGTACCAATTCAAGTGCCAAATTTTATGTTATTAATATGCAAGAACAGTACTGAGCCTACTGAGAGCAAGATCGAAAACTTAACAATGCCGTTTTTGAGAAGCAAATAATTGTTATTTTCCAACTATCGAACCAAGTACCAAATTATCAATTTGCGTTCGAAAATAAAATGAGGCTCAGTTGGCATTGGAAACACTGTAAAACTCGATAAAGCGTAGAAAATATTTAACATTGTGTTGGAAAAATTGGAAGTTAAGGTCTTTACCGACAACCGTTTCGGATACGATACATTTTATGATTTTTTTTAACAAAATCCACCTCCACTAAAGGTATAAACTGTTTCCTGAGCGTCCGTTTTTGGTACCATACATATATTTGCAGAAATGATGCACCCCGAACTCTATCACAATTTTATTCAAAATGTTATCAGAATGGTACTTACTATGTTTAGGAATCCTTTTCCTTATTTGAAATGAGGTAAATCAGTTTTTTCAACTTTTTGCACTACTTTTCCGAGGTAAAAACACCTACACAAGCTGACGACTACTCACCGACTGAATTGTACCGGAAAACTGCTTACACATCAACTTGATTGGTTATCGCACGCGTGTTTCTCCCACCTCGAACGACACGCGGTGAGTCCTACAGTTATCGCAAAATCTCATTTAATCGACAACGCCGTTGTGAAAAATAATAAAGAAAAATTAGCCCTAGAAAAAATTTACGCTTAAAAATCTTTAATTTTGTTGTTCTGGTGTTGAGTGAAGGAGCATCTAAATTGAACCGGTCAGAAGCAGTAAGTAGTTGGATCTTAAACTATCTCTTGTTTTATAAAATCCGTGGCTGGAAAAGTTGTTTGAAAAATAAAAATATTTTAGTATAGGTATTTGACGAGTAACCACGCAAAACTTAACACGGTCATTTTACAAACACTTTTGGCTTGAACTTGGACTGATTTGATGGTCAAACAACCCATAGATGGAGAGATTTCAATATTTTTTGACACCGTAAGTGCGCTTAGCGCAAAAATGAATTTTTGGACTTGTTAAGTTTTGCGTGGTTACTCCTCATTTATTGAAAACTTTACTAAGTGACACATTTTTGATATGAAATGCACTTAGGCCCTCTTGCCTAACAAAGTACAAACTCATAAAAAGCACAAAATATGAAACACCTTATTCATCATAGTCAGAATCTTGAGTCACCCAAATGAAAATTTTCTTCACTTTCAACTTTTAATGTTTTATCTTGTTTCTTTTTGAGATATTAAATTAATTAAATGATCGGTATTTTTTTTACATGCAGTGATTTAGTAAAAATACCAAACGCTCAGTGAAGTAATAATAAATATTTTGTAATAAAATTAATTGCGCGTTATAAATGCTAAACGCCCGGTAAAAATGTTAAATGCTCAGTAAATTTACAACACGCAGGGTACAATATACGTTAAAAAAATCACTCGCATCATTTTAGGATAGTATAATTCTATTTTATTAAATTAGAACAAAGTACAAACTCATAAAAGCCCAAATTTTGAAAAACCTTATCAATCATAGTCAGAATCTTGAGTCACCCAAATGAAAATTTTCTTCACTTTCAACTTTTAACGTTTTATCTTGTTTCTTTTTGAGATATTAAATTAATTAAATGATCGGTATTTTTTTTACATGCAGGGATTTAGTAAAAATACCAAACGCTCAGTGAAGTAATAATAAATATTTTGTAATAAAATTAATTACGCGTTATAAATGCTAAACGCCCGGTAAAAATGCTAAATGCTCAGTAAATTTACAACACGCAGGGTACAATATACGTTAAAAAAATCACTCGCATCATTTTAGGATAGTATAATTCTATTTTATTAAATTAGAACAAAGTACAAACTCATAAAAAGCACAAAATATGAAACACCTTATCCATCATAGTCAGAATCTTGAGTCACCCAAATGAAATTTTTCTTCAGTTTCAACTTTTAATGTTTTAACTTGTTTTTTTTTGAGATATTAAATTAATTAAATTATCGGTATTTTTTTTACATGCAGTGATTTAGTAAAAATACCAAACGCTCAGTGAAGTAATAATAAATATTTTGTAATAAAATTAATTGCGCGTTTTAAATGCTAAACGCCCGGTAAAAATGCTAAATGCTCAGTAAATTTACAACACGCAGGGTACAATATACGTTAAAAAAATCACTCGCATCACTTTAGGATAGTATAATTCTATTTTATTAAATTAGAACAAAGTACAAACTCATAAAAGGCCCAAATTTTGAAACACCTTATCAATCATAGTCAGAATCTTGAGTCACCCAAATGAAAATTTTCTTCACTTTCAACTTTTAATGTTTTATCTTGTTTCTTTTTGAGACATTAAATTAATTAAATGATCGGTATTTTTTTTACATGCAGTGATTTAGTAAAAATACCAAACGCTCAGTGAAGTAATAATAAATATTTTGTAATAAAATTAATTGCGCGTTATAAATGCTAAACGCCCGGTAAAAATGCTAAATGCTCAGTAAATTTACAACACGCAGGGTACAATATACGTAAAAAAAATCACTTGCATCATTTTAGGATAGTAGAATGCTATTTTATTAAAGTAGAACAAAGTACAAATTCATAAAAAGTATAAAATATGAAACACCTTATCCATCATAGTCAGAATCTTGAGTCACCCAAATGAAATTTTTCTTCAGTTTCAACTTTTAATTTTTTATCTCCTTTCTTTTTGAGATATTAAATTAATTAAATGATCGGTATTTTATATAAATGCAAAGTGTATTGCTCCGTTATTTTATTCAGTTGTTTAGTAAAAATACCAAACGCTCAGTGAAGTAATAATAAATATTTTGTAATAAAATTAATTGCGCGTTATAAATGCTAAACGCCCGGTAAAAATGCTAAATGCTCAGTAAATTTACAACACGCAGGGTACAATATACGTAAAAAAAATCACTTGCATCATTTTAGGATAGTAGAATGCTATTTTATTAAAGTAGAACAAAGTACAAATTCATAAAAAGTATAAAATATGAAACACCTTATCCATCATAGTCAGAATCTTGAGTCACCCAAATGAAATTTTTCTTCAGTTTCAACTTTTAATTTTTTATCTCCTTTCTTTTTGAGATATTAAATTAATTAAATGATCGGTATTTTATATAAATGCAAAGTGTATTGCTCCGTTATTTTATTCAGTTTTTTAGTAAAAATACCAAACGCTCAGTGAAGTAATAATAAATATTTTGTAATAAAATTAATTGCGCGTTATAAATGCTAAACGCCCGGTAAAAATGCTAAATGCTCAGTAAATTTACAACACGCAGGGTGCAATATACGTTAAAAAAATCACTTGCATCATTTTAGGATAGTAGAATGCTATTTTATTAAAGTAGAACAAAGTACAAATTCATAAAAAGTATAAAATATGAAACACCTTATCCATCATAGTCAGAATCTTGAGTCACCCAAATGAAATTTTTCTTCAGTTTCAACTTTTAATTTTTTATCTCCTTTCTTTTTGAGATATTAAATTAATTAAATGATCGGTATTTTATATAAATGCAAAGTGTATTGCTCCGTTATTTTATTCAGTTGTTTAGTAAAAATACCAAACGCTCAGTGAAGTAATAATAAATATTTTGTAATAAAATTAATTGCGCGTTATAAATGCTAAACGCCCGGTAAAAATGCTAAATGCTCAGTAAATTTACAACACGCAGGGTACAATATACGTAAAAAAAATCACTTGCATCATTTTAGGATAGTAGAATGCTATTTTATTAAAGTAGAACAAAGTACAAATTCATAAAAAGTATAAAATATGAAACACCTTATCCATCATAGTCAGAATCTTGAGTCACCCAAATGAAATTTTTCTTCAGTTTCAACTTTTAATTTTTTATCTCCTTTCTTTTTGAGATATTAAATTAATTAAATGATCGGTATTTTATATAAATGCAAAGTGTATTGCTCCGTTATTTTATTCAGTTTTTTAGTAAAAATACCAAACGCTCAGTGAAGTAATAATAAATATTTTGTAATAAAATTAATTGCGCGTTATAAATGCTAAACGCCCGGTAAAAATGCTAAATGCTCAGTAAATTTACAACACGCAGGGTGCAATATACGTTAAAAAAATCACTTGCATCATTTTAGGATAGTAGAATGCTGTTTTATTAAAATAGAACAAAGTACAAATTCATAAAAAGTACAAAATATGAAAAACCATAATGTCCTTGTTTATCATAGTCAGAATCTTGAGTGACTCAAATGAAAACTTTCTTCAGTTTCAACTTTTAATTTTTTATCTTGTTTCGTTTTCAGATTTTTTATGAAATTTAATTAAATGCTCGTTATTTTATTTACATGCAAAGTGTATTGTTGCGTTATTTTATTCAGTTGTTTAGTAAAAATACCAAACGCTCAGTGAAGTAATAATAAATATTTTGTAATAAAATTAATTGCGCGTTATAAATGCTAAACGCCCGGTAAAAATGCTAAATGCTCAGTAAATTTACAAAACGCAGGGTGCATTATACGTTAAAAAAATTACTTACATCATTTTAGGATAGTAGAATGCTGTTTTTTTAAAGTAGAACAAAGTACAAATTCATAAAAAATACAAAAAACCATAATGTCCTTGCTTATCATAGTCAGAATCTTGAGTGACCCAAATGAAATCTTTCTTCAGTTTCAACTTTTAATTTTTTATCTTGTTTCGTTTTCAGATTTTTTATGAAATTTAATTAAATGCTCGTTATTTTATTTACATGCAAAGTGTATTGTTGCGTTATTTTATTCAGTTGTTTAGTAAAAATACCAAACGCTCAGTGAAGTAATAATAAATATTTTGTAATAAAATTAATTGCGCGTTATAAATGCTAAACGCCCGGTAAAAATGCTAAATGCTCAGTAAATTTACAAAACGCAGGGTGCATTATACGTTAAAAAAATTACTTACATCATTTTAGGATAGTAGAATGCTGTTTTTTTAAAGTAGAACAAAGTACAAATTCATAAAAAATACAAAAAACCATAATGTCCTTGCTTATCATAGTCAGAATCTTGAGTGACCCAAATGAAATCTTTCTTCAGTTTCAACTTTTAATTTTTTATCTTGTTTCGTTTTCAGATTTTTTATGAAATTTAATTAAATGCTCGTTATTTTATTTACATGCGAAGTGTATTGTTGCGTTATTTTATTCAGTTGTTTAGAAAAAATACCAAACTCTTAGTGAAGTAAGTACTAAATATTTTGTAATAAAATGAAATGCACGTTATAAATGCTAAACGCTTGGTGAAAATGCTAAATGCTCAGTAAATTTACAACACGCAGGGTATGTAAATACAATATACGAAATGCTCATCAGTACAATAAAATACGGCGCCAAATTTAAATATTCCGCAATAAAAAACATATTGAAAAATAAATCCGATGATTCGTAAACTATATTCATCGATGTATATATGAAGAATATTTAAACATGGTACGAATACGTGAATAAAAAACTTCTTTTAGTTAACACAACATTTTACAAAACAAAATAAAAATAGTAAAACATTATTATCAACTACAGCAAACAGACAGAAACACAAAAGAATTATTTTTATTAACATATTCTCTTTTTATTTTGGGGATTGATGGTCCAAACGAATCTGTTAAAATCTGTAACAATGGAGCAAATTATAGTAGAGCAAAATTAAAAAATAAACCGACTATAAATTAAGTATATACAATTTTACATCCCTCAAAATTACAGAAAACACTAAATATTTTCTACATTTTGTACTGAGCATTAAGAATTTTTTTACTGTACATTTAGTATTTTTTACCGTACAAAATGATATAAAATAATGAGTATTTAATTATTACCTATTTTTTTTTAGCAGTTTTATTCTCGTGTGGCAGACAAAAAAAATCATGCTAAATTGGTGGGACAAAAGATAAAAAGTTGATCAAATTCTCCCACTGCGATTTTTTCCCAACAAGTGCGAAAATCACTTAATTCGTTTTGCCACCAATAAATTCATAGTTTTTAGTGTGCAAATACGTACTTAGCTTATATTTTATTGTTTTGTCACTCGAGCTCTTTTGCATCACCCTTCAATTGTTTTATAGGTTTACACATACCAACGACGGCTCGATGAGTCCACAATGTTTATTTATTATTTTCAAACATAAATTGACGTACATTCATCATAGAATTTTTGTTGATGTAAGCTGTGCAAATTATCATAAAATTCGTTTCGTATGCCTAATTAAGAACGAAAAAAGGTGGAGGACTACAAATAGAAGATTTATCAAATGTAAAATGAGCGTTGTGAGAGAAGTAAAGGCAAGGTTACGAACTAGCGATAAACACGGACTTGTGTCACCGTAGAATAAAAATTCCCGTGGTATCAGAAACAAATGCAAGAGACAAAACATATTTTTGGTGAGTCACTACCAGATAATATTCATGCAGAGGTAAATCTATTCGCCGAACTCCATGGGGGGTCAACTGTAAAAACTCAACTAGGATATGTGATAGGGCGTTACATTTATGGTTCAAATTAATTTTTTAGAAAAAACATTATTTTTAGTATTTCGGTTGAATAAACAGATTCACCTTCTATTAGGAACAAAGTAACTCTTCGAAATACAGATGGTACACGTTCTATTCAAATTCTTATCTTAGATTTGGAGCATATCCGGAGTTACCTATAATGAATCGAAATTCGTTGATTATGCATTATCGTAGTGCATCTAATGAAGCCGCTTGAATAGCGCAGGTTTGGCTTTTTATTTGCTCCCACAGGAATTCTAGGAGAGTCAAATCCGGTGATGGTGCGGTCCTCGCATATAAATTCGCTTACTGGTAGAGCGAAATAATAATATATCATTGTCATTAATTTTGGCGTTAAGAGCATATAATAAATATTATTTTCTAGAAGTTCATAATTTTGGTATAAGTCTGCACTAAATAAAAGCCCAAACGTTGAGTGTTTGTAGACGCAATATTGCTTCTTTATATTTACCGAGAACAAAAACATACGTGACCGATAAGTATAGCTTGCAATTCTTGCAAAATAGTCTGGTTTGCGGGGCGCGGAGGAAAACCTATACTCAGACTCAGCTTTCGTTCTTATCACATTTGCGCAGACTTTGGATGCATCATGTGCAAAAACTAATTTCCAATTTGGAAGCTAATTTCGAACTCTTTTGTTTATTCTAAACGCACAAGAAAATGAACAACACTTATTTACTTTGTTATGTTTTATTCCACGGAACTTTTTAATTCCCGAACGGTCGATAAAGACGTTGAGTAATAAAAAATAAATGTATCAGTTCTAAGGCATGTATAAATAACATCGAGCAGGTACACTTTCAAGAAAATAATCAGATAGCTATTTTTCATGATTCGCCAAATCAACGACAAAGATGACCACCGCTTTTTCGACGTAATCTTTTCGCTTGTGTTGTTGCTGTTTGCACAGGAACAATAAAAAAAATTCAAGCCACAATTTTCATGATACAAAAATAGGATTTTATTGAACAAAAGCGGCATGTTTTAAAAGTGGTTTGAGGGGCACTAATAAGAAATATCTTTTTCATTCTCTTGGTTGGGATGTATCCTGGGACACTTGGTATATTCTGCAACAATTGATTGATTTGTAACTATTCTTGCATAAAATCAGAAACTGTTACACCATTTCCTCTTATAAAACTTTATATGATTTAATGAGACATGTTCCAAATTTTTTTTATTATTTATTTGAGAGAGTAACAAATTTTTATTAACAAAAATATCGTCATAATGCAATTGTTGCTTAATCTATTCACTATCACTATAAACAGCCATTTTACTATTTCTTTCAACATTCGACTGGTCGCTGGTTAAGTTAACTTGATAATAACCGCATTTGCGTTTTTTCCTCAACTTAACAATCTGCAACAACAAATGTAAAATTGCTAAGACAACTATAATAACTAGTAGGATAAAGACTCGTGAGTACCACACATTTGATTGCGTTATCGATGCAACAGATGCAGGATAACAGGAATATTGTCCGTTTGCAATTTTTACCAAAACGGCATCAGGAAAGCATTCAGTACATTGATAATCTACAGGACCCTGGCATTTCTTACACGTGTAATGACAGCTAAGACAAATGCGAGTTCTATTTGCGGCAGATATTTCTTCGGCTTCTCTTCTATTTGGGTTTTGCTGTGTAAAGTTGTAGTAACCGTCCGGACACAGTTTCACACAATGATCATTGTGCAGAATTAAATTTTCTGGACAATCTATAAAAGGAAATATTTAAAAGAATGTGTCGAACGAAGGGTATGGTGAAATATTAGCTGACTACGACAAAGAAAAATCTGACAACAATTTTAACACAGCATGCACTTGAAAATTTGTTATAATGATGATAACTTACCTAAATTAAGATGCGGCCAGTGGTGCGGCGATGGAAATAATGTAGTAGAAAGTCGTTTTAGCCACAATTTATTATCCTTTTATAGTTTACAAACAGGTGATGTTGTACATATAATATAACAATATATTTAGTTATTAGCAAGTCCGTTGAGAGATTGATAAGCGAGCGAGTCATTAACTAAAACGGCCAAAGAATATGCGTCTTTGGTGGTGTAATGAGTAATCTCAACAGAATGGCTAAAGACTAGGCCATGGAGACTAAAGAGTATTTCAAAATATCTAAGACTATAGTTAAAAATACAGGTAAGTACAGACATTTACTACTACATACAGACACTCGTTCATTCTTGAGCTGCTACTCGGTCGAGTATTCGTCAAATTAACGTGATCAAATTAAGGCATGTTAAGTAATTTATTTCTAATTATCAGACGAATTCTCACGTACATGGGTAGGTACCTTAATAGTAATGGTGAACTTGCTTTCAGGAACTACTATTAAAAAAATAACAACATAATAAAATATAAATGAGTCTTTCAAGTATGTACAGTAATTAAATAATCACAGCTAATATTACCTTTGCGTGTAATGTAAGAAAATAATCTAGAACGTAAAACATATTATGTCGTCTATATACCATACCATCTTTATTGTATTTTCGTGTCTAAAAGTATTGGTACTTTTGTAGGTTTTTGTAGGTAATTGCACTTATATTTCGAATAATGCGGAACAGTTCTGCGATTACCTTGTTCTTCAAACATCTACCTACTACTTACGTTTAAATTTGGCACATACAATCTTAATATTACTTGCAAATACTGCTATGTTTCGGGAGTCGAGCGATGGAATTTTTTCAAAAATAAATCACCTAGATTTCGGCTTTTTGGGACTTTGTACCGTACGGTATACGGAAGGTGTATTCTAACTACCTAACTGTTCGGAACGTGTTTCACCGGACTGGTCAAAACAACAACAAAAACTGTACAATAGATAAAAATAAATATTTCATAAACATAACAAAACTGACACATATCATATAATCAATTAATTAATCAACTAAGAAGTTCAGTAGGATAATTTCGCGTGTGAAGGTAACGCGACGTATGATAATATTGAACACATCAGCTTAGAAATTATAAAAAACGTCGAGATATCACAAAATATTACAACTAACCTAACCGCGTCTAGACCACGCGACCATACCCTAAAACTGTGATATAATAATCGCAAAATTTTTGCTAATCGTACTAAAAATATATCTTTGAAAATATGCCGTGCCACTTTACATTTAGTCTTCCGCGTGTCTCTGTGAAAATTGTTGTCAGAATTTATGTTCGCTGGTTCGAGGGGATGACTACAGCGAAGTTCGCATGATCTCTTTACATCATGAAATTCTATGAATCTACTACGTTTGATCCAGATGTTTAAGTACAAGTCGAATATGAAAATTAGTGGACTGATAGCGTTTATTAATAGGACATAGAGAGTGTCTTGGCAGTTATATGAGGACGTGCAGCACATAATTATAACAATACACAAACCTATACATAAATGTCCGTTACTTTTTAGGGAACCTGCGGTGCTTTTCTTCACCTGTAAACAAAAATGACGTACGACTGAAGATGTGGGATTAATTCTTACCTCGGTACCGCACGGAAGCGAATTGGTTGAAGCATCATGAATCGAATTGTCGTCGATTTCTTCGGGATTCGATTCCTGTCTCAAATCGGCAGCCGGAGGAGTCGCCGTTCCGTACAGAGTCAAGTTCCAGGCAGTCACATTCGCTGAAAACGCAAGCATTAAATTGAAGTCTTCTGAGCCCGCAACAAATTAAAAGACTACAGCAACGAAAAGAAATCAATCGATATAAGAAACCATTAATTACCAAATTTTCCTTTGGGAGAACTGGTCGTGGCTACATAAGTCGTTAGTTCAGTTGTCTTACTATTAAAAACTTTGGCGTTACGATTCGAGTTAATATCCCGACTTTTTTCCTTCTGCTTTTGCGATTTTTTCATAGCCGGTTTCGCGACGTCTCGCGACGGAATCATTACCGGATAAGTTATCGTAATATTTTTCACAAATTTTAAATACTGCTTGACGCTCTCCTCCGAATTTTTATATTTACTCGTGTTTATCGCGTAAAAATAGGGGGACAGCTCGGTGGTGGTTTTGATTAGTTTTCGATTTTTCGTCAAGTTATTCGTGATGAAGTATTTAGGGGTGGTGTTTTTAACTTTTTTAAACTGCGACTTCGCCGGTTTAACCGTGGTGGTGGGCTTTTGAAAGTTTTTATTTTTTTGCTTTTTCGGGTTCTTCTTCTTTATAATATTAGTAGTTTTCGTTTTGACTTTGTTTGATTCAATGTTATTGGTTAGTGGGGGTGGAAACGGTTTGGTCCCGTAAAGGACCAAAGACCAGTTCTGAAGCGTTGCCCGACCTGAAAACCAAATCAGGTTACAGTTGTTAGTACTGCACTCCAACGACTACGCTTTTTTGGGTTACAGCAAATCACGGCGACAATTAC
Organism: Eledona agricola; assembly: GCA_964023215.1. Lineage (NCBI taxonomy): Eukaryota > Metazoa > Arthropoda > Insecta > Coleoptera > Tenebrionidae > Eledona > Eledona agricola. Next base: position 16,408,112 of record OZ026862.1, on the reverse strand, counting down.
CAAGAAGACGGCCGTCGTTGTGTATTTCCAGCTGCCACGTTCCGAACGGAGTTTCGCCCCATGAGTGAACGGACATGAAGGGCCAGTGGTTGAAACCTATCCTGGACGTATCGTGCGCCCTGTGCGCCAGAAGAGTCACCCTGGTCCCCATTGGCGAAGTCAGCTGAATGTTTAAGTCGCCTCGCCTTTGGGAGAAAATGGTGAGTTTCGCTTGGACGTGCTCCAGCACTTCCACTCCTTCACACTCTTTCACTTGCAACTGCAAAACTACGACACTCTTGGCGGGAATGGGCCTAAAACCACATGACCATCCGCTTCGTGCCACATCGATTATTTATTACCTTTGGACATGAGGCGCGGTGATTTCGCACTTGTGCTGTTCGGGCACTGTGACCCAATTCCTGGACAACTGTACCATGGCGTACGCGTCCATCAATCCGTAGCCGAAACTGTGGGACACGTTTCGTCCAACTCCGTTGGTCTGCCAATCGGTGGCTTTCAAATTTTGGGGCCTCGCTGTGCGCACTACTATATGTTGCATATCTCTCCAAGTTAAACTGGGGTTGGCTTCCAGCGCCAAAGCGCAAATTCCAGCAGCTAGAGGTGCCGAAGCACTGGTACCGGTATGACTACTCGTGCAGGAGTACCTCAAATCGGTCGTGACCACTTGTCTTTCACCGACAGCTCCGCTGCTGTACGTCGAAGCCAAAGTTGAGCTACAAGCTTCGCTGTACCATGGCACGTGTCCGTTTTCCGTAGCGCTAGATATGGACAAACTATAGATGGAGTTGGTGTAACCGTCACAGTTGCAGTTGTCGTGATCTCGACCGCCGTTCCCGGAAGCCCACACGAAAATTGACCCTTTCCCATTACGACCCTGGGAAAATCAACAAGTGTTCGGGTTGATAGGTACAGGTGGGTCACACCTACCTTAGTCACGCCTTCGATGAAAGCTCTCGTCGCTAGTTCACCAGGACCATCTACGGTTTTGCCATCGTCATCCGGCCCCCAAGAGGCGCTGTAAATGTCGATGTGCTGCGGATTGAGACTCAACGATCTCGCCTCCACGGCGTCTGTGACATCGCCGTCAAGCATTCGAACCCCACCCACGTGGGCTCCATGGGCCACCCCCAAAGCGCACACGGAGTTGTTGCTCGTGGCCGCCACCTCACCAGCACATCTTGTTCCATGTCTGTTTGAATCGATCATGTCGTAGCGTGGACTTGGATCGGGGTCGTGGCTGTTAACGTCGTACGAAGCCATGGGGTCCTGGAAAGGGGCGTTGCCGGTACCGTTGTCGGGTAAATAAGAAACACTTACGTAATTCTGCATTAAATCTGGATGGTCTTTTTCTAGGCCGTCGTCCAAGATGGTTACTACTGCACCTTTGCCAGTTATGCCCTCCATCCACGCTGGGATAACGTTCATGTCTAAGCCGTTGCCTCGGTTCTTTAGTGACAAACATGTTGTAGATGATTGTTGCAGATGAATAGCGATGGAAACTTACTAAATACCACATGCTGGGCCACTTGGGGTCGGAGTCTTGGAGGCGCAAGTCCCGCTTGGTTCTTCGTCTGGCTTTCTGTTGCTGCGACCATCGGACTCGTGTGTCCACAGCCAGCCTGGCCCGGTTTTCCGGATTCATGGAAATGGATCGTTTGGCAATCCCGCTGTGTGTGAATATGTAGTAATCGTCGAATATCTGAAAGATGCCAAGTGGTATACATTAGGTAAATAGAGCAAGGCTTGATTAGAGTTCGAAAGCAATTAAAATGCTAATGCTGTCATTAAAATGCTTTAAATCTTGGCGGGCGCTTGTGAGGTTGCAATTCTAAGGGTCGAGCTAAAGTCGGTATTATTTTTGCATTTAGAGGAACTGCATCTTCCGTTGGATGTCGCGTTACGGTTAAGTTGTTCATCCCGGTCTATTGTTCTGAGCGTTTTGCTTTCATATTTCCTGGAGGATCCGCACTAAGCGCCCATTCACTTATTTGTAAAGGAGCTCTTTAGACGAAAATCCGACCCAATTAAACGAAATCTTGAATTATGCCACTTCATTATGCCCTTCGGGGCGCACATAATTTGCAGCCAGATGCTCGCTAAACAAAAATATAACATAATGGAGCGAAATTTAGTGGGTGTTGTTGCGGCGCGAGTAAAACAAGCGTGCGTTTATTATTCAAAAAGTTCTCGGCGTGCCATCATCAAACTATTCTTCAACATTACGAATGCAAATTTCATTAAGCGCGAGGAAAAAAATTAATGCGATTTTGTACTGAACCAGTTACCCGAACTGACAAGATATTGTGACAGGCTAATTAGTCGACAGTTTAACCTAAACCTTCCGAGCAAATTGGACTACATCCCCTAAATCCACATGCGTCATGATTTAAAAAAAATCCAGAAAAATCTCCCAATCGTGTCGGTTGATGATGCGATGAGTCATCTCTTTTGTGATGCACTGCACCCCGTAAATGAGGTGCATTTGAGAGATCTAGCAGGATTGCTGGGAAGATCTCATTAAGTTAATGAATTTGCCGAATTGAATTTTCTCCTATATACTTTGGGGTTGAAATGGTGGAGGTCACCGCGATCATGCGAAGCTCAAAGCGCCAAGTTGCTTCCAACCGCCACTTTCAATTCGCCCAAATTCCCTTAATAAGATCAATTAAGGCTGTCCAACTTACATTAAAAACCCCAATGGATTCATTCGTCTTGATCCGGCAACAATTTTTAGAGCTTAAGTTAACTCCGCCACCACTAATCCCAATCTAATTCCGCTTATATTAAAAACGCAAAATAATAAAATACAACCTTTCCGGGATTATGTAGCATAAAAAGCATGCCACGAAACTTCAGATCCAATTTAACACCACGACCCCGAATAAAAATTCATTTAGATTCAATTTGCTAAATTGGGACTTTTTTAAGTTATGTGTTCTGTAATTTTAATTAGCGAACACCGAATATCGTACCCACTCACAAATCCGCGTTTCATATAATTAAATTAATTAACATGCCACACCAGGAAATGTGGAACGGTTCGCTGGATAAGAGTTCGTTTCAGCTCGCACTGCACAAAAATTTTTCAAGAGATACTCATTAAACGAGCTCCACACAAAGAGCAGACCTGGCGAACAAACAAGCCAGAATAATGTGTGACCAAGTTGGGATATAATATTTGGATTCTAAAACGGTACTAAATCTATCCTCAAAAAAATAATCATACGAAAAATTATTTTTATGAAACATTATTGTGGTTCCACATTTTTGAATTATTTTGTATTTCATATTTCTAATTGAAAGACGTAAAAATCATATCCAAAAACTACGACATGGATTTTTTTATGAAACATTAAACCATAATTGTGACTTTAAAATTTGTTTCACAATATACGCGTTATTATGTTTTTTCTATAATTTACTCGTATTTTAAATTGGAAATTTTTTCATAAAACTTATAACTGATCAAATTCCGAACATGCTATTTCATGCATTCAAAACCAAAATCAAAATTGGTAAATATATTAAAAATTTAAAAGACGGTGAGCTTTAGTTATTTTACAAGGAGATTCCCCTTGAGAGCATTGACAATTTAATTTCTTCTCGTAGAAGATTCCGTAGAGATGCAACCAATTACACTTCTTTTCGTTTCATAACACTTAAATTTTATTTACTTTTGGTGTGCAGTGTTTCTGTCGGTTTTTTTTAAATTGACGTCGTGTTTATGCAGATTCCTTCTCCTGGCACAATTTTTAAACTCCCGCAAATAACTGCTCTAAAAACATTTATGGCTAAGATCAAAGGAAGGAATTGGTATAAAAAATGACGCCGACAATGGATGGGCCCCAACAACTGATAAAGACTATAAAAAATTCTAACTAATTAACTGTGTGTCATAACAAAAAATATAATTTGTGACGCGTCTCAAGTTTCAAAATTGTGCTAAATAAGCACGTGTGCCAGAGTTTATCTAGTTTGACTACAAAAGCGTAAGAATGATTATTTTTATCTTAAATGTGTTTGTTTTCCACTTCCCGAACTACGACAATAATTACGGAAAATATAGCCGAACGTCCACATCTGCTGGTCCAAAATAGCTCCGAACACGATATTCAGAAAAGTCGATTAAACATACATCATTTACCGGAAAAGTTTCAGATTTAACGATACGAACGGCGAAAGTATTCACGATTTGGTTCTTGGGAACAATCGGTTTTCATGAAAACGGATTCGAGATATATTCAGATATTGGTTGAAACCCAACTAATCGATTTCAAACGTCGCTGTATAATAACTTTTTCGTAAATACACTGATCTATTACGAAAACAAGCTGAAACCAAACAAATGAGGGAAAAACGATTGTACTAAATTAATTGACCGTATTTCGGAGAATTTGGTACTGCGGGATCGGTATATTAAACGGGAAATACGAAGAATTCTAGTGAATTATTTCGGACAATGAAGAGCCCAATTGTGAACGGTTATGCGATTTTAATTAGTGCACATTATTAAAGTGTGTGCGTATGTATATGAAGAACATCACTCATACTAATGGAGACATAATCGCAATAAACGCCATTTTAAACTTCAAACAATACTATAAAAGCAGTTTGTAGCGCTGTATTGTAATCACATTACACATTTGTTTGTGCCAAATTGCCAATTACACAAAATAATCATGTGAACAACCAACGACAAATTGGATACGATACGTATCAAATTATCACTAGTTTTGGTAGATTTCGCGAGAGCGGCTGCGACGCATGCATCACTTTCGGATCCATTAAAATCATAAATATTTTGCCCAGATTTCGCATCAAAACATTGATGGAAATCTGCGCTCGCATTGAAACGGATGTAATCGGATAAGTGAGATTTTTATCTCTCCGGATTTTTACGTCAATATTTATTGTGAGCATATACTACCGCGTTACATTCTACCCACAAAACACAAAAAATGCCAAATTATGGCTTATTTCTTGCGGGCTGATTTATAGACAGATACACCGGAACCGTTTTAGTACCGCTGGCTTTAATATTTTTGTGTTGCTTTCTAATTTGATGACCCATTCCGCGTTGTTTTGAAAATGTTTCCTTGCGTTATTCGAGTCCTAGTTTGCAGTTCGTGCAGTTTTCTCGCAGATGAACGTTAATTTGAAGCAATTCGATAAGTTGTGATGATAAAAGACAGGAAAGGCGAGTCGTTTCCCGGAGCAGTGTTTTTTGGTAAAGGACGATGTAGACAATTTGTCATTCTGGGACAAGTCAGGCGCAAAGCTGGACCAGTTGGGAAGTGTGGAGTATAGACGATGCAAGTCGGCTGAGTATGCAGAAAGTGATATATTCACAGGTCACCGTTCTCGCCATATTACATCTCTTATGAATATTCAGAAGAACCTTTTTGTTTTTGTTTCAGCCAGAACGGCTGATTAACACGGCATCGTTTAGAGAAATGCAAATGCAAATTCGCAGCATCATAAATTTTTCTTTCCAAAATCGCGATGAAATATCGTATTCGGCGGCTCTGGACGTGTGCGGGTGTGTGTGCGAAAACTATGGTTTGTATTCATGAGTACGGAACCGAGGTAGTTTCCTGTCTTCTTTAATAACATCTCAAGTTGTTTCCCCCAATACCGTCCTCGTTGATCGAAGATTGTGAAACAGGGTACGGACGATCTTATAACATCATGACCACAATGGTGTGGTTGTTTTCATGTTTTCGGGGCCGCGAGCTCGTATGTGGAGTAAAATTTGTTGGGTAAAGGGCGACACGAGGCAACCACCAACACGATTACTCAGCGGACCGAGAAACTCGCTTTACTGTAGAACAACTTTCAAAGTTTAAGCCAAATGTAAGTGTACCTACAAAAACATGGCCATTTTCATAGTCTTTGCCTCCGGACCGTTCCGCGGAAGATGCAAACGATAACGACCACCTCCACCAAATCTGTATTCATTCATCAACCAAAACAATCTCGTCTGACAATTTTTATTGGTTTTTATTGCCATGAGACTGGGTAAATAGTCGCTTTTTATGAGGCACGCATTATTTCCAACGTTCATCATTTAACGGCAATTGTCTGATTAACTAAATTGTCAGCAATAAATGTGTCAAAGAGTTGTTGGTTACTGTCATTTGAAAAATTGACGATTATTTCGCTACATGCGGCCGTCAACCTCTCCGTACATTTGCCCATTTGCGCTAATCCATATTAAGAGTGACGCATTTTAATTATCGACATAAAGCCTCGTAATGGACGTTCAGGCGCTTCCTTTTATCTGTCGTACCGCAAAGTTGACGAAACATTAAGCGACATTTAATATCCTGGAGTACAATGACTGTGTGCAGGGACAGGACCTGAGATGTTTCGTCGACTGGAAAAATCATTAAATCAATTACTTCCCTTTTCTGACACTTGTCAGACCAGTGACCCTGGAAGCTGCTGATTTAATTCTGCGGTAGGTCAGTAACGTGATGTGACATTTGATGTGAAAAGGAAGAAAACGTTCAACGTTCATAAATCGGAGCGACAGAAGAGCGTAGGTGACGATTCGACTGGAATAAGAAAAACTACATCCCGTCTTTTAGATTAAAATCTCTCTTACGTCTTACATCCATTCGGGATCGTTCAAAACAAATTTTGAATTCTTTCTGGCGAACTACTATTTCGAACCGAACGGATTGACCCGAATTTACACCACATCCATTACCTCGTTCGACAGTATTCTCAAGAGAATTGTACATGGTGACTTCTGAGCAATATATAGCTTGCATCAAATTAAGATCGCGTATCACCGCTTTTTATGTGCAAATTTAAAAGAACATTTCGTTCGAACACTGTCGCAGTGGTCAAACGAAATGACGAATAATTAACGCTGCAGATTCAACCGTTCCTTACAAAATTTTATTCACCCGTCAACAATTCATCGTTTACCATCGAAAAACTCACCAAATCGATATTACAGATAACTAAAGTTCGGCTTAGTGAACTTTCTAGGCCGCTGCTTGCCAAAAAAACTTTCCAGAGAAAGAGTTAATAAAAAACTAGCGTTTCAACTAGCCCGTCCGAATGAAATTCCTTTTCAACAAAGCACTGCATCGCTAATTTAACTAATTACAATTCGTACTTCCATCTAAATGCTATTTGAATTTCCAGTCCAAGCTTTTCGAACCTATACACGTATCAAACGTAAATTTTACAATGGACGCAGTTTTAAAAAATTCTTCGCACTACAAAAGAGACATTAAAGTGTGCATTTTTGGGTTTAATCAACTGCGATTTAAAAAATGTTGGCTTTGACGCAGCGTTCATCAAATTTGCAGTTAATTACAGCCACGAGGAAAACACATTATAGGCGAAAATTCACCGAGCTAAAATCCACACCACACAATTATCATCTATATCAGTCCACGACAACTAATTTCTTTGCAGAAATTCACTCTAACAACGCAGGGAGTACTAATATTTTTAATCACCAATAAACGAACTCTCTTCCCTAGCAAATGAAATCAGTAATCCGAGAAAAAATTAAACAGGAGTGTTTGTCGCCTTGTTACCAATCTAGGAAAAAAAGATTAATGATGTCGGATTTAATTTGTAAGTTGCGTGCTTTCTGGTAAGGATAGAAGAAGCAAACAATAATAATAGGATGTCTATGCGGTAACGCTTCTGATTAGGAGGAGCATATCCACAACGTAAGCTGGGTTAAGTTTGCTTTCTATTAGCCAAATTTAACAAGGCAGTGTAAGAAAGCAAATACTAGCAAACGGAATTTTGCGTAGAAGATTGTTATTAATTCAAAGAACGAATTTTGCACATCCACTTTCTCGTGGTCGCGCTCCTGCTGCGTCGGTGAAGACGCTTAAACCTGATTTTGTCTGAAAGGATTAAACTTCTAATGTGCAATAATCTGCGAGAGTGGAGGCGTAGATTGCAGGTGTTGTTATTTCGGGGCGAAATATGAAAATTTTATAATGTTTTAACAGCGCGCAAATGCAATATCTTGTATGTGGTTGCGTGGGAAATATTCCTTTTTTGCTACATGTTTTTTCGGGAAAGAGGATCACGGAAACGGAGTTAAGTCCCCCGTGTCCCATCTCCAAACATTCATACAATCGTCGGCTTTTCTTTTGAAAGTTTTTGTTTGCGGTTAGGATCATCCGCGCGAAAAAACTAATAAGAAAATAGATTCCTGCTAGTTGTGCCTTTGTTATTTCATACGTCAGATTTGACGTTTTAATGTCATCTTCAATCGCTCGGCACAAATTTGCCATTAATAAATCGCCGTGCAGTAATTAGACTCCAAACAAAATGTGCATTCTTCATCCTTTTGCCATCTGCATATCTTTTATCCGCAATTGGATCGGTAAGAAATGATATAACATGCTAATTAGATTACAAATTATTTATTACATAGGGTGTGGTCATAACCTCACATACGTAATATTTAATTTAATATAATATATAAACCTCCCTTTTTATTGTTTTTCTTTAATTGTTTTTATATTTATCAGATGGGCAGATTCAAAAGATACATCGCCGGATGGAGCTGCGCCGTTATGTCCGCACCTTAAGTATTTTTCCAAATAATAAAACATCAAACCCATGACCATGGTTTATTTTTCAGATTATGCAGCTGACGACGATCAGAGTTTTGAAGACCCATGGTCGTCAGAAGATTCCGCAGGTGATCAATTGGTCGTTTGAACTTAGTAACGAAAATTATGTTCACATTAAATAAAACATTCCTGCTTCTTTATTTGTCGTTTATTTGTGTACCTAATAACAGTACGATGCGGTCCCAATTCTACAGATTAAACTGCACTATTTTTACGTGGCGATATCTCGCAATTTGCAATAAATTGGAATTTATTATGAAAGCAATTAAAGCTCAAATTAATGAGTAATAACTGGTTTATCTGTATTTCCTGTACATACGATGGACGATTTGGCAAAAAGTCGATGGAAAACAAATTAACTGAAGCAGTTTCAGAACTCTAGTTATAATAAACGTGTCCAGTCCTCTTCTGTGAGGAAACGTTTTCAAAATTACATTTATAAAATAGACTCGCTTCACGAATCCGACAAGCTCGAAAATATCCAAGAAATAATATTTAAAATGCGGAAATAGATTTCGGCTTGTGTGCAGCGAGATACATCGCATTTACTAGTAATAAAAAGCAGTAGTGACAATATTTGTAGTAATTATTCACCAGATTGATCATTACGACACAATTGAAGAAAACCAACTCAATCCTTGTTAAAAGCACTTCGATCGACTTCAACAAACCCAATCGAAATTGGTTATTTGGTCTACAAATCTGTAAATTACATCGATAAGATACTTAAGTAAATATTTAAATCCAATATAATTATTGACGTCTGGGAGTTGGAATCCGTCTTAACCTAATAAAAAAATAAAATCACTAACGCTTTGTCCCATATTTAGACCACACCCTGCTTTGCATTCGAGACCGTTTTTTATTGTCCAGCGTGAATTTGGTAAGTTTTAAACTATTTTACGCGATCCTAATCGAGAAATGTTCAGCTAATTTCGACGAGTAATAGGTCTCATTGTTTCCGATCCGGTTAAAATTTTTCCTAAAATCAATTTCCGCAAAATGCTGAAGCCGTTTAAATATGAATTCAAAACAACCCTGGAGATAATTAAAATTTATTGCACGCGCGCCCTACTCGCGGAAATTGTAAGCTAAAAGATAATATTGATAATATAAAGACTTTTCGGTAAGGTATATTGTTGTATCCGCACAAATGTAACCATAAACAGAGCCATAAAAGAAAACGGAAAGTACAAACTACAGGCCATTATGAGGGTGAACGCGTAAAAAATGTACATTTGGGACAGATTGGTGGCAGCTTATTTCATACAAAGACGCAGCTCTGAAGACCTCACGACCCCAATCGCCACCAAACATAATTTTGGCTTTTACAACTAAAGGTAACCCCACAGGAGACGTCCACAATCATTTACGGCCAGCTCACGTTTGGCCCACTCATAAATAAAAGAGCTAAAAATTCGAAATACAAAGACATCTCCAGGACAAAATCTAAATCTTCATCCCTTTAAAACCGGCTACTTTTCCAAGTTTTATGACGGAGTAATAAGCCTAAGGGGCGAATCAGGTGGATATGTAGGAAACAAATCTGTCTTGAAGACACCTTACAGTTTTCGACAAGTTTAGTCGAAGTTTTGTTAAGAGAGAACAGAGTAAGCAATGTTGTCCCGTGATCGATTTTCCTAGTTGCATGCAATCATTGAAAATTACTTCATTCTTATCCCAAGAAATCCAGGTGAGAACTTTTGCAACGAATCGTTATCTCCGATCGTTTTGCTAAGCAAAAGATTTCCTATAAAATATGTATAGAATTGTGTCAGGTTCATAAAAATTATTTTATCCCTTAATCTGTGCATTAGACAAGCTCTTGTCAGCAGAATTTTGTCTCGTTTGTAATAACGGTCAAGGCTGTATGATGAATAAATGTATTTTTTTAGCCGATTCGAAAGTTTGCAACATTGGTATGATGGTGGGATCACAGATTGGCGCGGTTCAAAACTAATTAAAGTTTTTTAATCAAATTAAAGTCATTCGCTAGTCGGAGTCATTGAAGTTGTGATTTTTTCGACGGTTAGAACGATAATTTAAAGTTGATAGTCCCAAAACCGTCGTTTTGATGGAAAAGAAAATATTGATCTAATTCCGCATAAAAGAGCGGCCGCAAATTAGGTGAGGCTTCTTGGGTTGTATTTTATTCGAGGATTTTTTACGGACGATTTATTAAAATGCCCAAAGTTTTTAAGTATTTGAGCCAGGAACATGATTTAACCGCTCACGGCCTGCAAGCCACTATGCAATAAAGTTTAATCCATTGGACGTATAGTCTTTGTACTCGAGAACTTGTTAAAATATTTTAAAGGGCTGTTATAGGTATTTCGGCGTCACTTTGTAAAATTCTCGCAGCCTCCGGAACGAGTTGGAATTGTGAATTATTGGCAGCAAAACGGCACATTTTGTTGAAATTAATTAGACAGACGCCGGGCAATTTGAGGGAACCAAATGCAGATTTAGGCAGCTCTGGAGATTTGGTGGCCAGCGAGCCAATAAAATGTTCGAAATAAAAATTGATATTTATATCTAGCGGAAAGTATGAAATATAGCGATGAGTTTTCGTAATTTAAACCCCATTATATCCCAATGGATTCGTATCCATTCACGGGAAGGAGGGGTTGATAGGGAATACTTCACCATCTCAGCAGCGCTACTCAAAATTCCGCGCATTCTGCCAAGATACGAAGTGAATTTCGATAAAAATGATTTATACTCGTCAAAAACAGCCATCGAAATATAAATGGAAAGGCACAATAGAGATAGCGCCTCTTTCTGATTATATGAAACAGCGATTTGTTGATGACGATATTGATGACTCTTGAATAATTGATTTATTGTTACGACCACAGCGCCGCACCTCACTAAACGGGTTCGAAACGCCATCACACTTCCAAGCTACACCTAACAATAACCGTAACAATATACCAAAGCTTTACACCCGAAATTTGGTTATGCACAACACACCAAACGTTTAACCCAAGATTAAGAATCTGTGCCATCTCCGACAAATTTTAATCAATCAACTAAACAACTTCGAAACTCGTAAAACCGTTTCGACCGGCCCTTAGTCCCCTAGTCCCCCCGATCCGTTTGTGCACTCTCTATCTAATTTTATTTCGCCGTGGAGAAACTGGCAAACTTTTTACTAATTCATGAACTTGCTCCTTGCACATCTCAATTTGGCCCGAAACACAAAGTTTGCGCTTTTAAAACCAAACAATCTATAACCACCTTTACAAGATGCAAAAGCTCCCACCATTCCCATCTTCTTCGCCCGATTTTCCTCCCCATTTTAATTATAAATATGTTCGAGCTATCGATCCGACCACCGCAAAAATGAGAAACACGTGCTTAAGCAAAGGGCAAATATTAATTAAAAAATTTGGTGTATCGCCCCAATTTCGGGCCGCGACTGAAACTTGTTTCTTAAACCTGGAGGTGCGGCTCGACTACATTTTTTCCAGTAAAATAACTTTTCTCCGATCCATAAATCTGAGCGAAAACTGTAATAAATATGCTAGATGCTAGCGCGTGACGTTGCTTTGCTTTAATACGATTAACGTGATCTGGACTGTTTATCTGAATCCTATAAGTTAGAAAGATTATGCCGCATTAGAATTTTATGAGGAAAGATTCGATCGTTTCGCAAAAGCCCGTATTATTAAAATTTATTCAGAAATATTGTGCATGGCGATCGATTCGGACTAGGCTAGTAAAAAATTGGTTTGAAAGTAACGACTTTTACTTTTTAACGAACGGTCTTTCAAGTTTTATTGTAACAATTTCAAATGATTACCATCAACGCGAAACTTTTTTACGGTCGGCTGTTGTATTATTTCTCACCGAAGTTTGACAAAAATTAATTTTATTTTAAACAATTAAAGCGTGTAAAATGGTGATCAAAGCGACGCTAGTAGTAAAAAACATTAACAGAAACTAACCTATTTTGAATTCATACTAATGGTTCATGTCTTTGAAATTTTATTATAACAAATTTAAAATGAAATTCCAACAAATGGTAGATTTTTATATGCCGACTATATACATATTTTTCTCCGAAATTATAGAATATGCTAATAATGATTTGGATGCTCGTACTTCAAAGGTTATTATTTTAATAAAACAAAATACACCGAGCATTTTATGTCAGTTTATTATGTTATTTTCGCAAATTATGAAAGACTATATATAAATCCTCACGTACTCCGCCACTTATTAATTTGAAATATGAAACATTCACGACAAAGATTGAATCGGCTGCCACGAACAAGGTCTAAGCACGTTTGTCTGAAAATTCTAACAAATTTGCATACAAATTTTCTTCATTATTTAATTCTGCATGTTTGTTCTTTTAAATATGTGTGATAAACGCCCACGTAAGATGATAAAAAATGAGTTGTGTGGTTATGTACTGAAATTACATGAAAGCGTCAATGAATTGCGGAATTGCTGAAAAAGCAGAGGTATTTATTGAGTGCCACAGTCAACACATAAAGCACATCATACGAGGGGTTTTGTTTAGCTTCTGAACTGTGGACCCTTCGTTCTAATAAACATGAACAACCAACAAAAGACATAAAAAATTGTTAATTTTAAACTCACGTCTTTCGACTTTCATTACCTATCAAATGAAATGTAAGAAATGATAAAAAAATAATGTATTAGATCAGTCTGTCAGTACAGAGATGTGCTCATTGATAAAATGAAGCAAACATCAAGGGAACGTATGCTTGCAGTTTAAAGTTATCAGGGAAGGTTTAATTCGGAGACACTGCTTTACAGCATTAATCACCAACTAAGCCGAAGTAAATCTTCCTCCTTTTAGGACTTTCTTAATCTTTGGGGGCGAGTAATAATCCAAAGAAGACTGATGAGTGGAAGTTTGATATACTTTTGAAAAACAATACAAAAATATATGGTTTTCCCCGATAATTATTTTATTCACTTTTCCATTTCCATCATTATTGTTTACTTGCGACCTGTTTGTGGGGAGGTCGTGTAAAATCAAGTTTTTCATATTCGAGTAAATTTGTGATAAAGTGAGGTGTTCAAGGAGAGAGGTTCGATCGCATGGGTCATGGTAACCAGTAGATAATGGTGCACATTGTGCCAAACAACATTCTATGATAGAGTGTAATCCAGGATAACTGCTTAATATCGTCGTGTCACATATTGTATCCCGTTTAGGCGACAGTTATACACACTGGCGACAAGATAATGTCAAATATTGGTATACAGCGACCGATGGTGTCATATGTCATTGTCCCATTGTGGCAATAATTGTTTCACGTACTCGTAGAGGGTCTTAATTCAATAGGTGGTACATTTGCTGCTCCGGTCGATACCCAGAAGAGTGTGAGTGGAATCAATAAAATGCAAAAGTGCAGCGATCTTCGGCGCTGATTTGTTAGTAAAATCGAGCCCCCTTTCACGTTGACAGCGCATTCGAGTGCAGTGTGTCGAATGACAGATGAAGATTGCTATTTGACATATGCCAGCGGTTTAGTTTGACTCAATTAACTTTTGAGCTGCGGGGTTAAATAGCTTGAGAAGATTGTATTGTTGGAAGGGTGGAAACTCGATGCTTTGCTGACTTACCCCCGGGACCGAGGCCAAGGAAGTGACCGTTTGTCGAAGTAACAACTCGGACGAGACAATCAAATCATTAACGATATCGCACCGAACGCTCAAAAGCAAAAAATTCTAGCAGGAAGGGTGTTGCTGTACAAATCCGTACAAAACGAATTCGACATGAATATTCACGAGCAATAAAAAAGCCGATAAGAGCATTGAAAATTCGGCCCACGATTAGTACAGGGACACGGAAAATATGACCAATAAAGCCGTGATTTCATGATTTCATTTCGATGCATACATTTGTCGTGAAATGTCAATCGTTGGGATATAAAGGTGAATTAAATTGTTGCGAAATAATAAAAGGGGGCGTGTGGTTAAATGTCGGTGATTTGCAGGTCGCGCCAAAGAAGAAGTAACAATGAAACGTCGTCTGAGAAATTAACAACTCCTCAGTTTTCATTCCGCCGAGATTTAGTCGTTATTGACAGAAAAGTCGCGAGCGTATAAAATTATTCTCGCTCTATCTATTCATGAAATTGCACCAGGAAAAGCCACAATTTGCGAAAAACTTCGCGACCATGTAACTCGACACAAAACTACTTCGCTCTTCCATTTGAAGTGTTGTTCGTTTCCTTTCTCTCTGGGCTAAAACACATCTGTCCTCCCCATAATCCATACGTCTCAAATCTCGTTTCGCCACCTGACCGTCCAAATTACGAAACGTCTTTTTATTTTTATCTGTTCAATATTTCGACATTTAGTATTCATAACGCAGCAAATAACTCGCTCAATTTCTTTATCCGCATGGTAAAACCATTTTAGAGCCGTCTCGCATTTAATATGACTAACACCACGACTAGACTCGTGATCATTGTTTTAAGGGAGGCAGACATTTTTTTTAATTGCTTATTAACGGCCTTAAATTTTCTATTTTGATTTAATTTTTTGGCAAGCTCCTTCTCAATTGAAATTACTGACATACACAGTCCGATAGTATTCTTTAAACAATTTTTTTTCATAAAAATATTTATCTTGACTAAAATGTTTTGAAAAATAAGATTCGATAAATCTCTCTTCTTCGATTGAATTCAAGCATTGTTTAAAGTTTAACGAATGACCGCAACAATGAATAAATATAGTTTGAAGAGTGATTATTTTAATCTTAAGTTGCCTGTTAAATGTCCTACCATAATTGCAGTAATAAGTGCTATTAGTTTATTTTCCAATTCGAATTTTCCAAACATTCAATTTGCATTAGTAATTCGAACAATTCCTCCACAGTGCGCCCCTAATTCATAAAACACCATGACCATGTCTTAAAATTACAGAAAGTGGTTAATGACCGTTTATATCTATAGTTCCCCAAGGGGTATCATTTCTTGTAGTCTAGTCATCAATAACACTAATTCTTTAAAGTTTCTTCAGTTCAACGATTCTCAACTCTCATCGTATCGGCAAAACACGAATTCCTGTTAATTTTAAATTTACTGCTGAAAACTAAATAAAAATATTGATAAACCTTTTTGTATTTTTATTATTTTTTGTGACTGACTTGTAAAATATTTGTTATATTTTCACTTGACGTGCTGAATCAATTAAATGTATTATTTTGATCGTTTAAACAAGTAATTTAATTTTTAACAGAGCAAAATTCCGTCTTCGATTAAACCAACTAACATTGGTTGCTTATGTATCCATCTTAAGATGGGACAAAAGCATGCAAATTTTCCATAAGAGGGTTTTGAGGGTTTAATTTCCTAATTTTCCAACAAATTCATCTGATTTTTTGGTATAGCATTCGTTGAACATTGTACTTGAAATTAACATCATTTGAGGTTCATCTTAATAGTAGTTATTTAAGAAAAAAAAGACATGCAATTTTTCCATTAGGAGGGTTTTGAGGGTTTAATTTCCTAATTTTCGAACAGAATCGTCTGATTTTTTGGTATTGCGTTCACTGAACATTGCAATTTAAATTAACATCATATGAGATTCATCGTAATAGTAGTTATTTAATAATTAAACAATTAAATTACATAATGCTGAAAAAGATGACACCAAAGCAGATTATTTTGGAATGCGATTATGCTGAAGATGCCTCAGTTTACTAAAACCTTTTACCAAAAGATGAATGCCCTAAATTGGCTAATAACTGAGATTAAGCATGATTTTTAACGTGTTTCATGTAAAACCTACGTACTCTAGTTGAAAATGAGATGTCGCTGCCGATCAACTTTTCGTTTCTGAATGAACTGTCGGCAAAATTTATTTCCAAAACTACTTTCTACAACGAATACTACGATTCATTGTAATCTTTGAGGCAAAAAAACTAGGAAAAATGCTAAAATTTTTCCTGCATGACTTTGATGGTGAGTAATCGATCTTTGCGACATCTAGCGACCGTGAATCGTAAGAACTGAAAAATTTCCCACCTTAAATTATAAAATTTTTATTTCAAAAGAAATGTGACCAAAGACCGAACCCGCACAGAACGGTTTGTCAACTGCGAAATAGCGGAAATAAACAAAGATGATGTGCACTAAATTCAAACCCCTGATTGGTTTTGACACTGTGGGCGTGTTTGTTTCGGGCCCGGAGTTTTTCAGGCACCGAAGCCTATACCCCATCCGAAGAACGTACCCAATCACGTACTAAAAGCCCTAAAAAAGTCATAGCGACGGGGCCATGTCTTCGCTGTGATTTGCGAGCGAGGTGCATTTTTTCAAACAAAAAATGTGTAAAAAGCGCGGGTCGGGCGTTTCCATTCAAATTCGCTTGAAATTATTATAGTTAAGATCTAAAGCTGAAAAAATAAATGCAACCAAATGAAATTATTTGTAAAATTTTATCAACTTGAAAGGTGAAAAAATTATAAATGTACAAAGTCCCTGACCAGCTGCACACGGCATTATAATCGAATTGCGTTATTATTATTCAACATATTAAACGAACGAAAATTGAATGGCCCTTGTCGGAAATACGTAACATCTCATAATTACCATTCCATTAATTAATAACACTTAAAGAAGTGGAATGGGGCTTCAATCAATTGCTAATTGCGTTCATTCCAAGAATCATTAAAAGGTTAATAAATTCGGAAATCAGTTAGTTCGTGTATACGTAAACGATATTGATCGTTGAGAGAACAAAAACAAAATTTATTTATATACATATAACCTAACTCTAGCTCGGCCCAAACTTAAAATTAACTTTCAAATCAAGTTGATTTTTTGTTACTACTCTGCGCCATCGAAAGCGCCCAACTTCCTCCGTTCACCTTAAAACAACATTTCGGAACAAAAAATGAAATTAATTTACGGTAATAAATCGACAGTTGTTGTTATTATTGTCCCTGCAATTTATTTGAATTGCAAAATCACTTCAATGCAACTTTAATACCATCTCTTCTATCGCACACAACATCGCCATTAATGATTTATTTTACATTAGCGGTAATTAATAGTTTTCCAATTTTGCATTTTGATCTAAACACGGGAAATATTCGTGCATAAAAACGTATTTATTTAAAATTTTAAAATTGATACAACAGTAGAATGAAAATATTGATTCATCCCTAAATTTCAAGTTAGGGAAATTTTAAAATTACCCTTTAAGAAATAGTATATTAAAGAACGAGTGCCATAATAGCCTATGAACGAGTTTTTTCTACTGCGCATCTTTTATGCAATTTTTTATTAAAAATTTGCAATAAAAAATTTGGGGAATTTTGCATGGATTGGGTAACAAATGTCAAAATTGAAATTTCGATTTTCAAATACAATTAGACGACACAACAGTTGGCGGTAAAATAATTTTCAGCAAAATATTGTGGCAAGAAACCGACCTGGCATTAATTTAAGTAGTCAACACGCATTCAACATAACGATTAATATTTATAATAACTGTACTTCAAGGATAAACTAATTTAAATTAAAAATATTGTGACGTTTTCTTTTGGTCTTTACTGTGATGGTTGACAGGACATTTCTGATAATGACATACCACCATAGAAAAACTAAATTACACTAGTTATATTACGAAACTCAAGAACCTATTAACGCACTCAATTGAGTGCTTTAACAGCTTTGTTATAGACGCGAAGTAGAGAAAATAATTTTTTCAGTTATATATTTTGTAAATGTAAGTATAATGATGGATTTGTAAAAAGTACAGGTGGCAACGAAATTTATTGTTGTGCGATATTGTCTTGGTCTTAAAAAGTTGTGAAAGCCTAAAGCGGATGAAGATTTGTGTGGAAAAGATTTTTTCAGACAGAATTTGTTCGTTGGAGTCGAGTTGTACAAGATAATATTAATTGGCAAATATTTAGTTTCCTTTCACACTAAGCTTGAAACGTAACAATAAGTAAGTACCGCCTCGTAAATTTCGCGTTATAATACATTTCAGGCCATTTAATTCGGCGTTGTTTAACAATTAAAGATGATATGCGTGCGTAGACGCAAAATTGATCTTATTAAGCACGTGCAAAGTTCCCTCGGAATTATTTGCGTATCAGAATGTTCATGGTATGAAAGCTTCAAGACGCATTCTCTAATCAAATTTCCGCAAGCTAGTGGAATCCTAACATAATAAGTTACTACCTTGGGGGATTAGTTCCACTAGACAAATTGTATTCGGTATCTGTACAACGTACTAAAACAATGTTGACTGCGAACACGTTCAAAAAACTACTTACGATGAAGCTTCAAGTTGAAATAAATGAGCGAGAGACATTTACCTGGAACAAAAATGAAATGATTACCGAAATGACTCAAACATTTATTTAATTAAAGTTGGCTGATAAAAAAGTTCAGGGTTAATTAAAAAAGCACTCTTAAATTATTCATTACATGGCGGTTGGATAGAATATCAAATAATCTCAGACGCAAAACGTAAATTCGTTCAGAAATCCTCGATAAGGTTTCGCGTCCATGCGTGTTCCCTATTTTTCGACAAATAGCCAATTTACGAATATTTGCTTGATTCCTCACGGTGTTATTTACGCCCCGTAGATATATTTTAGAGACGCAAATTAGAATAGGACCATCTCGAAGCGACCCCCCGAATTCTATGCTTTATTTACATACTACGCACAAACAACCGGAAACTCAACTTCATCCCGGCGCTTCACAGTCACATCCTTTTAACTTTAAGTGGACATTTCGAGGATTTTTTAAATGCAAATGGCGGAAACGCGGTATAATATATAGAAATCTTTATTTAGATAAACAAAATTTCCACGCGGATATGTTATTTGCCAAAATTTACGGCCACCACTTCCTACTACGAATGATGGATGAAGAAAAGTGTAAACTAATGCAATTGTTTATCTTTAAATGTTTATCGATCATTAATTTCGATCGCGTTTTAATATAAGAAATTGACTCCGATCGAACAGATAGATAGAGTTCAGGTGCAAAATGGTTTAACCAAGTGTAACAACCTTTGGAGTCTCGATGGACCCGCTATTATGGTAGCGCAGGTTCTTGACCCTCAAATGGTTGCGGAGTGCCTTTATGATTAAGCGATCGTGGAACGAATTCGAAAATTGAGACATTTTCACTATCTTCTATCTTTCTATTTACGAACTGAAACATTTTGAACTTAACGAACAGCTTAAGAGTCGGCAAAGAGTTTGATGGAAATTTGTAAATAGTGAATTAATTCAACTAAACATCTTTCAATCCGGAGTAATTGCAGTAATTAGCTTTGAAGTGAGCATATATTTACCTGTGTCAGAAAGCATACAGAGCAGGACTATCATCGGATTTCCGCTCATGCGCGTCCTGAGGGACAGAGGAGTAAAGTTCCACACTTGACTCTTCAAATGCATTTTCATTTTACCACATTACGAAAACCGAAATCCAAAAAGCGAGTGTTGGTTACTTTAAAAATAAAATGCACCTAATGTTATCCCGAATTCACAATTCCTAGCTGTTATTTAATGCAATGGAGAGCGTAAGCCGTTTAGGTGGAACCGGAGAGCTTCCTCAGAATTATTTATCGGCTTTTCAATTTTTAAAATCTCATTTCGATACAAGGCCGAACGTGGATCGGCAGCTTTACCATTGTTGTGCAAATTGAATGTTAGTTCGGGGTTAATTGTTGACAAAAACCGAATCAAAATTTGACCCGCGCGTTAATATTGTGAGTCGAGTTTCGTCGGCTTAACCTCCCGGGTCAATTTCTAATCAGATCGTTTGAATAATCTGAATAATCGTCTCATCTTAGCATCAGTCAAGATCAGTGTTGTGCAAGTAATGTCGTTCGGCACAGTGTGAAATTTAAAGTGCTTTTATGCGTCAGCCAATTACCACGAACTTATAACTCTAATTTGTGTAAAAAGCCGCAAAACAATTAACGCACGGGTGGTATTTTCCCATATTATGATAAACGATGCCCTGATGTATGCACCCCCGTTTTTAACAAACGATTGCTGCTGTGAGGCGCTATTGCAGCTGGGAATATGGAAAATTTTAATTTACCGCCCCAACAAAATTAAAAACAGAATTAAATCATCAGAATGCCCTAATATATTTTTATTATTTTATCAATTTGACGTGAAAGTGGAGCAACGCAGGCGAGTGCGTCTTTTTATAATGACCATCATTAAAAGAGCGAGGGGTGAGTTTCAGCACGCTACGCCACGACAAGGGTGAACGAGATTATTACACGAAAGTGTAAAAGCGCGAGCTTTGTGAAACACCTACACTCGCAACACACACACACACACACACGAGATAAGCGTTCGATATTTATTAAGTGTTGAACATGAAAATCGGCGGAAAGACAGTGGAAATGCGTGACCTAGTATTTTTCCAACAATTGGCAACGTCCACAGCGCTGAAAAATCCATAATTGCATGTCTGCACCAAACGAACAAAAACGGAATCTAAGTTACATAATAGGGTAATCTAAATTCCCACTCATGTTTTAGAAATAAATATGTGTATGTATAGCGTGGAGCAGATACGGAAATTTAGTGGAGTGGTAAGACGTGGCTAATAAATAGGCTTACAACTATTGGACTAGCGGCCAGGACTAAAACGATCCCATATCTCTTATTCCACACGCATCCCTCCAATATAACCCTCACCCGAACAGACACTTTTTAAAACGCTCCAATTTAATGAAATATTTTAACATGTTATCCACCCTTTCTGCACAACAACTTTCTGTCAGGTGCACCTCCCTTACAAATTTATTTAAAACAATTAAAGAATTTCATTTTCCGCAAGCCGGATAATTCGACCCCATTAATTCGCCCTTTTCATTATAACTTCACTTTGTTTTCCGAATTTTCATCATTTATTCCGCTTCTGATTTAAACTGGATTTTCAATCAGTTTTAAATTATTTTCCAAACTTACATCCGACGCTTTTTGTTCTTTGCATTATTGTATTTGCGTCACACCACAATCATGTTAAAAGTACTCGCACCGTAAATTTTTCGCGGAGCTAAATAATAAATGTAACTATAAAAATAGCGTTTGTTTGTTTGTTTGTTTGTCACAATAAAAGTCAATCGCGATTTCGCATTCTCTTCGTTTCCCAACAGATAATTGCGTCGGTATTTGAATAAATTACTCAAATTTCATTTTACTCGTCACATGTGGCGATGCGTGATATACCATAATTGGAAATGGAGCTATGGTTTTTAAAATTTCCGCTGATGATTGTTTGATATGACCTAACGAAGCTAATTTGTAATATAAATTACGAAAGCATAAATAAATTCCAAATTTAAAAACTAAGTTTATGGGCGTGTAAAATTTTAAGGGTTAAAGTAACGGCTACATACACACAACGAAATAATAAAATGTTTATAATACCGGGTGCACTCGCAGGTATATTAAAATGTGTACACTGTACAGAACGAATTGTCATTTCGAGTGAGTTAACCCTGGGGTTAACTTAAATAATGTAATTGTTTTATAGAAGTAGGCCTAACAAATTGTCATCGATGTGTTTAGAAACAATTCGTTTTAAATCCAGTGGAAGCAGTTCGTTATAATACAGTTATTACAATTTGTCCAATTAGTTACTGAAACGAATTGTAAATATACAGCTGCAATATCAGTTATCAGTGGCCTTACAATAGGTTATCTGGTAAATAAAATTTTGGTGACATCAAGCGATAAGTAGAGTAATTTTCTTAAATAATCAATCGTTGCGTAGTTAAGTTGGAAAAAATGGGTCTGGAAGAGTGATTTTTGAACCGATAGTGCGGACTTTTTAAGAGCCTTCGTTTCATACATAATGAATTAGTATGAGAAAATTATGAACAAAATTGGCACGCAAAGGTTTGAATATTAATCAAAAGCGAATGAGGATGACAGCTTCCAGATAGTTAGAACGTAGCAAATTTGAAGAGGGTGTCGAACTTTTTGGACCGTTAATTGTTTTCCAATATATGAATCGAACTCTGATCGAGGAATTATTCTAGAATTATTTCACAGCTTCGCCGACTCATCGATGCCCCCTCGTATATGCATATATTAATTCTGAAATAATAATAACGAATATTAACCCATTACTATCAAATTTTTGTTTTGAAATTTTTGATAAAAACAATAATTTAAATTTAAACCATTGACTATCGTTAGAATAATAAATGAAACATATAAGTGTGTTCAAAATTACCTTAATTTTCTGAATGGGTAATTAGAAAAAATTACGCACACAAATTTCCGATCCCCAAAAATGAGGATCGTGGCAGGGAATGAGTTAATTAATAATTATAATAATGGACGAACACTTAGTAACGAGTTGGAGTTAAAGCGATGGTAATAGGTAAAGACTAAAGGCGGGCGCACAATTTGCAAATGTCAAGTTTTTGAAAGAATGCCATTGCTGGTAAGTAGGTTTATTTTCGTAGGCTGACGCAATTTTGGCATGAAAAGAACCGCGGAACGATATGTTGTGGTAGCTAACTGAATCAACAATATCAAAATAAATATAATATGTGAAAGGTATTATTATGCAGATCCTGTGTCTCGTGGTTAGACAAGGGTATAAACCTTTTAAGTTCACAAAGCAAAGACTGCTATTGCGACTTTTGGGAAAAATGTAAATGCTCTCCCGGATCACATATGAAATACACGTTTCAAAAGAAAACAACTGACTAAAGCAAACGTCTTTTTGATCTTACATTTCCATTATATTTTGTGTTTGTGTAATTATTGGAAACTCGAACCCCCCAGTCCTGTTCGTTTGTGACCGCTTAATCCTTGTGCGTGTTGTAATTACGAGCGAATTATTTTTTTCACGGAAAAAATTATTCAAAAGACGATTGTAATGCGGCGTTTGAAAATTCCTCGTCCGAACATAATCCGTTCAAACTGGTGTTGAAAGCAATTCAAAACAGTTTGATTCGGCCTCTTTTAAGCTATTTCGGTTTAATCGCCGGTTTGGATTTCCAATATTTGACGGTATGATGAAACCTGTCAATATTCGAATCAAAGTATTTTAACCCAGAGTTGGTAGTCGACGCGTGGAATGTTTTGTGGCAGAAGTGAATGCTGCTTGGCGCCAATTAGCAAAGTTGCAAATGCGCAAGGTACAAACAATATTTATCTCGAAATGCAGAATATTGAATAAAACAGCTTATTTCATGGGTTTAAATTGATTTGAGAAGTTTGTCTGGACCCGGACCTGTCAGGTCGAATGATTGATTTGTAAAGAGCAACTTATCGAATTCGAGCTGATTCTGCAGCAAATCAGTTGTTGGACGATTTTAAGTTTGATAAAGTACATTTACAAACTTGTGATTTTAGTAAGTCGGTAATTACAACAACGTACACGTGTTTCGATGCCGCAAGTGGTGAATCGTCACCACGTTACTACAATATTCCGAATAATAGAAGCTTAAATATTGCGTGATATTGGTAGCCATGGCGACCGCCTCTCAACAGCGGCATCCAGACGATAGTCAACTTTTACTTGTGCCAAACAGGGTGTCCTGCACCCTCCATCCGATAAGAGCTTTAGCAAGACAAGCGAGGCGAATTTCAGCCGAAAAAGTAGGAAGCATAAGAAAGCGATTTAAATTCATGGAATATGAATTTATCCGATGGATTAATTAATGCCGGACGCCAGTTTAGGGAAACAAGGCGATTTTTTAAAATCCATTTGTGGCATTCCAAATTGATTCGACACCCTCAGAAGAAGCGAATAAAAGGAGATGGCGCCCCATATCGATTTATCAAGTAATTAAATGAATTACCTTCGGAAGCACGTTACGAATAATAAATTTGTTTTCTATGTACCGCATAATAGGATTTGATTCCTAATTTATATTGATGCATTCTTTGAACCTGCTTTTATCCTCAACACCCTTCAATCTCGCGCTCGCGTTTGTTTATGGGATATGGGGATATGGGAATTATCTCCTGAAGCTTGACTTTAAATTATTATCGGTGCCGTTTTTTCCGATTCAGGATGGACAATTTAACCATTCCCTAATCTAGGGTCGATGCTATTTTATGACCACTCCGACAAACATAAGGTTGATGCCGTTCGATATTAGACTTTATATATCACTGGGGGACCGTATTTTCGCTCTTCCTCCTTCCTATTTCCATCACCAGCACTATGTGCAGATACAGCCTTCGGGAACGTTTGAATAGGTTGTTGACACAATAAACTCACTATTCTGGCACCGCTTGTTGGTTTATTAGAGCCGAGATAAAACAATGATTAAGAGGTCTCGGTGATGGGTCTAAAGAGTCTCATACGCCGCCTCGAAATTAATTAATTACTCGAGGTTTAATGCCGCTAATTCGGGAATATTTGTTGTGTGGCTGCTGAAAAATGTTCAGCTCGATTCGATCAGATTGTGTGGATAATGAGGAGTCTCGGGTGCTCGGCGGGGTTTTTCTTGATGACGCCGATTGATGCCATTCAAAACGGAGTTAATCGAAGGCACGAGTCGCGAATTTGCATCGGAGGAAATCGGAGATTGATGGAAGTGATGGGTCTTCGATGCCTGAGGATGACCGAGCTCTTGATGGCACTCTTCCGATGGAGGGATGGAGCATCGGCACTCGCCTCTCTGGGTCGATAATCAGGCGAATGCGTCCCTGCGTGTCTCTGGCTACGTTTCCTGCTTTCAATCCGGTCGCCTCACATTGTACGGAAATTGGTTTACGTTACTGACTCCTTCAAATTCCATTTTATTAGTGCTTTGGTTGGAATATGGCGCGACCGATCTTAAAAGCGCTCAGATGCCGTGAACTGGCCGCAGACCGAATTAAGACCACTTTAAATCGTTGTCATAAACTGAAATTCGCTATTGGCGCTCGACGGGACGAGACTGAATTTTTTGCTCCTCGTTTCTTCCTATTTATTTTGCACAACTAATAAATGTCGCCGAAGAACGTCCTCGTTAATTACACCCCTGTCGGTTTTATTACAGATTTAATAAGGGAAATTCTTGATACGAGGTTATTTATCATTTCGTTCCGCTGATACCAAGCCGGGAATCTCAGACCCTTTAAGCTCACCCATCAAGCTAATTACTATCAGCACCCTCTCCACCTGCTCTCCGCGAACGATGTTAATTTATGTAGGAAATCAAATGATCGCCACACTTTTCCAGCGAACAAATTCGTGGAAATTCCAACTGCATCCGAGTTAATCAATAGCGACAAATTTTACAGACGGTGGTAATATTGATATGCAAATGGTGGTGAATTGAAATGAAGTTTGCACGAGGCAAACATCATCCCCGCCTTTTATTCATTTGCTCATTTCACAAATTAGAACTTTGCATTTAAAGTAAAACGCAACATCTACGTGCGACAATAACGCGTGTTTTTACCGAGTCGAAAACTCGGGGCGAGCTCTTTTGAGTACGATTTTCTCCAGAGACGAACAGCGCATTTATCGGAGCTATAATTCTTCGAATGGCCTGATTCCTCTGTGATGTTTGTGCCTTATTGTACATGGTATATAAAATCCTAGATGAGAATGTGTAGAGTTGTCAAGATTAATTTACGACTAGTTTGTTCCATGAGAATGTCTAACAGTAAGTGTGTTGTTGTTAAAGCGAACTCGGCTCCTGCGACAGAATACAGCAGAGCCAAAACAATCCAAAAGTAACTTAAAAAAAGAACTTTCCAACTCCTTCATTTCACTTTTCGCGATGAAAAACGCGCCGATTTGACAATGACAAATTATATATTGTTAATGAATTACCTTGTTTACTTAAAAAGCGTACTTTAAAGAATGACTAATCGCGCCGTCCTGTTTTATTATAATTTTCTAATTGAGCGGAAGCATAATTTGAATCCGTCTTTAAAACTAGTGATGGATGCTCTTTTTGAAATGAAGTAAATGGGATCTGATATAGATGATAGACTGCAAAGCTGGCTCTAGTGGTAATGGATTTAGTTGAACCCCACGGGGATTTCACAATTTGACACAGCCTGACCCAAAGGATAGTTCTTCGGCATGAAGTATGAGATTTAAATGAAGCTTTTAACGTAAATTGAACACGATCCACCGGTCTTTTTTGACAGACTTAATCTGCTTTAAACCCAAATTTAAATCTTAATTTTACTGACGACCGACCTACTATTACGAATTAATTGCTTCATGCCGCGAATCTGTTGTTTTCTCAAATGCACTGATTACATTTCTGAGGTGTCAGACTTTTAATCTTTAGGAACTTTAGCAAATACATTTACTGTTGTCAAGTGTAACCTTAGGCAACAATGTTTTATTCATTTAAGACTCCACGACGTACTCCTGACTTCGTTAAATATTAAGCAGCCATTAGCTAACGACTCTTTGGAAAGCGCCAGTATATTTAAACACTTTAGAGCTCTCTTCATTTCGTTGCCCAAAACTGATCGCTTTTTAAATTTTCCTTAATTACGGGTTCTCTTTTGAAGAAGTAAACTCCGCCGCCGCGGGAGATCCAATCGCACAAAAAATAATATCTCCTGTTATTGACATATCAATATTACGATGGTACGGACGATTACTGATCGTAAAGAGAAGATGCGGAGAACGGATTCGTTCCTCTTTGTCCCTTTTTCGTGGAAATCCAATCGCAAGAATTTAAATGAAAGTCACAAGTACGTACCGAATTACCGAATTGGCCTTGCTATTATGACATAATGGCCAGGATTTAATCGCATCCCGGAATAAATTTCGAACGATAGGAAATGATTCGATTTGTTTTGATCGCAGAATTCGATACATCCGCACATTCTGGTGAGGTATACGAGTATAGGTTTTTATTTTTGTTGAACTAGTTTGAGTCCGGAGTTGGGTCTGATGTAATTTACCGGTCGAAAGCGTTAAGCCGACCTTTGTTATCGGATGTAAGTCCGTCACGCTTCTTTCGAGTACGAAGTAATGTGGAACCAATAGGTCCTCGAAAGTAGTCTGAGGTAAACAGACGGTGACCATTGATCCAAAAGTGATAATGGAAGAAATAGGATGAGAAAAAAGCGGTTGTATGTATTTCAAACGGGCTGCCATTGACAAAATCGTTAATTCTTGGCAGGCGATGATTATGGTGCTAAAGGGACGACACTTCATGTAGATTCAAAGGTCTCAGGAGAGACGGTCAGCACAAACAGCGACCTCCGCAACGCCGAAGCTCTCTCTATGCCCCTATCACCATCTAATCTTGTTTGACCATACATAAAGTTCAACCACAAACATCCAGCCAGTTAACCTTACACACACCCTACAATGGGATAGGATAGTCAAAGCTCCGGCGTAAAATTCGATCGCGCGAATGCATAATTTTCCGACTTCATTGCCTAAAACGTAATTGTTGCCGTCCCTCGCGGCCGCAAAGCTTCGAGATGGTTGACATTTATCAAAACAAGTGGATGCCCCGGGTTCTTAGCAGACGCGCCAAATGGTTATTTGTAAATTACGACGGTCCTTGAAGAAAAATATCGCAATATACGTAAAAAGTTAAGACCGACTCTGATATATCGGAACCGTCAAAAATCCAATTGAATCATTTATAAAAGCAGCTACAGCCGCGCGGCGATTGTCCCACAATGAGAACCGTAAAAGCGCCCCGTGTAATTACAGCAAGTTCCAGAACCGATCTCCATCCAAGTGATGACGTTTAAAGTATGGCTGTCAATTACCGACGCCGGAATTATGAATGGGTATCACTTAATTTCTGCTTTTCTCCAAAATTACGAATTAGTCTTTGCATCACAAAGGAATTAATTTCCCATTCAATTAAAGGATTTGCCCTTAATTATACCACAGCCAAGCACCGATTACAAGCTCAACGAACCGAAGTGCGTCCTACCTGACTTATCTCACGATCCTGAGCGTTTTTAAATCGGTTCTCATATCATGGATTTTTTTTTATGTCAAACACTTCTCCCGGGCAAATTGCACTTTAATTTCATTCCAATCCGGGGTTAAAAAGTAATAAATCACACTTTGACATTATCCGCCCCGATCTTTTGATCTTGGCAAATATCTGCCAAAATAAATTTTCTCTCCGAACACTAAAACTGAGCAGCCACCGCGTAATTATTTAACGTGGAGGAAAAACCGATTTCTAGGAAGCTGCAGGACGATTAATATTCTTAAAAACGCGATTTGCATAAGACAAATTTGGACCTGTTTGTTAGCAGTTTGCATTTCGTTCTGCAGACGTTGATTGCCCTCTACGAACTAACTATTTCCAACTCTTCACTGGAAGAACATAATTTCTCCTTCATTAACGGCAAATCGAAAAAGCGCATAGTGCGAACTCGATACCGCTCGTCGCTGCCTCTATTTTTAGTAAAAGGCGTTCTGGATGACACTTTGAGAGCAGTTACGTGTACAAAGCTATGCCAGATCGTTAAGCTTCCGTAATTAATAAGTACATGAGAACGTCTGGGGGAAAATGGAAAATATTGAATTTTGGTTGCGTGTCGCCGCATTATTCCGATTTACTTATCTCGTGTTATGTGGGAAGATTTCCGTCTTAAACGTAGCTCATAAATTCGAAATTTTCATCAGAAATAGTCAGATCACGCTTCAAACAGTTATTGTTATCAATTTTGACGTTCCAGGCGGTATCTGTTGGTGGAATCTGCAGGGAAGTCGAGTATTTCTTGGTCGGTCCACGTTCGCAAGTGTATGTTGTCAAAACAATTTCTAAGTTAGGACAAAAGTTATTGAAGTTTCGAATATATGTATGTTTCGTACATTCATGATGCATACCGACATAAATTTGAAAAAACACTTCTGAAATTATGTCCAAACTCTGTTGTTTATGCAAAGTGAGTAGCAAACAAGGTCTAACTCTCAAACTGTTTTGCAAATGAGCTCGTTATCCTGTTTTGGGTGCACGCAGTCACATATTCAGAACTTTCTGATCTTAATTTTAATCTGGCTTTTATGTCGAATAAGACATAAACGCATTATCATATCACAGCGTCCATAAAAAATACAACGCCATTACCCGAATGTTTATGAATAAATAACGAACAGACTTGGTAATGATTGCATAACCGAACACAAAATGCAGATATCTCTACAAATGATGAAAATAATTAAAGCTAGAGCGCAGGCAACGCACTCCGCCCTATGACGATGTCTACATTTGCATTTTTCATTCCGGATTTACCCCGCAAATCCGATAGTATTTTTATTGGGTCAAAATACAAAAAACGTGTTTTAGTTTCACCAATTGGTAGATTTGGACGGAGACTCGTGCATTTTATTAACTCCACATTAGGCAACCAGCTATTGTCTCGCATTGCATTTTATTCGTGAAAACGGCACAAAAATCTGCCGAACTGTCTCCGTTCGGGGTTAGACGAAAACCAATTTGTTACCGTCGCTGCCGGACGTGTATTATATTTTTATTCATTTGATGTATGTATTGTGGAGCATTCGACATAAATCCCGCTCGCGTTAAATTTATTGATATATGAAGTGTAACTGTACATATTTTGAAATAATTCATCGGCGCAACCTCCAACAAATTGGAAACGGGCCAAGCAAAACGACACTCTTTTCGGCGCACCTTACTTGCAAATCGCATTAAAAACAAACTTCTTTCAAAATTAGAAAATAAAGCGATTATCGCATTCTCCGCCGATTTAAATTCGCCCAAACATACTAGCGCACAAATGGAAATATTACGTTCATATTTATTTGTTGTGGCACTCCATTAAAAGCGTACCAAATGGCATTTAATTTCTTTATTTCGGTTCAACCAAATAAATAAATAAACATTAAAAACCAATTTGAAGCGCATTAAATTTTGTGAGTGTGTTGGATGTGTGGATGGAAAATGTTTGGTTTGATGTATGGTAAATATAGAATGGAGTTTTGATGTGGCGTGGGGTTGGGACTTGGAGCTTGGAATCCCATCGAAATAGTGTCCGAAGTCGCATGTCTGTCATAAAAAGCGAACCATCAGTGTCTGGCCATTGTCGTCTGTCACGATCTCGAAAGAATTCGCATCGAATCATCAGTCATTACGTGAGCGCAAGATAATGCATGGGGTGTAATATTGGCGAAAAGATTGTTTCGTGAAACAATTTTATTATAAAACAGCGTTGCGTACCTCGAGACATAACGTCGCGTGAAGTTTTTAGAGTCTGATGTAATGAATTTACAGTTTACGAGGTTGGCTTAAATGATATTACCAATATCAGTAGTTTCACTCTTGGGAAATTTTGAAGTCACGAAGATGAACGAAAGTCGAGATGAATTTTGCGAAAAGGCCGCTCAACAATCGAATTTTCACCAGAATTTCGCACCCGACACGTTGATTGTCTGATCAATTGTAACAGGATGTTTTTGTTTGGCGTGTGGATGCAAATGAGGAAAGGAACACAATTTCGACGGCGTCTTGTCTGCCTCCAATCAAAATCCAACTATTGAACTTCATCGTCCGGATCTGCTTGTTATAAAATCCGATACAAACGCTCGCGCTGATTAAACCCGCAATGAAAACGGATTCAATTTGCTCGGCTTCATAATTTCAACTGCTTTATAAATCGAATAATCTATAATTATTTTCAATTATGACGTCCAAGTGTCGAATCGCGCCAATCCGAATTTTGCATCAAATTTCAACAGTTTCTTCCCACTTGAACGGGTCCATATAATTTATACAATTATTACAATAACGTATCTGTGCACTGAATGTTTTCATAATGTTCTTTCCGACTGTGAATAAATCGTCCGTATTTAAACCGATTTGTATTTCGAAGACGTTTTTATTAATTTTTTAGAAAATATATATGAGCAAAATGTTTTCCATGTTTTGAATCTAAACTAATTTGTGTTTTGTTTTTTATTATATTTGAATGTTATGTATGAGCGTAATAAATGTAGTAAGTATTTTCACGCGTCTTTGACGTCGAATTCTCTAAGCTCAATTTATAATGTAAATATGCTGAAGGGTTACGATCCTGACCTGATCGACCTATCGAGTGAACATTAAACCATTGGTTAATTACCACACGCGCAAGAACAATCGCGCCAGTCGGGTGATTGATTAATAATAAAATGAAAGGGCCATAAATATTGAATTTTATGTTTTGGATGGCAAATCTGCCAGCGGGGGGATGATTGTTTGATTCCGATCGGGGAACATCAATAATTGTCGACTACAAAGCCAAGCATTCGGTCTGTTCCATTCGCAAGAAGCAAACTTTGGAAAATGGCCAGTCGTCAATTGTTATTACGAACTTTTCTATAGCTTTATGTGTATTTACAAGCGTTCGGTTTATGGTATCTCCTGATTAAGTTCAAATGATTCGAAGACACAGGGATTGTGCGGGGTCGGGTTCGAGAACAAATGTGATGTATACATACATAAATTCCCAATCGAGCACCGAATCTAAAAATCCTTCAAATAAAAATGAGATCACGGAAAGCGATTCGATCGTGAGATAAATCGGCGAAGAGAAATGCACTTCGCTTTTCTTCGGAAAAATGAAATTAATACACTTTGACGTCGCGCCCAAATCCGGTAGGAACAAGAAATACCCCAAAGCAAAGAGTGAAAATCTAAATAATATAAACAATAAGGTGTTGTGAGGCGAATCCACTTCCGGGTCGATAGACTATCCGATGTTTTCGTTGCCTTCAGCTTTCTTATTCGGAATTCTGTTCAAATTTGTTCGAGGCTGATTATTCAAGATGAAAAAAATCCTACTCTCCGAATTATCCTTACTTTAACTCCGAAAAACGTGAATTTGCGGTATACGGTATTTTACAAGAACGGCGAAAATTCGGATAATTCAAAACATCTCTTTCGCTCGTTAATTGCGCGAGTGAGTTATTTGTAAGGCAGAGATGAAATCCGCTATTTCGCGAAGAAGGAATCCGAGTGGAAGTGATCAATCAAGATGCATGTTCGGTGGTGTTGCAGCGGCTGATAGGCAATGTTCATTTATGAGATATTAGGGGTTACAAGTGACGGAAACAGCGAGCTTTTAGGTAATTAATCGCTTATATGATGCAAGTTGGTATGCATCGATTGTTGGAACATTGTCGCCAGCTCATGATCAAATTAAAGCAAGCGTTAGTGGAGATCCGTTCGTGAGTTTCCATTGTTGACGTATTAACCAGATCTGGTGAGGTCATTTCATAGAACATATTTGCCCTACGTGATGGGTTTGTTCCAACATAACGCGTCGTTATTTACTCGTAAATCTTTTCGCTTCATGAATACCGAACCGGAGAAACGAAAAACCTCGTGTTAATCAGATGTTGTTTGTCAATTTTAAATAGCTAACAGAAAACAGAAGCTTGATAAAACGCTTGGCCGGAAAACCAGATTCGCGAGCAATCGACACCCAATTAGTAAACACATAAATAAATATAGTTTTTCGATAATTTTGAATACACAACCCAGTTAATGAATTATTTCCGGAAATCGGAGTTGTTAACGGAAATTACGCAAGAGAAAATATGTAAAAAAATCCTGAAGGTTGCAGGGCCAGCAGTGCATTACCAAAGTGCATTAATTAAATTAATTATATGCACCATCACTGGAGTTAATACCTCAATTGCAAACTTTGTAAATTATGCAAACTTGTTTCGTAGCTCCGCGCTAGTATGGTAGTATTTAAACCCCATATAATCTGGCGACGCATCAATACACAGTCCAAGTTGAAATATTTACTGCAACTTGCAGCGATTCGTTCAGAAAATGATCATGTAGGTCTTGTGTTCTCGACGTACTCTTATCTGAAGACGGATGCTGGGTTGAAATCGACTTTCGAAGCTAGGAAATTACTTATGCGTGATCTGTTGTATCGCTCCAAGAGCTGGCATACATATTTAACGTGCTGATTTTTGGAAACGTAAATAAAGAATAAATCCATTTTAAAGCAACTGATAGATAGTGTTGGTGAAAATTTTCGCGATGAAAAATGAGTTTCCCGCATCGGCCCCGCAATGTGAATAGGGGGCGTTATTAGAACATTAGTTGAAAATGGGGCGCAGGAGCGAAAAATCGTTCCGCTTAATTTTAAGTTTTGTGCCACACTTCCGTTTTGCAGCCAACATAAAACTGACGTAATCTCGTAAGATCCGCCAGAAGCAGATAAGCAAGAGCAAAATAATGAAATCATTGTTTATAAAATGAGCTATTCACGTTTTGGAAGCTGTGTAGTAAATTGAAACAGCTGAAATCCTAGGGGTGTCGGAGAGAAAACGAAATATTTATTTCCTTTTTAATTGCGAGATCTGTCTGGTACTTTATTGATATCGATTCATGTTCCCGGTCTCTGGAGGAATGCGGAACTAACGTCGGCTATATGTTAGGGTAGAAAAATGTTTGTTTCCGTCTTGCTAGATTTCAATAAACTCAGTATGACTCATCTCAACCATATTGCAATTTGGTCCTTCCGCGCTGAGGTGAATCAGTCCCCTACGGCAGCCCCATAATTGATTTTATTTATCTCCGAAAATTCCCCACGCCTCCAGACTTTGTCAGCCGAAATTCAATTTGTCTAACCAAAAATCGCAAAATGCAAATAGTGAAGATGCGGAACGCCACATCACTGATGGTCACGACCCTTTTTAAGACCCGCTCACCGCGCGATAAATTTTCATTTAATCTCGTGGATTCTAATTATCACCCCACTTTGAGTTCATTTCCAAATTTGTACGTATCTCTGGATGGACTCTTGCTACCAACCCTTAATCATAGCGGCTTAACAAAAGCCACTGGTCAGTTTCATCTCGTATAACTTACAGGATTCTGCTTAATTCCCTTTTAGGAAGCATCATTTACCTTGTTTATCCTTATTCGTTTCCGGGCCCCGCTCAAACCCATTTGAGTAATTCAAACGTTCACGTGCATCAAATCATATTTAGTTAAGTGCATATCTCCACCGAAAACTTCGCGCCCGCCTAAGAAAGATTAAACATATCAAATTCCTCAATTTCACACTAAATTATGTGAGCTTTTATTCAATTCCATCAGTTTAACCGACGGGGAACGAAAAGTGAGTGCTAACTCATATATAAAACATCGTTTTGCACTTTTTTTTATTCAAGCAAATGTAAAACTTTTATTAGCGGAAAACAGACGACAATGTCGCAATTTTCTGCAGAAACGTGGTTTTCACGTATTTTCCTGCCAAACTCCTGCTTCGTAATAAATTTGATTAATACACTTTCAAGAATTACTTACTAATTCTGCCAACAATGAAATTAATTTCTGGCTCAGAGATCACTACAAACAATTATTAGTTTAAGTTTACTTTAATTAGTGTTTATATGCTTATAGCCGCAAAAGTGCTAACAACTGATTAGAATAACTGTTTAACAAAAAAACCTAATTAGCCAGTGGAAATACAGCAGCAAATTTGAGTTCAGAAGCAGTTTTTTCAACGTAATAATTACTACAATATTTCGTGGCGTTAAAATGTAAATTAGCTTTCCCGTACGCGTATTAAAAAAAATAATATAATCATTGCCGGAATTCTAACCGAGATCGTATCAGAACCAAGGCGGCAAGTAAATCAAGTCGATTAAGACGTCCCTACTTTATTATTTACGGAAGCGAAATGTTTGTTAAGAAACGCAGGTTTCATTAGTCGACGTTTTAAAAATAAACACTGCAACTTTTCCGCGATTTTCTTTCGTAAATAATATATATTTTTCGTAATTGCACTCTAGTTATTAAAGCTTAGAATGACACAATCCACCATGTGGGTTTATGGAAACTGATTTCAGTGTGTTGGATTTGGGTCAGCAAAATTGTGAAAATAAGTCAATGGATTTTCTTAATTTCTAAAAGCGGATAATTGTTTTCATATGGTTATCAAGAACTAGTTTTGATAAATATTTTCCTAACTAAGTGGGTTCAGTATTAAATAAAACTTGTGAATCTAAACTATTAGCATATTTATTTTCTAATGAATGTAAACAGTTTAACATTGACGTTAGAATCGATTGACATTGACATCCAATTGACCTGGGAAGAACTCGCCGATCTGCAATTAAAAGAAACAATGTCTCGTAACATTATGATTTATACCCAAAACTGATTGAACTGTATTTGAAAAAATTTTAAAAATGGACCGATTTCGTGCAGGTAACTGGTAACTTTTCGAAAAACGCGGGAGCAGAGAAAAGCTCGTCAATCTCCATTTATAAGAAGCAATGCCTCGTAAAATTATGATTTTTACTCAAAACTGATTGAACTGTATTTGAAAAAATTGTTAAAAACGTACCGATTTCCTGCATGTAACTGGTAACTTTTCGAAAAATATGGGAGGAGGTGTTCGGGCGTAATTTTGGGATTTATTCAAGTGACGAAAGTTATTAAGCTGCCGGCGTTCGCATACATAACATATTAAACTAACACATAATTGATGCGAAAATAATTATACACACGAGTTAATTAATCACTCACAAATCTTATAATATTATAGTTTGTTGATAGTATAAATTCGTCTAAGATTTCCCAAGCCTAGCAACTTGGGTATTACTTAGAGAAACCGCATCTAACATCGCTCCCCACGCCGTAAATCTTGTTCAAATTTTAGTTGCTGAAGTACGAACTTGTTTTCATTATAAATATTTTTCTATTACTTTCTTTTACTTGTATTACATCCTCCTATATTAAATTTGTACCGTCGAATCAACACTCAAAGCAAATCGTTTTTAGCTTCGTTGTTATTACAGTTTTCTTAAGGCGCTTCTTCCAGCACCTAAAATAAATCTATAAGATTGAGAGCTTATTTTTGAAGATATCTTGTCTAAATTTTTACAGTATGTATTTGAAATATTTTTGCATATGACCACAGGGCCCCTTTTTCGAAATTATTATTATTAACAAAAATAAATATTCATTTAAATTTTTTTATAGAAAATAGTCATGTACTCATATTTTTACCATCGTTAGAAATAGTTTAAAATGACAAACTTTTGTGTAAAGCAAATATTTCGGAAATGTCATTATAAATAAATCTCCGTAAAACATGGGTGAAGGCGTTTCTCGAATAAGGCTTGTAGGAGGTGCGTACGGAGTCGGCTTCAGTAAAGGTATCATATTATGAAACAGGATCCAGTCGTATACCGATAAGTTTTTGATAAGGATTCAGTATATCACCAGTCCAAATTCTTTGCAAAAGTCAGAATGCAACGATGCAGAGTTCATGAAAGATTTGGATAAAAATTATTTCACTGTCGACCTAAGTGCTAACCTGCTCACAATTGTATTCTTTCTTTCGGGTTAGAGGTGTTCTGTTTGTGTTTTGGATGTTTTGGTTATTCGCTAGATTTTGCAGTTAGTTTAGTTAGAGCAGTTATAGTTAGTAATAGTAGTTTAGTTTAGTTTCGTGCTTTAGTTAGGTATAGTTAGATAGTTACTTTAGTTAGTTTAGATAAATTAGTGACAGAGACAGTTTTGTGAGGCATACGGACACTATACCTATAATACAATGGATAAACAGAAAAGGCCTTACCAATGGAACAGCATGAAAAACAGAATGAAACGGTAAGTAAATTTACTTATGATACATAATTTACACGTTTAGTGAAAAAATCGATTTATATGTAAGCGTCCAAATTTCCTTATTTCAGTTTGCGGGATCACCATTTTTTTTTAGATTGAACGAGATGAAGAGTTTTGGAAGGGTGAAATTCTACCTAAGCTGAAAACATTTTATTCAGAGCATTTGCTAAAAGAGATTATCAAGTAGATTATCAAGTATTTACAGATATGTGTATCAACATTTTTTTTTAGATTGAACGAGATGAAGAGTTTTGGAAGGGTGAAATTCTACCTAAGCTGAAAACATTTTATTCAGAGCATTTGCTAAAAGAGATTATCAAGTAGATTATCAAGTATTTGCAGATATGTGTATCAACTGAGAAAATGAAATAAAATGTTTTGTTGCAAAATTGATTGTTCCATTGATTCGTAAAACATTTTGTAATAAAAAATCCTGCATAAAATGTGAACAAGAAGCTCATGTCGAAGGCGAATGTATGAAAGTGTATATCTCTGCGATATAATTCTTATCGGGAGGCTTATCATAATGAGTTCTAGTTAACAGTCCACGTGGACACAGACGTGGATTTGAGACCTGGCTGTCAGATTTTAAAACACCAATCGGACACCTCCATAAGTGATAAATTACGGCTGCAGAATGCTACGTCTCAAATAATACCAACTTCTCACTTTGTCACGTTATAATAATCAAACCGTACGTCCTTGCTTGAACATGACAATTAAATGTGGAGGGGAATTGCTGCACCCACTGCAAAGCCGATCTGAGTCAAAACGGTAACTTCGCCTTAACTCCATTCAACCCGCACTTTTCTCGTGAATATTCATTAAATCGGTTTCAGGAAAACCGAATTTTTAGCAGATTTTCTGGGAATCGCATCAAAGTTTTGTCACAATCGGACTCAAACAAATACCATAACAACAATCCTGCAGTTTTAATAAAATATGTTCGGTAGAGCAATCCAAAGTTTCCGCGTAAATCCGGCTTAAATTAAATCGATTTTAATTGTGGTATTAAATTTTGAAATGTTGCGTTTCTGGGTCGAATAAATCAACAAACAAATATTTCATTTAAAATAAAATAATAACGATTCTGTGATAAATGTACGTAACGTCGAGATTTATACTGAAGGCCAGGTAAACTGGACGACCATGCATTTATGATTGATTATTTTTATTGGCGTCCACTAAACCAAATAACTTGCTTCCAGTCCTCTTCCGCAGTGAATTAATAACGTGTTTAAAACAAATTGGGCTAATTGGAATAATAGAGAGGGTGGATTAAATCATTAAACACAAATTATACCAACGTTTTAGGGGTGAATAATAAAATATACAAGTAGCCATTTCACTGCGATTATAAATCAAATGCAGCGGGATGCTGAAATGTTAAATTGCATTGACCTTATGGCGTATATGTAACGGCGCGACCCAAAAATGACCAACCTCTACAAACACAAAAATAACCATTATTTATGCGATATAAGGATTCGTACATTGCAACAACAACCCAGACGCGATTTCTATATTGTCTATTTTTAAACTACTGCTACACTGACAAACAATCATTTTTACTTTATGATAACCGCCACGATAAACTGAATCAACAGTAAATAAAACACTCCTTGAAGTGATAGCAGTGTCATCGACAATAAGAGAGTAGAAGTTATTTTTTAGTCTACACCCCACTTTCTAAATCATTAAACAATTAATTCGTCATTGCGAGGCTTTTAGAAAGTTCGATTATCAAAATTCTAGAAAGTTTTGAGGCAATTCCATAATTTTCCAATGGAACTTTGTACGCGAAACTTTTGGGGCGAGATAAAATTTCAATGTTTTATCTCTGGTATTTTTGTGCGATTAATCCAGTGGTAAAAGTAGATTGTTACAGTAATATCCGAGTATGCATTTTTTCACAAAAATATATAAAAAACGGGTTTTGTCATATTTTCATGCAGTTTAAAAAGCTACAAAAAGCCCTAAAGGAATTACGGATTACATGCCGATAAATGTGTACATATTTTCTAACTGTAGTACGTTTCGCTGAATAAAGCTTGCATAAAAGATTATTTAGAAAATCCTTCGACAATACGTAAACGGGCGTACATTAAATTTTATAATATACTAATGGAAAGTAGAAAAATTTCTAAGTAGAAACTAGTTTCGCCAAAGCTTTGTCCACGTACAGTATGTGTTTGATGTTATTCTCGTTACCATTTGAATATTGAAAATGTCAAAGGGTGCGACTGAATGTTGATTATGCACATCCATGATGCATCATTATTGCAGCGAAAGTCTGCATCGTAGATCTAGCAATTAATAGATAACCGTAATGTAGTGTAATCGAAGTAATTTATCATTGATATTATTAATCAAATTTCATGTAGCTGAGGCTTTGTGTCGAAATTGATATATCGAGTGGAAATTTTATTTAGTTTGAAGGCTTTGAGCGATGCAAGTCGATGTTTTGGTTAAAGTAAGCTCTTAAGGCGCTGCAAAGTTAAAGATAGGACACGGTCCTTTTGTTGCATTGAGTAAAGCCATAAAAGCCAATCTAAGTTTAGACGACTACTGAGTATACTAAATTTTGGCGAGTGACAGCAGCTGGCGAAAGGTGTTCGGTTTATGTTATGTTTTGAGTTTTGAATTGTCGATCACGTGTTTCGTCATGCGTTAGAATCGGCAAGGATAATTTAATTAGCGTCCGTTAAGGATGAACGGTGTATTTTTGTTAGCGCTTTCCCGATAAGAAAGCTAATAAGTACGGCAGACACGTGGGTAATAACACAAGTCTGGGGTAAGACGATTGAAGGGTTAAAACGTGCGGAAATCTTAAAAGTCCCGTTGAGAGACTAAAGGATTTTGTTCACGTGACATTTCTCATTACAGTCTTGTCGGTTGGTGGAGGCGGCGAGACCGAGAAAATTAATAAATAAACAAACGACTGAATTGGAAGGATATCGATGTTGATGTTGTTGATATTGTGGAAGTCACCGGTGAAACGGTCAACGTTTATTGACGCTTTGTGAAGACGGATGAAATTGGAAATACAATAAATTCGTAGTGAAACATTTTAAGTGGGATCGTCGGCGGCGTTTGTTAAATCCGGCACGAAGGCATCGATAACCACGGGTGACTTAAAAGGCCGCACTATTCACACGTAAATTGTCGAGCCCCGTATTTATGTCGAGGTGTCAACGTGTCATCCTCATTCTGACCCCGATTATTCCACCGGCAACATTCCGACATATCCGCCATCTAAAAAAAAACTCCCACATAAAACCCGCACTCGAATTTATATATTGGCTTTTACAATTTATCCCTTCGAATGAATATCTAAAACACCCGCCGAGATAATTCGCTGCCTTGCTTTGGCAAAATCAAATTTCTAAAACGACCCCCATTGGTTGTGTTGTCAACTTCCAACACACGCCCGCACATTTCCACAATTAATTATACAGCCGCACCAGCACAATTCAAATACTACAGTTATTTAGGCCTCGTTGTACAAAAATATCACTTATTCTCCACAACTCGGCGTCACACGACGTCTGAAATTGACACGAAATCATAAAGCGATCTTCTTGGAAAACACCCCACTAAAGCAAATTCCATTTCAAATTAAATATTTGGTTAATTACTCCTTAGATGAAATCAGCGAAGTGCCTTTAAAAACCCCCATCCAATATTTGAGCTGTATTTTACCAAATACTTTTATTTTAAGTTCAATCGAATTTGCTCGCCTTTCAAAAATTCATTTTTACATTCAAACATAAATTTCTCCTCGACGAACTTCTGAAACGAAAATAATTGCCGTTGATCTCCGAGTAAAGGGTGGAAATGAGTAGGAAATTCTGGACTACTTTGCTAATTTAAACAACTTCGTGCTTCTTATTATAGCGAATAACGCGGCTAACTTCGTTATTATACCGGCAACAGTGTGTCAATTAAATGTGCCTTCCTGTATAATACGACTTGTCGGCCTAAATCTGACCCGTTGAACAAAAACAAGATAAAAACTATTTCTGAAAGTAATTTTGCTCTTGAAAAATAAATATATTAAAATTTCAACATCGAGCCCTACTGTCACCTGGACAAAAATTAAATTCGATTATCTCCTCTGCAGTTACAGCGGACACTTATTGGCACTGTCCGATACTTTACCTTTTGCATTGTCTTAAGAATGCCATTATCTCATTGTTAATGCAACGAGAAAATCACATCGGCACCTTACATCCGATTTTTTTTATTTTGGAATGATTTTCTGTTACTCCCTTGTGCGTAATTGTGATAACTTTATTTTTTTAAATGATAGAGTTTTAGTACATCTACTGTGGTGCCAAATTTAAGAATATTTTCAAGACCTACTAAGAATTTTTTCAATGCCAAAAATAAAAATAATCTTAGCAATCTTTTATGTCCAATCTGACTACGCCATTGAATTTAGACTACTTTCAAAGGGATGTTACCGAAATTTTACAAAAAAGTATTAGTTGCCAACAGAAATATAGCATAATTCAAATTTCTTTATTTAACCAAAATATTTCCAATAGTCATGTAAGTCACAATTTTGTAAAAAAATTGCTTAATAATAAATATGTTCTTAATATCGTATTCTTATAAGGTATAAATAAATTTTGGATTAAAAAGCTTCATGTTATTGTCATATGGGACCAGGACAGCTTTGATAATAGAAATAATCGCAAAGCTTGCTATTAAATATAATATTCATCACAATGGAGTTGCATCTAATTAAAACATCTTAGATAAAACAAAATTGCCAGTATTATGAAAAACTATTGGATTTAAATTTTTAAAGTTCAGCCGATAACGGCCAAAAGGATAATTTTGATGAAATAAATAAATTTGAATTATGCTATATTTCTTTAGCAACAAATATTTTTTTGTAAAATTTCGGTGACATTTGAAAGTATTCTAAATGCAGTGGCGTAATCTGATATATTTATTTTCAGCTTGGAAAAAAATTCGAAGTAGGAATTGAAACAAATTTTTTCTGAAATTTGGCACCACCGCACTTTCATTTTAAAAATCGTTTAAATCAAACGACGAATAACAATTTTACAGAGGTGGCCCGCTTTCTGATGGATCACTCTGTATAATCGGAAAAAGAACTAAAATATTTTAGCGTGCTTTTGTTGTAATCGTATTATTTAGAAGAAAAAGAGAATTTTAAACGTGCACTGTATAGAATAGTACAATACGAAAATCAAACCTTTAATATAAATCAAGTGTACACGTTTTTATCAAAAATTTGTAATCGACAACAAAAAGATTTTGTGCAGGTTTTGTATACAAACACTAAATATAAAGTGATAATAAGATCAGTTTCATAAGCCTAAATTATAAATTTCCCGCTTCGTTTTGTGCATTGCTTATTTTGTCATTTCTGCTGTATTTCATTTATTCATGTCATTTTTTCGTGACTTTCGTTTAGTGCATTTCTTTTTCGTTGAACCTGAAAACAAATAAAAATAACTACAGCTATCCTTATCAATTGGTTTGTAGATCAACATAGCATTCCAGGAAGTTGTCTTTTTAGATCCCTCTCATTTGAAGTGGTTTTTGTGAATTAAACTACTTAAATAATAACACACACATTATTATTATTTTTTAAAGTGTATACAATGGAACATAAACCTATTTCTTGGCTAACCACAAGTTTAGAGTAATTAAAATC
This sequence comes from Eledona agricola, assembly GCA_964023215.1. Lineage (NCBI taxonomy): Eukaryota > Metazoa > Arthropoda > Insecta > Coleoptera > Tenebrionidae > Eledona > Eledona agricola. The sequence goes on along the minus strand of OZ026862.1, from coordinate 16,365,230 downwards.
ACTGAGTAAAGAAATAACTGTTGGCATGGTTGATTTAAGGTAATAATATGTACATTATATATTATAGTATGGCCATGAAAATGACTTTGTCGTCGACTTAAGTCAACTATCTATAACGTTCCGCACTGTTTTAGCAAAAAATAATACCGCCTATATAAGGATAATCTCATAATAAATGAAACGTTGCGTATATTAGTAATTACTGATCCAGATTTTGACATATGTCTGTAGTATCGTAAATATAGCCTGCAATGTAGTAAAAATTTTAACTACAATGGATTGCGAGGGCAATTACGAGTACTACAAAAAAATGTGAACGAGTGACTAAAACGATTTGTTACGTTCAATTACAACACCGTCATCCTTTATTTCGGCAAAGAATAAATCTGTAGCGAACCATACGATTTTATTGGAAATTTAATTTAGCACTTATTGTATCTCCAGATGGTTGCGATAAGCGAAGATGTGAGAGTAGTGGAATTGGGTTAAACGAATAGACTTCTTTACGGTCTCGCCATTTCCGATTTCTGTAAATAGGTCGAAATGAATAATCAAGAGAGGCAGATGAATGAGAGTATTTAACGAAAGGCAGAAGAGAATGCGAGTTGTTTCGAGTCTAAGTTTCATCCTCCGTGGGGTAATGACACTCAGTCGAGGTCAATGAAACTCGTCATTCATGACAGGTGTGACAGTAGCAGAAGTGTTCGCTGAGAAATTGAAATCTCACCCAAAAAATGTATCCTGTTTGATGTTTGAGAATGTGAGATCACACCCCACGTACCCAGAAAAATGATGCGTAATACATTTAATGATGATTGAGAAATGGCGGATAAATGTTTCTGAAAATCTCGTTAACAAGTGTGACGTAAATTTTGTGGAAACTCGCAAATGTCAAATAAACTGAAAAATCGTTCGGAATCAGATGAAACGGATGTGAATTTAACTGTAACGACTCCAGACAAGTTTGAAGCAAACGAAATTTAATCCAAACGCAATCAAGAAATTTTAATCTGAAGGGTGAAAATCCCCACAAACAAAATTAAAATATTTTTAAATGGGACTTTACGCGGCGTTATAAAGCAAAGTAATCCCATGTGACACAATTCGACCTCCCACGCGGCCCTCGTTAGTATACAAGAAAAAGAAAAGCAAGTCTTTAAAAAGTCTTTAATCAAACAAACGCTTTTAAGACGCCACGAAGCCTTTCGCACCAGATGAAACCCCAATTAGGGCCTAAAAACAATATCCCGGTCCGGATGGCATTTTTTAATTGGATAATCCACTACTATTACTGTTTCCATTATAATACGAGCACGAAACGTTTCAAACTTGCAGCTAGAATGTTTACTTAATTAAGATGCGAGATAGGATTAAACATGAAAACCTAAAAATCTCTGCTTTGCTTTGAGTCACGGTTTGTAAATTATTTAAAACACATCATCACGACGCTTAAAGGGTTTGTGGTTGAGTGCATTAAGAAGAAAATAGGAGAGTCATTGCTGCGGTAACTTTCGATGTGACCGGAAACGCAAGCGGCATATTTTTTGACGGGGTTCGGTTCTGACTCGAAATGGAGTCCGCAATTACTGGCCCTGCCAAAGCAACAGTCGATTATTCTAATCAGAATTGGTGTATTTCAGAAGGGTTAATTACATTTCGGGGCAAACTATTTAATAGAGATTCCCCACTTTAGAGCGGCTAGATTACAAATGAGATAAGTGGTGGTGGGTTTCCCCTTTTATATTTGTTAAGTTATTATTGCTGATAGTGTCATTAACTAATAGGGTCGTATAGACAAAGGGTCGTATCATCAATCGAAACATCAAACATTCTGATGATGGCATCGATGTTAATTCGTACCTTCGTTTGATTCGGCTTCAAAGAGTGGCCATAATCAAACCGTTGTTGGTTTTTGTACGGCAACCAGCAGAAGGATAAAATAGTTGACAAAATTTCTTGATGGATGAAATCAATAAGGTGGAGGGTGTGCTTAGGAGCATAGGGGAGTCCCCCTCGAGTATGATGTTGGTTAATCAAACAGGTGAAGTGGTAGTAGACAAGTTGTTCGATTTCCCTATTTGTATTCGGTAATTTAGTGTTGGGAACAACGGTAGCATGTTAGATTGAGTCGGTGATGTTATTTCCGCTTTTTGCATGTCATGATCGTACAGGTTTATAAAGTGGAATTTTAAATCTGGGACATATAGAGATGTGGGATCATTAGGTGAAATATATGTTGACTCTAAAATGCATGACTGGTCGACCTTCAACCATGGAATTCTAACCAATACGCGCTCTAAAAAAACGACTTCCCATCGTGTAAAAGTAAATAATAACATGAACTTGACTCTCCTTCATGATGGCGAGTGAAAGGAAGCAATGGCGTTTTCGCTTTTCCTCGCTGAAATCATTTCACATGCAGACGCCTCTTCGTACCCAGACAAAACAGAAGACGTCTTGAATTTTAACCATATTAATTAATGCAGATTTTAACCAGCCCGGCACCATAAGACATGTTACGGTATAAAATAAGCTTTTATGGCGTCGGGTCGTTTACACGCACAGATGTATTGTCGAGATTGTTTTGATGGACGCTTCGTCCGGCTTTCCTCCACGTAATCTGCATATACATCTAGGAATTCCTCGGCAATTCGTTCACCCCCGGGTCACTAATTCCGCAACAGATCACTTTACCAAAAGGCCAGACGTTTGGCCTTGCCGTTTTTAAAACAGCTAATTCAACTTCTGACGGAACGTGCATGAACTAGATGTCCCTGTAATTAAATACCTCGACTCCAAATCGGCACAACGAATGTCTAAACTTATTCTAGTGGCTAATCTAAAGTTTCCACTTCCATATCACTCCCGGTGTTCCCTTTATATCTATACAATTTCGGGACGAGTTATGGAACCGACTCGGATTAAATTACTCACCCTTGATTCCGCGCTTTTAAAATCCACTGAATCTATCTCGTTCGCAGAAATAACACTTACTGCCTACAAATTTAGACGGAATACGGTAATTACTGAACAAACAGGAAACGGCAAGCGACGGTACCGCTACTTTATTCAGAAACTTGGGTTTAACCAACAACTACAAATGCAATTGCTAAGTAAACCGACGAGCAGATGACCAGCAGTGCATTCACTCTGCAGAACACAGAACTAGTCTTTTTTTTCACTATTTTTTAGCCCACGAAATTGCTGAGTAAGCTTACTAAGGACGGGGAACATCTCTTAAATATGAAACGTCTTTGTCAGCGTAATCTTCCCGAATTTATCAAAATTATTATTGAAAAATTATTCGGTTATTTTCGGGTGAATGGCGAGGCTCAGGTGTACAATGGTGATAAGGATAAATCCCAGGGTTTAGAGGTCGTTAAATTTTCTTACTCATCGAATTTGGAGGACTTCAAAAATTATAAGACGTGTCCCTCATTAAAATGAGTTAGCAACAAATCAGACTCGATTGTCATCTCGCGCCTTTTAAAGATGGCCTCGTCAAAGAAACGTACAAATTTAAGAGGTGATAATTGATCCTCGTGAGCTGGCGTGAATAGTGGAGGACCAGATTTTCACCATAAAAAACTTAATTTGCTTGCAGCTTCATTGCAAAACCCAATCGATATAATCCGCCCCACATAAACGCAATTTTCATATTAAATTTGTGGCAAATTTAAATTGGAATTATCACATAAAACTATTAGTGTATATTACGTGCATCCCGATTAGGCGAAAATAATATATCTAACGGAATGGGTGTTCTTTTAATTATATAATTACGCCTGCTGAGGCCGGCGATTTTAAATCACCCCAGACAATTAAACGTGGATCGTAACGAATTTTGGAATTATTTCAAAAAATACGCGCCTAACACGACGGATCTAGTTTACGTTTCTAACACCTATTTTTGTCGTTTCCAGTTTTATTTATAATCTAGTGCTCCCTCAACGTTTCACATTAAAAATAAGCAGACGGTAAACGTAACGAATTAATGGATGAAACGTTGAAATCTTGTACCAATTAGATTATAATAGTGCCGAATTTCTATTAAAATGCAGTAGAACTGCAAGTGTGAAAATCGGTGAAACTTTTCCATGGCGTCCAGTACAAATACAACAAAGTGGTTGTGATTTTTAACACAAATATTGGAATGTTTACTACCGATAGATACCGAGCGCTTTACGACAAATAGAGCGGAAAATTAATGTACAAATTTTAAGAAGAGCAATTTGAAAACGGGGAAATACGTTACCCGCGGGAAACACTCAATTTCATTACCACTAATTGTGTTTCTATATAATAGCAAATAACGAAGTAAACTTTGCATAAAATATTCAGAAAATAAGACAGAATAAATGCTGTCATTTAAGTAAGTAACTTGCAATTTTATAGCTTCATTTTCAGTATCGGTAAATCGGAAACAAGCAAACATAAATGAAGATGTCCAATTGGCCATATCGGCTTCGGCAAGGCTATATAGTATTATCGAACCGAAATGCCGCAAATACGTTGAAATAAGAAACTTCCTTTCTTACCTGGCCTTGGTTTTGGAAGCCATGATCTCGAGCGACCTCGTCAGCTACCTGGGGCCCACCTTCGATGTGTACGGCCCATTGTTGGGTATAATGTGCTTCGGATAAATTCACGATAACGACACACACATATATACAACACACAAATAAATACATTATCCGTCGGACACGTAAACTTTCTTAGCGTTTCTTGTTGCCACGACCACAAACGGTACGAACTACCTTAAAAATTTGTGTAAAATTGAAAGTAAGAAAATTCGTTGAAATCTGAAACAAAAAGAAAAAAATTATGCAATATCGTTTTTAGCGACACGAGCAGACATTGCTGCAATATTAATTTAACGCTGAACGTTGATTCACTAAATGCGCTTTCTACTAATTACAAAATATCAAAACAAAAACGCAGCACATTACCATAATGTCCCGATCTTTCTTGAGCTTTTGCTTGAGCAATCTTACTGCAATACACAAATCAAACCAGCTGGATCTGACAAGTTTACAACGCTTAAATTTCGACTATTTTTCCTACAACCAAAAGCGAAAAAAGTTTCGGAAAGCGCATAATAGTCCATACAACAAACACCACCGTAAATTGTTTACCTGGCATCTATTATGTGTCCGAAACAGGTAGAAAGCAATTACTAGAAATTTTAGCTTTGACATTTACGGTCCAAGTTTATCAGCTGGCCACACACAATTCCATTTTTAAAATGAAATAAACCAACGGAATAGTGCACGTGCTTTAAAAAACACGTATCAAACGATGATGCCACGAATGTTTGTGGCCCCGACAAAATTGGCGGCGGAACGACTTATCTTAAGTCAGAGCTGCTTTGATTTGTGGGAGTCGCAAGAGTTTAAGCAACAACAACGTGTCCAAGTGAAATATATATTTAAAATATAAAAACAATTACATACTGAGTGATTATCACATGAATCATGTTAAAATGTTACTAAGTCAGAAGCACTAAGTCAATCACATGTGCGAACCCATGTCACTTAAACCGCGGCCACGAACCTCCGCACCTCTGAACGCACTGAGCTTGGAGTTGGTGAACTGAACACTGTTTGCCGAACAGAAACCTCTAGCGCCAGCGCACCAAGAATCCACCGAAATGCGCTTTTACATGTTGTGATGATTCCCATATTAAATCTACTGACTTCTGCTGATAAGAGATTTCACGGAAGTCATCCCCCCCGCATCGCACTCAAAATTTTCTGGAAATTCCGTAAATCCGTGACACTCCGATCTGGGGATTTCTCTCGAACGGGACGACGACAAATCATTTTCAACGCGCAATATTTACGACATTTGATACGGTTAAGTCGATCTTCGCGCATTTGGCGCAGTCCTATCAAATTTCATATTCACTTCCTCTCAAATTAAACATTCAAGTCCCACCGGACTGCGAAACTTCCGAAACTTCAAGACGCCAATTTTGACCATCATACCAACAAAAACGATTCTTTATTTATGTGAAGAAATAGAACCGCGTAGAAAATGTCGAAAATATATTATCAGACGCATGAATTTACGCGTACATTTCGTAAATATTTCCAATTTCTCAATGTTATCAGGTTATCATCGCTGATATTAAACCGGCACTGAAATCGGGATAAAATAAGCATTTACGAGACGAGACATTAGTGCAACTTTTACACTTTATTATAAAAGCTTCATAAACGCCGCTTGTTTTCAAACAAACTATAAACATCGACTTCTTGAAATCGTAAATTGGTAAAAATTATTCCTTTGTATCAAAACTTATCAATGACCAATTAATATCTTTTATCAGCACATAAATTATTATGGGGGCACGATGTTTTATCACTTAATTTAAAACGGTTCTTAGTATCCTATAAAAATTATCACGTATTCATTAGCTATTGTAAAAAGTGGAAATAAACACACAAATTAATTTCACTTATTTTGCCGCTTAATAAGTGCGCACTAATCAATGACAATGAAGCAATTAAATTGATAATAAAAATAATTTCCGTGATTATTACAACAAATTTTGCTGTGAGCTATTAGTTTAAATAATTTCGAACAAAATATGAAGCTTCTGCACGGAACGAATTAAATGATTATGAAAAGCTCGCGTTATTTAATTAAAGCGGATTAAAACGGCATTGCTAAAATATTAAAATTGTAAAAAAACTATGAAACCTTTTTGTGAAAAAAGGAGGATACTAATATATTTATGCTAATGAAAATTGCATACGAATTGCCTCACTTACTGCGGAATATACATTAAACGGTTATGTACGAAGTATATTCGACACAAAAGCAGTTTACTTTTATTTGTGCAATTAAATTTTATATCGTTCGTTTTGGCAAATAATCTGTGCGTAAATGTATGCATGCAAGTTCGTTGATTTTATTTCTTTAAGCCAGTATCCAAAACGTTGAGGGAAAATTTGCGAAATGATTCATGTGGGATCATATCTTCCGAAACCCCCAAGCCTTGTAATAGCATCCTCCATTCTTCATCCTGTCATAACTGCTTAAAAATTAAGAAAGGGGGATGAATCTTTCACCACTTTGTTGGTGGTTTCTCTTGATGACTTTGATAAAAGACACAAATTTTCTTCTTTATTAACAAAGTACCTGTAAGAGTAAGATTGATTGTGTTTACTTTAAATTCCCCTAAACAATTTTTTCAATTAATTTTTACATACGAAAGCATAATTAGCGATTCTAATTTATTCAAGCGACGCATTAGGATTTACATAGTCCATGCACATTTATTTCATTTAGTCGTATTTATAAAGCAAATTTTTCCAATAAAATTATTAACGACTCATATTTACCGTGCTAATAAGCAAATGTCGGTTAATTGAACGCGACTCTAATTTGCGTCAATGCTGTCTTTAGCACAAAATATAAATACATTTGTGATTTATAAACAAACTCATTATCAGGAGGAAAATTGCGGGTTCATATGGCACGTGTCTCTTTTTCCTGAAAGTGTATATTGAGTTGCCTATTCAAGGCAGCTTGTTAGTAAATGTGGGCTGAGCTCTCCTTTCTCTATAACAATCGTTTCAAAATCTAAAATAATTGAAATTTTAGAAAAATAGAGCTATTACAGAACAGAAGCAATTATTTTCGGATTTGTCAACGAACTAATGAGGAGATGGTGATTGGAATGAACGATACGAAAATTCTGGGAAAATTGCCGGCACTAATAATGCAAAATAGTCATAATTATTAATATATTAATATACATAAACTTTAAATTTATTCTCATATTAATATATAATTAAAGATAATTCTATCAAGGATGACTTATGCAGAAATTGTCGCCGACAAAAAGAGACATAAGCTATTCGCTGGGATAGATATTACATTGCAAGTTAGAAATAAAAATAAAATTTATGTAATTGATATATCGGTGCTGATTCTAAAGCGTTCAAAAAATAGCAATAGAAAATAGAAAAATATACACCGCAGTATAGTCGTATGTAGGAACAAAATAATGTGACTCACAAATTAGAATTTTTTTCACTTGTAAGTAAGCTATAAAGTACAAAGTGCGTTATTATATAATAATTGTAATGATATTTGAACGATATACATATATTTGATGTTAGGTACACATGGGATGTGTTATTTGTTGTCTACACTGCGCTATACAAGACTTCCTGTCTAATTGTCGTATAAGCTTGATTTTGTGTTACTAGAAATAGAATTAAAAACAAATAGATGACGCGTTCAAGTAACAGTTCTTGATTACATTTGACGTTCCTTTATTTTAAATCTCCTTTATGATGAAGTTCTACTTATTTTGCTCAGATTATTTTCATTTCGTACAATTTTAAGTCTTGATTAATTTGTGAATTAATTACTAAATCTGCTTCAATATTTTCAGTATGACGAGCTGTAACGTTCTGCAAGCACAAACCTTTTATAATACGCTAACTTTGGTTTGTATGTACGGCCATGGACAGTCAAGAATAAAACCCGTGTCATGCAAATACCGACTCTATGAAATATTGTCATTGAGTCGGTATTTGCATCACACCCGCCGGCTAAAGTGTTATTCTTGACTGTCCACGGTTGTACCAAAATACATATAAAATTCGCAACTTGTTTTGTTACTTTTGCCATTTCACAATTGTGTGTTATCAAGCCGCTTACATTTTAATTGCCCCGTTCGTTCTTATTTGGTTGTAAAATGCCCAAGTATTTTTATTTGATCGTTATGATTGTGTAAACAGATAAGATATAAAATAAAACTTGCACTATAGTATCTCTAATATTTTGCCTTGATCTCCTAAAATAAATTAAATACTTATCAATTCGATTAGTTATCAGTTTTTGACATGACGCAAGTTTCACTTATCTGCAATTTTCATTTTTTCACGGAAATAATGCTGACTGCGTAACTAATTACGAGTAAACAAAATAAAAAGCAGCTTTTGTAAAATAATACAAAACACGAGGCATTGCATCACATATTCCTTAATTGAAGGCGGAGAAAATTGATGTGATTTACTGGACTCAAAGTTAATTTCAAGATCTGCAACGTAATCCTTTTTCCGCTTGTTAGAGTTTTTATGAAGTACTGGATCCGTGCCAAAGTTGGATCGTATTCAAAGCGGTTTTTTCCCAAGAAAAAAATACCGATATATTGCAGCAATCCCGGTACCTATGAAGACCCCCTTAATTGCACCAGCTTTCCTGTAATTGCAATTACATTTTATTTACAATTTATTTGTTATATACAGAATTGCTGGGATAAAGTAAATAAGAAATATAGTTATGACTAATGGCGTCGAGAGGGAGATCGCCCCACTTCTCCCAATCGACCAATCAATGCGTTCCAAATAGAACTAGTGTAAGATCAGCGGTGGCGGGGTAAATACGCCGCGCAAGTCGTTTAGAGTAAAACAAAAGACAGTCGACGGGCAGACCATTTTGGTGACGTCATTAATTCCACGCTGGCTGTCATGGCTTTCACATCGAGTTGTGCGGCGTAACATATTGAAAATTCGTTGTTAAATCTCTAAACATTCGTTTCCAGTGTCTCGAAAGTGTAATATTTGTGATTTTCCCGCATAGAATGCAACATGTTTAACCCGGACCTCTCCCAGATCTTCAAGGCGGACGATGGGCGTTGCAACGAAATGGAGAATGTGGACGGAATGCTAAACTACGAAAACAACGAATTTATGGTTAGTTCTCCTAAATCCAAGCACGAATCCATCAATTTCCTCTTATCAGATTATGTGGACTTAAAGGTCAACGAGCACATGCGTGTACCTTCACATACCATGATGGAATTTGTACCTTTGTGTTTGTTTCAGAGTTCGGACTTCTTCGACACCATTAGGTCTGTGGAAACTGGAATTCAGGATGATTTCCTTCATAGTCCAGCCGACGACTTCCATACGGTCAGTGACTCCTGCTCACATATTGATGGGTATATCTCGCCCGGGAACGATGCTTCAGAAAGCGGGAGAAGCAGTGTATTCACTGACGAGTCGTAAGTACAATTTTTCAGCAATTTATCAGAGGAAATACAAATTATCAAAAAAATCTTATTGACATATTGTATTCTGCAAAAGTAGGGTTAGGATTGTACGACCATGTGATAAACATATGGCGCCGGTTATAGCTGTTGGAAAGTTAGAAAACATAGTCGATAGCTTATAAAATTTGTGATTACTAATTAGATAATTCTCGGCATAAATACAAATGCTTAGGTTGACATATGTGTAATATATAACGTGTGTTCAAAAAGAAAACGAGGCTGCGTTGGCCATGGAATTTATCGGCTTTCCAGTATAGAAACCATAGAAAACATAAACATATAGATTTGACAACTGTCACTAAAATTTTACATCAAAATAAAACGGACCAATTTTATTTAAATTGTTTATTATAAGTGCCAATACATGTGTACATCGTTCTCCTAAACATAATGCTAACCTCCTTCGCGTCCATTTACTGAAATTTGTCCCAACAAATTGTTTTTGTTTTACATTCTGTTCCGAAGTTCTTCCGAGTTGTTATCAAGTGTTTTGTAAATGAATTGTACCACTTCGACCACAAGGTAAAACCGGAAAGTACGATATCATTAGATCCAAGTTCACCTTGCAAGTTCAAATGATTCTTTGCATTCCGGCTAATAAATCTGGTGACCAAAAATTTGCTTAAAAATTACTTCATGATGATGTAAAGTCTATTACCTCCTTCTTTCACATTGTGTTTGTACAGATAAACGGACTTATTAGACTAAACAGCCAAATAGGAGTCTGTAGTACTTGATTCAAAATGTGTCGAAGAATTTCAGGAGCTCCGAGATCTCATTAACATCACTTCCATCTATACGAGTAATGCTATCAGTTTTTCCAAATTAACTCATGACTTAGTGTTCGTGAACTTCCCGAATTTTTCATACTGATACATGTGTGTTTGAAATTCTTCAGTTGATGTGATCACATAATTTTGTAGAATCTAATCGATCCTCCTTACATTACGTATGTAACTGCCAATCAATCTTGTTCATTTCTGACTCTATCGACAACAAAACTCAAAACCAACATAAAATTTGTAGCGTCAATGTCTCACCTGTCTTTTTACAAACGCTAAAGCAAACGAACACTCAGTGTAGTCAGGTTCCGACAGAGGTTCCGAAGTGAACTGATTTTGTTTGTGTAATAGACAAAACACCATATTAAGTGCAGATGAAATACCGAGAAGTCCAAATTGGCGTCTGGAGATGAATTTGATAATTTTGTCAACAAAGAACCCTACCTAAAAACTATCTGACACTGACAGTTCGAAATTTTGCTACACTAAATTGATGCACAAAGTTTTTCCATGGCCAACGCAGCCTCGTTTTCTTTTTGAACACTCGTTATTATAGGAAAACGCTGCACGGAAAATAAATAACAAAAAGATATTATTTTGGGCTTAAACACGCTGAACAATTCATGTTTTTAATATAAATTGCGTCAGTGTTCTTTGGTATTTGACGTCCATTTCTATCTACATATTTGTTATATGACTGATATCTGGGTTAATTAATGCGCCATATTGCCATTCGCCTCACTATCGCTTCAAATATGTCTTAGTCATTCAGTTTCAAGCATTGACAACATTTTATAAACTTATAGAATTATCAATGTCTTTAAATCAGTGCAAAATTCTATAAAGCATACCAAAAAAAGGAATTTGCAGTGTGACATGGACAATAGCACAATTTCAATATTACAAGAATTAAATGAAACAAACGTATAGTCAAAAAAATAAACCAAATCATAAATTTAAAACCCCATTACCCAAGTAAAAAATAAAATTATTAACATTCCCAAAAAACAATAAACTCTACAAATATAAATTTTTTTTAAGGAATACAAGCATCAATGACACCAAATCATTATTTTATTTGGACTACTCAGATAAATTCGTAAAATTAATTAATCACCTGAAAAATATTTCAAGGTACTCAATGTAAAAATAAAAGAAGATACTATTAAAGAAAATAACCGCGAATATAATATTCCATGTTGACTAAAAGAAAATAATATAAATATAAAATATAAAAATAATATAATTATAAAATATAAAAATAATATAAATAAAAAAGAAATAATCATCAAAAACTAAATAGCAAACTTTCACAAAGCAGTATAATTTCCTCTAACAAATAAAAAGAGGGAGGAGCAGCTGTACTAGAAGAAATTATTAAAAATCAAACTAATGAAAACTTAGGAAATAAATTAATTAACCTTTTATTCAAATACAATCTGCGGCTTCCTAAACGCTCAATGTCTTAGTCATTTAGTTTCGAGCATTGCCAACATTTTATTAATTTATAGAATTGGTCATTTATCCTCAATGTCTTTAAATCAGTGCAAAATTCTATAAAGCGTATCAAAAAAAGGAATTTGCAGTGTGTCATGGACAATAGCACAGTTTCAATATTACAAGAATTAAATGAAACAAACTTATAGTCAAAAAAAATAAACCAAATCATAAATTTAAAATCCCATTACCTAAGTAAAAAATAAAATTATAAACATTCCCAAAAATCAATCAGCACCTAAAAATGAAATAATCATCAAAAACGAAATAGCAAACTTTGTCAAAACAACTACTCTTTTAATCAGCATAATTTCCTCTAACAAATTAAAAGAGGGAGGAACAGCTCTACTAGAAGAAATTAATAAAAATCATACTAATGAAAAATTAGGAATTAAATTAATTAATCTTTTATTCAAATACAATCTGCGGCTTCCTAAACGCTCATAAGAAATATTAGCTAAGCAAAACAATCCTGATGATCTTAAACCATGAACAATCATTATTACTAACGAACCTACTATCCAGTAATTTAAAGTTAAAATTCCACACAATGCTAAATCTATATCACAAACAGAAGAATAAGCAAGTAATATTTTTATATCCCTTTGATGTAAACAACATTTAATAGGAAATGTCAATCAAAATGTTACTCAAGCGACGTCTAAAAAAGACACAAAATAATCAAATTTCTCCATCTCACGGTCAAACACGAATTCCGAATTTTTTTTGGTACGTCCGTTATAATCGTGGTTTGCTTCTATTTTTAGCGTCTCGCCTATTAGAAGCGTCGACACTATCGACGATTCCCTTTTTGATTTTCTCCAACCCGTTCAAAAAAGCTTTGAAGTTGAACCGACAGCTGTCATTAGAAATGCAGCAAAGCCGAGGTCGAAGATTATTATCCAAAACCCTGCCAATAAAAAAATCATAAGCAAACCAATGATCAACGGTAAGTAACGAATGACGTAATTTGTGTGGCGAGAAAAATGATATTGATGTGACTTCAGCGGCGCCAATCAAGAAAATCGGAAAGAAACAGATATTGAAGGTTCAGTCTTTGACGACGTCCAACGGCAAATCTGTTATCCTTCCGTACGGCTTGAAGAGCATCAAAATACTTAACGCGAGCGAATTGAAAGCCGACAGGATCCACGTGACGACGCTTCCAGCGAATGCGTTGTGCAGACGAAAAGTGGACACCTCCAGATTTAAAGGTGAAATGTGCAAACTCCAGATTTGAGTTTAACGTGAGATTTCAGATGACGCGGAGCCAACAGTTCCCATTAGCGAACTGACGGAAGTGAAGCTATCACAGGAAGAGAAGCGTCTCCTGGACAAGGAAGGAATCCAACTACCCGCCTACCATCCACTGACCAAAATGGAAGATCGCGAGTTGAAGCGAATCCGCCGAAAAATCCGCAACAAGATTTCCGCCCAAGATTCTCGTAAACGCAAAAAGGAATACGTGGACGGCTTAGAGGAGAAAGTCAGGCGCGGATCGGAGGAAAACAGGAACTTGATGCAGCGCGTCAAGGAGTTGCAGAAGAAGAATAAGACATTAATGGCGCACATTACAAAGCTCCAGGCGCTGATTTTCAACTCGACGTCCACGAAAGCGACTCCATCGACGTGTCTGATGATTGTCATGCTGTCTGCGCTTCTGGTTTCGCTCCCAAATATTCGTCTAAGTCAAATGAAGAAGGAGTTAGCCACGGAGCAAGAACAAGTGACCATCAGTAGCAGGTCGCTCTTGTCTACCCAGAAAGTGGACGACGATGGATTGAACATGGAGGAGTTCTTTGTTTTCAACAAGGACGAGGAGGGTCTCGACAACGAGAACAACACAGAGAACGAGTTCCTTAGGGCGATTGAAGAGATGGAGAGCAGGTATGAAAACTCCAACTTTGAGAAAGATAGCGCCGACGAGAACTTCTTTGACTCGTTGGTCAAGAATGTCAAGAACGCGTTCAAGAAAGACGAGCTGGGAACGTATTTTGATTCAAACTGTGGCGCATATAAAAACAAGAGGGGATTTATCGAACCGGACATAGACGAGTTTGATACAGGGGCAGAAGGTGGAGATCCTCCAGCTAAAAGAATGAAACTGAACGACGAGTACCATCGCCAGAACGACGACAACTTCGTTCCTTTGGGTAATGTTATTTCGACTACCGTTCATACAGGCGCTGTGGCAGAAAGTAAAAATAAATGAGTTAACATAAGCTGCATATTTTAAACATATTGTATTCGAGGTCCTTTTGTATTTCACTGTTTGTGTCTTTAAAACATCGATCTTAGTGAGCTAAATAAATATAATAGCTTGAATATTACACTTAGTTTCCGTAGTTGTAATAGTTCCTTATTTTTTATGAATACTACTATCAAAATGTCACCACATTAAGTGTATGTTTTAAGCGTTTTCATATATAAAAGTTTGCATTCCAATATTTTAACGTTTTCTCGTGTTGTTTGGAAGTGTTGAAATTGGGTGAAAGTGTATAGGCTTTCACGGTCGGTGTTATCAGTGATAACTGTTGTATTCGGGTTTGCGGATGCATGTCCTATTGAAGGGATGTAGACGTTTCGTTCACAACTGCCGTGGGCATCATCAGTGGAATAATGGACGTGCTCGAGTTATTCTCTTCGTTGTCAGATTCGCATCTTTGACGGCGAGGAGAATACTTCCAGCACTTCCCTGATGATGTCTACCGCACTCTATATGAAACGTCTGGAGTTGAGTTAGCTGCTTTCCAGGTGTCCACAAACCCGAATACCACGATTATTACTGTTAAAATTTTGATATGCAACAGACTGTGAGTGTTAATGTATGAGATTGTTATATATTTATTCAATTTTGTTTTTCCTGAAAGAGTTTTATAAATGGGATTTTCGCGAAAACCCCAACGGTAACGATGTTAATAAGATTTATGACATGCTTTTATTTGTAATGTCACAATTTACTAATAAATAAATGTTGTAAATTGTGTTATTTTTTCATGGAATACCCCCCCCCACAATCAGTAAAACCACCGCTTGTATATAAGATTTTTTATTAATGAGTTCAACAATTTATACATATTACAATAATTTTAATTGTAGGAAGATAAAAATGGAATCATTTATATAATACATCCAATAATTTCGGTTATGTACAAAAAGTTGAATTTTGTGAGTCGCCGAGTTTACTTACAAAAACAAAGGGTCGAGAAATAAGAAGACAATGTGTTCTAACATTCTATATTTAAACGCCACAAATGAAATTAAAATCAAAATTGTTGGTATGAAGCAGTGACACAAGTTCGATTTGCTTTTTCTAAGTTTTTATTGTTCATATTAAACTTGTACGCTGCTCGTAATTTATAAAGAATAACTAAGCGCAGTCGATCAGGTTTTACTTGAGATCAACAACAAAGCAAATTTATACAACGATTAAATCACAACATTACGTTTAAAATTCCTTTCAGGTCCCCATATTGAACGTGATAATGTATACGCAAGTATAAGAAAATAGAACGGAGGCGGATGCAATCGAAATATTTCAATATTAACGTTCAACATGCGAACATCTATTTACAAACAAAAGTAGCAAGCTTTAAAATAAAAAATAGTAATAATTAATTTGGCGTTGAGAATGACGCGTGTTCCAAACAATCGTAAATGCGGTGAAGGCTCTTAGCTATTTATTTACACCCGAATTGTCGATTTACAATGTTCAGCAAGAATCATTATCATCCCTTATCAGACATACTAAAACTCGGCCTTACTCGCAAAAAATCAACCGTTATTCTCTTGAATTAAAAAAAAATATATATGCATATGTTAAATGTTTACTAGAACACACACTACACTAAGTCAAATAATTCATACAACGTAGTATTTGGTAAATAATAAATAGCGATAACTAGATGAATTAAAATTAAAAGTACAGAACCGAGGACGAGTAAGGCTTCCGTAGACGTTCACAGATATGGTGTGACTTAAACTAACTTATTTTTTAAATTAAGGCTAACCTAAATTAGCTATTTAAATAGTACAACGTAACAAGTTGACGAAAGTCTTCATATTTTATTTAACATAGTCAATTGAGTGTTGCAGCACTACTGTGTCCACACGGCAAAAGCGTGAGATGTTGGTCTGTCTCGCTGTATTGTAGTCATTTGGTGCGCACTCCTTTCTTCTTCTTTCTCTTAAAGAAACAGCAACACCTGCAAGACAACCACGAACATATTCTTTTTCTTAAAAAAAGTGCCGTAAATACAAATCTCTAGCTCATTTTTATACTCACTTGGTCTCGTCCAGGAGTTCTATTTCCTGGGGCTGAGTAATTGGTGTGTTGCTGTGTCCCGCCGTGGGGTCGTCTGCGTTTAACTCGCCGTTCGTCGAACTGACGACCTGTACAGAACCATGCCGGTCAGCTGGCGTCAAGTTGCCCAACGTACTCTGCTTCGAAGCTTCAGGCCATGCATTTGCTTTGCTAGTCGTCTACAACCGACTCGGCGTTAGTTTTCAACATTTTTCACACCACACACAACACAAATTCGGCACAACACGCAACTCGCACACCCGTCTTCATGCCTGAACTACTACGTACAGTTACACAAATTTATTCACAGAATGTGGTGTTTTATATATACTAAAAACCAACTCATTTGGTTTCTGTCCTCCCTATCCTGCTTTCTCAATTTTTCTTACCATAGGTTCTCAATCCAACTCAATTTAACTACAATTTAACTTTCTTTCATATTTATTAACATGTGCAATTTTTGTTGATTCCAAATTTATTCGGTTGTCTGTTCCCAAGATAAGTCTTTCTACTCTGCTTCTCCTATCAATCTCTTCTGGTGATATGTAATTTCCTGATCCAACTCATTTCATTTGATTTTATCTACCTGTCTTATTTTTAACTGTTGCAATCAGTACGAGTTTTTAAAATTAGAATGTTTTTTTCACTATTGTTCGATTTCGATGTTTCGAGCTCATGAATGTTCTCCTATGACTCATTGCTTACTGAACATATTACATATATGCAAGCTGTAATGGCATGTTTATTGCACATTTAGTGGAACCTTACTGAAACGTTTGTCTTTTTTGTTCTTTTTGTCGACGGCCAGAGATGAGTCGTAGAAAAACATTCGTGAGCTCCACTGTAGCAATTGCTTTCGAATATTTTTTCTACTGTTTCACGGTTGTGTGTTTAAACACACCACACTCTGTGATAGCTGCACAATTTCGTTCGGTACAAAACTCGCCCACTGTTCACACTCATGCATACAACTACTCTACACACCACAAGATCAAAAAACAGCAAATTTTTGCCGTAACAAAAAGTTAATTGATAAAAAGCGTACCTTCGTTAAGTGCCTCTCTTTATTTGGAGATACCACAACTTCGTGCGCCGTCGTTTGTAGAGAACCGACTGGGGTGCTCTGAAAACGTCCAAATCTCAATACAAAAGAAAGCATTTCAAAAAAAAATATTAATTTGCACCGGTTCAAGTTTTGCATAATGGAAACTAGCTTTAAATTGATTAATACAGGCGATGGCTGTTTAAAACGAACTAGTAAAAAAGTGCAAGTGTAAATGTCACTTGTAAACAACACCATGTCGAAGATCAAGTAAAATGTTGATTTACTTAATAGTGTGAAATAAGTTCTCTTGTCTTGGTGGGAAGTTTCTTTAACACTCTTTGTGTGATGTTCAAGCTAAGAAATCGAATCCACAAAATCATTGCGGTCTGGGGCGCGTATTTCCTTGACATGGACTTGTTTTTGCTCAACTGTCTAATTCCATCTCACTTTTTATTCGTGTTATGGAATGATTAATACTCGACGCATATACATTTCTATTAGTGTCAATGTCACCACTTTTTTCGAATCACAACAGAATACAAGCTTATATGTATGCCACTAGCGCCAATACCGTTTTTTACCTTCGCCGACTTAGTTTTGATAACGTTAGAAGGTGGTGCGTGTCTCACTTGTTGTAGAATGTACAAATTCGGTGGCTGCATGTGTTTAAAAATATGATTCTTAAACAAACAACCAAAAAACATACTAACCATCGTCTTCCCTGACCAATCAAACTCGTTGTCATCCGGATATCCCTTCCGAGTGTATAGATTTTGAAAGAGATTTCTCAAGTACTCATAATCGGGCGTTTCGAAGAAATCCAGCCGTCGTACATATCTCAAGTAATTTGCCATTTCTTCGGGATGGCTCTCGCATAAAACTTCGATGGGCGTGGCTCTTTTGGTGTCTCCTATTTTCTGATACCGTTCTTTGAGTGTGTCAGCCTTCAAGCCTTGCCAAGGAAGAGATCCTCGCAAAAAATACATAAACATGTGTCCTAGAGCTTCCAAATCGTCGCGGCGAGATTGTTCTTTGCCTAAATGAGTGTTGATTGACATGTACCGCGCCGTTCCCGTCAGCGACTTGTGTTCTCTGTAGGGAATATGTTTATTAGTTTCCATTTCAACGTACTCCTTTGCTAAACCAAAATCTGTAAGTCGACGCTATAAAATAACATCCTCATCAAAAATCGCCACATTACCTATAATATGAATAATTTTTTCGCGTTTTGTACTACTTCGGCCAATGAGAAAATTTTCAGGTTTAACATCTCGATAAATAAGGTGACGACTATGTACATACTCAATTCTGTGCAACTGAAACAAGCATAGTATCAATAATGCGTCTTTTTTTGCCGTGCCCGTGTTCGACTTACTAGTTGTATCGCTATTTTTAAAACAGTCTTTAAAGAAAATTTTCGGTCGCACAAGTCGAAAAGATCCTCTAAACTAGGTCCGAGCAGTTCCATAACCAAAGCGTTATATTTACCGCAAGGGCCGAAGTAATAAACGTCCGGAATTCCCTCTGAAACGGAACGATTACAAACCAGACCTAAAAAAAAACTCACGAAGATCGTACCGTGACTACCCAAAAACTTGTAAAATCTATACTCCAAATGTAATTGTGGAGCTTTCGATTTCATGGGTTCCATTTTAATGGCCACATGTTCGTTATTGTAAAGATTTTTTCCTAGGCGCAGCTCGCCGAAGTTTCCACAGCCAATTTTCTTTCCGACGCGGAAATTTGGACCCACCATTAAAACTCCGGAACTGGAGTTTGCCATATGGCGAGTCGCATGGGACTCGTTGGTGCCTGAAATCGATCAAAAATAAAACCAAACGACCACGACACAAAAAGCCGCTCAACTAACCATGACGTTTAGTATTCTTCTTCTGATCCGTCTTGTCCATGGCTCTACCTAAAAAACGTTTTAATTATATATAAAAACACCGCTGCTACTTATGACTAACGATGGATGTTATTATTCAAGAATCGTACAGGTTCTTTCGCTGAAATATAATAAGTCCCGCGACCAAACAATCATTGCGTCACATGCCTAAGAATATAGTTTTCGACTTAAGACAATTAATTAACGACTAAAATGGCCCATTAACCGGAACAATGGTCAATTTATATAACTTAAACACGTAATTCGATAAACAAACGTAAATATTTTCTAAATTGGAGTTAAAACTATCGATTCCCGTGTCAAGAAATCAAGGTTACGTAACGTCTCAAATCTGATTTATAGAGTGTTTAGGGGCTTCTGAGTGCCAATGAGTCTGCGACCGGCGAAGCCCTGTAGAATTCAAAGTTTCCAAATATTAGCACGATCTAACCGCTAATCAATTATAAGCGACTAAGCGCGTTACTGGATGATATAAAGACGAAAATAATTTAGTCGTTGGTCAAGGTGGAAACGCGGTTGAAAAAAATCAATTTTGAACCTGGCTCTTTATGCGATGGAATGTGCGGAACCTTGAGCTATTTGATCCATTTTCCACGTTTCTATTATCTTGATCGCGGCGAAATTTCCAGACCCTCGACTATAGGTATAGCTGCGATTGTGTCTCAGATCGGTTTGGATGCATAACCGCGCTTTGACCGTTCAATGGAAAATAAAATGAGTCTTCTTAAAACCGGTCACGTCTGACAGATGTCAGTGGGGGCTCCAGGGTTTAACGACAACGCTGGCTGTTATTTACTTATTTCAATTTATTAATTCGAGTGCAGAAAAAAACGACCGAGGATGAATTCTTTATTTCTTCTTATCAAAACGCCGAGATTAAGATTGGAACAATAGAACAGACGTCTATCGCTTGATAAGATTTCGTATTGCATGGTAATTGCATTACCCGGCATGGTAATGCTAAGAACTGACAAATAAAGCAATGGGAAATGCATTGGGACCGAGTTTATGTTTGATTTCTTGTTAGCGCGTTCTAAACAAACAAGATATGACAGGTCTCGATGGTGTGGAATTATGACAAAGAACATAACCCAACTTTTTTGTATGCATTTTCGGGCGCCTTATCAACGTTAATGGGGTGTTTTGAGTATGATTCATGCATAATTAGGGTCGGGGAACGGGTTTAACGGTGGGAAAATGGTCCCAGTTGAGGGGACGATATAAAAAACTGTAATGTTGATGGAAACGTGTGGACTCACCCTTAAAAACACAATACAGTCGCTATAAATCAAGTCGTTTTGTCCAAGCAAAGCACAGCATAGGAGTCTTCAGAGGAAAGATGCACTTCATAGATTCATTTCAGTCAATTATAATATCACATTTTGTTAGTATCACAGTGTATTACACAAGTTTCCGTAAGCCTGCACAATTGCACTAGTTCCCCCGTGAAATATACTCGCCAAAATCTGTTGGGATTTTGTTAAATGTCATTTCAATATCTTCTGCCGTGGTTAGGTCTGTGAACGGCGAAACGCCATTACTGACTCAGACCCGGTCAACGTCATTTAGACTCTCGAGGATTTTCAGCCACTCGGACGCACACAAATGCACAGCGTGAATTTCTATTTCGGTGGTTTAAATTAACAAGTTTCGACCTGCACCCGGAGTCTACGAATTCACCATTTTCACGCGCTCGTCCCGGAGAAGGAGAGTGGCCGTTCCATTGACTTCGGATCATAACACGACTGCGCACGCGCCGCTTATTGTCGCCGATATGTCATTTTACCACAAAAATACCGTACATTATTTTCATGTTTTGCCAACAAAGCTTAATTTTCCGGATTCTATTTGAGAAACTGCATCGCTTTTCGGGTATTACAGCCGCCTAAAAATACCATGAAAGAACCGAAAGCTCTTTAGCCGATTATTGAGGCGTGGTGAATCATATGTTTCGTTACTATAACAACAGCGATGCCAAATTTCAAAATTGGGCGCCAATTTTTTTTATTTTTAACAACATTTTTCAACTAAACACCACGTCATACCACGTCTAAAAGTAACGTATTTTAGTCACGTTCGGCTCTATTGTGTGACCGACTAACCACGCAGTACATGGCTTTTAAATGTGAGTCAGCGGATATTTAATTGTTTCGGCAACTCTATATTTATCAGTTGACTTGTACAGGAAGTGTTTACCTTTTTCCAATAAAGGGTCTAGCGTTTGTTTATGTGCCATTTAACTGAATCCTAATGGCATGTTGTTAATGTTAGAACACACAGATTAAATACAATTTAATGAGTTTTAAAATATACACTTTTAAATTTTTATTTAACAGAATACCGCTCAGCTTTAACAATAAATTTTGTAGGAATGTGTAACAAAGATGTAACATCTGTACTTCCACTCCCTTTAAAGAAATCTGTAAAATTGTAGAATAGTAGGTACATAGTAGGAGCACGTGCGTATAGATGGCGACAACTGTAACCTGTAAAATGTCTTGCGTAATTTTATTTCCTATAGATGGCACTCATTTACATCAGAGGAGTGAGAAATAAATATAGCAAGAAATTATATAAATAATTTGTAATTTTTTTTTATAATGGGCGAACAAAAAAATGATTTGCAGCAGGTCGTGGAATTTAGCTTTTGTACTATTTGTTACAATGTAGACGTTTAAACATTGACAATGACTTTTTTCTGGACTGTGAATCAAAATTTTGCTAAAATGACGTCCGGAGATGGAATTTGTTAAAAAAGTTATAAAATGTAATTATATTTCGGGTCCTTTAAACGGTTGTCAACCGAAAACTTAATCTGAAAATGCTCTATCTCAAGCTCAAATATTTTCTAGTCTTTAAATAATTTCAAAAGCCATCTCTGTATCCTTTTTTTGTAGGCCTGTCATTTAAGAACATAATGTGCAACTTCAAAAAATATACACATTTATTATTTAAGATTCTGAATGAAATCTTATTACATACTTATAAATTTTAGTTTATGCAGAAAAGTGCGCTTTATCTTTATGATATGTTATGATATGTTCACAATAGGTGTCTTAAACGGTGTGAGATATTGAAAAAATAAACGACTTTTTATATTTGTATATTTTTTCTCCTTTTCTAGTACTTTCAATCAAACATCGAAAGTTGAATCTTTTTTTATTCTTATTTTTTTATAATTTTATCTGAAACTACTTTAAAAATAATGAAAATAGCCGCAAATTGCACTCTTACCAAATCTTAATCCAAGGGAGATATATTAAATGTTAAGCCACAATAATATTTTTTTGGTTCTCCTTATTTAATTTCTTAACCTTTGTAGACGCTTAGATGTCTAGAAGACTTACTTTTTTTATTTATTTTTTTCTGTGGAACGCAAAGGCATTATATTACAACTGTAAACCTTTATAATTTATTACTTTTCATTAATGGCAATCCAAATTTACGCTGTTTTTGGTCAATACTTCACTTATGCTAAACTTCCCTACAGCTGACATTCATGAATTACTGTCTTTTTTGTTTCAATTTCTTTCTTTACAATTTTCGTAATCCTCATCTCGATTTAATAATCCTATCGTAAATCGTTATTTCGTTTATGAATTAAACTTTTCACATTATCCATATTTATTGTTCTTGTAGTTTTTAATATTTTTTCTGACTTAAAATATGATTTTTATTTTATCTTGACTTTTCTGATCTCCGATTCTATCGCTTTCCTCATGAATACCGTACTTATCGTCCATTACAATTTTTTACGATTACATCAATCATCATCTCTGTTAGATAGGTATCATGATGGTTTTAATTACTCTTTCGTTTCGTTTTCCAGTTCTTGCCAATTTTCACCGGTCCAATTAGATTTAGAATCATTTTTAAGACCACCAAAATTGAAAAAATTTAAGTATATATAAATTTCAAGTGTTTAAAATAATGATGTGGGTGTAGAAACACAATTTTTTTTTTCATTTACTATCAACGTGCCCACATTTATTTATGCCGAGTAAAGCGGAATAAGCGGCTCGTATCAAACCGCACATTTCTGTTTTCAAACCTGAATTAATTTGATCGGATTTTTACGATGTTTGGGAATACACAAATGCAACACATTTCAATAATTTGCAGGCAGAGTGTGGAATGTGATGAAAGCTTCACCGTATTCAATTTGAAGCTTTCACAATAGACAATCTCTAAAGCGGTCGATTCGCTGGATGATGATGGGATGATACCACTTCAAGAGGCATTATCGTTGGGAAGATCCCGCTGTCGTACTTTAAACACTTCACTTATAATTCCGTCACAGAAGCAGCAAAGTATATTATTCCCATTGCCAATAACTTTCGATCGGTTCTTTAATTTGTTGACTCGAGTCGATAAGTTTGATTTAAGCTCGGAAATGGAACCGCGAGGAAAGAAACGTTGAATGTAGGGGTGTTGGTAATTAAAGCTAATTAACATAGTCAATTTGATTTAATTGGTGGTAAAACAGTGTAAAGTGTGTTGGGAAGTCGCGGTGGTGATGGTGGAGGATGCGGGAGGACATATCCCATCTATATCAGTGTCCGTCCTGGCCAGTAGAGGTCCCTGGAGGAAACTACTCCACTTTATCTCCCAATGTTTTATGTTTCGGTTGACAGCAGATAAAAATATTCCGGTGACGGATAGCCCTGAATTGCCGGGGAAAGCGGTTTTTATTCCACCACTATCTTTTTAATAAACAACTATTAGTTATGTTTTTTTTCCTAGATTTTCGGACGATAAACGGTTGGGGTCTTGAAATATGGGCTCGCTTTTACATAACGACTAGAAATAAGCCGACCGGGAATAAAAAATGTCGCCGAGGAGGAATTTAAACTCCTCGCAGGTGTTAATTAGTCGAAGGGTGTTATTATCCGTTTTTGCTTATTACTAATTAGAATGATATCGTCTTTGGTTTTGCATCGACCGTCGAGGATTCGATTACAAACCCGGCGGCCTGCAAGAGTATCCTGTTTGCGGAAACTCTAGACTGTGGTTAATGAGACCGATGGTTAAACATGTTTTTCAATGCGCCGAAGCTTCAATGGAGTCCATTTCAAAAGCACGCTTTCAATGCCAAAGCTCGTTTGATCTTAATATATGAGGCAGTCGCTCAGATAAAAGCTTGTTCTCCATACTGATTTACCATCTAATGGAGCGACTAGCGATGACTACGAACCACTACTTTTGATCTTCTACTTCCTGCTTTACGGTATTACATCTGACAGGTAATTTTAGCGCGGCGAAACTTCGAATATTAAAAATTCGTCCATATAATTGAACAACGTTCCTGCTCATCGGAGATACGGCCAATCGGCATTAAAAGATTTAAGACCAACAGCGATTCACATTATCCCGGCCGCAGAAATTATATTTCACTTAACGAATAAATACAATTAAAAACTTGAATCAAAACGTCAACAATATTTCTGTATTCTAAAAGGACGCTCGTTAATTAATTCACTTCTGAAGAAGTTATGATTTATCTAAGGCGGGCCATTACACCAAACAGAATTTCTAATTCGTAACCAGTTTTGTAGAAACTTTGGAAAAAACAAAGACGAAAATCAAGTTTACCAACAAAACCAGTGCTAAAAAAAATTATAAGAATATCACATAACGGAATTGGAATAGTTCTGTACAGAACTGTGCCTAATACCAGAAGTTATATTTCATTTTTCATGGCGAGTTAAAAAAATAGAAAAATATTAAAGTAACCATTTTATTTGTACAATAAAGAAAAGTATGCGCAGGAAAAAAGTTGTATCAAACAATTCTAAAAAACGGCGCCCAGGTTGTAATATCCGAAAGACTTAAAAAACAAGTTGCAAGTGTAAACTTTAATGTAGGAGTACGTCTAAAGTCAACATTTCCGACGTGAACTTTTTATATGGTTAAAGCAAATGTTCGTTCTCCGCATTTGCAAAGCTACAAACCACTCAAACATATAGCAATGTGTTTTATAGAATAAAAATAAATAGGAAACTATATTGAGTCTTCATTGTACCAAATAATTGTTAGTTCCACATTTTTAAAAAATCAATAAATTATTACTCTTCATGATTGCGCGAATATTTAAATGATTTATTTTAAATGCAGTACGATTGGTACTTTTATCAATGTATATAGATCATAAATGACTTATTTCATACGTAAAATGCCGTTTTTTAAATAAAAAATACAAGAAAAATAATACTTGATCAGTAAATTATTTCTTCGTCCCTGGAAATACCACTTAATAAGTAAATAATTAATTTTGCATGAACACACTAATAAATTTATCTCCTATTTCTAACTCTTCAATTTTTCGAAGAAATACATACTGTGTTTCGGAAAAATATATTTTCTTGGCACGTTTAGTGAAGTTAAGCTGATTAAAATTAATTCTACTTTGAGTTTCACAAAGGATTTATTGGTGATATTGGTGCAAAAGTAAAAATGTCAAAGCTGAATCAATTTATAATTTTTTTTAAATGCAGATTTATTTGGATAAATTGAAATTAATTGCTTAGGTAGAAAAAGTAAAGATATTGCGAAACAATTCGAGATTTCCCCAGATTAAAAAACAACGACCAACTTTTGAAATGGTCCACAAAAAATAATGATTTTTTCAAATGGTAAGATTGTATCATTTTTTTCCTTTGTTGCTTCATTTTCATTTCCATTTTTCGTAAGAATTTGATTGTATTGTTAGTTACTGGCATTTATTGAGTATTTTCAGAGAATAAAAGTTTTTGTTTAATCATATGTTTATTTTTTACCTAATATTTTTAAGTTGCTGTACTTATACATTTTTACTTGCAGGAACGCATTTATTTATTGATCATAAAATATTGATTTTTTGAACATTTTTGAACAAGATTTGTTATCATGTTGTACTAACTAATCTGGTCAAACGATGTATAGAGAATGATTTTTTACCCATCACTTGACACTTTTTTACTGTAATGTGCGAAATGATTTATTTGATTATTTAAATGCCGCCCTTTTGATTGCCTTTTCAATGTTAATTTGGTTCAGATAAGGACATTTTTTTTCTTTATGTCTATTCAACGTTTGCACGTGATTAGACTGACGAATTAAAAACATAATCAATTCCATATGTATGGAACGTCAAAATATTTTTTAATATCGGAATTTTAAAAATAACTATAAAATGAGAAATAGATTTACACATGAATAGTGAAAGTGGAAATTCCTGCTTTTTAAATTTAAAAATTTTGAAAAAGCATCCAAATTTAACCAAACTTACATATTGCTTCTCATACAAATGTTAATTTTGAAGGTTTTAATTTAGGGTTTTGAAAAATTAAGTGTTATTTTAAATTCACCGTATTAAGAATGTTGCCTAACGTTTTATATATTTACTTACATTGCTTTACAGAAATTGAAAGCCTCTGGTGCAATATTTTAAAATATAAGTTAAAAATAAGAGGAATTTGAAATATGAAAGTCAAAAGAAAAATATTGCAACTAATTGAATTAAAAAAATTATAAAGCATCTAATTTGATTGAAAAACAAATTTGTTTGAAATTTCCAATTGAAAATTGATTAGAAAAAATTTTTTTGATAATTCTTTGTAACGTAATATTATTCTGAACCTTTAATGTGTGACACAGAATTATTTTAAACCTTATTGTCTTTTGTAATAAATAATACACATGTTCCACAGAATTTAAAAACACTTAGTCCGAATTACTGTTCGGAAAACATGCATCGGTTTTTTATTTCACAAAATTATAATGCGTGCTCGGTTTTATTTTAAAGTTTGAAAGATTGAAAGAAG
Organism: Eledona agricola; assembly: GCA_964023215.1. NCBI lineage: Eukaryota > Metazoa > Arthropoda > Insecta > Coleoptera > Tenebrionidae > Eledona > Eledona agricola. The sequence goes on along the minus strand of OZ026862.1, from coordinate 16,337,817 downwards.
AAGGTTTGTATTTAAAAATTAATAGAATTTGCATTTTCAGTTCACCAAAAATAGAAAAGAGGAATACGATTTTTTTGTGAAATGAATAACGCTCTAGTTTTTTTGACTTTAAATGTATACAATGAAATTATATAATTTTTTTACAGTACAGACAGAATTATTTTTCAAGAAGACCATTTTTATTTAAACAATTCTTAAACTTTATTTCCCTCAACTTTATTGCAACTCTTTAAAAATGTTATTCGAATTATTTTGAAGCTCAATAAATATTATTAATTAGAGATGGGAGTATGCATTTGATATTTTATATTGATAATACATATATATAGATTTGATAATACAAACACTTTACAACATAGAAGTTCCAGCTATTTCTAAATTAAAAGTTTAAGTTGTGTTTCGGATGGATTTTAAACGGATTTTAAATTTAGAAGTTTTACCGTAATTTTTATTGAGCTTCAAAATAATTCGGATATCATTTATTTCCAATAAAATTGACCAAAATGTAGCTAAAGTAATTTTTAACTTAGAAACTCAAGTAGTGTTTTATTGTAATGTCAATTTAATTCAGTTCATATTTATACACTTAATATTCAAGTTCAAAAACAACACACAATTATTGAGAGCGGTATTTAATTCGACAACTAAAAAAGGCAAGTAATGTATGTAATTTAAAAAATATTATAACGTTTCTGTATAATTTTATAAGAAATATCGCCTGCAGTGTTATTTTCCACAGAAAATTTGATGCTTTGGCGTCGTTTCAAAAGAAATGCAAAAGAGTCATTTCATAATTTTTTAATAGGAAATTGGGTTAAATAAACATTTATTAAATTGTAACTGAATATACACAAATAATTGTTTCTTTGAAATATGTATATGCCCTGAGTCAACTTGTGATTCAAATTGTACGTAGTAAAAAGATATACATCTGGGTGCCAAAAAACAAAAGAAATTGTTAGCATCTTGTTGTATAAAAACAACCTGTTTAAAACATTTTTTTCAAAATCTTCTGAGGATGTCTGTCAGAACGGATCGTTTGGAAACAAATTTACAAAAACATAATTCTGAAAATGGATAGTATTTTCTATATTTTATGTTTAAGTGTTTTCTTATACTTTGTGTAATTAAGACGATTATAGAATTTATGTAATTAAACAATGCAATTTTCCGTATTTGTGTGATTTAATTACATTTGAGCATTTTTTACGTGATGTGATATACGCTAAAATCAATTTCAGTGTTATGTAACAAATGTGAAGTAAATCGTGAAGCGCAATGGTGTGGAAATAATAAATAGCTTAATTTTGAGTAAACCTTGAAAAAAATAAACTCTGATTTATCTGAGCGAGTGGTTTTCAGCAATGCAGAAAAGTGTGAAGCGGCGATGGTGTTGGGGATCCATTTCGTCACGCCAGAATGGGATGCATATTCTAATTACTTGGCGGTGTAATTGATTTGGGTATCTCATCCCAAGAGACATCCGAGGATGGATGGGTCTCTCGGGACCAAATGGCATCGTTATCGAAACACCGTCATATTTATTTAGTTCACTTTGCAACGTCGCAGCCACTTGGTCCTTCAATCAGAAACTCAAAGCTTTCATCTTTTTATGCATGCACAATTACTGCGAGCTTTCGCTCGATTTCCAGTGAGCGAGGGCTTAAATGACGTGACCCACGAAGGTTAGTCTTAGCCACGCGCTAAAGTTGTCACTGATTACTAATTACCACTAACAGCGGCAACATGTGCGTGTTATGAGAGTTTACAACTCACTTCGGGGCAGCTACTCTCTTGGTTACAACCCGAACGATTGCGTCATAACTGGGGTTATGCTGTTTGAGCTCCATTCATCTCACCTCATCCCACAGCACTCAAAGCATTACCATTATTGCCATTATTGTTATTATATATTCTCCTTGCCGCCGCCGCCGCCAAATGGACACACGAATCACGAATCGTAATAAACCGACTCAGACAAATTAAGATTGAGACAAACAGTGAAAAATTGTCGCCGCGTTCAATTAGGGCAGGTGACGGTTCATATGCCCTTAACGACCGAAAAATTAACAATAAGCGAACTTTTTATATGGTTAAAGCAAATGTTCGTTCTCCGCATTTGCAAACTCAAACATATAGCAATATGTTTTATAGAATAAAGATAAATAAGAAACTATATTGAGTCTTCATTGTACCAAATAATTTTTAGTTCCACATTTTTAAAAAATTAATAAATTATTACTCTTCATGAAGATTATCCTACTTCGGTTGCGCGACTATTTAAATGATTTATTTTAAATGCAGTACGATTGGTACTTTTATCAATATATATAGATCACGAATGACTTATTTCATACGTAAAATGCCGTTTTTTAAATAAAAAATACTACTTGATCGGAAAATTATTTTTTCGTCCCTAGAAATACCACTTGATAAGTAAATAATTAATTCTGCATGAACACACTAATAAATCAATCTCCTATTTCTAACTCTTCAATTTTTCGACGAAATACATACTGCATTTCGGAAAAACATATTTTCTTGTAGTTAAGTTGATTAAAATTAATTCTACCGGTTGCACTGGTGATTGAGTTTTACAAAGGATTTATTGGTGATATTGATGCAAAAGTAAAAATGTCAAAGCTGAAGCAAATTAATAATTTTTTTTAATGTAGATTTATTTGGATAAATTGAAATTAATTCCTCAGGTAGAAAAGAGCGAAAAGAAAAATAAAGATAGATTCGAAAGAGAAAAATAAAGATAAGGATGTTCGCTAATTAGCCACCAGATTCAAAAACAACGACCAACTTTTGTAATGGTCCACAAAAAAATATTGATTTTTCAAATGGTAAGATTGTATCATTTTTTTCCTATGTTGCTTCATTTTTATTTTTCATTAGCATTTTATTGTATTGTTAGTTACGCCTACGTTATTTATTGAGTATTTTCAGAAAATAAAAGTTTTTGTTTTATCATATGTTTTTTTATACCTACTATTTTTAAGTTACAGTACCTATACATTTTTATTTGCTGGAACGCATTTATTTATTGATTTAAAATTTTTTTAACAAGATTTGTAATCAAGTATTACTAACTAATCTGGTCAAACGATATGTAGAGAATGATTTTTTACCTATCACTTGACACTTTTTTACTGGCAATTTAGAATTGTACGAAATGGTTTATTTGATCATTTAAATGCCACCCTTTTGGTTGTCTTTTCAATATTTAGATAAGAACATTTTTTTCTTTATGTCAATTTAACGCTTGCACGTGATGAGACTGACGAATTAAAAACATATTCAATTCCATCTGTATGAATATCGGAATTTTAAAAATTACTATAAAATGAGAAATAGATTTACACATGAACAGTGAAAGTGGAAATTACTGCATTTTGAAATTTAAAAATTTTGAAAAAGCACCAAGTGCAAATGCAAAAAGCATGCAAATGCTACTTTTGAAGATTTTAATTTAAGGTTTTGAAAAATGAAGTGTTGTTTTAAATTCATTGTATTAAAAATGTTGCCTAACGTTTTATATATTTACTTACGTTGCTGTATAGAAATTAAAAGTCGGGCCTCTGGTGCAATATTTTAAACTACAAGTTAAAAATAAGAGGAATTTGAAAAATTAAAGGACCAAGCAAAATATTGCAACAAATAATTGAATTAAAAAAATTATAAAACATCTAATTTGATTGATAAACAAATTTGTTTACAATTTCAATTCAAAAATTGTTTAGAAATAAAGATTTTGATAATTCTTTGCAACGTAATTTTTTTTGAACGTTTAATGTGGACACGAACTTATTTTAAACCTTATTGTCTTTTGTAATAAATGATACACATGTTCCACAGAATTTACAAATGGTCCGAATTACTGTTCGGAAAACATGCATCGATTTTTTATTTTACAAAATTATAAGCGGTGCTCGGTTTTATTTTAAAGTTTGAAAAATTGAAAGAAGAAGGTTTGTATTTAAAACTTGCATTTTCAGTTCACTAAAAATAGGAAATAGGAATAGGAATACGATTTTTATGTGAAATGAATAACGCTCTAGTTTATTGACTTTAAATGTTTACAATGAAATTATATAATTTTTTTTACAGTACAGACAAAATTATTTTTCAGGACGACCATTTTTATTTAAACAATTCTTAAACTTTATTTCCCTCAATTTTATAGGAACTCTTTAAAAATATTATTCGAATCATTTTGGAGCTCAATAAAAATTATTAATTAGAGATGGGAGTATGCATTTGATATTATATATAGATAATATATATAGATTTGATAATACAAACACTTTACAATATAGAAGTTCCAGCTATTTCTAAATTCAAAGTTTAAGTTGTGTTTCGGATGGAAGTTTTACCGTAATTTTTATTCTTGCCTCCGCCGCCGCCAAATGGACACACGAATCACGAATCATAATAAACCGACTCAGTCAAATTAAGATTGAGACAAACAGTGAAAAATTGTCGCCGCGTCCAATTAGGGCAGGTGGCGGTTTCGCGGGGGCTGCATTCACATGCCCGTAACGGCCGAAAAATAAACAATAAGCGAAAGATAATGACAGGTCTTTAATCAGAATGCGTATTAAACAAATCACGCAGATTGCGGTGGTTGTTTTCGTCAGCCGTCTCCGTGATTTCCGCCAGTTAGTGGTAACAATGTTTTAACCGGCGAGTAAACGGAAGCGAAACAATGAAGAGCAACGTTCCATGACTTCCAAGGGGTGAAACATTGTTAAATCAGAGCATTTTCAAGTCAGATGGTCGTTATTGGAGCGAAACAGCACGCAAGCACCTGTCCAAGGAGGTCGCTGCTTAAATCAACGCTGGCATCGGCTTAACCGCTGTTAACATTCACCGGATTCAAGTCCTGACTTAAGCTTTATACATTGCTAGGTCCCGATAGCCCCGAACCTGATAGCAACCCATTTGTTCGTAGACACCGATAACGGCAAGAATCTGCATATCTGATTCTGCGCCAACCCCTAACCACAAATCCGACACTAATTCTCGTCCCGGAGTCTTATGGAGTGCACTATTACGTTTAAAGTAGTTTTCCGATAACAAACGCGAGCTTTCTTAATTTTCCTCGTCCGGCTGCATCTGCGCGACGATTTAAATCCAGTGATTAAACGCGAGCTTTCGGTTAAGAGAGTGCGATTGTCGAACGGGGATGTGGGAGCTTATGGTCTTAAACAAGCGACTGAACCGCCACTAATAATTCACCAATTTGATTTATTCCCGCACACCTATGAAATATAGCCCCATAAATTATTGCCTCACTTCGACCTCCACCGGCACATGTGATCGTCATCCACTGCTAAAAAATAGGAAATTATCTCACGGCTGTAATTAGGGAATGGAGGATCCAGTTCGCACTCGCACTTAACCCCCCCGCACTAAAGATGAGTTATGAGATTTATGAGGGTGAGTGTGTGGTCAGACTGTCTCCGAGTTAATCGCGAGGGTGACAGTACACGACGCGTACCAATACACGGACGAAATTCCCCCGAAATAAAAGAATTGCTTTTATGAGTCCAGCGCTTCTACTCAAAGTTTTTTAGCAGTGGGGTACGTCAGCGAGAGTCGGATAAAATCAAAAGCAGCGTTATCTGAAATATTGAGATGACGCGGAAGATGACAGTGTTGTGGTATCAAGAATCGGAATGGATCGAACGGTTTGACGGTAATGATGAGTGAGGCGTCCGAGTCGGGGTGATGTAATCGCACTGTTTTCCTCGACTTTTTTAGTTTGTCTGATTTAATTTGGGAAATGGACTAGCAAGTGACACCATAAACACGAGTAGAGGATGAGCTTCTTGTAACGTGACGACTAGTCCATCTAAAAGCTTTCCATCGTCATTTTTTAAAACGCCTTACGTAAGGGAGGAGAGCGAAAAATGTTCGAGTGCGCGGCAGTTAGTAGAAATTTGAGGATTCGCCATTTAGATACATAACACGAAATGCGGGGAGTGATTTGCAATGCGGCATAATCTGTGTGAGAGTAGTGGGAATCAGATGGTTCGAGTTAATCGCATGGAAATTAAATATCTAAGTAATATCCGACCGGTTGAAATGGAAACGAGATAAAAATATCATCATGCCATTTCTATTCTGAGCACTATTGGTTTTATATCGCGTCCAATTTTTCTTACCAATAAACATGACTGACAGTGAGACGTATGCGATTAAATCATATTCACGTCCTCGCCTAAGATTATCTGAAAATTTCACATGGGGGATACCGAATTTTATTTTGAATCGATTCGTCACACGTATCTTTTTCAGCTCCAGATCTTAACAATAACTCGGCACCTTCTAACTAACATTTTTCTTGAAACTAGATTAATAACAGTATTGAATAGAGAAAAAAATCCTAAAGATATCGTTTTCGATTCTCTATACGCTAAGCTGGATTAAAATGTTAGAAATATTTAGTTCTAAGTATATGAAAGGTTGTTACATAATTTTTGGAACCACAAGGTTGCAGATATTGCATTTAGAAAATGATTTAATATACAGGGCTGCGAATAAATATCATGCCTGACACTCACAACAATAAGGCGCCTGACAAAGCTTTTACCAGCATAGAACTACAACGTTGCCAAATTACGTATGCACTTTTTTGCTCATAACTGAAAAGAATAGGGCTATGAAATATTTGTAATTTTATTTCCTAGCTTCTCTGCAATAACGTAGTGAAGAGCTTTTCTGCCATTTTTGGGACACCTATATACTCCAAAGTCGGACAGATGCATAAAATGCGAAACATATAAAATAAAGAAAAGTGAGATTAATTTAAATCCCGAAGATGTGATTATACATGAGGTTCATGTCTCAGAAAAACATGCAATTTGAGAAAAAACAAGTAAAGACAAAGAGAGTGGTATTCCTATTTTAATTTGTTATTTAGAAATTGTGATGACTTGTTCTAAAACACAATAATTATTATTATTCCTCTCCTCGCCTAAGATTATCTGAAAATTTCACATGGGGGATACCGAATTTTATTTTGAATCGATTCGTCACACGTATCTTTTTCAGCTCCAGATGTTAACAATAACTCGGCACCTTCTTACTAACATTTTTCTTCAAACTAGATTAATAACAGTATCGAATAGAGAAAAAATCCTAAAGATATCGTTTTCGATGCTCTATATGCTAAGCTGGATTAAAATGTTAGAAATATTTAGTTCTATATGAAAGGTTGTTACATAATTTTTGGAACCACAAGGTTGCAGATATTGCATTTAGAAAATGATTTAATATACAGGGTTGCGAATAAATGTCATGCCTGACACTCACAACAATAAGGCGCCTAATAAAGCTTTTACCAGCATAGAACTACAACGTTGCCAAATTATGTATGCACTTTTTTGCTCATAACTGAAAAGAATAGGGCTATGAAATATTTGTAATTTCATTTCCTAGCTTCTCTGCAATAACGTAGTGAAAAGCTTTTCTGCCATTTTTGGGACACCTATATACTCCAAAGTCGGGCAGATGCATAAAATGCAAAACATATAAAATAAAGAAAAGTGAGATTAATTTAAATCCCGAAGATGTGAATATACATGAGCTTCATGTCTCAGAAAAATATGCAATTTGAGAAAAAACAAGTAAAGACAAAGAGAGTGGTATTCCTATTTTAATTTGTTATTTAGAAATTGTGATGACTTGTTCTAAAACACAATAATTATTATTATTCCTCTCCTCGCCTAAGATTATCTGAAAATTTCACATGGGGGATACCGAATTTTATTTTGAATCGATTAGTCACACGTATCTTTTTCAGCTCCAGATCTTAACAATAACTCGGCACCTTCTAACTAACATTTTTCTTGAAACTAGATTAATAACAGTATCGAATAGAGAAAAAAATCCTAAAGATATCGTTTTCGATGCTCTATACGCTAAGCTGGATTAAAATGTTAGAAATATTTAGTTCTATATGAAAGGTTGTTACATAATTTTTGGAACCACAAGGTTGCAGATATTGCATTTAGAAAATGATTTAATATACAGGGTTGCGAATAAATGTCATGCCTGACACTCACAACAATAAGGCGCCTAACAAAGCTTTTACCAGCATAGAACTACAACGTTGCCAAATTATGTATGCACTTTTTTTCTCATAACTGAAAAGAATAGGGCTTTGAAATATTTGTAATTTTATTTCCTAGCTTCTCTGCAATAACGTAGTGAAAAGCTTTTCTGCCATTTTTGGGACACCTATATACTCCAAAGTCGGACAGATGCATAAAATGCGAAACATATAAAATAAAGAAAAGTGAGATTAATTTAAATTTCGAAGATGTGAATATACATGAGGTTCATGTCTCAGAAAAACATGCAATTTGAGAAAAAACAAGTAAAGACAAAGAGAGTGGTATTCCTATTTTAATTTGTTATTTAGAAATTGTGATGACTTGTTCTAAAATACAATAATAATTATTATTCCTCTGCTCGCCTAAGATTATCTGAAAATTTCACATGGGGGATACCGAATTTTATTTTGAATCGATTCGTCACACACGTCCTAGATAAAAACTCATCACACAATATGACATTTGTTCGTTTTTTGACCTTTAATTCAATCATTGGCGAATTATTAATCGAATCAGAAGTGGCGTGTTGATTAAGAAATTGAAATGAATTTTGAATGGGGTTGGGGTTGGCAGTTGTGGTAGACCAACGAAGGGTAGAGGGTGGAAGGTAATAGCTCCCCTCATGTGTGGTCTGGTGTTTGGAGTTGTCGAGTTGCGAGGATATAGGTTTGTTAGTGGTCACGAGTAATTTAGGGGAAATTGAATGGCTTTTGCCATTACACAATCACTTTCCCCTCTCTTCTGCCCATTCAAAATACACATGTAAAATTCATGATTTCATTAAAGAATTCGAAAATCCATGATCTTGAAATTTATGTTAAGCATAAACCATTGCATAAAGCCAGTGTCGTGGGGGCAGATTTAAAAGCAACAACCCTCATCTTTTATAGCGAAGAATATAAAATAATAGCATCTTCGGGACGTTTTCTAAAAACACAAAAATACATTTACCGAAACTATATTCGTCTCGCGTCATTTACTTTATGAAATGGCTCTAAAAAATGGGGTTTAGGCTTTTTATATTTGGAGTAAGTAGTTTAAGAACATGTGTCCGAGGAAGGAGGAAAACAGGGACATAAATATCCTTCTATTGATCTCTCTTCGCATCCTTCATTCCTATCCCTGCATATGTCCGCTTCATTAATTGCTGGCTCTTTTCCGACGGTCGGGATCACCCGTGGGTCAAACCCGGAACTCGATCATCAACATCCAGCAATAATCTGCGTGATCCTGTGCAGATCATTGAAAGGATTGAGATCGAAATTGCCACGCCTCCAGATCTCGACCACTCCCAGCTCTGAGTGAATGCCACTCACTAAACGGGAGCTTTATTTATCCTGCCGTTCCTGCTATTCCTGCACACTCGTTCAATCGTGACAGCTTATACCGAACCGAAAGATTACCTACTTAAGTCAGGAATCGATGTTTGTGGAGATTTTCACTTGCGACGGATTAACTATTTATCGCTTCACAAGAAACGGCATTAATTCGAAGCTCATTAAAGCTCGGAATAAAAACGACTCGTCACATGTTCGGGAAAGCTATTGGCAAGCTTGTAGGGGCGGAAGGCGACGAGCCCTCCACCCTCTCGTATTTTAAAAATAAGCTCAACATCGCTGGCAAACAATTGAAATTTCTGCTAAATTAGGAGAATGTTACATTTTACATCTGGAACGTTGGAGAGAGGACAAAAACAGTCTTTTTTTTATTTGACAAATGGACTGGGGTAGTGCAGACGGTACTGACGCTACCGACGACTGAATTTAAAAATAGTTCGCGACGAACATAAATCTGAAATTTCCTTCTGCATTACTTATCTCGACGGCTTTATTATAATTCCGAGACAATAATTAATTTCTTAAGCATCATCAAAAAGAAATTAAAACAGTTATAAAGTCGTAAGGAAAAATTATGGTCTGTAAGGGTAGGTATGTTTTTTTATCGCCGGCAATTTCCATTTTAATTACCAAATTACGATTTCCAAGCTTTCTATTAGTATGGTAATCTCCAAAGAAACACCAAATTATCGATTCGCTACCTCTTTTTACTCAGCCTCACCTTTATCTCTCGACTTCACACCTTTCGATTCAACCCGAATCACGCTTAATTAAGCCAATTTCCCTTATTTGAAATTTTCCTTCAGTCGCCGTCTCCTTTATCAAATTTATATAATGCGATGGGACAAAACTAACGATGGATTTGCATATAGAGAAGGGCAAATGCAAATCGAAAGGAAACAGAATATTGTCATCCATTGTGTTTTTTTTTCATAAATTATCAAGCACCTATTGTTTAATTTTTTATAAAATACCGCAACCAGTAAAAAGCAACATTATCATAAATTCCAAGATTTATCCACTCCCGTCAAATAAAATTGATAAACCGAAACGATAGCACTTTCCCACCGTTGACGAACCGAACTAGGACGAGATAATTAATATGCTCGATAAGATAGAGGATAAGGAAAAGAAAACGATAAAAAATTTGGCGTCCCCTTGTCCCACGGTGTCACCGTCGGGGTTTTCCCGGTAAAGTTGTGTACATTATCTCGATATAAATTACCCGCTTTAATTACTAACGAAGATGGAGATGCTAAGAACACGGTCTTGTTTAATTAGGTACATAGCGAATCAAATTATAAATCATACCCTGTCGGCAGAAGCATTTAGAACGTTGTAAAGTTTTTCTAAGGCGCAACATTATTCATTTTCTTTTTAGTTTTAGTGAAATTGACCAAATTGCGTCGTCACGACAATAAATATGAAGAAAAATTTTATAGAAATTTTCATCAATTTAACTAGTGCCGCAAGGCTGATCATAACTGATCATTTGGGCACTAATTAAGCGTTGCAGGAAGAAAGCTGCGTCCGGCAAGCTCGTGTTGCGTTATCATTTTCAGTTAGAGTAGTTGCAGGCCGTCAGAACCGAAATTTCGAATATCTTATGCATAAATGCATAACTATGTTCCCCGTTACACGATATAAAAATTTTATGTTAATATGATTGCCGAATATGTTTTATAAATGAAACATTTTAGAGGCATTCCGGATAAAATTGCTATTTGCATAATTTTATTGTGACGGGAAATCGTTACTCGCGATATCGGTTTAACGAAATATTTTATTCAAAAATGCAGGAGTATTGTAAAAATGCTACAATGTTTGAGTAGACTTTTTATTTTTGTGTGTAATAGAATTTTTAACTTGACGTCCATAAAATCCCTCGTAAATTTCGGAAAAAATTAGCTGTAGAATGTGGAAGGCAGTTTCGATATCGTTGACTTATCTATACACATTGTAAATTTCGATCGAGGGAGCCGTCTTCTGGGTTCTAGAAATTTGTGGTGTCGAGGAAATTGTCTCGGGCGTTAGGTGTTAATTGGGGCAACGTTTGCTTTGGTCAACCAGTAAACTCTGGACGATGGTTTCAACCCCGAACAAATTTATTTCCAACAAGACAACACCGACCGTTTGTATTTCCATCACGTAACTTCTTAAGTTGTTCCATACGTAAACCTGATGTTTTCTAGATTACATGCATATTCTCGTCCATATTCAAGCGCTGAACTGCTCTTATGCAACATAACTTATGTGTCGACTTTGTTAAAAGAGCAGACAACTTGTACTGTATGCAATATATAAACAGTGTTTTATTTTTGAAATTATAAAAACTTCTTCTGCACAAATGACGTATTAATTATTTCGACACTGTAAATTTATTATTTTTTTACCTTTCAAATTGATAAAACTTTACAAAAAAAATTTATTTGGTTGGAAATAATTACCTTTTTCAGCTCCAGATCTTAACAATAATTCGGGACCTTCTAACTTTCATTTTTGTTGCAACTACTTAGATTAATAACAGTATAGAATACAGAAAAAAATCCTAAAGTTATCATTTTCGATTCTCTCCATGCTAAGCTGGAATAAAATGTTAGAAATATTAACTGAAAAAAATAGAGCGATGGAATATTTGTAATTTTATTTTCTGGCTTCCTCAGGCGGGGGCTCTCTGCAATAACGTAGTGAAGAAGTGTTCCGCCATTTTTGGGACACCTGTATATTCCAAAGTCGAACAGATGCATCAAATGCGAAACTTATAAAATAAAGAAAAGTGAGAATAATTTCAGTTCCGAACATGTCGAAGAAAAAAATGTAATTAGAGAACCAAAAAGTAAGGACAAAGAGAGTGATGTTCCTATTTTGATTTTTGATTTAGAAAATGTGATGACTTGTCCTAAATTATTATTATTATTGTAATTAAGATTCTACTGATGTGACACAAACTTCAGCACAAGTGGCTCAAAAAAAGAGCGAACTTTCGCATGAAAAGCTAGCATCATTGAGGGATATGTTACCGAGTATGTATTTAGGATAAGTTGTATTATAAAGATTTGTTAAAAACTGATTGATTTTAATGATATTCTAATGTTGAAGAAATTTAATAATTAATATGTACTAATGGCAAATAATTGGATAATCAGGAAAAATTTATTCAATTGGCATTTGGGATCGTATTCCAATTAAATAAAATTTGTTTTAATTGATTGTCGTTTAATAAAGTTCTAAGTAGTATATAGAATGTTATTTAATTAATAAACCTCTAAATGTATGGAATAAGGTTCTATCTGAACTTCCCCAGATATTAATTAAGAGGTATATTTCGTTTAAGTATCAAAGCCGAGGTTAAAAATTATTTTAAAAATGTTAACGTATAAGATCAGGCAAATTTCCTATAAAATAAAACGGGCTAACAATAATATAATAGCACTGCAGAATTTAAGTTCGTTTTTGCGCAGAAACCTTTCACTCTAAGACGCCGAATTGTTTCAGCCGAATTTTAATGGAACGCCCAACCCGCGCTTTTTACACATTTTTTACTTGAAAAAATGCACCTTACTCGCAAATCACAGCAGAGGTATGGCGTCAGTGCTATGACTTTTTACCACTATTAGTACGTGATTGGGTACGTTTTTCGGATAAGGTATAGACTTCGGTGCCTTAAAAACTCAGGACCGGAACCAATCAGGAGTCGAATTTAGAATCTAGCGAATTATACGCAATTTGTTTATTTTCGGTATTTCACAGTTGACAAACAGTTCTGTGCGGTCAGATTTCTATTGAACAATTGTTTTGTTGGCAATGCGTTTTATTTTTGAATAGTGCTCAAATCAAATACGGAATTTTGCTCTGATAAAAATTTTAATCACTTGTTTAAACAAACAAAATATAATACATTTAATTGATTCTGCACGGCAGGTAAAAATTTAACAAATATTTTAAATTCGGTCACAGAAAATAATAAAAAATAAATAAAAAGGTTTAACTATATTTTTATTTATTTTTCTACAGTAGTTTAAAATTACAAGAAATAGCATTTTGCCGATACCATGAGAGTTGAGAATCGTTGAACAAAAGAAACTGTAAAGAATTCGTGTCATTGATGATATTGATACTCGTATTTTTCAGAACATTATAAAAGTTAAGATAAAATTTTTGTAAAATAAATTATTGGAATGAATACTGTCGGGCAAGAAAAATATATGTGTATATCAGTAATTTCAACTGAGAAGGAGCTTGTCAGTAAATTAAATCAAAATTTAAAATTTAGCACCATTAATAACCAATTTTAAAACGTGCCTGACAAAACTCTGACAAAATGATCACGATCTGCCACTGACTCAAAAGCTTCAAAGTAGACTGCAAATTTAATTTAAAAAAATATATTAGCCGGTTTCTTCGCAATCAATTTTATTAATTTTAACAAAAATTTACAAAATTTATATAAGTTATTCAAAATAAGACTACCATATGTGTTCTCCACTTTGTATTTAATTTAATAATACATACAGATCCAAGGCTAAGCAAATTCTTTGTATCGTCGTTTACTAATTTAAAGCTTAATTTCGCCAATTGTCTCCGGCGTCATCTCGTTGGACCACACAGCCTCATCAATATAACTCTTTAACCACTTCTTGTTATTTAAAAAACAAATGTAAAGAACGTAAGTCAGGGTCGTTTTTATGAAGCATTATTGTCGTGAGTGGGGGAAATCCGAGTCGACCACACGCTTCTTGTAAGATTTCTTAAGTTATGGAGTTCAGGTGTGCGCCTCCGACGTGGCTCGAAGTCTGCTGGTTGCCCTTCGACTCCGAGTTCACGCTTCCTTCCCGGAAGATGGGTGAGTGGTCTTGGGCCCCCTCGCACGTGAAGGAATTACACCACATCGGCATGCCGCTCTCGGATCTCGCCGCTCAAAGATGTACCTACCACGAGATCTGGAATCGCTTTTTTCTATATCCGAATTTGCTAGGCAATTAGCAGGAATATAGCCACATGTTCTGGGAGATCCCCCGTGGGGAATCCCGGAAATGGCAGGAAGCAGACTCGTCTAGGTTGTTTCCTTGCGACGTTCCCACGCAAGGGTTCGTATGCAAAAACGCATAAACACCCGCTTCGAGACGTGTTTCAGATTTTCAGAGGACTTCCACATTCCCACGGTTCCAGCTTCCTCTTCCGCGGCTTCCGACGTCTTCGCCGCGTGTGTTGCGTTTTTTCCTCTAAAAACTTAAAACCGAAAGAAGTGCTATTTTAAAGCGATAAATCACCTACAAACTGCAACTAAATGAAGAAGCTGTAAATGTACGATTAGAATTTTACAATTTAACAATATGTAATTTGAGAAAACAATAAAAAATTGAAAAAACGTCGCTTTTATACTTTTAACTCCCTTCCTCTTTATTTCCATAAAAACCAAACGAATACTGCTTTAAATCTATATATAAAAAGCGAATTATATATATATATAGTACAATCAACCGCAAATTTAAGTTGATGTATTGGAATAAAATTCGCTTTGATCAAATTTGGAAGGCTATAAGCATACGACGAGATTTGAACAGTTACCAATATTACTCTTACCCGAGAATAAAAAATCAATCGATTTGTGCTTATTTTATAAAAACAACAAAATGTTCGTTCTCTTTATTGCGATAAAAACGAAAGAACAACTGTCAAAAAGAATACATTTTAATCAGCCACAAATTGATATTGAACACTTGGAACAGCAAAAATACAAAAATTTGCTTAACGCTGATTCGAAAAGCTGTTAAAATACGACGACAATTTGACAGTGCAACATCATCTAAATGTAAAAAAAAAATTAATTAAAATCAGAAAATAAAATTCAGTAACATTAAAATATTTTTCGCTTGTTCCGTTTGGAGTTCGTCTATAAACTAAAAAAATATTTTAAATTTATGCATTTTAATAAAGCACAAACGGAACGAAGCAGAACAGAATTACAAGAATGCCCCAAAAATTTGGGGTGCGACAAACATACGATGAGATTGACAGTTACACAATTTCACTCGTTCATTGAATGTAAAAAAATAATAAATATGAAGTATTTGTCGATTAGTAAAACTAAGATTTAGATTAAGATTTAAATTTAAGATTAAGACCGCACTTTTAAGTTGAAATATTGGAAAGAAGCCGAACGGAAGAAGGAGAATTTAAAAAATTCGCTGTGATCAAATTTGGAAGGCTGTAAACATATAGGATGAGATTTGAACCGATATTTATTTTTTCTGGGAGGAAAAAATCGTTTGTGCTTATTTCCTAATAAAAACAATAAAACTTTTGTTCTCTTTATTTTGATAAAAACGGTAGAAACTAATGTTAGAAAATAATACTACATATTAACTCATTTTTTACTGCTACCAAAATTACGAAAAAAAAAGTATTTTTTATGAAATTCGTTTAATTAGATACTAATATTCTAATATAACACTAATATTAAATAAAACAAAAAATTTTGAAAAATACACAAAATCACCTTGCGTTTTCCCAATATTCAAGTTCCACTAACAACAACTAAAAGATGGTCACATCTATGAAATTATTGAATAAGCAAGTCCACTAATACATCGAATAGCTATATTCTGAAATTTGACTATTCTTGGCCCCCAAATAAAAAATATATATTGAGAAAATGCATATGTGATGAAAAAAGCCTTAAAATTGACTAAACGTAACATTTTATATGGGTTAGTAACAAGGATTTCAATGGATAATTGTTTTTGTATGCCAAACAATCCATTATCTATCAATGCCTAGTGTTAGTTCAAATATTACTATTCAACATTATTCAAAAATACAATGTTGAAATAAATTATACTTTTTACATGTGTTAAGGCCATATTGGCAAAAAATGGGTTAATCAGCCACAAATTGGAATTGGTCACTTAGAAAGGGAATGGAATATAAAGGAAATACAATAATCCGTTTAACGCTGATTCACCAAGCTTTAAAAGATCGATAAAATTTTTTACATTTTAACAGTACCTACATGGGCACATTTGAATATAAACAAAAATTTTCAGTTTTTGTGCTTGTTCAGTAAATTTTGAAATACACAAAGTCAAAAATAAAATTTTTATCTAATTAATTTTAATCAACCACAAATTGCAATTGGAATGAATTGGAAAGAAAGCCGAACGGAGCAGAACAAAATTTGAAAATGCCCCAAAAATTTGGTATAGGAAAGGAAAGGAAAGTTCCGTTTGAATTCTATAAAGTCAAAAAAATTGTAAATGTAAATTAAAATAATAAAAATCAGTTTTTGTGCTTGTTCAGTAAAATTTGAAATATTTTTTCCTCTTTCGTTTGAGATCTACAGTCAAAAATAAAATTTTTAACTAATTAATTTTAATCAACCACAAATTGCAATTGGAATGAATTGGAAAGAAAGCCGAACGGAGCAGAACAAAATTTGAAAATGCTTCAAAAATTTGGTGTAGGAAAGGAGAGGAAAAGAAAAATATTTTAAATTTTACTGAACAAGCAGTAAAATTTAAAATATTTTTCCTTTTCCGTTTGAATTCTACAAAGTCAAAAAAATTGTAAATGTAATGTAATAAAAATCAGTTTTTGTGCTTGTTCAGTAAAATTTTAAATATTTTTTCCTCTTTCGTTTGAGATCTACGAAGTCAAAAATAAATTTTTTAATTAATTAATTTTAATCAACCACAAATTGCAATTGGAATGAATTGGAAAGAAAGCCGAACGGAGCAGAACAAAATTTGAAAATGCTTCAAAAATTTGGTGTAGGAAAGGAGAGGAAAAGAAAAATATTTTAAATTTTACTGAACAAGCAGTAAAATTTAAAATATTTTTCCTTTTCCGTTTGAATTCTACAAAGTCAAAAAAATTGTAAATGTAATGTAATAAAAATCAGTTTTTGTGCTTGTTCAGTAAAATTTTAAATATTTTCTCCACTTTCGTTTGAGATCTACGAAGTCAAAAATAAATTTTTTAATTAATTAATTTTAATCAACCACAAATTGCAATTGGAATGAATTGGAAAGAAAGCCGAACGGAGCAGAACAAAATTAAAAAATGCCCCAAAAATTTGCTATACGTTGAGAGTTTAACAATATTTATCTTATTTGACGTCAGGAGAAGGTAAAAAAGATGATAAATCTGAAAAAGTATTTATCGTTTAGTAAAATTAAGAATAATTTGTCTCCCTCAAATTGTGTTAATTTCGTCGATTTTACGGGTAGATGCGATTGTCTGACTGGCTTCCGTTTGTTCCGTTCCGTTCAGATGCTGGATGCAAGCTAAATACAAGAGATAACACAAGAGTTGGACAGCGACTTTTGTAAGCTCGAGGCACTATAGATTTTCTGTCTTTAAGGCGCATCATTTTTTATGGTAGAGGGCCAGCGAAACGTTCCGAGGATATTCTACATAACATATACGGTGGATTTAAGGCAAGAGATCTTCAATATCCTTCGAATGACCGCAGGCTTTTAGAATCGCAAAATATGTTAAAATATTCGTGGAAATAGGGGATAAGTAAAGTGACAAAATATGTTCGGTGGAGGTTGGTTGTCCTTTGAATCGGATTGAAAGTTGCGGCTTTTAAGGCGATAAATCAATCGTTAACTTGGTATAAATCGGTATAAATGCTAATAAGCGGTGTGATCTATACTTTCTAGTACAAATTTCTATAAAGCGTCGTCTGCTGTCGCCTTTATGAGTTATTTATGCAAATTCGCAACTGCTGTTCGCCGATAAAGTATTAAGAACGAAAACTGTCTCGTGCCTAAGTAATTATACGACTTCTCCTGTTGACGCAATCTAATTAATATAGGTATTTATCTTAGAAATTAAGACGGTTCGCTTAGTAGTGCAAATACAGGCAAGTTCGATGATTAATTATATAAGCTATCGTTCATCCAAGACCACCTCACGGCGCCAGCGCCTTGGATTTCTTCATTCATTCATTCTGGGTTTTGCAGATTGAGCATTGTGCTCTGGCTTTTTATCGGGCTTCCATTACCTCTCCGGCCCGGCTAATTTCCCACCAGAAAAATTCGATTTTTCTATAAAGTCGTCACAACGAGACCGAATCGCTTCATAAATTTGAAAACATGATTTTTGTGCAGCTATTGCCGGGATGCATGTGATAAGATGCATGTAACACATGCTACACCCTGGCGGCGAATATTGAATTCTTTGTTCGTGCCCCGACATCTTTAAATTTAATACCGAAGACGACACACGTCACATATTTATATATGTCCCGACACAATTCGCACGTTTCGTTTGAAATTTGGTAAATGTCGTGTTTTTGTTGTCGGATTCGTCATGCGGAGATTAATTGACCAGGAGCATGTGGAGAGCGGCACGCGCGAGATATCGCATATCCATTAAAATAACAAAACGAATATCGAATATCGAATATCGAATATCGAACATACGCAAACGTACAGATCCACAACCCTTTTGGTTCTTGTCCGTTCTGGAGTCGAAGCAAGAGAGTGCGATCGAGTATAACTATCATTGTGATCGTGGAGCACGGAATCGGAGGGGAGCAGAAAGGACAGCATTCAATCAGCGTCCGTCCCGAAGGGATCGACGAAATTAAGTAACCTTGGTTGCCCACATGTAATTACAACATCACCCGGTACAAATACCACCTCTCGGGATGCGGACCCATTCGATCCTCCCTCTTGCGACTCGATGTCATCTTCTGTGACAGCGCCCTAATCACTCCAACCCCGATCAATTACTAAACGCTTGTTCCCCGAAATTAGCCGCACTTCTGCGTTTCCATTTTTGCCATCGAATATCGGCGACGAACCGCGTTTTATTCGCCGCGGTTCATTGAACAAAGTGCTGCTCTACTTGACGAGGGACATGGAAATTCCGGACACGTACCACACATGCGACAATTTTTCAATGCAATTCCGAATAGGCAAAGACGAATGCCACCTGAAACTCAACCCCGGTCCTGAACCCGCACTAATACCTACAAACCCAATCAACAACTCTTCTATCTGGCCGAAAGTTTCAGTCACAGCCGCCACAAATAATATTCAGAACGCGTCAGAGAAAATTTCTTTTCAATTGGCGGGCCCAACTTTAAACTCCGATCCACTTTTCCGCCTTGCGGTGTTGTGGTTTCACTAATTTCTTCCTCGACTTCTCCGCAAATCGGGCACAAGCGATCACTGGCGTTAAATCATCGTCTTTTTCTTTTGCAAGTCCAAATTAGAATGTGGAAGAAGCGGGGATGCAGGGGCAAGTAACTAAGTAACTGCCTGTTACAGCGATAATCCGAACCACTCTCCACTAATCTTTTTAAACGCGCGCCAATATTTATACCGGCGCTTTCTTCTGTCGTTTTTATTGCCAACAAAACAAGAAGCAGACATGCTTTATCACTGGTGCAAGTGTGCCGTTTTATTTAGACGAGTCACGATTAGATGTTTCCATAATTTATGGAATCGACCTGTATATTACGAAGATGTAATTTGTGGTGAATCTGGGATTAAAGGTCGTTACATGTGCGGAGATAAAAGGTCGAAAAGGCGATAAAAAGTGTTATCGTTTTAATAGTTGGAGAACAAAACCGAAGTCAAAAACGCAGCGAATTTCCCCGCATCTTGATATGGAAATTAGAGTTAGAGCGGAATTTAAAAGCGTGAACAATTTACAATGAGGTTAAAGCAGATGACATGAGATTCCCCCAAAGGCGGAAACGTCTCCGTGGGTGAATACTTGAATAGTTAAATCAAAGAAACGTAATGAAATGTATACTACGTACGGTTAGCAGCGGATATATAACGATGTTATCGAACCTACTGATTTGCTAGGGTGGAGACCCTTATTGCTTTGTTCTCACTTTTGAATCTGGGGTGGTCTACCGCTGATAACCGAAAGCCAGTATTACATTTCGAATGCGTTACCCCTTCGCCCGCCAAATTTACATATGTCCTCTATCTCCCAAGTCCTGTCATTTTTTTTATCGATACCTACTCATCCTCCTAGCTGTGCCCTTTGACAGGACTTGACGGATCACCAACCCTCGTGTTCTTGTGTTATAATCTCATCCGCTAGTGATGTGCAAATTTCTTAACAGCTTATCTTATCTACGAGTAGGTGGAATTGCACCGTCTCGACTTTTTGTGGATCTCTTGGTCCTAGCAGCATCCTAGTGCCAAATCTGTGCTGTAATATAAGCCGACAAAGGGTAACTAATACGGTTTTTGCCGCCCCTTCGCCACTATTCAAATAGATAAGGGTAGATTCAAAGCTTCTCCTAATTATATTATATCAGAAGGGTCATATATCAAACCGAAATTAACCAAACGGTACTTCTGATATCGACTTCACCTTGGTTTGGTTGCAAGTGCGTTTGTGCATTTTCAAACACCTATCTGTCATAATTCTACGAGTCCGTGTAATAAATGCGTGTGAGTGATTGTAAGTAGGCGTATTGTGATGTATTATGCATTCAGCGGAAGATATAAATGACCGTTGTCCAAGGAATTTCAACTATTTGCTTAATTAAATTTGGGGTATTAATGTTACCGAAAGTTTCGGGGTGCCCTTGCAAAGCAGCAGGAAGATACAAGTCGCGGGAGTTGTGAATGTCTTTAGAGGTATTTATCTCATTGTACGAGCAGCGGAGACGTTTTTAGTTTTAGTTTTTAGTCGTCGAATCTGCGTGGGCGTAAAAGGTTCACTAATAAAATAAAGCAGTCCATCTGGGACTTGAGCGATGATAACCCGAGCAATTGTTGACCGGAGGCTGGAGGAAAGGGAGATGTGAACACACTGCGACACCGCCAATTACATTAGCCGGCAATTCTACATCATCATCACTCAGAGCTGGCACTTTCATGCCTCGATCTAATTCACTACAATTACGATGCGTTCTTCATTCTCTTCACCTGTGCCAAACACAAATCAATACTCTAGGATGTCTTAATTGTCGAACGACATCTTCGACTTTTTATTGCGAACAGAAGGCGTGCAGTAGCAGGTGTTCGTTTGCCTGTAATTAAACAGTGACGTCACATTTTAATAATCATAGAATAGGCATTGTGAAAATACAATGGTCATTGACTGAGAGGGGAGTCGTCGAAAAAGTGCATGAAACGTGGCTACCACAGACCGCAACAAAACCAAAGAGGGTGTGTGTCGTCCTGTGTGCTTAATAGAGATTTGCCATTAGATATTTCATATGCGGCGCATTGTTAGAAGATATCACCGTCCCTTTCCAGACTACCGCTCTTTTATCAACCTCATAAAAAGTCAATAAGGCGCTCTTAGATCCTTCACTATTCCCACTAATTGCACGATCCGGTTAAAAATTTTACGGGAAAGAGTGGGATGTGCAATTTGGAAAATGTCCTACGGGGCACAGATGGCTTTCTGTCAACGTTAAGAGTGCTCATTGGTCACGCCGACAAATGACAATGGCAATCAACTAAACGCGTCGTAATTAGTAACCCTAATCGAATTACATCCCTTTTTAGCCTCACGCTAATCGTTCATGTAAATATCGTCATCGAAGGCGATATTTTAATTTTGCCCCGATAAGACTATCGCCATCGGGTCGGAGGTTCGAGAGCGATAGTATTTTTTTTCGGAATCTTCAAACTGTCACGCTCGGGACATAAAAACAAAAACTCTATCGATATGTCAGTCTCGGTTAGTTCAACGAGTAAATAACCTGACCTCGTAATTATCTAGCCGGGGGAGTGTGACGGTGGAGAAATGAATTAAAAAGCAATAACACAGCGGCTGAGGTCCCTAGAGCGATACTTGCAGACCATTTCTGGCTCCGGGGCTCTGTGACTGGTGATTTGTCATAGAACTCAAACACAATTATCAATCCCGACTCCCGAATCCACCACATGATCCGTGCCCTAACTTATTCTAATTTTTGTTAATTCAAACTTCACTCTTCAACCCTCCAGCCGCACATGTATCAAACGAGTAATTGATAGATGCTCTAACTAAACCACATCTGCCAAGTCCCATTTAAATTAGTTATATTTTGCGTAGATCAGAGACAATAGGGCATGGAAACGCGGAAAAGTGGAGAACGGCATCGACGATAAATATCGCGGCGTCTGGTAAAGCCGCACATGATCCCTACCACGATTTGATGTTTGTGGAGGTCTTTGAAAAGTTGCGCCACAAACATCGAATCCAACGCAACTCACCACAATGAAAACAAATCGTGCCGAACGTTCCTAAAAGAGCTGTGGGAGTAAACTTAATCAAATTTCAAGCTCTATTGACGTATTAGTGGAGATTTCCCGATAATCCGCAGCTTTGCCCGTACAATATGGAAGCTTTTTACAAA
This sequence comes from Eledona agricola, assembly GCA_964023215.1. NCBI lineage: Eukaryota > Metazoa > Arthropoda > Insecta > Coleoptera > Tenebrionidae > Eledona > Eledona agricola. The sequence goes on along the minus strand of OZ026862.1, from coordinate 16,315,021 downwards.
GCGCAAGCGGTCCGTCCGTGTCTATTAATTCTTTCTACTTCACTTCGATCCACTCTACTTTGTACATTAATTGCCCATTAAATTAATACTTACCATAACTTATAAATTAATTGAAAAGTGATTTAAGCAACAACCCGCATTACGTCTTGTTTTACGACGAAGTACGAGTAGTGGAAAAAACAAGCTGGTGGTTTAAAGATAGGTTATGTTTAACTTCTTCAGATAATATCTCTAGCGTAAGACATATTGCCACCAGATAGCAGCACAATGGCATGTTATCTTTTGCATGTATATACGCTCGTATAACTTCAGCGAGGCCGTGTATCCAACTCTAACCCACCACAAAAATCACTATCTCCACCTTATCACTCGCTTTAAACAAGCTCTGCCCTAGAACATTTAAAACATTTTCAACGACTTATTATTATAATAAAAATATATAGGATTATGATTGTTATCTCAATGTTGGTATGTTGCACACGGTTCCATCGTAGAATCAGAACACGGCCACCATTCGGTAAGGCACATACTTGGAGCGTATTCCACAAGAGTAGTCCAGATCTAAAGATCATAAAACATACGAATGTATTGTTTAAATGCAAAATACACAAAAGCATAATAATTTTCTTTAACCAAGCCGCAAAATCAAGTGAAGAGTTAGCTCGTTATGTTTTAACTCCCCGCTGCGTTATCTCATTATTTATTAATATCAAATTTCGTTAAGGTTCTTAGGTACTGTGGAAGAGGCCAAAGCTAAATTGGACTGGTGCGCTGATTAGTAAGGTAATTAATGGGCCACGTGACACCCTGCTCTTGTGTGGGGGCGATGTTACGCAACTTTGTCATTTTCTGCATTCATCGATCTTGTCCGAGTCGAGAAACTTCTTGTTATTTTTTGTTTCAACTCCTCCCTCGTTTCCAACCCCGAAAACAATCCATTAAAATTATAATTAACCACAGTCCGCATGACGCAGATGTCCGTACTGGCGGTCTCAATTTGAACAAATAGCAACTGAACAATAATAAATCAGTTTTGTTTAAGATACGATTCTATTATAACAATGCGTTTCAGCAATATAAATTTCAATTGTACGCATTTTTGCGTATTTACACGGTTCCTGCCACAGCAAGTTTTAATTTAGCAAAAAATGTAAAATTATTATAAACTCTATTCTCAATTTTATGCACAAATAGCAAAGTAAAGAATAATAGCAACAATTTAAATGCACAGTATTATAAGTTTATGCACAGTTACATTGCCAAGTAAAAATTGCACAAATGGCGAATTAATTAGTTGTACAGATCTTGTTTTGATCTTTCAAGTTAATAAAATTTTTCAAAAAAATTTGATTTGGTTGGAGATATCGTTTTCAGCTCCAGTAATAATTTCAACCGAATTTGAATGTATAAAGTCAGACGAATTTCCTATTACAGTTAACGGGATGGCAATAATATATTAGCATTGCATAATTCAAGTTCGTTTTTGCACAGAAACCTGAAAACGCGTTTGGAATATTTTCACTTTAAGGTGCCGAATTATTTCAACCGAATTTGAATGGATACGCCCGACCCGCGCTTTTTACACATTTTTTGCTTGAAAAAATACACCTCACTTGCAAATCACAGCGAAGGCATGGCTTCCGCGCTATGATTTTTTGGGACTATTAGTACGTGATTGGGTACTTTTTCGGATGGGGCTTAGACTTCGGTGCCTGAAAAACTCCGGAGCCGAACCAATCAGGAGCCGAATTTAGAGTTTAACGAATTTTATGCAATTTGTTTATTTCCGCTATTTCACAGTTGACAAACCGTTCTGTACGGGTGCGGCCTTTGGTCAGACTTCTATTAAAATTAAAATTTTACAATTTTAAGATGGAAAAATAAGACACCAGCGTTGGTGTGTTAGGTGACAACGAGATGAGTTTAATGAATGATATCGCATTCTTTATTAAATTTAATAATTAATAATTTAAGTTCGTCTACACTTGAGCGTTTTTTGATCCATTAGGATAATCCACTTCGAGAATTGCTTAATTCTTTTTACAGAAAATGTAAATGGGTAACGTAGTTTAATAGCAAACAATTGTTTTTTTGGTCATGTGTTTTATTTTTGATTACTGCTGAAGATATTTAATCGAAAACGGAATTTTGTTCTGTTAAAGAGATGAATCACTGGTTTTAAAAAACAAAATATAATGCATTTAATTAATTCAGCACTTTAGGTGGTAATTTAATAAATATTTTATAACTGGGTCACAAAAAATAAAAAACCTGAAGAAGTTTATCTATTTTTTATTTATTTTATTTTTCAAAACATTTTAGAAATCCAGATAAATATTTATACTAAAAAAATTATTGGAAAGAATACCATCGGACAAGAAAAATATGTGTTTATTGCAGTAATTTCAACTGAAAAAATTAAATCAAACCAAATTAACCTGCCTCCCCTTACAAAATATTCACGAGCCGCCGCTGCCTAAATTTATGCTGTATGGAAAAAGTGTAGAGTAGAGTAGTAACTGTAGATTAAAATAATGCTAGGTAGAAAATATTGGCTCTAGGCTTAACTAAATGATAAGTAAAATGTATTGTTTATTTAGCTATGTTTTTACCTACAAAATATGTTATTTATTAAAATTGTTTATATTTTATATACAGACTGACTGACAAAAAACGTTTGGTGCAGTATCTTCCCTATTCGTCATCGGATTTGGATAAATTTTGCATCAGATAAAATCTTTTCAGAAACACACAACATAAATTGAACTGTTAATTTTTATTTCCTTCAGTCAGATGACAGTCAACTTTCTTTTTTTAAACTGCAGTAATATATTTTTTCACTTGCTTTTTAGATAATTTTTTTTCTAAAGGCGCAAGCATCAAGGAAAAAAAATAATTGGAGAGAGAAAATTAAAATATTCGAAAATCAAGTGATCAAATCAAATAATGCAAATTTATCTTAGGTGCTTAAAATTATAAGGTCAGGAAATATCCCCAAATTATTCACTGGAAGCAACAATGAGCGTCCCTAGAACGTGTCTGGCCCAACATAGAAGCAGCTTTGATATGTTCTTTTATTAATTTTTTTTTTCTATAAACCTAAGTTGTAATACAAAATTAGAGAAAAATACGCTTGTTTCAAAATGACAAACAATTATTAGGTACCATTAAAAACAAGTTTGTTGGCATAACAGCAATACACAGCATACAAGATAATAAACACAACAAATTTTGTATTAAACATTTTTTCAAATTAAAAAGTTACAGCCATTATTTGTTACTTTTTTTCCAACCTGTATATTTATTCTTTTAACAATAAAAGTATGTTTTTCTTCCTAGAATGCCAAGTGCTTTTATATAATATACCTACTTACAAGGCGTTTATTATTTTTACTTAGCAAATCATATTAAAATACTGTGCAATATTACATTATTTTAAATTTACATATCTACTGAGCAATCGTTATTTCTACTTAGCAATTGATATTAAAATACTGAGCACTATTGCATTATTAAACATTGGAAATCTGAATATTATACTTGCAAAAACTACTTAAACTATTAACATTATGCATGACAATTCAAATTTTTTGCCCTGCAAACACTGTAAAATAGATAATTCCGACCCAATAATAAATACATGGCCTAAAAATCGAAACAATTACATATGTCCAAATTGCACTATAATTCTCTGCAATATAAATTCTGCACATAGTAAAGCCGCGTTTACACCACTTATAACGTTAATACAAGATTCGCGTGCATATTTCTTCATTCTGTAGTTTTGCAGATAATTAAATTCGTATCCGCTTAATTGAAAAATTTTACAAATCGCAATCTTGAACTATCAGTTACAATGAACTTGCGTTTCCGCAATATAAATTCCATGCATTTTAGGGAGTAAAGCTGGGCTCACACATTATCAAGATTCATGCGCATTTGTGAGTTCCATACCGCACCTAGTTTTGGCGAGAAATATAATTTATTACAAACTTGTATTCAAGGTTTGAAGCGTAACTGTGCAATTCTCGGAAAACGCAGTGTTTTTCAGTCATTTGAGCGTTTCATTTTCTATATTTATAAAGTAATGTTTTCCAAGAATTTGTATTGTGCAAACGACGCATGATTTAGAAAATAATGACGGTGTAAGTGTGGCTGAACAGGTGAACGACTGCAAATTCAGGAGCGGGTGGAATTCACTTCGCAATCAAGTGGTAAAAAGGGAGTGTAAGCAACATCTTATAACGTTGAGGATAATTCGGTCGTAAATTAAACGCTTTATGCATTTCGCTCGCATGTCCGTAAATTTAGCGGAATAAAAATGAGTTTTAGAGAAACTAGCGTTGAGCGTAATTAGGTAGATTCGAGCGCGTTTGATTTGCGGTGAGTGAGATAAGGAAATGGTGACAATCCCATAATGGGCGTAATTTAGTAACTGGAAGTAAACAAGTTGGCGTAAATTGTACGTAATGCGTGACGCCATTTAAATTAGGAAACAGATTTAGCGAAGTTATTTATGTTTTTAAGTAATCTTATCATCTCAAACGAAACTAAACCGAGCATTAAATCTGGCGAGGAGACAAAATGAATTAAAATGAAGCAGAGAAGCAGTAGCGGCAAGTTAATTTTGCATTCAGTGCGAATATGATCTGGCGTCTTTTCTTCTTTAGAAAATGAGGAAGGAAAGTTTCGGCTTATCTGGTCTTTTGTGTGGAGAACTTCCATCAGGAGCCCCACGAGGAAACAATACCTCATCGGGAGAGGCCTGGTTGCGCCTAATTGGAAATCAGACATCAGGGTTCGACTTTCCACTTTTGAGGTGGCCGGACGATTTAGCATATCTAAAGCATAAATCTGGAAACATTCGGAGTTTGTCGGTTGACGTGTCACACATGCATGCCACCGTGGGAACTCCTGAGTCCTGACCGCTCAACTTCACCCTTATATTCTGCACCGATCATGTCGGATCGCGTTTCTTCACCCTGCTACTCAAATACCCACACACGCTTCACCCTTTCATCGCATCCACCAAACAAACGAAAAAAAAAATCAACAATTTCCAATTCAACGTATTTCAAGGTAATAAAACTGTTAATAAGATAACATAACGCAATATGTTTTTATGGTTGTGCCGCCACTGGTGCAGAATTCGCCAATCGGCCCCGACTGAAATAAAAAATAACATGAAACTTGAGAAATTGATATTTTTACACCTCCGGTAGTAAGTGGCCGGCCTTTTTAAAATTCCTGTCGAGAGAAAGGACCTTATGGGTTATATGGGTTAACCGTGTAGGGTGGTAATAAATTAGAAACGTGATACTTTTCGCTGTTTATATATTTGGTGGTTCCTTTTCTAAGCTGGACCTGTCCGAGCGTGTGGAGTTATTTAATCGCTCCCCTTTTAATAAAATAATATAATGTGCAAAATTAACAAACGAACCGTACAAAAACAGGTTGAAAAACTCGACTACACCTCTGCAAGTTTAATTCAAGTCCATTTTACGAGGCACTTGAACATAAAAATTAAATAGAGGCCAGATGTCAAACGTTTCGTATTGAGCTCTTTAGCTAAAACTATAAATTTTTGCGATTCGCACGATGGCTAATTTGAAACGTTTCAAATTGCTAATTGGCAGCTTTAAGACCGCTCTTCCATCATTAGCATGCTAATATTAATTCGTAAATTCTAATTCCCATTAATACCAGATCTATTCGAAATATTGCGGCTCGTTAACCCAATCTCAACTCTGCGTGATCTAACACTGGGTATATTTAGAAAACCGTGAGAAATTGCTTAGCACTTATTATCATCGTTTATTTTGTAATACATTGCGGCTTCGGGCTTTAAATTAACCCCACGCTTTCCTATTATTTTTAACCGGTCACTAAAGATACAGAAACATGTTCAAGGGTGCAACTTTCTTCTCGCCTCGTCTAAGAAAATGGAACTGGTAAAGATGCAAATTTACAATATAATAAACAACTTTCGCCAGTTGTGTGATGCAAGCATCCACTTAGACATTGTCACAAAGAAATTAACATAATGACGGGTTGTGAGAACTCGGCGTTTGCATTTGGTTGTTCCTACAACGAATCGACAGTTTTGAAGATATTGTTTTTCGCAAAGCGTGGCTAATCGCAGTCGGGTAAAAGACCTAAGCTACTTACCATAATGGAGTTAGTGATGCACTCCAAACCACCCCCGTAGGAGTTTACTTGTAAATGTCGGATTAGCGCATTAACATTTATGGTAGACGAATTCTGAATGAGTGCAATGATGGGCATGCGTATGTGAGCTACATATTAGCTGCTATTGCTGTGTGGAAGCGTCATACCGTAACAATTACTCATACGCTTCGCTAAATGCCGCCAGCAACCCCCAAACTGCCACAAAAGCCCCCACATTACCACGAAGACACGCCAGACACGAGGCGCTATGCAGAAAATCCGCTCGGTTTTACTTCCAACTTCCAACACAAAACATGGTCGAGTTTGAGTCATACGTTTTGTTGGGATGTCACATGACACCTCATTGTGGGGACACATTTTGGGGACCGCCGGTTTCCTAGGGAACTTGAAAATTCAAAACGGCGTATTAATGCCACTCGAAAGTGATGCCATAGAAGTAATCTCATAGGCGTTCGTTACCTTTAATTTCTCGCAAAGGGTAATAAAAATGCGGATGTTGGAGTGTTTCAGAAATTAATAAATCTGTGTAATGTAGCGTTAGAGATTTTAATAATGCTGCGTTTATTAGGGGTGAAAATTGCCAAACCGTCCTTGCAGAAGCGCCAATGTCGTAGCTGTCAATTGAAAACTCGAATAAAGAGTATTGTTTGATGTCGGCTCTTGTTTGGGATGCACAAAGTGGATCGAATCACGCCCATATAAAAAGCGTCCAGCAGTGCGATTAAGAATTATGATTTTATTGAAAATGTGGCTGTAGGGACAAATGATCCATCGATCGCACTACAAGTGATTAATTACAGAGATGTAACAAAGAGAACGAGATGCAGACCGTATCCCGCATCAAAACATATAAAACATTCTAAAGGTGTTGGGGTCATTCCCATTTGTGCCTCCTCTTCTGAGATAACCCCTAATAATTTCTATAGTGTGTTTAATGACAAAAGGATTAGGTGCGTGTTCGGAATATGTCAGGTGAACCGTAACACAAAAGCCAAATTTCACGGCCTTTACTACACTAACCCTTCCTCTTCATCTGCTGGTGTTTTGCCATTCTTAGGGTTTATGGGAGAGAGATTAGGTATTTAAACTTATTATTCCAGGTTGGTCGGGATAAAGATAAGCCAAAAGAGGTCGAAACAGATCCGTGGCACACGACATACCTCTTTTATTTACGTTCAAAGCCGGGAAAAAGTTCACACTCGGGCCTGTTATTTATTGCGCCAGCCAGGCACTATTTTTATCATGGCTTCAATGCGAATAACTAACTCATCGCTTTTTTTTATAGTTATCACACTGAACAGAGAGTGTTTGTCAGGAGCTCCTGCTCATCACTGATAAATAAATAAGTTGCTTTTATTTATTTACTATTTTTAATATACCTACTTAACACTCCAACTCGCCAACATAAACAATATATCCTAATAGTTTCACTTTATTGCATAAAATTGAAAAATTCGGTAATACGTATTAAATGCGTCAAGCTCCTTTTATAAAGTTTCAGTTATCAGAACGGAGTGATAAAATTGACAAGAATTTTACGAATGATTTATAAAAATCTCCTTTTACATAAAGTGACAAAATCGCAAAAAATGTATTTAATTTTTTATAAGGATGAGCGATCGATACTAGCTCTGATATTCAATTAGTTCGATTTCTGGAATACTGCAAAAATGATGACCAAATAAAAGTAGTTCAAAAAACTAAAAATACTTACTTAAATATTACGAATTATTTAATTATAAAGTTAGCATTCATTAAATCATGGAAAGAGAAGAATAATTCAGATGATTTGTAATGATAATAATAATGTTTATTGGCATTTTAAATATTATACTTACATAGTATTTTTGTAAAAGTCACATGTAATAAATCATTATCCATAATAACAAATTTTTGTCATTTAGATAACATCATAGCTGTTCAACAATATTTTTTAACATTGTTTTAAAAATTACAATATTTACGTTTTTAAATATGCTTGATAAGTTATTATAAATATTATACCCTAGTAGTCACAATCGTTTTGAGACTTTCTCAGTCTTAGGCGCTTCAAACACACATTGTTATTGTTACGTGTATAATGTGAATGTATATTCTTATAAACAAGATAATAGTTTATATTACTTTTAACAAAATTAAGCACAAATAAATATAAAAAGAGCGTAGAGTAGAGAATTATGAAATCTACAAAATATTGCCTGCATTCCTCCCTCTATTTTCTATTACCAATGATTCTAATTGCTTTACGTTGTAAGCCAATCATATTACTTTATATTTGATATAACGAGTGAATACTATTGATTCAGACACGAGACAAAGGCAACGAACGATTTTTGGAACGCTGTGATAAGTTTCTTAATAAAATTATATCATAAAACTAAAATCAAAAGTTCTATTAAAAATTGCAATGTTACAATTATAAGATTGGAAATAATTCAAAAAGATCAAAGAAGCAGAGAGATAACTAGTAAATATTTTTTTTCAACAAGTCGCAGAAGTTGCAAATTTTATTTTATAATTAATGAGTGAATTACTAGTTCAAGGCAAGGCCAGCATCGTTTGACTATTTTTCACTATCAAGTAAAAATAGCCCAAGAAACTAAAAATAAACGTTCTATAAATAATTGCCCATGATTCAACTATGAGGTTGGAATTGATGATTTGCAAATTCAAAAATGGGCAATTTTTTATTCCATGACGATGATTTCGTGAAACCGTACAAAATTTCCTACAAGAGGAAAATAATTCAAAAAGTAAAAATACGCTTTCTGAAAATAATATCAAAATGTCTCAATAGCCAAATTAGGAAAAATTACAGTACAATTGATCAATTAGATAAAAATGATTTATAAATAATTTGTTTTTATCAGGTCATAAAATTTGTTAATATTGCTTTGTGTTTTGTAATAGTGAGCGAATACGGACTGCTGCTTCAGTATAAAGCGAAAACCAGAATTGTCGGCTTTTAGAAAAAATATTAATTAATAATAAAATAAAAATTATGTTCTATAAATCTAGCTGCAAAATTCCAATTCAATTATTCTATTAGAAAAAAAAATATAAATAATTTGTTTTTATAAAGTCATGGAATTTGTTAATATTGTGTTGTATTTTATAATAGTGAGAGAATACTGCTACTGCAGATAAGTATAAGTAAAAATATTAATGAATGTAAAAAAAATAAAAAAAAGGAAAATTATGTTCTATAAATCTAGCTGCAAAATTACAGTTCAATTATTCAATTAGAAAAAAATATTAGAAATAATTTGTTTTTGTCAAGTCATAAAATTTGTTAATACTGTTTTGTATCTTATAATAGTGAGCGAATACTGCTGCTTCAGACGTAAAGCGAAAGCCAGAATTGTCGGCTTTTGGAGAAAACATTAATAAATGTAAAAAATGAATAAATAAATAAATAAAAATGATGATCTACAAATCTAGCTGCAAAATTACAGTTCAGTAATAACAGAAATTGAATACATTTAGAAAAAAAAGTTGATTTGTACATAATTTGTTTTTATCCAGTCATAGAATTTGATAATATTCCTTTATATTTTATAATAGTGAGCGAATAGGTAGGTATACTTACTTCTGCTTTAGATAGAAAGCGAAAGCCAGAATTGTAGACTTTTGGAAATAAATCTTAATAAATAAAAAACAAAATCAAAAAATAAGTGTTTAAATTATGAGGTTGCTCGTATAAATGTTGCAAGTACCAAACATTTTTCAGACTGCTGTATATTTAACTCAAAATAATATATGCCCAATTTGCCTAAAGTTGTGAAATTATTGCACCTACTCCCTTACAATATATAAATAACGAAAAAACTATTGCCCAACAACGATCGAATATTTTTATGGCCCATTTCAAATCATACGAATAAACTGATGGTTTGCGTAAAAAATTATAATTACGATGTGACTCATTTCCTTATAAGCATAAACAAAATTTGAATTTATAATGACAAATTCCAAAAAATCCATCAAACACCGGAAAATATTGCGGTAATGTATTGTTCATATCCAAAGTACGATTGGAACTCACTTTTATGATACAATTCGATTTATCCTGACATGAGAAGAAAATTTTTCTGCGACAAACTGATGAGTAACAGCAAGTCAGAATTATCCCGCATAGGGATATATCCAAAGATACTGTAAGATTACTTAAATATTAGCCTAGTGTTTTGGCGATTTTAACTAGCCTGCAAGATCGCCAGATTCAACACCACCAAATTTCTTTTTATGAGGATAATTGAAAGAAAAAGCGTACGAGCACAAGTCTCAAAACCTGGACCAATCCGACCCGAAATCGAGAAAACAATAACTGAAACCTAAAGAAATTAAAAAAAATTCAGATTATCAACATAATCAACAAAAATATGTTCGTTCAAATAAATAATTGTAAGAAAATATAAATTGTTTTATTAATCAAAAGTTGTTGCATCCAAAATAACGAAATACAGATTGAATTCGATTTACCGTAACATGAGAAGGAAATTTTTCTGCGACAAACTGATGAGTAGCAGCAAGTCAGAGTTATCGCGCATATATCCAAAGATACTGTAAGATTACTTAAATATTAGCTTAGTGCTTTGGCGATTTTAACTAGCCTGCAAGATCGCCAGATTCAAACCACCAAATTTCTTATTATGAGGATAATTGAAAGAAAAAGCGTAACAAGTCTCAAAACCTGCATCAATCCGACCCGAAATCGAGAAAACTATAACTGATACTTAAAGAAATAAAAAAAAATCAGATTATCAACCTAATAAATGAAAATGTGTTCGTTCAAATAAATAATTGTAAGACAATATAAATTGTTTTATTAATCGAATCAACATAACGAAATACAAATTGAAAGAATAAAGTAAGTGTTGAGGAATCATAAGTACATAAAGGAAATAAGCGAGGAAAAGAAGTAGTGTGAGAACGATGACAAATTGTGCGACTTGCTTTATTATTTTGATCGTCGGAACAGAATCCAAAAAAAAAAAGTTCATTATTTTTTTGTATGTAGCAGGAAAAATTCGTCGAAATGACTTCGAGTTGTACAGTTTGATAAATTGGCTGCGCACGATGATAATTGAGTGTATCAGTTGAGCACAACGTTCAAAAGCAACTAAAAGATAAAGTGCATTATTACGGTGTACCTATAATTAGGCTTGAACACTTTAGTAGTGATGAATTTATTACAAAAGCACGTACGCTTAACGAGCATTAAAATCGGCCGAGGAGTTTTCTCTTGTTCGTTGCATTTGCAGTTATGGAATGCATTATGAAGCTTTATTAAATCGGGCCCGATAATAACGACAAACAATTGTGCTCAGGTTTTATGTACAATTGTTACGAGGCATCGACTGGAAGTATGCGAAAGGGAAAGTCTTGGTGAATGCATCACGTGGCGGTTCACTTTTGGTCGGTGAAGATATCACGACGACGAAAGCGGCAGAGGCGGTCGAGCACATCATCCACTGATCTGTAATCCTAATCACAAACACAGGGAAGAAAATGTCACTACTGATGCGAGCGAGCGTTCGCGTGGACGTGGACTTGGACGTGGTGATTCGGTTTCTACAGCAGGCGCAATAGAAGAGCTAAGAGCTTTCGGCAGGAAGCCAGGCTGGTAGTAGAAGTGGTGACGCGCCCCCCTCGCTCCGGTGCCCCCACCACGTCGAGGAACGCCCCTTGGCCTATCGTGACCCGGCTGTGAACCAAGGACCTCCCCGAACCGCCCAGGCCAAGTCGGTGTCGGGCCCGAGACCGAAAGGTCACTAGTAGAGGCTAGAGTGTGCCGTGGGGTTGACCTATCACCTCCATCGCGAGATACGTGTGCTCGAGACGCGAACCAAGTGAAGTCCGGACGGCTCAGCCAGGAGTCGGCGATCTGGTGAACTGTGAACCCGGTGTCGACGGTCATGGGGGCGCGCGACAGTGCGTGAGTGACGTGGAGTCCCCGGACGTGGCCATGGCTCTGGTGGCCAGCTCCTGGCGCGAGTCTTCGCTCGTCAACCCCATTCCCGCCGCCTTGAACTCGCTGCCCAACGGGCTCAATCCGCTGCCGCCGGCCGCCAACTTGACCGCGCTGCCCGCCAACATCAACCCCATCACCCTGGAAAACCCCGACTTGGCCCTCATCAATCGGCAGACGCCCTCGCAGAACTCCCAAAATAGTGCCACGAGCGCCGATAAAAACCAAAACATCGAGTGCGTCGTCTGCGGAGATAAAAGCTCCGGGAAGCACTACGGACAGTTCACGTGCGAAGGTGAGACCTGGTGAGACCACCCCGTGCGCACCCCCGCAATTAACACGGCCACTCGCCGCTCGGACCATCATACGCGCTAAACCTCATCCATATGCAGTATGCTAATTTTTTGAATTCCTAATTTATCTCTATATATTTGCGACGCGGACTCTTCTCGTCCACCGACTCAAATCGGAAAACCATTCTTTCGTCGCCACATATCTGACCCGACCTGACCCACATCCCGCATACCGATCCCACAAAAAATACAACTAATCGACCGCGCTCAACTATCAAAATCACATTTGACACATCCATCATTCCCCAATCTCGAATTTTCACAATTACTAAATTATCCACCTTCTCTTAATCATCTACGTAACGCAGCTTCATCGTTAGGTACTCCCTTTGTTGTCGGAAACTGCTAACACCATAACATTATAATAACATCATAGTCACTTCCCAGAATTAATATTCCGGTAAAAATAACTGTACAACATTCACAACCCGCCATTTTCGAATCCCTCGTAAAAATGCTAATTTACACCAAATACTGGCAAATTCGGTTACTTATTAGCTTCACGTAACCAATCATTTAAACTATTCGGTTACTTTCACTTCACACGCGGCACTGGCATTTTCTTAATTTCTCATTTCACTCGTTTTCGTTCGTCGGCAAATCAACTACAACCGACTCGAAATTGTTCGAATTGTAAAAACAACACGTACACAGTGAACTAATGAATAATGTTTAGCGTTTTAATTGAAATTTGCATAACCATTCTTATGTTGATTTTTGTTGTGAACAACAGTTCGATTGTATTTAAAAAAATATAACCAATCGTAATGATACTCTCAGTTCAAATGTTCCACTTTCGAAAAAACAATTTCCTTAAACACCTGTCCGGTAAATAGCTGATGGAAATTAAATACGCAAAACGATTCTTATTTTATTAATTCGTCGGAAGTGTATTAAAAAAAATATAACCAATCGTAATGATACTCTCAGTTCAAATTTTCCACATTCGAAAATACAATTTCCTTAAACACCTGTCCGATAAATAGCTGCTGGAAATTAGCGACAATAGAAACCGCACGTAAATACGCAAAACGATTCTTATTTTATTAATTCGTGGGAAGTGTATTTAAAAAAATATAACCAATCGTAATGATACTCTCAGTTCAAATTTTCCACATTCGAAAAAACAACTTCCTTAAACACCTATCCGATAAATAGCTGATGGTGGAAATTAGCGACAATAGAAACCGCACGTAAATACGCAAAACCATTCTTATTTCATTAGTTCGTCGGGAGTGTACGTTTTTCGCAAACAAAACGATCGGGACGGCCAGAAATTAGCGACGAGGAAACAATAAAACAAATTGTAAAAATTACACAATAAACAACATAACATTTCATGTGCGACGTGTGGGCATCAATTCGTTTGTATTTAAAAAAATATAACCAATCGCAATGATGCTCCGAATATAAAACTTTCTTAGTTCAAAAATTTTTCCATTTTCGAAAAAACAGCTTCCTTAAACAAACACCTGTCCAGTAAATGGCTGATGGAAATTCGCGCGAAAGAAACCGCACGTAAATAGGCAAAACGATTCTTATTTTATTAATTCATCCAAAGTGTACGTTTTTCGCAAATAGAACTATCGGGGCGTAAATGTTTCACGACGAAAGCAGCCCGAAATTAGCGACGACGAAATAATAAAACAAACTGTAAAAATAACATAATAAACAAATTACTATTTCATGTGCGACGTGTGGGCATCGGTTCGTTTGTATTTAAAAAAATATAACCAATCGTTCCGCTTTCGAAAAAATACCTGTAAACGCGCAAAACGATTCTTATTTTAACTAATCTGAAATAAGTATACATTTTTCGCAAACGAACCGATGCGGAAGTTTCAGGACGAAAAGCAGCCAGAAATTAGCGACGACGAAATAATAAAACAAACTGTAAAAATAACAAAATAAACAAAATACCATTTCATGTGTGGGCATCGGTTCGTTTGTATTTAAAAAAAAATATCCAATCGTTCCGCTTTCGAAAAAATACCTGTCCAATAAATAGCTGATGGAAATTCGCGCAAAAGAAACCGCACGCAAATGCGCAAAACGATTCTTATTTTAACTCATCTGAAATATACGAACCGATGTGAATGTTTCAGGACGAAAAGCAGCCAGAAATTAGCGACGACGAAATAATAAAACATAAAATGAAAAAATATATTTATACAGGCATAACGTTTCATATGTGTACGTGATGTGAGCAGCAGTTCGATTGTACTTAAAAATAACAGTTAATTGTTAAAAATTATAGACACACCTTATTCACCTGAAAATTGACGAAAACCATCTGAAATTTTTATTGCTGGAATTTTTCACTTAGTCATAAGTCATTCGGTGGTAATGGCATATGTAATATAAAATGTAAAAATATTTTTATTGGCATTACAATTCTCATGTTGATACGTATTTGTTTCCATTGTATTTAAACATTTATCCCAAAACATTTTTTCACTTGGAGTAAAACATACATACTTGTTAAATAGCTCAACGAAATTACAATAGAAACCGTCCTAAATAAATAAAATAAATAGAAACGTAAATGTTTATAATGTAAATAATACAAAGTGCAAAAATCAAAAACCGACCACGGGCTGTATACTACTACTATAGCATTTCCAAGCGATACACATAACGGAATGTGCGGTTATGGATGATTTGCTGATCTTTGCCCTCGGTGAAAATGAAATGAAACAATCATTAGCAATTTACATAACACAACATGAAGACGCTTATTGAGAAAAATTTAAATACTATAACAGATTGACGACAAATAAAAATAGCAGTGTTTCAAGCAAAAAAATTAAATAAAAGTCAAATTAAACTAAAATCCAACCGTGTCAGCCTGTATAACAGTAAATAGTGATTGCAAACAATAAATATAAAAGTGGAAGTCGAATTGCCCCTACACAGAACGAACTTTCGTTTCAGTTAAACATATAGCACAGACAAGAGAAAGTTCAATAAACCAAATCTGTAAATCAAGACAAGACTAGACCAGTGGAACAAAGCACTCGGCAAAGAAGTTCCTGTAGCGATTTTATTAAATTTCAAAACTAGCAAACTATTGTACTGAGAACAGGACAAAGGAATAAATTATGAAAACGTGTTAAAAAAGGGAAGTGTAAATTGCGTTTTGTTTCTGAAAATATGCTTAAGGTTGGTTGTATAGAACGGCTCGGTTGAGTATACGTAAGATAGTATCAGCGCCAATTATAATAGTAATTAAAGTAATTACAAGTCTGTCAGTTCATTCACTTAGGCATGCCGGCCCTGTGTAGTCATTTTTAGTAGAAACTGCCTATTATTACGGTCAATATTCAACATGCTAATTACTCCTCGATCAGAGAGATACGTTACGTTCTATTAATTGGGTGCAGATCGGCTTCTACATATCTAAAACGGAGGTGAGTCGTTTAGGAAAAAAAGGAACCACCTGGTCGGTCCCTCTATAATAAATCCAACGAAACGGCCATTTTACGCCCCAAAATGCATGTAATTATACCTTTTCCGGCATTCTGATTTGTGCCGGATAAAGCCGGAGAAATAATTTGGGCGAAATTTGATTGTATTATTGTAATGAAATACTGAAGAAGTCGTACAATACTTAAGAAACCTTTCTTATTGGGATTAGAATAAAAGTAAATGGTGGCGTTAATGGTAAGGGAGGGTTTCCATTAATACTCGTACAGCAAAGCGCATGTGTACGACAATTAAAAATCAACACCCAAATTGTTTAGGCGCCGCTTTTATTTTTATTATCAGATGTAAAGACAAAACGTGAAAAATCTAGACATCGTTATAGCCCCTCTGTTAAAGATCTGACAGCTCTTTGGGGAATACGAAAGAAAAATGAGCCTTTATAAAAACATTTCGGTCATAAAACTATAAAAGACTTTGAAGGAGACACACGTATGACAGGCGAATTATTGCTCCAATTATTTTCGCCGATTTTTCACCAATTCGCTCGTTTAAACTTTCCCTTTCGTAAACCGACTTCGACGCTTTTAATTTGATGCACATTTGCGCGAATCGATTCGTTTTACCGAATCAAACCGCCTTTATACTATGAAATATTGTTCCTAAAACGTCTCTTGCATAAATCGTAAGAATGCTTCGTCAGCTCGCATGATAGGTGAGTGAGTGAGTAACTGTTTCTGATGTTACAGGTTGCAAGTCATTTTTCAAGAGGAGTGTTCGAAGGAATCTAACATATTCGTGTCGAGGAAGCAGGAATTGCCCTATCGACCAACACCACAGGAATCAATGCCAATATTGCCGGCTCAAAAAATGCATGAAGATGGGAATGAGGAGAGAAGGTAATCACTTTACCCTTGGTACGCCAATATTTCTTCATTTTCTCTCTTTGCTTGTGTGCAAATACAATCGGGCGTTTCGGATATTTTTAAAGGCCCGAAACGCTTTTTATAATTATTCCTTATCGCACAAGTACTAGTTTCTTGTATTTACCTAACCTCCACGCTGTGCTTGACGAAGATGAAAAGACTTGATTCTTGTTGTGCAAACGGCAAACGACAGTTAGACATTTTGTGTTTGTTTATTGGCGTTATATAAATTATGTTTTGACATTAATTGTCGAATTAGTTGTTTCTGGTTTGGTAATAAGAAATCCGTAAACCGGTTTTTCCCACCCTTTCATCATTTCATCGAACGCGGATTCCGTTACCGGACGAAAGATGCTAAAATAAAAATGCA
The DNA here is from genome assembly GCA_964023215.1 of Eledona agricola. Classification (NCBI taxonomy): domain Eukaryota; kingdom Metazoa; phylum Arthropoda; class Insecta; order Coleoptera; family Tenebrionidae; genus Eledona; species Eledona agricola. Next base: position 16,297,789 of record OZ026862.1, on the reverse strand, counting down.
AATTCGCTGTTGTGACAATAAAAATAAAATAGAAAATATGAAGAGGCATTTGGTTTGAAAAATAACGGTTCGGCTGGAGATTGTGACAACATTAAAATTTGGGAGGGTTTCCATCTCGCTCAAGTAAAGTTCGTATGAAAATATTTAGGCTTATGTATGTATAAGCGAGTGGCGGGTATGGCAAACCAGCGTTCCCTATTCTTGCAGATGATTGATCGATTTAATATACAAATACTTGACCGTAAGGTCCAACAAAGGGCCTTTCTCGTACCTAAAAGATCGTTTACCGCTTGCATACATTAACGACTGACTTGAGATTAATGGTCGCATTGGTCAGTGTATATGGGAAAATATCCACATTCATCGTTTCACCGATCGTTACCTGAACCGAAATTCGCAATTCCGATGTTCTCACCCCAAATTGATCGGGTCAGATCTACATACCTCCAGACCTCTCCGAACAATTATCGAAATCGGATGTCTGCGCAAAAATCGCTAAGCGGAACGGTCGAGGATTACTGACATATCCTTTTAATAATGGCCTTTGACAAAACCGTGCATAACGAGTCAGGTAGAAGAAGTGGAACTAGTTTTGAAGGGTTCGCAAAGACACCTTGCATAAGGGTAACGGATAGATGACCAGTGTCCAGTAAACATTATGTAAATCACTCGAACCAAGGGACGGGACTTATTCAAATCACCCCGCTATTTCTTTCGTGGGAACCAAAACCTCCAAGGATTACATGCACCTCCATACGAAGAAATATGGCCAGAGTGCGAAATCCGGCCATTCAAGCCGGTTTATGTTACGTCTTCGCTTCTTTCAAGCGTATCATACACGTCCACTAATTGCTCGCGAACTTTCAAAAATTCAACCAAAATCCAACCCCTTTTCGAGGTGCTCAATTATGTCACAAAACACCTGCGCTGCCTGATGCCTCAACGGAGGTGCCGAAACCCATGTTGACTCAAAAAAACATCGGTCATTATTAATGATCGCGCTCTTGTTTTTATTCCTACCAAGCATTTACCGATAGAATAGACGTCGTTTGAATGGTCTCAAAACAACAATGCCGTGCGATGAAGAGCTTAATGAGAGAAATGGAAGTCAGGAGTCGCATTTTGTTTGAAAAGAGCCGAGAGCTGGGCTGTGTCTATGTGCGTTGAATATTTTTATTATACGGATGTTTCCCAGAATCGGGGACATTATTTTTGTGACAGACATAAGGAAGACCGTGGGACAGAAGACACAATTCTTGTCTACACTACATTAATTTAATTATAGCGGCCACTACGAGTATGTTTTCTTAGCGTTTTTCTTATGGCCGGTCATATATTACGGGGAGTTGGTTCGTAAACGAGAAATTTGAGCTGTAGGGCGACACCGTCATTTTACGTTTTGTAACCAGGGGTCAACTCATATTCCGAGCCGAGCTATAAAATACTCAGACGACCTCCACTTTAAATGACATAGCACCGCCGAAGATTGGTGCAGCACTCCCATGCATAAATTACTCCACTTTCCTCCCCCACTGATCCTTCGATATCGCTTACTCCCGATTTGTCGTGAGAAATTCCGTTTCTTCCACGCGTTGGATCCAATCGGTGTGCACTAATGAATACAATGTGGTCAAAAGCCTCGCGAGTTGCTTTCTCCAAATATTTGTTCGATAGAGAATCCGACTAAATGCTAAATATCATTGTTTCGATTCCGCCACATAGCGGCTATTTAGCACATTGACACCGTCATCGTTTTCCAAAATCTGATTCTGTTTATGGTCATGCTCAAAATTTTATCGCGATTTTATGTAAATAGTACAGGTGTTGTTGAGGCTTGCATATATTAATATGGCGTGACATGAGAATTGTGTTAAAATAACAATTTCTACCGATGTAATAGAGAGCCGAGACAAATTTCAGCAAACTCGACGAGCTTTAGTCTTGCATAAATTACACGAAACGGTCATAGATCAACGCAAACTCGGCGTACTCGTATTTGTATGGCATTTTTAGAGTACACAGACGCTTATTTCTTGAAAAGCCAGGAATTCTAAGCACGTGTGAGCATTTCAGATGCTATTGATGGATGTACCGAGCCGGTCCTCGACTTCGGTCGAAGACCGAAATAATGCAATAATGACTTATTCAGCTCGAAACAAAAATGTTTTTGCGTGGAAGTTGGATTATAATTCCGATTCTGAAGTCTTAGGTTGCTATGCTGAATGCGGTTATCGTGGGAAATGACCTTACCTGACCCTGACCCTGTAGCCTTACCAAGCGAGCGGCGACCAGAGACCAACACCGAACCACGATGGTACTCTACTACGTACTCGCCTACAATGAAAATTCACAAAATTTGCTACGGGGTTGGAGTTTTTATTAGCCGACTCGCGGTGTCAGCCAACACGTGTCAGTGATGTTTATTTGTGAATTTGTGACATTTGTGGTGGCTATTAATAGCCGATACAATAATGTACACGTCATAAAAAAATTGAAAAAGTTGAACAGCAATCAATGTTAATTCAAACGTCACGGTTTATATAAATGATCTTAGACAGCCGTGCAGCTTGATTAATGGTGTGTTATTCGTTATACGTTATGGTTCTTGAGATGCTGATGGACTTTGATATCGACCAAGACGTATACCTGCCCATCGCCTCCGATACTTCTCTTGATTTTTAAGTACCGATTGCGTTGATCTAACCTTTTGCGCGGCTCGAATGCAGTCAAGTCGGTTATTTACACCCGGCGTAACTAACTACTCCATTGCATCTTCACTAAAACAAAATCTCGTCCTATAAACTTCTTAAATTAGTCGCGATCGTCAACGTTGTAGCACGTCATAAGGAAAGCGAGATATATTCGCGTCAAAGGATCGGCCGCATCATAATGCTGCCTTCAGGTTGTATCTGTTACGACAATCCTCCGAATGTCGTCTTTGTGTTTTGCGATTAAAAGCTTCGGGCTAAGAGCAGGTTTCGGTGCGTTGAAAAGGTGTAAAGTACAAATTTTCAGCGTAAAAGCGTTGATGAATCGAACTAAAGCCGTTTTTAACGTACCCTGAAGTGTGTCAAAACAAAAAAAACTGCATTCCAAACAACTAGACATATATAATTTGCACCAGAACCTGTTTTTCAATTTGCTTTCATGTCTTCTTTACTCAAAATCAACTGACAGACGGCTCGAAACGTCATTCTTAAATCGAACGACTTATTGTTTCTGATTGAGTTTTATTGCTCCATATCGTCATGACTGCTTAGATTAATCGCGCGATTAATCACTAGTCAAAGCGTCACATTAATCGATCAATCGAATAATTAACAATCAATTAGTTGCCGTTTCGGACCTTAAATTGGGCGCACTACATCAAAACATTAAAAAACTTAACGGTTTGTTATTTATGCGCCTGACAAACGTCTAAATTGAATAAAATTGGTTTGGGGCCAGCGGAATACTCTTGGCATCCTGTCGGGGAAAGTTAGCGGCTTTCCTTGTACGATTCATGGTCTTGTTTACTTCCTCCCGGGGCCGCACAAGGTCAAAGATTATTGTCAAATCTGGAATATGTTATTGGTGTGATTTGTGTCACCTGCAGAAATGTGCAAAACACCTGCTTATTAAATTATGCTATGTGATTTGCAGCCGTCCAGCGAGGTCGAGTGCCACCGTCTCAACCTGCCCTTCCAGGTCTACCAAATCAATTTCTTAACTCAACAGATTCTGTCACTTCCTCCCTAAGCAACCACACATACCTTAGTAGTTACATATCCTTGCTCTTGAGAGCGGAACCCTATCCTACTAGCCGCTATGGACAGTGTATCCAAGCGAACAACATCATGGGTATTGACAATATCTGTGAACTAGCGGCAAGACTTCTTTTTTCCGCCGTAGAATGGGCCAGGAACATACCCTTTTTCCCCGACCTGCAAGTCACAGATCAGGTACTCCTCGCACCTTTAATCTGTTTGTTTTGATATCGTACTTTTTGCCAGGTGGCTTTGCTTCGGTTAGTGTGGTCAGAATTGTTTGTTCTGAATGCTAGTCAGTGTTCTATGCCCCTCCACGTGGCGCCACTGATAGCAGCAGCAGGTCTACATGCCTCACCCATGTGTGCAGATCGAGTCGTCCAATTCATGGACCACATTAGGATATTTCAGGTATTTGAAATCCAATAATTTATAGACAAACTTAATTTGTGTCGGTTGGTTTCAGGAGCAAGTAGAAAAATTAAAAGCCCTTCACGTCGACTCAGCAGAATACTCCTGCCTTAAAGCGATAGTTCTTTTCACGACGGGTAAGTGATTTTGATGTTTGGCGCTATTGTTTGATTTTCGCGTGTGATAGTTGCAACAGTTCTGATAAACGATGCATTGTTAAAATTGTCTCTGGTCACCATTGTGGACTCTTGCATTATCAGTTCTTCCTGCGCCACCCCTCCCTTCGAGCCCTTTTCGTTACCTTTCATGCGATTGTTCTTGTGTTCGCCAATATAGGCTATCGTCGCGTCAAAACGAAGATAACTTTATATAATTAATTATGAATAGTGCACCCAGACAGACGTAAACGCGCTGAATACGATCCTATACAGTGCGATCAATAAAACTAAACACGTTTTAATTACACTGAAATTACACGTTTTGATAATTCTAACTGTTGTTGATGCGGATTGAAAAACGTTAAACATGTTGGGATTAATTAAGTTTGAAAATAACATTATAAAGCGCATAATAACGTCAATTACATTCTTAACATTATCACCGTTAATGGCTTTAAGATTACGCTGCATAGGCTGTTCCGTATCGACGTGTTCAAATTTTTGCATCCTGAACTAGGTTTCGTAGAAAATTCAAAAGAGACAAATCTTTTTGTTTTATTTATTTTACAGAGACGGAAAATGTTAAGTAATTAATTATGGCTCCTACATTCTGGTTATTGAACAAATCTTCAATAAATAAAAATATATATCGCATGTTATTACATTACATGATCCTTATGCAAAATCAACTTGAATCAATGTATTTTTTTTATAAATTTAGCTATGAAATTTTTGCGTTCCTTAAATAAAAATTATTTTGTACCAAGTAGACGTCTAACTAACAAATTTTATTTAGTCTGTTAATTTGTTTGCACTCAATTTTCATAGCTCCATAAAAATAAAAATTAGAGAAATATGTTTCAAAAAGGTATGAGAAAAACTTGCTCTTCTAATACAATTACTATTCGATAATAAAACCTGCTTGAATCATGTATTTTATCATATTGAATTTTCACGTTAACGAAACAAAAATTATTCTGTATCAAGTATTTTTTTATTTCATAAAAAGTCTACTAACAACGTCCGTAATATAAAATTTATTTAGTTTGTGGATCTATAGGGATTAGTTGCTTTACAAATTTCATAGATCCATTAAAATAAACTTAAAGAAATAGATTTGAAAGCGGTATAAGAAGAAATTGAACAACATTTTGTTCTAATACAATGTGCAAATAATTTACTTTTTGATAATCAATCCTGCTTGAATTAATGTTTTTATTTTGTAACTTCAGGTGCTTGAAATTTCTGCGTTCACTAAATAAAAGTTATTCTATGTCAAGTATTTTTTTATTTAATAAAAAGTCTACTAACAAAGTACCTGATATACTTTTAGTTTATTTAGTTTGTGAATTTATAGGGATTCGTTCGCTCTACAAATTTCATAGATTCATTAAAATAAACTCAGAGAAATAGATTTGAAAGCGGTATAAAATGAGCTTGTTTTTTTTGATACTTAACAAAGTGAGTAAGTAGTATCAATTTTATTCAGTCTGTGAATTTGTAGCGATTTGTCTTCTCTTCAAATTTCATAGCTCCATAAAAATAAAAATTAGAGAAATGTGTTTGAAAGAGGTATGAGAAAAAACTTGCTCTTCTTTTGCTCTTCAAATACAATGACTTTTTGATAATCAATCTTGCTTGTATCAATTTATTTTTTTCATATCTTCAGGTGCTTGAAATTTTCACGTTCACGAAATAAAAATTATTCTGTATCAAGTTTTTTTTTATTGCATAAAAACTCCACTAACAACGTCCGTAATATAAAGTTTATTTAGGTTGTAAATTTATAGGGATTTGTTTGCTCTAGAAGTTTCATAGATCCATTAAAATAAACTCCGAGAAATAGATTTGAAAGCGGTATAAGAAAAACTTGCAATTCATTTACTTTTTGATAATCAATCCTGCTTGAATTAATGTATTTGTTCATCATTTCAAGCGTTTGAAATTTTTTCGTTCACTAAATAAAAATCATTCTGTATCAAGTATTTTTTTATTTCATAAAAAGTCTATTAACAAAGTACGTAATATAAATTTTATATAGTCCGTTATAGGGATTTGTTAGGTTTTCAAATTGTATAGCTCCATTACAGTAAACTTAGAGAAAAATATTTGAAAGCGGTATAAGAAAAACTTGACCAAGATTTTACTCTTTTGATACAATTATTTTTTGATAATCAATCATGCTTGAATTAATGTATTTTTTTCATAACTTCAGGTGTTTGAAATTTTTGATTTTACGAAATAAAACTTATTTTGTATCAAGTATTTTTTTATTTCATAAAAAGTCTACTAACAAAGTATTATACATAATAAAAATTTTATTTAGTCCGTGAATTTATAGGGATTTGTTAGGTTTACAAATTTCGTAGCTCCATTACAATAAACTTAGAGAAATAGATTTATAAGCAAAACTAGAACAACATTTTACTAATACAATTATTCTAATACAATTATTTTTTGATAATCAATCCTGCTTGAATTAATGTATTTTTGCATAACTTCAGGTGCTTGAAATTTTTGCGTTCATTAAATTAAAATTATTCTGTATCAAGAATTTTTATTTCATAAAAAGTCTACCAACAAAGTACTTAATATAACCTTTATTTAGTCTGTGAATTTATAGAGAGTAGTTTGCTCTAAAATCTAAATCTAAAAATTAGATAAATATATTTGAAAGCGGTATAAGAAAAATTTGAACAAGATTTCAAGTAATATTTGTAATTACTTTTTGATAATCAATCCTGCTTGAATTAATGTGTTTTTTGTAGCTTCAGGTGTTTGAAATTTTTGCGTCCACTAAATAAAAATTATTTTGTACTAAATAAAAGTATTTACTAACAAAGTCGATAATATAAATTTTATTTATGCCGTAAATTTATAGCAATTTGTTTGCTCTTTAAATTTCATAGCTCCATTAAAATAAACTTAGAGAAGTAGGTGTTTGAAATTTTTGCGTCCACTAAATAAAAATTATTTTGTATTAAATAAAAGTATTTACTAACAAAGTCGATAATATAAATTTTATTTATGCCGTAAATTTATAGCGATTTGTTTGCTCTTTAAATTTCATAGCTCCATTAACATAAACTTAGAGAAATAGATTTCAAAGCGGAATAAGAAAAACTAGAACATTTTGCTCTTGTGATATTTACAATACAATTCGTTTTTAATCGATCCTGCTTTTATAATAATGCAAAAACTGTTCGTACAAACGCACTAGTGTATTACAATTAACTGTTTTGCCAATTATGGACTTTATAAAATTATGAATAGCGGAAGACCAAGATCAGACTCTTGTTGAACGATGGAAAATTACGATAATTTATTATTCATTCGCTTTAGATAAATAAGAAGCAAAAATTATGGCCCAAATTGTCTAAATTTATAAAAACGATTACAAATTGATCAAAGAATTTACAAAAATCAACGTACTTGACCTTTTTTTTTTAATATATCACAACCCAAGAGATATATAAAATTCTCTCAAAGGTGAATTGAACCCAGTTTACGTTTGATCACTTGAAGTGACGTTGCCTTGCGCTGTAGGTCATATGATATTTAAAATCCATGAGACAGATGACGTAATTTTTGTTGGTTTTTCCAAATCTACGACGTGTCGTAAAGAACAAGACCAAACAGCTGGAATTGCGCACGAGATGAACACCTGCGTCAACTTTGACCTATTCCATCGTGGTCAATGTTCTTCTATTGCTCGGCATTTGTAATAGACCGCATACTGGTTTGTAGCCAAACAGTGGCACTTTTTCCGAGACTCTAGAAGCGTAATATTTCTTGAAGAGAATGCTTTGGTGCTGAAATTTTGGCACATCGGTACTTGGCGGATGAATTACAGTTAGCCCAACAACTTTCTAACACTTTGCGCGTCGTTAATTTCGGAAGAGACCGAGCCGGGGAACAGCAAAGACCGATGTTGTACTATGTGAGCAGGGCTTCTCGTGTGTGAAGTTGGTAAGCAGGTTAGGTTACGAAAGGTCGTGACTCGCTGGTACGCCCGAGGCCTGGGGCCATCAGAGTCCATGAGCCACAAGCCGCGAATGCACTCCCCGCTGCATACTCGAGTCCATAGGCGCCGACTTCTCCGAAAAGCGACTCCTGCTTGGACTATCTCCTGTCATTAAAAAAGTGCGGTTCCACAACTGCTGGAATAATGAGAACGGGTCTATCCTGTTTATCCCCGATCGTTTTTTAAGTAATTTATTGTGCAACTTATCCCTTGTCGGTTTGGATGACGCGGAAACGGCCAAGACACGACATACAATTTTTTCTTTAGACGGCATAGAGTGTACGCCTCTGGACGATCGCGCTACGTTCTTGAAACCATCACAAAACTCGCCGTCCCGACCGGAACCGTGGTGGGCACCCACAAGCCGGTAAATCCGACTCTTCGGTTCCTCTCGCTTCCGAATTTAGCCCATTCCTGAAGTAGATTAGTGGCCGCCCGCCGGCCCAAACAACCAAAGGTCGAGCCCTCAGATAAGATTTCAATTTAAATTATATACACCACCACTGTTAGTTAATAGCCACACGCGCTACGCTGATCTTGGCCTCCCCTGTGCTCTCCGGATGGGGTGCTGACACGAATAACTCACTCATATCTCGGATCGATGGATTTACGACATTTTTACGCTTTAAAACGTGCAGATAACGCTGCTCTTGATTCGAACAATTATCAACGCTGAAGACACTTCCCCTTGCTCTTTTGTCTTTGTTTAAATAAAAGCTGGTTGGAAGACACAAGTGGGCAAACTTGCGAACGCATTGAATTGTCATTTACAAATTTAAATTCATAAAGTTCCTGATATATGCTAAAAACTGATATTGGCAATTGTGCGGTTCATGTCGCGGGAAGGTAAAAAGTGGATCTTGTAAATAAATTTGTGTTGAATGTAACGATCTGCAATACCACTGCTAAGTACAATACACCAAGTACACCAATAGTATGATTTTTAAAAAAATTTAATAAATGATATAATAAAATAAATGAAAAGTCTATGATTACCATTTTTGGTGATATAATTGTTTTTGTAACTTGCGTACAAATAAAAGAGATTCTGAGCAGGCCATGGAATCTAGAGTTTGATTCATTTTTACAGTGTAGACGTTTGATATTGGCATTTGTGAGGTTCATGTCGGGGGAAGGTAAAAAGTGGATCTTGTAAATAAATTTGTGTTGAATGTAATGAACTGCAATATCACTGCTAATTTAATTACCATCTACGACAATGTACACCATAATTATAATTTTTAAAAAAATTTAATAAAGTGATAAAATAAAATAAATGAAAAGTCTATGATTACCATTTTTGGTGATATAATTGTTTTTGTAACTTACGTACAAATAATAGAGATTCTGAACAGGCCATGGAATCTAGATTTTGTTTCATTTTTACAGTGTAGCCGTCTGATTTGGCATTTCTGAGGTTCATGTCGGGGGAAGGTAAAAAGTGGATCTTGTGAATAAAATTGTAATGAACTGAATGTAATGAACTGCAATATCTCTGCTTAGTTAATTACCATCAACGACAATGTACACCATTATTATAATTTTCAAAAAAATTTAATAAAGTGATAAAATAAAATAAATGAAAAGTCTATGATTACAATTTTTGATAATATAATTGTTTTTATAACTTGCGTACAAATAAAAGACAATACTGATGTTAACTAGATTCTTGTAATTTTTACAGTGAAGGCGTTTGATATTCACATATCAAGACATTTGATAGGAAGAATCAAAAAGTTGCTTGCTAATCCGACCCCGGAGATTTAGTTAAAAAAGACTTGGACATTAGTTGTAAACAGAAAACTTAATTTCATATTTCTCCATCACACCTAAACGAATTCCAAAGTGATTTCATGGTTTATTGTAAATCCTTGTTTTATTTACACGTACGTTACTTCTCTTGGAAATAACTAAATTTTAAAAAATGAGCGAAAAAAAACCGAACAGGTGGTTTAAATCACATTTTGATTATCCATTATTTGCGTCACGACAAATTAGACAAACAAACAATATTAAAAAAAAGTGTAATAGATATCTATATTTTAATCTAATATTACCTTCTTTTACACTTGATCATTTTATTAAACCCTGTGACCGGTTTCTTATTTCTAGACTGAATTTGCTTTTATTTGTTTATTCTTTGATTTCTAAAAGAGCCCTACATTAAAAATCAAATCAAAAGGTATTAAATCGAGAGATTGCGCAGGCCTAGTACTGTTACAATACCAACTAAAAAATCGTTGACTTGGACATCAGTTGTTAACACAAAACTTAATTTCAAATTTCTTCATCACACCTGAACAAAATCCAAAGTGATTTCATGGTTTATTGCAAATCCTTGTTTTATTTACACGTACGTTAGTTTTCTTGGAAATAACTAAATTTTAAAAAATGGGTTAAAAAAAAACAAACAGGTGGTTTAAATCACATTTTTATTATCCATTATTTGCGTCAAGACAAATTAGACAGACAAACAACATTAAAAAAAAGTGTAATAGATATCTATATTTTAATCTAATATTACCTTCTTTGTCACTTGATCACTTTATTAAACCCTGTGACCGGTTTCTTATTTCTAGACTGAATTTGCTTGATGGTCCAAACAAATGGGCGTTAAACAATGAAGTGGAATTATAGTAAATATTATATCAAGCAAAATTAGAACGAGTATAAATGACATAAATACAATATTTTATCCTGCAAAACTACAAAAAACAATGAATATTTTTTATATTTTTCCTGAATATTTAGTATTTTTTACCGTACAAAATTTTATTACTACCCGAAATAAATTACGGTATGTGCGAAAAGCTTATTAGATTCTACGCAGTTTTGAACATATTCAGTATGATATAATTGTCAATTTTTTGTTTTCTGTTAGATATTTCAAAATTTGCCGATATATTATCATATTTAAAGCGTTGCTTGCTTAGCATTAGCCCAGTGCTATTTTTTTAACATAAATAAACATATCTTTTTATTTTATTTTAGCGGATTGAGGTCCGAACAAAAGGGCGTTAAACAATGGAATGGAATTATAGTAAATATTATACATATCAAGAAAAAAAAAAGATCGGGTATTGATTACTAAGTAGGTAATTACAATGTTACTGCAAAATTGCAAAAAACAAATAATCCTTTACTACTAGTATTTAGTATTTTTTACCGTACAAAATGATGAGCATTTTATTACTACCAGAAATAAATTACGGTACGTGCGAAAAGCTTATTACATTCTACGCAATATTACTTCTTGCAATAACAGTTTTGAAGTTATTCAGTGTGAATTAATTGCCAATTTTTAGTATTGTGTTAGATATTTCAAAACTTCCCGATTGGCTGAAACTTTAATTGTTCAAATAACAACGCTTTTCAAATTGTATTATATAATATAATAAAATAGTCCTAGGAGATTGAAAATGGCCATTATGTATATTTAGGTAAACCGGTCGTACGTTTTTAGGCGTGAATATTCGCGGATTAATTGGGAGAGTGTGGTGTGGCCTTTATCATATTTAACGAGTTGCTTGCTTAGCATTAGCCCAGCGCAAACAATAATCTGAATGTGAAATGAATCCTGAATCCTGGAAGGACCGTACCAATTAGGAGCAAGTGACCAAACGTGAGTTTTAGAATAAAGCGTCTATACGTGCTGGTGTTTAGAATTCACGCATGGAATGGTTACAGATTTGGGTGTAATCGACAACTGCTGACATGGATAATCCCAATAATTCGATATTAGCGATTTGATCCCTGATTTGGGGTAATCGATGCATTAAATCAGGTTTGAAATTCAGTCGAAGTGATCTCGTTATGTTTTTTCCGGGGATTTAGCGTGATAATCTCGTGTTTGATGATAAGAAAGTGAAGTTAAAGTTTAGGTCGTAAAGCGTGTTCGGAAAATAACGTTTGACCTATGGAAAGGTTATATTTTAGTATATTAGCGGATAAATTGTCCCTTTTGGGCCATAAATTCCGTGAATTAACCCCCGGTGACCTTTGGGCCTCAAAGGTAAAAAGTCATCTAGTAAACGTATCTTTTTTAAATGCCCTTCGAACGACATAAGCGCGACAAAAGCCAAAACAATTCACCAAATTAGTAAGTCGGACGCCCCTTCGTGGCTCTTGCGTTATGCGAATTTGAAAAGGGAAACCGCCCTAAAAAGTCCCGATATTAGTCACGTGTAACATATTGCATTTTGGGGATGAAATATATTGTCATTTGCTCCGCTAATATCAAAATTCACTAGACCACTTCCACTCCGTCGCTTTCAATTATAGGTGACTCCTAATTCCTCCGGTTTCCGATCTCTGGCACATTTCACATCTTGGCCTAGCCTCCGGACGATAGACGACTATGTTACGATTGCTATAAATCCTTGCTAATAGCTCGACTACAATGCGAACGCTAGTCGTCGTGAATTCGACGATACGCCTTTTCACTGTCCTCGGCCACACGCTCGGGATACCTCAGTACAACCACCAAATTATTTCGCTTTTCATTACATTTTTATCACCTCAATCGACCACGCACTTCATAAAAATATGTTCAATGTCTCTTCTTCCGGACTCACAATACAAAGTAGTTTTATGCGGCTTACATTCGTACGATTAGTCTCATAAAGCTTATCACTATTAGATTGTGTTTATGACTTATCCAGCACGGTCCAGCACCTGTAATAAATTCCGCGAGTCGTGTAGCAGAGCCGGCAGAAAGAAGAATGATTTATTCCAAGTTGCGTCCATAATTGGCACGCATTAATCCCCAATATCTGTGACGTGGAGCAGTCACCTTGTGCGAAGGGCCAATGTTTGTACCTCATCTTTCGCTACATCCCTCCTGCGGTTAACAATAGATTTATGCATATTGTCCAATTGCAACACGATGCCTCTGTTCTTTGCGTTTTATATGAAAGGTCTCGTGTTACACTCGGCATGATGCTTATCTCTGCCTTAGTCCGAACCCTTGATCACGTTGCCCTTAAGACCGCCAAGAATACTTAACCTCTTTGGATCGCTGCTAATCGATGGCCCATTCGGGACTATCATCTAACGGGCGTTTCATCATCATTCCCAGAATTGCTTCACCAATGTCAATTTTTTTGACGACCATATACCCATGTGCTGACTCATCCTCTCTCGCTTAAAATGCATCCATTATTATTCAAATTGTATTTTCTTCGCGGCAAATTTCCATTCGCTATTGTTAATTCTTTTCGTTTTCCAAACCAAACAGGAAAACGAATTTGAATAATTGACAGAGTGACAGTGAGCAGGCCAGGTGATTGTTTCTTGCAGCGAGAAGTTGCGTCAGATGCGGGGATATCTAAACCGTGAAGGATGTCCTTGGTTTATCGGGTTGTGATAACGAGTGCGCAGCTTAAAAACAAAGTAAAACGATAAATAATAATAAGATGACAGAGTGGCATGTCATTATCTTTATCTTTGAACCAAAGTCATTTCAATTTAAAAACAATCTCGTGTAATGGAATAAAGTCGGGCGGCGCTCAACATTACCCTCGTTGACATGAAGACCTTTGAAGCTTGCATCGAGAAGCTTTAGTTGCTTATCAAAGGGTAACAAAGGTAATAAAATCGGGGATGAGAGACGGGTAGTTTTTGTTGTCGGCGTCTGAGATAGAGCAATATGAAAGCACGTTAAAGTCAGCGGTGACAAGCTGTAATTAGTCAATTAAGATCGCTCCATCGGCTTGCAAGAGCAGACGAAACGCACGACTACGAATAAATAATAAAATGTTCGTCGTACCAGAGACAATTAAGGACAAGTGTTACTTACAACTCCTCGGTAATTACTAATGTAGCAAACTTTAATTGTTGAAAAACACCAGCTGCGTGACAAATAATAATAAATATAACCGCGAAATTGCGTAATCGTTCATTATGAACTTGTTAAGACTAAAAATAACGGACGCAAGGAAAGTCTTCATTAGCCGGAGATGAAAAGTATCAGGTTCGGTGTGTCTTTAATTGACGACGGGGAAATCGGTCGCGGTGGTTTGGGGAGTAGGCAACTCATTACTGTTTATCGATTCTGGGATAATTTAAATTGCCGTTTGTCGTTTATCACTGATTTTATAATTGCCACCTGATGATCTATGGCGGCGAACTATGCGACCATTAGCCAGGCCATGGCCGAATTGGATCGCGAGTTCTCGAAGCCGTGAAAATTCCAAGTTCGGGGAAGTTTTTCGCCGATGCAAATTAGAAAGTTCGCAAACCATCGGCGCGGCAAATTAATAAATATTAAAATTTTATTTACAATTCAAAATAAGCATGTTTTAATAGCGCGCCGCTTTTTCGGCATAAATATGAAGTAAGTCGCGCTAATTCGGTGTCGATAAAAAATGTTGCGCCGTCAGGGACAAGTCCTGGCAAAAATCAGCGCCCAAAAACCACCGACTGCTTTGTTATGCACCCCAAGCTAAGCACGCCACTATTTCATTGTGATTTATTTGCACTTCGGTAAAAGAATCGAAAAAACGAATCTGAATCAATCAACCATTACTTTAGATGGAGACCTGCGGAAGATATAGGAGGGAGGTCAAAGAGAGTTCAGTGTCATTTCAAGCCGCAACCTCTCCTCGACCATCTGCATCTCGCCACGTTCTACCGAAGAACGAACGAACGAACTTCTTGCCTCTGGTCTTGTCGAAATCTCACTATTTAACCTGAACGTAAAAGTCGGATGAAGGGAAGCGTCCGCGACCGCGACAGTCTACACAACAGATTATTCACCCTTCTAAAACGCACTTGCTTGGGGCGACATCCCTAAAAATTAAAAGCCACAGATTTGCACTATGCTGTTATAACAAAACTACCCCCCCACCCCCATTCATGTGCCACCCAGCCCTACTTTCCGCGACTATCTGTCCGTGAAGAAGTTGAAAAATCAATAATCATCCCACAAAACCGTGTCATCTTCTCGGTTCTTCTTTATCTAAATCCGTACCGATTTATGGAGTGTTTATGTAAATGGACGTGACGTCACGAGGCACGTGTCAAAAGGTGACAGGTCAAACGAGCCGATAAATACTAACAATAAATACAATACATGCAGTCCGTGGCCGTGTCATTGTTTCAGCAAACTCACGACGCTTTCAAATGCTGATATGCTAAACTCCTCAATCCCATTACCAGACCTAAAACCGAGATTCTCGCCGCTTTTCTTCGCATGGTTCAACACAACTGAAACTATGTACAATCTTTATGGCATTATAAATGATTGATTCGTCGTGTATCGAAGTGGATATGATGAAGCACGTGCAGGTTGTGTACTAGGAAGTACTGTTCAATTTTTATGACAGGACTGCACACAGGTCAGGCGACCAACAAACTTCATTCCTCGTGCCGGCAAAGAAAATTACTGCACACTATCTCAGAATGCTAACAATACAAACAATAGACGTGCTATTCCAGAGAAAATAAAACTGCTTTATGGCGTGTTCATACACAAACTCATTTCACCCCGACGTTTCAAACTATCTGCGCTTCTTTTCCGCTCTTTTCAATTTAGTAATTAACATTTGAGTTGTTTTAAACGCGAGTCGTTAATATACAGGGTGTCGTAGTGAACTGCCGTTGCGTCAAACGACATACCGAGACTTCCATGAAATGACTAAAATAACTTCTCCGCCTCTTTAGTCGTGAATACGGTTACAATAGTCGCAACAAATTTCGAGTGAATGGATAAAGGCCCAGATGTTAGACCCATTTTGCTAAATACACCTTTAAAGGGCAAAACGAGTGCAACGAAGGTGTCAAAAAGTCTCAAAGCAAATAAGTTTGAGAGGCGTGTGCGATCGAGCAAACAAAGCTACCGAGTGATATATTAGACAAACAGATGGTCGTCCTCGTAATAAGAGAAAAATGCGGACTAAGAGTCAAAGTAATCAAATCGGGGAGTTGGAAGAAATATTGTTTTAATAATGGAACTTTCTAAATGAACAATTGAAAGGATTAGAGAAACTTTGCAATCCTTCCTCGGGTCTGAACGTGAAATACTTTATATTAACAAGTTTTAATTGTACGGATTGTCGTTTAAAATTGATGAGGACAAATTTGAATTTGCTTCGGCGCGCGGTGTCGGTGAGTGTGCCCATTAATTCCTCGAGTCGCTATCAAATGCGTCAACTCAGATCGAAAATGTCCCAAGCACGAGACAATCGCAATTAAGCGCGTATTTATAGCGGGATGTCAAACGTAAGAACGGGTCAAGAATTCGAGGACCTATTTTTAAACCCTTGCAATGCTAATGATGGTGATCGGGAGCGTTGATCTCGATTTTCTGGATAACGGAGGCTTTGTTTCAGACGCGTGCGGTTTGAGCGACGTGGCCCACATCGAGTCCATCCAGGAAAAGTCGCAGTGCGCCCTCGAGGAATACTGCAGGACGCAGTATCCAAATCAGCCCACCAGATTCGGCAAACTTCTGCTGCGATTGCCCAGTTTAAGGACAGTGAGTTCTGCGGTCATAGAACAGTTATTTTTCGTCAGGTTGGTTGGGAAAACGCCGATCGAGACCTTGATTAGGGACATGTTACTTTCGGGAAGCTCGTTTTCGTGGCCGTACATGTGATACTTGAAACTGTACTAGGTGTACTAGTCAATGACGTCTTGGTGGCAGTGCGAGTGAGGGACTAGCTGAGATGAGGCAATACTTGCGAATCACATATCAAAGAAGATAAGGTCAACCTGATATCACATTGCCAAAAACCGACTGAGTTAACTCTCGGATCAAATATATGTTCCTTTTTATATAAAGAAAAACGAAGCAGTTTGAAGTGGAATGTAGTAACTTACCACGTATATAAATGTGTATTAGTAATATATTTTATTGGAATTTGTACGATATGTAAATACGTAGGTTTTCTCATGAGAAGCGTTATTGTTTTGATTTTCCAATATAGTCAGTGTTCACAATTGTTTTTTATGGTTTAAGTAGTTGTTTGTTATTAGTTGTTATCATGATTGTTGTTATAACTTTTCACTTTATTTTATATTTATCTTCTCGTAACGCGATAGATGGCCAGTTTTTGTAAAGTATTTACCTAATTCTCGAAAATTCGTACTTAGACTGTCGACTTCCTCACGCTATACCTACCCACCAATTTCTAAACAAAAAATCAAAAATCCGTGGATGTTAAGAGATTAGTTAAGTTTCCACTATTACTTGTGTCATGTTTTAGTCTCAAAATAGCATAGTTTTAGTGCAATTTTACTTTAAAAATGAAATGTTTTACTCACTTATTTATTGATATTTCTTATAAAAAGTTATGTTTATAGTCTTAGATATTGAAACGTGAACTAGAGTATATTTGGCTTTCCCCAAAAGGCCAGTGCCAATATCGATCATTAGTCGATTTAATCATAGAATTTATTCGGGATTTCTTTATGTTTGTAACAAACTGTGTATATATGAATAGAAAAGTAAATAAAATGACTGTATTTATAGAGGAATTGTTTTATTTGGGCGAGGAAATCAAAGAGCGAGGCTTATTTTCGCTTGATTATGCAATCAACTTCGATGGCTCAGGTGCTCGGCGGCGCCGCTAACGATGGCACTTAGCACGAACAGGGCAAAGATAGGACAAAAGAGAAAAGAATTAGCGCCCAGCTGCGGGCGGCCACAAAATGCAAACTTTCCGAGTAATAAACACTTCCTAATTATCCTAAAATACTTGACTCGATATCAGAAATAAGCTCGTTGTGGATGCAAAAGAAAATCGAACGGCGTTGTTGAATAATAAACATGTTTATAAAAGGAAATGAACTTTTTATCTGTTCGACCTTTGACATCCTATACAAAGAGCGGCGCAGTTGATTGACACTTTTCATTTGGTCTTGTTTCGAATTCAAAGCCGAAAAAATCACAGCTCTTGTCAAAATTTTAAACGTCTCCGAGGTTCGAGATGTGAGGCCGATAGTGTGGCACCCCATCTCCGCTTCCCGATTTTTCGAAAAGCAATTAAGGTGAGTTTACACCGGATCCGGCTTGCCGCCATCGATCCTTCGCGAGATGCTATAGCCAACGCACCTGTTGACTTCTAATTAGTTCGCCGATTTCGAACTGTTACCTGATTATCCTGCAAGGGAGGGAATCCTGTCACACAGGATCGTGGGCGTATCTATTGACAGTTTTCTAGTAGCCAATCGGAGCAGGTCAACCGTTACCGTGGTTACCATCTTTGTCCTTACTTGCGATAAGGCAATCTGCTCCTTCTACTTAAATCTCCGGGATCTACGCAAAAACCCGACAACACTCCCGATTATTGCAGATTAATGTCCTTGGAGCGGCCGATATGGGTTGCCTTGCAACCAGACAGTCGGCCATTATTGTAAAATTTACATCATTTCTTGAAAATTTTGTTTGTGCAATGACGTTCCGATAACGCCGCCTTTTACGCAGCGAATAATTAGACAACTGATAACCACGATTTTTAGGCATAAATAGCAAAACATCTCATTTTAATCCGCCAAGCAACCGCCTCAGTTGCATTCATTTTTAATTCTTTTATTGTTTATCAAAATTCCTAAAAAAATTCTGTAAAATTATTAACTTGCAAGGAATTAATTGTACAATTTTTTCATCCAGATTTCAAACATATTTCTTTGAATTTTATTTCAATCTGACATACATTTCGATTTTAGTTGAAAGCTTTTCATCTGACCAACATTTATTGTCCATCGTAATAATAAATTTCAATTTGCTCTACCCATTGTCATCGCTTCAAAAAAACATTAAGACTTTTTCCTGGCTCCATGCAAATTATTTGCAATTAAATGCCTAGAACTAGAAATATTAAAAATAGTTTTATCCATATTACACCAGAGTAACATTATTCCGAAAAGTTGAAAATATAGGTATTTGGAGAAACTTCATCTTTACACACTATTTCAAACGGTGACAAAAAACTGTTGCTTGTTCTAATTTACCTATTTGACATCGAAAACTTGAAATATGTAAAATTATTAACTTGCAAGGATTAAATTGTACAATTGTAATTGTAAAATTTTTTCATCCAGCTTTCAAACATATTTCTTTGAATTTTATTTCAATCTGACATACATTTCGATTTTAGTTGAAAGCTTTTCATCTGACCAACATTTATTATCAATCAACTCGTAATAATAAATTTCAATTTGCTCTACCCAGATGAGCATTGTCAATAGCTTCAAAAAAAAACATTAAGACTTTTTCTTGGCTCCATGCAAATTATTTGCAATTAAATGCCTAGAACTAGAAATATTAAAAATAGTTTTATCCATATTACACCAGAGTAACATTATTCCTAAAAGTTGAAAATATAGGTATTTGGAGAAACTTCGTTTTTACACGACACTATTTCAAACGGTGCCAAAAATTGTTGCTTGTTCTAATTTACTTATTTGACATCGAAAACTTGAAATCTGTAAAATTATTAACTTGCAAGGAATTAATTGTACAATTTTTTCATCCAGATTTCAAACATATTTCTTTGAATTTTATTTCAATCTGACATACATTTTGATTTTAGTTGAAAGCTTTTCATCTGACTAACATTTATTATCAATCAACTCGTAATAATAAATTTCAATTTGCTCTACCCAGATGAGCATTGTCAATCGCTTAAAAAAAAATTAAGACATTTTCCTGGCTCCATGCAAATTATTTGCAATTAAATGCCTAGAACTAGAAATATTAAACATTGTTTTATCCATATTACACCAGAGTAACATTATTCCGAAAAGTTGAAAATATAGGTATTTGGAGAAACTTCGTCTTTACACGACACTATTTCAAACGGTGACAAAAAATTGTTGCTTGTTCTAATTTATCTATTTGACATCGAAAACTTGAAATCTGTAAAATTATTAACTTGCAAGGAATTAATTGTACAATTTTTTCATCCAGATTTCGAACATATTTCTTTGAATTTAATTTCAATCTGACATACATTTTGATTTTAGTTGAAAGCTTTTCATCTGACCAACATTTATTGTCAATAAACTCGTAATAATAAATTTCAATTTGCTCTACCCTGATGAGCATTGTCAATCGCTTAAAAAAAAATTAAGACTTTTTCCTGGCTCCATGCAAATTATTTGCAATTAAATGCCTAGAACTAGAAATATTAAAAACTGTTTTATCCATATTACACCAGAGTAACATTATTCCTAAAAGTTGAAAATATAGGTATTCGGGAGAAACTTCGTCTTTACACGACACAATTTCAAACGGTGACAAAAAATTGTTGCTTGTTCTAATTTATTTATTTGACATCGAAATCTTGAATACGAATTTACAATTTGTCCTCCGATATTTAAATTAGTATTTAAATAGTTTTGTTCAAATTGTGTTACGAAAGAGAGGGAATTGCGGACTGGTGTCAATAATCAGAACAATACATTTATTAGATACAGTTTATTCATAGTCCGTTTAATGTTAATTTAGTGAAGTCACATTTTTAGACTCCAGATTAACAAGACTTGAAAATTGTGTTTTGTATTGTATTAACATTATTCCATCCATCATGTCCCAGAATAACGGACCACTTTTTGGCTGAAAATAGGTCGATTTAGCCCAAGTCAGCTCCAGCTTTCGTTATTTCGTTTCGCCCCTAGAGGGCTTCAAACTCACAGGAAAAACTTCGTTGATATAGCTTGAAAATCACTGGAAAGATGTCGATTGTTTTTGGTACATATTAATTATTCTTTTATGAGTCATGTCAAATAATTTCTTGGTCTGACATTGTCGGCACATATCAAAGGGTATTTTTAATGTATTGCGCCAGTAGGCAAGCAAAAAAGGTAATTTCATTCTAATTTTCCACCTCGAGTAAAATTGTAATCAGATCGATCGTGTTGTAGTAAAAAATAAAATGAAATGCCGAGCTTCAAGTCCACGTGTCGTTTCCAAATAGCCCACCACTATTTAGAAATTTCTAAAAATGCAGTTGAGTGGATTGTTATTATTGAATCGCTGTCGTTATTCTATGATTTTTTTTCTCATAGATCAGCGGCAGTTTTGTGTAGATTTCGGATGACTAGTACAACGACCGATAATGGGAATGTGTTATAAGGGCGGGTGTGGTGTCCGAATTTAATGTACATATTTTGTCATCAAGTGAGTCAGTGAGAGGAATTGTATTTAATTGATGTCGTTTTAGGAACGTCTGTGGTGTCTCAAAGGGCATAGGATGTGCGTGTGTGTAATAAAAGCTGATTAAACAAATCTGAAAATATCTGGAACAAAATGACGTAATGGCTGTGTTGTCGTATCCCCAATCTTTATTAAGAATTGACCTTTGATTGACACCAATAAAGAGTTGTTGAAACAAGCCAAGCTATATACAATACGGTCCTGGCAATGGAACGAGCTGGCGCCCTCGAACCTAATTGAGACAAATCTTAATACAACACAAACAAGAAAATTTAAGTGACGACATACCTACATTTTCATCGATTACTTTAATTATTGTTGAAATTATAAAGGTCAACGGTCGATCAATATGTTTGAGAAAACGTTACATGGGAGAAATTAATGATTCTATCTGATGAACAAACATTAAATGTCACACGCTTGTCCGATTCATTTATAACAAGAATCATTTGTCCGGACAATGTGACAAATTCTTCCAGGTATGTGAAATTTCAAAGAAAAACCATTAGCCGCATCTAACTTCACCCCAATCGGACAATTAGTAAGGTAAGTCAATATTTAGCAAAGGGCCACACAAATTAACGGACATATGGCCCTTCGAATTTCTCATTTCTCCACTTTGGGAAGCTGCAAAACATATTTTAGCCGATAACAAATGACGTCGATGCTGAAACTTAAAATAAACCAATTATACATTATTTCGCACTTCCAAGAACCGATGACGATAACGATAACTCTCGTTTGCCAAAGCGGCTGAATAGTATTCTAATTATCTAATTAAATTTGATGTTCATAGCCAATGTAGCATGGCAAATTGAGATTATTCAGCAACTAACAACAAATTCTCGTAACTACATTCGTATTTTCGAACAAACATGTTGTTACGTTAACTGACCAAAAACAAAAATATTTAACAACAATAACAACATTTATGTAATTTATCAATTGATTGGTGAATGTTGTAAATTTTACTGAGTTCTTACAATACAAATTTAATGTTCTAGCTTGGTGGGGAGCTTCGGTAATAAGAAAAAGTACGACTAGGGAATGATTAATTAAAAAAAAAGCCAAAATTTTCTGATACGGTAAGCACGAAATGAAATTCCTTGAGAATTTCGAATAAAATATGCCCCAGCCATTAAGCCACTTCCAGTGGGGGAGCCGTGGGTAATTTATGTGCAGCAAGAATTTTGCGGAAGTATCTTTTTTATATGAGCACTTGATTGTGGGTTATCAAGATTATATATAAAGAATCGGTTTGTTTGAGGAATACCCTCATCCTCACATACCGTTCCGCTGTAGATTCATAAGGCGTGCTTCATTAAAAGTAATTAGTTCGAGAGATTGATGGTTTACATTTGTACATCACCAGGCGGGTCAGTAAAGGCCAAACCAGAGGTGTCCGTGCGATTTGATCCCCTAATCCTCACCCTCATTACGTACCCTTTTTTAAACAACTTCATCCGACCTGACATTAATTTTCCGATATTAATCGATTAAATTTGTGATGCGTGATTGACTGGAAACTAACTTTCCCGATTTTTTCTTCTCCCGTACACTATTAATCGTAACCTGTCCGACGATAATGTTTCGTTCCTCGTTGCGGCTTTTTTGAAAAGGATCGGCAATTAAAAAGCTCATCTCGACTAACGGTCGGGCAAGAACTAGGTGCGATACATCTCACGACTTTTATTTACCGAACTTAAAACAATTTAACTGAGCCCAAGATGCGGGTCGTTAATTTCGGATCAATCATTACATGGTTTTATCGTTATTAAGGCGACTTTAGAAAGTGAGGTGTTGCCGATTTACTTTTTTAAAAGGGGAATCCTTGCCGAAATTAGAAGTGACAGCCACTTAGTCCGGCTTCAGACGGCGCCGCAAATTGTCACATGTCACACCGACGAATCTTTTCGTTCTACCAATTTATCCGAATTGAAGAAGTGTGTATTTTGCGGTCCCCAAAGCGGGGGACGTTTCGGCGCCTCAAATGCTCACGCGGTATCATAAATGATTCCGCAAGATTGCTGTAACAGAGGAACTCTAACGACTCTACTTAACAACTTATTAGGCTAAGTCCTTAAAATCGCATTAATTATTCAAATTTTAAAAGCAATTTCTATTGGACATGTAATAGAATTTAAAATGGCCCCCGCCGAATTATTATTAATGAGCCGACCCTTGCTGGGGCAAACATTTACATTTATCAAAACCACATACGCAAAATGGTCTTTATCTAAAAAAACTCACGCGAGCAGCTTTTGTCAATTACGCAACGAGACCGAAAATAAACCGTTTTATCAAAGAGTAAATAACCGATAACCAGCAGTTAGCCAAGTTTTTTTATTGTCAAATGAAAAAAATATTTCAGGCATTAGAAAATTCTGCTCGTAGATGCCGCCACGCGACTAGCCGCGCCATCTGTCGCAATAATAAAACACTAGTTCATGCCAACATTTATTCAATAAGTTATACAGATATAACAAAAAACCAAACTAGCGAGTTGCATCAGTTATATTTAATAACTGTAGGTTTATATTTTCGTTCCAAACTGACTGAATTTGCAACAGGAGGTGCGTGTAAATAGGGCGTCATTGTAAACCTTGCTCCGGCCACATCAACTTGATAGACCGCTTCTTTGGAGAGGATATATTCAGCGGTAACAGTTTTACCTCTGGACGACTTGGGCCTGTGAATAAATCCAAGACAGATCAACTTGTCAGCTGAAAAACCGTACCTGTAATAAAATTAGTACGTGATATCGTGTGATTATATTTAGGGGAATTACCCAGCGGATGTGACAGTACCCACGAACTCGTTATTTCGGTACACCGGCTCGCCACCCCACGGCCAAATGTCTTTGTCCGGATCTATATCATTCAAATGGAAGAATACGAGTTGTCTCGTAACTCCGTTTTCTTTCTGCTTTTGTAGAGCCGGTTTTCCTATAAAATCGTCTTGTTTGTCTAGTCTAACACTGTAGGAGTTGCCGGATTCGAAAGGGGTGGTAAAACTGGTCAGTTCTTCGGCCCAGAACGGAATGAAGCGCTCTATTCGCATGAATCGTTGAGTTAAAGTGCCCACATCTCGCGCACCATAATCGTGCCCCACCTAAATTTGTAACCCAATAATACCAGAATGCTTAATTATTTAAAGAATTACGGTCATTAATTTGTAGTAGACGTGAAGAGCGTATTCTGATGGTACATATAAGCAATAGCCTGGCTCCCCAGTGTGAGTAAAGGACATCACCATTACATCTGAAGCATAACCCACGTTTACTTTTTTGTAAGAAAATGGCGCTAATCGCATATCGCTATTAGAGAGTTCGTTGAGCAGGTCGTGTGCTTTTGGGCCAACCACGTTAATCACTGTATACATTGAAGTGACATCATTTAAGACGATTGTCGAGTTTGTTGGTAGCTTTCGATGAATCCACTCAAATATTCGCGTTTGTTGACTGGTGGGCGACACCATAAAATATCTAAAAAACAACCTATCCACAAGTTATCAACTTTAACGCGTTTTTACCTATTATCAGCTTGCCTCACTAGCATGCAATCGTTCTCATAACCGCCCCTTCCGTTCTGCATTCCTGTGTGCACAATGGCCCCCACAGGAATATTAATCTCGTTCGAACACAGCTTTTGTAAGTAATTCACAACTTCTAAACCTTCTGATTTTATTTCGATTTTGGAAAACGAAGACATGTCGATTATTCCGACGCCTTCTCTGCAAGCCAAATACTCCTCTCGCATGAAGTCGAAGAATTTTGGCTTAAAGAAACTTCCAGGCGGCATCGCAGGTTTTGGATCGTCTCCTGTAATATAATCTGTTGTATAGCGTGTGTGATTCGCAGCAGGCCATGTAATCTAACGTTTGTTTTATTTTTTACAGTGTAAACTTTTGACATTTGACAGAAACTGTCGATCAAAAACTTGCTCAGACAACGTCTACCAACGCCTGGAGATGGAATTTGTTAAAAAAAGACATTAAATGTATCTTGGGTAACACGACACAAGAAAACTTAATTACATATTTCTCAATTTCAAGGTAAAACATTTGCTACCAAAGTGATTACATGGACAAATCTGAATATTTTTTTATGCGCATGTTGTATGATACAATGAATCGGTGACGTAATGGCTTAACCAACAAATCGATATGTACAAGTTGTTAGAAGTGACTCACATAGACGGCGCTGAATTTGTACAAGCAGCGCCACCTATCCGAGACTTACTTTTATAAGTTGAATCGAAATAAAGAGCACGCTCGTATGCCATTTTAATTCCAAAAACAGCTCCTCTGGTCTCTAGAACACTGTAAAGAGGAGAGCATCTCAATTTTCTTGCGTACTGATATTCACACTGGAAAGGGTACAGAATAGAATAATGCCTAGAATTATAAAAATAAAGTCGTGTGCGATACATGCGATAATACAACCTCCCAACTACTTCTTTAATGCGTTGTTGCAAATATTGTCGATTGTTGTGCACGTCGAGGAAACGTTGCACATTAAACGGGAGGAGATCCTGAGTGGGGCGACCTTCTATTATCCACTCTGCCACAGCTTTACCGATTCCACCGGCGCCCTAAATTAAATAATTTAAAACAAATAATAAATAAATAGCATTGGTACCTGCAGCGAATTACCGTTCATTCCACAAGCAACGAAATAATTTTTTACTTCAGCTGTCTCACCAAGAGTCCATCTACCATCAGGCGTGAAGTTGTCAGGTGAGTTCACTAGTTCTGGGTTTTTACATGTCGATAATGCAGGTATGCGCTTTACCGCTTTCTCCCACAGAGGCACTAAACGTTCAAACGAACAAATCAGAATAAGGACATTGTATTGCAGTGATGAAAATAACTCACTGAAATGATTGAAGTCCTTTTTTATGTATTTCAGCCACTCTCTGGGAACTTCACTCTCTTCAAACGCCGGTTTCGCTTGTTTTTCAAACCAACCAACCATGAAACCGCCTTCATATTCTCTTGCATAAGTGAATGCGTCATAGTCTCTGATTATTGGAGTCGATTCGTCAATTACTGTAAAATATTAAACTATATATTCCAGCAGGTAAATTTGGTGCTTACATTTTGTTAAACGACCCGTTGTGGCGTAAAAATGTTGGGCAGGGTATGCAGGAATCCTGACTTGTGGTGAACATTGCAGTCCTAGTTCTCTAGCCCACATACCAGCGCAGTTAACAAAATATTCACACTTGATGACGCCTTTAGCAGTTTCCACTCCGTAGACAGTATTATTTTGGGTTAAAACTTTATCAACAGTTGTGTGTTCAAAATATTTGGCACCACCTTCTTGGGCAAGTATTGCTAATGCATCACAGATAGCGCGTGGATTTGCAACGGCGTCTTCAGCTACCCACACTGCACCTTTCAAATCATCAACGCTTAAGTACGGATGTAAGTCTTTTAACTCATTGGGACTGACCAACTCGCAGTGCAATCCTGTTGGTACATTGTATGCCACACGTCTTTTTAAAGCTATCAATCGGTCGTTTGTTTGAGCAAGATTTATACTTCCACATTGCCTCAGTTGAATGTCATAGCCCATGTCTTGTAGCTGCTGGTATAGTTTGATGCTGTACCATATTAAGTTTCTGTCCGCTATTGGTTTGAAAAGTCCCAATGTTCCTGAGCCGAAATGAGAAGTACCACTGCCTATTTTGCCTTGTTCCAACACTATTAAGTCGTTCCAACCATTTTGAACTAAGTGATAGGCAACGGAGTTAGCGACCACTCCAGCGCCGGCGATAACGACGCGGGCTTGCGTCGGGGGTAAATTTGAGTAACTTCTTAAGCATCCCAAAGCGTTTATCACATTTTTTTGACGATTTTTTAAAATACCGGTACTGGCTCTTGTTCCGGTTATTAATGACATTGCTTGCAAAGTATTAATAATTTGTCATTGTTTAAAATATTTTGATAAACTACGTTGCTAAACTAAAGCCTATCATCTTATTTGGTTATTTTTGGATAAATAATAAATATACAAAACCCTAACCACACATTTTTTATGACAGTCAGTGACAGTTTTGACAGGACTTTTTCCAGAGACTCTAAAAAGTTTACCCAGTATTTGCATGAACCAGTTGAGGTTGGAAACTAACTTTTGTTTTGTTTTGTTTTTGTACTTTGTGCAATTTCACCACCACGTGGCATGTCAAAAAGGAGCAAAAGTAATAAGCATTATATTCGTAAACCAACACATCAAATTGCGTTCTAGTAACATAATATATTTTTTAAATTTTAATCCACGAAAATTGGCTGGCAAAAAAATAGAAAAAAATAAAATGCCTAATATTTTAAACAGATGATTTAAAAATAAATTATTTATATTATTATATATATTTTTTGAATATCCATTATGGTGTCTGTCAGAACACGGTCGAACGTGAAAAAATTTGCAATATTTTTCCATAATTTTTCAAAATTAATAAGAAATCTCGGCATAAAAATTGCCAGGTAGAAGCCATGGAAGGTAGGTGCCATATCTTCTTAATCTGATTGATTCATTTATGTATGTGCAAAGAAGTTGATGACATGCTGTTGAAATATTTCATTGATTTCTCAAAATTAACAATTTCTATTGACACAAAAATCTCGCTCGTTAAATTTTTCCATACTTCAATAAAACATACTGATTCACTCGAGGTGATAAAACGCTATTTTAACTACCTGCACGGACCGGAAGTTATCTAATCAGTATTTAGATTTTGGGCGACGAATGGCATTATTAGTTTAGTCGTCGAAGGTGACGGTCGACACTTTAACTCTGTCTCACCTTCTTTTAGTGTTTTGTGTTGCGATAAAGAAGGTGTGCAAGGCATCACTTATGAATTAGTAACAGTTAACGAATGTTTTATATTTAAAATGAACAAACGTCGTTTCATAATATGTCGGTGAGATTTTGCAAAACTATTTTAAATTACACATGATGGAATCAGACTTGCTCTTTCAATTGTTAGAAAGTCATTTTCGTATTTCATTTCAATCAAACAATGAACGCGAGAAACTCGAAAGTTTTTCAATATTTTTCCATCATTTTTCCAAGTTAATAACAAATCTCGACATAAAAAACATTACAAGTAGACGCGTGGAAGGTAGGTGCCATATCATCTTTAACTGATTGATTCATTTATGTAAGTGCAAAGAAAATATTTCATTGATTTCTCAAAATTAACAATTTCTATTGACACCAAAATTTCGCTCGTTAAATTTTTCTATTCTTCAATAAAAGATACTGACCCACTCGTGACGCAAAAAACGCCATTTAGACTATCTACACGGACCGGAAGTTATGTAATAAGTATTAAGATTTTGGGCGAAATTTGGCATTATTTGTTTAGCCGTCGAAGGTGACAGTGACAGGTGACTCTCTTCTCAGTGTCTTTTAGTGTTTCGTGTGCAAACCATCACAGATAAATTAGTAACACTTAACGAACGCGTACAAAAGTTTATATTTAAAATGAACAAACGCCTTTTCGAGATACATAGTTAATAACACGCGGCCAATAATCTTTATCTGTGGATGAAAAGGTTGGAACTAATTCGATAACTTTATTATAGGGAGCGACAGAAAAAATTGCTCGGACACGTTAATTTTAAATTTTAAATGCGTTAATTCTGACATAAAAATTTGCTTTGTTATGTTATTTCTTTCAAGGCCATGACGTCAATTCAATTTTTTTTTAAATGGCAACCCTAATTTTTTGTTGCGTTATTTTAAAGGGCATGTTTTTTTGCATATGAAACGACAAAATCTGTAATGTGTTACATAACAATATTTTTGAGAAAAAAATTATTTTTTTGTTTGTTATTTCGTAATTTAATGATTTTAACAATAGCATATTTATTTAAATAACATGTAAAATTTACAAAATAATCAGATTAAATGTTCAAACTGCCTCTCTTCTTCAAGTGGACAATGATTAAGACGATGTTGAAATTATTTTATGACATTATTTAAAATTTGTGAGGTGATTAGCAAAATTTCCTGAGTAATTCTAATTTTTAACGTTTAATTTTTTCTCAAAAATATTGTTATGTAACCTATTACACATTTTATTGTTTAATATGCAAAAAAATATGCTCTTTAAAATAACGCAATAAAAAATAAAGGTTGCTATTTTTAACTTTTCATTTTTTCTCAAAAATATTGTTATGTAACCTATTACACATTTTATTGTTTTATATGCAAAAAAACATGCTCTTTAAAATAACGCAATAAAAAATAAAGGTTGCTATTTAAAAAAATTGAAATGACGTCATAATCTTGAGAGAGATGACATAACAAAGCAAATTATTATGTCAGAATTAGCGCATTTAAAATTAAAAATTCATGTGTCTAAGCGATTTTTTCTGTCGCTTTTTATAAAAAAGTTATCGAATTAGTTCCAACCTTTTGATCCAGACTGTATGTGCAAATAAGTTGATGATATGTCGATAACTTTTTACCAAACTATTTTTTTAAATTTCAATGATGGAATCACACTTGCTCTTTGAATTATTAGAAAGTCCTTTTCGTATTTCATTTCAAACAAAACAGCTCGATCATTTTTCATGTTTTTACATAATTTAAAAAATTTCATACTTCAGTCAAATAACAAACGCTTACAACTCGAATATTTTTCATAATTTCACATTCATTATTTAAAATTAATAACAAATTTCAACATAAAAAACTAATTATTTGAAAGCAAATTTCATATTTCAGTCAATTAATGATCGCGCGCAAGTGTTTATTGAAATTTTGCATTCATTTCTCAAAATTAACAATTTATACTGACACAAAAAACTCACCGGTTAAATTTTTCCATTCTTCAATAAAAGATACTGGCCCACTCGAGGCGCAAAAAACGCCAATTAGGCTACCTGCACGGACCGGAAGTTATCCAATAAGTATTTAGATTTTGGGCGAAATTTGGCAGTATTTGTTTAGCTGTCGAAGGTGACGGTCGACACTTTAACTCTGTCTCACTGCCTTTTAGTGTTTTGTATTGCGATAAAGAACGTGAGCAAGACTTCACTTATGAATTAGTAACAGTTAACAAACGCGTAAAATATTTTTTATTTAAAATGAACAAACGCCGTTTCATAATATGTCGATGAGATTTTGCAAAACTATTTGAAATTACACATGATGGAATCAGTCTTGCTCTTTCAATTTTTAGAGAGCCATGTTCGTATTTAATTTCAATCAATCAATGAACGCGAACAATTCGAAAGTTTTTCAATATTTTTCCATCATTTTTTAAAGTTAATAACAAATCTCGACATAAAAAAAGAAAAAGTTCAGGAGAAGCCATAAAACGTAAGAGCGCCATTTATCTGATTTATTTATTATGTATGTGCGGATAAGAAGATGAAAATATGTCGATGAGATTTTGCAAAACTATTTTAAATTACACATGATGGAATGAGTCTTGCTCTCTCATTTGTTAGAGAGTCATTTTCATATTTTATTTCAATCAAACAATAAGGGCGAACCACTCGAAAGTTTTTCAATATTTTTCCATCATTTTTCAAAGTAAAGTTAATAACAAATCTCGACATAAAAAAAGAATAATTTCAGGAGAAGCCATAAAAGGTAGGAGCGCCATTTATCTGATTTATTTATTTATGTATGTGCGGATAAGAAGATGAAAATATGTCGATGAGATTTTGCAAAACTATTTTAAATTACACATGATGGAATCAGTCTTGCTCTCTCATTTGTTAGAGAGTCATTTTCATATTTTATTTCAATCAAACAATGAACACGAACAACTCGAAAGTTTTTCATTATTTTTCCATCATTTTTCAAAGTAAATTTAATAACAAATCTCGACATAAAAAAAGAATAATTTCAGGAGAAGCCATAAAAGGTAGGAGCGCCATTTATCTGATTTATTTATTTATGTATGTGTGGATAAGAAGATGAAAATATGTCGATGAGATTTTGCAAAACTATTTTAAATTACACATGATGGAATCAGTCTTGCTCTCTCATTTGTTAGAGAGTCATTTTCATATTTTATTTCAAACAATGAACACGAACAACTCGAAAGTTTTTCAATATTTTTCCATCATTTTTCAAAGTAAAGTTAATAACAAATCTCGACATAAAAAAAGAATAATTTCAGGAGAAGCCATAAAAGGTAGGAGCGCCATTTATCTGATTTATTTATTTATGTATGTGCGGATAAGAAGATGAAAATATGTCGATGAGATTTTGCAAAACTATTTTAAATTACACATGATGGAATCAGTCTTGCTCTCTCATTTGTTAGAGAGTCATTTTCATATTTTATTTCAAACAATGAACACGAACAACTCGAAAGTTTTTCAATATTTTTCCATCATTTTTCAAAGTAAAGTTAATAACAAATCTCGACATAAAAAAAGAATAATTTCAGGAGAAGCCATAAAAGGTAGGAGCGCCATTTATCTGATTTATTTATTTATGTATGTGCGGATAAGAAGATGAAAATATGTCGATGAGATTTTGCAAAACTATTTTAAATTACACATGATGGAATCAGTCTTGCTCTCTCATTTGTTAGAGAGTCATTTTCATATTTTATTTCAATCAAACAATAAAGGCGAACCACTCGAAAGTTTTTCAATATTTTTCCATCATTTTTCAAAGTAAAGTTAATAACAAATCTCGACATAAAAAAAGAATAATTTCAGGAGAAACCATAAAAGGTAGGAGCGCCATTTATCTGATTTATTTATTTATGTATGTGCGGATAAGAAGATGAAAATATGTCGATGAGATTTTGCAAAACTATTTTAAATTACACATGATGGAATCAGTCTTGCTCTCTCATTTGTTAGAGAGTCATTTTCATATTTTATTTCAATCAAACAATAAAGGCGAACCACTCGAAAGTTTTTCAATATTTTTCCATCATTTTTCAAAGTAAAGTTAATAACAAATCTCGACATAAAAAAAGAATAATTTCAGGAGAAGCCATAAAAGGTAGGAGCGCCATTTATCTGATTTATTTATTTATGTATGTGCGGATAAGAAGATGAAAATATGTCGATGAGATTTTGCAAAACTATTTTAAATTACACATGATGGAATGAGTCTTGCTCTCTCATTTGTTAGAGAGTCATTTTCATATTTTATTTCAATCAAACAATAAAGGCGAACCACTCGAAAGTTTTTCAATATTTTTCCATCATTTTTCAAAGTTAATAACAAATCTCGACATAAAAAAAGAATAATTTCAGGAGAAGCCATAAAAGGTAGGAGCGCCATTTATCTGATTTATTTATTTATGTATGTGCGGATAAGAAGATGAAAATATGTCGATGAGATTTTGCAAAACTATTTTAAATTACACATGATGGAATCAGTCTTGCTCTCTCATTTGTTAGAGAGTCATTTTCATATTTTATTTCAATCAAACAATAAAGGCGAACCACTCGAAAGTTTTTCATTATTTTTCCATCATTTTTCAAAGTAAATTTAATAACAAATCTCGACATAAAAAAAGAATAATTTCAGGAGAAGCCATAAAAGGTAGGAGCGCCATTTATCTGATTTATTTATTTATGTATGTGCGGATAAGAAGATGAAAATCTGTCGATGAGATTTTGCAAAACTATTTTAAATTACACATGATGGAATCAGTCTTGCTCTCTCATTTGTTAGAGAGTCATTTTCATATTTTATTTCAATCAAACAATGAACACGAACAACTCGAAAGTTTTTCAATATTTTTCCATCATTTTTCAAAGTAAAGTTAATAACAAATCTCGACATAAAAAAAGAATAATTTCAGGAGAAGCCATAAAAGGTAGGAGCGCCATTTATCTGATTTATTTATTTATGTATGTGCGGATAAGAAGATGAAAATATGTCGATGAGATTTTGCAAAACTATTTTAAATTACACATGATGGAATCAGTCTTGCTCTCTCATTTGTTAGAGAGTCATTTTCATATTTTATTTCAATCAAACAATAAAGGCGAACCACTCGAAAGTTTTTCATTATTTTTCCATCATTTTTCAAAGTAAATTTAATAACAAATCTCGACATAAAAAAAGAATAATTTCAGGAGAAGCCATAAAAGGTAGGAGCGCCATTTATCTGATTTATTTATTTATGTATGTGCGGATAAGAAGATGAAAATCTGTCGATGAGATTTTGCAAAACTATTTTAAATTACACATGATGGAATCAGTCTTGCTCTCTCATTTGTTAGAGAGTCATTTTCATATTTTATTTCAATCAAACAATGAACACGAACAACTCGAAAGTTTTTCAATATTTTTCCATCATTTTTCAAAGTAAAGTTAATAACAAATCTCGACATAAAAAAAGAATAATTTCAGGAGAAGCCATAAAAGGTAGGAGCGCCATTTATCTGATTTATTTATTTATGTATGTGCGGATAAGAAGATGAAAATATGTCGATGAGATTTTGCAAAACTATTTTAAATTACACATGATGGAATCAGTCTTGCTCTCTCATTTGTTAGAGAGTCATTTTCATATTTTATTTCAATCAAACAATGAACACGAACAACTCGAAAGTTTTTCAATATTTTTCCATCATTTATCAAAGTAAAGTTAATAACAAATCTCGACATAAAAAAAGAATAATTTCAGGAGAAGCCATAAAAGGTAGGAGCGCCATTTATCTGATTTATTTATTTATGTATGTGCGGATAAGAAGATGAAAATATGTCGATGAGATTTTGCAAAACTATTTTAAATTACACATGATGGAATCAGTCTTGCTCTCTCATTTGTTAGAGAGTCATTTTCATATTTTATTTCAATCAAACAATGAACACGAACAACTCGAAAGTTTTTCAATATTTTTCCATCATTTATCAAAGTAAAGTTAATAACAAATCTCGACATAAAAAAAGAATAATTTCAGGAGAAGCCATAAAAGGTAGGAGCGCCATTTATCTGATTTATTTATTTATGTATGTGCGGATAAGAAGATGAAAATATGTCGATGAGATTTTGCAAAACTATTTTAAATTACACATGATGGAATCAGTCTTGCTCTCTCATTTGTTAGAGAGTCATTTTCATATTTTATTTCAATCAAACAATAAAGGCGAACCACTCGAAAGTTTTTCAATATTTTTCCATCATTTTTCAAAGTTAATAACAAATCTCGACATAAAAAAAGAATAATTTCAGGAGAAGCCATAAAAGGTAGGAGCGCCATTTATCTGATTTATTTATTTATGTATGTGCGGATAAGAAGATGAAAATATGTCGATGAGATTTTGCAAAACTATTTTAAATTACACATGATGGAATCAGTCTTGCTCTCTCATTTGTTAGAGAGTCATTTTCATATTTTATTTCAATCAAACAATAAAGGCGAACCACTCGAAAGTTTTTCATTATTTTTCCATCATTTTTCAAAGTAAATTTAATAACAAATCTCGACATAAAAAAAGAATAATTTCAGGAGAAGCCATAAAAGGTAGGAGCGCCATTTATCTGATTTATTTATTTATGTATGTGCGGATAAGAAGATGAAAATATGTCGATGAGATTTTGCAAAACTATTTTAAATTACACATGATGGAATCAGTCTTGCTCTCTCATTTGTTAGAGAGTCATTTTCATATTTTATTTCAATCAAACAATAAAGGCGAACCACTCGAAAGTTTTTCAATATTTTTCCATCATTTTTCAAAGTTAATAACAAATTTCGACATAAAAAAAGAATAATTTCAGGAGAAGCCATAAAAGGTAGGAGCGCCATTTATCTGATTTATTTATTTATGTATGTGCGGATAAGAAGATGAAAATCTGTCGATGAGATTTTGCAAAACTATTTTAAATTACACATGATGGAATCAGTCTTGCTCTCTCATTTGTTAGAGAGTCATTTTCATATTTTATTTCAATCAAACAATAAAGGCGAACCACTCGAAAGTTTTTCAATATTTTTCCATCATTTTTCAAAGTTAATAACAAATCTCGACATAAAAAAAGAATAATTTCAGGAGAAGCCATAAAAGGTAGGAGCGCCATTTATCTGATTTATTTATTTATGTATGTGCGGATAAGAAGATGAAAATATGTCGATGAGATTTTGCAAAACTATTTTAAATTACACATGATGGAATCAGTCTTGCTCTCTCATTTGTTAGAGAGTCATTTTCATATTTTATTTCAATCAAACAATAAAGGCGAACCACTCGAAAGTTTTTCAATATTTTTCCATCATTTTTCAAAGTTAATAACAAATCTCGACATAAAAAAAGAATAATTTCAGGAGAAGCCATAAAAGGTAGGAGCGCCATTTATCTGATTTATTTATTTATGTATGTGCGGATAAGAAGATGAAAATATGTCGATGAGATTTTGCAAAACTATTTTAAATTACACATGATGGAATCAGTCTTGCTCTCTCATTTGTTAGAGAGTCATTTTCATATTTTATTTCAATCAAACAATAAAGGCGAACCACTCGAAAGTTTTTCATTATTTTTCCATCATTTTTCAAAGTAAATTTAATAACAAATCTCGACATAAAAAAAGAATAATTTCAGGAGAAGCCATAAAAGGTAGGAGCGCCATTTATCTGATTTATTTATTTATGTATGTGCGGATAAGAAGATGAAAATCTGTCGATGAGATTTTGCAAAACTATTTTAAATTACACATGATGGAATCAGTCTTGCTCTCTCATTTGTTAGAGAGTCATTTTCATATTTTATTTCAATCAAACAATAAAGGCGAACCACTCGAAAGTTTTTCATTATTTTTCCATCATTTTTCAAAGTAAATTTAATAACAAATCTCGACATAAAAAAAGAATAATTTCAGGAGAAGCCATAAAAGGTAGGAGCGCCATTTATCTGATTTATTTATTTATGTATGTGCGGATAAGAAGATGAAAATCTGTCGATGAGATTTTGCAAAACTATTTTAAATTACACATGATGGAATCAGTCTTGCTCTCTCATTTGTTAGAGAGTCATTTTCATATTTTATTTCAATCAAACAATGAACACGAACAACTCGAAAGTTTTTCAATATTTTTCCATCATTTTTCAAAGTAAAGTTAATAACAAATCTCGACATAAAAAAAGAATAATTTCAGGAGAAGCCATAAAAGGTAGGAGCGCCATTTATCTGATTTATTTATTTATGTATGTGCGGATAAGAAGATGAAAATATGTCGATGAGATTTTGCAAAACTATTTTAAATTACACATGATGGAATCAGTCTTGCTCTCTCATTTGTTAGAGAGTCATTTTCATATTTTATTTCAATCAAACAATGAACACGAACAACTCGAAAGTTTTTCAATATTTTTCCATCATTTATCAAAGTAAAGTTAATAACAAATCTCGACATAAAAAAAGAATAATTTCAGGAGAAGCCATAAAAGGTAGGAGCGCCATTTATCTGATTTATTTATTTATGTATGTGCGGATAAGAAGATGAAAATATGTCGATGAGATTTTGCAAAACTATTTTAAATTACACATGATGGAATCAGTCTTGCTCTCTCATTTGTTAGAGAGTCATTTTCATATTTTATTTCAATCAAACAATAAAGGCGAACCACTCGAAAGTTTTTCAATATTTTTCCATCATTTTTCAAAGTAAAGTTAATAACAAATCTCGACATAAAAAAAGAATAATTTCAGGAGAAGCCATAAAAGGTAGGAGCGCCATTTATCTGATTTATTTATTTATGTATGTGCGGATAAGAAGATGAAAATATGTCGATGAGATTTTGCAAAACTATTTTAAATTACACATGATGGAATCAGTCTTGCTCTCTCATTTGTTAGAGAGTCATTTTCATATTTTATTTCAATCAAACAATGAACACGAACAACTCGAAAGTTTTTCAATATTTTTCCATCATTTTTCAAAGTAAAGTTAATAACAAATCTCGACATAAAAAAAGAATAATTTCAGGAGAAGCCATAAAAGGTAGGAGCGCCATTTATCTGATTTATTTATTTATGTATGTGCGGATAAGAAGATGAAAATATGTCGATGAGATTTTGCAAAACTATTTTAAATTACACATGATGGAATCAGTCTTGCTCTCTCATTTGTTAGAGAGTCATTTTCATATTTTATTTCAATCAAACAATAAAGGCGAACCACTCGAAAGTTTTTCAATATTTTTCCATCATTTTTCAAAGTAAAGTTAATAACAAATCTCGACATAAAAAAAGAATAATTTCAGGAGAAGCCATAAAAGGTAGGAGCGCCATTTATCTGATTTATTTATTTATGTATGTGCGGATAAGAAGATGAAAATATGTCGATGAGATTTTGCAAAACTATTTTAAATTACACATGATGGAATCAGTCTTGCTCTCTCATTTGTTAGAGAGTCATTTTCATATTTTATTTCAATCAAACAATGAACACGAACAACTCGAAAGTTTTTCAATATTTTTCCATCATTTTTCAAAGTAAAGTTAATAACAAATCTCGACATAAAAAAAGAATAATTTCAGGAGAAGCCATAAAAGGTAGGAGCGCCATTTATCTGATTTATTTATTTATGTATGTGCGGATAAGAAGATGAAAATATGTCGATGAGATTTTGCAAAACTATTTTAAATTACACATGATGGAATCAGTCTTGCTCTCTCATTTGTTAGAGAGTCATTTTCATATTTTATTTCAATCAAACAATAAAGGCGAACCACTCGAAAGTTTTTCAATATTTTTCCATCATTTTTCAAAGTAAAGTTAATAACAAATCTCGACATAAAAAAAGAATAATTTCAGGAGACGCCATAAAAGGTAGGAGCGCCATTTATCTGATTTATTTATTTATGTATGTGCGGATAAGAAGATGAAAATATGTCGATGAGATTTTGCAAAACTATTTTAAATTACACATGATGGAATCAGTCTTGCTCTCTCATTTGTTAGAGAGTCATTTTCATATTTTATTTCAATCAAACAATAAAGGCGAACCACTCGAAAGTTTTTCAATATTTTTCCATCATTTTTCAAAGTAAAGTTAATAACAAATCTCGACATAAAAAAAGAATAATTTCAGGAGAAGCCATAAAAGGTAGGAGCGCCATTTATCTGATTTATTTATTTATGTATGTGCGGATAAGAAGATGAAAATATGTCGATGAGATTTTGCAAAACTATTTTAAATTACACATGATGGAATCAGTCTTGCTCTCTCATTTGTTAGAGAGTCATTTTCATATTTTCTTTCAATCAAACAATGAACACGAACAACTCGAAAGTTTTTCAATATTTTTCCATCATTTTTCAAAGTAAAGTTAATAACAAATCTCGACATAAAAAAAGAATAATTTCAGGAGAAGCCATAAAAGGTAGGAGCGCCATTTATCTGATTTATTTATTTATGTATGTGCGGATAAGAAGATGAAAATATGTCGATGAGATTTTGCAAAACTATTTTAAATTACACATGATGGAATCAGTCTTGCTCTCTCATTTGTTAGAGAGTCATTTTCATATTTTATTTCAATCAAACAATGAACACGAACAACTCGAAAGTTTTTCAATATTTTTCCATCATTTTTCAAAGTAAAGTTAATAACAAATCTCGACATAAAAAAAGAATAATTTCAGGAGAAGCCATAAAAGGTAGGAGCGCCATTTATCTGATTTATTTATTTATGTATGTGCGGATAAGAAGATGAAAATATGTCGATGAGATTTTGCAAAACTATTTTAAATTACACATGATGGAATCAGTCTTGCTCTCTCATTTGTTAGAGAGTCATTTTCATATTTTATTTCAATCAAACAATAAAGGCGAACCACTCGAAAGTTTTTCAATATTTTTCCATCATTTTTCAAAGTAAAGTTAATAACAAATCTCGACATAAAAAAAGAATAATTTCAGGAGAAGCCATAAAAGGTAGGAGCGCCATTTATCGGATTTATTTATTTATGTATGTGCGGATAAGAAGATGAAAATATGTCGATGAGATTTTGCAAAACTATTTTAAATTACACATGATGGAATCAGTCTTGCTCTCTCATTTGTTAGAGAGTCATTTTCATATTTTATTTCAATCAAACAATGAACACGAACAACTCGAAAGTTTTTCAATATTTTTCCATCATTTTTCAATGTAAAGTTAATAACAAATCTCGACATAAAAAAAGAATAATTTCAGGAGAAGCCATAAAAGGTAGGAGCGCCATTTATCTGATTTATTTATTTATGTATGTGCGGATAAGAAGATGAAAATATGTCGATGAGATTTTGCAAAACTATTTTAAATTACACATGATGGAATCAGTCTTGCTCTCTCATTTGTTAGAGAGTCATTTTCATATTTTATTTCAATCAAACAATGAACACGAACAACTCGAAAGTTTTTCAATATTTTTCCATCATTTTTCAAAGTAAAGTTAATAACAAATCTCGACATAAAAAAAGAATAATTTCAGGAGAAGCCATAAAAGGTAGGAGCGCCATTTATCTGATTTATTTATTTATGTATGTGCGGATAAGAAGATGAAAATATGTCGATGAGATTTTGCAAAACTATTTTAAATTACACATGATGGAATCAGTCTTGCTCTCTCATTTGTTAGAGAGTCATTTTCATATTTTATTTCAATCAAACAATGAACACGAACAACTCGAAAGTTTTTCAATATTTTTCCATCATTTTTCAAAGTAAAGTTAATAACAAATCTCGACATAAAAAAAGAATAATTTCAGGAGAAGCCATAAAAGGTAGGAGCGCCATTTATCTGATTTATTTATTTATGTATGTGCGGATAAGAAGATGAAAATATGTCGATGAGATTTTGCAAAACTATTTTAAATTACACATGATGGAATCAGTCTTGCTCTCTCATTTGTTAGAGAGTCATTTTCATATTTTATTTCAATCAAACAATAAAGGCGAACAACTCGAAAGTTTTTCAATATTTTTCCATCATTTTTCAAAGTAACGTTAATAACAAATCTCGACATAAAAAAAGAATAATTTCAGGAGAAGCCATAAAAGGTAGGAGCGCCATTTATCTGATTTATTTATTTATGTATGTGCGGATAAGAAGATGAAAATATGTCGATGAGATTTTGCAAAACTATTTTAAATTACACATGATGGAATCAGTCTTGCTCTCTCATTTGTTAGAGAGTCATTTTCATATTTTATTTCAATCAAACAATAAAGGCGAACCACTCGAAAGTTTTTCAATATTTTTCCATCATTTTTCAAAGTAAAGTTAATAACAAATCTCGACATAAAAAAAGAATAATTCCAGGAAAAGCCATAAAAGGTAGGAGCGCCATTTATCTGATTTATTTATTTATGTATGTGTGGATAAGAAGATGAAAATATGTCGATGAGATTTTGCAAAACTATTTTAAATTACACATGATGGAATCAGTCTTGCTCTCTCATTTGTTAGAGAGTCATTTTCATATTTTATTTCAATCAAACAATAAAGGCGAACAACTCGAAAGTTTTTCAATATTTTTCCATCATTTTTCAAAGTAACGTTAATAACAAATCTCGACATAAAAAAAGAATAATTTCAGGAGAAGCCATAAAAGGTAGGAGCGCCATTTATCTGATTTATTTATTTATGTATGTGCGGATAAGAAGATGAAAATATGTCGATGAGATTTTGCAAAACTATTTTAAATTACACATGATGGAATCAGTCTTGCTCTCTCATTTGTTAGAGAGTCATTTTCATATTTTATTTCAATCAAACAATAAAGGCGAACCACTCGAAAGTTTTTCAATATTTTTCCATCATTTTTCAAAGTAAAGTTAATAACAAATCTCGACATAAAAAAAGAATAATTTCAGGAAAAGCCATAAAAGGTAGGAGCGCCATTTATCTGATTTATTTATTTATGTATGTGTGGATAAGAAGATGAAAATATGTCGATGAGATTTTGCAAAACTATTTTAAATTACACATGATGGAATCAGTCTTGCTCTCTCATTTGTTAGAGAGTCATTTTCATATTTTATTTCAATCAAACAATAAAGGCGAACAACTCGAAAGTTTTTCAATATTTTTCCATCATTTTTCAAAGTAAAGTTAATAACAAATCTCGACATAAAAAAAGAATAATTCCAGGAAAAGCCATAAAAGGTAGGAGCGCCATTTATCTGATTTATTTATTTATGTATGTGTGGATAAGAAGATGAAAATATGTCGATGAGATTTTGCAAAACTATTTTAAATTACACATGATGGAATCAGTCTTGCTCTCTCATTTGTTAGAGAGTCATTTTCATATTTTATTTCAATCAAACAATAAAGGCGAACCACTCGAAAGTTTTTCAATATTTTTCCATCATTTTTCAAAGTAAAGTTAATAACAAATCTCGACATAAAAAAAGAATAATTCCAGGAAAAGCCATAAAAGGTAGGAGCGCCATTTATCTGATTTATTTATTTATGTATGTGTGGATAAGAAGATGAAAATATGTCGATGAGATTTTGCAAAACTATTTTAAATTACACATGATGGAATCAGTCTTGCTCTC
The DNA here is from genome assembly GCA_964023215.1 of Eledona agricola. Taxonomy (NCBI): domain Eukaryota; kingdom Metazoa; phylum Arthropoda; class Insecta; order Coleoptera; family Tenebrionidae; genus Eledona; species Eledona agricola. The sequence goes on along the minus strand of OZ026862.1, from coordinate 16,255,787 downwards.
TCATTTGTTAGAGAGTCATTTTCATATTTTATTTCAATCAAACAATAAAGGCGAACAACTCGAAAGTTTTTCAATATTTTTCCATCATTTTTCAAAGTAACGTTAATAACAAATCTCGACATAAAAAAAGAATAATTTCAGGAGAAGCCATAAAAGGTAGGAGCGCCATTTATCTGATTTATTTATTTATGTATGTGCGGATAAGAAGATGAAAATATGTCGATGAGATTTTGCAAAACTATTTTAAATTACACATGATGGAATCAGTCTTGCTCTCTCATTTGTTAGAGAGTCATTTTCATATTTTATTTCAATCAAACAATGAACACGAACAACTCGAAAGTTTTTCAATATTTTTCCATCATTTTTCAAAGTAAAGTTAATAACAAATCTCGACATAAAAAAAGAATAATTTCAGGAGAAGCCATAAAAGGTAGGAGCGCCATTTATCTGATTTATTTATTTATGTATGTGCGGATAAGAAGATGAAAATATGTCGATGAGATTTTGCAAAACTATTTTAAATTACACATGATGGAATCAGTCTTGCTCTCTCATTTGTTAGAGAGTCATTTTCATATTTTATTTCAATCAAACAATAAAGGCGAACCACTCGAAAGTTTTTCAATATTTTTCCATCATTTTTCAAAGTAAAGTTAATAACAAATCTCGACATAAAAAAAGAATAATTTCAGGAGAAGCCATAAAAGGTAGGAGCGCCATTTATCTGATTTATTTATTTATGTATGTGCGGATAAGAAGATGAAAATATGTCGATGAGATTTTGCAAAACTATTTTAAATTACACATGATCGAATCAGTCTTGCTCTCTCATTTGTTAGAGAGTCATTTTCATATTTTATTTCAATCAAACAATAAAGGCGAACCACTCGAAAGTTTTTCAATATTTTTCCATCATTTTTCAAAGTAAAGTTAATAACAAATCTCGACATAAAAAAAGAATAATTTCAGGAGAAGCCATAAAAGGTAGAAGCGCCATTTATCTGATTTATTTATTTATGTATGTGCGGATAAGAAGATGAAAATATGTCGATGAGATTTTGCAAAACTATTTTAAATTACACATGATGGAATGAGTCTTGCTCTCTCATTTGTTAGAGAGTCATTTTCATATTTTATTTCAATCAAACAATAAAGGCGAACCACTCGAAAGTTTTTCAATATTTTTCCATCCTTTTTCAAAGTAAAGTTAATAACAAATCTCGACATAAAAAAAGAATAATTTCAGGAGAAGCCATAAAAGGTAGGAGCGCCATTTATCTGATTTATTTATTTATGTATGTGCGGATAAGAAGATGAAAATATGTCGATGAGATTTTGCAAAACTATTTTAAATTACACATGATGGAATCACGCTTGCTCTCTCATTTGTTAGAGAGTCATTTTCATATTTTCTTTCAATCAAACAATAAAGGCAAACCACTCGAAAGTTTTTCAATATTTTTCCATCATTTTTCAAAGTAACGTTAATAACAAATCTCGACATAAAAAAAGAATAATTTCAGGAGAAGCCATAAAAGGTAGGAGCGCCATTTATCTGATTTATTTATTTATGTATGTGCGGATAAGAAGATGAAAATATGTCGATGAGATTTTGCAAAACTATTTTAAATTACACATGATGGAATCAGTCTTGCTCTCTCATTTGTTAGAGAGTCATTTTCATATTTTATTTCAATCAAACAATAAAGGCGAACCACTCGAAAGTTTTTCAATATTTTTCCATCATTTTTCAAAGTAAAGTTAATAACAAATCTCGACATAAAAAAAGAATAATTTCAGGAGAAGCCATAAAAGGTAGGAGCGCCATTTATCTGATTTATTTATTTATGTATGTGTGGATAAGAAGATGAAAATATGTCGATGAGATTTTGCAAAACTATTTTAAATTACACATGATGGAATCAGTCTTGCTCTCTCATTTGTTAGAGAGTCATTTTCATATTTTATTTCAATCAAACAATGAACACGTACAACTCGAAAGTTTTTCAATATTTTTCCATCATTTTTCAAAGTAAAGTTAATAACAAATCTCGACATAAAAAAAGAATAATTTCAGGAGAAGCCATAAAAGGTAGGAGCGCCATTTATCTGATTTATTTATTTATGTATGTGCGGATAAGAAGATGAAAATATGTCGATGAGATTTTGCAAAACTATTTTAAATTACACATGATGGAATCAGTCTTGCTCTCTCATTTGTTAGAGAGTCATTTTCATATTTTATTTCAATCAAACAATAAAGGCGAACCACTCGAAAGTTTTTCAATATTTTTCCATCATTTTTCAAAGTAAAGTTAATAACAAATCTCGACATAAAAAAAGAATAATTCCAGGAAAAGCCATAAAAGGTAGGAGCGCCATTTATCTGATTTATTTATTTATGTATGTGTGGATAAGAAGATGAAAATATGTCGATGAGATTTTGCAAAACTATTTTAAATTACACATGATGGAATCAGTCTTGCTCTCTCATTTGTTAGAGAGTCATTTTCATATTTTATTTCAATCAAACAATAAAGGCGAACAACTCGAAAGTTTTTCAATATTTTTCCATCATTTTTCAAAGTAACGTTAATAACAAATCTCGACATAAAAAAAGAATAATTTCAGGAGAAGCCATAAAAGGTAGGAGCGCCATTTATCTGATTTATTTATTTATGTATGTGCGGATAAGAAGATGAAAATATGTCGATGAGATTTTGCAAAACTATTTTAAATTACACATGATGGAATCAGTCTTGCTCTCTCATTTGTTAGAGAGTCATTTTCATATTTTATTTCAATCAAACAATAAAGGCGAACCACTCGAAAGTTTTTCAATATTTTTCCATCATTTTTCAAAGTAAAGTTAATAACAAATCTCGACATAAAAAAAGAATAATTTCAGGAAAAGCCATAAAAGGTAGGAGCGCCATTTATCTGATTTATTTATTTATGTATGTGTGGATAAGAAGATGAAAATATGTCGATGAGATTTTGCAAAACTATTTTAAATTACACATGATGGAATCAGTCTTGCTCTCTCATTTGTTAGAGAGTCATTTTCATATTTTATTTCAATCAAACAATAAAGGCGAACAACTCGAAAGTTTTTCAATATTTTTCCATCATTTTTCAAAGTAACGTTAATAACAAATCTCGACATAAAAAAAGAATAATTTCAGGAGAAGCCATAAAAGGTAGGAGCGCCATTTATCTGATTTATTTATTTATGTATGTGCGGATAAGAAGATGAAAATATGTCGATGAGATTTTGCAAAACTATTTTAAATTACACATGATGGAATCAGTCTTGCTCTCTCATTTGTTAGAGAGTCATTTTCATATTTTATTTCAATCAAACAATAAAGGCGAACCACTCGAAAGTTTTTCAATATTTTTCCATCATTTTTCAAAGTAAAGTTAATAACAAATCTCGACATAAAAAAAGAATAATTTCAGGAAAAGCCATAAAAGGTAGGAGCGCCATTTATCTGATTTATTTATTTATGTATGTGTGGATAAGAAGATGAAAATATGTCGATGAGATTTTGCAAAACTATTTTAAATTACACATGATGGAATCAGTCTTGCTCTCTCATTTGTTAGAGAGTCATTTTCATATTTTATTTCAATCAAACAATAAAGGCGAACAACTCGAAAGTTTTTCAATATTTTTCCATCATTTTTCAAAGTAACGTTAATAACAAATCTCGACATAAAAAAAGAATAATTTCAGGAGAAGCCATAAAAGGTAGGAGCGCCATTTATCTGATTTATTTATTTATGTATGTGCGGATAAGAAGATGAAAATATGTCGATGAGATTTTGCAAAACTATTTTAAATTACACATGATGGAATCAGTCTTGCTCTCTCATTTGTTAGAGAGTCATTTTCATATTTTATTTCAATCAAACAATAAAGGCGAACCACTCGAAAGTTTTTCAATATTTTTCCATCATTTTTCAAAGTAAAGTTAATAACAAATCTCGACATAAAAAAAGAATAATTTCAGGAGAAGCCATACAAGGTAGAAGCGCCATTTATCTGATTTATTTATTTATGTATGTGTGGATAAGAAGATGAAAATATGTCGATGAGATTTTGCAAAACTATTTTAAATTACACATGATGGAATCAGTCTTGCTCTCTCATTTGTTAGAGAGTCATTTTCATATTTTATTTCAATCAAACAATGAACACGAACAACTCGAAAGTTTTTCAATATTTTTCCATCATTTTTCAAAGTAAAGTTAATAACAAATCTCGACATAAAAAAAGAATAATTTCAGGAGAAGCCATAAAAGGTAGGAGCGCCATTTATCTGATTTATTTATTTATGTATGTGCGGATAAGAAGATGAAAATATGTCGATGAGATTTTGCAAAACTATTTTAAATTACACATGATGGAATCAGTCTTGCTCTCTCATTTGTTAGAGAGTCATTTTCATATTTTCTTTCAATCAAACAATAAAGGCAAACCACTCGAAAGTTTTTCAATATTTTTCCATCATTTTTCAAAGTAAAGTTAATAACAAATCTCGACATAAAAAAAGAATAATTTCAGGAGAAGCCATAAAAGGTAGGAGCGCCATTTATCTGATTTATTTATTTATGTATGTGCGGATAAGAAGATGAAAATATGTCGATGAGATTTTGCAAAACTATTTTAAATTACACATGATGGAATCAGTCTTGCTCTCTCATTTGTTAGAGAGTCATTTTCATATTTTATTTCAATCAAACAATGAACACGAACAACTCGAAAGTTTTTCAATATTTTTCCATCATTTTTCAAAGTAAAGTTAATAACAAATCTCGACATAAAAAAAGAATAATTTCAGGAGAAGCCATAAAAGGTAGGAGCGCCATTTATCTGATTTATTTATTTATGTATGTGCGGATAAGAAGATGAAAATATGTCGATGAGATTTTGCAAAACTATTTTAAATTACACATGATGGAATCAGTCTTGCTCTCTCATTTGTTAGAGAGTCATTTTCATATTTTCTTTCAATCAAACAATAAAGGCGAACCACTCGAAAGTTTTTCAATATTTTTCCATCATTTTTCAAAGTAAAGTTAATAACAAATCTCGACATAAAAAAAGAATAATTTCAGGAGAAGCCATAAAAGGTAGGAGCGCCATTTATCTGATTTATTTATTTATGTATGTGCGGATAAGAAGATGAAAATATGTCGATGAGATTTTGCAAAATTATTTTAAATTACACATGATGGAATCAGTCTTGCTCTCTCATTTGTTAGAGAGTCATTTTTGTATTTTTTTTCAATCAAACAATTAACGCGAACAACTCGAAAATTTTTCAATATTTTTCCATCATTTTTCAAAGTTAAGTTAATAACAAATCTCGACATAAATAAAGAATAATTTCAGGAGAAGCCATAAAAGGTAGGAGCGCCATTTATCTGATTTATTTATTTATGTATGTGCGGATAAGAAGATGAAAATATGTCGATGAGATTTTGCAAAATTATTTTAAATTACACATGATGGAATCAGTCTTGCTCTCTCATTTGTTAGAGAGTCATTTTTGTATTTTATTTCAATAAAGCAATAATCGCGAACAACTCGAAAATTTTTCAATATTTTTCCATCATTTTTCAAAGTTAAGTTAATAACAAATCTCGACATAAAAAAAGAATAATTTCAGGAGAAGCCATAAAAGGTAGGAGCGCCATTTATCTGATTTATTTATTTATGTATGTGTGGATAAGAAGATGAAAATATGTCGATGAGATTTTGCAAAACTATTTTAAATTACACACGATGGAATCAGTCTTGCTCTTTCAATTTTTAGAAATGCATTTTCGCATTGCATTTCAATCAAACAATGAACGCGAACAATTCGAAAAATTTTCAATATTCATTTTTCCATCATTTTTCAAAGTTAATAACAAATCTCGACATAAAAAAAGAATAATTTCAGGAGAAGCCATACAAGGTAGGAGTGCCATTTATCTGATTTATTTATTTATTTATGTATGTGCGGAGAAGATGATAATATGTCGATGAGATTTTGCAAAACTATTTTAAATTACACATGATGGAATCAGTCTTGCTCTTTCAATTTTTAGAAATGCATTTTCGCATTGCATTTTAATCAAACAATGAACGCGAACACTTATATTATATATACATGTATATTAAAGCTGATACACAATTTTTCCTTATCAAACCATAATTTTTACTTATGCGTCATCGTTATCCTTTTTCCTTCTTTCTATCCCTATCCCGGCAAGAGAGCTCTACACCTTCTCGTTGGTTCTTGCTGAACAATTGCAAATATTTTATCTTGCGATTGACTAAGTAGAGCATTCCTGTTTCATTGTAGTATAATGTCGATTGGACAACTTCGTTAATACATCTTTCTCATTTCTCCAAAAAACAAATTTTCAATATTCATTTTTCCATCATTTTTCAAAATTAATAACAAATCTCGACATAAAAAAAGAATAATTTCAGGAGAAGCCATAAAAGGTAGGAGCGCCATTTATCTGATTTATTTATTTATTTATGTATGTGCGGATAAGAAGATGATAATATGTCGATGAGATTTTGCTAAACTATTTTAAATTATACATGATGGAATCAGTCTTGCTCTTTCAATTTTTAGAAATTCATTTTCGCCTTGCATTTTAATTAAACAATGAACGCGAACACTTAGAAAAATTTTCAATATTCATTTTTCCATCATTTTTCAAAATTAATAACAAATCTCGACATAAAAAAAGAATAATTTCAGGAGAAGCCATAAAAGGTAGGAGCGCCATTTATCTGATTTATTTATTTTTTTATGTATGTGCGGAGAAGATGATAATATGTCGATGAGATTTTGCAAAACTATTTTAAATTACACATGATGGAATCAGTCTTGCTCTTTCATTTTTAGAAATGCATTTTCGCATTGCATTTTAATTAAACAATGAACGCGAACTCTTAGAAAAATTTTTGAATATTCATTTTTCCATCATTTTTCAAAGTTAATAACAAATCTCGACATAAAAAAAGAATAATTTCAGGAGAAGCCATAAAAGGTAGGAGCGCCATTTATCTGATTTATTTATTTATTGATGTATGTGCGGATAAGAAGATGAAAATATGTCGATGAGATTTTTCAAAATTATTTTAAATTACACATGATGGAATCAGTCTTGCTCTCTCATTTGTTAGAGAGTCATTTTTGTATTTTATTTCAATAAAACAATAAACGCGAACAACTCGAAAGTTTTTCAATATTTTTCCATCACTTTTCAAAATTAATGACAAATCTCGACATAAAAAAAGAATTTCAGGTAGAAGCCATAAAAGGTAGGAGCGCCAATTATCTGATATATTTATTTATGTATGTGCCAAGAATATGACGATGAGATTTTGCCAAATAATGTTTTAATAAGCTTTATAAAAGAAACTAGTCTGTCATGCATCAAATTGATAATCTTCATACCCAAGATGAAACATACTCTACGCTCTAACGAATTTCAAAGTGCTTCCAATGCCTTCGCAGCGTCGTTTTATTCTTGTACGCACGTTAGTTTTTTGTCGTACGTTTCGTTGAAAAACAAATATTACTCTGATAAGCAGTGAGCATTCAAAGAAATGATTTGAACGAAAAACTCTCTTAATAATGGACGACTCTTTTAATAATGGGTGCGTAATGTTTCAAGCGGAAGTCAGTTAATAAAACGCTACATATATATTTCGTATTATAATTTAATGTGTACATATAAAACAAATTTACAGTAAAAATAATATTAATTGATTAAGGGAAAAAAATAATTATTATAACCAACAAGACTTCTACCACTTCTGTAACAGATGCCTAAAATAATCCAACGTTAAGCATCTGTTACGCCGATTTAGACACCAAAGTGAAATGAGAGTGTTCTGACTAAAAATATTATAACTATGTATATAAATATACATATGTTCATGCAACTAAACCAACACAATGTAACGAGTGCACCTGAATATCTGTCAAATGGTATGAGTTATCCTAACATATTGTAGATAGAAAAATAGCGATACGAATTGACATATCGAAAAACAATTCACTTTAAATAGTTTTGTAGGTCGACGGTTGCGTCTAGGTTTTCCAGTAAAATTGATTTCAGTCCTTATGCATTGACAGCCTTGGTTTTTTCCTGCACCCTTTATTGAATTCGATTCAAAAGTCATGGAAGTTAAAACAGCGCTTATCTTTCAGTGTTTTTTCTACAACGCTTTTAACATATCTCGTTCAAAATCATTAATCTAATCTGAATTTCTTACACATTAGTTGCTAATGAGAGCTGCAGAATATAAAGGCGAAATTTGAGCTGGAAATTTTGATGAAAAAAATATTGAAAGATCACTTCAAAAACGATGATGTTTCTCGAGATTTTAACACGCTCAACAACTTTCGTTGTTTTTTCAAACAAAAACCAAACTGTCTTATGAGTGGACTGGAAACACCCAGTATTACATCCTGCACGATTCATGATCGCGAAAACAGTTCGACCTTATCACTTTCCACTACTCTAAATGAATGCATAATTTAAGCAAATACCATCAAAACCGTCAAAACTCGCAAATGGATTTCTATTTTTGATCACTAACCAAGTCCTTTCAAGCTAAAAATAGAAACCCAACTCACATTTAGTAAACAATTATTTAAATTAACAACAGTGGTTTAGTGTTTGTTTTTGTTACACTGGTTGAGATGTTTATATAAAAAAATGCGGTATTTGATAACATGCCCAACAGTGGATGAAAGATATCGCCTGATCATTTAATTTGTACAAGTTTTTCTACTGACTATTTACAAAAGCATTACTTTGGATTCTGAACTGGGGGGAAAATCGGCTCGTCGATATCGACCTGGGGCGTGTTAATGGTGGACGTCACCGGATCACTTGTTGGAATAACAACTGAATTGTCACCATCCACTGAATCATCCAATAATTCAGTGAAGTCGAACGTATTTCCATATGGTGCCAATTCAGAACCGGACACTAATGGATCAGCTGAAAACCATTCTATAATAATCATTAGTTGAATATTGCACATTTTCTTCTTCCAACTAATCAAGCCGAGAGGAAAAGCGTGTAAAACGCACGTGTAGAAACTTACCGGAATCAATAAGATTTTCACTTTTCATCTCATTGACGTTCAGATCATAACTGGGTGGAGAATCTTCGGTAAAAAGCTGCAACAAAAACATAAATTATACGAAAAACTTCAACGATTCGGATTCAGGCACCCTTGCTAGAAAAACGTATTAATATTGAAAAAAAAAAGTATTCTTACAGGGGCATCTGGAAAGGTTTGCATCTTGTTTAAATCCTTAAAATAAACAAACAATTATTAACAGAAGAACATATTACGTAGTGCAAACTCCTTGCCTATGCAATATGGTTTTTAATTCAGGCTTAACATAATATAAAACATAAATTCGTTAGTTACTCACCCCAAGTAAAGCGTTGGCATCAACAAATGAATTATATCCATTCAAAATATCTTTCAACTGGTCAAGTTCGTTCTGCGTGGCTTCAATGTGATTGTTTAAATCACTTCCATAAGCGTCACTGGTGCTTGGCAAACTAAACAATTTTTAGCACATTTTTTAAAAATATTTATAATAAATCCAAGCAAATTAATCTCACCTTCTGATTATATCACCCAAACTCGTATCACGCGTTGCAAGAGCCATTTTGTTGCCATTTGAAGAAGTTTCGTAGGTCGTTTCATCTCCCTTTCCAGTTTCTTCCTGTTTGTCAGAAAAATTGTTCTTCATCAAGTTGCTCAGAAGTGTATCTTGTGCAGACGGGTTTAAAAACACCTTGTCATTATTGATTGTAGTGCTGTTGTCTTCTGTGCTGCTTGCAATCGGTTCAGTTTCAAAAGCTCCAACGTCCAGGTTTTCCGCGTTCAGGTCAGGGGTAATATTTAAATCGTCTGGCAGGTATTGCACCTCCTAAAAAAATTTTATGAATACATCATACAACTAACGAGAATGAATAACGGAAGTGGCGTTTCTCAATTATAAATCTGCTTCCAACAAAACGCAAAGGCAACAAGTTTATGTATAGAACCATCGCCGCTCTATCAATTAAATAAATTGAACGTCCATTAAACTGAGCCATGTCATGTTCAATTGTAAACTCATGTTAATATTTACCACGAATTGCGGTTTATCCCATTTGCTAGCTCCGTTCTCGTCAAGCAATAATTGGGACGCCGAAGGCGAATTAACTTCTGTTGTTTCTGATGCAGCAGAAGTAGCAGGACTGTCGATCTAATAAAAAATTAAAATTTGTTCTCAGTTCATAACAATTAGTCATGCTTGACAACGAAATGTAGCAAGCCGAATGCCGAGTTTGCATATTTCATGACACAAATTAAGCAACAAATACAGTCAAAAAAGGGAGGAAAACTGCCTAAGGGGAGATTTCGGCAGGCAAATTCATGTTAAAAATGACGTTTCTTCGTGGATAAATTTCTCTTTTATTTAAAAAGATATCAACTCAATTTTTTTTCTGTGTATAAAGGAACGTTAATTCTAGGGCGGAACAGGCTCCTTCTTCCAAAGTTCTTTAAGGAAACCTTTATAAAAAATACGAAAGTTGCTTAAAATTACGACATTTTCAACATGAATTAACTCAGCAACGGATAAGAAGTCTAAAAATTTGGACCTGTCCCGCCCTAAAAACATGCTTTCACAATACAGATTAAAATTCACACTTCTATAGGAAATTCCATAATTGAGTAAAATATCTACGAAAACTGAATGTCAAGACAAATTTCTTACAACATCGGCCGTCAGCAAAGAGGGGAATACGCCCCCACTACCCACTACCGGTGCTCTGTCCATATTCAACCCAGAATTTTTATTATCTGCTTTTATTTACTGTGGCTCAGCCCGATGTAAATTGTTGCAATTACAGTCAACCCTCCAATATCGCGATGAATTCCTACCGCGTTATATATAGATACCGCGATATAAGAAACTCTGAATTAAATAATACAAATAAGATTAATTTTTCATCGGTTTGCATAAAAACCATGTTATGTGAATCTCAGAAATAAATAAATTGTAAATAAATCAGATCAATTTGTTTTGCATTCCATACAGGGCTGTTTTTTAAGCGGTCTTTAGGAACTTGAACTTGCTATAGGGCTATAAATTTGAAATTTGGAAAGACCCAACTGCAATTGTACTCCCCTGAAATCCCTTCGAGTTTCGAACATCGGTTTGCCGAAATCTCGCCTTAAAAATACAAAAAGGTTATTTGACGACAAAGAAGAAACATCGACCAACTATAAAACAGAAAATTACAGAAGGAAACAGAAACTAGGTGTTAAGAAACTTAAATCAGCGCTACTAAATATTATGTAATTTTTTTTCCCTTCGCGCATTAGAGTTGACCTTACGAAAACAATAAAGCATAATAATTGATACAATAGAGCTAATTGAATAAAAGCATAAACGAGGACTATAACAATCAGAACGGTAAACGTTAGGTTTGGTTAAATATTTACAAGCACCAAAACGTTCACAATAACCAGTAGAAAAAAATGACAAACAAGCGACATATAACATACCGTGTCGGTTTTAACTGCCACCTGCCTTTCATTCTTCTTTTTTTCCAAAGAACACGATAAATAAGTGTAATCATAATTTATAAACAATAATCTTACCACAGCGGTTTCCTCTTCATCATATAATTTGGGTGAAAATTCTAGGTCGGTATCCAGTTCGTGAATCGTTGGGCCTTCAGCATGGCTGCTGTCCTTGCTACTGGTACTCACTTTTCGTTTTTTGGTAGGACTCTCGTTCAGCATCAAATGATAGCCCCTCTTTGTACCCACGGTCATTCGCGAGGGATGCACCAACGTTACCAGGAATTGTATAAGCTGAAAAAACGCAGTTAAATTTACGCCGTAAGAAACTCGCAATTGCACGCACCTTGTTGACTATTTTCTGCTGTTTTATGTGTTTTTGTCGCAAGATCGCGACTTCGCGCCACAATAGCCCGTTTTCTTGTTTCATCGCGTTTAACTGACTATCGACACTCGCCTGCCTGCCTCGGAGCTGCTTCATGTCTGACAGCACCTTATTTAACTCGTCGTGTCTACTGTTATTTTCATTTGATGATTTTGAGGTTGTAGCCTATGAACGAAAAATTTTATTTTGTGTTTCACCTTAATTTTAACGTACTTTTCGCTTGATATTGCGCATCAACTCTGGTTTGTCTCGGATGAAAAATGGGTGCGAGAACTGTATTTCGTCTTTGTCACTTTCCAACGAACCATTTTCAACAGTCGACATTTTATGGAAACCATCTAAAAGCGATAGGTATAATTATATTAGCACAAACATAAAATCGTTCAACTTAATAATAACAATGATATGAATGATATAAAAATTATAAATGATAGAATAAAATACTGCCATTAACCGTAAAAATTCTGTTTCTACGTCGCGTCTTTAACAAAGCTGTTAAAGCACTCAATCGAGTGTTTTAATAGCTATTTAAGTTTCATAATAGAACTAGTGTAATTTAGTTATTCTAGGGTGTCATGTCATGATCAGAAATGTCATGTAAAACGTCAAAGTAAACCAACACAAAACATTAATTTTTAATTTAAATTAGTTTTACAATTATTATATACATTAATCGTTACGTTGGATATGTTTTGAACACTTAAAATAATCCCAGGTAGGTCTCTTGCCACAATATTTTGCTGAAAATTATTTTCACCGCCAACTGTTGTGCGGGCTAATTGCATTTGAAAAATGAAATTTCAATTTTGACAATTGTCAGCCAAACCATGCAAAATTGCAAATTTTTTATTAAAAATAGAGGGTATTTCCAAGAATTAGAAGAATTTCAATGAAATTGACTCCAATAGACCACAAAGTTACTTAATTTAATAATTAGTTAACTACAAAATACAATATAATAGACCGTTTATTGAACAAATCCCTTTATTTATACATGCAAAGTAGAAAAAATTGTATAAAAAAAGCTCGTTCATAAGGCTATATTGGACTCATGCAATAAAATATGCCTTATAGAACTCGTTCTTTGATATAATATAAAAGGTGTGTGGTTTTTTTTATTAATGTTCATTCTATTATCAATATTTCTACGCACAACAGTACTAATACTCACACATGTTCAACTGCCTGACAAAGCTACTCATGTTGTTGTGTTTGTAATAGAGAGGCAGGAGTTTGTACCAAAAGTCTCCCTGATTCCGAATCACAAAACTTGTACCAGACTAAAACAAAAATAACATAGACGTCACTAAATCGATAATTTTATCTATTAATACTGGCAAAGATCTTACGATCTCTGCATGGGAAAATATCAGGTGTAGGAGGGGGAGGATTTTTACAAAAAAAAATTGAATGGAGGTTAAAACTCTACACTACGTCTCACAGCAGATGATTTTTTTTTACTATTTTAATTATAGGTATGAAAACAGCACGGAGAGGTAAATCTATTTTTGATATGGTTTTATTTATTCGTCCTCAACTGGAGCTGTCAGTAAATTTTTTCGCCCCAGTTACGTCCAAAATACATCGATCTTAGTCGGCGCTGCATGGGATTTAGGAAATGACTTAGTAGGTTAAGGCTGACGACAAAAATATAAAAATGATGAAAAATCTCACCGGACTCCAGCAAATCTGATGATCTGTTGCTGGGTCGTTTACCATTTTTCTCAACTTTCCCAAAAAGGCTGGTGTGTTAGCCGTATTCTCCACCAACGGCTGCATTTTAAAATGCACTTCTGACCCTTCCTTTTTTCCTATTGTCACTATGTCTTTTTTTTCAAAACACTTTTTACTTTTTATCAATATTCGGTAAGTTTGCACAACGAAAAAAGCACGGACGACATACCATTAAACAAACAGATGGTCTCCATGATGGCGGCACTTGACATTAAATGAAAATTTTCAGCCAATACCAACATAACTTTGCTAAAGGCGCCAAATTCAAATCTCCCGGAATCAAGTAAACCAAAACCAATCAACTACCACAATAATAAACTACAAAAAAGGGCATACCCAGTGAATACCCACAAAATGTCGGAGGCACAAATCGCATTAAATTTACTTTATTAACTTTATTGTAGTGACATCCATACATAGTGACATAGTGGCTGTACAAACCGTACATGAAACTAATTGAGGCAACCAGTAATACATGTGGTGTTCCTACCCCTACCCGGAGAAAACATCCCTCTCCATTCAGAGACAATATAAATAGTGTGTATTTTGTATATATTTCAGACTCTCGTATTTAAACTTTCGTATTTTTAAGACGTATATTTAAGACTTGTATAGTAAATCTTGTATCTAAGACTTGTGTAAAAACTTAATATAACGTGTACATAAGCAAACACTGTTCTTTCTTCGTGTCGAATAAAATAGCAAGCATCGCGGCTTAAAGAAAACCACCATTCAAAGCGCTCTGAAAAAGTCCAACTTAAAAGACCTCATTAGATTGTGGGTCTACAAAAATCATAAAGAATCAGAACTAACCTCACCTATTCCTTGAACTTAATATTAATTTACAAAAATATCTAAAAACATAAGAACACTCTCAGACATAACTTAAAAAAAAAATTAATAAACGTTTAATATAAAAACTATTATGAGAGATGAGTAACGACAATATGTGTGCTCTATTGAGAATTACCATTGATTATATATTCAATAATATATAAGCAATGGAATTACATGCCAAATTAAAAAACCCTATAAAATAAAGGTGTTGCTAATTGAAATAACAAAAAACTGCGGTAATCTTGAACATATTTTGTTCGGCTCGAACGTGATCCGCTGAAAGAAAGTATGAAGAGTAAATGAATGAAATCTTGATTGTGATTTAAAATACCTACATATAAAATGATTAGTGTTGGTAAATATATGTCGAGTAAATTAAGTAAATAGAATGCGGTCGATGAGAGACTGGACACAAACACAAATGAAGGCATCGATTAAATCAACAATGTTAAAAATTTATTGAGTAAATCACGTCAATGCGAAATATAAAATAAGATTAATTGCGACTGCTCTTGTTTACTTTCAACTAATTGGACTAAACCGCCTCGTTTGGGAATACGCGATAAAAATTTTCAGTTATTTTAACCGTCTGCTGTGATAACTGCATGGGAATTTGCAATCAAGTCCCCGCCACGGCGTCGTGAATTTAGGATGGTGACCGTCGACAATTTCGCCTCGAAATTGTGCTCGATTATTTTAGAAAAGAACCCCAACGGTGAGTGAATCTGCAGTCGATGTCGTCCTTACCACTTACCAAAGAAAATAACAATATTATTCTCATTTACAACGAATAAACTGCTATTTTAATAATATTGATTTTCTTATCAGGAAACGCGGCGCGCATGCTCTCACCGCATGTATATTATCAATCCTATTAATTTGATAAACATTTTTACTTGTATAAACAATGACGAAGTCATTAAGCTTTCCCGCATGACTTTTATTTATACAAATTTTACTGGGCCTACCAAAAAATTGTCACTATTTAGGAATCGTTTTGGATTATACTCGTATGGGTCGATAATATTTAAATAAAACTCATTCAAATTCAGATAGTTACAACTTTATTAAGGGATTGTATTTGTAGAGGGGTTAACCGCCCTTTATTGAAATATATTACACTAAGCCTATGACTGATCTTGAAAGTTTACACAGTCTGCAGTAGCATGTATAAATAAAGTTCAATAAACGGTGCATTATATTGTATTTTGTATTAAACAAATTATTAAAGAATGGTCTACTGGAGTCAATTTCTTCATTGAAATTCTTCTAATTTTTGGAATTCCCCTTAATTGGAATTGGCTTCAATGGGCACCAGACCCGGAGACCCCTTAATTTCAAACAAACTATTGTAGCACAAGCAAATGAGTGGCGCTTGTTGGGTCAGGAACAAAACAGAGATTTGCTATTCAGCTGGATCCAGACGAGTGAATCCACACCATGTGTTACTAAAATCGGACTGTACTCGTTCCCAACAAATACTTTAACAACTATTCACACGTTCGATGGTGTGACAAATTGCATCCAGGCCTCGATCGACAGCAGTCGACAATATCTAGTTTATGTCATCAAAACTGTCGATCCGGAAAATAATAAAAACTTCACTTACAAACCCTACTTGCTGGGGATCAATGAACAAGGAAACGAGGTCTGTGATTTGGGACTGGAACGTACCAAACAGGTTCTAGTCCAGTTTCTGTACCAAAAATACTCAGTCCTTACTGAGAGTTCGAGTGTTAAATTCCTAGTGCTCATACACCAGGAGTGTATTTTGCAGTACCAAATAAGTAATAGGTCCGACTGGAGAAATTTTCTTTATGATTTATTGGTTCGGAAATTTACTTGGGCCCAGTGGGATCCAGTTCATCAGACCTTGTATTATATACACAATCGTAAGCCGAGTAGATGTTTGGTAGAAGGAGAAGAAGACGAAGAGGCTGCGTCTAATGTTGGTACAAAAATTGCGCCAACATTATCTGGGCTTCAATTCCACGACGATCTTCCCCATGAGAGTGTGGTAATCATTAAAATTGTTCCAAATTCAATTGTGTCAAGCCGATTTTAGTTGAATATTCCTTTAAACCTGCCACATTTAGCCACGTCTGCGTCTAGTTGTGGGATTTATGAAGATGACACTGTTCCATTGCGCATCCACGACTGCTCCTTAGACCTAATCGTGCTTACCGATTCCAAAGGATATGTTTGTGTTTGCCACCACTATTTATATCAAGTAAAAACTCGCAAAAAGTGTTCATAATGTTCCCAACTAATCCCTTGCAGCCCATACAGCCCACGACCGAACTCAAAGACGACGACACAAGTTTAGTACATTTTGCTTATTCCGTAACAGTGTTGCATCAAAGCTGCGTCATACATTGCGTGGTCCCAGGTCTGCCTTGGAGTAAAGCTAAAACGATTAGACCGTTGTTTAAATTCTACGGTACCCTATAAAAACCAAATCGATAATATTTAATAGACTATTTCAGATGGCCACATCCTGGTCTTCATCCCAGAAGTGTGTACACATTTATTGGACACGGGCTCCATGCACGAACCTTCGTGTCATGTAACCACCAAACCATTGTTACAAAACTTGGAAACCCACAAAATCTGTCTAACATCGCTTATTTTAGAAAACGACTACGTGCTCAATTTGACTACATTAGATTTGATTGACTTTACCATACCGACTAGTTTGCTGGTACAAACATTTAAAGGCGGCACTATTTTAGGGAACAAACTCTCGATTTTACACTACTTAATCCTGCATAGATGCGAACCCGAAACCGTGTCCGAGTTGATATCGTGGCAGGCGGAAAAACCGCTAAGTCTCGGTCTGTCTCAGATTTTTAAGGAGTTCCTGATTGGGAGTTCGTACGCCAGTGTTCATAGGAACCTGCCTTCAGATGCCAGTCATTTGGTTAATCTGTTACCTATTACAACGCAACACATGGGAAACGAACTGGAAGTGAAAATTGACGACAAAATTATTTGTTTGTCCCAGGACGTGCTATGGAACGCTTCGATGATGCTTTTGTCGCCCCAGCAACGCGTCATCCCTTATCGAAGCGACATTTGGGTGAAGTTATGGGAACAACTGGCGAAAATCGCAAAAGGAAAGCAACGGTTCAAGCCGAATCAAGTCGTGGAGAAACTATTGGTATCATTAGTCTGCTATCAGGTGATAACGCGTTTGATTGATTTGGTTCGGCCACTAATAAGGACTCGTTAAAGCCCGAAGCACTTTCAAGATCTAGCACCCCCATGAGTCCGAGTGGATCTCTGGGATCCTCGGCAATCCTTAACGATTTTCTTTCGATTGGAAATCAATGCGGACGAAAATCTCAACTTGACGCTCTACCGTTTTATGAAATCGAAAGCTGCACGGCCAGCAAACAAGAACACATTATTTCAGTCGTACGCACTGATCCAGACGTTTCCCTTAGAAATTGTATATTTTTTAGAATTTGCGCGAATTGAGCATGCATTTGCTCAAGCAAAGTGCCGAGAATAAAATGAGCAAGTTTCAGTGGCAATCGCAGACTCCAATGCACGTTCACGCCGTGGCCACGCGCTATATTACCTCGCAACTTGAACAGAGCAGATATCTGTGTCAGGTTTTGTGCAAAGCGGCCACGTTTGATCCAAGACATGAGTTGGATAAGGGATTTGTTTACATGTACGCTTCTTACAACACAAATATTCGTTAGGCAATATTTAAACACTTTTTAGCGAGCAACTGCATGAAGAACGACGCTACATCCTCTTCACCATCCTTGAACGCTACTATTTATCGGTGGAGTCAACCGCTTTCCCTTTACCCCAAGGATTCACTTCGTTTTTTACGTTTCTAGGCTACAAAACTCTCAGTTTCGATATGTTCGTGCAATATATTCAAAGAAACGTTTTAGAACTACAAGTCGACGTCATGAAAATTATTATGGCCGGTAAGGATTGGGCGAAAGTTATATATTTATTGTTTCGCAGATATTGATAATAGTAAGACTGGAATGCAACAGAAGTTGAAGTTGCTCACTTTGCTCCCGCGATCGCGAGCCAAACGACTGTTAAACCAATGGAATCATCCCGTCAGTTTAATGTTGAGGGCCAGAGAGCACGCTTTAAATATTTTATCTGGTGTTGATGCCGGCACTACGAGACTTCAAGGCGTTCGAAAGGTTAAAGCGTTCAGAGGTAAAAATAATCGATGCGAAATAATGTTTTATTTTAGGCGTTTATTACAAAAACTGTGATTCCATGACCCCTTTTGCGGCCGTAAAGTTTTACTTTTTTGTACGCATCTGCCAAATTTACTTTTTTGTACACATATGTCTAACTCTTACTTTTTTGGGACTGATTTGACAGTGAACACTTTTTATCTACCTATATGGGCAGTTTGATAAACTTTTAATATTTTTCATGAAATTTGCCAAAAAAGATCACTTTTACGGCCTTGATACACAAATAACTATTTTGTGGTCGATTTTTCACAGGTTTAACGGCCTTTCCCTCTGGAGACAGATTATCCCCACTTGATACCTTCCTGGATTTGCTCACGGCAAAAGCTAGTCTTACTGATTTGGACTTTGGGTTGTTGATAGAAGCTACAGAAACATCAACTGAAGAATTTATGTAGTTTATTCACGATGAGCTTTCCACAATAATTATATTGAAATAGTTGGTTTTGTGACTATAGTATTTGTTAATTATAAAACGGATTGTATGTAACCCAGTGAGCCCTGTTTTGTTGTTTTTCTGACTCGTGCGATGTAAATATAGATTTGTATACGTTTGTTACCTTAGGGTCTTTAGCAACACTATAATCTAACTTCATTTTTTTTCCATCATTTGTAGTTTCCTTCAAGGAACCTGGACGCTTTTGCAGTTGAACCGGTTTAGGGGCAATGTTTGTATCCACCTACAAATATTCTTTGTAAAATTAAATTAATAATTTTTTGTATAATAATAACCTTCGATGAAGTACTGGGAGGATCTGACTTGATTTCATCATCTTTAGTTAGCTCCACTTGTACTCGGTTCTTTTCCCTCTTCTTTTTCTGTTTCTGGTTACGCAAATCCATTCGTTGTTTCATAATCACTAGATCCTCTTCATTTCCATTTAAAATCACCACATCATCATCGATGAACGGTTTTTGACACTGGAAACATTATTACAATATTGGAATGAATCTGTGAAATATTATTACTACCTTGTGGCAGTTTTTGATGTTGATTTCCTTAAGTGCCCGCTCTGAGAATACACAGCCACATGACCACAACCCAACAAATCTGAATTTTCCAGACATTTCAAGCCCAATGACTGGACAAATATAGGGGGCCAGACCAACATCATTTTCTCCGTGACTCTTGTCGCTAGCTGCATTATATGACGGGTTGGCAGTTAAATTCAAATCTTTTATATCCTGCAAAATAAAATATAAAATACACAAATTCTAACAACGAGCAACGTTTGTACTTTAAGGCTTTTGATGTGGAGAGCAGTTTGCGGCAAAGTTTCACGATTTAATAGACCTTCAATCAGCGAAATCTTGTTGTACAGTTTACCCAAGCCACACATCACAATGGGACTTTGCAGGACTTGTTGGGTGATGGCGCAACATCTCCATTGGAATATTAATTGCGAATCTTTGTCTTTCTAAAAAATTACAATTGTAAATTGGGCAGGAATATTGTGTTAAGATATTTACTGCTTCTGGCTTCTTCTTGACGCGAACCAGTTCATCACGACGAGGGATAGTACCACCGTCACAACCCATTTTTACAACAATCGGAAAATTTTACCACGATAAATAAATAACACTTCAAAGAAGAGGCGAAAAGAGAAAGAAACTGACGTCACTGAAGAGAAATCCTGTCAATCTGTCATTTGAAAAAGGAAACGACTTTACCGACAGAGCAACAGAATTTGCCTACTTGTTTACCTGACTCATGCTTTAAAGCACGCGTAAACAATGCTATAAAATGTTAAATAATTTCATGATGTTATTTAATATTCGAATAAAATACATTTGTTATTCAACTAACAACAGCTCATGTGCGCAACCGCCAGAATTATCCTTGATGTCAAATGTCAAATCCAGGCTAGAGATGGCTCCATGAATTTCCAAACGATGTACAAGCTTTTCAAAATATTTATATCACCTGATAACCAATAAAAATATGACAAATGGAACAGTAATGAAGTATTTGATTCAGCCATTGCAGATTTCAAAATAAAGTTGCACATAAAAGAACCACTTACAGCCCTACTCTAACAGGTCCACCTTTCGTTGCTAGTTGAAAGCGCTAAATTAGCGCGTAATTTAAAATAATATCAATACTCGTAAAATGTGTTGACCTAATTTTAAAAATCCGATCCACATTGCTACATTCGTGTATTATTCCTGTTGTTAATTAAAATAGGAGGTTACTAAATATAACTGACGTGTTTTAAAACCGCGTGTTGTGAATTTTGATACAAATCGCTAGTTGTAATAAATTATAATCAATGTATAAGTATGAGAAAAAAAATTGAATTATTTGTTATTTTATAATAACTAATTTAGTACGAGTGTGGTCACTGTAATGCCGACTGAGTAATACAGTTATTATAAAAGTGTTTTCTTATTTTAAATTTCGCGGTAGTTTCTTACATTTTTTGTTTTATTAATTATACACTTCATTTATTTCAGGATAATAAAGTTTGGTTTCTAAATTAGGCAGATGTGTTTTACTGTTGCGTTTGAACGTGTAAGTGTTGATTTAATTTTGAAAACAGTCTCAAAGTTCAAACTGTCACAATTTCCGCTTCCGTTACATTTCCCCCTCTTTTGTAGTGAAATAGTTGTGCTGAAGTTCGATGTCGGCCTCGGCCTGAGCTTTTGTGATTTTGTAATAAAAGGTGTATTTCGAAGTCTCTTTAGTTACAAAAGTGTTGTTAAAATAGCAAAAGACATGAAAATGGAGTGGACTCCTCAACAAGATGGTTTACGTGAAATTTTAACCTTACTCAAGGAATCACAATCACCAGATACAGCAACTCAAAGGACTGTCCACCAAGTATCCTTTCTAATTACCGCCGCAGAATATTCCAGAATCGGTTTAACACCGACACAACCGATTTCGTAATTTCCAAGCCAAAAATGATTAATTCACATTTGTAGTGTCCAAGCATTTGTTTACAAAATTTCGGTCTTATCAGCATTGTTTGATAGTTTTTGATGTAGTTTCGCATTGTATTTCCTTAATAGTTCTAGAAATTGGAGGAGTTGAACAAATACCCCGACTTCAACAATTATCTAATGTTCGTGTTAACAAAACTAACCTCCGAAGATGAACCAACTCGTTCTCTTAGTGGTCTCATATTAAAAAACAACGTCAAAACGCACTACAACACTTTACAAGCAAGTGTAACGAATTTCGTCAAATATGAGTGTTTGCAAGCAGTTGGGGACCCGTCCCCGTTAATCAGAGCAACTGTGGGAATACTTATAACAACGATAGCCAGTAAAGGGGATCTATCATCATGGCCCGAACTTTTACCAGCACTGTGTTGCATGCTTGATTCCCAAGACTATAACGTGTGCGAGGGTGCTTTCGGAGCGTTACAAAAAATTTGTGAAGATTCAGCCGAAGCACTTGATGCAGACACAGATACCAGACCGCTTGACATATTGATACCAAAATTTTTGCAATTCTTCAACCATTCGAGTCCTAAAATTCGTTCGTACGCGATTGGGTGTGTCAATCAGTTTATAACGCACCGAGCTAAGGCGCTTATGTCACACATCGATTCGTTTTTAACGGTAATGGGCGTTGTTTTTTCTTGTTTCGTTAATTTAGGCGTGCCTTGCAGAATTTATTCCTTGTTGCAACTGACGACGATCCCGAGGTGCGAAAAAACGTGTGTAGGGCTTTGGTTATGTTGTTGGAGGTTCGATTGGATCGACTAATTCCTCAAATTGAGAATATCATTGAGTATATGTTAGTGCGGACACAAGACGCTGACGAAGGGGTTGCTTTGGAGGCCTGCGAATTTTGGTTGTCTCTAGCCGAACAACCTGTTTGTAGAAACGTATTGGGACCGTATCTCAACCGGTTGATTCCCGTTCTAGTCCGAAGCATGAAATATTCAGAAATCGACATCATTTTGCTCAAAGTAATTGATTTTGTTGTTTAATTCGAATTCGAGGTTTATGTGTTTGTAAATTAGGGGGACGTTGAAGAAGATGAATCAGTTCCTGATAGAGATGAAGACATAAAGCCACGATTCCACAAGTCAAAAAGCACCATTAAGGCGAATTCGGCAAGCCAGAATGGGACATCGGCTGAAAACGGTGACACCGATGACGATTTTGAAGATGGGGAAGACGGTGATGATGGTTCATTATCAGATTGGAACTTGCGAAAATGCAGTGCTGCGGCGTTAGATGTCCTAGCTAACGTTTTTCGCGAAGATTTACTATCGATTCTGACACCAATTCTTAAGGAGACGCTTTTTCATCAAGAGTGGAACATCAAGGAGTCTGGGATTTTGGCGTTAGGTAAGTCATTAAAATGTTGCGCCGAGTATTATAATCGCTCTTCTTTTTATTGTTGTTAATGCGTGCTTATCGCTTTTTTAAAGTTTTATCATTCAGTTCCAGAAATTAATTTCAATTGAATATTTTCTAGAATACTTGATTAATCAGTATATTGAAAATGTTTCAACAATTAATATTGCTTTTATCATATTACAAAGAAGGTTAAAGATAAGACTGTGGAGCATACAAAGGAACAAGTGGCTTTGAGGCCATTGGAACTAGCTTTTGTTTAATTTTGTACAATGTAGTAACATGATATTTGACAACCATTAAATTTGACAAGAACTATCAATAAAAAATTGGTCCTAATCACGTCTAAATCTCGCGTTTCTTGTCGAAAAAAACAGCACAAAATATATCTTACGCGATTGTAGGGAACGAAACGGTTCACACATAATTCTTCCTCAAATTTAATTCAAGGTCGAAAATTTCCTACGCTCTAACCACTTTCAAAGCGATTCCATGGTCTAGGCAGCCTCGGCAGCCGTTTTATTTGTGAACGCACGTTTTTTTAATGTGGTTCTATTAAAGTGTAGAATAAATAAATTGGCCGTATGGTTTCATGTTTCAAGAGGTGACAGAGCAGCGACGTTTTATAATCAAAGCAACGTATTTCAAATAAATATAATACGCTAAAGATAAGCCCCTTTGCTTTTACAGTGACTCAATTACAGATGGGCCAGAAAGAATGTGCATTCGGTTTTAGTTTTTAAAAGGCATGTTTAATTCATTCGTTCATTATTACATCTGTTAACTGTTTTTTGAACAAAAACACAACTTTCTTTCCACTAAACTTCAATTTCGCTCAACTGAGTAGCGATATCATAAGCCTACGGTAGGATTAAAACAATGAAAAATGACCAATGTTTATTTTCGGTTTATTATTGTTATTTTGGTTCTAGTAAGTGTGGGTTATTTAATCATTGTATTTGGATTGTTTATTTAATTTACGTTGGTGGCTACATAAATTGAAACCTGGCAGTGAATGATCATTTCAATATCAGTTCCATTAACAAAAATTCCATTTTTCCATTCCATTCATTTTTTTATATACAAAAGTATTGGTACAATTTTCAAATAATTTTTTTATCGTGGGCTTTAGGAGTAAATTTTTATTTTTTTGGCTACTGGGAACTTTACAGTGATTTGCATTTATTTGCTTCAATGACAGAAAAATAGTATAACGAACATTTATTGCACGAGTCCAAGTTTCGTTTAAAAAACGGCCGACGAAGCCTCATGAATTGTTTTTTTTTTGTATTTTTGCAGAATGAATCCTCGTTGGTATTACATTTGTTTGTTATTTTGTAATTTACTGATTTTAACGAAAACTAAATCTATATAACGTGAAAAAAATTAAAAATAATCGGAGTAAATATCAAAGTGAATAAATTGCCAAATACAAACACACGTAAATAGATTTTTTTTTAATCCAAAAATATTGTTATGAAAAATTTGATTATTTTATATGCAAAAAGATGCTCTTTAAATTGACGCAGTCAAAAATTAGGGTTGTCATTAAGAAAAAAATAAAATGACGTCATATCTGATAGAGATGACATAACAAAGCTGATTTTTATGTCAAAATTTGCGCATTTAAAATAAAAAATTGACGGGTCCGAGCGATTTATTTTTGCGCTCCTTGTAAAAAAATTATCGAATTAATTCCAACCATTTCATCCGCACGATTTCAGATATTTTTTTAAAGAGTGTTATTGAAATTATTTTTAGCTTAATTATTATTGAAAGGTGCTCGAATAAACAACAATTTGAATTTTATCGATTTTTCATAAAATAACCTTGTCGTAAACTTACCTTATATTTCTTAATGTGTGTATTCTTTAATGAAATCGCGTATTTGCGGGCAAATTGTGATTGAAGCATCGATTTCAGGAGCGATAGCCGAGGGTTGCATGTCAGGAATGGTAAATTACCTCCCCGAGCTGATTCCCTACCTCTTCATCTGTTTGAACGACAAGAAGGCACTAGTCCGAGCGATAACATGTTGGACATTGAGTCGATATTCGCACTGGGTCGTGTCCCAACCCCATGACTTATTCTTAAAACCTTTGATGACCGAACTTCTGAAAAAAATTCTAGACGGTAACAAGCGAGTCCAAGAGGCGGCTTGTTCGGCGTTTGCCACTCTCGAGGAAGAAGCGTGCACAGAACTTGTGCCATATCTCGGTTTCATTTTAGAAACGTTGGTGTTCGCTTTTTCTAAATACCAGCACAAGAATTTGTTGATTTTGTACGACGCGATAGGGACTTTGGCAGATTCGGTTGGTCATCACTTGAACAAGCCCGATTTCATCAACATGCTGATGCCGCCGCTAATCCAGAAATGGAATATTCTGAAAGATGAGGACAAGGATTTGTTTCCGTTGCTTGAGGTTTGTCTAGTTTATAAAATTTCCAGGTTTTTATGGTGGGTTTTAGTGCTTGTCGAGCATAGCAACCGCGTTACAGTCCGGGTTTTTACCCTATTGCGAGCCAGTTTACTGCAGATGCGTCTCCTTAGTACAACATACTCTTTACTTACAAATGGTAATTTTTTTTTATAAAAAACGGGGTCGGGTTTTATGTGACGGATTTCAGGCGAATGTCCAAAACCCGGACCAATTCGATCCTCCAGACAAAGATTTTATGATCGTGGCTTTGGACTTGTTGTCTGGATTGGCGGAAGGTTTAGACGGACATATAGAGAAATTAGTACAGAATAGTAATATAATGGAGCTGCTTCATCACTGTATGCAAGACACAATGCCCGAAGTTAGGCAGTCGTCATTTGCACTACTAGGAGATCTCACCAAAGCTTGTTTTCAACACGTTCGTCCCCGCATACCTGACTTCTTACCAATTCTGGGACAAAACCTTAATCCTGAGTACATTTCAGTCTGCAATAACGCGACATGGGCCATTGGAGAAATTAGTATTAAATTTGGTAATATCATTTTTGGTGTTATATTCATGTGTTTTTGTTGCTAAAAAACATTTCAGGTGCCGACACTCGACCTTACATACCTTTAGTTTTAAATCAACTAATTGAAATTATTAACAGGCCAAATACTCCAAAAACACTATCAGAAAATACTGGTAAGTTATACATTTTGATTCTCTTCTTTTACACCTGCATGATAATTGCAACATTTGGTTTTTTTAATAAATTTATAGGGTGGTGTGAGGTACGATTTATTATTTTAATTGTTGTTCAATTTTTCCAACGTAACAATAGCTACTTAGTTGACCATTGATAAAAACGACCATTGATGATTGATTGCATTTAACGTTGCGAAATTTATTAAACGGATTCGTTGAATACTTAGGCCAAATTCACGGCGTCGGTTTTATTCTCTTTTCCTGATTATTTGCGGAACGAGCGAGTTATATTTCTGGATTTGAACGTGCAAAACATGTACTTCCGCATTTTGCGTCCACATCAAATTATTCGACTTCGTGATATAAATCACGAATGAAGAAAACGAAACATATTTTTCAGCGGATTCTAATGTTGGCCGCCAAAAATGAGTTGCTATTGTTGCGTAAAAAAAGTAGGAAGCGTGCATTGTCCAAGTTTTAAGTGTCTTGTGCACGTAGTCCATAGAAGTTGTGTGAAAAGTGCACGTTTTCTATAATATTTGGATAGCTGCGATTTGTCCGGCATTGTTGCTGACGATGTTAATGCGGACTAAACGCATCAACGAATCGATTAAATATTTAAATGGAATTCATTGATGTGCTATAGGTCGTTTATTCGGACATGTGTACAAAAAATAAGTTAGATGCATTCATTGGCATCTAACGACAGTGCAACAGTGTTGATAAAATTGGAACTTCGTTTACAGTGAATCCTGAATTTTAAAGCATTTTTTGGTTTGATTAATTTGCCACAAATCGATTTCAAATAATTGGTATTTTTCTTTTTGGTTTAAAGTCCCCGTATTTATTTTAGTGTGACGTTTATAATTTTTTTTGTCTCCATTAGACCAAACAGAGAGAATCGTTATGTCAGAAAATGGGATCCACTGTATTGAGACCGACCAAACACATTTATTTCTAGTATTTACATATTATATATTTTCCATTTGTTTATTTACAGATAGTTCTGTTTTTATCAAGCACTGATTTTGTTCATAATTTACATGTACCTATCATTTAATATTTTATTATCTATAATTGATAATTATTTACATTTCTATGACTTGTTTGTAATTGAGTTGAGTTTTTTATTGTTTTTGTTCTCGGTATAGCCATAACAATTGGTCGACTAGGTTTTGTCTGCCCCCATGATGTCGCGCCCATGTTACAACAGTTTGTACGACAGTGGTCTGTAAACCCTCTTTTATTATTTATTTCTACCTATTATAATCCAGTTAGTTTCATTTCGTTTTCTTTTCATTAATACGAGGAAGCAAGCTTTTTTTATTAGCAAAAATCCTTGTGCTTCCTCCTTTCACTAAATTATACACGGTGCGATCAAAAAACGTTAATAAAAACTCAGTTGAATGAGTTGTACTTCAGTCCGATAGGTTTTTTGATGGCACGTTATATTTCGACTCTTTTCAATTGGAATCATAAAAGACATTGAAGAGAGGTCTTGAATTAAGCAAGTGTGACACGCACTGCTTTCAAATCACAAATTTTTCTCCGTTACAAAAACTGGAACAATCAATCCATCGTGTTTTTCATTATTGCACGATAAATATTGATTGTCCCAGTTTTAACGCGATTGGTCAGATATGTGTCGAGACACTTGCAAATTCTCCACAAGAACGAGACTGAAAGATGATCCTTGCAGGTGTATATCGTTACGAAACATTAGAGATAACGAAGAGAAGGATAACGCCTTCCGCGGTATGTGTCACATGATTCAGTTGAATCCCGGAGGTGTTGTGAACGATTTTATATTTTTCTGCGATGCCGTGGCATCATGGATCACACCCAAAGATGATTTGAAGGAAGCGTTCGTCAAGGTGATTGACCCAAAAAAAAAACACGAAAGGTTCACTAACGGTTTTTATAGATTTTGCATAGTTTTAAGACGCAGGTGGGGCTAGAAAATTGGCGGAGGTTCAGCGATCAGTTCCCGCCTCAACTGAACGAGCGGCTGTCGCAGCTCTACGGCATATGAATTCACACAGGTGCGTAGTGCTATTTGTTTGTTATTTAATTTACTGTGAGATTTACTGTATGATGCAGGGTACTGGGGGTTATAGACAATTCTAGAACCGGGGTGGGGCAACTTGGAGTGAAGCCAGGTTTGGTCAGGTTCAACAGGGTGGGTTCTTAGAAACATTACTTAAGAAAATATCAACAAGGAGAACCTATACTCGCAATGTTGTTATTGTTAACGATCGTCTGATTTGAAAAGTATTTTTTTTTTGTTTATTTGTAGTGACAAAAGACTGAGTATAGGTTTAACTAAATGAAAATAACAATGTGGGATTTCCAGCGAAAACGAGTGCTTAAGTGTGTAGTGTTTAACTCTTTAATTCTAAGTAATTCAACAGTGCACTTATTTAATTAAGCAACGGTTTACTTTTTAGATGATTTGAAGTTAAAAGTTATACACTTGAGTCGTATTAATTAGAAATAAGTAGCAATGCATGTGGTTTGGTATTCTAGGTTCTGTTTGTTAAATCAAATGTGTGAGTGCTTAAGAAATTAGTTGCTCCTTTGTGTAAGGAGGCGTCAATCGGTCTCTAACCTCGATCCTTATGAGGACTTCTGGCTCCTAACCTATTGGTCCCATCCTCGTCCCGATCAATCGTCCACTGTGATTCGCAATCCGCGCGTGAATGTGTTTGTAATATACAAAGTCATGTGATAATAAGTTAGTGAACTTGAAATCCTTAAACTTTATTTGTGATACTTCTAGATATATTGTAACTATTATAAGACTTGCAAGTATTAGTCGACGGTTTTTATATGTGTATAGATCAGATGTGTACAGTACTTGCCAAAAAGATGTATCAAATTTAATTTAACGACAGTAAGTGAGATCTTCAACATTATTTTGTTCATTTTTTATATATGCAATATTTACTCGTGGTTCGTTTCGTTCTGCTGTGTGAGTGGGTTATCCTTTTGACTATACAGAAGTCTTCGTTCCTTCAACACTCCGCGATCCATTCCTTTTGCGTGTTCCGCGCATTCCTTTCTCGTTTTTAGTTAAGTTATTGAAGGGCGCGAGTATTCGTTTGGCCAAATCTAGCGCAAATGTTTGTTCCGTTGTATAAATTTTTATTTCTGCACAGGCTGAACGGTTATTTGCGTTCGCCGTTTATCCTCAGCTGCAGTTAACAATTGTGATTGGTGTAAAGTGTTAATATCTGGAAAGTTCGTCTCTTTAACGATGAATATGTCAAATCTTTTGTCAAGCATTTCACAGGCCCTCATATATTCTTTGTTAAACTTCAGATGTAAGTCGTTTTTCTTTCATTTTATGTACATGTCAGATGTATTATTTTTTATAAGTTAATATTGTCAGAACAGAACAATTTCAAATAAAAATTCACCAAAGCTGTACTGGTTCATTCACCTTCCTCGTTCATTCCTTAAATTAATTAAGAAAATTCCCTAATGGTTTATCTGACAAGAAGTGATTTCCTTAATTGACTAATTAGTTGGAAGTATTCCTCTAAGATGCTGTCGCAACCATTTCCAACTTGGGGATTTTAGCACCATCAAATTTGTTGCTAAGCAACAACCCTTTTGAAAGGGAAACTCGGCTTGAAAGTAGGAATCCAAGAGTTCATTTACGAAGTTGGTTAATTAAATGTTGCAATTAATACTTCTCGATAATATTAAAACGCCCATGAAGCAAGTTCTGGATTTAAATTAGAAGTTATTGCATTCGTTCCTAATCTAGGAAACATAACCTTAACGTCGACAGCCCACTCTATTAAACGGTGTATAAAGAGTTGCCGATGTCAAGGCGTTTACAACGTAATTAAATAAAAAAAATAAAATGATGCCAATCCGGAACAATAGTATTAGTTTTAAAACTTTACTACAAAAGAATGAATATCTTTATTTAACATTCTCATTTAAACGACACATGGTCTTACTTTAAATTTATTGTAAAATAAATAAAAAATATAAGTTCATAATTAAATTAAATTAATTTATGTATTATGGAGTTGTGTAAATAATTTTATACATCTTAGCAAATATTCATACCCTTTCTCGGTTATCAATAATTAATTGTTTAAGGAAAATTGTTTATAACTCGTTTTTAGTTTTGAAAAGAGGATTTTATTTGATATTGCTAGTGCTTAGAGATATGTTTTTAATATAGTTTAATTATTTCAGTAACTGTATATCGATGTTTAAACCGCAAAAAAATTTTTGCCATTGATGAGTTTTGACAGAAAAAGTTTGCAAACAGCGGATTCCTTAAAAATGCAAACTTACGTAATACAAATTTCAGTTTTTAGTCCTTGTGGCTCCATCTTTGAAAAGCTTTCAATTGTTTTTAAAATATTATAATTAAAATGTGAAACATTCTTATTTCCTTCTGTAAAATTTCAACAAATTGACATACGAGCTTTTTTAGTTTAACCGTGGATCTGTATTTTAAATTATTTACACTTAATATTAATATAAAGTATATCATATGCATTTTTTTCGCATTTTTACAGCATATTCCAGGAAAAATATTACTACAATATTATTATTATTATTACTATCATTATTATTATTATTATTATGTATTATATTTACATATTGCTGGAAACTTGATCAGGCTTGATTATTTCCCATTATTTCCCAAAATCTCCCAAAGTTATTAAAATCTCACTGCTTTATTGTGTATTGGGTGTGATAATTTGAGAATGTAAATCAAGATACTCCAGATTTTCAAATAATCTTTTTGTTATTTTTTATGTTGTGAAAATTACCATAGGTTAATTGCTACTTCATTTTGTCTCCATATTCATTCCATTTTTATCGCCAGTGTGGTATTTTTCTTAATCTTCTTTCACTACTAGAGTTTGGGCGGAACAAGAACAATAAATGGATACTTATGAAATTGTCTGTATTATTTCAAATACCTCATTAAAAACCTTGTTAATTTAAATATTGAATATAAACGTGAAATCTTGACAACGGGCTCCGAATAAAAGCCAATTAAATAAATTTAACAAATCTTGATTGATTTAATAAAATATTTTACATTAGAAAATAAAGAAAAAAATCAGAAAACTTTTACAAAGATGCAAACAACACTTCTATAAATTGTTAATAAATTAGTAAAGGCAATTACTATTTTTTAATAGAATAGATTATTCTAAATATGTACAAAAAATGTTGGGATTATACGGTAGATGTCAAATTTAAGACGAGGGTTGATGCAGTAAACAACAAAGTTGTGGACTGTTTGTCAAATAATTTGCACGATCGTGAACTATTAGCATAAATATGTGATACGTATTCATCATAAAGTTGGATAATTTGAAGTTGGTATTAAATTTTATGCGACCGACAATCATTATCGTAAATCTGCATAATTATGGCAGTAGGAAAAACAAGTGGTAAAAAATGTCAGCCACTTAGAGAGTAAGCTATTGACTTATCTCATAGTCATAAATAAAGGGAATAACTCGTGGAGAAAATTCGAATCCAACCCCTAAACCGCGCTCTTCCAATGAGAATCGTCGTCGGTGCAATCAGAGGTGGAGCAAACCCGGACCGCAACTCCATCGTCTAGTTCTGACTCCGGGTTTCTATAGTAACCCAACTCCCGGATTTGAAATGGTGATTTCAGTTTTCATATGATCCCCCAAAACATAACACAGATTATCGACTATTATCATGGAGAAATTAACGCAATTCGTGTCGAAGTCTTTCGAAAATAACAACAACACCCCCGTGGGCGAACAGTGTCTCAACTTGAGCTCCGGAATCAAGACGTCTCCTATTAAAATGGAAGAGGATTTTCAAACGATACCGCAGGACGAAAGCAAGAGACCCAAAAACTGGCTCATCTCCGACATCCAGAAGACTTCAACTCGCCAATCTTTCGGTATCGACTTGAGACTCAACAACTCTCAAATCCTCTACAACTCTTCTTTGTCCCAAGAAAAGAACGATTCAACTTCAAACGAACAATCGACCGTCGCCGACCAACCTCTGGGTGCTAAGTGGTTCGATAATAACACAGAAGTTAAAACTCCTTCTCCTAAAAACAGTTTCTGTTCTTCCCCAATTGACCTCGAGGACTCTAAATCGTGCCCGGAAACCGTCGCGAGTGAAAAGTTCGAAGACGACAAACAGGAACACGTGAATAAAAGTATAAGCGGCGACGAACGAAAATTATGTGAGTCTTAGCAAAATAATTGTTTAATTTTGTGCAGTCTGGCGACGGATTTCAATGCGCCGCTATAAATTTCAACCAACATTATTTTAATCTAATTACAATTTGCTTAACGCTCTGCTAGAACGGCTACCACTTTAATCAGTTTATAGAATTATCAATGGTTTCTACATTTAATTAAGCCGGATACATTTGAATTTGATTATGATCCATATAAGAATCCACCCCTTGTGGCTTCGTGACAATCTTATGGTTGTTTTGAGACTTGATAAATATTGATGGACAAGTTGAGAAACTTATTATAAGTATTCATAAAATCGAAAATCTGAATACGCCTCGATAAATATAATAATTATTTAAACTCGCGTATTAAGGTTTGTTTTAATTCTGTCCGGAACATTTATAATTAAAAATGTAAAGAAACAAACACAACATGCAACTATAATAGATTTACCTACAACGGTACTTATTAAGTAAAAAAATTTCTACAATTTTAAGTGTATTCAATTTTGAACAATGAACAAGGGTACGTATATATATATATATATGTTAAACATATTCGTCGTATTTTTAAACCTTTTAAGGGACACACATATCTACGATTTAGGGAAATCTCATAAACAGTATTTTATATAATTTGTAAAACGTTGTATAAGTATCTTCAATATTGCTGATATTTCTTAAACAAATTCGTCGAGTTTTCAAAAATTTGTGGTATGCGGCAAAAATATTTTCTGTTGTATAAATCTTTCACTGTGGGTCATGCACACAGTTTTAATAAAAATTGTTTACAAAGACTAAATCTTTCAAAATTCAATTTTTCATTTTGGAGCAACAAACGCTTTTTGAGCGATTGCAGCCATTTTACTACGTTTTATGTGTACTCGCACTGCTTAGGTAAATTTTACAAAACTGTAAGAAAAATGGGCACAACCAAATTTTTATTAATACACTGGCATATGTTTGTTTGATATGTATTTCAATATGTATTACTTTCAAGGCACATTTAATAGTGGCTCCCCAAAAAATCCTGTTCCTCAAAAATGCAAATGAGACTAACAGAATTGTAATTAAAGCAAAAATTATCTCGTTCTTATTTTCTATAAACGAACATTCAAATAATTGTTTTCAACCAGTTTACACAAAAAACACGAACGCAGGAGTAAATGTAAACTGTTAATATTAACATTTTTGGATGCCCTTCTATTCCCAACAACTGTATTATTATTTTCCGCGTTTATCATATTTTATCGCTGTTGCAAATACGTGTTCCGTAAGCTAGTATTTTTGATTTTAAATAATCACAACTAAAATGAAAATGTAGGTATTACCATCCGCATTAATTAGGAACAAATTTTCCTTTGTACCAGCTTTATTATCATTTTAAAATGAGATCCACCGAATCTTCGCTGATATTTGTTCGTGCTTGTTGCACTTGATCCTCTTCCAGCTTGAGTTTCTTGTATTTGTGTTAATTTTTATGTTCTAAGCAATACTTTTTATAAACATGTTTTTTATGTATACATAAATGTCGAATTTAATTTTTTAAAGGCGTTAATATATCGTAAAATTGACTATATTGTTATCAGTTAAATGCAAAATAAATAAAACAGTTTTTGGAATTATTTAAGAATATTTTAATTCATTTAATGGTGATCGTATTTCGACCAACGTATTTGGTGATCGGAGTCATCCTGACCCTCTTTTTTTATGACTTTTGTGGTTATTTGGTAATTGTTTCGAAAACTTATTAATCATGTTATTTCATTTATTTTTTCCTTAATGAAACACACATCTATTTTTTCATAGAAAGACCAAATACAATTGCACCTTTTGATTCTGCAGTGTGATGTAAAATTCTCCAGGGTCATAATGATCCTAGATCACCAATTAAATGTTAATAATCTTTTCGATACTTGTATAATCGCTGTCGATTATTGATAGTCATTAAAAAGGAAAATATAATTTTATAATGTGTCAGTGTTCCCAATTTAATGAAATGAATGAAACTCTAATGAAAGTAAAAGTTAAATTCAATTTTTGTATAGCTATTATTATTGTTCTTGTTTATTTCATTTATTTGAATATTTGAGAGTTGAAAAAAATAAGAAGATATATTTACATAATATAATTTCATGTCCATTTAAGCTAGTGTTTAATTTATTCTTTTTATTATTACAGTTTATCCAAATGTATCTGTTCATGCATGATATTAAAAAATATTTCTGAGGCGAACTACTTCTAACCCCTCATATTATTATACCTATTATCATTGTTCTTGTTTATGCCATTTATTTGAATATTTGAGAGTTGAAAAAAAGAGGAAGTTATTTTTACATAATATAATTTCATGTCCATTTAAGCTATTATTTAATTTATTCTTTTTTATTATTACAGTTTATCCAAATGTATCTGTTCATGCATGATTTTAAAAAGTATTTCTGAGGCGAACTAGTCCCAACCCGTCAGAAATCAATAAATTTGAACTATGAAAATTTTCGTTTCTCATTATTTTTCATTTTCAAAATCATAGATTTTGACTTCTGGGACACGTGGTGGGTGGTGAAGGTTTTTCACTTTCACCGTCGATTTTTCCCTGACGTTGGGGTGTTTAGTTGGAAAAATCAACAAAGGTGTTTAATTTAAATACAAGTTGTGGCGGTTTTTCAGGCATTTCTTTGACATGAAAAATTTTAGCAATATGATTGTGATTTATATTTGGTTCGTATCACGTGGTCGTAATCATTCTTCTGGTAAAATTCGCGTTTGGGGTAGAATATTTGACTAGAAGACTTAGTCGCATTATCATCGATGATTAAGACAGATGAGTCTTACTGTTCTGTTGTAGTCATAACAAGATTGGGAGTTTGTATTTGTTTTATTTACAGTTCGTTTGGCATGACGGAGCTTCGTGTTTGCCGTTCGATGTTCCGTGCAATCGACAAAGAGGGTCAACAAAGATGGAAAAGGGAGGTGGAGTTTATCAGCATGATTTAAATTGCTAAAATGGGCGTTTTATGTTTTTATTCAATCAAATCTAACTCAACAGAAGACAATCTAATTTATATTTTGTTTCCAATTTTGTTAGAAAAACCTTTATTCTGTTACAAGACAAATCAATGGGGGAGCAATTTAACTTGTCGGAATAACGAGCAGTCATTGCCGTCCCCTTATCGAATTATCATCGATTTCTTGATAACTCACACCAAATTCGGAGAAGTAAAAATTTGTCTACTTTGATTCGAAGCTGGTTAATTAGCGCCTAAGGGCAAACAATCTGTTAATCCCAGTGCGGGGGTGGAAAAGTGGATGCGGGGGCGAATGCGCAAGTTAACACTCCGTCCTGTGAATATTGGTAATTCCAATCAGTGCAATGCGTCCAAATCGATCCGACCAATTACTCGAGCTTCTCGTTAAAGCCCAATCTTTTGGCATAGAGGCTCCGGTTTTATTTAGCGTCGGTATATTTTGTATCCTCATTAAAGTAATGGAATTAAATTAATCTAGGCCCTATTTCGCTATAGCTTTATTACCCCTGGGAGGTAGCGCATTAAATTCGAGTGTTGTCTACGCTAATTCCTCTCAGGGGAAGCTTTACCGGCTCGTTCCGTTTCGCTCCACCCTTCCTCCACGCTTGAATTCGCACCTTGCCAGATAAACCGAACAGTTTCAACATTGTCTGACTTGCTGATTTATCACCACACATCCTAAGAAAAACTTTCTCCAATAACCCTAATGAATGCCGCCCACAGATGAAAACAATTACTTCGCGAATAAGACAAAAGATCCGCCTCGCTGCCGGCAATTAACTGATTATTTCTTCATTTACATCATCTTAAAGAGGGTAATAGAAAACATCCTGACGTCAGGTACTTTAATTAAGAAAATGTAATTAATTAACGTTGGGAACAAAAAGTCTGTAAAGAAATTAGCAAGGCGGTGAAAAAGTAGAAGGGCGGCGCGTTAAGTAGATTGTCCTTTTGGTTGCTAGGACCTTCATTCTACGAACGACCAAGCGCGCGGATTAGATTTATTTTAGGGTGCCTGTTAGGTCCCGGAAAAACATATTTAATGCCGACACGTATTTGCACTTCAATCATCGTAAAGGTATTAGTCGACTATAGATCGTCATTTAATTATTTTTATGTTGAGCTTTACACCAAATTGATAGCCCTCTAATAAATTAAATGACATTTTAAAATATGCAAACATTCACCCCCACTATTTGAATAATTTAAACAATCAGATTTATGCCGTTTTAGTTATTGCCTACAAGCCTCCTTTTTGATTTGAGTTGTTCAGTTTGAAGTTTATGTGGTGGTAATTGAAGCAGTTTTCAGATTTATGTCGTGTATTTAAAGACTGCTTTTCAAACGTTTTGTTTACATCTTCTGTAGGCATCCTTAGTGAATATTGACATATTAACAGCTTCAACGCTTTGAAGTTTACTTTCTATTGATTATTCAGAGCTACCTGTTTTTAATCAGATCGTTCTTTTTTAACAATTTTATTGTAACAGCACATTCTTAATGTGGAATAATTTTTTTTTTGTTCGTTTTAAAATAAATCGCTGCTGATGTTCACCGAAGATCCATTAATGCAAAAATATATAGTAAATATTTGTTTGAAAATAAACGTCTGACTCCGAAATGCAACAATTTATTTAGTATTTTCGGTTTTGTCCAGACATTCCTTTACGGTTGTGACAAATTAATATTTTGTAAATATTGTAACATGTAACTGTACATGATGGTATTTTGGAAAAGTTATAAAACCGAACACCATTTTAATTTAAATCATATTTTTTCTGATCTTATTAAATTTTATTGGATTTGATTGCAGTACGTGCATATTTCTTTAACTTAGTTCGATTGTTTCGTTTCTTAATTTTTTTTTTAAAAGGAAGTCGTTCATCTTTTTAACCTGTTTAAATTAATATTAAAGTGCTCAGAAATAAGGACTTCTGTGCCATTATTTGAACTTGTATCCATGCTTTTTTTTGGATTCCTTGGGATTTTTTGCTTTTAGCAATATATCTGTATTAAATTTATTGGGACTCAATAGTTATTATATTACAATTGCTTTTTTGTTTAATCTGAATCTGGTTCGGCTCTTCTAGTTTTTTTTTTTAATTAGTTGTGAATCAGTAGTGGATTTCTGTAGGATTCTTAACACTTAATCCAAATGATTTGCAAGCAATTATTGATTTAATTTTAAATTTATTTCAACACCTTTGATTTTTTATATATTTTATATTTACGTGTTTTAATTTCTTTCGGATCAGTTTGGATTTTTAAAGTTTATTTAGATATGATTCCATTTTTTTAAATATTTAAGTTTTATGTATTTAAAATTTGCTATTCTTCGAGCTTATTAAAATGTCTTTCAATAATCTGAATGCTTCATCTTCCTTAGATTTATTAGGATTTCTTAGTTTTAACATTTTATCTATATTAAATTTTATTGGAATTTTTAAATTTATTTCAATACCTTTGATTTTTTTTTATTTAGTTGGGTTTCTTTGTTTTTTTATATCATTTTTTAACTAGTTGTCAATATCTCTATACTAAGTGATGTCCTCAACCATAAACTGATTTGAATTTCTTCTATGCGACTTGATATTGACGTCACTCAAATTTCTTTACTGTTTTTCATTTCTGTAGATTAATCAATTTTATTATTTTGATTTGCACTTTCTAAATTAAAAAAGTATGTTTCTATTACTTTTGGTATCCTTCGATTTAGTTCCATTCCTAAAATTCCTGACATTGGTTTTCATTGGATTTTTTTTAATTTCTAGGAAATCGTTGCATTTTTTGAAATTTCACTCGATATTTTTGCGAGTCGAACTGCGTATTTAGGTACGCGTTTAATGGATGCAGGAATTCTTTTCTTTAAATTCCTTAGAATTTTTTGTTTTTAACACTGTATCTGTATTAAATTTATTGAGACTCAATTGTTATTATACTACACTTGCTTTTTATCTGAATCTGGTTCGGTTCTTCTACAATTTTTTAAATGATTTGTGAATCGGTAGTGACATCCTGAAATCTTGACTGATCTGTGTAGGATTTTTTACACTTAATCCAAATGATTTGTATGCAATTATTGATTTGATTTATTAATTTTGATTCTCCAGGATTTTTTAGTTTTATCATTTTATTTTATTTTAATGTATCAAAAGATTAACCCACAGATTTAAGCAATATTCACAATTTATTTTCAAGACAAATTAATTTTTAACACGATATTCTTAATGTGTAATAATTTCTTGTTGTTTTGTTCGTTTTGAAGTAAATCGCTGCAGATGTTCACCGCAGATGCATTAATACGAAAATATATATTTGAATATTTGTGTGAAAATAGACGTCTGACTCTGAAATGCAACAATTTATTTAATATTTTCGGTTTTGTTCGAAACATTCCTTACGGTTGTATCAAATTAATATTTTGTAAGGGTGTGATTCCCTAAATCTGATCCCTGCATGTCCTGAATTTGCAGAAAGGTTTATGTAAATAATAAAAATTTGTCCGCGTAGCTGGAGGTATAAAAAAAATCGCTACACCGTATCTGTACCCATTTAATAATAAATTTGCTTAAACAATTAAAATTTGATACGTATTCGTTCCATAAAAATAAGTATTCTTCTAGGGCAGTAATTATTTGGGACCATCATAAATTTCTCATATTGATGGAGGTATTCTTCTAATCAGTGTATGTTCTATAATTTTAGAAATTGTATAATTCGTTGTGGCACTCAGAGGGACTTTGCAAGTTGTAAATGATTTTCTCTTTTTCAGTTATTCTGGACGAACAGGAGAAAAGTCCCGAAGAACCGAGCGGAAAAAGCCGCCATGTTGTTGTAAACAATTCCGGGAAAACGGCGACAAAGCAAAGAAGATCTCGTACAAACTTTACTTTAGAGCAACTCAATGAGCTGGAACGATTATTTGATGAAACACATTACCCTGATGCATTCATGAGAGAAGAACTTAGCCAAAGACTGGGCCTAAGCGAAGCTAGAGTGCAGGTAATTTAGTCTGTAACATGGGAAAACAAACAGTTCTTCACGTAATAAGCGGCGATTCACGCGAAACGATCAATTTATTAAGTGGTTTGTTTGATCGGAGGGTAGGACTGACCGAATCGTTGAATCCTGGCCTCTGGATACGTCTCCTTCTTCCTCCGAGTATCAATCAGTCTTAATACTCCCCCGAAGTCGTTAATCCAGCACTTAATTGATGCGATTTCCATTCCCTACACATCATACGTATTCATTAGGAAATTATCTGCTAATAGTGGCATTAGTCCGACTAAATCGTGTGGAACCAATGTCACATTAGAAAAACACTCACTCGAACGCTTTGGTCAAACGAGGGCTAATGGAATAGCGCCACGATTTTACTACCACTGCTTTTTTTTGGACATTTTTATTTTATTTATGGGGCAATTTCGACACACGCTTCACGGAAGATTTACACCACTTTCGTAAAATTAATGCAAATTGCATAATTCGATTTGTTTCAGGTGTGGTTCCAGAACAGGAGGGCCAAGTGCAGAAAACACGAAAGTCAAATCCAGAAAGGTAAGCCAATTTTACGCATTTCACCACGTCGGTCGTATGAATATTCTAGTTTTCCGTATTTTTAAAAGAAATATGTTATGGGGGGTGGTAAAAAATGCGCGTAAGAGTCGATGTTGTTGGGAATAAATAGGTAATATTTGTGCGATACGGAGGAGTTAGCGCCAGCTTAACCCCTATTTGCAAATGTAATTTTATGAAATGCGGCCGAGGCGATGTCGGGGCCGGCGGGGGCGGCGTCCGGGCCGGAGGGGTGCGGGGTGTTGATGTGAGCGCGAGGCAGTAAGTGTAATTTACCGGCCCCAGGGGTTCGTCCTCCTCGCTGGACCAGTCATCTTACGCCCGCCATTTGAATGACTGAGCGCTGGAAAATTGCTCTCCCGGGGAATTATTTCATTTGATTGAAAACTTTCTCTTAGCAGTATTTTTTTAGCTCAGTCTTGTATATAAATTCGATTATGTACCGCAGATTTGTTAGGGGACATAAGCCCATGATATATTCATGGCCGGCTAGAATTATGAGGGTCGAGTCTTGGTTTAAAGATGATTTCAGTAACAAATTGCTGCCTCTTCTAAATTATTTAATGCTCTAACTTGAATTTATCGGATCATTCCGACGGAATTTGCACGCTGCTTTGAGTTAACGTCTGCCGTTATCGTCACCGATTTCACTTTATCTGTTTTTCGAAACTCGGCATTTAATTTTTTTAATTATTATAGAAGTGCGGTCAGGCAACAAATTACCTAAAAAATGAAGAGTGTCCAATTACAAGACAACAATAAAACGCGATAAAAACGGCTTTACGGGCTTAAAACCGCTTAGTTAAACAGACTGGCAATAATAAAGCAAAAGAGAGGTTCTAAAAAAAATTTCAAAGAAACCTTAATATTGAAGTGTTTGTTTATTTTTCGCATATAGCGGTAAAGCTAATCTTCAAAATGATGGCTCAATCATCGATTTTGATGCAGTATTAAGGGAGATATTGCGTACCGACAAAAAAACACTTTTGAGAAATATTATATACATAGATTACTTTTTTTTTAAACTCAAAATTTAATTTTTTAAATTATTATAGAAGTGTGGTCAGGCAACAAATTACCTAAAAAATTAAGAGTGTCCAAGTACCAGACAACAAAACGCCATAAAAATCGCACTATAAAAATATTTACCGGCTTAAAACCGCTTAGTTAAACAGAGTGGCAATAGATGGTCCTATGACCAAAATACGGTTTTTTAAAAATTTTCAACGAAACATTAATATTCAATTGTTTGATTATTTTTCACATATAGCGGTGAAGCTAATCTTCAAAATGATCAGTCATCGATTTGGATTAAGTATTAAGGGAAATATGGCGTACCGAAAAAAAAAATTTCGTCCACCAACTTGTACGCAAATTTGGTCATGGATTCTTCAATAAAATCTTAAAATACGTCTGCCTTACTTTGCAATACTTTTTTATTCAACATGAAGTAATGAACTGTATGATTTATTTTTTATTGTCTCAGTGGTAGTTTTTTCAATAACTTTATATAAAAATTTGCAAATGCTGTGCTAATGAAGCTTCCTACACCAACTTCATTTACCTGTTCGTAGAAGTTTTGTGCACTGAACTGCTGCGGAGTAGGTTTAAAAGCAATTCTGTATCCTGTGAAAATACATTTCTAGTCTAGAAAGTCTAGTGTGACGTATTTCATTAATAGGTAACATTCTAAACAATGTCAAAACTTGCCAAAACTGCATCTTTTATTGTATGAAAATAGAATTTCTGATATATGAGCAATTATAAATAGTAGCAATTTCATAAATATTACCTAAAGTAGGCAGAGCCAATGGTATTTACTTATAACTGTACATAGATTTGATGTTATTTTGGAAAAGTTATTATATAAAACCGTACAACACATTATAAAATAAAGGCGAGATTTTTGCTTTTTACCGAAAAATTGCAATTTGGCAAAACTGACACATTTGATTTAAACTACAATTGTGTGCGTTCAGCAGTATAATATCCATAACTTTTTGCTTCCGTTATGTAGAGTTTATTACATTTTCTATGTGGACTATTTTATTTAAATTAAATTATTAATCTTTTAAAATTTTATTGGATTGCTTAAATTTATTTCATTACGTGCACCTTTCTTTAAATTTAATCCTATTATATCCGTTCCTTAATTTTTTGTAGAAAGAAGTCGATTATTTCATTAATTTGCTAAAATTTATATAAAAATTCACAGAAATAAAGACTTCCGTGCCATTATTTGAACTTGTAAGCATGTCTTTCTTTAGATTCCTTAGAATTTTCTGTTTTTAGCAATGTGTCTGCGTTAAATTTAATGGGACTCAAAACTTATTATATTATATTTGATTTATTTTTTTAAATATGAATCTGGTTCGGTCTTTCCATAATTTTTAAAAATTAATTGTGGATCAGTAGTGACGTCCTGAAATCTTGGCTGATTTCTGATGCAATGTATGCAATTATTTATTTGATTTATTAATTTTGATTCTCCAGGATTTTTTTGTTTTATCATTTTATTTTATTTTAATATATCTACAAGCCATCCCATGCAGATTGAAACGATATTTACGTGTGCATTTCTTTTAATTTCTTTCGATTCAGTTTGGCTTTTTGAAATTTATTTGTATGGATATGATTCCATTTTTTAAATTATTTAATTTTTAATTATTTAAAATTTGCTATTCTTCGAGCTTATCTAAATTTATTAGAGTAATCGAAGTGCTTTATCTTCCTTAGATTTCTTAGTTTTAACATTTTATCTGTATTAAATTTTATTAGAATTTTTAAATTTAATTCAACACTTTTTATTTTTTTTATTTAATTGGGTTTCTTCGTTTT
Organism: Eledona agricola; assembly: GCA_964023215.1. Lineage (NCBI taxonomy): Eukaryota > Metazoa > Arthropoda > Insecta > Coleoptera > Tenebrionidae > Eledona > Eledona agricola. The sequence goes on along the minus strand of OZ026862.1, from coordinate 16,212,862 downwards.
TTATATCATCCTTTATTTTAACTAGTTGTCAATGTGTCTACTAAATTATGTCCTCAACGATTGACTGATTTGGATTTCTTCTATGCGACTTGATATTGACTTTACTCAAATTTCATTAATGTTTTTCATTTCTGTAGATTAATTTATTTTATTATCTTGTAATGCACTTTGTACATTAAAAAAAATATATTTCCATTACTTTTGGTATCCTTCGATGTGGTTCCATTCCTTAAAATTCCTGACAGTCGTTTTCATTGGATTTTTTTTATTTCTAGGAAATCTTTGCATTTTTTGAAATTCCTGTCAATATTTTTGAGTGTTCGAAATGCGTATTAAGCGTGTGTCTTGTGGATGCAGGCATGCTTTTCTTTAGATTCCTTAGGTTTCTTGTTTTTAGCAATGTATCTGTATTAAATTTAATGGGACTCAATAGTTATGATATTACATTTGCTTTATTTTTTTAGTCTGAATCTGGCTTGGTGATTCCATAATGTTTTAAAATTATTTGTGAATCAGTAGTGACGTCCTGACATTTTGGCTGGTTTACACTTTTTTTTACACTTAATGCAAATAATTGGCATGCAATTATTCATTAGATTTATTAATTTTGATTCTCCAGGTTTTTTTAGTTTTATCGATTTATTTTATTTTAATATATCTACAAGCCATCCCATACATATTGAAACGATATTTACGTGTGCATTTCTTTTAATTTCTTTCGATTGAGCTTGGTTTTTTAAAGTTTATTTGGATGTGATTCCATTTTTTAAATAATTTAAAATTTGCTATTCTTCGAGCTTATCTAAATTTCATAGAAATACCGAATAATGCTTTACCTTCCTTAGATATCTTAGTTTTAACATTTTATCTGCATTAAATTTCATAGGACTTTCCAAATTTATTTCAATGCCTTTGAATATTTTTTTTACTTGGGTGTCCTTATTTTTTTTGATATCATCCTTTTATTTTTTTTAATTAGTCGTCAATATCTTTCTACTAAGATATTGACTGATTTTTTATATGCGTCTTGTATTGACCTTACTCGAATTTCGTAAATGTTCTTCGTTTCTTTCATTAATCAATTTTATTATTTTTATCTTCTTTTATTTCATTTGCACCCTATAAATTAAAAAAAAACATGCTTCCATTACTTTTAGTATCCTATCCTTTCTACATTTAAAAAAATATATTTCTTTCACTTTTGGTATCCTTCGATGTGGTTCCATTCCTTAAAATTCCTGACATTCGTTTTAATTGAATTTTTTTAAATTTCCTTGGAAATCGTTGAATTTTTTGAAATTTCTGTCAATATTTTTGGGTGTTCGAAATGCGTATTTAGGTACGTGTTTTGTGGATGCAGGCATGATGATGAACAGCCACAGCCCATCCTCCAGCACCCCTCTGGAGCCATGCCGCGTGGTGCCCTACATGAACGTCCCAGCTCTGCGGGGCCTCACTCTGCCCCCGGGCTCGGTGGCGCTTTCCAACTACGACCGACTTTCTTCTGCCACATTTTCGCAACCGGGCACGGCATTTTCCGCTTTCGATCCGGCGTTCATCACTGCAGCCCACCAGGTAATGACATAATCGTCAAATGAAGCTGAGGGATGTTAAAAAATTCGTTGCAGTATGCCGCAGCGGCTGTAGCCGTCGGTGGTGGTCCTGCTAGTATCCTGTGTCATCCCCAGTATCCCTTGGGGTTCGCTGCGCTCGCCGCCGCTCACAAAAATTCCAGTATAGCCGACTTGAGATTGAAGGCGAGGAAACATGCCGAAGCTTTGGGGTTGACATCGGAAAAATCATAATTTCGGATACAATCGTCTATTATAGTATCGCTGAATTGATGTGTATTGATTTGGGCTTTGTTTAGAGATTCCGAGATTCTAAAATGCTGCTCGATTACGTCAGGCATTTTCTATAAGAAGTTATATTTCTAACTATAAGATTTATAAAAAATGTACATAACGATCTGTAAATTTATTTGTACAAGTAAACAGTGTTACATTAAATGAGAAAGTATATTACAGGTAAGGGGGAATTCGTTATTTGGATCCAACATGATTAGCTGAGACGGCAAGAAACAAACCTAGACGTCTGAAGATGTATCCAATATTTCCTGATTGATAATATGAAACGACAGCGGTGTTGTATTATTGGTTTACGATATATTGGATTAATGTGGGTCCGCTTGTCACGAGCAATTACAAGCTTTCTGCTCGTTGATTGGGCATAATGAGGTTAGTGGCTGTACAGTGGTACTACAAACAAGGGTCAGCTGTTTTAGGGGAGTTGGGGTTGATCAGAGATTGAGCTTCGAGGTCGACGATCGTTTTAAACTCTAAAATGCAATTCGATTTGGTTTCAGTGCAGAATTTGATTTATTACGAACTTCCAGCTCGTAAATTTGATAACACACAATTAAAAATTTACTCCTCTTTAAATATATTAAAATGCTAATAACCATCATTCGTAACGTAATTAACAATTATAATATCAATTGAAGTCCAATTAAAATTACAGTTTTTTTGGTTTTCAGTTGGTCATTTTGGCAGTTGTATTCAAATAATAACAAAAATGATTACCATATTATTCAACAAAATTAAAAAACAAAAAACCTCAAAAAAATGATGAGATAAAAACACATAATTTTGTGTGCAAAATATTACTTAAGGTCTTGTTTTAATAAATTCTAAAACAGACTAGATATTAAGTAAATGAAAATCGAGAAGAGTTAAAATATAATATGAATTGTAAGCAGCAGAAGTAGTGAACTGAATACTGAAAATTTTGGTGGCTAAACTCGAACGACCCTTCTATAATCTATACCGGGTGTTTCAAGGAAAATGGGCCAGTCAAGATATCTCGGCTGGAATGTAAATTTGCAAAAAACGCCGAAGCAGGTCGATTTTTATACCAAGGGGGAACACATTTAAACGTTAAAAATAAAGTTTTGGGGGTACCCATTACAACGGGGTTGGTTTCATTCCTAAAAATTGAATAGGGACAATAAGTTGAGCGACTACACATTTGAAAGGGTTTTTAAGTGTCTTTACAAATGTGTATTTTAAAATTGGTCTTGTTTTTCATTTTCAGAAAAGACATGCAATTTATTAGTTTGTTGTATTTATGAAGAAGAGTAGAAAAACTTGATCTGTTAGTCATGTTCTTAAATTTAGCTCTATTTTATTTGAAATAAAATCAAAATAAAATAATATATAATAAATAAAAAGCAATAATTTTATTTTTTATGGAAAGTTTACTCGGTTTTCTACCCTGACACTTTCTTCTTCGCAGTTTCTGGATTTATTTAATTTGTCCACACAATCTTAAAAATTGAACAAGCAAGATCGCCCGATTATGTTTTTTTATGGGGCTATCTAAAATCAATAGTTTACCAAACGCAAACCGAATTATTGGAGAAATTACGACAAAGACTTTTCTTTCAATGTCAACAGTTAACTATATTTAAAATCGCGGCTGTACTTTTCTATGGAAGTAAATGATCAGCATTTAAAACATTATTTATAATATAATTAGTTTCTTTGTTTTATGTGATATTAGTTTTTTCTTTTTATTTTAAAATTATGCTTCAATTTTTTTTAAAGTACGCATTTGTACGCAACATTTCTTGCAAATTTATATTCCAGTTTAGATATTTTGACTGGCTCTTCGTCATTGATACACACGGTATTTGAAACAATAGTTGTTACAAGTAAAGTAAAAATTGGAAAATTAGATAATTCGTAATTCGAAAAAATGAAAAAAATGTAGAATGGTTATGAGAAATGTACTTCAAAGACAAAAATTCGTAGTGTTGTATAATATAATTAGGGTACGTCATTCGCAGCTGCTTGGATTGTAAAGAATGTGTTCGTTGGATTTGTGATAATAAATAATAAAACACTTCGGGTACTAAATAAATTTATTTATATTGTCAACGATCAATAACTATTTATTAATGGAAAACACTAAATTGGTCAATTTGGGTGAAATAATGCAACTGGGGTTCTGAAACTAAAAATCACAACCATTTCTTTGATAAAATGCATCAACCATACTAAGTCTAAATCGAAATATGAATTGATTTTAATCATTGCATATATTTCATAAGATTCATCAAAATTTAACGACTAATCAACGAGACTAATGTGATAACTTGGTTTTATCGTCTATCCTGCATTGATAATTATTTACCAACAATAAGTAACAATAAATACATTTTAATCATGTAGAGATCACTTATGCTTTGGTTCAAAACTAGTTTTAAATCATTCGAATTTTTTTATACAAATATAATCATGTCCGTACACTTATTGCTAATGAATTCTAATCGAACAACTTAAAGATTGACTATGGAGAATTTTAAACACCACTCTAGACTATCGGAATATCAATGGAAAACACCTACGATAGCTGACAGTCCTACTTTTTCCCATATTCTACTGTTACATTTATAATATAAATCTTCCGTATTTAATTCACCCCTTAACAATATCACCACTATAAGCATGTCTGAACGATTCGTATATTGAGACACTGGAGAAATTTAGCCAAAGCAATTTTACATTTCTTCTACTCATCACGATCCACCAACCTGAACGATTCGTTTTGGTCTGTTACGTTTGTGCAAAACTGTATATAATCGATGGATTCAGAAGGCAAAATCGAGACCAAAAACGAATCTCGCACATTTCATATATTTTCGTTCAAAGACTTACAACTATTTGATATGACCATGGAAGGAAAGAAATGTGTGGAGATACGTATAATGGTTTGAAGGCTTCTTAAGTTTATAATGGAAGGAAACAGCAGTCGTGAGTCTACGAGAGTGACGATTTGTATTTCTACTGTACATACAATGTGCCCTTATTTTAGTAAAAGTCGATAGCCAGGAATTACATTATCTATCTAGAAGGAACATTACCAACAGTATCGATTCAACAAGTGCGTGCAACGCAGACTTTGTGCGCACAGTTCTAGTAGTACCATCTGGGCCACTGATGGTCCCAAAATAGTCGAAGAATACTACAAATATCCAATGAACAATACTGACCTCCAAATATTTGAGATAATTTACAAAACGCTACGTAATCGCTTTACACAAACACATTCTCACCACTCCTAAATTTCTAGTCTTGTTTGTAGCACTGTCATCCATGACCAATTGACAAAATGGTGAGGAAACAAACATTTTACCAAACGTTTATGCGCTAGTGACATTATCTATTAAATCCATGATCTAATTTATGGCATCATGGAGCACAAAAAACCGGGATCTACAGATGCTACTTTAGCTGTTAGAAATGCGTGCATGCAAAACAGCAAACTCTGCAAGATTGAGCACTCCAGTTCCTGCAAATTACATAGGTACTCCCAACCTAGGTACCTCAAAATAACTTCCTACCTTCGTGTCAATAGCCCTGGACTCTAAATCTTGAAAATGCAGCTTCAACTTTGATTTTCCATCGTCAGACGATCCCCTTAATTGGGAAAATTTGTACTGCCAGAGTGGAGTTTTGGAGTCGCCCTCATGAAGCGAAAATCCCAAATTCCAATCCAGAGTCAAACCAGCCGTTTTCCCGTTGCAACTAACGGTGAACGTCTTGTTCTACAAAACACGAGTTCAGACCAAATGCGATTCCCAGATAATCCCAAATTACCCCTAATTTCATAACGGCAGTACAGACCGAGCAATGCCAAGCGTTTTCGATTTTCAACAACTCCTGACGCGTTTCAACCGAAAAATAGCGAGAATCCTGACCGGAAGTTTGAACTAGGAAGCAGTGCTGGCGCTCGTCCACATTTTCCGAGTCTTTTACGACGCGAAACATTGTCTGATATACTTTAAACATAAGTGGACATTTGCCCCAATCAATGACGTTCAACTACAAATCGATTATTTAGTAGCGAATAAAAAAAGTCGCGCTTCTTACAGGTGGCGAATCAAAAAGCATTAAATCTGTTCCTTTTAGAGCAAAAAATCGCGGTTTGTAGTTTTGCCACGGTTGATTGTTGTTGAGGACTCCTTCATTCACCCAACCCATGTACTCAATCCGGTCAGATACGCTGAAGTTGCGATTGTACAACTTCATCTACAAAAAAAACGATCTAACAAATGACAAATATACGTTGTTCCAATTCATTTTGTTTTCGTCGTAAATCGAAATATTTTACTATAACATACACGATATATCTGAAATTGGAATTAGAATTGGTAATTATTGTAGTCGAATCAAGATTTGCTCTGAATCATTTTAGTCCGGAATTCGCAAATAATGAGTTTGCAATACAATTTTTTTTCAGATCACAGCAGACCAGAAGTAAGATTTTAACATAATTAGTAAAACTGGAAAATTTAACACTAAACAAAATACATTTCATTTTTGAAGCGTTTCTTGTAAATGCTGAAAACTGAAAAACAGTATCTAACATAATTAGTAAAAGTGGAATGTTTAGCGATAAACAAAAGAAATCCCTTTTTGAAGCGTTTCTTGTAAATGCCAAAAACTGGGAAACAGTAAATAACTATTTTTAATAATAATCATAATGATTCTAAAAATTGATTTTTTTACAAACTACAATTTATTGTTGTGATGTCATTTTAAAACTTGTTTACAATCAATTTTCAAGGTGGGCATCAATCACTGCAAATGTTGTGCAACAACACATCTTTTTGTATTTTTTTTATAGACTGACCTGCAAGTTTGTTAATCCTATAATGTTATCTGTAATGTATTTAAGCCACTGGGAAAGAATTGCAGAATCGTCACAGTGAATAATACCTGTGCTGACCCCATTAAGTCCCCTTACTTCGAAAGCATTTGGTCTTAGTTTATCAGTCCCAAATATGTATCTAGTCACATAAGCCATCATCAATGGCAAGGTAACAAAATCGACCCAACGAGTTTGTGGCTCGTGTTCTGATTCTGAATATATTGAACTGGGTCTGCTACCAGTGCTATTTGTTGTAAGTCTCAAACTCTCATCTGACGCCTCTTTGTCGTCACTGTTACTGTCATTTTGTTGAGAATCTTTGTCTTCTTGTTTTTGTAAAAATGGAGTGGCTGCTTTGTAGTGTTTTACAGTCAAAACAACTAAATCCCCGGCGTTTCTCAGTATATTTACAGCATCATCATGGGGACATGCTGTTATATACTCGCCATTTACTACAACACATTGAATAGACAAAATGTAATAACTTAATTGAAGGTAAACCTTTGATAATTGCGTCACCTACAAACAACTCTCCAGTTTGGTCAGCTGCTTGATGCTTATAGATTCTTGATATTAAAATGGGTAGTTTGTGCTCTGCACCACCTTTAATGCTCAAACCAAGACCTCCAACTTTCTGTCTCCTAATCTGCACCATTCTTTCCTACAATATTATCCTGAGTAGCGGTTAAAACGAATGAACAGCTGACTTTTGCGTTCAACGGCTTCGATTCTGGGGGCACCAGTTCTTCCTTTTGTAATCGTAACACTTCCATGGAAAGTTGTAATCGAACGGGAATTGGCCTGCTCTTTCCATCGCTCACCGTAACCATCCCAGTCCGCACCTTCAACTTCTGATCCACTTTTTCTTCAATTGGAGTGGTCATTCTTGTTGCGTTTATCCTCATATTGGGCCTAGTAAGAACCACTGCTTATCACTTAATTAATAAATTTTTTCATCGCTCATTTGAACTAATTCATCTTACTTTTGATTCACACAAATCATGCACAAATGTACTTTTATTTGTAATTAGTCTGCGGCATTATTTTATTTGGTTTTCAATTATAAAATCAAAAACTAGCAAAACATTGACTTAGTTGACAACTAGACGCCATTTTTAAAAGGGTCCAATCCAAACCATATGATTGAAAATTCACGTGTTGCCAACCCTTATTTGAATGTCAAATAAAAAATGAAAATTCGACAAGCAAATTTAATATTGTTAAATATTTATATTCCCGAACTAAATATTAGTGAAAAAATACAACAAAGTTGATGCAAATGCTATTTATTTTGTAAACAATAATTTATTCAACAACCTGCAAGGAATTTGTTTCCCAACATGTCAGCCAACATAAGAATTCGCTGTCAAAAAAAATAAAAACATTGTAGTGGCGCATTAATTTATTATTTAAAATATTTCTTGTACAACGCTTTATTGACTTGTGACGAGGTGGGTTTGTTTATTTTATCAGAAATGAATCGCCCAGCTTCTATTAATCTTTTAAGATCGATTCCGGTTTCAACCCCTAAACCGTGCAACATATAAACTACGTCTTCACTGGCCGCATTTCCTGTGGCCCCCGCCGCATACGGACAGCCCCCGAGTCCAGAAACAGACGAATCGACCACACTAATCCCATAATCTAGCGCCGTGCAAATATTTACTAAAGCTTGCCCATACGTGTCATGACAATGTATGGCTAGCTTATCGGGTGTTGTTACTTGCAAAACTTCATTTAGCATTTTTTCCATCGTCAGTTTTGTTCCAACACCTATTGTGTCGCCCAATGAAATTTCGTAACAACCTAAATTTAGGAGAGATTCGCAGCACTTGGCCACAGATTGGGGTTTAATGTAGCCGTCGTATGGGCAACCAACAACACACCCAACGTACCCTCGAACTTTTACATCTTCAAACTGGCTTTGAATTCGATTGGTTATTTGTTTTATTCTTTCTACCGATTCGTCAACGGTGCAGTTTGTGTTTTTGCGTGAGAACCCTTCAGATGGGGTCATAAATACTGCAATTTCCTTGACACCAGCTAATATCTAAAAACAATTAATTGGTGACATATCCCAGAAGGTGTGGTACTGCTAAGCTTGTTCCTCGTGGCCCAGTTCGTGTTTACACTGGATTCAAGGACAAGCTAGCAATCCACCTCAAAACTATTGTATATAACTAATAGTTTCATAACATACTGCTGCTTCAAAGCCTTGAAGGTTTGGTACAAGCGCTGAATACGTAACCAAGGGGTTTTTGCGTATTTTTATAAAAACTTCAGTGTTGTCGCTCATCTGCGGCACCCACTTAGGATTAACAAAGCTAAAAAACGCGTTATAAATTGTTAGTTAATTTTAAACGCACCTTGTCACTTCAATGGTTTGTAGACCAGTTTGGGACAATTTGTCAATAAATTCAATTTTAACATCTGTTGGAACAATTATGGGTTCGATTTGTAGTCCATCTCTTGGTCCAACTTCAACCACCCTAACAAATGACTAAAGAACGTCAATATGTACTGTATTTAAATTTTTTTGACACTTACTAGAGTTCGCCTAATGTTGGAGACTTGTTTGGAGCAAAACAAGCGTGCATTCCTGGAAAACATTGTATTCCGAATGATTATGTTGCTGGTTTGATATTGAGGTTATCTTAAAGCCTAGAGAGGGGATTATGGTGAATTAGGAATTTTGAAACAAATATGAGTGAGTTTGACTCATATTGCATTTAAAAACGGCTATTTAGAAATATTTATTGTAACCGATTACATAACTAATTTGAAATTCGTTTTTTTACATTACAATAAGTACAAAATAATTTTGTTAGGATAACAAGAATGCGAAATTTTATATACCATTGCAATTTTCTTAAGAGTACATAACAGAATATCGAGAAGCAGTGATACTGCACAACAAAGTGAATAGTTTTATATGAATATGTTTACGTTATTATCAGTTGTATGATCAGCAATATACATTTCCACAACTGCGATTTGGTTTGAGGCAGAATCTTTATAGGGCACTAGTCTCAGGACGGAACGTAATTACTGACTAGAAATTAGTGTTTTTATCACAAGTTGCTTCAAAAGGCACTAATTGCTGTTAAAATTTGACTGCCCAACAATACCCTCAAGAGGAACATATCATTCTCATCAAAAGCGTCCGATTACTCTTTAAATCACTAACTAAATAACTTACATTGCTACTGACCAGAACACAGAACTTCTTCCAATATACAAACGCTTTTAACGAATATCTATACTTTAAGTCTAAGGGTATTCATTGTGTGGAAGTGTGTGAAAATGTATAGAATCTCATACAATGCTATGGTGTGCACATGGAAGAGAATTTACAAATAGATTTTAAATTAAACTTATTACACAGACAATATATTGTGCTTCTGTACATTTATCATTAATATCGCTATCGTACAAAACGAACTAGAGAATGTGATTCAGAAACTTCAATATCACAAAATCGTTGTCTGTTTCATGACGTTTTGTAAAAATAGTAGAGATTTAATTATGAACGTACAAAATAGATGAAGAATTCTGTGATCATTTCTGATATGCACATTATCTACAAACTAGGTCTTAAATAGCTTAAACTAGAGTAACTTTTAAGAAGAACGTAGACTAGGCTATAGACTAGACTACAATGTTTACTACCTACTAAGTTTCCAAATTATTGCACTTTCCTTTGCAGTTATAACAAAAACTTTCTGCAAAAGTAGGGGCAATTAGAGTCTGTTACAGTTATTGAGCATTTTTACTTAACTCATAAATGGTAACTAAGTGGAATTTATGGATACTAGAAGTAGACGAAACGATTTGTCGCCGATTTCAGATTCAGATTTAAGATTATCAATAGTGAGTAATTAGAGAGCGCGCACTCTGGCCACCGGTCGTGAGATGTCGCAACGAACCGAGCGTGCTAAAACAGATTTCTATTTTATTGCAACCTTGCTTCCTGCAAAGTTTGAGCTTGAGTCGCCGTCTGGTAGGGAATGCCAGGGAAGGCTCCAGCCGTAGCCGCCGGTATTCCAGGGGTCTGAGGAAGGGTGTAAGTGTAGGGTAAATATCCGGCGGCTCCTGCAAGAAATTCTCTATCATTTCTATCGAAACCTGCTAAAAGGACGTACCTGCAGCTCCGGTGTAGGGCGTGTAAGCGTCGAATCCGTTTGCGTATTGGCCCGTGTAGGGGGCGGCTGCTGCAGCGGCTGCCACCGCTGCACTTTGATATTCGTAGAACTGGGACGTCGCGGCGGTGGCGGCGGCAGCGACGGCGGCGGCGTGGCTCAATTGCGAAGCTGCCGGGAGCGTCACCAAGCTTGCGGGGCCAGTGGTCGTCAAGTAGGGCCCTTGGTAGACGTAGCCGGGCGGCATTCTGAAATATTTTACACTCAAAACTGCTCCTCCCAAGCGGCGAAACACAGCAAGCAACACCAGAGAAATAAATACCAAAAAACACCTCTGATGCACTAAAGTATCCAACTATAACACGTTACTGGGCGAACGTCTAAGATTATAGCAACTAATCACGGTTCAGACACCAACTTAGTTTACTTTTAGTAAAGAATGGAAGCTTGCAGCTTTGGAGCCGCAGGTGCAACAATCACCCATTTTTTGCAAACCGCCACCACTCAAGTATCAAAGTGTATTGAACACAACTTTTCCGTCAACAAATAGCCGAGCAAAAATTATTGAATAATATAAACAACGACCGATAAAAATAATGAACCTACTCGAAAATAGCAATAGTTCATGGAAAAACTGTAAGTGTAAGGAAAATTTGTACACAGTCAGGGCCGTATCTAATGATGCGAATGTCCTGGCGATTAATTTAACACGCACAGCTGAAATCCGTGCCAGAAAATGGTTCGGATTAGAATTTCTTTTAAATGAACTGATTTACGTCGAATTGCGTCCACGAATAGTGAAATGGTGGTTATTTTCGTCGTTTTTTGTCGACACTGCGGATATAGTTTAAGTCGTCGCAAAAGAAGTGCGAGGTACCGGCGAAGATGGGCCGTTATAAGAAGACATTCGCCGAGACGAGAGACAGTGCCAAGACTGCCAAGTTTATTTCCGTCGCCCTATTTAACATTGTTTGCGCGTTTTGACTAACACATTATTTTTAACTCGAGTTCGAAATTTTAGCGAGATCACCACTCATCCCTATCGACTGATTTATCTTTGATATCGCCTGAATTATTAATAACGTGGTGCATGCGCCGACAATTTCGTTTTTTGTTGACAAGACTCCTACTTAGTGATGGTCGATATGCGGGGTCGATGTGTAATTTAACAAATGACCAGCCGGCAATATTGGCCGAACACTCTAAATCCCTTCGTGCCATTTGCACGACATACAATTGATTTTTGTTGAAAAAGTGGTGTGACAGATACGGATTACCCCGGAAACAATGGAATATTGAAATCTAGCTTTACCGGACTCAAATCGATTAGAACAACATTACTATGTTGTGAGGCTCAAAATGTTGTGGCGAAATCGAGTATAATTCATGTTCGTGCTGAAAAATACGTTTAAACCATTTGTCACCATCGTTTACTACCTAAGCTACTACTAACTTTGTTTGCTTGCTTTGGCTAATAATATTAAACACTTAAATTTTGATGGATTCGCGGTGTTAAATTGAGCGCATATGTATGTTGGACAATTGTTATGAATCAAACATATTTGTTTTAGATTTAAAAAAGTAAGTAGGTTGCATCGTTCTTTGAATATAAAATAAAAAACGGTATGCAAAAGTGACACTGATCCATTGTTCCCTCGCTTCTTTTTAATAATAGATTCGCATTTTATAGAATTGAGGCCACAAACGACTGTATTATAAACGCTATTTATGTAACAATTAATAATACATAGTGTTGTTAATTGCTGAATGATAGTTTTAAGTATTTGTAATAAACATTTCAAGCAGAGCGTGTAAGAGCAAACCACATACGGTGTCAGGGGTAAACCACGCGAAAGTGTCAAATCGATTCGGTTTATTCGAGTTATTTGATAAATTGTTGGGTCCGGTGGTAGTTTGCCCCTGTCAACATGAAAGCACATCAACTGACAATTGCTGCAGTTAAACTGGCTCTATTAATTTGACAATTATTTTTTCGATGAGTGTGTGCGGATTTTAAATGAATATCGAGCCCATTCAAAAACTTGCCGGCCCCGAATTTATGAACTTACTTAAACGGCGCCGTTTGAATTTACGCCGTCCGATAAACTTGTTTTAACGCTCGGTAAACGAGGAATTGGCTGATAAAAACGAAGAACTTGCGATAACCGCGTTCGATACAAACCCGCTGAATACCGATGTGCATAATTAAAAAGTTGCTGTCGCCTTATAACACACAGAAACTTCATGTTATAGACTTTTTCGTTTACATTAGACGGGAAATTGTGTATATTTACCCGACAGTTAAGGGTTCTAAAACCCACAAATACGCTACCGTTTTATTCCACTAATCCCAATTTGCTACCGCCGCAACATTGATAAGCAACTCGTTTATTATGCACATTTCAATTATTTTAAGTGTGCCCGGCTTACCTATTCTTGTTACTAAATGAACGCTTACGACACAATATCCCTTAAGATGATTGCATTCAAAATAAACATTACCTAAAAGGTAATCCGCAGAGCTCGGCTTTTCATTACCCACATTTACTCTATGCACACAAACAACCATTAATACATTTTAATTCCTACTCTAGGTACACTTAATTTTTTTTCTATAACCTGTCCACTAAAAAATAAATTGAGTTTCATAAATTGAGGGGAAACTCTAATTTCGTTGTGCGTATTATGCGTATTGAAAGGTGATATTTTTATTAAATCGCGGATGGGTGCGCAGCTAATTTGGTAAGAATCGAGATCGATGAGCGGCAAAGTCCGGAAAGCCGGAGATGGGGGTGCGCGACGACGAGGGGTGATTGTTAAACAATGTGGCGGTAGATAGTTGGGTGAGGAGGAAGTGTAGGAGTGTGCAAATGCAACAACGAGAGCGAAAATCCGCGAATAGCTGAGATTGGCCGGAAGAAAAGATCGCACATGGGTAGCGCCCACAGGTCAATAGTGCCCCCGGAATCCGGATTCCGGAGTCGACGGCAGGCGCGCAAACGTCATTAGCTGGCAAGTAAGTCCGGATTTGTGCGAAGCTTCAACGAGATTATCCAATAGAAATGTGTTATCCGCCTAGAGACCGCCTTCTCAACAAATCCGCCACTCGTTTTCAACATTCTAGAAAACCGTGCAACAGTTATCGATCGAAAATTGTTGAACAGTGGCGGAGAATCGGGCCGGAATTAAATTTTAAATGCGTGGGCGCTAAATGCGTTCCAACTTCCAAATGTCAAAGTCACTGCTCGAAAAATGCTTAACAGCTGCTTAAAGGCGACTTGTGATAAAATGCATCTATATTTAAAATGCAGTGTCAAAGAGACTGGGAACGCGAGAGGAAAGGAAGATCTCCAGTAATTAATTTTAGAGTTATTTTCGGTTTGTACATAATTTACGAACACGGCCAAGTGACGCATGGATTTGGCGTCAGAATCGAAGACACCCAACCATCTCCACGTCATATTTCCCGTCTTTACAATTATATTTTTACAATTCGGACGATTCCCCGCTTCTGTCAGTATTCCGCATCGATAGACCGACTTGTTTATTTCAACTGGCCACGTTTACGTGACTCACAACGCTCGATTTACAATAAAACGATGAACAGATAAAAATAATAACAACCGCTGACCGTGGATTTGTGTCATAAATGTTACAATTTTCCTAATGACCGTTTCTGTGGCACCACCACGTATCGATCCTGCGTCTTAAAAACAATTTATTTTTACAACTTAATCAATACAAATGCAACACACACCGACAATATTTTTGATAGCTTATTTCGAAAAGCAGGAAGTCGTTACATATCGTACCGGTAGGTACTAATAAGAACAGTTTGGGATATCGTACGTAATTTGGTTGGTTAAAAATCAACCGCTTTTTCGACTCACATTATAATTATTTGTATCCAGAAAATATATGTTATGTACCTCAATTTACACGAAGTTGTCCACGATATGAGATTTTTTTTAACTCAATATGTCGAAACATTTTCCTAGAGTGGCTTTTTTTATTTTTAATCAAAATCGTCATACAACCGATTATGGCTGTAGATTTGTGTTCCAATAAAACAATAAAATCATCCATTATGAAATTTTTGGAAATCGCGTTTTCAAATTGTATTTGTTCAACGTTTATTTAGTTTTGACAATACAATTTAGACACAGAGAATCTCTTTTCAGACTGTGAGAAGGGCTGATTTGTATGGTCGCCCCCTCCAAAAAGCACAAATTGTCTTAATCAATACGAATACAGCAAACACCGACAATATTTTCGATAGCTTATTTCGAAAAACAGGAAGTCGTTACATATCGTACCGGTAGGTACTAATAAGACCAGTTTGGGATATCGTACGTCGTTTGGTTGGTTGTACATCGCTTTTTCGGCTCATTTTATAATAATATGTATCATCCGTGCGTGCTCAAACAGTTATCCTCATAGCGTAAAATGATTTCAGAATAGTAATTTTGTTTGCTAAAATACGGCTAGAAGATAAAATAAAATATGCGAAATATTCAAGATGTCCACGAATTGTGGTAGGTGGAAAATAATGGTCGAAAATGAAATCCCTGCGTCATAATGGCGAATAGAGTGTTAGCTTCCTGAGAAAATTTCACACGATCGATTCAGTTATTTTACGGTATTGATTGTTGTTTGTTTTTATTTTTAAAACAGTAGCACTTGTTATCCGAATTTTACGGCCAAAGAGAGTCTATGTCTATGTTGGTCTGTTGTTCATATTACTCACGTTGAAGTAAATAAAACTCGCATGTCCTGTGCGTATTCCTAGACATGCATTTTTTGAAGTGAATTAAACAAAGCCCCGATTTTTTTCTTGAACCAAATAAACATGTCACGGTTACAAAACTTATATTGTTGTCTCGGTTAGTTTGAGCTGCGATAAAACAGAATCACTACTCCGCGAACTAAAGTAAAAAGAAATTGCGTTTCACGAACTATGCAGAATTTGAGGAAACCGCCAGATCAGAATTGTGTTTAGATGTAGAAAGTAAAAAAATGTGTTTTCTCAATTAAATAATATTTTTTCTCCAATAATTCTAAAATAAATTTTCTTCTATCCTTCAACTGCCAAAATCCCAAATGAACACCCCGAAAAGGTTCCCCAACTTGGGAGGCCCTGTACAAAGAAAATTCGCGAAGGTATCTAATGTTTGGTTGAGTTGTAAAATAACGGCTCTGGTCTTTTGTATGGGTCATCAGATTTGGAGAATGGGACTCGTCTTATTAAAAATTGTATCGGTTCGACGAGCTTAATAAATTTGTATTTTGCTGGGACAAAGTGTCTTAATAATAAATATTAAAAATTTGATTCGATGCTGAGAAACATCTTCAATCAATGTGGAGCTAGAGTGCATGAAATCGAATACCAGTTTTGGTTTGTCTGTGCATTTTTTCTAATTAAATAATTTTTAAATTCTTTTTGTTCACTATTTGTAATTTCGCTCTATTATGAAAAATAAATGTCTGACTTATCGTGACATACTCGCAAAATAAAATTGTCCATGTAAATTTAGGAAAATGCGAACTTTCAAATTTTAGTGAGCTAAAAAATGTTTGTTTAACAATAGGGTTAATGTTTCAAATGCAATTTTGGCAAAACCGATTTATTTGAAATTTGAATCAAAATGCAGGGTTTGACCATAACATGACAAAAAATGTTTATTTCACATTGGCGTTTAAAAGAAAAAACGAAGTTGAGTGTTGTATTTGCATCTAAGATGTCTATGGTGTTATAATTGAATAAAAATTTACAATTTTTGAATTTTTTCATTTTTCTCCAATAATTCTGAAACAAATTCTCTTCTATCCTTCAACTGCTAAAATCCCAATGGACACCCCGAAAAGGTTCCCAACTTGGGAACAAAGAAAACTCGCGAAGGTATCTAAATATTAAAAATGTTAGTCGATGCTGAGAAACAGCTTGAATCAATGTGGACCTAGAGTGTATAAAATCGAATATGTGCATTTTTTTTAAATTAAATAATTTTGTAGTGGGTTTGTTCATTATTTGTAACTTTGCTCTACAATGAAAAATAAATGTCTGACTTATCCTGCTGTTTCTGACATACTCGTAAAATAAAAATGTCCAAGAAAATTTAGGAAAATGCGAAGCTTCAAATTCTAGTGAGCTAAAAAATTAGATTGTTTAACAAGGGTGTTGATGTCTCAAATGCACTTTTGGCAAAAACGATTTATTTGAAACTGGAATCAGAATGCAAAGCTTGACCATTATCATGAAAGGTATCTAATTATTAAAAAATTGGGTCGATGCTGAAAAACGGATTCAAACAATGGAGCTCGAGTTGTGGCTTGTCTGTGCATTTTTAATTATTAAATAATTTTTTAATTGTTTTTTCCATTACTTGTAATTGTGTTCTACTATGAAAAAGAAATGTCTGACTTATCCTGCTGTTTCTGTTATACTTGCAAAATAAAAATGTCCGCGCTAATTTAGGAAAATGCGAATGTTCAAATTTTTGTGAGCGAGCTAAAAAATGGTTATTTAAAAATACGGTTGCTGTTTCAAATGCACTTTTGGCAAAACCGATTTATTTGAAACTTGAATCAAAATGCAGGGTTTGACCATATAATGACCATAACATGACAAAAAATGTTTATTTCACACTGGCATCTAAAAGAAAAAACGAAGTAATTTTTTTATTTGCATCTAGGATGTTATAATAAAATAATAGTTTACAATTTTACAATTTTTGTTCTACTATTAAAAATAAATGGCTGACTTATTCTGCTGTTTCTGACAAAGTCGTAAAAAATTGTCCACGTAAATTTAGAAAAATTCAAATGTTCAAATTTTAGTGAGCTAAAAAATTAGTTTGTTTAAGAAGGTTGTTGATATCTCAAATGCACTATTGGCAAAAACGATTTATTTGAAACTTGAATCAAAATGCATAACTTGACCATACCATATCATGAAATTATCTAAATATTAAAAAAATTGGGAGCTAGAGTGCATGAAATCGACTGTCGGTTGTGGTTTGTCTGTGCATTTATAATAATTAAATAATTTTTTAATTGTTTTTTAAATTATTTGTAATTTTGCTCTATTATTATTGTCCACGTAAATTTAGAAAAATGTGGAGTTTCAAATTTTAGTGAGCCAAAAAATGTTTGTTTGACAATAGGGTTGATGCTTCAAATGCAATTTTGGCAAAGACGATTTATTTGAAGCAAAATGCAAAATTTGACCATATTATGATAATATGACAAAAAATGTTTATATTTCACACTGGGAAACTCTAATATGGCGTCTAAAAGAAAAAACGAAGTTGAGTGTTCCTTGCGTCTGGGATGTAGTGTTAAAATAAAATAAAATTTTATAATTTTTCAAAATTTTAATTTTTCACCGATAATTCAAAAACACATTTTTTTCTATCCTTCAACTGCCAAAATCCCAATGGACACCCGGAACAGGTTCCCCAACTTGGGAGGCTCTGTTCAAATAACACTCGCTAAGGTATCTAAATGTAAAAATTTTAATAATTTTTAATAATTAAATAATTTTTTAATTGTTCTTTAAATTATTTGTAATTTTGCTCTATTATGATTGTCCACGTAAATTTAGAAAAATGCTGACTTTCAAATTTTAGTGAGCCAAGCAATGTTTGTTTGACAATAGGTTTGATGTTTCAAATGCAATTTTGGCAAAAACGATTTATTTGAAACTTGAAGCAAAATGCAAAATTTGACCATATTATAACATGACAAAAAATTTTTATATTTCACACTGGGAAACTCTAATATGGCGTCTAAAAGAAAAAACGAAGTTGAGTGTTCTTGCATCTGGATGTAGTGTTAAAATAAAATAAAATAAAATTTTATAATTTTACAATTTTACAATTTTTTCATTTTTCTCCGATAATTCAAAAACAAATTTTTTATTGTTTTTTAAATTATTTGTAATTTTTCTCTATTATGATTGTCCACGTAAATTTAGAAAAAGGCGGACTTTCAAATTTTAGTGACCCAAACAATGTTTGTTTGACAATATGTTTGATGTTTCAAATGCAATTTTGGCAAAAACGATTTATTTGAAACTTGAAGCAAAATGCAAAATTTTACCATATTATGATAACATGACAAAAAATGTTTATATTTCACACTGGGAAACTCTAATATGGCGTCTAAAAGATAAAACGAGGTTGAGTGTTCCTTGCATCTGGGATGTAGTGTTATAATAAAATAAAATTTTATATCAATAATTTTCACCGATAATTTACAAACAAATTTTCTTCTATTCTTCAACTGCCAAAATCCCAATGTACACCCCGAACAGGTTCCCAACTTGGGAGGCTCTGTTCAAAGAAAACTCGCTAAGGTATCTAAATGTAAAAAATTTTCAGTCGATGCTGTATGTGGAGCTAGAGTGCATGAAATCGAATACCAGTCGTGATTTGTCTGTGCATTTATCGATAATACTGTTAAATGTAGAGAAACTACAGATCTAGAGCACTCCATGCTTGAAATCAAAAACACCAGAACAGTTGTGGTCGTAGACGATACAGATTTGCAATTAGACGCAAACCTCAACCAAACCATGGCTGAAAAATGCCGGACTTGACTCGGGTTGTAGCCTAATTGCAGCATAATAGTATTTGCAACCACAGAGCAAAGACAAGTCTAGGGATTAGCTATGGTGAGACCGCCGCCGCCGTCGCCGCCGCCGCAAAATTCGCGCCGCCGTCGCGCAAGCCAGGCACACATTCACTCGCTACTACGCCGCCACCACGCCGCCACCGGCTGCACTGTAACACGCCCCAGGTTAATGACAACCAAGCACATCGACATCCTGTTAGTGTCGCGTTAGTGTTACATTGCAGTCGTGAGTTACAGAAAAGGAACGAACATCAAAAATCGTCAGCTCAAAAGAAAACGAAAACCTCACAGCAAACAGTTTGGACGTCCGTCGCCACCCGTCCGCGTGTCCCTTGGACTTATCTCTTCTAACGACCGATTTAACCATGCCAAACGCTAATGGATTACGTCGTTATAAACATGCCAAATTACTTATAGAACCGTCTCACCTGACAATCATCAACGAACGAATTTCCACAATAATTGTTAGAAGCGGCGCCCGCCAAACTCCCCAGTACGAGTACCATTACGTCTACCATTTACGGAACACCCCTTTATTTGTATATTTATTTATATTTGCGTTTACGGTCGTCTGGCTACGGTTGTATTTTTATAAAATTAGCCGGTGTTTTACGCACACTGCCAAAAATACGTGCATTCGGTGAAATTTAGTGTTTTTTTTGTTGTGGGTGTATGGGTGTTTGGGCGTTGGGAGAGCGTCGTTCGTTGTTCGTGTTGTGGACTAAGTAAAAATTGCATGTTTACGGTGCGAGAAAGGCGAACTAGAAACGAATAAGTCGTCCTTATCAGCTGAATATGATAGTGGTAAGCAGACACGGCCAAACAGGGAGACGGACTCGTGCAAAATGTGCCTCTGGCGGTCCCACCGTCAATTGACACCTGGGGGCTTTAAACGGCGGGCTCGCGAGTGACAACAAAAAATTGTTTAATAGTGGAACTCAATACTAATCAAATAAAATCCACACGCACACTCACAAACACTCATCGAAGGAACTAACTCTTTACATTTGTATGTTTGAGGCGTTACGAACGATGGTTCGGGATACGTCTCATTGTCAGCCAAATTCTAATCTGCAAATCATATGGAATAACGAATCACCAACTGCCTTCGTGACATAAGTAGCTAGAAAATACGAAATATTGATTACGACAGACTTGGTGATGCACATTTATAAAACTGCACTTCGAGTGCGCCTCATTTCGTTTTTTTACTGGTACTTACCCGTACTGACTGGGAAGAAGCGTTGGGTACCCGGCCCGGATTCCTTGGAAGGGAAATCCTGCAAAAACAATACTCGCTTATTTTCGCGTTACGTACACATTTTTTTCGCCCGCTCCGAACGTCGAAACTTGACGGCACCCCATTTTGTTTCCGAACAAACCCAAAAGAATTTTCAAAGACGAAGAATAAAAATTTTATTATTCTGATTTCAATTTATCTAACCTCTGCTCCCGACTTACTTTCCTTTATACTATTTTGGTATTAGATATTTCGATGTTCGGTTAAGATATTTGTAACATAACATGTATGAATAAATATAAATAATGTGCAAAATCATTTAATTTCAAATTTTGCAAAAGCACAAAATTATACTTTATTAAATATATTTTTAAAACCATTTATCTGAGTTTTTTTGAAATTTTCAGTTAGGCTATTACTTTTAATTATTAAATTTTATGTCTTTTTTATTCGTTATTCGTTTTTGTGATATAAGGGTAACTTGAACGAAGAAGAAAATTTTGATTATTCTGTTTTCAATTTATTCATGAATTTTTCTCAATTCTACGATATAACAAACGAATATCTCATTTCCTATAAAAAATTAACAAAAAGAAAAAATCAGTTAATCGTTAAAATGCTGTTTTAATCGTAAGCTCTTTGCCATCTGTATAATTGTAAAAATAACACTTTTAATTATGAAATTAGCCTTTATAAAATTTATTAAATGTATTATAAAAACCATGTATCTGATTTTTTTTAAATTTTGAGTTAAGGAAAATAAATTGCAATTACTTGAATTATTACTATTTTATGTTTATTTTATTCGTTATTCGTTTTTGAGATATAAAGGCAACTTGAACGAAGAAGAAATTTTTGATTATTCTGTTTTCAATTTAATAACTTAATTTTTCTTAATTCAGCGATATAACGAACGCATACCTCATTTACTTTGAAAAATTAAAAAAAAGTTGAATGCAGTATTATCAAAAAAATAAATAAAATTAGTTAGTTTTAAAAATGCTGTTTTGATAGTTAGCTCTTTGCCATCTGCATAATTGTACAAATAACACTTTTAATTATTAAATTGGCTTTTATACATTTGAATAATTATTAAAAATACTTTAAACACCAATATTTTTTTATTTTACAAATGCCCTTCTCCTACGCCTTCGAAGTTTAATTATTAGCAATATGTAACAGAGAGCTATAGAAGACATTTGCGAAGCTAACTGGTTCTACTTTTTTTTTAATTTAATTTGTGAAATTAAATCATGATAAAAATAGTAAAACTAGTGGGAAAAAATTTAATAGATGGCACCATGGCCAAAATACGGTTTTTAATAAGTTTAAATGAAAAATTAACATTTTGAATTGTTTGTTTATTTTTTGTCGGTAGCGGTGAAGCTAATCTTCAAAATGATGACTCACTCAATCGTTGGTTTTGATGAACTATCAAGGGAGATATGGCGGACCGACGAAAAAACAGTTTTGAGAAATAATATATACTGATTAATTAAAATATTTTAAACACAATTTTTTATTTTACAAATGCCCCTCCCTTCGCCTTCCAGATTTGATTTTTAGCTATAAGTGACATATATAGTGATAAACGCCATTCCAAAGCTAACTTGATCTACGTTTTTTCAAAATTAAATTTGTGAAATATTTTTTTTACGTTTGAATACCAATAAAAATGGAATGTGTTACATCACTGAATTTAGAAAAAAGTTTGCCACAAAATTTTTAATTGGTGCTATTTAAAAAAATCAAATTGGCTTTGTATCTCACAAACAAATAAAAATGTAAAATTGAAAAAATATTATATGATATAATTTGAATACTCTTAACCATGTGCTTAATTTCAACGAGTTCCGCTGAACCGTTTTGAAAATATTTAACTGTAATATGTAGCAAAAAATAAAATATAGCACAGGAAACTTATCGTTGCTTCTATTTAATTTCATTTTAATGCCATTTTAGTTAGATATGGTAGAAAAGCTTCGTCGGAAATGCTTAATGGCTTTGTGTTTGATCTACCTCACCCCCTCTTTTATTTATTGGTATATTCCATTACACGGTACTTAGCGATTTTCACATTATATTTGTTTATTCCTTTATTGTGCATAAAAAATTTTGTTAAAAATGTCTATTAACATGAGCATATCCAAACCAAAAATCACACAACCTTAATCTTAGTTCTCGTGTATAATATACCAACAATTTTCTGTTCAAGCGGAATTCGTTCGTAACATACTGCCCGACTAAATTTTTTTCAAAATTTTCTCTAACTCAAAATGTATTATTAACATCTTATTAATGACAAATACTCCCAAAGTCTAGTAATTAATTCCTTATTAGGAAATTTTTCAAGTCAATATCTTTAAATAGAATAATTCAATTGAATTCACGTTCCGTTGAAAATTTATAATTCAGTAAAACAAATCGAAAATCGAGTTATAAGCGCTATGTTTTTGGTGTTATTATTGTTATCAGTATTAATAATAATATTACAATTTCCTGCTTCCTGTCGATTTATTATTCATCTATTCATGACAGATCTAACAGTGGTTTCGTTTCGAATTACCGAACAAAAGCTTGTTGTAAAATCCCGAAAACCTTTCATCAATATGTTACGATAAACCGGTCAAGTCGTGGATTGTTATTGTTATTGATTCAAATTTCGACAATAGTCAATATTAGTTGAAATCGGCTGGCATGATCAATTTCAGTTTTTAAATGGGACCCATAAATTGCTCCAAATTTAATTAAATCAAATGTAAATTGAACGAAAAAGTGACAATAAAAAATAAATAAAGAATATTTAAACCTTAGGCCACACAAAATATTCGTCAAACGGTGTCAGATGAACTGACACCAATTTTTTTTATTATTTTTAAACGATATTCTAGATGCATTACAAGCGATGCGTCAAGTCAATGGTCAGAAACAGCATCATTAGGAGAGTTTATGAGTTAGCTAAAACGTAATAAAATTCTATAATATCTTGACAATGCCTTAAAATATTAAAGCAGCATTTTACTCGATTGAGGAATATCAAGCCACCAATTTGACCTTTGTAAAATACAATGTGTTTGTAGCAGCAATAAATTACAATCATTGTTGTCCTGTACGTAATGGTCGGGTTAGAGTTTCTTTAGCTAGAAAAGCGTCTAATTCGCAAGCGATAACCGAAAATAATTTTCTCTGGAGATAAATTGAGTGTACCAATTTCCCATATTGTTCGCAAGTTAATTACTAAACGGATTGTCGGTTCGGTGGTCGTGCGACATGTGCGGACGTCCGGGTGTACCGGAAGTCCGGAGGGTGGTTTAGAATCCGCGCTCTAACCCATAAGAATTGTTTACCGTCACTTCAACCCATCTGTCAGATCTACACCCTATTAAAAACCGCATGGCTGAAACTTACCCGTTTGAACATTGCCTCTGGGCTTCGCTCCTAGGATGGCCAAGTTCACGTTCGCTTTTCGGCCGTCGATGATGGGGTTGGCGTCTTTGCAGGCCCGATCCGAGGAGGACTTGTCTCCCATGATCACCTGGAATCGACAAAACGCCGCTTAGCGATGATTAATTCTGAATTTTGAATGAACGCTCTTTTGCAAGATCAGCCCGGGCCCGATTATTTTTAATCCAGGCAGTGATCTGTCTATTTGGTGTGAAACTATTCCGACCCCGATTTCGCAGCTGCCGAGGGGTGAAGTCTCCCTTTTTGTGCATCAGAAGCGGTGCATATTAACGACGAAAGCGGGGTTTGAAAAACTTACGAATCCGTATCCTCTGCTTTTGCCGGTTTGTCTGTCGGTGATGACCACCGCTTCTTCGATCTCTCCGTAGACAGAGAAGTGCTCTCGCAGAGACTGGTCAGTGGTGTGGTAAGGTAATCCTCCGACGAAAAGTTTGGTCCACGTGGTATCTTTGTGTTGGACCCCGTTAGTGCCGTTTACTGCGGTGGTATTTCCCAGCACCCCCAAACCTCCGAGGCCGCCGACAAGAGGGTCGGGCTCGTTGGGGGCGGCGAGTCCTCCATTCGGCATCAGCATATTCTGCGCAACCTGATCTTCTACGGGATCAGAAGTTGCCGCACGCTCTTCTGCGTGGCGGGAAATGTTGTGATTTTCCGTTGGTCTTGCCGGGCGAGTTCCGAGGGGGTTGACGACGTTATTTATGTACTCTTTGGTGAAGGTGCTCCGCCGATCTCGCATAGGTGTGCAGGTCCGGTCGTTTTACACATAAAGTTCTTGGATGCTTTTTACACGCACTTTTCCTGCACGTGTGATGAATCGCGAGAACTTTGCTTCTAGCACTAAATTTAGATCGCGAGTGGCAGCTGCGTGGTCGACTAGACGGGGAATCGCACTGAAGGGAGCCAAGGGTTCACTGAAAAAGTTCCGCCAACGCTGGATATTCAACACATATGACTACTACTGGCGCGCCGACACGAGTCAAACTAAAGCGGTTCAAATGCGCCCCCTGGATCGGAAAAACGGTGGTGGGGACGCACCTATTACATTTCAAACACTATTACGACACTTTTCTATTTTCTATAACTATCTGTTTTGGCTGGCAGCACTACCAAATTGGTTTCGCTCCTTTATTACAAGCCCCGATCGTCGAATCTGGGCAAGAAAGAACGCCAAAACTCACTATTCGTCAAACATAAGATGCGACAGCTGAGGTTCTCGATCTCGCGTTCTCGCTGGGGGACTCCGCGACAAGGGCCGTACTCAATATTTCCCCATTTAGCTAGGAAAATTATAGAGAACATATGTAATTTGACATAATTTCTTCAAATGAAGCAACCGCGGCGATTAAAGCAAAAATAGATTTGTTGGAGGCAATAAAATGCTTCAAACGCTTTCAAAACATCGCATCTATTGTTTAACGAAATGCAGATAACGCTAACGCTTATTCCCAATCGATTTGAAATTAGTGTTTTATGTGTTTCGGCAGCCATGTTATTTCAGGCTACGGTAATAATATTTTTCTCCGGCGCATAGATTACCAAATAATAAAATGTTTGCTCAACAACACGCTAATGCGACTGTTTTGTTAAATTTTACTTGATTTTCAACTCTGGTCTGGCCTTTCGTTGCCAATTGTCAATTAACGAACGAGCTGTAATGCAAATTCAAATTGGGTAATGAACTTAGAAACAACAATCTGATGCCACTTGATGCCGGTTTGGTACTTTCGAATAAACGGCGTTAATTTGGAATTTCGAAATCCAAAAACTTTAGTTTTAGTTTGAGCTTTCGGGGAATGGTCGTGAAGAGGCGGTGATAAAATTAATTAGAAATGTCAAAATCCAATAACTTTTAGATTTGGTGATTTTGGTTTTAGCTTTAATTTACCGAAGTATGAAATCCTCCAAGTTTTATTTGCATGCTAACTTACTAATTTTGTTTAAACCTCTTCCTTCGTCGAGTGGCCCAATGAGCTATTATAACAACTGAAATTGTGTTTTGTAAATCCAAATATAGCACCGAATAATATTTTTGTTGGATTACCAAGTTATAAAATAACAACAATAACGCTAATGCCACTGTTTTGAAAACATTTGTATTTGCCAAGTCCCAAAATTGTTTGGTGGAGTGGCCGACCCCGAACGAGAGTCTGGCCTTTCGTTGCCAATTGTCATTGAACAAACGAGTTGTAATACAAATTCAAATTGGGTAATGAACTTAAAAACAACAATCTCATGCCACTTGATGCCGGTTTGGTATTTTCGAATAAGCGGCGTTAATTTGGAATTTCGAAATGCAAAAACTTTGAATTTGGTTTGAGCTTTCGGCGAATGGTCGTGAAGAGGCGGTGATAAAATTAATTAGAAATGTCAAAATTCAAAAACTTTTTGATTTGGTGATTTTGGTTTTTGTTTTCATGGACTGAACGATGAAATCCTCCAAGTTTTATTTGCATGCTAGGTCACTAATGCCACTATTTTTGTTTAAACCTCCTCCTTCGTCGAGTGGCCCAATGAGCTATTACAACTGAATTTTTTTTTGTAAATCCAAATATAGTACCGAATAATATTTTTGTTGGATTACCAAGTTATAAAATAACAACTCAGACTCCGAACGAGAGTCTGGCCTTTCGTTGCCAATTGTCAATGAACAGACAAGTTCTAATACAAATTCAAATTGGGTAATGAACTTAGAAACAACAATCTGATGCCACTTGATGCCGGTTTGGTATTTTCGAATAAGCGGCGTTAATTTGGAATTTCGAAATGCAAAAACTTTGAATTTGGTTTGAGCTTTCGGCGAATGGTCGTGAAGAGGCGGTGATAAAATTAATTAGAAATGTCAAAATTCAAAAACTTTTTGATTTGGTGATTTTGGTTTTTGTTTTCATGGACTGAACGATGAAATCCTCCAAGTTTTATTTGCATGCTAACTCACTAATGCCACTATTTTTGTTTAAACCTCCTTCGTCGAGTGGATCAATGAGCTATTACAACAACTGAAATTGTGTTTTGTAAATCCAAAGATAGTACCGAATAATGTTTTTGTTGGATTACCATGTAATAAAATAACAACAATAACGCTAATGCCACTGTTTTGAAAACAAATGTATTTGCCAAGTCCCAAAATTGTTTGGTGGAGTGGCCGACTCCGAACGAGAGCGGTCATAAAAATTACATGGCATGTTTGTAGGTGATGAATTTTGCAAGTCCGAAGATTTTACGGCGTTTAGAGCAGCTGTCAGGAGCCTCACTCCCTCATTTACCCTTTCATAAATCTCGTACACAAATAAAGCTTCCAGTTATGTTACCCAATAAAAGCTCGTTATTACTTATGAGAGCGAAAGACAAGCCAAGTCAATGAGGTGTTTATTTTCATTATATTTTAATAGACAATCGGTAGAAAGCGAGGTTGTGGAAGCTGAGGACGGTCCTGGATGAACGCGTGCGTTATTTCCCATCTGCGCGTGTTGGGGCCACCCCATGTATTCCGTTGTTCCACTTGACGGGCCCTGCTGTACCCCGCACCTGGTCTAGCACCCTTCTTATTTAAGATAACACCGGTATTATCTTTAGCTAGCCGTCGTCGCTCACTCTTCATTTCTCCACAAATTTTTTTTTGAAAATTATACAAAATTTGTTCAAGACGAAAGCTCGGTCATTACAGCCGATCATTTGTGAAATTGAAATATAGATTAGCGCATATAATGTGATGCGAAGCCATCCCCTGCAATATACTAAACCAGGTATTGTTAACGGGAAGTACTATTATGTTACGTTATTGTCCTTCAGGGTCCGCTCCCCGCTCATCCCCTTTCCGGGCCGGATATATTAGGGCACGAATAACACGTATCGAACAATTTTGACGATTGCCCCAAGACACCAAAAAAATAATAATAATTCAACGAACAACAAATCTAATTTTGATGCGACTCGAAATAAACTCCATATATCATTAGCATGACTTCTAATGTAAAAAAACGAGCTCCCTACAGTATGAAACATGTGTTTTATACGAGCTATTTTTTGAACTTCACTCTGGTATATTTACTTGCGTTTTATCGTCCCTAACTTACCATAATTTACTACGCTTTATTAGATTATTATTGTTTAGGTTTTGTTTCTTGGATTTTACGCGCGAACATGATCCCTCCATTGATTACTACACTTTCATTCAAATAATGAATCTGCTAAATAAATGACTTAATTGTGTTGAGAATAGCGAAGTTTTCAATATATCGCTATATTAACTATTATTTAAATATTTCGTTGTTGCCTTTACAACAAACTACAAAGTGTGTGATAACGACATACATTTAAATACATGTACGGAAAATTTCAAATGCCTGGCAAATAAAACGAATTAGAATGTTATTAACTACAAAATATTTCGACACGAGGGGAACGCAGACATATCTATTATTGTTGTGGCTTAGCACAGGAAATTGTTCTTTTTTTTACTTAAATCCGGGCTGCCTCAAAAACAAAAAGTGCCAAGAGACTATTTACGTTGGAGCTGATACAAAAGAAATTTGTTTGTCTTATTATAGAGACCGGTGTTTGTGCCAAATTAGTTCAAAGATGCGCATTTACGACATTAACGATCTGTAGATAAGGAAAAAGATGCTTCGTAGCCAAATGCTCTTTTCAGTTCCACCACGGTCGTAAAGAAATTTTTAGCCGTTCGAACACTTACGCAGAATTATACAAAATTTTTGTTTTCCTCTGACTTCCGTTCAGTTTTAGTTATCTGACTGGTGGAAATAAAAAGCGGTGAAGATTAATATCCTTGGTGGAGTGATGCGTATCTTTTGGAGAGTTTTCAGCGGCAACGGCTAAGAGCTATTTTGAGAAGGCCACAAGTATTCTAATACGGCCAGTAAATTTTACGGTGGTTCGGTGGATTCGAAATGATATTTTTATTGTACGATATCTAGCTTTTAGTTTTGTTTATTTTTGAAAAATATTATGTTTTCCGCTTTATTGAACGATGCAGTTGATGGACGGATTGCTTCATATCTAATCATCTTGCGCGTAAATTAAGAATCTTTCCCTGAAATATTTATGTGGCTTGGCTTTCAGCGTTTCACACTCCGGTGCAATAACCCTTAAGCTGCGCACACGTGATCGATGCAGAAAAAAATTATGTCCCATCACTGTTTTCGAATGCGAAGGTTGGGATTTTGCTACTGCCGACGTTGTGACGTTAGTGACTTTATTTTGGTCCGAAGGAGGAAGTAAGAATTGTGTTTAGCGCAAGCGGCGTCGGGACGTCGGAATACGGGGGCAGATGTACTCTCGGTTCTAATTATCTCCCAAGTAAAAAGAGGTTCAAATTCTATTTTGGTAAAACTGCGGTTAATAGATACAGCTGTTCGGCGTTTATCAGATTTATAAATCGAATTTGTTGCTAGTCGAATTTCGATTCGCCTCCTTACGTGTATAAATAACTTTTTGGCGTCGGTCGTTAATTGTCTACACTGTATCTTAAATGACAGATAATGGCGGCTTTAGTCGTTAAGCCAAGTAATTGTTAATACAATTTAGCGCAAATTATCGCAGCCCAAAAGCTACAACATTTTTAACTTGAAAGAGCAAAGACGTCTCGTGGACCCTTCTCCGGAAAATGTGCTGCGAGATAATTAGGACATTGTTAACGTGCTTTTAATTTCCTTACAAAGATAATAACTCAACAGGAAGCAGGTTATAGTTTTCGGAAACAATTCAGTTCCGACCCTTACATTTCACACGCATTGCATGAAAAAAATATTAGATGGCAGTATTAGGGCCGGTAAAGGGAGGTTCTTAACGCAAACCCTTCCTGAAACCTACACTTTATTAATGTCTCCAAATCGCTTTATCACCTGTCGTAATCAACGAAATTTATAAACGAATTAAGCACTTCACGTCTTTGATTGCGTCAAAATTAATGTGTATGGTAAAATAGTTTTTTGGAACGATGTCGTAGTGTTTCATTACTCAAAAATTGCGTTATTAGACGATATTAAAGTTTCATTAACTGTTGAAGAAATGTGTTGTATTTCAATAACGGTCAACGTATGAAATATTTTTTCTAACTTAGCATTTCGTGCTTAATATTCGATTAAATATATAGATAACGCGGGACATTACCGGTAGGAAAATACAATGAAGGACAAATCGATCAATTTAATGCTGGATATAACGAATTTGTCTCCACCTTTCGTTCCGTTTTACCAAAATAAATTTTATTGTTGTCAGCTAGTGGAACAATAAAGCACAATGACGATAAAATTTTACACACTTTCAGTTTTTATCACGTTTCTGTGCCAGAGAAAGGCAATTAAAGTTATCACAAACCCTAACGATAATTAATCGATTTTTTGACACACTTTTAAATCGTCCAGAATATTTTTGCGGCGCATTTGAAAAAACGTGACAGGTGCGTAGGCACCTCTTGGCACAAATCCGTCGCTAAAGATAATATCTAAATGTCCCCGCATATTTAAAGACAAACGTTTGTTTTGTGAAACTTTATTATACAAATACAAAATGCCCGACACCTTGGGTTATAAATAAATATACATTTGGTTTTATTTAGTAGGAAGGACAATATCGCGAACTCTTTTCACTATTGCATTTCTGGTAGCCTCATGGGTGTACCAGTCGAGATATGGAACTGAATACTGGTAAGGATTTTTACCAGTCGGTGGCCCGTACGTAAACGACACCTGCTCGTTACCATTAGAAGGCCCATATCCTAGAATGATCACTACAAATCACAATGAACGAAATATACAATGGGCAAATTTACCATAAGTCCCATTATTCGCACTTGCGTTAGTAGTCGTTGTTGGACTTGTAGTACTGTTTGTTATTATAGTAGTAGGTTCCGTTGTAGTAGATCCATTACTAGTACTACTAGAAGTTGTGGTAGAACTAGCTTGTGCTTGCCTCACAATCACAATTTCAGTATTCGGATTAAATCGTTCGGTGTTAGACTCGATTTCTAGATGATCTTGGATTCGTGGTGGAGGTTTGTGGACTTTTCTAGTTGGGCGACGTTTCTGTTTGTTGAAATATCTAGTAGTGGCTTCGTAGGAATCGTAATAATTATTTCCATAGTCGTCCGCATCATCGTAGTACTCTTCTGATTGTTTATTATACGCAGGACGTCTTCGTTTATTGGTTTGGTAACGCTCGGTATAGTCTTCGTAGCTGTCGTAATAATCTTCAGGAGGTGGCGCAGTCGTACGTCTCCGTTTTTGTTGGTATTTGTTTCGTTTTGTTGGTCCACGTCGTCTGTATCTTTGCGTGGGGTGTCGTTTGGATTTAACGTTAGATTCTGCAGCAATATGGTCTTCTGTGGTAGTTGGAGTCGGAGTTGTGGTAATGGTGTTATTTTTTGGAGGATAAGGCGTCAATGTTGTTTGTTTATAAACTTTGGATTCGGCAGGAATTAATCTTTCGTAGCCATTCGAATCATGAGTACCGTGCCGATAGTTATAATCTTCGGCGTAATCGTTTTCGTAATCGTGTGGAAAATGATCGCCGGCCAAATACGGGGCTGCTGTTGTTAGTGTGGGGTAAGTTTGATAAGAGGGTGGTTCGTAATTGTAGGGGTTTTTCACAGGATACCAGTGAGGATAGTAAGTGTGGTAGTTGTAAGTCGGGACGGGTTTATTATAAGGCAACCATGGACTGGGATCGTAGGATAAATGTACCGGAAAATGATCATATTTTGCGGTCACTGCTTTTGCTAACAAATTCATCAAAAATAGTCCGAAAATCGGGCCAAAAGTGCGCCCCTGATTGTGATACATGTGGTCAAATTTATAACTTGGCACTAAAATCGATACGGTTAGAATATTTTTTTTAATGTTTCGGTACTCACTCCGGACACTTAAATTGTGCACTGGAGACTCAAAGCTTTGTACACCTTTCATTGTTGAAAATCTGGACGAGACTGAAATGACAGAAATTTCCCTACATGGATTGTTTAGAGAAAGTGAGAATTATGTGGGTAATATTATTACTGCCCTCATGCATATTATCTCAAAAAAATATTTCGGCGATTTAGAAACTACGAAACTATGGGCAAACGGCGACATCTGTGGAGTCGCGCTTGATGCTATAATTCCGACTGGGTTTGAGAGTGCTGCCCTCTAAAATCAATATAATTATATTTATAGTAATGTGAATTTTGAATTTCGCTGGACGCACGAATCAAATAAAAAACACAATCAAAAGAATAATAATCGCGATAATAATAATACAAAAATAAAAACCACAACTACATGACGTAGCGGTTCATCTTCTACTCTTCCTCGCGATAATTCGTCTGCAGATTTCCATTTAATTGAATTAATTAAACGGGGCGGTGTTTTAAAAAGTGGTAAAAATGGAAACGACTGTTAAATGAAGAATGGACAATAACACGGGAGGGGCGAAATATCTCGTAAAGCGTTCGCTATTGGTAAAATCTTGTTTTGCATATAATGTCTGCGCAATAATCGACGAATTAGGAAATAATAATAAAGTATTTGTGTAACAGAATCATATTATACGTTTCTTTAAAAATGTTTCATTTGTAGATGAATTGCAATTTCTCAGAAATCGGCTTTTCTTGAAAATAAAATGCTCGGCTGAAATATTATTCATCAGCAGCTTATTTTTAATAATCACTTCACTTCAAAGCAACATGGAACTCTTAAATAAAAGACCCGATAGATCTCGAAAATTGAGTTTTACTAACAAAATTAACCCTTCAATCGTGGCTATAGCGTGGAAAGAGCGGGACGATTATTATAATGTAACTTTTTGTTTCCAATATTCTTTTGTGATTCAAAGCTCTGTGAAAGCTGAAAGCATATACCACTCACTTCAACCATATTTTTATATATTGAAAAATAACATAAAATGTATTAAGAATATCTGAGGCTGTATTGTTTCTTGTGTGTGCGTGCCTAATGCTGCAAAAAATATATCGTTTCGCGAGTTAATAATGCTTAAAATAGAAGCGAGGGAGTCGACGGTGCACCCCGTTATAGGATAGAATTAGAGATAAAAGGATTTCCTTGATTTCATTTCTACTCGGGGGTTATCTAGAAAAAGTAAACACTAAGATAATAATCCTTCCCTCCTTTAATTTACATTCTGCCGTTTCATCACTGCAGGAATTATTAGGTTGAATCCACCACGCGTTGCTCCATGATCTCGCCAGATAACGACGCTTATCGGGCGATATTTCTTAAATAAAAATATTTGTCACACCCAGTCGTGTAATAGTGATAACAATGGTGCATCCAAGTGAACTACTTCGGACGAATTCTATCGAAAATAGGCCTTTTTCTGCACCACGATACATAACTGCAGAAAGGCAACTTGACTGCGGCTTTACCAATATACCTATATTAAACAGATTGTGCAATTTAGAAAAATTAGCCGCTCCGAAACTATTCCTCGTGTGCTTGTTATTAGTCGGATTCCTACAAGGTGTCACCATTTGCTTTTTCAGGGAAACCGCAAAGGTATGGGGAAATTATTACAATATTTCGGCGGAAAATTACGGTACGTCTCGAACTTATCCCTTCATAATTATCACCCTCGAATTTTAGAATGGTTAATTTATAGCAACGAATTTCTGATGGGAGTGCTGGGACTATTTGTGTCATACTATGGCAATAGGATACATAGAGTGTCCTGGATTGGAGGATTAACTATGTTTCAAGCTGTGGCATCGACGATTTTATTTATCCCTGAATTTCATCGCAAAAACTATAACGACCCAACAAACACAACAAGTAAATTTAAAAGAACATTTTCAAACTGAACCTATTGAGTTGTTGTAGATTTCAACATGTGCAATGCGACTTCTTTGCACAGTAATGATACTTCGGATGTTAACTGTATAGCTTTCGTGGTTTTGGCAGTTTTTCAAACAATTTTTGCCATGTCTTCTGTTTCGTTCGTCAGTCATGGAATAACGTATTTGGACGACAACACGTCCCACAAGTCAAGTCCTGGATATATTGGTATATTGTCATAGAAACCTGAAGAAAACTAACTAAGCAGTGTTCAACAGGTCTTGCGTTAGCGTCTATTGAATTAGGCAAACAGGCCGGTCTTTATTTGTCTTGGATTCCTAATTGGGTGGACACGAGTAAAGTGTTTTTGTCGCCAGGTAGCAACCACAATGTCTTTAGTCGTCTCATCTTACTTGTTTGTTGCAGTTTGGTTGACACTGTCATCGCTAGTTTTTATTTCCGGTTTCCTAATCGCAATGTTTCCGAGAAGCATGCCTTCGAAAATGGTGAAGTCGATGGCGGCGTCCATATTGGATCTTGCGTCTGGCCACCAAGTCACGGCCGAGAAAGAAGAAGTCGATGGTTTCTTCAAAACAATATTTCGCTTATTGAAAAACAGAATTTTGATGACGAACATCTTTTGCATGGTCATGCTGGAGTCGGGTCTAGTCAATTTTAATATTTTTGAAAAGCAGTACAAACAGTCGCGGTTTCAAGTGTCCACTTTGAATGATGACTCTTACACCCAAATCATTACGAATATATTACAACAACCACTAGTGGCAATTTCCTTAATTGCTACTGGGTTGCTGGCTGCGAAGAGTCGCCCTAATTTGAAATCGCTGGTCAAGTGGAACATCGTCGCCCTAATCCTTGTTATAATATTTTTTGGAAGCACGGCTTTTCTGCGTTGTGAATCGAATGATCCGATTGGATATAAAGCTACTAGTTGGGGTAGTTGTAATTGTACTTTTCACCACTTCCAACCGATTTGTATTGCTTCCAAAACGTATTTCTCGCCTTGTGTGGCAGGATGCCGTGGAAGAAATGAAACGACAGGGGTAAATATTAAACGACGGATAACGAATTAAAGGCGAGTTTAATTTTTTAGAGTTATAACTGTGAGCGTGCGAATAACTACACAGCAATGGAAGGTTCTTGCAATAAGAACAAGTGCGATTTGTTCTATGCCTTGTCTCAGGGAAATCGCGTTATCACATCCGCCTTACTCGCATCCACCCTCGTTACGAGTTTGATAATAAATATGAGATGTATTTTATCGAGAGACAAAGCAACCGCTTTGGGACTCCAAGCTACTTTTACTGGCCTAGTTCCCTATTTACCTGTAAAAGCGGTTTATGGAGCCGTCGCGGGTATTTTAATAAAAACGTGTCAATGCATATTAATCGAACAAAATCTTTTTAGGAAACTTTTGTAAACACTGGAATCATCGATGCAAACTTTATTCAAAGAACTTTAGTACGTTTTTGTCTCTGAGCACCATCGGATTCATGGTTCTGTCGTTGGTGTTAGCAATAGTCGTTTTCCTGCTCCTGAAATTTGATCCCATCAAACAAGACAGTGACGACGACGACGACGACGGTGATAGTGACGATTTACCGGTCGAATTACAAGAACGTAACGAGTTAATGTTAAGTAATAATGGTGGTCGAGATGAACCCGATTTAGCAAAGTCCGGATCGGCAAGTTCGATGGCGGATTCACTTTGGGAGATGGAAAATGTGGGAGACGATCATGATTCTATCGATTCGGCGATTCACTTGGATGAGACGCCAGGGCCACGCCGAGTTTTAGAAAGCTCCTTCTGATTTATATACATCATATATTTATTTACAAACTAAAACTCATTTTTTATCGTTAACTGGACGAATCCTCGAGTTGAAGCCCGACTTCTTCGTCAAATATTTTTAATCCTTTGACTGAAAACCACACGCCAATGTCGAAGAAAGTTCCAATCAGAACGAACGTCGCCGCTGTGAAGTTCATTGTGTATCTTAAGGTTTTTCCATTATATAACCAACAGTTTCCATTTCCGGTGCAGGTCTTTCCCCACACCAGACAGGCCTTATCTGGAAAGAATTCTTTAAGTGACAACGTACTATCGCTCTCTATTATTTGTCTAACCTAAGATTATTCCGAAGAGGATGGGTGAGGGAACGAAGGCACAAAGACTCATCAGCATCAAACCAAAACCCATGGCCACTGGTTTGTCCCTCTCCTCCACACACCTACACATTATCGACGTTAGATCTGTTAGTATTTACAATAAAATTGTTGAAAACAGCCAAGTCGTGTTATAAATAAATGAAATAATAACCTTACGGTCACCAGAAAATTCGACGCTCGTCCTGTTGCCCCGCTAAATTTCAGCAGACAAACCACTGCTAGGAAAATGTAGAACTTTGAAAGGCAATCCACGAAACAACTTCCGGGAGTTACCGCACCGCCTCTTTCGCCGTTCATCGTCGAATTATCAACCAGACGTTGAAAATACACCGTTTTGTTCGCGGGAACGCAGGAACAGTCTGAAAAAAATTCCCGGCCATCGATTTTCCTCGAATGTTTGCAGCCAGCATGACACGCCGAAATAAAAGTCGTCGTTCCGTCTTGAGAGCACACAGGATTGTATTTTACGTAATCACACGAACAATCCGCGTTGCACTCAGTCGCGGGATTTAATCTAAAACAGGTGTTAATTGCGGGTCGATTGTAATAAACGAGATCACTCCTTACGTACTCCCCATTTGGCAGCAAGGGAGCTCTGTTGTCGTTTTCGGCACATCCTAAATAAGCATATGAAACAATACCAAGAACCGAAATCGCTCCAACAATTACGTTCCAAGCCGCTAAATATCGTGCACGTGGCTTAAATTTCGAAATAATAAGTCCCGACAATAGAATTCCTATAGCTGAAAATACAAGACCAGCACTTCCTGTTATTAAACTAGATGCAGACGCTGACTGTCTGTATTGCGTTTCTATGTATTTCGGTAAGAAAATCCAATAAGGCATGTATCCCAGAAAGTAGAATATTGCGGCGAAATTGTTGAGCATTAAAGTCGGGTTGAAAATGAGACGCTTAAAAGTCACCACCATATCTACAAAACGACATCATTTGGTGTTAATGTGATGCACTAATGTTTGTACCTTGAAACGAAGTCGGAAGCTCGGCTTCGGGTTCATTTTTTTCCAAAACTGAGAGCTTTTGAAGTTGCTTTCGCACGGCCGCTCGCGGTAGAGTTTTCGGGAAAAGTGCTAGCAAGGATGCGAAGATGAACAGGACAAGTGCTAGGATTATCCAACCCAGCCACCAAGCTCCCATCCATCGCGGATCGTTATTGTCGATGATCGGAGTCAAAGTGGGTGATATGTACAATTTTAGGCAAATCGAGGCCAGGCCGTAGCCGATCGCAGGACCTAGCATCCTAATAAAGTACGAGAAACCTAAAAATTATGTGTAGGTTTCTAAATGGGGTTGTGTCATGAACCGCACTGAAAAGAGCCGGAGTTTTGGACTTTTTGATGTTGTCGTCCATGTAAGAGACGCCGAGTGTGTAGTAGAGCGATCCCCCGATTCCTGATATAAACTGTGCGGTAAACAGAATTAATTGAGGAGAGTAATTTCCTCCCTCCATCTCGCACTGCGATGCGGTCGAATTTTTCTGATGACATAACGCGTTCTTCCGTTCTCGTTGTAGAGCTTCAATAGTCGCGTTATGATCGCCAGTTCGGTGTTCGAGCGTGAGCGATAAAGCATCACTTCCAGCACCGTAAAGAAAGTGAGGCAATGCTGTTAATAAACAAAAAAGCACAACTGTATACATCCCCAGCGCCATCCACCTCGGTCTGTGCCCCCTTCCGGCGTAGTAACTCAGAATTACGGACACAAATAACTGACTTAAGTCATTCCCAACCGTAATTACACCTTAAAGCAAAAAAAAACGAATTAATTAAGTTCGTGGAATCGATACAGGACAGAAATGATTTGAATACAACGACGTCGCGCCTTCGCTAAAAGCTGCATAGAATTAGTGGTCGGTTCAGCGGTAAATACTTTAAGGAGATTTTAATAAAACATTTGGTTTTGTAAAAAATCAAGCCGCAAGGAATTGTGATCTCGACGTTAAGCACATTAAAATTGACTCAGTGAAACTAACAAGCAACTTATGGATTTTTCCCACTGACCTGTTGTTTTGCTGGGAATTTTGAAACGTTTTTCGAGCGTGGTTATTGTGCCGTTGAAATAGGCGTAAGCTGCTGAAAACACACAGCCCAGAAGACCGTACAGCACCACGTACACTTTTTTATTGGCAAATCGCTGAATCCGTGGACCTTTCAAAAACCAAATGCCGCAAGTCGTGTCTTCGCTCATTATCGGCGCATTTTTGTGCTTCGCATCCACGACTCCGTTGTTGTCCATTTTCACTGATATTCGCAACAAATTTTACGTCTAGACACCAATTTATGACATTCCCGACATTATCAAGACATCTACAAGAATAAAAGGCTTTTAGAACTAACACTTTTAGTTTGAAATAATTCTGAATCATCACCCGTTTGATAGATTTTAAACAATGGTCTTCACTAACCTTATGATATTTTAGCACGCATGTTATTGTTCCTTACTCTCTACAAACCGACACTAACACTGTAAGTAGTTCGCTAGTTTAGCATCTATTCATTCATCAACATTGTGGTCAATCAACAAGCGCTCACGTTATCGTAGAACGAAAGACGTTAGATTCTTACTTCCATTATTCAATTAATTTGTCGCTAAATTTGCCCCGTTTTAACTCCAACTGATATCATTTTTTTAACCACTACATCGTTCATTCGGCCTCTATTTAACCAATATTTTGCTTTTATAGAATTTCAATTTTGTAAAAATGTTCGCACGGCGTAATCCATAAATAATACTAAATCGCAATTTTTAAGAATGGAAACATCTACGTATTTAATTTAAACAGTTTCGGATTAATGTATTCATGATAAAATACATATGATTTAAACATTACGATTTATGATGACATCCTTAGTGGATTTTGATAAAAACTTGCAAAAACCGCTTCACTCATCGTTCTTTCAAAAAATCTTTTATTTCCGGTATTGAAAAATATAAATATTTTATTCTATACGAGGATCGGTCTTTTCCTTTGCTGTTACCTTTTCAGTAGAAATTTGATTTAGATAAAGAACATAATAGTCAAAAATGCTTCGGATTTAAAATTAAATTGAAAAAAAATTTATAAAGAAAAAAAAATGTTCAGTTTTGTTTTATATTGTATATTTCGCTTCAAGCTTATACGAGTATTAGAAACTGTGGTTTCTAATGCATAATCGAAACGCACAAAATTCGAGAGAACACGCGAATTCAATGATAACGGTTGAAATTTGAATCAAAAATTTAAAAAATATATAAAAAAAGAAATGTTTAGTTTTGCATTATTTTGCTTATTGTGGTATCATAACGTTTAATTGGCGATCACAAAAAATGAGAGAACACGAGAATTTTTAAATAAATGTTGAAATTCGATTTTTTAAATCGATTAGCCCAATTGGAAAGAGGATAATTCCACTAATACTTAACAAAAATAATTGAAATGTTAATTTTGCAAATCAAATTCAATCACATTTTTGCGTTTTCATGTCACTCGTTCTTTTAGCGTCAAAAATAAATTTCTTGGCATTGCTATTAAAAAATATAAATATTTTATTCCATACGAGGAACATTATTTTCCTCTGTTGGTGGCCCCTTCATTAGAAATTTGATTTAGATAAAGAACATTTTTGCATTTTTAACCACAAAGTTTGAAAATTGTTAGAAAAAACGTATTCATTATTTCAGTCAGATCACTCTCTTTTCACAACCATCTCATTGTCAAAAATGCTACGGATTTAAAATCAAAAATTAAAAAATATATAAAAAAAGAAATGATGCCTCATATTTTGGTGTCATGGTGTTTAATTGAAAAGCACTAAAAATGAGAGAACACTAAAATTTTTGAATAAATGTTCAAATGCAATTTTAAAATTTGATTAGCACAGTTGAAAAGAGGTAAATTCAATGGAAACTTGCAGACTTGCAACTAACTTGCAAGTAATTGAAATGGTAATTTTTCAAATGAAATAATTGTACCGGTAAATCACATGTTAGCATTTTCATATGTGTTTCAATCGGCTAAAAAAGTAAAGACGCGTACCAGAAATAATCGGCAACAATTGAATTGCACAGTATTATAAATTCATGCCCAGTTACCAATATGCAATATAGTCATGCTCAGTAAAAATTGCACATGTTTAATAAATAATTAATTTGATATGTTTTTAAATATTTGGCCACCTATTTACATAAATCTAATGTCTAATAATGTTTTGCTAAGTAGAAATTAATATCTCCAAGCAATAAAACTGAAAATGCAAATTTAATATAACGGATGCACAATAGACTTAAATACCTGCACAAATGACGAATTAATTAGTTCCAAACTTTGTAAATTTGTGATTTTTTTCACCTTTCAAGTTGACAAAGTTTTAAAAAAATATTTCATTTTCTTGGAAATGTCTTTTTCAGCTTCAGATCTTAACAATAATTATTTCAACCGAATTTGAATGGAAACGCCCAACCGATGCTTTTTACACATTTTTTGCTTGAAAAAATGCACGTCACTCGCAAATCACAGCGAAGACATGGCTGCGGCTTTATGACTTTTTAGGACTTTTGGTTCGTGATTGGTACTTTTTTCGGATGGGGTATAGCCTTCGGTGCTGTGAAAAACACCGGACTGGAGACTAACACTCACTCTCGACCAATCAGGAGTTACAAATTAAGCGCCCATCATCTTTGCTTATTTCCGTTATTTCACAGATAAACCGTTCTGTGCGG
Organism: Eledona agricola; assembly: GCA_964023215.1. Taxonomy (NCBI): domain Eukaryota; kingdom Metazoa; phylum Arthropoda; class Insecta; order Coleoptera; family Tenebrionidae; genus Eledona; species Eledona agricola. The sequence goes on along the minus strand of OZ026862.1, from coordinate 16,171,984 downwards.
GTTCGGTCTTTGGTCATATTATCCACTTTTTTACAGGAAATTTAAATGGTTAACGTAGTTTAATTTCGAACTGTTGTTTTGTTAGCCATGTGTTTTATTTTTGAATAGTGCTGAACATATTTAATAAAAGACGATCAACACTTGTTTAAACAAACAAAATATAATACATTAATACATTTAATTGATTCAGCACGTCAGCTGGAATTTTAACAAATATTTTATAAGCCGGTTACAAAAAAATATAAAAAAGTTTTTATTTATTTTTTTTATTTTTATTTATTTTTCTGTTGTAGTTTAAAATTAACAGGAATTTCGCCGATACAATGAGAATTCAGAATCGCTGAACAGAAGAAACGTTAAAGAATTAGGGTTATTGATGAGTACAAGAAATGATACCCTTTCGGGAACTTACATAACAATTCATAACGAGCTACTACATTCTATAGCTCACGTTGTAACTAAAAACATACATTTGTAATGTACAAGTTCAAACTTTTTACATGTACATACCTAACGTTTATGAGACAATAGATAAAAGCTGTCATTCCCCATTTTCTCTAATTTTAAGGCTTAGAAGACATATTCATGGTGTTTTATGAATTCGGGACGCACTTTGGAGGAATTGTTCGAATTACTAATGCATACTGAATGTTTGGAAAATTCGAATTGGAAAATAAAGTAATAGTATGAACTTATTACTGCAATTATGGTAGAACATGTAACTGGTTGGCGCCTTAAAATTAAAATAATCTCAAACTTTATTTATTCATTATTACGCCCATTTGTTGAAGAAACATTTATTAAATTATATCGTATTTTTCAAAAGATTTTAGTAGTCAAAATAAATATTTTTATAAAACATTTTATAATACCATCGAACAAGAAAAATGTACGTGTGTTGCAGTAATTTCAACTGAGAATGAGCTTGTCAGAAAATTAAATTACAATATAAAATATCTGTTATATAAAACTGTATGCTCGGTAAATATGTAAAATGTATAGTAGATTAAAATAATGCTAGTTAAAAAATATTGGCTATCGCTGACTTAAATAAATGATAAGTAGAAGGTATTAAATATTTAGCCATGTTTTTACCACAGAATGTGTTATTTATTTAGATTATCTGTATTTTATATAAAGACTGACTGACTAAAAACGTTTCTTCCGATTTGGCTAAATATTACGTCAAATAAAATCGCTTCAAAAAAATTCAATACGAACTGCACCGTTATTTTTTCTTGCCTTCAATTTTTTTTTTAAATTTCAGTTAAAATATATTTTTCAGTTGTTTTTTTAGAGAATTTGGTTCTGAAATCAAGGAAAAAACAATTAACGTTCTTTAATTAGAGAGAAAAAATAAAAATATTCGACAATCATATGATGAAATCAAATAATAAAAAATGTATCTTAGGTGCACAAAATTATTAAGACAGGAAATGCTCCCAGACGTTTCGTCCGCGACTACTAATCGCAACTGCTTTATTTTTCTGTATATGCACTGTATATTTATTTATTTGTTTATTTGTTTTAACAATAAAAGTATTTTTGTTTCTACAATGCTACGTGCTTTTATATGATATACCTACTAACATTATTTAGTTAACAAATCATATTAAAATTCCGAGAATTATTGCATTTTTGAACATTGGACATATGACTACATATGTATTATACATGCAAAAACTATTTAGCTAATTAATATTATACATGACAAATCGAATTTTTTAGCTTGCAAAACACTGTAAAATACATATCAGATAATTACGACCGGAAATAATGTCAGTTCAGCGGAGTTTGTGATAATTTCGAATAAATTTCGAGTTGTGTGATGTGTGAGGTGAAGTTGGGAGGTCGTGGAGAAAGGCAATGTGAAGGGATTGTCCGGATTTTGGGGTGAAATTCAGGGTGAAAGAAGTAATTTGGTTGTTTTAAATTTGCGCGTAGTGTCTTGCACTTAAAAAGATATAAATTCGTTGTATTGAGGGTTTTGGGGTGTAAGGTAAGGCGTATTCTTAGTCTTTCAATAAAAGGGTGGAATATAAGGAATTAAAAATAAATGGAAACTTTTTCCATAAGTCCCGTTAGATTACAAATAATGAAAGCTCGGCTCGCATTGCGTTTAGAGTTTTAATAGTCTTATGGCACATCGCGTGGAATTAGTCGGCATGGCAGAAGTATCTCGGTATCTCGGGAATATTTATTCGTTTTTCCAAACGACTCGGTCCGAGACAATGCGGGGCTGAGGACGTCGAAAACGCGCCCGTGATTTCGCTTTAATCCTCGTATAATGGTTGTGTAATTCTTCCGAGTCGGATCCGGGGGCAACTCTTTCGCTGATCGCCTCCTAATGTATTCAGAAAGCATTCCGGTTCGGCCGTCGATTTCTTCCGGTTGCTTAATATTTTTAACAGGCTCGCATTTAGACGCCGTATCAGGGGTCGAGGATTAAAATGTAATAACTTCGCTGCACGCTGAAATTACATTTTTAATTTGAATAACTTATTTTTCGTGTTGATTTAGGCATTTGCGAGGAACTGAGCCCGCTAAGACGTGCCGTCGTGGTAAAAATTGCGATTCGAGACTGAAGCTAAATGTATAATGGTAAAGATTGGGGCTTAAAAATTATAATGGGTTGAAGGGGGCTAAATGATGACTAGGCCCTAGTCCGGACGCCCTGTCCGGCTAGAATATCGGCTCGCCTGGAAGCTGATCACGTCTTCCAACTGATCCAGGCACGTAATGAAAAATTGCACGTTCGTTAAGAACAAGTGAACCGGTAAAACTCCACCAAAACGCCAAACGAAACCCCTTCTCTTACAACTACGTCGCATCTCACACTTAGTCCCCAAGACCACATAAATAAATGACGCGAAATCCGCAACTACTTTATTTTGAACGAAAAAATATAATAATAGTATGTATAAGCATCCGCATTCGCAACGCCCGATAAAAATATTTTTTTCTTTATGCTCTCAGCTTTATTGACAACGACAAAAAATGATTGCACTATTTGCACCAGGATACAGCTGATTTATGCGATAGATTTCGCTGACTGTTGCAAACTTGTATGTTTTCCAGGATTTGAAGACGTGGTCTAACGATATTTTCACTGCAGTTCGCGGAAAAGATGAAAGCACCCTGCAGAACGTATAATAAAAGCTTTCATTTATTTTGTTCGGAAACCGCACTTTATTATTGTTATTGTGAAATTGATTTCATGTTGGGGTTATATTTATTCTCGTCAAGTCAGGCCGGTTTACAAAATAAGTTTTGTCATACGCAACTAATTCCAAATGATATTGTACATTTCACAATAATATTTCTGTTTTTATTCTGCGCCGATTGACGAGCTAGAGACGCCCGAAACGACGCGCGTCTGTTACGCGTCTAAATAAGCGCGCCATGCCCAAATCATGAAACATTTGCGCAGTGGAAGCAATTGATGCTTGAATTTCAATACAATATACTTGGTAAAATTGTTGCAAGTTGTAAAAGTAATGTATAATCGAACGCGCGTGTTATACATTCGACAGTTAGTTAATGTAGCGTTTGTATATTTATGAATAACGTCTTCAAACGACTTTCGTGGATAAATTCAAAACCTCCAGCTTTGCGGCAAGTCCGAGTGTCCGTCCATTTAATTTACGAAAACAAAGTATTTCTGTTGACTTATTTCCTGATTAAGAGTAAATGGCCGAGTGAAGTGGAGGCGGTGTCGTCCAGTGAGGCTACTCTTGGCGGCGCACTTACCAAAGATTGCAATTAGAGGACGTGATCCGTTTAATCGTATTTACTGCAAGATTAAACGACCACCGCCGCCACCACCACCACCGCCCTTATTTTCGCGGTACTAGCAAAGGATGCAGTCAATTACTAAAGTGGCTGCCACATGATTGGATATAGATTCAGTGCGGCTTTGATGCTCACTCAACAAGGAGCATTTTTATTCCTCTCGAGTGGAAATTTTGCAATTTACCTTTCGCAACGGCTATGTGTGTTTATGTAAACTAACTCTAGCAAAGTAAATATTAGTCGGTGCAGTATAGGACTTTATTAGCGAAATTAACCTACCCCACAGCATCATACATACTAAAATCAGCCAGGCATTACTGACAACAGATAGATCTGACTCTGTCTTACATCTAACGTTCTATTTCCATAATACGTATCCGATGAAACTCACGCCGCTTATGCTCTTCAAATCACTCACTCATCGTTCGATTTTATCGAAAAACATAAAAACTAGCTCGGTTGGGATATGTTGTATGAAACAACGTAACAGTCATGGTGAACTGAAATACCGAATTAATAAAAACTTATTAACAGCAAATGATAGTATTTAGTTGAAACCTCAAGAAATGAAAGCACCATTCACAGCGAATTATTATTTATCGCGCGCGTATAAATTGACGCGATTATGTTCATTTTAATTTGGATAAGTGAGGAAGTATCATTAAACCGGAGGTAAGCGAAGAGCTACATGTCTTTCTGGAATTAGCCAAATGTGTTTTCGCATATTAGGCATAATACAACGCTGAGCCGAATTAATTCTCTCTCCCTTGCGGTGCCGAAGCATAGCAAAAGCATTAGCATGATCATACCTTGTCTCGAGATTCGATCTTAACCCGATGCGTGTCGCTCTACATCTTAGACGCGGTTCAAACGTTTGCCGCAAGAGGATTATCGGATGCAGATCGGGGAGGAACCGCGAAGATGAACTGGAACGTGGAACGCCGCTATCCATCAGCCTCATCTCGCCACAATTATACAAATAATAAATATTTATCATGTCCTTTATCCTCTTACTTCTGTTCCGGTTCTTCCTTCCTGTTGCTTTTCCTCCTCATTACGCCTAATCCCGGCTTGCAGTGTGCGTCGTCGTCATCTGAGAGGTCTCACTTCTGCGGCCGCCTCAGAAAACTCTATTGAAATATCGATTCGTTGACTTAATTTTAGGTCCGGTGAGGTGGTAGTACGGTAGATAGGTGTGTAGTTCATAATGAAAGCGGCGCGAATATGAAAGGTCTAGTGTCTAGTCGGAAGCTCCGTAGCGTTTCGGCGTTCCGACGTTCCGCAGCTCAAGAGTTTAGTCTGAGAGGGCGAGCTTAAATATGGCAGCAATTATTCTAAATACAGTATTAAAACCTTTTAGATGGCTACTATTCTTTCCAGGCCACGACGCCAGTAATGCCGGAAAATAGAGCAAATACAAAAGATTGGCTTTAGTCTGTCGGACTCGAGGACGAAGTGTGCTGATGAGGATGAACGATAAAGGCTCCTCGTTGAACAGGTGGTGATTTGGGCCCGCACCCGTTTTGCATAACAATCGACGGTTAAGTAGAGTCTATCATCACGTTTTCTTTTTAGGTTATTTACGGAGGAATATTAGAAAGCACTAAAGCTGTCACAATGAAAACGACATTTTAATCCTGCGAGTCGGGCTCAAATCTTACGACCGCAAAATAAATGAATTTTAAGAAATTACTTTCTCTTTCTTCTATCTCGGGGTTATTTCTCGTATACATTAAAGTTTTAAGCTTCGGAATAGCTTAAAATAAAGCCGGAATAAAAGCTAAGAGTCAAATAGCAAATGCCATAAATTAGAAGAGTGGGAAAGAATGGTGGTTCCATCGAGTAAATGACTAATTAGGAGGGCGCGCTTGCTTTTGCTTTTTTTGGAAAAAGTAGTCTTAAGAAAACGAATTTCTTGTCGTAAATCAGGAATGTGTCCACTGACAAGCAAGCAACCAACCAGCCAACGAACAAGCAACCGATACCGCATGCATGACGCCGAAAGTAGTCTCCGATAGGGAATATATATGGGCAGTTTATTTCAGAATGTGGATCCAGATAATCTGGAAGCAATGCGCATTTGCATTTTTGATATATTATTGTCCTCGCCATCGCCAGCGTCCGTCTTTGGCTCGTCGGCATCAGAAGCGCCGCTTCCAGACTCTGCGATTCCCCGAGGTATTCATTCGACTTGTGCTTTGAAGGGATTATTTAATTGCTACCACGCGAATTTCCTTAATACGATAGTTAGACATGCCGCATAAAGGAGTTCCTCTTACCCTTACTTTGGAACCATTAACATCTAATATTTCCGGAACAGAGGCGAATTAGTCGATCGATGTTCCTATTATGTGTAACGAGTAACCGATACCGATTCTTGACTCCTTCGATAAATCGACCACTTCGTGGTTTCAATCTCTTCCTTTCCGTACATAATACGTTCTTTAACTTCAAAGCAGTTCAAATAATCACTGATAAACCTTACTAATGATTTGCTTACGAATCAGAAAAATCTCTGTCGCGAGGAGCAAAAAGCGTAAACGAAGATTCTTTCAAAGAACTAATTGCTAAGATTTCAGTTCACTGCACGTCATCTACAATCCGATTTCGCTCTCTAAAAAATACATTCATACCTAAAAAGAAACCCTAATCTTCTGATTCGTTTTAATAATAAATAATTACCTATTTGATCTTTCGCGGAGCGTTATAGAACACCCTCGCTCGTCCTTCTCCCGTCACGACTAAGTTTAAAAAGAGTGAACTTCCATTTAACGGCTTACTAATTATCAAGATAAATATTCCCCGTATTGTCCCAAGACTACCCTAAGCCCCTTTCCTTCGCTTCAAAGCAAAACTCACTCCCACCGATATCCCCAAACAAAAATTCCCTTGACTCAAAAGCGACAACACACCGACGCAAAATCATTCAATAAAAAAAACGAAATTCTCACACAATATCGCTTTTTCAATTTTAATTTTTCGATTTTTTACCGAAATCACTCAACTTCTCCCCTTTTCTGTTCGGTATCATTCCGGCTGACTTTCTATCGGAGTATCCGTAAAAAGCGCAATTCCGAAATAACCCTTGTTTTGCCAGGTGAGACACGTCGCGATTTTAAGACGTTACCATTTTATGGATGCGGAGTACATTTGTTGGTCGAAATGTATGTATAGGCCATAACAATATTTCAAACATTTAGCGGTTTGTACATTGTGCGGTGCGGTAGATTTTGTGGGATCGATTTGATTTGTAGTTTTGAAATATTATTGCTTCTGTGTGTGTGGCTCTGTAAGCCATTGTTGCGACGACACTCCCCCAACATTTTCGTCCCTAAAATTCAGCACGCGCGCTATTTTTTAAAACTCGATTTTCCGACAAAATTACATCTTGTTCCTCTAATTAGTTCGTAAAAGCTTCTACTGAGACCGACACACCTGTCCAGAGATATGGTCAATTCAATTTGTGGTAATTGAATCATGGTATATTTACGTGAACGGTGGTTGATGAAAAGCGAAAGGGGTCGCGATATAGCCGCCCAAACATACACAGACGTCGATTCGCTTCTTTGAAAGACATAAATCATTGAAAGTGCCGCTTTCCAAATCCTAACGGTCTATTTACTTAAGACATCATCCAGTATAGATAATATATTTCATTTAATTGACTTCTCTTTACCGACGCCCTTCATCCGGGTTCTGGATGCTCGAAAAATGATCGATAGCGCCGTCAAGCGCGACTTTTTCACCTTCGTTCCTAATGTTCCTCTATTCCTAATTCCTACAACTCTTCGTTGCTCACGTGCCGCATGTGTTGCATACTACTCATCGTATTCCTTGTCAAATTAAATGTTTAATTAAGAAGGTAATGGAAAATTGGGACAGCAAAAATGGGGGCTAGGGACGGGTCCTATACGCACAACAAATGACTAAATTGAGTTTTGGAGTTTAAAGCCTTCTAGGTGAGTAGTGGGTAATATACTTAACCCACCCAGCTAATTGTTGCATAGCATATAGCGATAATAAGTCTCGCTACGGCTCTTAGACGGTCTGAATCGCTCTTTGTGAGACTTCGGACATTATTATTGAAGGCTAATGGATTTTAAGAAGGGTTGTGTCTTCGATACTCGGTGACGGAACAGCAAAGGCCAGTTAGATACTTCCTTCTCTAACATCCGTGCGTTATTGATACCGGCTGATGAAAGGCACTGCATATCTACCCATCATCACTTTTCCATAAAGTTTTCATAAGTTTATTGACATATTTTACGTCTATCTCCATTTCCCCAGTTTATACTATTCGGCTAGGTTATGCAATGACGCAAAACGTATTTTCAATTTTCAATAAAAACATTAATTAGATCGACCGATAAAAAAATTATTGACATGATTTTGCGATTAACTCAAGTAGCTTCGGCGAAACGCCAAACTTTTCTATCGCCTTTATCTGAAGATGCATAAACAGAGCGCTTCGCTCTATTAGCGACGCACCTTAGAGCCGATCTAATCACAGTCACCCCAACCTCGTATCGTCATAGCTGATATTGGATTAACAAGAAATTTAATTACACCCGGGTTGAGGATAATTCGGCTCAGACTGTAAGACGTCAGCTGTTTCCCAGACACTAAAAATTCGTTTCTCTTTGTAATCGCGGCAAGACTTCATATTTTTCTTAGCGATGGTAATCGTTATTCGATCACTTACATGCGTACGATGTCTGTTTAATTAGAGATCGTTTAGAGGGAATTGCCGTAAAATTATTAAGTCGCCGAAAAAGATTCGCACAGTTTGCGCAATTTGTGCGGTATGTGTGAAGAAGTAAAGTGAATGATAATGGCCGAGGGTGAATAAAAGCGAAACATAAGTTAAATGTGAATAAAATTGCCAGCTGGCATATAGCCAGCGAACAACACTAAGCTAGAAAGCACTCTTTAACTCCTTTGGCAAATGAAATAATAATTAATGGGAATAAGTACATATACCCTTAATAGCAATGAAGAGTCGGATTGAATGCGAGCTAAGCTAATATCGTATCGCAATATTGCAGCTAACCCGCTCAATTACTAATATCCGAGACAGTTAGTAATTTATTGCAAATAGTTCGCACAACAGACTTGATCATAATCCTGCTTCCTTGTGTGAAATAAAGCACGTAGAAAAAATAAAAAATATCTAACCTACAACAATCGATTCTATTTGCGAATAACAATGAAACAATTAAAATTATTACATATTTTTAAGTTGAAGGACTCTAAATATTATTGTAAAAATTCGTTAAACCACTCGGGAGCGAACGAGCAGTTAGAGATGAAGGTGCACCGATTTCTATAATCTGGAACTGTGTTATCTTGTATTAAAATAATAGGTCGATGTGATTAGACCATCAAAATACAGTTAAGGCCGATTATCGGCGATACTTCAAACGGCTTCATCGTCAATTAGGCTAAATCTGGAGTTAGTTGTTTTGCTAATCAGTCGCTTATCTAGAATCAGTTGAGGCACAAAGTAGCGAATTTACGGTTGTCGCGATATAAAGCACTCAAATATTTGTATAAGAAAGATTAAGAAACAGCTGAAATTTAATAAAGTGTCAAAAACGTATTTGTTTTCTAGATATTGGGATCTAGCTGCCATGCTAAGACATTGTTTCGTAGCACGGTTTAGTTATGCAATTATTTTTCGTATAAATTCCACTGTTTGCCACTCTTTATAAACATTAATCCTTATCATCAACTACTATATTTAGTATGGCCTTTGTTTTTTGAGAATTAAATTTATTATAAGATTACCCAACGGTGTTAGCTGAACTGGGACTATTAATTTTGATAGATGGCAAAGGCCAGGTAAAATCTTACAACAAAACTATCCATGGATAATCCGCTTACAGACCGACGAAGGCACATTCTTGTTTCAAATCTAACCTGAACCTTGCATCCCGCCTTGTTCGATATGGCTTCCGTCACGAATATTTCATACTTCGCATTAGACAAACCTTATACAACGACCACATAAAACTCTAAACATTTTCACGGAATGCTATTCTAAACAACATCAAAATTAATATACAGCTCCACTAATATTTGTCATACAAATACCTCGCAATCGTGTCAAGATTTCACTTGGAAAAACTATTACATAAAGGAAAACTTACCAATTCTCTGGTTACCCACCAAAAATTTAGTTCCCCGCATAAATAAATTATACGGCCATTAGTCTTGATGTTTTTTTTATTCCAACGTCCAGTCCAGTGTTTGCATGTTTTCAATGATTTTTATCGTTTTTTTCATTTAATAAATTTTTAATGGCGATTTAATAATGGCAACAGTAGGAGAACGATTGAACAAGTACAATTTACAATCAAGGCGTATTAAAAAGTTTCATTTAGTGCAAATCACACATGTGCAAAAGAAGTATTTCATTTTGAAAAAGAATGAAAAAGCGTACTAGAATTATAGAGCAGAAGACTCAATAAATGTATAATCCTTATAAAAATATTATATTTGGGGAACGAAGAGGTAGAAATAGAAGAACATTAAAGGACATGAACATGACCTGAAGAAATGAAACGTGTGCAGTTGCCATTCACAAAATTACTAAAAAATAATGGCACAATAAAATATTAAAAAAAAAAAACTGCAAAAAATTGTAATTTCATGAAAATTGTATTTTACTAAAATGCAGAACGAAAAAGTTATTTATATGATTGAATCGGTTGTGTAAAATTGTTATTAATCTTAGATGAAATATAAGAAAATATAGATGAATAGTGGTTATGCGCCTCCGTTTAAAACACATGGGTACAATGTAAAACTTTTCAGCAATGGCGTCTCGCCGTAATGACCCTTGTTGTATAAAAACCACTCGTACAAATGCGAGACGAAATTGATAGAGACTAAAAAACAAATATTCAAGAAAAATTTTGTGAAGCAAACGTCGAAAATCTAGAAAAAATTAAATGAAAAGCACCACTTTAAATAAAAAAACCTTTAGAATAAGCTAACATACATCGCCCGAAAGGACTGAAAGGCTTTAGGATTAATAACCGCGTAAATATTGAATCTCACTTTCCCAAATCCTCGCTCCCTCGACTCTTACCTGCCGCTTCATACGTAAAATATGACGTTAGCAGTCTTACGCTAATTTCTTAAATACAAATCCGGGATAATCTAATTATTTCTAATATTTCCTTGTACCTAATGCTGTACAACAGATAATGAGCTTGTGAAGGCAGCAAATTCAAGAACAATTTTCTGCGAATCGATCTCGAGATGTCGAGGTTATATTGAACTTATGACGACAAAAAATCTATTGGTTTCGTTTTACAGAACTCTTGCTGTTCACGTTTTGTGCTTTATCACAAAAAATCCGAATAATCTATTTACAATTACCAAACATACAGGGTGATTCACGTAAACCGTTGAATTTCCCGTGAAGCAAGATGTTGAAATTATCGATCGTTCTGAATTGAAATACTTTCAAGTGACGGCACTTGAACCGGAAATTGACGTTAACTTTGCTATTTTAAATGACCACCCCCTATTTTTATGCACTCAATTCTGAATAAAACACACTCAGATTGTCGTCACTTACCTCTCATAGTTTTTGAAATACACATTATCAATTTAATGCTAAAATTTGGAAATGCTAGGACATTTTTTAAAACTAATATTTCTCACAGCGTAATATAAAAGTACTTTTTATACAATTTGAATGTCTCAGAGGACTGCTGGAATTTTTTGAATCTTTTGATCATATGCCAGTTCTGCTTAGTTTTGACGATATTTCTCATTTTCTATAAAAATTTATTTTTCTTTGGGTTTTGTAGGCTGTGAAATAGAAAAAATTAATTGCAATCAATTGAAATCAATACCTGTAACATCATTGAGATTCAGTTAAGTTTTCTGTAATTGAGATTTAAAACTTATTGGGGGGGGGGGGTAGCAATGGTAAATAATCATTACACAAATGAAGTAATATTTGGTTGAACATTTTCATTAGGTAATTACAATGTTGTAGATACCCTCCACAATAATTGATTTACACTGTTTGTTAAGTTAAACTATTGTTTTCTGTTTCATTGTTAATAATAAATAATAATAATATAAAAAATGTTTTACATAGTGTCCGACCGAACTTTCGGTTTCGGTTTCGGTTTCGGCCTAGTTTCGGCAAAAAAACAGGTTTCGGCCTAGTTTCGGTTTTGACTGTAATCCGGCCGAAACTACGGCCAAAACCGAAACTGCATTCGGGAGGTTTTGCAAAGCTCTTTTTATTTTCATACATTCGATTGAAGATTATTTGCATCAAAAATATTTATTTAGTTGTTGTATGTGGTAGATAGGGACTTATTAATTTGAATTTTATTGTAGTTTGTTAACAAGAGTACCATACAAAATGACCAAAGTTTAGAAAAAATAATTTTGTTAAGATGAAAGAGTGTTTTTTTTGTGTACCTACCTACACATATTTACTAGGTAATTTATTTTTACTTTAAAAGCATTAATTTTGTTTTGTAGCTTTTATTTTATTTCATAATATTAAAAAAAAGTATATTTATTTGTGCTTTTTTAAATAAGGGGGGGTAATTATATGATATAATAAATTAATGATTACATAAAATATCAGAGGCTGAATGATTAATACATATATGATTGGTTAAAAAATAATAATAAAAACTGATTATGATAATTTTTACTTTGTTTTTCCCACGAAAACATGAAATTTTGGTTTCGGTTTCGGCCGAAACTAAGACTGAAGCCGAAATTCGGTTTCGGTTTCGGCCGTAAAAACTAGTGGAATGTGGCATATTGTAAAAACTATGGAAAATTGCCATAACGGACCTTTATAAAAGTCTAGTTATTTTTTACATTTACATCGAATTCCGTAATTAGATTGTGGGGTTGCAATTTGAAAAAATCGAGTTTTGTCATTTTGTTGTAGTAATTTTCGGAAAATCGCAACGACCTTCTGAAACATTAAAAAGTAGTAGAAGAACCCTCGAATTATTTTTTAAAATTATACGAATCGCCAGAAATAAGAATTATTACAATACTTCAAATGGTTCAAAAGATATCAATTTTTAAAAAAATTATTCATTATCAAATTTTAGCATAGAAAAATTAAGAATAACTAGAATTAAGCATATTAAAAAACGATGACAGGTAAGTAACAACAATCTGTTTTTTTTTCGATTCACAATTAAGTGATCGAATCCATATTAACATAAAAATGGACTAAATTGTCTTGAAAGTGTTTTAATTCGATTCAGAATGATCGATAATGATCATGCACCAAATTTCAACTTTCTAGTTTTACGGGAAATTCAAAATGTCCCAACGAACGGTCCAGTGAATCAGCCTGTAATTGTTGAGCGGTACTGCCACCAAAAACGAACACCTGATGTAACTCAAATCATCTCTAGCATTGCTTGCAATTCTTAAATTTCATTTAATGACCCAACAACTAAAACACAGTAATGTCTCAATTAATATGTTTACTACATTATCCGTGTCCACTATTACAGAATAAAAATCAGAAGCAGTTGCAATTACCACGGTTTCGTATGTTCACGCACACATTTTCAATCTTAATTGCTCTCAATTTATTGTCTTTGCACACTCACGTCGATTTTTGAACACTGATTGTTACTTAATTTTATTACGATGTTCATTTCATGGTAAATAAGTCGACTATTGAAATATTAAATTAAGTGTACTATAATAACGTCGCACAAAAATTAAACGATGCTGTGTAGGCCACGTTCAATCTGGTATGTTGAGTTGGAAAATTTTGAAATGAAGTTCTCGGTGACATTTTCGGACACGATCCATGCTTGAGCAAAAACAGTACATTGTGCAAAATAAAATAGCGTTGTATTTGTGCGTAGGTACGTTAGAAAAAAATGTTAAGTGTATTTTAGCTGTATCAGCGACAGTGATTGTAAGCGATACTGAAGGGAAACATGAAGGAGGGGTTTTCATTTTCATATCAGGTGTTCGGTTTTGGAGACGGTGGCGGTTATCAAATTTTCAATATGCGGTGCATGTTCGCGTCGTATGTAAATTGCGATTAGATAAAATTGTCGGGAATGTATTTGTAGGTTTGGTAGGTAAAACACTCAAGTTGTAAAATTATCATAGAAAAACCATAACGTCGCAGAAGACGCGGTCGTGGTGGATCCAGCCGCATGTGGGACCCGTCGTATGCATCACATTACGGCAGTTTATTTTATTTTATGCGGAAATCTGTAGGGATGAATAATTTGCTTGAACCCTTTGTTGCGGGTGGGACCAGCCTCCGCTCAGACCGCCTATTCCGACGGCACAACTCCGCCTACACGTCTATTCATTTGAGCGTCTCGACGCTCCTCTAAGCTGGAGGCGCAGGCGCCCGACTATCCGAAACTTTCGAAGAAAGCGCGATTAGTGTTTGAAATGCGGAAAAAACGCGTCTGCCCGCTCGATTTGGATAAAACGCGGGTGAAGGCCGATGTCCAGGGGCCGCCCCAGGTGCCGAAAGCTCTCTCCGGAGACGAGCGCCAGATGCGGCGCTGGTTGGCCGGTGGGCGGCGGCGCTCATTAAGAAAAAGCGTGCAGCGATCGTTTTTTTAAAGGCATAACCCGTGTTTGCGCGGCGGGCGCATGCAAGGGGTGGCGCAATCGCGATCTATCCCATCGGGCGCACCATCGCAAACTCCGCTCCGGATCCGGACAACTCTCGACTTCAGTCGTTGCCGGGCGTCGGAGTAGCGAGGTCGGTGCGTCGCTGTCGACTCCGAGCGCCCAGTCACGTTGCCGGATCCCGCATTCGCGTTTTGTTGTGATGTTCGCGCTGTTTCTGTTCTAAGCTTTTACGTTCATCTCCACATTGAAAACGATGGACTTTCAGAGTGCCATGGAGACCTTCGCAGAAGCCTGGGTCGCCGCCAACACCAAGGGTGCCCCCTTAGCCGACGTCGCCACTCAGGTACTCCCCAGGTCCAGTCCCCCGACACCCCCGCGCTTATCGCACAAATATTAACATTTACGTCTAGCGAAGCCCCCGCTGAACAATCATTGCACCACCGGCCCCCGTTCGATCTGCCGCCTGGAATATACCCTTAATCCCAGATTTGCCAAAGCTGGGATTAGCCGCGGTGGATAAAAGCTCCGATCGGCAAGCGATCAATTCGAATTCGCCCGTATTTTTATTTTCAAATTCACCTACTACGGACCTAGCCGCAATATGTATATGCACATAAATGTTTTTTTCAATTAAAATCGAATCGGTCCACGTGGATAGCAAAAACACCACCGACTCATAGTTCAATGAGTAATGGCAATTATTTTAACTTTGATTTTAATTAGGCGGTAATTGGCGGCGACTCGAGCAGCCCTAATTAAGGCGTCATACCACGCTATTTACCCGCACGTTGTATGACATCTCGTTTTAAACATTTAGGCAAAATGTTAGAAAAAAATTGTTGTACCACGCGAGATAAGTTTCTAATCATTATACGCGCCATATCTGTTTGTTTTTAAATGTTTTATTAGATTATAAATCAAAAGACGCACAGGGATACATCACGAGATAATAGCATCAGCGATTTTTTTCAACATTAAAATTTGCAAGAACTAGCGTGACATTGAGTTTTAATGGATTTATTAAACTGCGATAACTAGCTTTACAATCACATTGTTAAATTTAATTATGCCGCATTAAAAACCTTCTATTTCTAGTACCTAATCGGAAACGTATCGAATAAAAATAGGGCGCCAACCGAGATTTTGTTTTGTTTCGCCGTTTTTAATGAAGAATTCCTATTGTGAATTTTACCTGATTCAGGTACCCGGGCCTAAACCCGACCCATAAGGTTGTCATTAAATTTATGACTAATAGGTTTATACTAATCGTTTCGTTTCTTAATCTTCTGGAATAAAGTCGGTCCACTTTACAACCTGCAATTGTAAAATTTTCGCATTTACAACTTGACTTGACCAGCAAACCTTGGATGGTGTACCCACAGTTTCGGATCCAATAAAATTTTCTGCCGCCTTCTAAACACTATTTATCAGTTAAATCTTTACTATATTTGCAGGCGTCAGTCAATATTAACCGCAAGATAAAAATAATTATTAAAATTTCAATAATTGATTCGTTCGCTCCGGAGTCATCTCATAAATAAATAATGAAATTGTTCTCTTTGAGTAAACCGTTTTATTGGTATCATGAAAGCGAGGGTGGCTTGAATGGGGTGCTACAGGTGGGAACACAGGTAAAAACATGTCCTTCCGGGCGTTACACATGGAAGGTTGCACCGGTCCTTCCTACCGGTCATTTATAGACTAAATGTAAAATGTCGTTATACGTAATTATTTATTTGGTACGTATAACAACGAGTTAATTAGTAAAAAAGCAATCTTGTCGAAAAGAACGAAAATTGTGACAACTGTCGCCATAAATTACGAATATCATAATTTGTTATTAAAATTAGGCCGCAGTGAACATTTATAAGGATAATATAACTAATGGAACCGCAAAATCATTACCTAGCTGGTAATACCGTCATTTTGCGTTATTTGAAAACCATTGAATGGGGAGGACGTCTGCGCTATTATTATTATTATTATTATATTTTTGGATAATCCATAATCGCTAGTCATGTCCGGCACCAGAA
Source organism: Eledona agricola (assembly GCA_964023215.1). Taxonomy (NCBI): domain Eukaryota; kingdom Metazoa; phylum Arthropoda; class Insecta; order Coleoptera; family Tenebrionidae; genus Eledona; species Eledona agricola. Next base: position 16,155,539 of record OZ026862.1, on the reverse strand, counting down.
CAACCACCATTTCCGCATAATTTGTGTCCACATTTGAGTCGCACATACAAAAGCAGAATTAGCGGAAAAATGCACGACTGAGATTTGTCCGCTTTCGAGCAACTTTTAATGATCGCTTTCTTTTTAAATTTCCGGGAATCGCTGCATAAAAATACAAAATACATAAGTTCGTAGTGGATTCCCATTTTCAAATTTTTATAATGACGAGCGGGCCGCTTTTAATTGTTCCCCGATTTATCGCGCGGGTCTGCTTGAGCTTTACGCACATTTCTTGCAGCGGTCGTGTTTACGGTTAGCGCAATTTTGTAGTTTTGTGCGCTTTAAAAAATGCGAATTAGACTTGTAAACAAAAGTAAACAATAACAAATCAATGAATCGTTCCATTAAATAAACACCGTTTTTTCGAAAACCGTTACTTTCCTCAAACACTACGAACAGTAATCACATTCTATAAAATAGCATTTCGCTCTTTTAGTTATAAGAATAATGCATTTTTTCTGGTCGAATTTATTGACGTCATTAAAATTACGATCATTAACCATTGCCCTCTTATACATATGTAAAACGCACCTAACTTGTAAACGCCAACAATTAATTTTTTAACCAGTCAGGTGTAGTTTGTTCGATAAATTTTTTCTGGTCGTTTCTCTCGGCACAGTTGTTCTTATCAACCACAACGCCACAACTACAAGAAATAGAATTTCTCTGATTTGTAATAAAACAAAAAGAACCGATCTTTGCGTGGGCGATTTACGCTTTTTGTAGTTTCACGAACAAATAAGTAAATAATTATAATAACACGCGGCAATTAATCGTGTATTTAATAGTGTAGGAATGAGTTTGTCGGATGATTTTTTGGGAAGGCGGTTTAAGGTTGAGGGAGCATAAATCGTGATGAATGGCCGTGTCTTCGGCGGATGGGCAGTGCATTAATGCGAGCCAGTGGCAGATCGTTAAAGAGCGCGGTGTAGTAAGGCGAAGGAAGAGTGCAGGGTGCAGATAATGGGTTAGAAGATCGAAAAGTTGAGAGAGTACCATCAGACCATCACCATCGGCAGTGCCCTGTGCAGTTTCGGCAGCGACGATAGTCAGTCTGGCAGGTCGATGCTCCTATTCTGGCCCTGCATACTTACACAACTGCTGGCACTTTTTGCGCACTGTTTCGTAGAAGTTAAGCTATAGCCGTCCTGTCACTCACTCTTGTACCAAAAATGAACCAGATTCCTTACGTCTGCAATCTGATTTTCGCCACTACTCGGCCGCTGCCCGCCACGATTCTCACGCTCTCATCCCCGACTTGTTCAAAAAAATTTACTCCAATTTAGCGCTATTTCTTTGCGGGGAGTTTGTGCTAAATATGGGCGGCGAACAATTGCGTTCTTGCAGAAAATGATTTAATTGAAGTTGCGGAAAAGGTCAATATCCAGACGCTCCACGTAGTCCTGACCCAAATCCGGCGAAGCATGTCTGGTTCGTTAGAGGGAAAACACATACCGTCTGTTCTTCTATCCCTCTGACCTTGACAAGGATAGCCGATAATCAGTTTGATGAATTTTTCGATTTTTGCTTGTTTTGCGGCATGGTCGGCGAGGGTTTTGTTCATGACTACTAATTCGGAGGAAATTGGTCTCAAAGCTCGCAACCCTTCTATTAATACACAATTAGTGCAATTTAAGTGCGCAGGACGATCGATGTGCATGTTACAGGGATGCTTTTAGAAAAAAATTTACATCAATCAAATTTATTGATGACTGCTGACAAATGATCGCTGCCCATATTTTTGCAACACTTTTCCTTGCATAAAAGCGATCCTGCTTTTATGTAAAAAAAATAATACAGCAAAAGCGCTGTTTTAGCTACACATTGATATATATGTATATGTTCGCTGAATGGCATATTCTAATGAACAATAGGACCAGCCGGGTCATAATAAAATATAATTATAATTAAAAAATTCTGATTTCTAATAAATGATCGCTGCCCCTATTTTTGTAACACTTTACCTTGCACTGAAGCAATGTTTCCATTTTTTGCGCCCACATTAGAAATGGGCGATCCTGTTTTTATGTAACAAAAAATAATACAGCAAAAGCGCTGTTTTAGTGACCCATTGATACATATATGTTCGCTGAATGGCATATTCTAATGAACAATAGGACCAGCCGGGTCATAATAAAATAATTCAATTTTTTTTTAATTCTAACTTCTAATAAATGATCGCTGTCCGTATTTTTGCAACACTTTATCTTACACAAAAGCAAAGTTTCCATTTTTGAGGCCACATTAGTAATTGGCGATCCTGCTTTTATGTAATTAAAATAATACAGCAAAAGCGCTGTTTTTACCGGGCCATTGATATATGTTCGTTGAATGGCATATTCTAATGAACAATAGAACTGGGTCATAATTAAATAATTCTAAATTTTAAATTCTGACTTCTAACAAATGATAGCTGCCCATTTTTTTGCAACACTTTACCTTGCACAAAAGCAATGTTTCCATTTTTTGAGGCGACATTAGTAATTGGCGATCCTGCTTTTATGTAAAAAAAATACTACAGCAAAAGCGCTGTTTTTACCGGGCCATTGATATATGTTCACTGAATGGCATATTCTAATGAACAATAGGACCAGCCGGGTGATAATAAAATAATAAAATAAATTCTGACTTCAAACAAGTGATCGCTGCCCATATTTTTGCAACACTTTAACTTGCACAAAAGCAAATTTTCAATTTTTTGAGCCCGCATTAGAAATGGGCGATCCTGCTGTTATGTAAAAAAAATAATATAGCAAAAGCGCTGTTTTAGCGACCCATTGATTGATATATTCGCTGAATGGCATATTCTAATGAACAATAGAACTGGGTCATAATAAAATAATTCTAAATTTTAAATTCTGACTTCTAACAAATGATCGCTGTTCATATTTTTGCAACACTTTAACTTGCACAAAAGCAAAGTTTCCATTCTTTGAGCCCACATTAGAAACAGACGATCCTGCTTTTATATAAAAATAAATAATACAGCAAAAGCGCTGCTTTCGCGATCCATTGATATATGTTCACTGAATGGCATATTCTAATTAACAATAGAACTGGGTCATAGTAAAATAATTCTAAATTTTAAATTCTGACTTCTAACAAATGATCGCTGCCCATATTTTAGCATCACCTTACCTTTACAAAAGCAATTATTTCACTTTTTGGAGGCCACATTAGGAACAGACGATCCTGTTTTTATATAAAAATAAATAATACAGCAAAAGCGCTGTTTTTACCGGCGCTTTGATATATGTTCACTGAATGGCATATTCTAATGAACAATAGGACCAGCCGAGTAATAATAAAATAATTCTAATTTTTAAATTCTGACTTCTAACAAATGATCGCTGCCCATATTTTTTTAACAGTTTAACTCGCACAAAAGCAATGTTTTTATTTATTTTTTTAAATGGGCGATCCTGCTTTAATGTAAAAAATAATAATACAGCAAAAGCACTGTTTTTACCGGCCCATTGATATATGTTCGCTGAATGGCATATTCTAATGAACAATAGAGCTGGGTCATAATAAAATAACTCTAATTTTTTAATTCTAACTTCTAACAAATGATCGCTGCCCATTTTTTTGTAACACTTTAACTTGCACAAAAGCAAAGTTTCTATTTTTTGGGGCCACATTAGAAATGGGCGATCCTGGTTTTATGTAAAAAAAATTACACAGCAAATGCGCTGTTTTAGCGACCCATTGATATATATTCGCTGAATGGCATATTCTAATAAACAATAGAACTGAGTCATAATAAAATAATTTTAAATTCTGACTTCTAACAAATGATCGCTGCCCATATTTTTGGAACACTTTACCTTGTACAAAATCAATGTTTTCATTTTTTGAGGCCACATTAGAAATAGACGATCCTGTTTTTATATAAAAATAAATAATACACCAAACGCGTTGTTTTAGCGACCCATTGATTTATGTTTGCTGAATGACATATTTTAATAAACAATAGGACCAGCCGGGTCATAATAAAATAATTCTATTTTTTTTTTAATTCTGACTTCTAATAAATGATTGCTGTTCATATTTTTGCAACACTTTACCTTGCACAAAAACAATCTTTTAATTTTTTGAGACCAGATTATAAATAGACGATCCTGCTTTTTGTAAAAAAATACAGCAAAAGCGCTGTTTTAGCGATCCATTGATATATGTTCACTGAATGGCATATTCTAATTAACAATAGGACTGGGTCATAATAAAATAATTCTCATTTTTAAATTTTGACTTCTAACAAATGATCGCTGCCCATATTTTTGCAACACTTTACCTTGCACAAAACCAAAGTTTTCATTTTTGAGGCCACATTAGTAATTGGCGATCCTGCTTTTATGTAAAAATAATAATACAGCAAATGCGCTGTTTATAGGGACCCACTGATACATATTCGCTGAATGTAATATTCTAATGAACAATAGAACCGGCCGGGTCGTAATAAAATAATTATAATATTAAAATTTCTCGTTTTTACGTGATTGTATTTCCACGAGTCCGGTTTTTAAAATCACGTTTTCCCATTTCTATTAACCGGTGCCAAGTGAGTAACAATGGGATTTAGCGGTTTAGTTGGTACGTTTTACACACATTAGTTATCTGGGATCGCAGATTCCGAGATAAGGATCGTCGTAGCCGGGCGGAGATGCGAAATTTGGATGGAATAAGGTAGGTGCTTCGCCTCTTGATGTATGGATCGAAAAGTAAGAGGTTTTTGTTTTTAAATTAGCATGGATTAGAAGTTGCGAGGGAGATTTATTTGCGCAAGTAATGATGGAGCGGTGGAAGTTCATGAGCTTATTTCATTCCGAAGACTGAGAACTCGGCTTAAAAAACCGGCACACAAATGCTTGTTATATGCGGATTAAGGGAATTATGAGTCATGCAGATCTAGTTAGATCTTCTTATATCTGAGCCGGCTGTTTTGTAGAGAAAGTGCATTAGGTAGGGGAGACGCGTACTGATAGGGTTATCGAGGGCCCCTCGATTCGGATTCGGAACCAGTGGTGGCTGACAAACGCAACGTTCAGGAATTCAGATGCTTTTTGACCCCACTTAACCCAGATTAAACGCGGTCGCAATAGACCAGTCGACCGTCCAGATTTGTGCCTCGTCGATTCGGGAGTTAATCGTTCGATTTATTGCAGAGTCAAGCGCTGGCGTTGACTAGGGGATGCAAGACGCCTTCGCCGCCGGGCGCTCCCGCCGCCACTGGAAGATCCAGTCAGGAGTCGGCGGAGCGCGTCGTCAGCCCCCGATCGCCGCCTCTGGACAACGCAGTCTCGCCGCCTTCCCTCAAAGAGGAATTCGACGCCGCCAAGACGCCCTCAGGTAAGGAAGGGTGAAACCGCGAAATTTACCTTTGCCGCTACCGCCGCCGCTGGGGCGGCTTATCCCCCGCTGCCCGCGTCCGGATCGGTCGGATTGTGCGGCGTTAAGCAGATTATCTGCTCATGATTGATGAAACGGCTGCAGCCGTACACCCAGACCCAAAAACATTCAGCGGTCGGATCAGGTATGTGCTATGTGCCATCAAATGCCGCCATTTGTCCATATGCCATACAGACACGTCGTCTGGATAGTAGCGAAACGACTGGCAATGGTAGGCCAGTTAAAGCTGGATTAAGCTGAAGGTAGGGAATTAGAGGAAGCCGGGATTAGAGGGACCCTGGCCTCCTCCTGCTTCTAGACGGGAAGTAGGGGATTAAGCCCGCGCGGGATTAACATTCACGAGGGATTAAATATAAAAGAAAAATTCGAAACATAACTCTATAATTTATTACTAATGCTGCACCACGTAACATCTAACACACCTACGTCAATTCAGACGCGCGATTAAACGAATCTATTAGCCCGACAACTAATGGTTTCAACAGTTTCTTGCGCAATTCACAATCAAACAAAACGAGTATATCAAAAAATTAATAAAATTCGTACCACCAATCCGACTTGCATCTCTTCAACAACGAATTGAACCAATAAAAACAAATAAATCAGCATAAAATCGGTCACCTGCATAATAATTATAAATAATAAATAACGCCCAGGTAATCCCGATTAGAAAAACAAACTTGATTTAACTCGATTTAAGGCTATTCTACCGCTGGAGCTCAACTCTGATTTTTAAGGCGGTTGCACTTTTTCAAGACATTTTTAAGCATCGACATGCTAACCGATTTTTGCAATCTGAGGGAGACAAAAACACATTTAAAAAAATGTGATATGTGATATATGTGATAAAATGAATATAATTTACGTTTATTTAAACGTAAATTATAGCCAAGAATACGGGTGTGATTGATTACATTCTGGTTGGCAGCTCATTGAGAGGTCCGTTGACTATAAGTTACGATGTCATTATGATAAGATAATTTTCTTGTGAAGACTGCCGCCTTCCACTTTCCGATTTCGTTTGTTATCAACGGGAATATCATGTTAACAGTTCGGCAAAACGTTCTCATTTGCATGTAGATAATAACTGTAATATTGCACATTTTACAAACTTAGCCTTTACAAAAAAAGTACAGGTTTATATGTATAATAAGAAACAATTTTAATTTTTTATCCCATCTTGGGTCGGCATCAGCGACAGATGATCTCTTCCGTTTACTTCCGCTTTGAAATCCTGCTCATATAAATATTAGAATATTTGCCAGGACTTTGAATTTTGATCTTGTGTTGAAGACGATTATAATACTGTTCTCTGCGGCTCATCATGTTCATTAGGGCTGTAGATTCACAACCAAAGACTTTTTACAAAAACATGTCTTTATTCTTGGTCTAATGTGAACCATTTTTTGTACGCACTTACGGGATGATTATGCGCTCGGAGTAGTGAAACAGTTTTTTTTAAATAATCATAAATATTTGAAATAAAAAATTGCAAAAATCGGTTAGCATGTCTATGCTTACAAATGTCTTGAAAAAGTGTAACCGCCTTAAAAATCAGAGTTGAACTCCAGCGGTAGAACAGAAGCTCCTGGATGGTCTCTGCAGCGTGTTCTTGATTGATAGAATGACTGAATTTTATCCTAGAATATCACTGACTATAGTTTTTGTTTAAAGACTTATAAACTGTGCGTCTTGCCCTTTTGGCACTTCACCATTTTTTCAACAATTAAAAATACACTATGTTACCACCTCACAACCACAAATACAAATGAAAATGAACAATCTGAATCAGAATAGCATTTGTAGGTGCGAACTTTGCTGGATTTACAATTCTTAGAAACTCGGGGTAATTCGATTGCTTAAACGAAATTCGACACTCGTTCCTTTATTACTCAACATTACAGAAGCACCTACGGCTACATAGTTGCTGCCCACAAGTGAAAATTTTACACTAGTTTTCTCCAAATATTTCAACCATTATTGATCCGATTTAAAAATAGAAAAATGTTCCGAACAGCTTATAGAATTGTCCCTATGTTTTCGTATAATTGTTAATTTTTTTTCCCAAATATTTATGATTATTTTAAAAAAAATGTTTCACTACTCCAAGCGCATAATCATTCCGCAAGTGCGTACAAAAAATGGGGTTCACATTAGACCAAGAATAAGGACATGATTTTGTAAAAACTGTTTGGCGGCTGTGAATGTATGTACAGCCTTAAGGAAACTATAGTCCGAGCGATGCTTCAATCATTTCATGCACCACACAGCAACTAATTCGAATTAGGTAAATTAATTATCGAACGAATCAAATCGGCTCATTTGACTGCCACGCACACAAATTAGTCGCCTGCATAACAAGTTAATAACACCCAAGAAGTGTCCAATTCGTGAAATTCAATTCCGTGTAAAGATGAAATGTTGATTCAAGTTGTTTGACACACGTTTTCCTTATTATTACTTCTGGATTGAATATTGATCGCGAACCGTTGCTAAAAATCGAAGCGAATATCAATCACAATTTTCTCGGCCGATAAGATTAAATATGAATCTGGTAAGAGATCAATCAGAGGGCACGCACGGCCGGGAATAGGAGAGTCAAAATCGCGCCTTCTAGGACGGTCAACAGGTGGTTATGTTATAGCGGGGTCGAAAATTTTACAACACACATGTAATTTCTCAGTATAGTTTTTAAACGATTCAAGCGGGATTTTCGATGGTGAAATCGTTAGACGGAATTTTTCTTATCTCTATCTGGCTGGTACACATCAGTTATATATCTTTTAAATCTGAACAAAAATGTTTAATCGTCATCAGTTTTTGTAATAATGGATAATGGCGTTCTTGTAAATCTTATGCATAATGTAAAAAAATACTTAAGTTTAAGAGGAATGTATTCCCAGAACCGCCACGTGCTATTATCATTTACATTACCTATAAATACAATAAATTTGTATAAATATAAATTATTGTATAAATACAATAAATTTGTATTTATTGGCCAATTTGTCGTTACGACGATAGTACGTTTCATCTGATCTAACGAAATGAATATTCAATTATTTCGATAAAAAGCTGTACTAGTCCGGAGTCAAGTCAAACTCAAAATGGAGTAAATCGTTAATAATGTAACTGATATAAAACGTAACGTAAATATCCCATACTGGTTTTCCCGAATTCAACTGATGGGATATTTCTCAAACTACACGCAGTAGTGAGGGGTTTCCGGGGTCTCCATGCAATTAAAATAATTTCGAACGTGGCACGTTATACCGATCATACCGGAAGTAAATATTTTTAATGGGATACATTATAAATGTACCTTGCATTTTGGATTATGATTCCGTACCCCGCGCGGGTTTGCTTCAAGAGATTTTGCAGGGCCTCCAACGTCTTATTCTTTATACAGGGTGGAACAAAGTGATTATCATCTATTTTCCTTTGGAATCTTTTCACATGTAAATTGTCCTGCGCCGCTCTACTATTTTTAAAGTTCATAGTTCTGTCAATAAATGACACCAATCAAATTGACAGTTATTACAATTTATTGAAGTGAATTGAATTAACAAAAACTAAAAATGTATACCGTGCAAGAGAACACTTTCATCATTGAGGCGTATTTTCGATCTGGTCGCATAGTTTGTAATTTTAATGTATTGTTTGAGGTTAGGACATCGCCCTCCTTTTTTTTTGTAGAGCGGCACTTCCTATTTTACAGGGTAATGCAAAGGTAACTAGATGATCATTTTGTTCCATACTGTATATTTTTATTTTATTTTTACTTTTGACTACAAGTCGACCAAACATTTCTTGCCATTTATAAATTACTTTTCTTGCACAATCTTATAACTATTGTTGTTGAAATATATTCCCACGTTTTGTGAGTGTGTGAGGCGTCCGGATGTCGTCTAACGTGGACTTGTTTTGACTACGACAGTTCGCATACTATCAATGATCTGCAGTTTGTGCGGTTTTTGAGTCAGCTTTTAGGCCGGCCGCACATTTCCGATTTTTACATCCGATAGTCGGAAACGATTGTCGGAACCGACAACCAAGTCCTAAATAGCATTATAACAACCGATTATAAAGTCGGTTCAGACTATCGGATCCGGTAGAATTGAATGTGCGCCTGCGTCCTACGCCCGGATTAGACAATCGTATCCGACTATCGGATGCAAAAATCGGAAATGTGCGGCCGGCCGGCCTTAACCAGCTCAGAGACCGCTCGTGCTAAGAATAAGGTTATTAATTACATTTATACATTTAAAGCAAAGGACCTCTGGTTTTAATAAACATTCCAACAATTGTATTTCACACTTTCCATTATGCTTGGTGCAAATTTGAAATTACGAGTAGGGGATAATCCGAAGGTATATAGTATCCGAAAGTCGGAATTGGCGCGACAAGCGTATATGTATGATAATAAAAGTGTATTGCTATATACCAGTTTCAATGCTATAACGAAAAGGTTGTTAAATTGCATCTTCTGTAAATTTAATTTCTTTCAATTATTATTCGATTTGGGACCTGCAAGACATGGGTTTAGTAGTAGATTGAAGTCGTTACACGGGCTAGAGATCATTTACAGTACACAGACGAAATTACGGTGCATATTGTGTTTCGAACGTAGCTACCTACCCGAGCCCCCAGAGATTCAGAACTTAACTTATTTCGAGTATTAGCATCAGCGATAGAGCAGGTCATTTCTGCATAATGGTGATATTTTAGAATTATGACAGCTCCAAAGAATAAGTGGGTTGTTTACGGTTATTGCAGATTAAGAAAGTCGAGTTATTTGTGGGCAAAGCTTCGACACCTGCAATAGCTTAAGCGACAACAGTTGAATTTGGATTATTTTTGCTTACGAAATTGGGTCGTTTGATGAAAGAACGTAAACGAATTTGTTTTTCGACGGCTCGAGTTGGTTGTTTTACGTCGAAACGTAACGTTTTCAAACGATTCGTGTTCCGGTGAAGAATTCTTCTCGGAAGTCGTGATTTTCAAGAAGCACGAATAAAAAGTCGGTGGAGAGGTGTGTTGTTGGCCGGTATTGACTGTCGAGGGATTTCGAACGGAAGGTTTGGATATAAACCGAAAATAGTCTAGTTCTGGAGAATGACGATAACACGCACCAATGGCTAACTAAACTTAATCCCCGCCCGAATTAATCCGTATATTATTGGGATTAGACGGACGAAGTGAACAGGTTTATGGTTGTATTCATGGTGGGCAAGAGTGGCGTGCGGCCTCAACATCGCGCCGGATTAGCGGTGCGGTCCGTCTGATCCGGGCTTAAGTGTCGTCAAGGTGATCCGAACGTCCTTTGGACCGCAATCTGTCAACGCGCTCGACACATCGAAACGAAATAATTAATCCTTGCACTTGCAACAATCACATGAACGGGGGGGTACATGCTCCAGGGGTTAATCCGGCCGTTCGCCCGAAGTGGACTGCAAAAGGAGACAGATGAGTGATTCCGGAGATAAGCACGCAGCCGGATTAGGATTAGGATGTGTGCATGTGCAGACCAAATCCGCTGCTGCCTGCATTCGCTCCAAAATGGATGGATATAGAGCTCGAACACCGCGGATTGAAGGGGATCAACAACGGAAGCAGATAAACGTCCGGCGGGGAGCGAGGGCGGATTACCGACACTGTGATAGTGCACATCCGTCTTCGAAATGATATATTCATTAAGAACGTCTCGTTTAGGCTTCGTCTTTCCATATTCCACCGTCAACTGGCCTCAATCAATCATCAAAGAAATAATTAACTTGCTTCAATTTACATTCGATCGCCGGCGAAACGCTAACGTGATTATTAATTTCTATGGCTTTTACCAAAAATCCGATTACCGCCAGATTTTCTTTTGTTTCTGATTCTTTTTCAGTGGGTTTCTCAAAATTAAAGACTCCTACCTTGAGACTTCGTTCGCCCTACTTAAACATTCATCCAAGAATTTTTGATAGATAACAACATTCCGGATTTTTATCCGAAACAATGACGGATGGCAGATATAAAACGCTTCCAGCAACACCGAAAGATAAAACAATTATATAGATATCCGCACAAACTTTAAGAAAATCATTAAATTTATCTCTTCAAATATCACTCATAAAGTTTTGTAGAAGTGGGCTCAAAATATATGACCAGAGTCATCCCGATACATCCTGGGGCGAAGTAATGACACTAAAAATGAGTTTAACAATAACATTAAAACATATTTCGTGTTTTGCAATGAGTGGGCTCAAAAATGGATATTACATGTGTATTTTGAAGACCGCACACTAATGTACAAATCTGGAACTGAATAGGAAACAAGACGTTATGAACGATACATTGAAAGACTGAGGCTTGCTTGAAATGATAAATCTTTATTAGGGGATGGCAGCAGTGGCGGCTGGCCAGGGGAGACAGAATGAATATCTGCAAGTAATAAAACTTAGTTAATATAATGCATGCACAGTAGACTCGAATACCTGCACAAATGACAAATTAGTTTATTAATTAGTTCCAGAATGTGTGAATTTATGATTGTTTTCACCTTTCAAGTCAATTAAATTTACCAACAAAATTTGATTTTGTTGGAGATGTCTTTTTCAGCTTCAGATCCTAGCAATAATTATTTCAACCGAGTTTGAATGGAAACGCCCGACCCGCGCTTTTTGTGCATTTTTTGTTTGAAAAAATGCGCCTCACTCGCAAATCACAGCGAAGACATGGCTCAGGAGTTTTGAATTCAGCGCCCATCATCTTTGTTATTTCCGCTATTTCACCGGTTCTTTGGTCAGATTTCTATTGAAATTAAAATGTTGTATAATTCGGTCACAAATAATAATAAAAATATAAAAATCTACCTGTATGTATTTTTATTTATATTTCTGAAATCGTTTAAAACTAACAGGAATTAGTGTTTCGCTGATACGATGAAAGTTGAACATAAGAAATGTTAAAGAATTTGTGTTATTGATGACTACAAAAAATGATACCCATTTGGGAAATTCAAAAGAATGTGTGAATTTCTGATTGTTTTCACTTTTCAAGTCGATAAAATTTACCGAATAAATTTCATTTGGTTGGAGATGTCTTTTTCAGCTTCAGATCCTAAGAATAATTATTACAACCGAGTTTGAATAGAAACTCCCGACCCGCGCTTTTTGTGCATTTTTTGTTTGAAAAAATGCACCTCACTCGCAAATCACAGCGAAGACATGGCTCCATAGCTATGACTTTTTAGGGCTGTCAGTTCGTGATTGGTACTTTTTCGGACGGGGTATAGCTTTTGGTGTCGTGAAAAACACTGGACCGGGGACAAACACTCACTCCCGACCAATCAGGAGTTTTGAATTCAGCGCCCATCATCTTTGTTTATTTCCGCTTTGTCACCGGTTCTTTGGTCAGATTTCTATTGAAATTAAAATGTTAGAATGTTAAGATGGAAAAATAAGCAACCAGTGTTATTTGTTATTTGGTGTGTTAGGTGACAACGATATTGTTGGTCGTGTGTTTTAATTTTGAACAGTGGTGAAGATATTTAATAAAAGACGGAATTTTGCTATGTTACAAATTTATATCACTTGTTTAAACAAACAAAATATAGTACAGTTAATTGATTCAGCACGTCAGGTGTAAATTTAACAAATATTGTATAACTCGGACTCAAAAAATAATAAAAATATAAAAATCTACCTATATGTATTTTTATTTATATTTCTGCAGTCGTTTAAAATTAACAGGAATTAGTGTTTCGCTGATACGATGAAAGTTGAACAGAAGAAATTTTAAAGAATTTGTGTTATTGATGACTACAAGAAATAATATACATTCGGGAAATTCAAAAGAAACTAATATATTCTATAGCTGACGTAACTAAAACATACATTTGTAAACTAATAGTTTAAATTTTTTACATGGTCATAATTTTAAGACATCGACGACATACTCATGGTGTTTTATAAATTCGCGGCGCACTTTTTTGAAAGTTTGAAAAATTCGAATTTGAAAATAAAGTAATAGCACCAACTTATTGCTGCAATTATGGTGGGACATTTAACAAGTTGGCAACTCAAAATTAAAATAATCGCTCCTCAAACTATTTATTTATTGGTATCATATTTATCAAAGCATTTTACAAGTCTAGATGCATATTTTTATTAAAAAAATAAATGGAAGGAATATCATCGGACAAGAAAAATATATGTATGTGTATGGCAGTCATTTTAACTGGGAAGGAGCTTGTCATAAAATTAAATGAAAATTCCAAATTTAAGGCCTATTAATGACCAATTTAAAAAACTGCCTGCCTCCCCTGACTACTGGAAGTAGTTTTCGATCACGTATGCTCTGCCCTTGAGGATGTCCACAGCAGATGTAGACAAAACGTCTGGAAATTATTCCAAGGGACCACGGCTTTGAAATCCGGATAATTCTACTAAAGCTGGAACCTTGAGAGAAATGAACGACATACTGAAGCTTTTGAGGATTTATTGAAGTGATTAAACAATTACACATGTAGATGTCGTAGAATTTGAATTTGGACATGCTTCCAACTTTTTATCTCTTCAAATCGCGTTCATAAAGTTTGGTAGTCAGCGAGTTGCAATCTTAAAACACATAGGAACCGCGTGAGAAAAATAAGGATATCTAGGATTCGTTTACATTTTTACAGTGGTGTTAGTTGTGGTGGAATAATGGGGTGAGTAGTGGGAAGTGAAATCGATGAAACTGTAGCGATAAACCTTCGAGTACACGATGCGAACATTCCACCTGTTGGTGATTAAAAGAAGGTAGAGTGAATGAGGTTTAATATTTGACGGGTGGGTTTCGTAATATTGACGTAAAATCATTTTAAAACAGTGTGTTAGACTGCTTCGAAGATGTTTCGCAATCCAAGTGGCTCCTTTAAATCCTTATCGCAAATCCAGCATGAAATCGTATTAGCGCTCTAGCGGAGCAGGGCAGAGGACTTATTGTAAACAGTATTGCGGGTTCGAAGACCCTTCGCACTCTCTAAACTGAACTTTACAGCCCTTCCGCGCCTCCCACTGTCGACTCTTTACAAGTTGTGCGAATTAAAACTTTAGACTAACAAGACTTAAGCTAATAAGAAAATGGATAGAAATAAGCTGTTGTGTAAGACGCTTTGGCCTGGTGAGTAACGTGTTAGGTGAATTTAGTTTGATACGAACGGTTTAAAAAAAATTTCGTTTGTACCGCAGGACTGCAGGAATGGGGGGATTAGAGCGAAAGGGTAAGAAATCTCGATCCGTGCAATCCCGCTTTGTAAAGGTATTACGCGGCGAAGATTTTTCGTAATCTGTAATGAGTGGCCCGAGCGGGGGAGATCACGTAAAAATGTGCTCATCTGAACAATAGGCAGGTCGATCCTCCAGTTCACGGCGACTTGAATACTTGTTGACATAATCCTGATTGCGGTGGCGTAACTTGGCTAAACTTGGACAAGGAAGAAGAGCGCAACCACCGATGCTTGAACTGCTCGTTTCGACTTGGCCGCGTGAAATTTTTCGGGTGTAACATGCAATTAGACAGATTGTTAATCCCGCAAGTTGGCGGAGGGCGCGCGAGGTCACGACGTTCCGTAACATAGTTATTAGAGTTGGCCTTATTATTTATAAGGTTGCATTATTGATCAGCCGGAGTAGAACAAAGGACCGGAAGGCAATATGAACCCCAGTTAAGACGCTGGTCAGCCCGCCTGGATTAGAGCCGGTGGGATTAGCGACTAGTGGACTATACACAGCGCGGTAAGCCGACAGGATTAGGTCCGGGCCGGATCCTGCAGCCGGATCCCTGAGATTTAGAGCTGAGTCGTTCGCCGTTCGCCGCATCTGCATCGTAAGACCGGCCCAAATACCACCTTAATAAAACGAAAATAACTCGCGGACTTAAGAATTAAGACCTTTCACTGTTTCATACCGGCGACGTCACACAGAAGCGTCCTTTGTGTGGCAGCCGTGTAAGTAAGCGCAAGTCGAGCCAACTAATCCTTAAGACGCGCAGCTAGGTCTAGGTTGCTCCAGTTAAAGCTCCGTAATATGCAGAAACCTTCTTAACCTAACAAGATTAGCATAGACGGGGCGGCCAGCAGGCCTAATACCCTTCGTCTTGCTTTATTACACGCTGCCGCTACTTTCGTTCTGACCCGGTCGATGATCATCCCCAGCTGAGTGCGTTATCGAGACTTAACGCGTTTCAAACGCACCCAACGGAAGCCGAACAAACTTTGTCATTTTTTAAGGTGAAAAGGAAATGAAGAAATCTTTACTGCGGCGCTACATTAACTGTCATCTGTACCGCGCGCTATCAATTGATCTGTCTGTCTTTCTTATCACTGGATACTTTTCCGCTTTACACGTTCCCATTAAATAGCGCCCTCGCAGTACGAGCAGCTCGAGCCGCGCAACAAAACGCGAATTCTCCTAATCGGTTGATTTTTTCAATTCCAGCCAAATCTCTTCCGGTTCATTGCATCGTGGAAGCGGTCTACACTTTGGACGAGAACCGGCCGCTTCACCACAGCCCATGGCGACGACGTCCCATTGTGGAAAACGACAGTTTCGTCATCATTCCAGTCGGAACCCCCTTCAACAGTCTCGTGCAAGTGGTCTTGCTTCAGCTGGGATATACACTGGAAAGTGTGGCGGCGGCCAGAGGTTGTGTGGTGATCAAGAATTGGAAGGCGCTCAATTTCGACCAAATATCGGACGATCCTCTTGTAACCGTCGGCGATATTTTGGGCGAGCTTACGACGGTGGCGACTCTCAAGATTCAAGTGTTTCGGGGCCGAGCCGGCACTTTTACCGACATAAAAGAGAAACTTTTACGTTTTCTCCTGCTGCAGTCGCACGGCCTGCTAATCTCATCGGGATGTCCACTCGACGAGGTACGTACAAAATCTGAATTTATGCTAAAACAGGAATGTCGCGTTTCGAAGGAAGGCGGTTATGAGGCGCGCGTCTTAAGAATTAAACGGGAATGAATGTATTAAGGGTGCAGAGAATAGCAGTAACCTCGCTTTTAATAAGATTATGTAGCATTATTTCATGGTATTAATGAGATCAAAAGCCTTCTACATCCTGCAGCACGGAGTAGATCTGAGCTCACCCCACCAACAATGTCGTTTCTCTTCTTCAATTGATAAAATACAACAAACACTTACGGTGGGGTGAACCGTGTTTTGAACTCGCTTCTATTTATTAGGGACGGATTATAGACGTGCAATTCAGTGGCCCCTGATCCTTGTCCACAAAGCAAGTTTCGGATTCAAAAATAAGCACAACACCAGAAAGCGCGCTCGGCTAACGACGGCTTATAAATCATAACACTTGCGCCTTTCATTTGAATGTGGCTGAATCTAAGATAAATCCGGGAAACACGGCTTCGAACGTCTGTTGTTAAGTACTGTAATCTGACCCTAAAAACCCATACGCAAAGATTTGCCGGAATTTACATTTAACATAAGCCGAAACATCGCTCATTATTCTATCGTTTCTCTCCATTTCGCTAATCTCCACCCATCCGACGAAACCGCACACACGCACACACACATTCAATTCGCATTCATACATTTTCAGATATTACTTGCTCAAATCTGTCGGTCGTCGCCTCCCTGTCCCACAATTCCGGACATATCCGAAGAACTGAGAAGAAAATTCGATCAGTGGTGGTCTAACCAGTGCAGTCCCCAGTCCTCGGCGAGCAGATCTCAATTCGGGGGGCCGTTTCCGAACCAATATTCCGTGCCTCCGCAGACGAAAACCTCAGAACGCACAATTCCCGAAACCGGACACCCCGCAATGCAAACGGTCCACAATCAGTTCCCTACTCAGAAAACTCGAATGCGCACCAGCTTCGACCCGGAATTGGAACTTCCAAAACTCCAGCGCTGGTTCACGGAGAACCAGCACCCCAGTCGGCAGCAAATCCAGCAGTACGTTAAAGAGCTCAACAGTCTTGAATCGAGGAGAGGCCGCAAGCCTTTGGACGTCAATAACGTGGTCTACTGGTTTAAGAACGCGCGAGCCGCTCAGAAACGCGCAGAAATAAGAAACGTCACGCCCGGACTTCCGTGTCATCTCGCAGTCAACGGCTACAGCAATCACAGTCCGACGAGCGCCTCTGGACTGTTCATGTCGGACGGATATTTGAATTCCGAAAGACTGGTGGATCATAGGTTGAAGAACAGCATGTCTTCTCGCAGACCTCCCCACGCTTCGCACACGTCCGACGAGTTTTCTAACGCGGGCAGCGATTTGGAAGACGAAGACATGAGCGAAGTGCAACCGGTCAGTCCTTCGGTCCCCCTTTCTTTGACGACGCATCGCAAGCACGATTCGAGGGAAAACAGTCCGCGTCCCTCCACGCCGCCGCCTACTCCCAACCTACAAGTAAGTTGTAGAGAAGTTCTCGTACTATTTGCAATATTATTCCAGTGAATCGTTTCAGGACAAGATGATGTGTAAAATCGAGCCGAAGGACGAGCCCATCAACTACCACTCCCCCGGGGACCACACGAACAACAACAAGATCAACCTGAGCGACATAGAAGAGGACGACATAGACACCGAAAACGACAAGAGCCATTTTGATGGAAGCAACATGAACTCGCCGGCAAACAGACAACTAACTCAACGGTATTGTACTTCGCCGGACATGGACGCTCATCTTTTAGGTCGCGGGCCCAGTGACGGTATAGAGAGATTAGCGGCCGGTTTTCCCCTCGTGCCAAACTCCGTGTTTAGCCATAGTATAATGTACATGAGCCATTACATGCCAGGTTTGTCCCACACCGCGACTTCTCCTCCCGGATCCAGCGCTTTAGGGATGTCCAGTTTAACGGCGGACGAACGCAGAAAACGCAATCGTACCTTTATAGATCCGGTCACGGAGGTCCCCCGATTGGAACAGTGGTTCTCACTCAACACCCACCCCTCTCACAATCTCATCCTGAAATATACAGAAGAGCTAAACTGTATGCCTTATCGTCAAAAGTTCCCCCGCTTGGAGCCCAAGAACGTTCAGTTCTGGTTCAAAAATCGCAGGGCCAAGTGCAAGCGGTTAAAAATGTCGCTCTTTGACAGTCAGTCCACGGGTCAATATCATCACAGCGAGCGAGATTAATGACGAAACGTTCGGTTCGGGAGTGATTTCAGATTGTACTTAATATTGTATTTTAACTTTTGTTATGTAGGTATAACTCATGAGATAAAATTTTTATTAGGGACATAACGAATTGGGATAGACAATAAATTAATGGCTTTCTCTTTATTGTCTGCGAAACGTGAAATAATAAACTAATACTCGTTGAGTTTTGTTTGTTTATGCAACCAGTATTATATTGTTAGTATAAACGTGCTAGTACTCAGTGGTACCCTTTTAAAAATTTTATTGTATATGTTAAATTTAATATTAATAATGATTGTACCAAAGATTGTTACTGAAATTTGTATCGTATGCGGAATGTTTTGTTTTGTTGATGATAATGATAAGAATAATAATATTAATGCATAATAATTATAACAATAACGATAAGAATAAGAATAACAATGAAGACATGTACAACATGCCGTGTTAACAATTCTTGAGTCTGTATCTTATAATCGTCGTGTTGTAGCCAGTGGCCATGTCTGTGTGAACGCAGTGTATTAAAAAAAATACTCCATGTTTTCTTTAAATCGTTTGTTTTTTTAATATAAAATCTGTATCTGAATATAAAAAATAAAATATTTTTTTCCGATAGATGTGGTTTCAGTTGTGGTCCTCGCGTCGTCCGATTGCGGGGGAAAGTTTGTTTCCGCAGATCTGAGTTAAGAGATTTGGTGAAATGCGGTTCGCTATCAGACGAGAGGTTGAAATAGAGAACAGGTTGGATGTCTTTCAGATGTTTCAATTCATTAGATCAGATAGGTGACAATGGTAGGGTGTGTGACAATAAGCTCGTCATCGAGCAAGTTTCCAAGTCTCCAGGAAACTGCAGGCAGTCAATGATAATCTATGTCACAGTCTTCAGATAGCGTTGTCCGCGCACAGCCACCGTTAGCCTGAGCAAATACTAAATACCCGACCACCCCAACTTGGCACACATTCGGGGGGCATTTATCGCAATATCCACCCGGATCAAAATTTCCTGACATCGCCGTCATAATGCTGGTTCAGACAACTTAACTTTGAGCGTTTTTAATTGGGAAAATCGGATTGGCTTCATTATCCCCATTCCAAGCAAGACAATCTTCGGAGTGTTGCAATAAAACAATGACGACCAGACAAAGCATCGTTTTCTAATTCTGATTGTGCTCGTGCAAGTGCGGGCGTAATTGGGACGTTTTCGGGTGTATCGGGATCGCGGGCTTAAGAATTATGGCTTTGCTTTGTGAGCGGAACTGCTTTATTAAGTCGCCATAGAGACGATGGAAGACGATGGGGACGAGGAAGGAAAAATGCGAAGGAAAAGTGGGGCCAACAATTATATTCCTCGTCGACGGTTAAGGGATGATCTCAGCGGGCACCATTTAAAACTCCTTTATCATGCGTTATGGTACTATTTCAACTTTCCGCCTCGGTTATGAATAATAAATACTGATATAGAGCGTAATCTCGGCCTGAGCGCCTTTAGCGAAATGCATATTCTCCGGCTCCGTCGGGGAGCAGCTACTTATCAGCTCGCTGCTAAATTAAAGATAAAAAATATACTGTCACGTCCATTCTGAGTTGGCTTATTCAATTTCCATCTCCTATCCGTGGGGTGCACGAGGCACGAAGAGAGGCACGGCAGAGCACAGCACAGCAGAGGCCTGAGATATGTGGGGCTAAGATGAAGACAGGCGTACACGGCAAATCCTCGCCGCATCTCCCGATCACGTTCTTAAAGGGCCGACTTGTGATCCGATTAACTCGACGGCGCCACCGCCGCAATCTCGGTAATGATAAAAATGGCAATAAAAATTAGGGATAATGGGGCGGGGACGCGCGGGTTGCGCTTTTCCCTTTCCGAGATGTCACCGAGAAAGTAGCAGATAAGCGGGAATAAAATTAGTCCGGAACGGAGATGATCGATTATAGAAACAGGCCACGATTTGAATTTAAAATCATTTAAGTATTCACTTTGGATGAAGCTTTCGCGCTCTTAGAGAGCTTATCCTTGGTAAGTGGAAAGTGCGGTTCTCATCGAATCCACTTACGGCTCGTGGCGCGTCGTTGCGGGAAGGGCACTTCTTCTTGATACACTATAACTTTCTTACCCCATTACCTTTCTGCTCGCGCGATCTAATTTCCACAATCTCTCTATTTCTTTAAATTTACAACGCCGAATTTCGAAATTGACATGTGCGAATCGGAATCACCCTCCCCCATTATCGTCCCGCCATATGCAACTGAAACCTGGAACTTGCTCCTCGTGCCTTACAATGGAAGAGCGCCATTCAATCTGTTTAAATCACCGTGAACACCTTGGAGGTGCAAATTAATCCGGAGCACGGAACAAAAATATCACTGTTTAGACTTGAATGATTTCGTGCAAATGAACGGATCGAGTTACGTCAACTGGATACGAGGGGAAACTCACACGTGTATGTGCGCCATGTTCACTCCGAAGAGAAAACGCGAAAAACTCCTCGCTAATAGGAGCAAATCAGACGCTCCGCTCTCCAAGTTAGTGCTGATAACCCATCCCTCGAGGTTTTATTAAATAAAATAAGACGAATGCGTCGTTATCAGTGACGATTGCCGCCGAACGGACTACTTTGGCAGCTTTCATTTTTGAGAATTAATTTCCTGTCGGCATTCTTTAAAAAGGGGAGACAAGCGCGGTGCATCCGAGCTAACCGCATATTGTTTGCTCTCTAGCTAATAAGAAAAACTCTAACTGCCGTTGCGGGACGTGGGGTGCCTATCACCGGTATATCTGTGAAGCGAAATTTAATTAAAATTCAATCAGAACGTAACGCGCCCGCATTTATCAGAGTCTTATCTCATTGGAGCTCTGCCTAAGAAAACATTTTAAAATAGTGAATTGTCAGTATCTGCATTGCCGCCGATAAAATTATGAATCTCAAATGGAACGAGTAAAGTATGTTTACGAGATAAAACTGCTTCTTTCGGACATTTAGTCGTTGATGTCGCGCGAATATTAGCCTCGTGTAATTGTAACATTTTATTGCCTTAATTTCCTAACCATTGATAAAAACCATTCCGAATCGCTTTGTCACCATCACCTGTCCGACATGGATTAATAATTTTTTGCAACGACAATGACGTTCCTGCGACATTCCCCGCGATACAATTATCTAATACAAAATACAAGCAATTGTAAGATAATGTTTCAAAAAACAAACGATTATAATTTGTATTCCAAGAGCAGGAACAACACAAAAATTAATTAAACAAAGTGCATGATGTGATACAAAATGACCGGCGAACGCAAGTGCATAAAACTTCCGAGGATAAAAGCATTTTGGAAGCACGTGTATGATACACATATTTTGCATGAAGAACTGCATAGGAAAAAGCTTTGCGTTTGCTCACAGAATCGGATCAAAAACGCATCCGCATGAGAATCTGTGAACCATGAACGAAAACTACAAGTGATTTTGAAAGTCGATTTATTACATGTGATAAAATTACACACCACAATGCAAAACAATAAAACAGAAGATCGGTTCCAGCAAAAATTCCATCGATGTTTTGGGATCTTAAAGACGTTTTTGTTGATTCTCTTGAAAATCCTGAAAAAATAAAACAACTGCCGGAATATTGTTCTAATCCAGCGGCGGCTCGTGATCAATTTGTTAGAGATATTACGAAAGGCAGGCAGGAAATATATACACATATATTTTTCTTGTCCGATGGTATTCCTTCCAAATATTTTTTAATAAAAATAATTATCTTCACTTCTAAAATGTTTTGAAAAACACGATACGATTCAATAAATCGATTCTGTTCGATTGTTTAAATTTTA
Organism: Eledona agricola; assembly: GCA_964023215.1. Lineage (NCBI taxonomy): Eukaryota > Metazoa > Arthropoda > Insecta > Coleoptera > Tenebrionidae > Eledona > Eledona agricola. Next base: position 16,133,119 of record OZ026862.1, on the reverse strand, counting down.
ACGAATCAACATAACAATGAATAAACAGAATTTTAAATTGTCAACCAGTTAAATGTCCTACCATAACTGCAGTAAAAGTTCGTGTTGTTACTTTATTTTTCAATTCGAATTTTCAGAACAATCAGTTTGCATTAGTAATTCGAACAATTCCTCCAAAGTGCGTTCCTATTTCCAAAACACCATGAACATGTCATATATGTCTTAAAATTACAGTTTATATCAATTGTCTCATCAATTTTAGGTACATGTTAATAATTTATTACTTTACAAATTTATGTTTTAGTTACAGTTAGCTATAGAATCTAGTAGTTAATTTTGAATGTTATGGAAGTTCAGGAAAGGGCATCATTTATTGTAGTCATCAGTAACGCAAATTATTTAAAGTTTACACACTGGTTGTTTATTTTTTCATCTTAAATTTCTAATATGTAACATTTTAATTTCAATAGAAATCTGACTAAAGACCCAACCCCAACTGTAAAATGAGTCAAATAAATAAAGATGATGTGCGATTCAAAATTCGACTCCGGTCTAAAGTTTTTCAGGCACCGAAGCCCATGCCCAATCGGAAGGACGTACCCAATCACCTTCTAACAGCCCTAAAAAAGTCATAGCGATTTTAAACTAATGCAGAAAAATAGATAAAACTTTTTATATTTTTATTATTTTTTGACACCTGATGTGCCGAATGAATTAAATGTATTATGTTTTGTTTGTTCAAACAAGTTATTTAGTTTTTAACAAAGCAAATTAAATTGAGCATTGATTAAATGTCTTCAGCAGTATTTAAATATAAAAACACATGATCAACAAAACAAGGGTTCGAAATTAAACAACCCGTTAACCATTTATATTTCCTGTAAAAAGAATTAAGAAATGTTCGAGGTGGATTATCCTAATAGATAAAGAACCGGATGATTCGTGACGAACAGTTTATCCATTACAACACCACAGCCGAGTAAATTTAAATTTAATAAAAAACCCGATATCCGTGTAATTCATTAAACTCATATCGTTGTCACCTATAACACCAACACTGGTCCTTATTTTTCCATCTTAACATTCTAAAATGTTAATTTCAGTAGAAATCTGACTAAAGAACCGGCGAAATGGCGGAAATAAACAAAGATGATGGACGCCCAATTCAAAACTCCTGATTGGTCGTGAGTGAGTGTTTGTCTCTTGTCCGGTGTTTTTCACGGCACCGAAGGCTGTACCCCATCCGAAAAAAGTACCAATCACGAACCAAAAGTCCTAAAAAGTCATAAAGCCGCAGCCATGTCTTCGCTGTGATATGCGAGTGAGGTGCATTTTTTCAAGCAAAAAATGTGTAAAACGCACGGTTGGGCGTTTCCATTCAAATTCGGTTGAAATAATAATTGTTAAGATCTGGCGCTGTAAAGACATCTCCAATCAGATCAAATTTTTTCCTAAAGTCTGGAACTAATTAATTCGTCATTGATGCGGGGGAGGCACAGTTATAATCCGTAGACAAAATGAAAGAAATTGCGAAAATGTAGCCGGTTGTCAAAAAAATGCGTTTCTTTCAAAAACTATTTATTTTTGATGCTGGTTAACAAGCAGCTGGAGAAAGGTATTCTTAACATGTGACGGAGAACCACTTCTGGGACGGGATAATGGCGCTGGGACATCCCTGGAATAAATGTATTAGAGATAAGGGATAAGATTATGTAGAAAAATAAAAATAATTTTGAAATCACTAGTTCTTTTTATTGAACTTTTCAGAACAGCTCATTCAGCATTTTATTTGGATATATTTAAAACGGTACAAAGCAGAGCTTTCGGCGTTTTGAAAAAACCAACGAGTTACGCAACTTTCGCTTACAATATAATCAAGATTTGGATATTGAAGACGCAAAGAAAAACTAAGGAACAAGGATAAGACGTAAAAATAAATACCACGAAAAAAAGGCGATTTTGTTGGGACATAGGCAACTCAGATAACGTCTCGGCAGCATATAAAGCTCACATACAAAATGAAATATGCTTGTCTTTGTGGCGGCTTCGCTCCAAGACGTGATATATGCAGTGGAGTATTATTATTTCGCGGGGAGTTTGGACTTAGCCCCGAGTATCTTTTGCCGTGTTTAATGGTTATTGCCGATTGCGCACCGCCGTATATGAGAGATTAACCAAGATAGAAAATAAAATATGAGGAGAGACTGCGTGGCGTCTCGACGCTTAGTTTGGTGGACGTCGAGCGGTTTTCGTATACCTGGTATGTACACCTGGTTCCGCCGCTTAGGTCGTATCAGAACGCTTAAGATGCATGGCCTATAGAATCTTAATTAATTTCGTAGCGGTAATCTCGACCAATTAAACGGCAATTTCTCGGCAAACATAAAGGATTTTTGCGAGGAACGGCGAGGAACGAAACGGAACCGGGAAATACCGCCATAACTCATCTATCCTATAAGATTACTGATCTTTAATCCCCTTCCTTTCCCGCTCTTCTCTCTTTAGCGAGCCGCGCACTCCTAAAAGTTGAGATTTACGGCGTTCTTGGAATTATATTGTTGGCTTGCACAGCAGCGCGCGAGAACGCTGAACGCCGCTGCAGTTAGCTAGGAATTATTATGATATATCTAGACGAAATCGCTACCATGCTACCTACCACTGCTGCCACTGCTTCTACCGCCACCTCTAGATAGAGAGCAATGTGGAGCTTATCTGAACGTTCCGACGGGGCAGCGGCTGGCTACGAAGAACGGCTCATGCGGCATTACGTTAGATAGGGAGGATATAAAATATGGCGTCCTTTCATGAATCTTATTAAGATATCCGTAACACCAGACGATACCGAGTTATGCGCGCCGGAGAGAGACACTCTCCGCGAACTTATGAAGAAAGGAGTAGGTGTATAATCCTTATAGCTACACCGCTATATATCATGACTAAGTCCTGTAAGGAAAACAGGATAGATATTTATAAGTTACGAGCTTCTCCTTCGCGGACTGTTTATTTAACTCAATCATCTTTTATCTCGGCAAACTATCGAAAGTGGGCCAAAGCGGTCTTCCAGCTCGTCGGACTCACGTCTCCTACGAAGCCCTCACGTCACTAATAAAACTAATTAGTATCTGATGAGGATTTATCGAAACGTTTAAGCACTAGATGTCCCATAAATCGATATAAGGCGTCTTCGAAGTGCAAGAGGTAGTCGGCTACCGATAATCCGGACATCGCATAAATATGATCAAGTGTGAAGCTGGGGCCGTAAGTAGTAAGCCCGGCTTAGAGTTTGGCGTGTCCCCGGTGAGCAGCTGAGACGACAGACGGGCGCGAAAAACGATCTACCGCCTAACTTTAGCGAACGTAAGCGCTTCCCTATTGATTGCGAATTAAGGTTACGAGAATAGTTGAAAAATGCGAGGGGCAAATCGGAGAGGAACGCGCGAACGGACGAAGCGGTAGAATCGGGGAATCCGGGAATCGGGTGAGACAGGTTTTAAATTTGGATGAGCCGAGCAACAGGTTAGCTCCCCAGCCCAGCTCAGGATCAGGACTGCGGAAAAGATTAATTTGAGGAAACCGTCGCGAGCAGTGGTCGCCGCCTTAAGCACGGGTAATTGCCCATTAAGGGTTATTTTATGCCCGACGCGTCGCTGAAAGTGGTGTGTATGTGGTCAGATAGGCACCCCCGTCTCCTTTGCCGCAACTTCTAAGTATCCGGACGTTACTCGCTCCGGTTTAGACTTTGTCGGTTATAATTAGTTGAAAGCGTAGTTCCCTTTGGTGGACCTTAAGATGTATTGACGCACCGGTATTAATTCCATCTAAGTCAACTTCTTCAATGACCGCACCGCAAACCGCTACGCCAAATTCCGATCGCGCGACCAATTAGCAACCCCTTTCTTTACAGTTCCTCACCTGAAAGAGGTTTTAGTATTAGATTCCCTCGGGGTGCTCACACCCTCGCGATGCGGACACACAAAGATAAAACCTCCCTTTATCCCCCGTCGGGGTGAGCCGCGCTGTTTGCGGTTCGATTGAAATCATTCCAAAGCCACTCCACTTGTCATCCGCGACCTCCCGCTTCTCTACGACAGATCAGGCTCTAGATAAAGTCGTATCGAAACAAGAGATTACACGTGCACCCGCTCTACCGACGTTCGTTTAAGAGGCTCCCAAGGGCTGACATGGATCAAAATACACGTAAGTATTAGACCACTGAGTCAAACAATAATCTTAAATGGACCGCCATCGGTCACCGCCCTGCCCTATAAAACTCCCATCCCTTTTGGTGACATTTTTAATCCAACACGTTTTTTGCAATTTGCCATTTTTGCTCAATTCGTGCAATTAACCAACGAATTTGCTTGGCTGGTTTCGAAATAAGAGAAATTCAAGGTGGCTAAGTCACGCACACCTGATTTTGATTATGGTAAAATACGTCGTTTAAAATAAAAAATATTTCGACATCAAACTAATACTAGTTATGAACGTACGTATAAGGGTTATTTCTCGTGTATCAGTCAGTGAAAATCCACACACATACACGAAAACTTTTTAAACGTCCCAAATCAAAATAAGTTTATTAACAAAAACTAGTGTCGAATTTCGGCTTCAGTCTCAGTTTTGGCCGAAACCGAAACCGAAATTTCATGTTTTCGTGAGAAAAACAAAGTAAAAATTATCGTAATCAGTTTATATTATTATTTTTTTAAACAATCACATATTAATCATTCAGCCTCTGATATTTTAAGTAATCATTAACTTACCATATAATATTATTACCCCCTTTATTTAAAAAAGCACAAATAAATATATTTTTTTAATATACAGGCTGACCCAGAGCTGCGTAAACGCTCCATAATTTTTTTGCTATTCGAGGTATCGACTTGAAATTATTGTTGGATGATAGGTGCGCTTCTGCTGCACATTTTAAAAATATTTTCCTTTGTATACAGGCTGTCCAAATATTATTAAAAGACCAAAGTTATGTTTTTTTAAATGGAACTACCCCATTTTATTTTTGAATTGCATACTAAGTTCTGCGTTAAATTTACTTAGGTCATTTTCACCTATCTATCATACTTTTTGATGTACGTCACTTTATGTTCCAAAATTCCTTGATGTAATGTTCCGTTAAAAAATTCATATCTTCTAAACTATTAAAGAAAACATACCCATTTTTTTTCTGTGAAGTCTCTAGACTTTGGTCAATCTTTGAGCTGTTGCCGAGTGGCGAAGGAATATTCCAACGCTTACTACGATTTTTTGAAAATATGAACAACAAGTGGGAAAACTCTATTTTTTCAAATAGAACATTTCTCGATAACTTCTCTAATATCGTAATTGAACCCTAGAGACCTTATATCACAGAAAAGCTTATCAAAAACGCTAAAGAATGGTGTAAAAATAGACAGGGCGTTCCATTTGAAAAAATCGAGTTTTCCCCATTTATAGTTCATCATTTTCAAAAAATCGTAGCAAGCGTTGGAATATTCTTTCGCCACTCGGCAATAGCTCAATAGATTGACCGAAGCTTAGGGACTTCACAGAAAAAAAAATCGGTATGTTTTCTTTAACAGTTTAGAAGTTATGAATTTTTGAACGAAATCTTACATAAAGAAATTTTGGAAAATAAAGTGACGTACATCAAAAATATGACAGATAGGTGAAAATGACTCCAGTAAAATTAACGCAGAATTTAGTGTAGAAATCAAAAATGAAATCAAAATGGGGTGGTTTTATTTAAAAAAACATAACTTTGGTCTTTTAATAATATTTGGACACCCTGTATACAAACAAAACTATCTTTAAAATGTGCAACAGAAGCGCTCCTATCATCCAACAATAATTTCAAGTCGATACCTCGAATAGCAAAAAAGTTATGGAGCGTTTACGGTGCTCTGGGTCATCCTGTATATTATGAAATAAAATAAAAGCTACAAAACAAAATGAATGCTTTTAAAGCAAAAGAAGTTACCTAATAAATATGTGTAGGTAGGTACACAAAAAAAAACACTCTTTCATAATAGCAACAAAATTATTTTTTCTAAACTTTGGTCATTTTGTATGGTACTCTGGTACTACAATAAAATTAAAATTAATAAGTACCTATCTAGCAAATACAAGAAATAAATAAATATTTTTGATGCAAATAATCATTCAAACGAATGTATCAAAATAAAAAAAGTTTCGCAAAACCTCCCGAATGCAGTTTCGGCCGAATGACAGCCGAAACCAGTTTTTTTTCCGAATCTAGGCCGAAACCGAAACCGAAAGTTCGGTCGGACACTAACAAAAACATTCTACAAACTACTGAGTTAATTCGACCGAAATCTCTCGCGATCTGATTTTCCCAATCAAAATAAGAAATATTTCGTTAGAGAGATATCTATACTTCAATCGTGATTATCAAAAACAGTTTTGAATATAAACTATTTTACTGTGGAGACCATCGCAATCAAAACAGGACCTTTCAGGCACAATTTTTCCGCCATAAATTTTTATACGGAAAAGCGACACCATATAACAGGGATTTTTGCAAATAAATTAATCGATTTTGGAATTTCCGTTTAAAATGTGATAAAGGGCTATAGATAGGATGTGCAGCTTATGTTTTATCACTGCTCGAGATATTTTTGAAAATGTAACTGCACCATAAGGAGTATCCCCAAAATTTCGCAAGACCATGTTGGTTTTATTGAACATATCTGAACATAAAATTTGATGTTCGTTTTTGTATGCTTTAGATGAATTAGATCAGTGATAATGTAGGCAAAAGAAAATATTACATTAAGCTGTTTTGTAAAAAAAAATAATACGCACTTTTATGAAAAAATATTTATTAAAATTTTTGTTAAAAAGACAAATATTCTCCTGTAAAATTTGCAGTAACTTAGAATAGTTTGCTGTAGGGTACGAGATACAGCAGTTTTTAACGATTTTCTAGTTGTTTGAAACGAGTTTGAAAAGGTCTCAAGCTTTTATTACGCAAAAATACAAATTCGCATAATGGACATCAACATCATTTTCCTCAACCCGTGATCGAACGACTCCTGAATGACGGACCGAAGTTGTCCTAAAAAATGGAGGAAGTTCACAAATTGAAATCGACATAGAATAAAAGGATATTTAATTTATTTTTATTTATTTAATTTTATTTATTTACCTTAATTTAATTTAACAACCACATTCAACAACCTATTATTATGTTTGTAAAATGTGTGTTACATAATTGAAAAGCTGAAATTTTATTCTATAAAATCGAGTAAAAATGGAATATGGCGGCTATGTATTATATTAAATCTAAGAATTTCAGTTTCGTAAAAATTACGTCCATACTAAGAGTTTTAATTTTTAAATAAAATGGCGATTTTCTCACTTAACCAAGTTTCTAGTTCTAATATGAATATAATCTTTTATGCTTTCATTCGAGCAGGATTGAAATGTTTCTTCATCGGAAAAAATTACGTTTCCCAAAATTCTTCTCCAATTTTTTCAATTGTTTCAAGTTAAATGAATCGATCATCTTAAATACACAAGGAATCAACACAGTTTTTGCTAAATCCTGATTGTCTAAGGACCTAAACACACCGACAATGGCCGAGATGTTTTCAGTCTTTAGTTCTAAAAGTTGTAATAAAATAGTTACAAGGCTTCAGAAAGTCAAAGAAAATTTTGTAGTTGTACCCAATTTTTTTTTTTGATGTGAAAAATTGAGAAATACGATTGAACTTCTTTTCTCATTTTTAATGTATGTATTATGAAAATTAAATTTACACATGAAGATTTGAGAATGAAATGAATAAAATTTCAGTAAAAAAGTGTAGAACTGATTTAGGAATGGCATGTTCATTGAAAAATTATTGTTGAATTGTGTACTTTTTATTAAATAAATAATTACATATGCTTATATCACTCTTTAATATGAAAAGAAAAAATCTACTACATACTAATAAATCTACGGCACAGGTCGACATATACACCTTCTTTTAAAATAGAAAATTTGCAGTGTTCCCAACGCACGTTTGTCCGACATAAGGAAAGAGTTGAAGAGAAGATACAAATCGAATCTGCTGTATATCTTTGGCTCCTGATATAGAATATTGGATGGAGTTAATAATGAAAATTGAATTGTGCATTATCCGTCTGACTGAGTGACTTCAGCATTAAGAAAAGGTCCGAGATTTAGCCCTCGGTCAATATAGGATTTGAAGAATTTAAATTTGCTGATTCTGACATACTGCAAATTGCTCTCGATACATCCAACTCAACGAACAAATCTAAATATTCAGTTTATGCGTCATTTTAGTAGTTCCTTAACACGTAGTTAACATCGTCATAAAGCATACATCCCTAAAACGCGTCGAATGACTCTAATTAAACGACGCCGTTCAAGGTAATCACTAAACAACATAAAATTGATGTTTACTCTAATCGGTATGCATAAAAACCCGACTGTTCCAAGACTGTCAAGTTTGAAGAAGGGAAAATTGCTGCAAAATTCACCTCATCGTCGCGGTTCGTCCTTGCTTTTGGCAAACAAAAAGGAAACAAACATTGACGTCTTTTAAACGATACAAATTATATACACATAAAGTATATATTTTTGGCGTTAGCAGACGTAGAAATTAATATTAAACAATAAGCGCGGCCTTGCAGCACTGTTATTGAAAAAAGAAAATATATTTCCAGTCTTAGATTAATTACCGCGTCCCACTTCAGCGCGACTGATAAATTCAAGGACCGAAATCGATTAGACGATACGGATAGCAAGTTTCATCATTTTATATAAATAAAATGAATAAAGCAATTAGAGAAATGAGGTCCCTCTTGCTTCACACCATTTAAGGTGTAATTTTGTCTTACAGACCTAGAATTCTGCATTGGAAACTAGCTTGCGACACTTTGCAAATAATTTTTTCCAGAAAAATGGATCACGCACGATTTATAGCTGTGTTTTATCTAAAACCAACTCCACCATATGGAGAGAGGAAATCTCAATCAAATCAAAAATTCTCGCTCCCTTCATAGGAACTAGTTACAATAATTTCGACGCCATACTTTGCTGGATTTTATGATGCACTACACGTTATCAACTAATGTTTATCTGTAAGTGTCATTGTGTATAAATACCTTAGCTGGCGCACTAAATTATTTTCCTATTTCTAACCACCGGAAAATTTATGAAATGTGTGTTTGATTCATGCATCTTTAAAATTAGTACGGAAGTCGTTAGCGCTTCATTATCTGGTCTATTTTCCAGGTAAAGAATTTTTAAAAAATAACTTTTCTCTTATCTCTGAAACAATCCGTTATCAATGTTGTTGACTCAGTTTAGATATGATGATACAACCTTCATGCACACTGAAACCTGTACCGTAGATTGAGTAGAATACTGTACATTTGACAATGTAAAAATAACAATAATGAGACTAGCAGTTGATGTGTGTGAATCCCATACTATGTTTGGTGTAAATTTAAGAAAACAATTGTTTATTTAGTATGACGAGTGCAGTGTTTATTGTATTTATCTTGGCACCAGTGACTGCTTTCTACATAAATCCGACCTGTCCAAACGAATGCATTTGTCCTCCGAATTTCACCGATTGTAGGTTTAGTAAATTGACAAAATTGCCTTTAGGACTCGACCCCAATGTGAGTATTAACAATAATTAATTTTGATATCATTAAACAATTTAACGCGCTTAAAACTCGAAAAACTTTGTTAGTTTGTGGGATTATGTGGGAGAAATTATAGTAGTAACCGCATTTATTACATTAATGGGACTAGGGGCTTTGGTGTGTTGCCACGAGATGGCTCGACTTTCTTGATTGCCCCTTTGTTATTTTAAAACCCAGGACCCAACGTTAATACCAATAATTAATTAAATTTCATTGGAAAACTGATTGTTATTTTGGCAAAATCGCAATGACGTTATTGACGCTCAACCTTGTTATTTGAGGCTTCAAGTCAGAGTGCAAAGTGTAATGCAAAAACTAGTTAGTAGTCAGTATCGAAATATAAAATTATGTATTGGTAATTATGATTATTATCAAACCGTTGGTTAATTTTTCTTCGTCTTAACTACTCGGCAAATCACGGCCACCAAACAGAAGAGTTAAAGACGTGACGTAAAGCAGTTATGACATTTTATAATTATGTAAAATAGGCAAGAGTTAATGGACAATTTGTTGTTGGAGAAACAATAAATGACGCAAATGGAAAAAGAAAAAGTCTGAGCTTGTACACGAATATCGGTTCCATCCGTTGTTTCTGTCAATTATACCTGCGTGAATGATTCTGGCTGCCAAACCTATTATGTGATTGGAATAAAGGGACTCGTTAACAATGGATTTGACAAGCTTTTTACTAACGCCATTAGTACCGGCAGCATCCTAATTACTGAACGGCGGTAAAATCAGTCAACATTTCGGTGTTTGGAAGAGATAATTCCATAGCTGCCGATAAGAATTGAGGAACGAATGATAATTCATTCCATTCGATTTCATCGATGTTCGTTTCCGGTCTCGTTAGCTTGCATTTATATCGGTCAGTTGTATTTTTGAAGTTTGCGGACTTTCTAAGCCGCAACGGATAACAAAGTCCTTATTCAGCAAGCGATTTCCTTTCCACATTTCGAATTTTGGAGAAAAAAGTTTTAATTTGAACAAATTCCAGTGTCGAAATCGAGCACACGTTACGCAATTTTTTGTTAAGTCAAATTTATTACGACTTTCACTGGAAAGAAAACGGTACGATAAATAATACAGCGATTTTATTATATTTGCAGGTGACCGTTCTGGATTTGTCGTTCAATGATTTCGAAGAGTTTCCCGAACTGCTTCATTTATATCCCAGCTTGGTTTACTTGAACTTGTCCCACAACAAAATACAAAGCCTGGGAATGGGAGCTTTGCAGAACTTACAGAAATTGGAACGCTTAGATTTGACGTTTAATATGTTCATCGACTGGATGGACATAACACTGGATGTTTTTACAGCCACACAGCGACTATCTTTTTTGGATTTGTCGAATAATGCCCTTAGAAGTCTACCGCGGGACAGAAACCCTTTCCAAATCCCATCCTTGGAAATCCTGCGTTTGAACAACTGCTCCATGGCAGATATGAATCACAAAATTTTAAACAAACTACCGAATTTGAAGGAGCTGCACCTGTCGAGGAATCCAATCAAACGACTAGTAACCCCGCTCTATTCCCACAGCTTAATTTTTCTCGACTTGAGCTGGTGTAATTTGGAACACATCAATCCGAGAGCTTTCGAAAATTTGCAATCGTTGGAAACGATCTACATGTACCAAAATATTAACTTGAAAGTATTTTCTTGCAACTCCCCATCGCTTCGTTACTTGGACTTGTCCAACTGCAACTTGGAAGCGGTGCCCAGTGGAAATCTGTCAAACGTTAATTCGGCAAACTTTCACGGTAACCACTTCAGAGTTATTCCCAATTTCTGTTTTGTCAACTATTCAAACCTCATAAAATTGGACCTGTCGTATAATGCCATTTCCGCGATAGAAGAACGAGCATTTGTAGGCCTGAGCAAAATAAAAACCATCGATTTATCTCAAAACACTTTGTCCGAAATAAGCTGCAACTTATTCACGTCCAACCTCGACCTTCTGTTTTTAGATCTATCGCGAAATTACTTTAGCAAGGTGCAAAATCTTGACACAAATTCGTTGGAGAGTCTAGATCTCAGCTCTTGTGAAATCCAGTCAGTGGATCGTGACTCCTTGCTTGATATGCCTAATCTCCGACATTTGAACTTGTCAAAAAACATCATTTCTCTTCTGCCTGACAATCTGCAAGGCGATAGTCTTCAATCGCTCGATGTTAGTTTGTGCAGAATCAAAAATGTCAACAACAAAACTTTCGCTTCGTTGTCGTCGCTTCGGCGGCTGAACTTAGAAGGAAATCGTTTGACTTCAGCGACTCGTGACTGCTTCTCCCAAGTGTTGACTTTGGACATTTCTGACAATCCGTGGAGGTGCGAATGTGGCGCTCTCAGAGACTTATACATCTGGTTGATTAACACGGGAAAACTCGTAGATAATCTCTACTGTCAATCCCCCGAAAAGTACGAAGGAAAGTCTTGGTTGTCGAGTTGTCAAAAGGAATGGTATCCCGAATCCGGTCGTTCGGATTCTGTGTGGTGGTATACCACAGGCCTCATCGTTACCGTCTTCATAATCCTCTTTGTCATTCTTGCGCTGCGGAGGATGTATCTGGTGAGGGAAAAACGAGCAAGGGAAGTGTTCGAAGCACGAAGAGCTGAAGAAAGAGAAGCCCTGCGACGAATGCAACGCAGGCAACACGAAGCGCGGGAAGAACAAAGCAGAAACGCTCCTGATCCACGAGAGCTTCAAACTCCTCCTTCGTACAACGAAGCATTGCTTTTGCCACGTCTTGACAGCTCCCATCCCAGCCTCTCAGGGAGTTTGCACAGCATTGCTTCCAAACACAGCGTCCACGGTAGCCTTAACGATATCACCAAAAGAGGCAGACCTAGGCGAAAGCGGAGAAGAAGGAAATCGGATTCTTCCGAAGGTCAACGTGCGTCTCGGGTCGTCGTAGACTCCGATTCTTCCGACCAAGAGCGGCCACAACCTCACGCAACGTTAGAAAGTGATTTATAAAATGCTCACGTGGCTCGTTTTGTGCGTGCAAATTGAAAGTGTGATTAGTCACGAGATTATCCCTTTACAACTGGGTGTATATTCAAATAACGCTATCTTAACCTCTGTTATAGCTTCAGGGACCGAATCGATAATATGACTTGGACAACTCGTGTCCCCTAATTTATGTCATGGCGAAAGTGCAACTGTCAAGGAGATGAAAAGGACTGGTCGCCAAATGCATAAATATTTGTAATATTTGACGTCACGTAAAACGTGGGTGGTTGTTAATAATTCTTGTTTCTTGTTTCCGTATCTATGCTTTTTCCAAATAAACCCAAGAATGCAAAACTCGCCTGACTTGACACATGAGGTGTGTACGCTCCTAGAAATTAACTCAATATGTACCCATATAAGAGGTAAATTATTGAAGCAAACCAGTAACAGATAGTCGACGAACAGCGCTGAGAAATAGTTGGATTAATGAAGCATTAAATAAACTGTATAATACGACAGATTAAGTGATTTTTATTAATAAGTCCGGAAATCAAAAAGCGCATAGAAGCACGTTAACTTCATACTTCGCATGAAGCTTTTTTTCTCATTTGTATGGACAATTTAGGAATTATCGGTGTCTAATCAACCGGAAAATTGGTAATGTTGCACCCTTGCTTCTTGGCAAATACATATCATAAATTATACGTCTATAAAAACAATTTTTGCATAAACGTTACATGCATAGCGCCACCAGAATTGTTTCCATTTAAATGGAAATGTAATGTAATCAAAGTTCTGGCCAAGAAACTGAAAACCATGCGTCGTACAATTTTTTTTAAACACTCACTTTTATTTGTTGTAAAATAGTACATTATATTACAACTGTCAATGCCACGACTATATGTTTACTATTTGTACATAAAGTGAATAATGGAAAACAAATGCAAATATAAACATACGTATGTACATTATTTGTTATTTACATAAAGATATAAAGATTAATTGGAATATGTTGTCGGCGAAGATTACAAGATATAGTAAACTACTTCTGGTTAGTGACGATAATTAGCAATTTACATTTGTGGCAGTCGTAATAGTTAAATAATGCGTGCGGTTTTGATTGGTTTCCCATTACAGCAAATAATAGATTTACGTGGGCCAGTTTTGATCTTTATAATTAGACTCTTTGCAAATGATTACATTAGCTAGTTGGAATTTGATTGGAAAATATTGTTTAGCGCCAAGTGAGTTTCAATTCAATTCAATTGGGTGAAGCTAATTTTATTTGTACATGCACTAATTCAACGTATATTTTTGGTCATTTTTTGGAAAATATTATTTACCGCCATGAGTTATTGTAATTATTGTCGTTTTTTGGGGGTAAATATTAGTGGAGCACGCGTTTCTTAAAAAAAATATTGTTTTCTTATTCCACTAAGCCTACTTGGCAATTGTTTCCTTAGCGCCAGATGGATTTGAATTTTTACGTAAAGCAGTTTTTTAAGCACATATTTTTCTGTAATTTTTACAGCCGTACCACTGTCTCCATTTTCCCATTATCTTCTTTATTACACTTGTTCGAGTGGATATTTAATAAAATGTGATCGACATTTGCACGTGTTTTAACATTATTAAATAAACTCTTTGCGGAAGCGCTCCGGAGCACGTGTTTATTATTATAGTATTGTACATATTTCATGTTACATAATTAATTTATTAATAATACTGTACTTTCCATTTACAAAAAAAAGCACTTAGTGCATTTAAGCAAATTATGGAAATTCCTTTTCCAGACTTATTTATTTAAAATTATCAAATCTCGTGTAATTCCAACTAAAATATTCCCGTAAATGACGCTCGCTCAAATTAAAAAAAAAAACATTATTTGTAAAATTAAAATAATTTATTTGCAAGTAAGCGTGATTTGGATAAGAATCTCATGTCGTATAGTAAAAACCGTTTTTGATTTCGATAGATATTAACAAAGTTAGGAGTAATTTCTTTTTGTTAGTGCTAGGGTGCGCTTTATTTTAATACTTGAATAATCAAGAAATGTTTCCGTACTCTGAGATAAAATGTGCGATGATATAAATATTTCCGAATCGTTCTACGTTTCTTGCAGTACCTATATACATTTGTCACTCGATTCTATTGCTTCGTGTTGCATTTATTTCATTTCTTAGTTTGTAGATTTTAATGAACTCTTCTTTCCTGATATCATGATCTTTTTCCTGCTGACTCATGTCCTATCATTGGTATGTAATAATTAACAGGACCATAATGTATAAAATGCGTTTATATTTCCCGTATCAATATTGGGTTTGTCAGTAAAATTAGCCGATTCTTTTCCAGAAAATTTCCTGCACGCGCGACTTTTTAAGCCAAGGTGAACGGGCTTATTTGAAATATTTTATTTTGAAATTGCTTGTTGGTCATACACATGTTTCATTATAACCATTTAAAAAACAGCTATTAGAAAACAACTATTTTGCAAATTCTAGCAAAACGGTGTCGGTTTTGTTACAATCGAAGTTTTCTTTCAATTGGAATTCCACTCGAACAATAACATGTGCAAACGGCTAGACTTTTTCCAGTCATAATAGCCTGACCTTATTTTTCTATTATTCGGAAAGGCCAAGGTTGAATACTTCACAATACACCCTCGTATTTCGACAATCCCCGTACATGTTAATTAGTAAAATGTGTTTGCAGATCTGCTACAAATATTCCAGACTCAATCGCAAAGTTCGGGTTCAAAATAATAAAATGACGGCCCTGACACCTCAGTACTTCAGGATCATTAAAAACTGCTTAATGAATTTGTAAACGTCCAGACCAGACGTCATTACTACACACATTTATTTAAATTATTATTGTGGTACATGAAATTTTGAATGTGTAATTAAAATGATAATTTATGGTCATGAAAGAAATGAAAGTTGATTTGTCGGTGTCGTGGTGATAGTAAAGTTAACAAACAAAGGCCAGTATCAGTATGAGGGTTTTACTGTGTTACTAGAAAAAAATCTTGAATTGGGATCATGACCGTAACTAAAAATAACCAATGAAATAGTGTTAAATATCTAATTAGTGTAGTTCATCGACTATTTATTACTAAAAGCAACATGTTTGTCATGGGACACGAAATAAATAATATTTTATGTGAATTTTGACCTGGTAGTCAAAACACCTGCTTTCCAATATCTTATCTGCGAACGCAAATTTCAACAAATATCATCACTGACTCAATGGTATGTCTTTTACGATATTGTAACTGTGTGCATTTGCGTCACCTGGAAGCAATTTTTTTCCTAGTCATCGCACGTATGACTTATTAATCGTAAAAAATATCACTTTGCAAGTCGATAAGACTATCGCATGTTCTTCGAAGAAGCGCCGATTGTTAAATTGCGTTCTTTTCCACTGCACCCGAAGATTAAAAAAAAGTAGAGAGCGGTTTTACGTTTTGGGATATACCAGCTGACTCACGCTGACCCAGAACACCGTATCAATTACCATTGCCACTCTTCCTTCGTATCACCAAAGAGGTATCAAGAGGTAAAGCCCATGATGACCTTCGACTCGATTTTGCCACCTATCTCAATTATTTTGTTTTGACTATCAAAAACAAAAAATCCGCCGCACAATAAATCATGCAAATTATTATAATAAAATATTTATATTATTTATTCCCCGACCTCCACGCTGTAGCCGTGTTATTATTGTTATCAATAATTACTTAACCTTTGCGGCTTGAGCGAGCACATGTGTTCCTCGAAATGTGCTGTTTTGAGATGCGGTTATCTGCAACGGTCAAAAATGGTACCGTGTCGGCTGATTGTTGTTAAAATTAGTCGATGTAGTCCGATGTAGTCAATAAATTAGCCGCTCGGTGAGTTAATTAATTTTAATTGAGCATTCATCAATCGGTTGTTGGAAGAGTAAGACCTCCTTGAATAAAAAATGCGCAAGAAGGTATCATCGCACGTCGTGTGATCGAAAGAAAAATGCAGTTTTAAGTGCAATGTCCTTTTAACGGAGATTATCGCAACAATGGAACGGGTTTTCTGACCCACATTCTGCTTATGTAATGATTTTGCGTAAATTAAAATCGTGAAGTAGATAGTTTATCAGTTGTACGAGTATGAGAAACTGTAGCAAATTTTTACAACTTTTTAACAACGATCAATTTTTGGCATAAGCAGCCACGATGACTGCATGGTCTTCAGTTCAGTTGACCAGTTGTTACATAATTATTTGTGTCAATAAGATTGTGCGTTCTCCATTATTGAAGGCTACTTACTATACACTACAATGAGAAATCTGCATGCTGTTTGAAAAATAATTCACAATTGTTTCTAAATTATTATAAAAAATGAGTCACCGTGTCAATCGAGTGAAATTATTAACGAATTTATTTAAGAAAGCAAAGCACATTCCTTTTTACAACATATAAAAATGACCCTGAATATAAGCCATGCAGTCAGTATTCAACAACAATCGAATGAAAAGAAAAATATAAAACCTTTGAATAAAAGCGCCGTCTACCTTAACCTGAACAGGAAATACCTTTGGAGCAGATATTTTTTGTAAATTCTTTAAACGCATAATACAGAAATTTATGTTACAAACAGAGCTGATAAAAGCAATCATTGGGTGTAGTTTAACTTGTAAATTGTTTTGATAAAGGCGTTATGAGTTCATTCCTATCTTATTATCATATTATACATAAATTCTATTACACATTTATAGTTACACGCTGTTAAAATCGCTCCAAAAAATACGTTTTCCGTCAGTTATATCTAATTCGGTTCCACCCCTAATGCTGCGGTTTGGGCCGTTCAAAAACTAATTTTAGTTTCTGCCAAGAAGTAAATGTAAAAATAAAAATGTTTTGAACCGTTGCCCCCTGAAACAATTTTAGTAACGTAATAATTGCGTGCCGTTACGGCTCACAGATAAAATTCTTCGGTGACAAACCAGAAATTACCAACAGGTAAACAATTACCGCTACTTAAACGGACCTTAATGATTGCCTAATTAAGAGAGCTGGGAGAGTTTTAAATTTGCAATAAAGATAAGTTAAATGAAACTTTTACAAGAAAAATCATTGAAGAAAGCGTTGAAGTTTATATTTGGCGATTCGGTCGAAATGAAGCGATTTACACAATCAAGACGGTCGACCGACATTTTCCAAACTATTATACTTTCTTTTCTACTGCAGATACATCAAGGAGCTATTATTAAGCCGACTTGGCGTTATTTATAGAACACGATAATTCTCGGTTAGGGAATTATTTCAAAACTAGTCAAACCAAATTGATTTTGTTGTCTCACAATTTTGTCCAAACAAGCGTTTTTTCACGCTTTTATCTACTACAGAAATTCCGACCGATCGAGATTAATCTCCACAAATCGATCGGAATTTCTTTCGTTCCGTTATCTACTCCTTACTGTAGTACCTACGTCAAAAGTACAAAGTGTCTAAATAAGTAAGCATTTGAAAAGTTAAATATTGTAAATTAGTACGAAAGTGCGTTAATGAGAACCGCACATGTTACGTCAACTTCTCAAACAACTATATCACGAATTGAATTTCGGATAAGTGACGGAGAAAATTTCCAGATAAAGTCCACACATCATACTTAAAAAAACAATAATTGGTGCACTTTGTTTCGTGGACCTTAAAATTCGTTACAAAGATCAAAGTACCAAGAGTTGTAGAAACTGTGGTTTGTTCGTAGGTAATTGTCGGGAGTCGCTTCTTGTTGACAACTTCCTTGAGTGACTTGAACTAATGTTGTTGCATTTCCGGTTAATAGGTCGAATATGCATTACTGAAACTTTCTAGCACTTAACGAAACACGGGTTTCTACCTGATCTGACGGAGATTTACAATAGCGGCGCCGATTTTCATTGCTCAAAAACGAGTAGTCGTTTCAATTTCCTAGAATAATCGATACGGTATCTCACTGCATTAACAAGACCATAACCCACCCTCTACCATCTGAACGGGAATCTCTTTAATTTTCGTGCGAAATCTTATTCTGTCACTGGCACTCTTTAATTTGTTCATCTTGAGATTTAAAAATGTCTTCCAAGTGTTGGGGTATAAATGAGATAACTCGTAATCATTTTGTCAAGCAGTTTCTTAAATTGGTTATTAATGACCTTAAATTTTGTAGTTTGATTTAATTTTTTTGAAAAGCTTTTTCAGTTAAAATTACTGCCATACACACATGTATATTTTTCATGTCCGATGGTATTCTTTCCAATAATTAAAAATTATATATACATCTTGACTTCTTAAATGTTTTGAAAAATACGATACGATTCAATAAATATTCCTTCTTGGATTGATTTCGTGCATCCTTAACAAATGTTTAACGAATTAGCGTAACAATGAATAAATAAAGTTTGAGGAGCAAGTATTTTAATTTAATTTTTATTTTATTTTATTTTAATTTTAAGTTGCCAACCAGTTAAATATTTGAACTGTTACTTTACAAATTACAAATTTATGTTTTTAGTTACAACGTGAGCTATAATACAATCCGGTAGTTCATTTTGAATTCTCATCGAAGTTCCCAAATCAGTATCATTTCTTGTAGTCATCAATAACACTAATTATTTAAAGTTTCTTCTGTTCAACGATTCTCGACTCTCATCGTAATTGCAAAACACAAATTCCTGTTAATTTTAAACTGCTGCAGAAAAATAAATAAAAATATACATAAACGTTTTTATATTTTTATTATTTGTTGTGACCGACTTTTACAATATTTGTTAAATTTCCACTTGACGTGCTGAATCAATTAACTGTATTATATTTTGTTTGTTTAAACAATTGATTTACATTTTAACAGAGCAAAGTTCCGTCTTTGATTAAATATCTTCAGCACCATTCAAAAATAAAACACATGGCCAACAAAACAATTGTTCGAAATTAAACTCACTTAACCATTTACATTTCCTGTAACAAGAATTAAAAAATTCTCGAGGTGGATTATACTAATAAATAAAAAAAAAAACGACTGGAACCAGAGAATTTGTGGCGAACAATTTATCCATCACAACACAGCCGAGTAAAAATAAATTTAATAAAAAATCCGATATCCCTGTAATTGTCACCTAATGTCCATTGTTTTTTTTATTTTTCACCTTAAAATTCTAAAATTTTAATTTCAGTATAAATTTGTCCAAAAACCGAACCGACAGAACGATTTGTCAACTGTGAAATAGCGAAAATGAACGTGCGATAAATTCAAAATTCGACTCCTTCTGATTGGTTGTGAGAGTTTGCCTCCGGTGTTTTTCACGGCACCGAAGGCTATACCCCTTCCGAAAAAGTACCCAATCACGAACTAACAGTCCAAAAAAGTCATGCGATGGAGCCATGTCTTCGCTGTGATTTGCGAGTGAGGTGCACTTTTTCAAGCAAAAAATACGCAAAAAGCGAGGGTCGGGCGTTTCCCTTCAATTTGGGTGGAAATAATAATTATTAGGATCTGAAGCTGAAGAAAAATATCCAACCGAACAAATTTTTTTTGCAAAATTTTATCAACTGGAAAGGTGAAAAAAATCTTAAAGTCACAAAGTCTGGAACTAATTAATTCGCCATTCTAACCCAAATATATAAGATGTCGACAATATTTTCAAACTGAACACTTGCCCAACAGTCACGCATAATTAATTAACAATGACAGTCATAGACCATTGCTCGATGCAAATTAACATCCAAGATTGTACCACGTAATAACATGCGTCCAGAAGGAACAAATACAATGCCGATGACGCACGTTTTCTTGTTTCCTGTTTCCGAAAGTAATATAATATTTGGATTTTTCAAACCGTTATGAATTTTAATTCGGTTTCGGTCCGAGACAATCGACCAAGCGACATCCCGTTTTTAATCCTATTCTCATAATCTTATCAAAAAAGCTATTTTTGTTGCCTCGACAATCGCTGAATCACTCGGTTGGGCATCGCGTTTATTATTGAAGGGTTTGGAGGGTAAAAATTATTATTACCCGACCTTGAGTAACGTCTGATGTAATCGTTTTCGTGTGTATTTAGTTATGTACGCACCAAACGTAAATAAGCTAACTGTTAACTAAATTGCGAAAAAACGACTTAGCGGCAGGGAAACCTTGGCTTTTTTCGTCTCTTGTTGCAGGCGAAGGTGAAATCAGACGAAACAAATTGAAATTGAACGATTTATTAAGTTGAAAAACTGATACAAAAACGAAATATGTGAATATGAGTATGCTCACGTAGATAAATAACATTTATAACGCTGAAAACAATTCTTAAATCTACCCTGTCTCGATCCACGGCGAACTCTTTCTAATCCTAAACCACAATTCGATCGGGTGCATTATACATTTTAATGTTTTAACGAACGGTACAATTGACAATGAATTTGGCTGTTAGATCCGATTTGACGATATAAATAAGTAGAAAACTAGATAAAATCACAATTATTCGTAAATCGTAAAGTAAGCTATAGAAATTAGCCTAATAAGTTGCAAAATGACCCAATTTCGTGACTTTTCGAAACTAATGGCACTGGATACTAACGAAACGACCATAAAATTGCTTTTCTAATTTTCGGTAAAGCACCAGCATCATACGAATCATCTCTCTCCGCATAAAAATTACTTTGGCAACAGTACATAAATATATTATATAAACGTAAAAATAAGTAAAATATAATAGCCTATAAACAGTCGATCATGCAGTTTGAAAGCTGCGAACTTATGTAAGTATGGACTTCGAGTCGAAGACTAAATAATAGGAACGACCGCATTATAAGATATTTTTTTATCACAAACGAATTCATATATTAAAAATATTAAAAAATACTGAGGTATTGACATCACTAGTACCTTTTAGTTGGAATTTAGTGTAGTGGTGACGATCTCCCCATCGCTGTTCAACTGGCGATGCACTAACACCGGAGTTTTGGGAATGGAATCCGGGAGTTCCCCAGCTATGATCGTCACTCGTTCCGGTTGAGGCGTCAACGTTCCCAGGACCAAACCGCTTGGTTGACGCAACTCCACCTCTTCCAAATCGTCGTCAGTCGCCGCTTTGCCGTTCTGCTCCTCGCCGATTTTTCCGTTTTGGCCGTTCAAAAGCGGGGTGGATTCGGCGATGGGAGATTTAGATTTGTTCATTTCGTGGTTCGAGTCCGCTGATTTTCCCAACGGTTTCATCTCTTCGCCGAATCCGTTTTCGTTCGCCTTGTTGCGTCTATTATTGCTGTTCTTCTTCTGGTTTCTTTTCTTGTTGATGTAGTAGATTCCGAGGAATCCAACAAAAGCCAGTACCAAGCCGAGAACTATGTAAAGCGACTGCGGATCGGAACCAGTGCTGGCTCGTTCCATTTCGTGTTGACTGGTTACGTTTGTGGGGAACGTTTCCACATCCCGATTCTTGTCCGAACTTTTGACGACTTCCGATTCTTCCTTTCCTTTACTTGTTGCTTCCGTGGTCGATTCTTCCGGTTTGTTTGTAGTCTCCTCACTTCCCATTTCGAATATGTCTTTGAACAATATAAGGCCCTGTTCTTTGACATCGGGCGGTTCAGAAGCGTTATTTTCGTCGTTGACGCCAAGAGGTGTTGGAGTTGAGCAGTTGAAGTGACAAGCTTTGGGTTCCGTTGGTATCGGCAGGATTGGAATTAAACCACCAAAACCACTGCCCTCTGAACTGCCTTCACCACTGCCTTCCTCTTCCACGTCCTCTTGTCTGTGACTTTCAGTTACTGGCACAACTTCGGCCGGTAAAAGCTCGGCCTGTAAAAGCTCGTCTTGGTGGCTACGCATTTCGTCAAATGTAATCTCATCTTCGTAGGCCCCCGAACCGGATTCGTCGCCCAGCATGGAATTCAGCAGATTTTCTTTGACGATCGTGCAATTGACGGAATCCAACGACCACCCGCGGAACTCGACCGGATTGAAACAGGTGAGATTTTTGGAAATTCCGACGGTCTTCAACTGCTCGTAGACCACCAAATTGTCGCAGACGCAATCGATGGGATTGTTTCGGAGGCGAAGTGTCTCCAAATGCGTCAACGCCGACCAGTCTTTGGGAAGATCCTCAAACGAGTTGCTCGACAAATCGATCTCTTGTAGATTTTTGGGAAGTTGCGAAAACGGCAGCGACTTCAGCTTGTTGTTGCGCAAATTCAAAACCTTCAGTTTGGGGAGATACGGAAACTCGGGCGGCGACGACGAGATTTCGTTGTCCGACAAATCCAAAACGCGAAGATTTTTCAAATACTTCAACTTCGCATCGATGCCAACCGCCGAAGCGTTGTTTATGTTCAGCCGCACTATTTTGGAAACTTGCTTGGGGAGCAACTTCTTGATGAATTCGTACGAGGCACAAGTCGCTTCCAGGTGTTCGTCGACGATTTGGCAGTTGCAAGTGTCGGGGCAGGTGACGTCCGCCACCGAGGCACCCCAAACGAGAGGCACGAGAGCCGCGAGGACCACGAGGATTGTCTTCATTTCACCGGTTGCGCTCCTGCAACGAAGCAAAACAATCAGAATTATGCAATTTTGCACGCGCGGGCGTCATCCTATTTATTTTGCGGGCTCAAGTGACAATTGTCTACAAAATAATGCAGGACTTCCGCACTAGTTGTCCACGCATCTTAATGCATGCACAAGGATACGCGCGATATTAACTATTGCGTAACGAAATACTTGATATTGATAGTGCAAAACCGGTAAAGGACCAAGTAAACTAACACCACTACTATCTTGAAACCAGACCGCTGCTTTCTAAAGCGACTTGACTTTATTGGCCGTCGGAGTCGTATGATTCCATAATTCAAATGTGGGTAGCTGCGCCACGGTGCAATTTCAAAAAAAAAAAATCGCAAACTATGAAAAAATAGAAATTGTCAAAATTTCAAAAATCCGCGAGACGAATCGAATTAAATTATCGGCGCCGGTGATAATTTTCCAAAACTACTCACATAAACTAACTGCAAGATGCACTGAAGAGCTGCACTAGAAGTTCGTCCGTCTGTGAGCGCTGTCCAGACTTCACTGCAATCACATGATGGCACTTGCTATGAATGTTCTTATCTTACTATTGAATCACTCTCTGTCACACATGTAATAAATTCTTCTTGAATTGGTGGACTGTATATACGTGGTTCGTAAGAAAAATTATCGGACCGATTTGAAGAGAGCGCGCGCTTTCGCTCCGAACGCGTGGATACAGAGTGAGGACGAAACGAAAGGCAAAAGTACTGCTCGAGCTGATTTAAAATGCGTTACGCAATAGAGTGCCCGCACTCGAATCACCGGATTATGAAAATAGTCCATTCTCCGCCATCTAGCGGCTTCGAAGCAACTCCTGACAATGGTTCGTTGGTGGGGCTACCTGGTTGAAGTACCGCGACTATCCGACAGGTAAATCTCGTAAAGTAAGTTGAAGCTAAGCCGCGCAAGTGCTCGACAGTACTTTTGTTCGTGGAATCGTCCGCGTTTTTTTTCCTCAGTGGTGCTACTACTTTAAGGGTAAGTCATCCAGATTATCCTAGAACGAATCCTGATCGATGTTCGGCATTTTGGTACAATTCGGGTAAAAATCGAGGGGCGATCGACGTTGCGCAGCAAAGACTCGCATCAAGGTTGACTTAAGTCACTAGACAACGGAACATTGACAGTTTTTCGAGTGCATAATCAAGGAGTCGAACAATAAGTTCGCAATAAATTGGGATATCTACGTGTCAGCGTGATACGCGCTTATCTTTTGTGGATATATGGGCGAAAACATAGTGCAAACAAATTTCTAATGAAGTTTCTTTGGTTTAGATGCGAATGCACCCCTTTTGCCTGCTGCTTCTCGTCGTCACCCCGGCGTGGGTGACGGGCCAAGCCAACTGCATCCTCGGGTGTAAGTGCAAGGAACAGCCAGCGAAAACCGTCAGAATATTAGACTGCGACAGCCCGCTAGTTTTGTCCACAAAAGCCCTCGCGAACATTTCCAAAAAAATCACGAACGTCAATTTGAAAAACGTCGACGTGACGCAGATCGAAAAAGACGCGTTTGAAGAGTTCGTCGAACTCGAAAGAGTCATTATCGAAGATTCAACAATCGGATCGATCGATTCGTCGGCGTTTGACTTGCCCGAATTGGGCACAATCAGTTTTACGCGAACTACGTTCGGCGAAATACCCACTTTGGTTTCGAAAAGATTGGAAGAGCTCATCTTCAACGACTGTAAATTGGCCGAGGTTCCGAGCATGGCCCAAGTGCCGGCGCTGGAGTTTCTAAATCTCGCGAACAACAACATCAAAGAGATCGATTCCACGACTTTCCGCGATGTTCCCGCTTTGCAGGAGCTCAACGTGTCCAACAATAGCATTTCCGAAGTACCGTCCGATTTGTTCGAGAAAAACGTCGACTTTGGCACTTTGAACTTGGACAACAACCCGCTCAAAAAGTTTGACTTAAATTTCACCTCCGCGATGGAGTTTTTGAGTTTGAAAAATTGCCAGTTGACGAGCTTTGACAAAAACGCCGCCAAAAAATTGGACGGCCTCAGCTCTTTGGATTTAAGCGGTAATCAAATCGCGGTTTTGCCCCTTGACGTGTTCGAGTCGATGAAAAGTTTGAGCAATATAGATTTATCTGATAACAAACTCGTTGAACTAGACGACGACATTTTTGTGGAGAACAGTAACCTTGATAGAATCATCCTCGACAACAACCCTTTCCAGGCGCTTCCAAAATTCCAAACCAACGCGGACATGTTCCACACATACACATTTTCGTGCAAAAACTGCAGCCTAAAATCGGTCGATGTTTTCGAAAACATGAAAGATCTTATAAGCGTCGACTTATCTCACAACAAGATCAAAAGTATCGAAGGAGTTTTTGCTGAAATCCACGGTCTTAAGAAGCTGTTTTTGTCAAACAACGAGATTCAGGCCATCGGTGTCGAAGCTTTCGGACAAGATTCCTCTCTGGAAACGTTGGATTTGTCTAACAACCCTCTTCTCCCACTGGACCCTGTTGTTTACTCGTCACTACCGATTCTCAAAGAACTCAACATCAGTCATTGCAATCTACAACTGTTGTGGGCGAATTACAACGCTCGTCTTCCATCACTGGAACGACTTCTCGCCAGAAACAACCAATTCAGTGTGATCATCACGGAAGACGTTGAAATAATGCCACTCCTGAAGCAATTAGATCTAGAAAAAAATCCTCTACTGTGCACCAAGCATTTGCGGGAACTCATAGATTATCTGGTGACGAAATCAATTAAGCCGGTAGATGTCGGCGAAGTTTCGAAAACCCACGAATATCTTTCGTTTTTGGCCGATCATTACCCGACGAAATCGATTAAGCCCGTAGATGTCGGCGGAATTTCCAAAACCCAGGATTATCTTTCGTTTTTGGCCGAAAAAAACTCGGGCAAATACAACTGGCAAAAGAAACTGTTACCGGCATATTGCACAATCGCCTATACCAACGAGCAGGACCAGGACTCCCTCTACGACGACGACGACGACGACGACGATGACACCAGCGAAGACGACGACGACGACGACGATGACGACGACGACGAGGCTGAAAATTACGAATACGATGCCATCAATGATAAAGCTGAAATTGCAATCGAAGAGTCCATGCAAGAACCTGGCAGCTTCAACCTAGCCAAAGCGTCATACATCTTGTCGATCACTTCGGTATTTATCTTGACCGCACTTCTTGTTTTATTCGTCGCTGTTGTTATGATTCTGTTCGTGATGAAGAGGAACAAATCGTTCAATATGCATAACGGAGACCTTCCCAGATTGAAGATACCATTATGGCATACCACTCCTGGGCAGAAGAAGCACAGCGGTTCGGTTTACAGACCACTTTCCGAAGAACTTTCCGGATCACGCACTCCGATTATCAATCGATATGAATTTAAGCAAACCCCGCAAGTTCACAATTCAATAGCCTAAACACGCGATTTTTCAAAATTGTCACTAAATGTATATTAAGTAATTTTATTGCGCTTGTTGTTTTAATTATACGTAGGGTAGAATATACAATATTATCAAGCGGCGGTTACATTTTATCTGATTATGCCATAAATATTGTGACAGTTAGTTAGTATTAATTTAATAAAAAATACTAATTAATTGTATTTTACTGAAATCTCATGGAAAAACACTTGGTTCCAAAAATTTCAAACTAATCGTTTCTTATCACAAATTAAGGCGTCGTTTCCACCGGTGGACTTTCCGAAAAATTCAAGGTAAGCCGACCCAATTTTGTTATTTATTTATTGTCTATATTCGTATTTGTAACAGGGCACGAATATAATATAACCGAACCTTGGTTTTTATTTTCAGAAAATAATTTGCCGCCTTCACCTGATCGCTGTAAAATTTTGTTTTGTTTGACTTGACATTGCGCGATTGCTTATTTAATCAACGGTGACGATTCTCAAGTTGAGCAAGACGTGCAGCTTGCGCTTGTTTAAAATTAATTTCACTGAAAATTTTAATTGAACACGATCCAATACAATGGGCGGCAATACCGGTTATTCATTGTAATAAAACACACAAAATTTCAGCACATTGTAGTCTTGGTTTGTAAGTGTTTGACTGAATTTTTAAAAATACCTTAGTGGTTTTCGGCCAAGCGTTTTGGAAATATTACCTTCGCACTGATAAGAAAAAAAATTAGCAAAAATCATCATTTTAAATAGAAGTGTGAGTTCAGGTGTGTTAAATGATAAAGTCCACTTTCTTGATTAGACAGGACTTGCTCGATAACGTTTTGTGTTTCGTCATTATTCAATTCCAAACTTTAAGACAGCCTAGTTGGGAATTTCGGGGGTGTATCTGTAAACATGTTAATACATTTATGTTCCTGTTTCCGTCAAATGTGACTCTATTCAAACAATTATCTAGATCATACGACAAGCGTTCCAGGAACAGGATAAGTCAGGGGAAAATCCCAGTTGTTTCGATTGCGAACCGTATATTTTTTTTGGTCGCGTTGCGGCAATTATAATTATTAAATTACTAAGTGATTTGCCCCCCAAATGCCGCTTAATGTCGCGTTATCAAAACACAGCCGGACAAGGGTCAAGGACGGGTCGTGTGATAACACGTTCTTGCTTTCTTTGATCGTGAAAAAATGACAAGAGCATTGTGTTTGATTGTCACCGAAAGAAAATTCGCGTCCAAAAAAATAATATATTCTTTGCTGTCGGATAATATTGTGTTGCGCAGCAGATAACGAACGATAATAACTGGCGCTATCTTATTTATTTTCGTCGTTGAACGTTTGCGTAAACTTAACGATTTTGAATGTTTTCCTCGCATCGTCCACCCCGTAATTGGTCTCCAGAGGCATCTTGCACGGTAAATAAAATTTAACAATTGGATTGGCGTCGCAGGTGCCTCAAACGTTCAAAAAGGAATTGAACACAAATAGAAGTTGCGGTCATTTAAATAAAGTCGGTGTATCGATGGAGCGCGTAGTAATTGTTAATGGTTAGGCGAAACAAACTGGACTCGATTGTTAATTCGGATCGTTACTGGCTCACAATTGTGCTCGTTCAATGTTCAATCCGACAATAAAATAACAATTCCTGATTAAAACTTTTTTATTGAAACTTGTGTTTATTATAATAAACGTTGTGAATTGCAAAGTGGGCAGCAATGTTCACAAATGCAGAATAGTGGTTCATTCCATTTCCCACGCCCACGCAAAGCTCAATTATCCTTATCATATCACAACGAGTTGACGCCTTTTATTCCCATTATTTGAGTCGTTGTCGCTAGGACGAATAAATAAAACAAATTTGTTAACACACGCACTTCTTTATTATAACCAACACATTATACGAGTTATAAATAAACAAGATAATTCTTAACACTCAAAACAATTTAATTATGATAATCTTTACTGTTACTGTAAATAGCATGGCGAATCTTCCACGTCACCGCCTGTCCTTTGCATCTAAGTTTATTATATATTCGTTGAAATAATCGCGCGTTTGTCAGAACCTTTGGACTTGTTTATTGAGCATTTCTGAGCAGCTGTTAAAAATGTCTTCCAGAGCGAAAGTCCTGAATTTGCTCCACATAATAACCTCAAACTCGTAAGTTTTTCTGGTACGCCATATGGCAAGATTACGTTTTGGATTTTAGGTGCAGGTGTCCTGCCCATGCCCATGTGGGACCATGTGGACCAGCGGCGCATTCCAGCACCATTCCGAATGCCCTGCCGTCGAAGGAATACGCGTTCGAAGTAACAGTCCCTTTTATCCCTGTTAAAATTTAATATCTCGTTCTGTGTACGAATTATTTCATTACCCGACCTTCTAAGCACAATTTAATAATGAATGCAAGTTGGTTAGGCTAAATTTAGGTTCTAGAAGGCAATTGCTTGATTTGCAGATGGCTTCGTCGACGGTGCGCTATGGCGAGGGAGTGACTCGGGAAGTGGGCATGGATTTTGCTAATCTCAATGCCAAAAACGTTTGTTTCGTCACCGACTCGAACGTGGTGAATCTTGCATCAGTCAAAACCGCCATGGACTCGCTTACTAGGAGTGGAATTCAATTCAAGGTGTTTGACAGAGTTAGAGTCGAACCCACTGAGGCTAGTATCTTGGAGGCGGTAAATTTTGCCAAAACCAATAACTTCGATGCCTATCTAGCCGTTGGAGGAGGATCAGTGATCGATACTTGCAAAGCCGCTAATTTGTATGCTTCCAATCCGGATGCGGAGTTCCTGGACTACGTCAATTCCCCAATAGGGAAAGGCAAACTGGTGAAGCGGCCGTTGAAACCACTGATTGCTGGTGGACCTCAATTCTAGTGTCGTTCAATTATGACATAATTATACTTCCAGTTCCCACAACTTCCGGTACTGGTAGTGAGACTACTGGTGTGGCCATTTTCGACTACAGTCCTCTCCACGCGAAGACCGGAATTTCGAGCAAATTTCTTCGGCCACTTCTTGGTCTAATCGACCCGTTACATACGCTATCACTGCCTGAAAAAGTCGCGGCCTATTCTGGTTTTGACGTCTTCTGCCATGCACTGGAATCCTTCACTGCCATTCCATACACGGAACGTCCTTGTCCTCCAAATCCAGCAGACAGGCCCACCTACCAAGGCCAGAACCCCATATCTGACATCTGGGCACGCTTCGCGCTTAACATCATCCGGAAGTATTTCGAACGTGCCGTTTACAACCAGGATGACTTGGAAGCGAGGGCTTCCATGCATCTAGCTGCCACCATGGCTGGGGTGGGGTTTGGGAACGCGGGAGTGCATCTCTGTCACGGTTTATCCTATCCGATTTCGGGGAACGTGAAATCGTTCCAACCGCGGGACTACAACGGCGGTCATCCCATCATTCCTCACGGACTCTCCGTTGTGATGAGTGCCCCAGCAGTTTTCCAATTCACGTCATCCGCATGTCCGGAAAGGCATCTGGAAGCCGCCGAAATTCTAGGGGCGGATGTTCGAAACGCCAAACGAGCAGACGCCGGGAGGATTCTTTCCGACGTCGTCAAGGAGTTCATGAGTCTTATGAAAATTGAAAACGGACTGACCGCGCTCGGGTTTGTTAAAGACGACATTCCTCAGCTCGTGCAAGGAACACTGCCGCAAGTGAGTTTTACAAAAAAAATCGTTTCAGACATTATTGATTTTTGGATTTACATGTCAAGAATGTCGCCGTGTTAAAGTTTTATTGTTTATTTACGGTTTTTATTTAATATTTTAATATGCGAAGCAATATCGACCGTTCTATTTTTTATATGTGTTGAATCGAATAAAAAAACCATTGACCAATTTCATTTATGACGTTAAAATTTCTTCTAACAGTACATTTATCTCTTTTTTTGTTACTTGTTAGTTTTTTTTATGTAGGCATTATTTTTATTTTATATCATTTATATCTATTTGACTTTATGGCGTGAGACATGTGGATTTTTGATCATCTTGTCAAAGACGATATTCGTCAGCTTGTGCAAGGAACACTGGCATAAGTGAGTTTCACTAAAGCAAAAACTGTTACGTTTTTCAGAAATAATTTCCAAATCGTTTCAGACATTATTTATTGCCGAACTTTTGGATTTACTTGTTGAGAATGTCGCCATGTTAAAGTTTTATTGTTTATTTACGGTTTTCATTTACTATTTTAATATACCGAGCAATATCGACAGTTCACATTTTTTATATAAGTTACATTTTATCGCGATTGTAGAATCCTCAGACGTGAAGCGCTCGAATCGAATAAAAAAAAGCCACTGACCAATTTCATTTATGACATTAAAATCTCCTAACAGTAACATTGCTTTCTTCTTTTTTTCTTGTTACTTGGTAGGCATTATTTTTATTTTATATCATTTATATCGTATTTGTTATTTTCTAATTGAATTTATGGCGTGAGATGTGGATTTTTATTCGTCTTGCTAAAGACGACATTCCTCAGCTTCTGCAAGGAACACTGGCATAAGTGAGTTTCACTAAAGCAAAAATTGTTACGTTTTTCCGAAATAATTTCCAAATCGTTTCAGGCATTATTTATTGCCGAACTTTTGGATTTACTTGTGGAGAATGTCGCTATGTTAAAGTTTTATTGTTTATTTACGGTTTTCTTTTAATATTTTAATATACCGAGCAATATCGACAGTTCATATTTTTTATATAAGTTCCATTTTATCGGGATTGTAGAATCCTCAGACGTGAACCGCTCGAATCGAATAAAAAAGCTATTCACCAATTTCATTTATGACATTAAAATCTCTTCTAACAGTAACATTGCTCTCTTCTTTTTTTCTTGTTACTTGGTAAACATTATTTTTATTTTATATCATTTATATCGTATTTGTTATTTTCTAATAGAATTTATGGCGTCAGACGTGTGGATTTTTGATCGTCTTGTTAAAGACGATATTCGTGAGCTTGTCATTTCCAAATCGTTTCAGACATTATTTATTGCCAAATTTTTGGATTTACATGTCGAGAATGTCGCCGTTATATTTTTTACGGTTGTTATTTAATATTTTAATATGCAAAGCAATATCGACCGTTCATATTTTTGATACAAGTTGAATCGAATAAAAAAGCCAGTGACCACTTTCATTTATGCCGTAAAAATCACTTCTAAGCGTAACATTGATCTCTTTTTTTGTTACTTTGTTTGTATAGATTATTCTTATTTTATATCAATTATGTATTTGTTATTTTATAATTGAATTTATGGCGTGGGAGATTAGGATTTTTGACCATCTGTAATAATTTTTGCACGGAATTTCACTTTCAGTTGGTTTATTTTTGTTTCAACTGAAAAGGAGTAAAACGATATTTTATTAGCTGTTTGAAGCCAGAATTAATTTTTCTCATTGTTTCAGCACCGCGTGACAAAACTGGCGCCCAAGGAACAAACGGAAGAGGACTTGTCGAATTTATTTGAAAAATCAATGACTATATACTGAGTACTTAATAAAACTGTATTCAATACTTGACAGTATCTACAATACATGTCTAATAATTAGTTACAGGAAATATGTTACGTACATCAAAAGCCATTCAATTGTTTAATAGCATGTTTGTGCCCAAACAATACTGTAAATAAAATACATTAAAAAACGAAATTTGGATATGTTTTTAATAATAATAATAATAAAAGTGCAATCGTACGAATCATAACTGTTTGTGCGTAAATCACAAAGTAAATAAATATATCATTTACCTAATAATACAGGTCTTAATCTTCTTTTTTATGTACACTGGCAATTTATATATCCATAGCTATACACTACATCTGCATAAGAACAATAGATTTTTCTTTGGTTTAAGAACTCTAACAGGCAATCACTCGTATAAATTAACTTTTCTACAAAAATATGACTTTATATACACAAACATGCTTTTATAATATAATCAAGCAAGTGACAAAGAGGTACATCAGTCAAATTGAATCATTTGAGGAACAGAACATCTCCAGGCTCACGACGATTATAAATAATATATACATAGACCCACTTGAACAGTCGTTAATACGAATTAAAAATTAACAATAAATACAGAAAGTATGGCGGGTCACTTAATACCTTACTACAATACCAATGACATTATGGCTAAAATTTTAAACTGCCAATAACGTACTAATCGGGCAGCCTGTGCACGAAACTTACAGGAAACATCCCTTTTCTTTCCGGCTCATTTTCCACCATCCCTTCCATCCAGTTCTCGTCGTCCGTATGTTCATTAATAACGATTATAATTTCGCCCTCGTTAAACGACAACTCGTCGTCATTATCAGCGCTGCAGTTGTACAAAGCTTTACATCTCTTCAAGCCGCTGTTGCTGCCGTTCGGTGTGTAGGGCAGTCTAGAAGACATCATAGAACGGGGCGAGCACAGCGATCCCGTGGATATTGGACTAGACGATGCCTTGTGAGGGGGCGAATCGGACGCCTAAAAACCAACCACGTGCACTAGACGTACGTAATATATAAAACGTAACAAAAAACACTTTGTAACAGACTCTCTGTTACATAGTGCAAGCTTGAGAAAACAGTTAGTGGCGCACATGCACAACTGATTCGTTGCGGCAAAACTCAGCTTTGTCAGTATTCGCACACACGACGGCATGTTTACCAGTAACGAAACATCATTCTCTTCAGCACAACTTTCCAAACGATACTTGAATCTCCTCTGCAAACCAATCAGGCTCAAAAATATACGTGTAAACGTTAGTTTCGATCGAATGCATCCTTTAAACTAGTAATCCCCGATTGTAACTGACGAGCACTTACCCTTCTTGGCGGCGGCACTGGATTATGGACATCCATATCAGAAGCCATTGATGAAATACTTTCAGTTGAGCGACCGTTGGAGAGGCGGCTTGGATTCGGCGCTGGTGGTGGTGGGTTCTGGGGTCTTCTCACAATTCCCAATTTATCCGCGTTCTTACAATCTAAACGTATGGCCTATTTACTGATAGGAAGACAAAAATCGCACACTCACCTATATGTATCACAGATCTACCTGAGTTTGAGTCGCTACTTGGCGACCTCTTGTGGGTATGACTCAATGTATGGTATCCTGCAGCTATAGGATCTGAGGGGGTCCTGCTGTGACTGCTTGGTAACGTCCCATATTGGAATTGCAAGGAATTCGTGGGTGGAGGAAGAGGTGCTACGCGCTTCTTCAAACTTGCATGTACTAAAAACTCTAAACCCAACAATTCGTTTTAAATTCACCATAAATCAATTAATTACCTGGTTTTCTGGATTGAGGTGGGGGTGGTGGAGGCATCTGTCGACTGTTGCTATTGGGACTACTTCCTAACTGCAAACTGTCGCAAGTTGACGATCGCGAACGTAACGTTATTGGCGAATCGCCACCAGTGTAGCTTGGAGGCCTCGACCTATTCTTCTTCTCAGGTGTCAGAGAACCATTCTGGAAACGAAACGAACCATTACCACTAACCATTAACACTATTTACAACTCTACCCTGTCTTCGATTATCGTTTCATCGTCGGAAAAATCAGTAGAGCCGTCATCGTGAGACAAGTTCCAGTCGATGTTAATATTGTCAAAGAAGTTTTTCTGCCTGTTTGCAGCGTTCATGAGCTGCAATCAAACGATGCACTTGACAAGTGATTAATGAAAAAATATACAAGAAGTTTATGTGAAAAATACTGTAACTTTTTTGTTACAATATTTTTTACGTGATTTTTATTTAGAATTCGGTGGGAAATTTTCGCGCATTTGTGCCATTTATGATTTAAATTTAAAAAATTGCAGAATAAGTTATATCGTGCGGATGAAAAGGTTTGAATTAATTCGATAATTTTTTTACAAGAGCGAAAAAATTAATCGCTAAATCGATTGTTCAATTTTTGATTGCGTCATTTTAATGAGCATGTTTTTTGCATAATCAATTTTTTAATACGTTACATAACAATATTTTTGAGATTTTTTTATCTATTTACATTCGTTTGTATTTGGAAATTTATTCACTTCTACATAAGTTGAAATTTACTGTGATTATTTTTAATTTTTTTCACACTGCTTTTGTTAAAATAATGAAAATACAAAATAACAATCAAAAGTAAACACATTGTACAGCCATGGACAGTCAAGAATAACACCCGTGTTATGCAAATACCGACTCTATGAGATATTGTCATTGAGTCGGTATTTGCATCACACCCGCCGGCTAAAGTGTTATTCTTGACTGTCCACGGTTGTACCAACGACGATTCATTCTACAAAAAAAACAAAAAAAAATTTTCAAAAATATTGTGATGTAACCTATTACAATTTTTATTGATTTATTTTCAAAATGACACAATTAGGATTGCCGTTTAAAAAAATTAAAATGACATATCTTTGACAGAGAAGACATAACAAAACTGATGTCAAAATGAGCGCATTTAAAATTGAAATATAACCGGGCCGAGCGATTTTTTTGCTCTCCACAAAAAATTATCGAATTAATTCCAACGTTTTCATCTGCATTGTATAAAAAATATTGTTATGTAACCTACTACAATTTTTATTGATTTACGTTCAAAATGACAATTAGGATTGCCGTTTAAAAAAATAAAAATGACATATCTTTGACAGAGATGACATAACAAAACTGATGTCAAAATGAGCGCATTTAAAATTAAAAAATAACGGGTCCGAGCGATTTTTTTGCTCCCCACAAAAAAACGAATTAATTCCAACCTTTTCATCTGCACTGTATGTATTACTAGTTGGCGTGTGAATAAATCGCATCGCAATCGTGTTTGTTTTACCGTTTTAACGTTTGGTATGCGCTTAGGGAATTAAACAGATTGCCAATAGATGCCGCTATGACCAGAATACGGTTTTTAATAATTTTAAAAGAAACAGCAACAATTTGAATTATTTGTTTATTTTTCGCCATTAGCGGTGAAGGTAATCTTCAAAATGATGGCTCAATCATTGGTTTTAATAAAGTATTAAGGGATATATGAGGTAAAGTATGTACCTACAAAAAAACATCTTTGATAAATAATATATGGAAATTATAAAAGCATTTTTTAGGAGAGACCGGAACACATTGGCGGTTGATTTCGTACAAATTTTGATTAAAACGAGAAATACATAAACGATTAGCCACAGCCACAAAAACTTGTTTGATATGTTTGAATAGTGCAAAAACTACTTTGAGAAATAAGCGAATGTGCGCATTCCACCTACCAAATCTTCGCAACTGTGATGACCTAATTCCTGAGCAATATCCATGGGAGTTCTGTTTTGCGAATTTTTCAAATTGGCATTAGCACCGCTCCTCAAAAGCAACTTCATGCACTCCACTTTATCATACATGGCACATAAATGCAAAGCTGTGTTTGATCCGCTGCTATCTAAACTTGGACTGGTCGCTTTGTCAATCGCCAAATTTGACATGTTTTGTATCAGAAAATCTACGATGTGTAAAGTACGACCTGATTCGTTCAGAATGGCTCTGTGCAGAGCAGTTTCGCCGTTTTTCTGTAAAACAGATTTGAGTTTCCTAAAAAGAAAGTGGAGTGAAACATACAGAAGATGGTAGCGTGGCGCCGAAATCAACGTTCTTTGAAAACGTTTCCAGAAGTAAATTTAAATCGCCGTTGTTGACGGCATCTTCAAGATCCATTAGTTTGTCCATTTCATTTTCGCACGATTTCACCGCGAACTGCTTATCTACGTATTTTGCCCTAATAAAATTAAGTCTCTCTTCCCTAAAATTGCCAGAAATAAAATTGATTGATAAAAATAGAGAAGTCGTACATAGAACTGGACGGTTCGAGTTTGTCGTTTGATGACAACTGAGCTTCCATAATATCATTAAAACTATGATTTGTCATAAACCTGGCGAGTACCAATTGACTAGTTCCGACGTTATCCAGCGTCAAAGATTGAATCCTGGAAATGTGTACACCCAAATCCCTGTGAATTCCTGAGCATTCGATACAAACAATAATACCGAAATTTGTGGACAACCAAGTCGCATCTGGAATAAACTCATCATTAACATTTCTGTCAATGTCTTCAGCAACTCACCATTTTGCGAGCTGCAATCGCAACACCTGTCATTCCCTGGGATCTTCTGAATATACCTTATAATCGCTTGTTGCAACTCTATCAAACTATGATTTACTTTATCACTGTCGGTTTTGCCGCTGTTATCAAACGCTTTCATCAACGCCATTTCTTTGCAATTGATTAAAACCGACATCCACGCGTGTTGGTCGGCTTCGTCTTCAGCTTGAAAATGATACGTCCGATTATCTGTAAACTTAAGCAATAGAAACAATTCAAAAATGAAGGGATCATACATGATATTAAGTCGAAACCTCGCTTGTCGTCAGGCACTACTTTAATTTGGCAAGTGAGTAAATTCACTTTGGTGGGTGGTTTGCTTTCGTCGGCGTGACAAATTTCTAAATAACCTTCTGCTTGAACTCGACATTTCCGTTTTTGCCAAACTCGCCTCATTTTTCCTTCGGATTTTTTGAGGAGGTGGCCGCTTCGCGTTACGCCGTGATGTTTGTCGCCCTGGAGCTGATGCAACGAATAACCAGCAGCACCCTTGTCCACCGGTAAACTAACCTTTAGAAAAAAAAGAGTTTTTTACAACATCGGTACTAACGCTCATGTATTCTTACTTCTTTTTCGATACTCGGCGTCGATTTGATTAAGTTTCGCAAATCTGTGAGTTTTCGCTTCTCGTCGTCTTGCACTTGTTTGATTTTCTGCAATTTTATACTAAGATCGGCCACGTAAAACCCGAAATGTTCGATCGTTTTTAATCCGTCTTGAAAATAACTATCATCCACGTTAGTTGCATAAAACCGCACTTTTCTCATACTTACTTTGTTTGAGCGTGGTAGTATTCTACTAAATTTTGAAGCAAATCGATTCCTTTTTTTGTTTTTATTTCATTGTACTTGATTAAATACTAGAATTACGCACGTTAGTACAAAAACAGAAGAAGTAAGAAATTATTACTTCACACATTTGCAACTGAAATAATCTCCGCTCTTTTTCCATTTCATCAGCGATTTCCGCTGCCGTTATTTCCGACCTAATTAGACCCGCTTCTTTGGCTTGTTGCTTCTTTTCCTTCTCAATTTTAGCATATTTGCTGTCGTAATCCTTACTCGCTTTATCAAACGGTCGCTTCAAATCACCCTTTATACCTCTCAGGTCACCTTTTAATAAATTATCTAAAGGAAACATAACGATGTTATTCAAATTTTGCATTAGAGTCTTTTTGAGCAGAGACAGTTGATTAGTGACTACGGAAAATTTCTCGAATGCTTCTCCTATCACATCCTCGTGATCTTTACTTCCCAGCTTATCCAACGCTTTACTAAGATACAATTCATTCTCCACGTGTGCTGCAACAAAACATTCCTCGGTCATCATTCACAAAATGTGAATTTCAAATTTAAAGGGCGACACACGTTTTAACAAGCGATTTCCGCTCTAAATTTACCACGGTATGACGACTGTAGTTAGGTTAATGACATCATAAAAGTAATTGCCAGCGATTTTGAAGAGGAAATCGATATAAAAAATTCAGAACATTTAGTTGTCCACTCTAAATTAATTTGATTGCATAACAGCGGCTATTCCTGCAACCATTTCTATTCGAATTATGAGAAGGCGACGCGAAAATCAAATTACCACCTCCCCCAAAATAATTTACAAATCCCCAATTTCGATGAGTCAGAA
Organism: Eledona agricola; assembly: GCA_964023215.1. NCBI lineage: Eukaryota > Metazoa > Arthropoda > Insecta > Coleoptera > Tenebrionidae > Eledona > Eledona agricola. The sequence goes on along the minus strand of OZ026862.1, from coordinate 16,094,744 downwards.
TGAAAATTGTGCAATCGAATTCGCTTCAGAAAGCACAAAATAATAGGACATGAAGGTCGACTTGGCGCTTGTTTTTGTAGAACTTTGTGTACAAATTAGGCCGATGCACGAGGAAAACACGTTAAGGACTTGTTCGGTTTTTCAATTACAATAGAATTGAATTTGCTGATTCAATGTCAACTTTTTGTACGGAAGATTGATAAATGCCGAACTTCCGGCCTGACCAACTTATTTATGCAAAATCGTCCGTAATAAATTGTCGAACGAGGATACCGTATGGTGATTTCTGAATTTATAATAAACAGGTTTGTGAATGAATGCAATCGATTGCTTAGACATGCGAAATAAAATTGAAATAAAATAATATCAATCCGTACACATATTTATCTCCGATTTCCTTACCGTTCCCCGATGTGTGTATGGCTTTGATAGCCTTCTTCATTTTAGTCAGCCCATCTCTGTCGTAATCGAGCGTCTGCAAGAGAAATTCGTAACAATTAGCCGCATTATTTATTTACAAAATACAATATCTTAAATGCGGCAGGAAAGCGTCCGTCCTTGAAAACGACAGATAAAAGTAGTGCAACGAATTAACGCTCTCAACGAGTTACGAGTATGCAAAACACCGACAAATTAGAACAAAAAAACGGTGCAACATTTGATTTACATAAAGCGTCGTCGATTGAAGGTATAACTAATTTGTCGCGGGAATTGAATAGGGGTCAGTCAAGCCAACCCTCGCACAATCTATCAAATTGATAATTGCTAAACGGGGAGCGGTGATTTCGTAAAGATCGTCAACAATCTTCGGTAAATATTTAACAAATGATTCATCAAAGTGAGAGCCCTGCCTTGCCAGAAAATAAACGAAACGGATGAAAACTAACGTTAATAGTGAATTTTACAAGCACACGCACCGTGTTTGCGTAATTTACTTGATGATATTTGTGCACAAATTGCAGTCTAATCTTGATTCTATTTACCCACGAAGAAATTAATATTAATTCTAATAAAAAGCAAGCACCGATGTGAAAATAATTTGTGAAGGATATAACAATAAAATTACGTGTGAGTGTTGCTACACCATAAAACACAAAACATAAAACGGAGTACTCGCTGTAATTTGTATTTTTTCTGGTATTTGTATATTTCTGACGTTTATTGCAAACACATGGGACCAAAACTTAACTTTCTCTTCAATGTTACTCGTTTGACAAGAATGGTAAGACCACAACGTCACACGATTCATATTAAATATTAAAACGGTCGCTTAATAACAATGTAAAACCAACAAATATGCATTAATTAAAATAATTTAAAATAATTCGCGATAGGATGACGACTTGGACATTTGAACAATACATATATGGGACTGGCTTGTTTTTTGTGAAGAAATTTGCGATCAGGTGAATATCAATCACAAAACAGGTGTTTCTAATGTGGTGTTATGGCCCACATATTACTCAAGCCTGACCCTTGCACAAGTCTATCAGAACTTGAAAAAATAGCGTTTAGTCGGCGTTTAAAGTAATTGGGTCAAATTAGTGCTGGTTTGGGTAATTCCCGATAGAAGTACGATATCTGGCACATCCTGTAGACAAAAAAAATCCCGACGTTCTTACGTATCCAAGTAAACGTTCTAAAAATATAAAGTTACAAATAAGTAAACATGATTTTGAGTGTCGGCCAAGAGGAGTTTGTGGCGAAAAAAGAACGAACCGAACATTTCCACATAACAAACAGATGAAAATAATGAAAATGACTACAAGTAAAAGGGAAAGTGCCTATTGATTGATGTAATCGTTACACGAACCTCTTCCAATGTAGCGATGGTATTTTTGAATTGTGGCATTCGGGAGACGAACGTCGAAGTGATTGGTGAATGATAATCATCCTTGGTTTCTTTTACGAATTCAGTAACCCCGACTAAAGTAGGCATGATGTATTCCAGAGAAATAAGTCAAAATAGCATCAGTATTTCACTTCAAACGCTCATGCGAGCCGCCGTACGCCACCAATTACTAATGTCCATTATTCTTAACATCACTACTACTACTTGGACACTATTTTAAACCGCACGTTCATTATCATTAACAATTTATTGATATATTGCATTCATTGTTTCTGCAATTTCGGAGATTGTTGATCACTTTTATTACACACTTATGCCAACTGTTGTATACATCACAACACCACTGTCTGGTTACTTTCATTTTCCACCAAACGCAGGAAAATCGGACAGGGCGCCTATTTCTAAGCCTGTGTAACTCACTTAGGCAACCACATATATTTAGTCATAGCATTTGTATTAAAAATAAATATACTCTTAACTAAACCTATTTATATTAAATTACAACACTGCTAACTTTTATTACCAATTGGTGCCTATTGTTGCAAGAAATCATACCTACCAACTCTGCCAAACCTAAGTTAGGCAACCAAATGTACATCAATTAAACAAATATATAGGCAACCAAATATACATCAATTAAACAAATATACAGGCAACCAAATATACATCAATTAACCAAATATATAGGCAACCAAATATACATCAATTAAACAAATATATTTAATAATTAGTTTTAACAATTTGTTTAACATTATCATTACTAATAGAGTTAATTAACAACGCCAACATCGAATTATCACACAAATTGCTGAACTCGATTAAATTGTTTTTGTTTTGAAAGCTGTCACATGATCAAATTTAAAATGTCTGACATTGCTAGGGGTGCGGTATATAATTTTTTTTTAAATTATTTATTATCATTTATAAGGTTATAGACGTGGGTAGTATTTGGAACCGATTGTTTGATCACCGGAGTTTTCTTAGTGGCGAAATTAATTTTTTGTTAGAAGAGTTTGAGGTGAAGACGACCACTTTAAGGTTATCTGTCCTACTAATTTTTTATTTTAGCAAAAACGTGGCGATACCGAGGTTGATAATTTGTTCAAAGCGATAGAAAACATAACTGATATCAAAGATACGGAAGTTGATCGATTCAAGCAGGCGGCTTTGCAATTTGGACCTGATTCTAGAGCCGAGCTGGATAAAGCTTTAACTGTTTGTGGACGATTTAAGCAGTTGGAGAATCATTACAATCAGGTAAAACTCAACCGACGATGATGTACACTAACGTATTAAATGCTAGGACAACTTAGAGAGCAGCAAACTACAAAGGAAACACGACTGGGATCAGTTTATGGACAACATAACCTCTTCATACTCAGAAATAAATTCGTTGACTGAAAGCAAAGAGGAAAATTTGGAAAAAGAATATTTGGAACTGCAGAAGAAACTTAATCTAAAGCCATGAATACCGGACAAATTTCAAACCCAGCAATTCATATAAAACCTTCAAAGCCGCTAATAAGTTACATTCGCAAAGTGAAGGTGTCTGCGGATGTACCACTGGGAATAGCAAACTTGATCCATAAGAAGAAGCAAACCGAGGATCGTAAACCAGCAGATTTTAGATATTTCACAACAGATGAAGACCGTAATTTTATTAAAACACTAAATCTTAATTCTAAAGTGAACATTACAAAGTTGCCTTTACACGATGAAGCAATAATGTTAGAGAAGGACAATAGGTTGCTGAATTTAACTGATTTATATTGGTTGTATGATTACATCAAGGCACAGAACGAAAAGAAGTCTGAGAAAGTATGTCTTCATGAATTGATGGAAGGCTCTGAAATTGTATTGCCAAAGAACAGTGAGGTTCCGAGAAGCCCTGAACTAGAGAAACGTTGTGAACGTTTGCGAGCCTCACAGCAAAACAAGGAATACCACATGATGACAAAGAACGTGGATAATGTACGTCGAAAACATCCAGAAGATACAATTTCCTATCAGAGTAAGTTACTTTTATTCAGTCGACACCCAACTAAAGACGTGGTTTCAGTGAAGGAAATGAATCGACACCTGATTGCAATCGCCCAGTTCATAATGTCAGTATTAGCTGGATTTGCTTTTGGTTTCATTGGCGTCGAGCTTCTGATTGGTAACCTCGATTTTGGGTTTAGGCTTCTTTTAGGGATCATTTGTGCACTAACTATAGCTTTAGCTGAACTTTACTTCTTGGCCAAGAAGCTTAATGAGGACTTGAAGTTAGAATCCAGCTTCGAAAAGAAACAGAAAGCTGCAAAGTTGGATTGAAAGTTGTGTTTGTATTCTTTTACTGGTAACCTTTTACCACTATAATCTTGTTTGCGTTGTTTTTATCGAATAAAATATATTCATTCCATTGAACAACGAGTTACAATTACCACCCATCCATAACCAGCCGGAAATTACTTCTGTAGGTGAGACATTATTTTATTCATTACACAATTTTTTTAAAAATTACTTTCAGCATGCACAATATGGCCAAAAATAGAAGCTTTATTTTAAGTGTTTGAAAATTAACTAAATGGGGCAGTAATGTAAGTTTTATTACTCAAATTTGTAAGATATCTTCTTAGTTCGAATATTTCTCATGAATTTTGTTATTGAAATGAAATTATACTAACGCAACACTTTTTAATTAAAGTAATGAGAGCTTAACAACAATTTTAAAACGAATGTGTGTATTCAGACAAGCTGAATTCTTATTTTTATTCTCTTTAAAAGTAGACTCCATATTTTATTGACTATTTTTATTAGGCTACTTTTTAGTTTCAACGTTTTTGATAGATCCTTATTCTAAGGTAAAATTATACAAGCAGTGACAGCACTTTTAATCAAGTAATGATAGCTTAAAAAGTATTTGTTCATTCCGCTCTGCAGTAAACTTTTTTTTCAATACGTTACTTCTCCACATTTTTGTGTATTTTTATTACTTGTGCTTGTTTTTTAGTTTGCATGGTTTTCGTAGTTTCAGCTGCTAATAATATACAATTATATAAGGAGTTATAATACTTCTTTAACTTATTAATGAGAGCTTGAAAATAATTTGTTTATTCAGATTCAGATATGTCGCTGGAATCTTTATATTAACTTTAGTTATACTGATTTAAGGTAAATTTTTCATTGAGGTATTTTTAATACTCGAAAGAATGCAATGTTAATTTTGCTTAAAAATGTATAAATTATTTTACAGTGCGTTGTTTAACAAAGAAACATTCAAATGAAATTATTTGTTCAGTGGTAGTTCTTGATATCCAAAAGAGTGAGAGAAAATCACAAGAATTACATGTGCCTTGTCGGGATTAAACAACTTGCAGAGCATGTGAAAATATAGTATAAAATATTTATAAAATGGAAATCCAGGAGAGGGTATCAGCAAGACATTAAAGCCGAAATAAATTCACCTTCCCTAATTTGAATTTTATTGACCAGTGGGACGTTCCCAGCTCTTCATTAAATTTAGGAAAGGTTCAGTCCGCTAATCTGGGTCAAAGCAAGCATTTATCAAAGTATGAAACACCAAAAACCGAACTATTTGCGTTTTTTATCTTTTTTTATATCATGTCTTCTCGTATTGTAAAGTGTGGTGCTTTTAATTTAAAATCCTTTGTATCAGTCTCGTTAACAAAAGCAAAACTGCTTTGTAAGCGTTCAAAAAGGCCCAAAAAGAAATATCGTCGCATTTTGTTGGCGACAACCCTTTGTGGTCAACAAAAACGGTCACAAAGCAAAAAATTCAAGAATTTAGGAGCTTCAACAGCAGCACTTTGCCGCCGGCGCTTAATTTGTTTTCTATATATCTCACGAAATCGTTAACATATTTAATCATTTAACTGAGGTTATGTATTGCAATAGTTATGCGTTATATTTTCATGTGCAGGTGATGATCTAAATTCATTTATCATTCTCAATTCGCTTTCTCCTTTCGTCTGTAGAATTTTCAACAGCTAGTTACGTCCACATTTAAATAAACATCAACTGACAAATTGTATGTTAATTCGGCATATGTGTCCCACATATTGGAAATATAAAAAATCTCCCAGCGTCAACCTTGTGAAGGTCACTCACTACAACTGGAAATAGTGGGACGATGACGTGTTGTTAATTTCGACACCCTTTTTGTCCAACTATGGGGACGCCTATGTTAAGTCGCTTTGTCCGGGAGTCGGATTATAAAAGTTTTACAATTTTTTCCAAACTTGACGTTTGATCACACGGCTTATATAACAGGGTAATTAAGGGGCACTTTTAGAGTTAATTTGCTTATAATTAGTTTCGTAATGGACATCTGGCTGCTCCCTTATTGCTTATTATAGGAATAATAAAACTAATTTGTTTAAATTGTAATGTAATAGTCTTAAACAGATTTCTAGCAAACGAGCGGTGTTTGAAAAGTCCAATGAAAACGAGGGTCTTTCTCCAGTGATAATGACTCATCGTTCTGGTGCAACCGATAATAGTTATAATGTTTATTATTTATCGCAGTTGAAATTTTAAAAGCACAGGTCAAACAGTTGTGGATTCTTCGAGGATCAAATTCAAATATATAATAATAATGAAAATGTCGACGAATTTTGTATCCCTCGTCAACCGCCGGCTACAAAAACACTATCGATTTACCGAATAGAGAAGAGAATAAGGCAATTGCGGAGAACTACGATATCCTGGATTTGCAGTTGGCAGAACTTCTCCACACTTAAACGTTTTGAAAACAAAATAACCATATCCACATTGCATTAATGGTTGTTCATTACACATTACATTAGACTAGAATAGAGTATAGAGCAACCGCAAGCAACAATAACGACGACACAATTTTTTCCATTCAAAACACCGTATCCATTTATTCCATTAGAAGCATGCCACCAACATAGAGAGACGACGATGCTTGCCTGTTAAATAATTTAGTTATGAATTCATTGCTGGGGAGTATTGTATGATGAGCCGCTTTCAGTTAATATTTTAGTGTCAACGGGCTCGACGTCACGCAATCAGTTTGGAAGAAATAAATTCAGGAGCAAAAAATGCCGTTTTGTGTTTCCAGCGAGTCCGATTAAATTTTAAAGTCGCTTTGATTGAAGGAACGTCACCCAAATAAAGATTTATCGGTCATTTCGTTCGTAAAATATGTACATCGGTGAAATTACCGACAATACATCATTGGAAACCTTAATGTCCGATTTTACATGTCGCGTTATAAAAAGTCACAAACCAGAAATCCCTTCGCGAACGACTGTCGAGGTGAAATAAATCACGGCGTCATAAATTAACAAAGCATCAGATGCAATTTGACTTGTTTGTTTTGTGCTAACTGGATTCACATCGATGTTTTTAATGGCAAACAGAATTCTTTTATAAGGTCAACCTCACCTTGATATCCATCTTGAGATTCTAACAGTCTAATAATTCTAGTTTAGTACAATTTTCAAAAAATTACCATAATAGATTGAAATTCCGTACGTTTTTCATGGTTAAAAATTACCGAGACAGGTACACAAAAGAGTCCGTTTTGTGTTATTTGTATTTGTATGTTGGACGTCTGCAACACGGAAGGAAATAATCTGTCGCTATCATTTTCAACCTAAACCGTTGTTTGGCTGACACCGAACACTTATCATTTTCAGTTTTACTTCAAATTACAACTTTAACGATTTTTGCCAACCAGCACCTCACAACTAGCATAAAACGTAACGCGGGCAATATTTTTCGTAGCAGAAACTGTAAAAGTTTATTAAAACAGTAAAGAAATGTTTAGTGCCTTATAAACGATTTGACTATGCGACAAATTCATGCCAGCGGCTAATATTGCAATTTCATTTTGCTTCCAACAGTTTTGTTATCGATGTGAAAATATTGGGTTTGATTTAAGAAAATAAATCAAATGAAGCTCTTCGCATCGAATTCGTTTTCGGAAGGAATTAATTTGTTAAATCACCTTGCTCCGCTCTTATTTATCTGGCAATTGGGAAGGTTATTGAAATTAATAACTTGGACGAGTGGGTTTGAAAAAGGTTATTGCTTGCTGTATAATTGATAGTGCACTTGTGGCCTCATTCAGTTCATTTAATTATGCGATAAACTGGTATTGAGCGTGTCTAGAGAAATTTGTCCACCAAACGTCCACCCCAATATAAAAAACCTAATTTAAGAAAAAAAGAAAGCGACACGTCGTTATCTTTTAAAATCCTTGACATGTTATGACTCGCACAATTGCGAATTAACTGATAACCAGACAAAATGCACCGCCAATTGTAAATAGCAGCAAAGTAAACAAAATCGGCGGTGCAAATTGTTGAACCTGCATATATTTTTAACTAACTGCATTTAATTTTTTATTGGCAAATCTAATATTTAATTATTCATTTAAACGTGTCGAAACGTTTTATGTGTGGGAAATTGCATTGTGGCGGTGAGAATCTGATTAAGAATTGTCTTGCCACACAATTAGGTACAAAAAAAACCTCGAGGGTTGTCTACAAATATCAAATAAATTTGTGTACATTATGTTGATTGTCAAAACACATGACTGATAAGAGTATCTAGGTAGACACTCGTGATTACTTACTTACGTGTAAGCCGACCAAATTTGGTGAAACTCTTGCGACCCTGTCGTTCGTTCGAAATAATTATAATATGACGAGTATAATTGCAGTTGCTTTACTTTCGGAGTTATCTACATTAAAAGCGAAGAGAAGAGAATGAGATAAAGAAGACGCCGACTGAATGGACGCAATTAATTAGGAACTTTTGTCAGTTTTATTGTTGATAATCGAGTATTAATGGCTTATCGGATAATTAATATTTTACTGAATGAATTTCCTGGTACTGTTCCGAGAACTCGACTCAACTCAACAGAAACAATTCTTGTCATGTACATACACACCAGATATGCTCAGGAATGAAATGTCTTCGGCACAAATAACTCAGACCTGTCTAATTGGCAAATTGATACGTTAACAAAACGAAATTTTGTAAGGCCTCTATTATTCCAAATTAGGGAAAGGTCAAAATACTTGCAGCGCGAAATAACGTATTCGAGAAATTGGAACTTCCAATTGGTGATAATGGCATAAATTGCTGTCAGAGACGTCAGCGTAGGCGTCAATTTACAATTTTCGAAATTCGAACCCACGTGAACCTGTAGTTTTTGTAAAATCATGATCAAACGACAGGGATTTTGCCTGTCAAATTTTGGGTCCGGTGGGCGGAATTAATTGTTGAATGGAAAGTTTTGATGACTTTATAAACACCCAGAAGTTCGGGCTGTATTCACGAAGGGTCTATCACAATATGCTCTGAAACCGAGTTGATTATTGTCTCGTCTCAATTTGCTTTAATTGGTAAAGTGAAATAGGCAGACACCTGTAGAAATTTTGTCACTCACGTTGCCCTATCGTCTATTGAAGTGAAAGTTATATTAATGACCATTAGCTCAGCATGTAAATGGAATTCGTTTCCACTTAAAACTTATCCGGCTCCGAATTCCTGAGTCACCACGAATAATTTACTACATTTACCAAGATTCGAATAAATGAAAAATAAAATGGTAAATATTTTTATCGCGGTGTTGGTAAACATATTGAGAGGACGGAAATGATAGTGAGTGATATCAAAACGCGGCTCAGAATAGAATTACGTCGGGCACACAGTTATTGTTAAAATTCTAATTACCTTTCCGCAGAAAAATCGAGGCGCGTCGTCTATTCCTCAACTTTCAGACTTTGATGAAATTTCATATCGGGCGTGTTTCTAAATGAAAGTATTCCCCGCACAAAAATCTACATTTTTATTCCCATCCACGTCTCGGCAAATTTCTTCCTCCCTTATACGACCCAATTTAAAATTCTGCAGATTTTCCCGAGAACTTCGTATTTATGTTTGAAATAATAAGAAAACCTGTCTGGCATTAAACAAATTTGTTGATCAAACGCGGTATCATAAATATTTATACGATTTTGCGTGCATTATTAAACGCAAATAACGGTTCGTTGTAAATACGAAACATTCAAAATCGTCGCAATTCTATCACACAAAAGCTTCTTAAAATAAGTCCGACAGAATAAGATCTGATCTTTTTTCGCAGGTGGTGCAAAACCAAATTTTTAGCAACTTTGATGTGTGCAACATTTTAATTTTAATTTCATTTCGCGACCGGTCGCGTTTTTTGCCCGACAAATTGAATTACGGCATTTTTCCCTGGAAAAACTAGTTTATAACGACTGATATAATTATTAATTTTAAACATCTAATCGGTTGAAAGATCTACTATAAAGGAAGGCTGGCTGAATCAAGACCATTGTGTAGGTTGAACAGTTAGGTAAGAGACTAACCTTTGAAATTTATTAAACACATTCGTCCACGACTAATTATCATTGATACACAAACGTTTTTGTCGCTAAATCCCGGATATTAATGAACAACAAAATCAAAATGCTAAGTGTAGCGTAAACGGTCAATGACGCTTCGCAATGAAATCAGTAGCGTACGTTCTGCAACGTTAAGTTATAAATTCACCTTTATTAAATACCACTCTTGAAAATCTCAAGGCGTGTTCAGAAAATCGAACTGCGGTGTTGCGAATTAACCGCGCCTCGGGCGCCATTTCAGAACGAAATTTTTATTTCGGCTACCACGCCACTGGCTGAAAACAGAGGATGACTGTACGCGTACGCACTCGTTTACGGCCATACATAATAAAACCCATCCTGTCTTGTATTCCACGTATAATAATAATAATATTGTTAATAAATGTATTGGACACTCAAATAAAGAGTGCTTCTTTGTGCTCAAAAAATGGGAACTGAAGTCGTTAAAGCGTCTGCAATTGTAATGAGTCATATCACAAGCACTTCCTGTGAGTGTAACCGTACGATTAACATTTTTTTAAAACACTGAAATGTTTCATGGATCGTGGATGAAGTGTAAGCGGTGAAAATATTTCGTCTTCAGGTAATAACAAAGCAGATAATGCTGTTCCATTCTAATCACTCCCGTCGAATATGGTCACCAGATGTGGCAGTTTTTCTTTTATAACTGCCACAGTAGAATGTCCAGATCCAGATGTTGAGCCGGTCAGGTAAAAATAAATTATGAGCGGAATCAATTAATTTCGTCCTGATGGATTTTTAATAAGTGCAGGAAGCGTTCTGATTGAATTTCTTGCGGGTTTCCAATCTCGAATTTTTCTTTTGCCTTACAAATATTTTCGCAAGTCCAATATCCAACTAATCAAAATTTCCATTCTTGTCTTCTAAGCCGGAAAACAATTAATTGAATTGAATGGCAAGAACCGCCGTAAGGACAAGTTTTATTCAAATTCACTCTCTTAGTTTCAGCATTACTTTTAATTAGAAACATCAAAAGATTTGTATTATTAGATTTAAGAATTTAGTCATAGTAACGGCAATCGACCGTGAGCTTCACAGAGACGGTGCATCACAAAAGCACAGGTGGATGATTTGTGAAAAAGCTCCGTTTCATTGCAGGTTACTTTCATAAAATTGCATATTATATTTTATTACGAGCCAGTGAGGTTCTTTATCGCTTAATTGATAGTTTTTTTACAAACATACATCAATTTATTGATATTAATTGCACAAGATTAATTATGAATTTATTGAGAACAATGCTACGAAAACAAGACTTGTGTGTTCTGATTTTGTTTTGCGACCTATTTGCTGATTATTAAAACACACTGAATTTCTGAGCATTATTTGCGGATTGGACTACCGAGAGGAAATTATTCAACTTCAGAAGAGACATTTATTCATAATACAGATGGGACCAACACGTGGATTCGTGCTAGTAATTTGCGATATACGTACGTTAAAATTAGATCGTCCAACCGAAATAAATAATGCATGATGATTCTTTGTTGAAGAAGTGTCGAGTGGTGATTAAAGAACATTGTCAGAGGACATAAAACATGCGGTACGCACCCGTAAAATACGTTTCGAAGAGAATTACAGGCTTCAAAAATGAAAGAGATGCTATCTTTGTGTTTTTTAATTCAAGCAGTGGTGTGCGTGTTTTGAAAGCAAACAGTTGAGACACCCGAAGTCGCCGTAACTAACACCGGTCTTTATATGTAAATTATTCCCCGCAAAAACCAACTGCAGTTAAAAAATACAAATAATCGATTTGTGACGAATCGGGTCCGGATAAATATGTATTTCAAAACGAGAAAAACCCTGACTTTTACGTCAACACCTGAACCAAAATACAGTTAATAGTCGAACCGTAAAAGCTCGTCTAAACAAAATCGGTTGAATGTGTAGGTGGAATAAACAATTGTCTCCTCGTCTCATTTTCTGCATTATTAGAACGTACTCTGCTTGTTGAAACCCTATGTCATCCATTATAATTTTTCCCACCAAACAGAACTGTTCGTTTTTATTGTTCCACGAAACAGTAGGGACTTGTGTATTTCTGTCAAATTTCGACCCTTCTGTTTTTTCAAGTGCTGCTCGAAATATTTTTTCCATGGATGTAGGCCTTCTTCTTTCTCTACAATTTTTTTCCATATTCGTCCCACTTGCTTTTGTTTGATTTCCTATGCTTTGATGCAAGTTCCAGATTTTTTGTTTTTGTATTTAAATTCAATTTGTTGTAAACATTTTTTCTGCTTCTTAATACTGTTACAGTTATATTTTTTATTTCGAACGCTTATCTGTTGCTTCTTTTGTCATCAAACCACATTCGTTTCTTTGTTAGGACTACATCAAAAAACACAAACCGCAAATATCAATGATTTGATAATAAATAACCAACGTTGATGAACCGAAACTATTTGCACAAACCAGAAACGTTTCATTACCGCTCTGTACTTGTGCAACGCTCATCAGTTTTCAATGAAGTAGAGAAACATATTTTGTGGAAAAGTTTGCGGAAGCTGAAATTTCAGTAAAGGCTTCCTCATCTGCATATTGTTGAAGGTCCCGAGGCTGATTGCATGAAATAATAAAACACCCTTTCTTACACAGATCCCTAATATTAAAGGTTAAATTTTATAATTACATCAATGTTCCCCACCCGACGCACCTCCGAACTTTTATAATAAATAAAAATAATAACTTTTGAAACGAAAAAGTTTTAAATTACAAAAGCTCCACACCTAAATTGGATCGAAAATTTTTAAAGCACCGAAGTCGGATTACATGTGCATAATTGTAGAAAGCATAACAAGTTGGTTCAAAAAACGGTATGAGAAATAAAGTAGCGTTATACAATATTTCCCAACCATAAATTGCACGCTCAGGTGTTTTTTGATCCATTTTATTAAGTCTTCAATCTGAGTCCAAGTTGAGACGATAAACTCAAAATGAACGAGTCAAAGGAATAAGTAAACAGTTCTATTTAGTACATAGCATGTCGGGTGCGAAAAAGTTGCTCTCAATTCAGCATCAGCTACAGTCATTAGGTTCAAATTAAAAGCAATCTCATTGTTTTGAGTTTGAACTGGAACAGTGAAACATAAATAAAAACAATGTTGTATCTAGTTGGAAAATTCTGACGTAACGTAACGTGCCGTAGCAATTGCATGTTTATGAATATCCAGGAGATAATCGCACGCCATCGGAGACGACGAGTTTATTACCCAGAGAGCCGGATAAAAATGCTGGAAAACGGTCCCGGAGAGAGGCTAAAACTTTGTCGAGGATACGAACAATTTACTCGAACTGTCTAAAAAACTTCATCCTCGTTGAACGACTAGCCTCGTTAAATAGTCTAGCCGAAAACGAGCACGACGAAATGAATTCGAGAGCTTGCACTTAATGAGAGTAAATTAGAAATTTGCATGGAAAAAATGCGAAACTGAATCGAGCAAGTCGCAGTAAGTGGCGGTATCGATTCTGTCAACATTTAAAAGCAAGGGAATTTAATTAAACGTAAAAATCTTATGACTACAGCCAGTGTTTGTTAATAATGACAAGGAAACGAACGAACGAGATGACGGAGTGAAGAAAAACGATTTCTTAATCGCGTGGTAAATCGCCTTCTTTTGAATAATTCATCGGCGTTTGAGCCACATCCGATTATCTGTTTCGAAAAATGTCGGCTTCGATAAATATGCAAATGCGGAAAATTCATTGTTACATCCAGCGAAGAATATTTGCTCTTGGATGATTGACGTTCGATCCTATATAAACCCTTGCAGAAATTCATCCCAAAGATTTATTGTTTGCGCAAACCGTGCCGGTTCACTCTGGAGCAGATATTTCCGGTGAACCAGATAATTTGGCATCCGAGCTAAAATAACATTTTCACTCCACCTCCAATCATTGGGAATGCCTCTAAGGCAACCACTATTATCTATATCCTATAATTATTTGTCGCCACTTTTAAATCGTTGCAAAATTCGGTTTATTTATAAATTAACCGAACAGTACCGCCTCCTACGTCTCGAGCTAAATAAAATCGCATGATCTGTTCGCAAATATAATAACCAATTCGGCCATGAAAATAAATCGAGTCTTTTATTTAGATGTTAATTTGCCGATTCGATAAAGGAAGAAGAGCTTCCGTCGGGTTTGTTTATATATTTTACCGATTATATAAACATTCGGCAGCGTCTACTTAGCAGCTTTCTTCACATTGCTAGTGCGGCATAATGTGGTGATAGGAGCACAATAAGGGCTCAAAATCTCAAAATCACATTGAAAAAGCTCCTATACAGGTGATTCACGTAGACCGAAAATTTTGAATTCCCCGTTGAAATTTAGTGCATTATAATTATCGATAATTTAGAATCGAAGTAAATTACTTTCAAGATGGCGTCATTTCCGGTTATACCGGAAATTGCCATCAACTTTGTTTTTTAAATGGCAACCCCCATTTTTTATTCACTCATTCCGTTTGCCATTTAATTCTGAAATTAAATTTGGAAATGCAAGAATGTTTTTAAAAATTAATATCTCTCGATTCGTTGCACATAATACAATAAGTTTTTTGTCGTTTTGCATAACTTCAGAGCATAATCTAAAAGTACTTTTTATAAAAGTTAAATGTATACTTTTTTCAAATAGCAACCCCACAATCTAAAAGCGTCATTCGACGTAGAAATAAAAAATAACACGACTTTTATAAAGATACAGTGAATAGAAAAAATTAACCGCAAACAATTGTAATCAATACCTGTCATATTATTGAGCTTCAGTTAAGTGTTCTGTAGTTGAGATTTTAAACTTATTGTAGCAATGGCAAATAATAATTACACAAATGAAGTAATATTTGATTGAACATTTGCGTTAATTACAATGTTGTACCTCCACGATAGTTGACTTACAGTGTTTGTTAAGTTAAAGCTTTGGTTTACTTTCGTGTTCGCTGTTTCATTGTTATTAATTAATTTACAAAATAAATTTATTTGATAAAAAGCATAATTCATATGACATGCTAATTTCAGTTGTATTATTAAAATGTTTTTATTCCACAGCCGACACATATCAAAAGTTAAAGACAAGTGCATTTTTTTACAAAACGTGGAATATCGAAAAAACTATTACGTAATTGGCATAACAAACCTCGAGTTATTTTTTGCTTTAGCATCGAATTCCGTTATTAGATTGTAGGGTTGCAATTTGAAAATAATTAGTTTTTGTCATTTTGTTAGTCATTATCGAGAAATCGCAACGATCTCCTGAAACATTAAAAAGTATTAAAAAAAATGTTATAAATGTACTCTCAAATATTGTTTTGAAATTATACGAATCGACAAAAAGAAGAATTATTGCAATACTTCAAATGGTTCAAAACATATCATTTTTTATAAAGATTCATTCATTTTCAAATTTTAGCATACATTTAAGAATATTAAAACAACAACAGACTCGAACTGACTAGTTTTCATTTTGAACACACAATAAGTAACAACAATCTGTTTTTTTTCGATTCCTAATATTAACATAAAAATAGGGAGTTGCCATTTAAAATAACAAAGTTGATGTCCAATTTCCGGTATAAGCGGATGTATTGTGATGTATTTTACTTCGATTCAGAATGATCGATAATGAACAGGCACAAAATTTCAAGTTTCTAGTTAGCGGGATATTCAAAATTTTCTAATAAACGGTCTTACCTGAATCACCCTATATATTCGAAAGATTAATTTCGAAGTAAATACACAGAAACTAATGAGAATGCGCATGCATGCATAATACCGTTTATACCAGAAATTTGAATTTCATATTCCGCTTCTCGAGTAATTTCACCCCAAAATCACTTCTAGACTACATAACGAGAATCGTTAAAACAGCACGGATTTACGATTTACACCCGAAACTATACAAATTTTCTCTGGGAAAACTACCTGACCTCCTCTTCAATTCCAGAGAAGTCTGTATACCTGAAAATACCACCCGCGCTCTCTCTCCCTTATTTACATTTTCAAAGACTGACAAGGGACCCCCATAAATTTCAATAACGCAACAAAATTACCGAATTTTTATTACGAAACAGTCACTCCGCACCATCAAGGGCCGACATTTCACTCAACCTAACTCAAACAAAATTTGAATGAAACAACAAGGCAGCGAAATCGAGTTATAAATATGTAGAAGCCGATCTGGCACGGATCAGAAACAACTCGCAATATAAATTTCACAGAAATCTCCCTCAACCTTCAATTATTTAAATTACTGTTCGCTCATTCGGCTAATGAAATTATCAAAAGGCAAACATTTACTAGTCTCGAAAGCAGACGAATCTGGAATCGGTGTTTTAGTAATATTGATAAAAATTCCATTCGAATGAAACAAAATGAATCTCTGCGAATTATTTGATTTTCTTGGTTCCCGATAATCCGGCAAGGCCGGATCAATACAATAAGATGAAAATGCATCCGTAAATTTAACACTCTGTGACGTCTAGACTCTCAAATGCCACCCCGACAAAATCAATCAAAACTGAAAACTACCTGCTTTTCATGTCCGACCTTTTCCAGTCGAGACGAGCTTTCACCGCCTTTGAATCGAGCGGAATCCGTTTGTCGTGGAGTTTCCTTTAATAATCCCAACAAGTGCAAATCTACCCTTCATAGCGGGAGCACTAGTTATATGGTAATAATGGTAACGTTGGTAAATCGGCTTCAGGTTCAATTAAGTTAATCAGTAATTACTGGTTTCGTTTCAATGGAAACATCACGATGCCACTATAGGCTCTTTATTTAAGCAACTCTAATGGTTAATGGCCGGATTAGCCGAATCGGAGTGGCATAATGGTCATAATATTCCAAATAGTCGTTTGAGCTTTCAGGTTGCGGTTGCGCCACTGTTTATAAACACGTTGCCGGAGTTACTCCATCGGAATTTCGTTAATTGTCGCCATAAGTGCAATGACTAACAATTAGTAAGACAATGAGTGACAAACTCTCGACTGGAATTGTCGGTGGGTTTTCAAAAAAATATATCTATAATATCGTTTTGAGGTCAGTACAAGTTGCTGAATCATTACTTAAATAATGCAGAAATGGTGGAGCAAATCAACACCGAGCGATGCGTTTTCAATTGGATAATGATCGGGCGAAGAAGAGGCACCTCTGCGATGAGTTTGCTCAACAACAAACGGAAGTTAGCCGACCTTACCCTACTAAACAACATTCACGAATCTAAAAACAGTTACGCGTGCTCAGCTCTCCGTAACACTGAGCAGCGCATTTTCATTTAAATTGCATACTATCTAAAAACAAACGGAAAATGTTCACATCATAACGTCATTAGAAGAAAATGGTTCATTACAATATCAAGGGAGCGAAATTTGCATGATGATCGATGCTCACAAAGAAAAATAAAATTCTGCACCAATTAAAATGTCCGAGAAAGAGGTGCCCACGTTAACTTCATTTGAATAAATTAACTAGTGCCGCTTTTTAATAACCCAATTTCCAAGAATTTTGTCCCGCAACCGATACATAAAAATCAAAACTCGAAAGCTTGCATTTTATTAGGAAACCGCTAAAATTACAACCGTTATTTTTACATCTTTCCTAATTCTCAAAAATTTATGTTTCGTGCTTCCGTTTTACATTGGAAAAGAATCACGTCGACTTCAAACACGCTCACAACAACAGTGTAAATGCATTACCTCACAAAAACATACGCATTCGAGAGTTCTATTTAAAAGAGCAAATGTGAGTTAGTCGAAGCCGAAGCTTATTTTCCTTTTGTCCCGAGCAAATTTATTTTAATTGCGTTTATGCAAATGTTTTTGAATTATTCATAATTCTACAAGTCTTGTCTTGATTGAGATCGAGGTGGTGATACAAGTCTTAGGAATTGAAGTGAGTTTTATTTAGTAATTTTCATTTTATGTTCATCTGATTTTATCGGTTCCGTGATGATGACATGGCCAGAAATGATGATTGGTCTGATGCGTGTCGAAACGTTTGGGGTTGGCCAAGGTTTAAAAGCGTCTCTTCCCGTATTCTGCGATATCGATACGCACACGTGTTACGTTTCCTTTAATACTTAGACAGGATTGTGTTACGTGTAGTGTAACCAAGAAAATTCCTCGCTCGTGTGGGTTATACAGGATAGATACATTTTGAGCACAGAGTAGTTTCATGAGTTATATCGTAAAATTTTCATGGGGAGTAATAAAATAATAAAACTAGCAAAATAATTTACAAACAACACGTGGAAAAAATTGTACAGACTTTTAGGATTATTAAAGGGTCGAACCTTGCCGTGTGGGATTATTAATGGCGAGTCGAATCGGTAGGATAAAAGCATGTTAATAATAATTTGGATTTCGACCCAGACCAGAGCCCAGACTCTCGCAATACCTCTATAATCGCATTATGAACTCAAGTAACGTAATTATGGAAAAAAGTGAATTACCAATATCGAACGAATTTTAAAAAGAAACAGTTCAAAATGTTTGAATGCTCGGGAAACAACAAAAAATGCGCTCTATCTCAGAAATACGACGCAGGCTTTCTAATAAAATTAACATGATTTTAAATAACGCAGACGAATTTCTGCTCTAGCAACTTTCACGATGATACAGTATTGTTTAAAACGAACGGTAAACTTCCCATGTGAAATCACACAGTACTGTTTCATTTTCAACACGGCCAGCTACTTGTATTTCCTATTTTAAGTCCGGTGGCAAAAACCTTGCTAAAGATTTTTTCTTGACGCACGTGTTGGATTAGTTCGATCCGGTAAATATTTAGACTGAAATTCTAGCATATTTCACGTCAAAGCGGAATAAACCGTGTAAAAATCAACAAAAGGGAACGAATGTTTGCGAAAAAAAATCAAAGACTCGGAATCGCGTCGAAAGAGTTTTCCATAAATCGTCCATCTTTATTGAAACCTGATACAATTATTTTGACTTGAATGGACGCAGTTCGGTCGCAAGTTCATTGCGAAGTACCACACGTCCGGGACGTTTGAGAATATTTCTGCCAGAATTGCTAGATAAACTAAACACCGAATGGACAGGTGCCAAGTGTATCGAATTCGGAATATTCTACCAACTAACGCCGATCACAGGCGAATAAATTAATAAAATATCGTGCGATGAAATTGATGCTAATGTTTAATAATAAACAAGCGCGTTATATAAATTAACCGACTCACAATGTCGCGTTATCAAGTCGATTTTATAACAATCTCTTGTGGAGCGATAAAAGCAATGAAAGGAAACTAGATATCCTAACCCGGCGGTGATAGTAGCTCACCACTCAGTGTTTACACTGTCAAACTGCGACTTTTAATTCATAAACTCCTTGCAGGATTAATGAGAAAGAAAACCAAGAAATTAACACGTCACTGTCAAATTTGAAAGGCAAACAAATTCGTTGTAAAGATCGGGTCCAAAGAGATTTATCCCGAAATGTGTAATTGTAATTTGCCAATTCTGATGACTCATACTTACCAACCAAGTTCCGTTGTATGGAGCCTACGAAAATGGCGAAGCTGAAAATTCGCGCTTAATCGGTCGACTGCGAGTAAACGGTGTTATATTCATTGGTGACACAAGACGTGGAAGATTCGAGCAAAGACAAACGTTTGGCGCTAGAAAGCGTATTTAAAACAGGTGGTCGGGTTGGTTTTACGGATTATTAAATGGTATGGCATGTTGTAGACAACCTACACAACTTTCTTAAGGATCGCAACGTTCGCGTTGCATAAAAATCGTTTGGACACCTGTGTCGACGATCAAAATAAAACAAGGTGTCCACTTAAATCTTTTTTTTTATTATACGTATATATCACAAATCGTATTTGGCTCTCAGATCGCACTCATTATCGCAACATTATTACTTAGTTCTAACAGACACTCGTCGTCAAGCACACACCACTTTTGATTGAAAAAAGTTTATGTTACAAACACAGATCTCCTGATAAAATAATATTAGTTTAAAATATGTACAATATGAGCTCATGATTATTACAGTACCATCAAAGATGAGATAGAAGTATATGCATGATAAAGGCCCGGTAAATCTTGAAATTTTTTTGTGTTTTTTTTATTAGGCCGATCGAAGAACATCAACCATGTAGACGAGACAATCGCATTGTGTTTCTAGTTTTCAGGCACTATCAAAATGTAGATCTTACGGTAGATATGATTCGGTTTAAAAAACTCGTAAATAAAATACATATTTAGCATCGATCGCGTTGATTTTGTTCAATGTATAAAAATATAGATATTGTGCATTTCTAAGCCAATATTCATCCATGACGTTAAGTATACTAGAGATGAGCGTTATTTATAAATGTAATGTAACTGTCCACAGTGCTGGGTGTTATTATTTGAGTTTACACAAGCGAACAAGTGTTGTCGCCGCCTGTCCCATCGCATTGTTCCCATAAAATCGCTGAAATGAGGCCGCTATTAGAGCACTGTACAACAGCAGTAACTTTTTTTCTCCTTTTCGGGGCTAAAGTTCATCTCGCGGACGATCTCGGCGAACACTTCGTTGACGTTCGTCTTGTTCTTGGCGCTCGCCTCGATGAAGGGACAGGCCCATTGCTGGGCCAGGGAGTTGCCCTCGCTGGTCTGGACCTCTCGCTGGTGGTCCAGGTCTACCTTGTTCGCCACCAGCAAAATCGGCACCCGTTCGGTGCCCTTCACCCTCGTTATGAGCTCCTTCATCGACTTTATGTCCTGGAAGGTCTGGTGGTTGGTCAGACTGTAGACCACCACGAACCCCTGCCCGTTCTTTATATAAAGGTCGCGCATGCTGGCGAACTGCTCGGTGCCCGCAGTGTCCAATATCTCCAAAACACACGGACTATTATCCACTTCGATCTCTTTGCGATAAAAGTCCTCGATGGTCGGGTCGTATTTTTCCATGAAACATCCGGAAACGAACTGAACCGTCAATGCACTTTTCCCAACCCCACCCGAGCCGAGAACCACAACTTTGAACTCACGCATCGTCGCGATTTTCCCTATTAATTGATTTTCCAACACGCTACACACTCACACGGCACAATCACTAATGGATTGTTCGTCTTCACTGTTATCACCACCTCAGACAGATTACAGCAATCCATTTCAATGAAAAAAAAAACAGTCAAACACTACGCCATCTTAGCGAACTGTTCATCTCGAAATGTTTCGGCCTATGATAGACGTAAAGCCACGAGGAATGACTCGGACTTACCTAAAGAGGGGCGACAAACCCATACTCACCCTTCTGCGTCTGCGTACTCCCGCCCCTTTTTTTATTATCACGTCCCATTTGCACGTCCGCGCCATCCATCGACTCCCATCAGCACTAACTACAGTACACTGATAACAATTTGTTAGTAACCCGTCCCGAAAAAACGAAAATAACACAGCATTTTATCCATATCTAAGGTAAGTAATAAGTAATAATCACTTCAATATGTCTAACCCAATCGTGTCCACTTATCTTGAAATTTTCCCAAAAACCTGTTCTTATATTTATCATTTTTTTATTTATCTTTGTGACTCACTGTGAACCACGTTGGTGTCTCTTATCATCAATCCCATGATATAATATCTTACTCCTTGTTGATTTCCTCCGCAACTAATACTCTACTACTGTTTTTTTTACTTATTTAATACTCAAACTTATGATGTGCCCCAAATACTAAGCACGGAGAATTACTTAAATGAACAAACACTTGCGTTACATCTAATTCAGTTTGAATTTGGTGTATCTTAACTTTGTGCAGCTGCAACATTCGCCCTGTTTTAATGTAGGATAAATGTTAAATTGATTAGATTATCTACATTTTACTCCTATAATATATTGTACGATAAATGTTTTAGATTAACTATATTTTTTAAGAGAGTTTTCAGTGTCAAATCAAAGAAATAATGCGTCTCCATTGAGAACCTTGGTCAAAAATAATTGTTTTCTAACGGCCGTATGACATACTACATCAAAATAGAACATATTTTAGGAAAGTTTTATTTTGACGAAAATTATAAGTAGCAAATCAAACAAATCGACTGTTTCAACGAAAACTAATTAGTCACTGATAAAAATTGTTTGAGTTACGACATTCAAAGAAGCGGAGACAGAGACGTTCAATTTCTCCAGAAAAAATCCTCAATAGTTTTTTATAATATTAAACAATTCTTTAATTTTTTATTATTTATATTTATTTTTGGGTTGCTATAGTTTTCGTTGGGATAGTCAAAATGATGATCAGTGGATTTTCAAAATATGAACCTGATAATGTTCCATTTTAATGTAACATTAATGTTCAATTTTTAGAATAATTTTATATTTGAGGAATTTCCATTGAATAAACAACTATTTACCCAAAATAAGATTCTCAACAGTTTTCAGTTTTTCATTTTTGATTAACATTTCAATATTCATAACAAGATGTCTCAAAACTGTAATTTTTGAGCTACCTATTATAGTTTTTGTTGGGACAGTTGAAATGATGAATAGCGGATTTTCAAAATATGAACATTATAATTTTCCATTTTAATGGACCAAAAAATCGATAGTGCCGGTCTTTCAAAATGGGAGAATATAATCTACATTAAAAGTTCAATTTTTCAGACTGGTGTTTTGAGTTGGAATGGATGGAAATTTGGTGTTGAAGGAAGAAGGGTGAAACAGGGTTGTTCTCGAGGTCGTTTTGACAGGATTTATGACCTGGTTGAGCATTGGAGTCGTCACGACTGATTTATTGGAATATGTACACTTTTTACATTTTTCCAATTTGCAGCTGGGGCCTGCGACGTAAGAAGGTCGCGGCCGCTACAAATTATTTACCAAAAATAAAATTTTCAACAATTTTCAGTAATATTAAACAATTCCTTGATTTTTTATTAACAACCAATAATTCAAAGCAAGTTGTCCCAAAACTGTAATTCTTGAGTTACTATACAGTTACCGTTGGGATAGTCAAAATGATGAATAGCAGATTGTGAAAATATGAACATTATAATGTTCCATTTAATTTAATAAAATCTATAATGCCGGTCTTTTAAAATGGGAGATTTTAATGTTCAATAATTGTTCTTTGTTTTAAGAGTAAATTTATATCAGGTAAAGTAATTTTATATTAGAGGAATATCAATGAAATCAATAATTATTATTTACCAAAAATAACATTTTCAACAATTTTCAATAATATTAAATTCCTTGATTTTTTATTAACAATCAAAAATTAAAAGTAAGTTATCTGAAAACTGTTAATTTTTGAGTTAATACAGCTTTCGTTGGGATAGTCAAAATAATTTGCGAACTTTCAAAATTTGAAAATTATAATGATCCATTTTAATGGACCATAAAATCGATCTTTTAAAATGGGAGATTTTAATGTGCATTATAAATTTTTAGAGTACTTACATAATTTTATGTTTGAGGAAATTTAATTGAATAAACAATTATTTACCACAAATAAGATCCTCAACAATTTTCAGTAATATTAAACGATTCATTGGTTTTTTATTAACATTCAAAGATTCAAAACAAGTTGTCTCAAAACTGAAATTTTTGAGTTACTATAGTTTTTGTTGGGATAGTCAAAATGATAAATAGCAGTTTTTCAAAATATGGACTTTGTATCTATTTGTCATCTATTTTAATGGACTATAAAATCGATAATGTCGGTCAAATAGGAGATTTTAACGTATGTATATTAATGTTCAATTTTTTAGAGAAATTTTATATTTGAGGAAATTCCATTGAATATCCTATTATTTACCAAAAATAAGATCCTCGACAATTTTCAATAATATTAAACGATTCCTTGATTTTTTATTAACATTCGATGGTTAGGTAAACTGCAAAACCTCAATTTTCGTCATTATGGGTTTTTGATAGGACAATTTTGCAAATAGCGAATACGCAATCAGTTTTTAATACTTCAAAAGCTCTTAATTTTAATGTCCGACCAAAACTAGTTTTTACGGATGAAACCGAAACCGAATTTCAGCTTCAGTCTCAGTTTCAGCCGAAACCAAAATTTCATGTTTTCGTAGGAAAAATAAAGTAAAAATCATCATAATCAGTCTTTATTTATTTTTTATCAATCATATATTAATCATTTAGTCTCTGATATTTTAACTAATCGTTAACTTATCATATCATATATTAATCCCTTATTTCAAAAAGCACAAATAAATATACTTTTTTTTTAATATTATGAAATAAAATAAAAGTACAAAACAAAATAACTTTTATACTTTTCAGTAAAAAGAATTTACCTAATAAATATGTTTAAGTAGGTACACAAAACAAAAAAAAACTCTTTCGTCTTAAGAACAAAATTATTTCTTCTAAACTAAAGTACCTACCTACCAAATACAACAAGTAAATAAATCATTTTGATGCAAATAATCCTTCAATCGAATGTATCAAAATAAAAAGAGTTTTGCAAAACCTCCCGAATGTAGTTTATGTTTCGGCCCGAGTTTTTTTGCTGAAACTAGGCCGAATCCTAAACTGAATAATTGTTGTTAAAACGTTATAATTAAACTGTGTAAACATTTTTCTTCCTCCTGTAAAATTTCAATAAATTTGCTTACAATCTTTTCAAGTTTAACCATCGATATTTCGCATGTATTCTCAATTTTTTGTCAAAAATAATATTAGTTTAAAAAATTGAACAGTTCAATAATGTATCTACATCAAAATGGATGGTATCACACGGCGGATTTCTTTAATTTTACTATTGTTGTACAAATATAAATATTATTTATTTTAAATTTAGTATTATTTGTGTGCCCCATGAGACATCGTTTCCACGGTTCTATTATCTTATCTTCTTGTTTAATTGATGATTGCCGTCGCACTGTATTCTTGGAATTGTTGAAAATTTGAACATTACCAAATAGTGTAATAAATTTCTATGATGATACCACAGGAACATTGAGGTTCGGTTAGAGCCGCCCAAATACCATTAATACTGAAGTAATTGCCCCAAAATAATCATTGCATCCATGCTGCGCAAAAATAGCTTGTTTATTTATAGTATTCAGATGAAAGCAGCGCCACCTAGTGCTGTATTCGCTCGTAGCTGGTAGAATTTCTCCTGTTTTGGTATAAAGCACCATGACCCTGTCATAATGTTTGTGAGCTGTAAAATAAACTGAAGGTTGTCGACAGTGCATAAAAAATGTTGACCTATTAGGGGTGTGAGTCATAGGATTAACACGTTTCTTAAGTTGTGAGGGAAGTAACGCACTTTTTATATCTGCCAATCGTCATCGAGGTATTATTCTACATTTAATTGCTCACGTAATAAAACGTAATTATTGAATAATAAAAAAAAAGCTATTCAAATTAGAGACGCACTAGTGTAACCCATTAGTACGTGTTTTGTAAATGCTAATGTAGTTCTTTATTCTTGTTGTGTAGTAGTCAAAATGTCTTATCCTCCTCCTGGAGGTCCACACCCTGGCGCCTACCCCACACCCCATCAAGGTAAGCGGCAAATGTAGTGCGGTTGTTATAATATTGGGTATGTAAAAAATATAAGATAAATGTAGGGGTTTGCAGGTCAATATCCACCTGTGCCTCCAGGACAAGGCTATGGAGTGCCACCAGCTGCTCCTGGGTATGGACCACCACCTCCTTATATGCCACCACCTCAAGGATATCCCCCACCAGGAACATACCCACCCCCAGGACAATATCCACCTGGACCATATGGCCACGCCCCTCCTGTGGTTAACCAACCAGGACCGCCTGGTAAGTCACTAAGAATCAACACATTTACGTAAGTTATTAAAAACGATAAGATAAGATCGAATTTACTGAAAAAGTAATAGTTGTGTTGTTAGTATATTTGCTGCAAATGAAAAAACATTAAGGAAACTATAAATAAATATGGAGTGAATGTTCTTTGACGATATCGTGTTTGTCTTCCGATTGATAAACCTAATGAGAAACGATGGGTCAGTTGTGACAATGTCTGAGCTGAGAGCACAAATAACATTTAAGGCAATTCCTCGATTGTTTCGGAAACTTGGGAAACTGTTCAAAATCAAAAAGTCGCCAAAAACTAAGGGTTACCACAAGTTTTTGTCAGATAGCGAACAAAGGCAAGTACATCGCGACACAGTTTTCTTGTTGACAAGACTCTGTTTGCTAATTCGAATAGAAATTCTCGTTTGTTTACAATGCGTGGCTTATCAGACGATTGTCCTCGTGCGTTATTGTTTTAAAATGGCTTACCAACGTAAGTTTGGGAAATTATAACGTAGAAGTATTTATGTAGTAGAAAATACAATTAGGGCATTTATTGTTAGGTGGTTGGATGAATATGCCGCAAGGACCAGTCAACTGCCCACCAGGATTGGAATACCTTACTATGATTGATCAACTGTTGGTCCACCAAAAAGTCGAACTATTGGAGGGTACAATCAGGGATTCTCCGCGATTCTGATTAATCATAACGTCCCCTTGCAGCTCTTACCGGATTCGAAACCAAAAACAAATTTACCATAAAAAATAGCATAGGTCAGAAAATGTACTACGCGGTCGAAGATTCGGACTGTTTGACTCGGAATTGCTGCGGACCTATTCGACCGTTCGACATGAACATTTTGGACAATTACAAGAACGAAATCATCCATTTACATCGACCTCTCGCGTGTGATTCTTGCTGCTTCCCGTGTTGTTTACAGGTGACACGATCTCTCGTGTCTGCTTTTTCTAAATCCGGTTTTTAGAGCATAGAAGTGTCGGCCCCACCCGGCACCGTTGTGGGAACAGTCGAGCAAGAGTGGAGCATCTTCTGCCCAAATTTTGCCATCAAAAATCCGAGCGGCGAAACCGTTTTAAGAATAGAAGGCCCGTTTTGCACTTTTAGTATATGCGGAGACGTCGAATTCAAGATTCTTTCCGCGGATGGAAACACCCAAGTGGGGAAGATTTCAAAACAATGGTCAGGACTCATCAGGGAAATGTTCACCGATACTGATTATTTCGGTATCACTTTCCCCATGGATTTGGACGTGAGAATGAAAGCCGTAATGCTAGGAGCTTGCTTTTTAATCGTACGCCTCGTTATTTGTTGCTTCTACAATTGTAATGATTGTTTTCCAGGACGCGATGTTCTTCGAAAAGTCCAGAAACAAAGAAGGCGACTCTCCAGGAATGCTTTAATTTTTTTTGCATTTATGTGATTGATGTTTTATTTAAGTCTAATATGCACAATGTATGTTAATTGTTATGTTCAGTTGCATGTCAATCTCTAACGTGTTACTAACAAGCTTATGTGGGGGCCTTCAATATATAAATCGTATATTCTTAATACTGTAATCATCCATAAGTTGTTCAACTTTCAAATATATGTTATGAAGTACACGGGCGTTTATCATTCTGGTAATTTTGTCTGAAATACATGTTTTTGTTTTCCAAATGGAGATCGTTATTATCAAATCAGTCATAATTAAAATGTGTCCTATCAAACATAAAAACAATTAAAATTTTTTAATCCAAGTTGAGTTATTTTATTTGCAGGCAATGACACCCGAGAGGTGTTCAATAAAAATGTGAAATGTTGGTCAAAAGTCGCTCTATAAAAAATCTTACGATGCCTTAAATATGATTTAAACTTACCGCGTAAATGTAAACAAAAATAGCCGCAAGTTACAGAAACCTATAATTCAACCGCCCAACCGATGTGGTATTTAATTTTGGTTTGGCATAGCAGCGGAAGGTGGCCCTGAATGGTATGACTAACAGTTCACGCCTACCAACCGAAACCATTTATGCTAAATATAGAAAATGAATAGTTTTTAATGTATTTCAAACAACCAGACGTTGTTATTAGACTGCTTATGACTGAAAGATTATTAATCATAAGTTCCGGCAATAATCGAACTGGTGGTAGTTCAAGCTAGAAATAATTTGATTAGTTTGTTTGACAAGCGCCTAGACCGCACCTATCCCTGTTGTGTGTTTGTGGTGTAGTGATAAATCGTTATCATGGAGACATAACAGGTTTTTAAATAATCTGGTAAGTTTTAATCTGTTTATTATCAAGTAGAGATAGTGGTTGCATCGTTGATAACAGAGATAAGCGATTTTTGGGCTAAATAATCGAGTTCGTGATGATTACGTTCCAGCGCCTACGTTGTTTCAATTTATGTCACATTCAGCAACAAGGTTTATTAAACGAAAATACTGTGATAATAGGTTTTATTTCGATAAATAATGAATTGAATTAGTTTTAGGGGCAGCCAAATTTAGTCAACCTATTCCTAAAATATTTCTATTTCGTAAGGAGGTTGCCGGTCGTTAGTTTTTGTTTGTGACATTTCGGTTATGATGTCATTGACAGATTTTCAAAATACATTAGAGATGAGTCGTTCGTAGCGTTTTATTCCTCGGACGTCCTCTTAAAGGGGTTTAAATAGATCAAATGCTTAAGTAATTGTGCTCGTAATTGATATTCATGACGTAACGACACCGACGGTTTTTAAAGAATTTTTCAAACTTTATGATTTATTTACATTCTGATCCTGACAAATGACTCACATTCTGATAAATTCAGTGGTTGTGACCTCACCTCTGCATTTATTAAGCATGCATGACTCGTTTCAAATATTATTCGACACTTGCTGCACTTCAGTAAAGCTGCAGTTCACCTCTCTCAGATTTCTTATTTTACATAAAAGAACCGTTGCCGTGGCCGTGATCGATCCTGGCCCATTAATAAAGATTTCTACATATGCGTTTACGTGAACTAAATCCAAAACTGCAATTATTTTGGACCGAAATATCCGCTAACTGCTAATAAACATTTCCAGGTTAAGGGGAATCATAAATTATTTGAGTGCATTAAATTTTATGCTGGGCAATAAGAATAGTTTTAACGATTTTCAAGTTTGCAGGATTGTTAACTGTAAAATAAAATAACAAATTTGCGGTTCTCCTCTGATTTATTGCCAGAAAAAGTCACTTTTTTAAATGCATATTATCACTGGAAATTAGAAATTTAGTGTCGAAAGTACAATCAATCAAAACTTTCGTAGCCGTCTAGACATGCAAAGTCCCGTTTACTTAACGTAACTGTTAATAAATAATTTTAAAGTGTTTAATTGGCTAGTTTATTTTAGTAGAGAATACCTTTCCACTAAAATAGCCGAGGACTTTATTTAGTTAATATACTAGTTAGTTACTTAGTTTATAAACTAGTCAATAACGTTGGTTAAAGTATAAACCATAAGCAAGTAAATAAAATAACCAGTGCTTCTTGGCTAGTTTATAAACTAACAACCTCTTGGTTAATGTGTAAATTAATTTACAATTCCATTTCAATACAACATTTCATTATGAATACTGAAGTAAAAATGAAATATGAATGTTACAATACATTACTCAATTCCTAATAAAATTTTAAAAAGTTTAATTAAACATATATTGTTCAAAACTTACAAATTTATTTCAACTAAAAAAACCTAATTTATAATTAAATAAAATAACCAAGAAGATGTTTTTTTTGTTTTAGTTTAATTTATAAACTAAATTCAGAATAAAATGGTATTTATGAAAATGTTAAATTGATGAGCTATTTAGTAAAATCTGTCTTCGTCAAATTTTAAAAAGTTCTGTTAACCTGTTTGCAAAGAATAAACAATTTGTCAAATAATAAGGCGTTTTAGTGACGTTGCAGGTAAACACACTAAGTTTATTTATATAAACATATATAAAACATATATTTTTTAAAAATGTGTAAAAAAATTTGCCAAATTCTATTCGATTTCAATTCAAATGTATAAAATTGAATCGTGAATACTGAACTAAAATAAAAATATTAATGTTACATTACTCAATTGCGAATAAAATGCTGTTTCCGAAAATGTTAATTTGATGATTTACAAAAATCTGTTGTTAAATCAAAGAATAAACCGTTTCTCAAGTAATAAGCGTTTTAGCGACGCTGCAGGTATTCACACTTTTTAGTTTATAAAGTTTAATAAAAAATATATTCTTTAAAGCTTGAAATTTTATTTAAACTAATGAAACGTAATCAATAATTAAACAAAAATATTAACAAAAAATAACCAAGAAGATAATTATTTTGTCTTACTAGTAACGAATTTTCAACATAATCAAATTATTTCGGTTAATTGATAAACTAGCCAAGAAGCACTGGTTATTTTATTTACTTGCATTTGGTTTATACTTTAGCCAACGTTCTTGGCTAGTTTATAAAGTAATTGAATAGTATATAAACTACGGCCTATTTGTGTCTTTCAGTTTCTGCCTAGACATGTAAAGTCCCGTTTACTACACATACCGTAATCGGAAATCACGTAACTTATATTGTTTGCAAGGTAAACTATTCAGAATGCAGTTCTTGACAGCAACGACTTCTGCCTGATTATTTAAATTTACGGTTAAAAGTTTCTTGATTTTGGTTTTGAAATTGTGATATTAGACTTATAAACTTGCTTACGATTGAGTTAAGTCTAGGAAATAAACGAAATTTTTATGTCATCGGATGTTATGTTAATAAAATAGACTATTATGGAATATTGCTTCGTAAAATGTTACAAATATTTTTATTTGCTGCTTGGGATGTAAAAATAAGGTTTTTGTGTGTGAATCGATGGTGGGGTTCGAAGAGTCATTGATGCATAATAAATTTACTAATTTTACCCAGAAGGCATGTAAAATTGAAAGGACGTCATCACATCTAAATTTAAAATATTGACTCGTCTTGTATGCCATTCGATGACATCATTATATCCGATATAGCTTGCAACAGTAAGAAATTTATTCGTAGTCGTTATCTAAATCTGTCAGTTTTAATAATACATAAAATTGTTTTTTTTTCCAGAGTATAACTCATTGTGCACCACAAAAATGGGAGTTCGATTCATTTTAAGTTTATTCATAACGGTTTTTTGTTTGTCATGCTCGTTTGGAAGAGAAGGTAAATAAAATAAATGGGTTTCGTGTGGATTGGGTGGGTAATTTGTTGAATTTTAGTTCCATCGCCCCCGTATATCGTGAAACAACCCCCGACCGATGAAGTGCTCTTCCAAGTGGAGAGCGGCGGTGAGACAGACAAACCTTTTTATATCGAATGCGAAGCGATAGGCGAACCGGCACCTAAATATAGCTGGGTCAAAAACGGCAAACCTTTTAAATGGCAAGCCTACGATGACCGCATCTCTCAGCAGCCAGGTCGCGGAACGCTATCAATATCCAAGCCGCAGGACGTAGACTTGGGACAGTATCAATGTTTCGCCGAAAACGAGCACGGAGTCGCGACCTCAAACTCTGTATTTATGCGAAAAGCCGAGTTGAACTCGTTCAAAACGACGCAACCCATTTCGTTGACCGGAAACGAAGGCGAACCTTTTAAACTGACTTGCGAACCGCCAGACGGGTGGCCCAAACCGAGCGTCCATTGGATTTATTTGTACACGAACAGCGAATTCAGCACGATCAACAGTTCTCGAATGACGATAGATCCCGAAGGAAATCTCTGGTTTTCGAATTTGACTACGGCGGATGTGACGAACGATTTCAGATATGCCTGTGCGGCGACTTCGCCTTTTAAACACGAATACAAGTATGGCAACAGCGTCCTTTTGAATGTCGTTTCGACTGGAGTTTCCGCTATTTCCAATAAGCACGAGCCAGTGCTTCAGTACGTCT
Organism: Eledona agricola; assembly: GCA_964023215.1. Classification (NCBI taxonomy): domain Eukaryota; kingdom Metazoa; phylum Arthropoda; class Insecta; order Coleoptera; family Tenebrionidae; genus Eledona; species Eledona agricola. Next base: position 16,062,777 of record OZ026862.1, on the reverse strand, counting down.
CGCGAAAGAATACGATAGCATATTTAGGGAAACAACAAAAACTGTATTGTATTTTCGGCGGAACGTGAGTTTTTCCGAAACAGATTATTAAATATAGCTAAGTAACTGGGAATATTTTTAGGCCGTTACCTCAAACCGTGTGGTTTAAAAACGACAAACCTATACAATCGTCCGATCGCGTAACTCAAAGCAATTACGGTAAGACTCTCGTCATACGTGCGGTTAGTTTTGAAGACGAGGGTATATACACGTGTGAAGTGAGTAACGGCGTCAAGGAAGCCAAGTCATATTCCATCGATTTAAAAGTCTACGGTAGGGATTTACGGGGTGCAAATAGAAATACTGACACGAGTTTGCAGCGGTTCCGTATTTCACCGTGGAACCGGAGCGGGTAAACGCCGCAGAAGGTGAATCGGCGGTTTTTCGTTGCGAAGCCCACGGAGTTCCGAAGCCCGAAATAAAATGGATTCACAACGGCAAACCGATATCGCAAGCCCCACTAAACCCCCGACGCACCGTGGAGTCGAACACCATCACGATTGTCAGACTTACAAGAAACGATACAGGAAATTACGGTTGTAACGCCACTAATTCCTTGGGTTACGTCTACAAAGACGTATACGTGAACGTTTTGTGTATGTATTACCGAAGCGGTGTCGTTTGGAGCGTAAGTTTGCGTTTTAGCCTTGCCGCCTGAAATTACCGAAGCCCCTAAAGATACGCAAGCGGTTGATGGGCAGAATGTTACCATGACTTGTAAGGTACTAGGCGCGCCGAAGCCTTCGATCAAGTGGAATTTGAACGACAAGGAATTGACGGGCGGGAGATATTTGGTGCAACCAAACGGCGATTTGCTCATCACCAAAGTACAGTTTGACGATAGAGGAAACTACAGTTGTTTCGCGCGAAATAAATTCGGATCGGCCACCGAGAGAGCTAGTCTCCAAGTGAAATGTGAGGACTAATTTTTTTTATCTGCCAATGCCGAACGCTTTTTTGTAGCTCATACGTACATAACGGACGGTCCCGAGGATTATGAAGTCGCTGCTCATACTTCTGCGACTTTTAGATGTAACGCGGTTAGTGATGATTCGTTAGATTTGGAGATAGTTTGGTTGAAAAACGACGAACCGATTGATTTTGAAGAGGAACCAAGATTCGTGCGCTCTTCAGATTATTCATTGACTATTACCCAAACCATTGAACTGGATTCGGGGACTTACACGTGTGTTGCTAGGACCGCGCTAGATGAAGCATCAGCCAAAGCTCAACTCGTCGTCCAAGGTAATTTGTTCACTTTTTGTAGTTTTGTTTCTGTAGTTTTTGCGTAGATGTACCAAATCCGCCCACTATGTTGGGTGTTGAGTGTCATGCCAAAGACGTCACGATTAAATGGAAGTCAATGGGTGACAACCGCGCCCCAATTTCGCACTACATAATCGAGTACAACACAACTTTTACCCCCGAAACTTGGAGCGATACTTATAACAACGTCCCAGCGACAGATATGAGCTTCAACGTGGGTCTATTCACTAATTTCAGTATCTTTTAATCCCGATTGGTTTATAACAGGTGCCCATGAGTCCCTGGACTAATTATACATTCCGCGTTATTGCCGTCAACAAAATTGGTAAATCTTTACCTTCGACTCATTCAGATGTTTGCTCAACTCAACCGGACGTTCCCTATAAAAATCCGGATGATGTCAAAGGTGAAGGCGACAGACCTGACAATCTTATCATCAGCTGGACGGTAGATTTGATTGTGTGGAAAATGTTGTTTTGATTTGCTTTATTTGTTAGCCGATGCCGAAAATAGAACACAACGCGGACAAGTTTCAATACCGTGTATTTTGGAAACGCGATATTCCTGGCGCAAATTACGAAAGTCAGGATATAACCGACTGGACTGTTAAACGATACGTTGTGGAGAATCAGCCGACTTTCCAGCAGTATCGCATTAAAGTAATCGCGATGAACGAGAAAGGTGAAGCGAACGTTGCTCCTGAGGAGGTTATAGGATATTCTGGTGAAAACGTGCCACTGGAGGCACCCTCAAACTTCACTTTGCTCAAGGTGCAAGGACCAAAAACCGCTCTTTTGAGTTGGAATCCGGTAGATAAGAAGAGCGTCCAGGGGCATTTGAAAGGATACAAGATAAAAACGTGGAGTGACATATCACTGCCTATGCATAACGAAATTCAGGTGCAAGGTTACGTTACTAAAGCACTAGTCGACAATTTAGATCCATTTACGCATAATTACGCTCAAGTTTTTGTATACAACGGCAAATACAACGGACCTCCAAGCGAAACTTTGAGCTTCCCCACTCCAGAAGGTGTTCCCGAGGCTATGTCGTACTTGGAAGCGTATCCTCTAGGCGCTCTAGCTTCGAAAGACCCGACTAAATCCGCCACTTCCGCGTTTTTGCTTACTTGGAAAAAACCAGAAAAACCTAACGGCATCCTCCGCGGCTACAACATTTTTTATAGGCCGATCATCGACGGCACCACGAACTCGAGACTGCCTCGTAACCCGCAAATAATGAGCGGGGACATCCTCAGCGCCAAATTAACGGGCCTCAAGCCCGATACCAACTACGTAATATACATTTCGGCAAGAACCGATGCGGGATCCTCGAAAGAGTTTTACATCGAACGCAGGACGAATCCTTCTGGTTTCAGCACTCCCCCCGGTGTACCAGACTTCGATTGGGAAGTGGTCAAGGGCGCCGAAGATGGCAAAGGGACAGTGCGGATACAGTGGAGGCCCGACAAAAGCGCAAATCCCGGTTCGCACTTTAGAGTCAAGTATAAGCGACAAGGCGAGCCGAATTTCAACGAAATCGAAGTTCTGAACGACGATTTCGTCGATGTTACCGGAATCGCGCCCAGGGAATCGTACGATTTCATCGTTTCGTCAGTCGACGGCGATCACCAAGTCAGCAGCGAGATGAAGACCATTAATATTTATTCGGACGGGCCGCTGATTAAAGCGAACGAAAACATGGCCACCGCGGGCTGGTTTATTGGAATGATGCTGGCGATCGCCATTCTTCTTCTTATTTTGATTGTGGTTTGTATTATTAAGAGGAATAGAGGTGGAAAGTACGCAGTGCATGAGCGCGAACAAGCGAATGGGCGGCATGATTATCCTGATGAGGGTGGTTTTCATGAGTATTCACAGCCGTAAGTTTACTTGAACCCAGTTGAATTACTTACTGAACATATTTTATTGTGTTCAGGTTAGATAATAAGTCACATGGACGAGCTTCTATGGGTAGCGAACCCAAAGTGGGACCCGAAAGTGATACAGATTCCATGGCGGAATATGGTGATGGAGATACAGGCAAGTGTTTAATTGCATTTTAGCATATGCGGGTGTTTTAATTTTGTAAATTTCGCATCCTGCATTATGGAACTGTTAGTTTATTTATTGTGTTTTTGTTCGGAATTTTATTTTATTTTATTTTATTTTATTTATATAGAAGGGATGAATGAGGATGGGTCGTTTATTGGGCAATACGGGCGCAAGCGTGGCCAAGGAGAGACAACCTCGCAAGGCTTTGCCACTCTTGTTTAAATAACAGTAAGCTGTTTGCGTTTTTTTTTATTTTGCATGTCGGTTTGAATTGCCACGTTCGGAGTTCAAAATAACGGAAAACCGAATCGTTGCAGGGCGTTTTACAGAAGACGGATCATTTATTGGTCAATATGTACCCAGCAACATGAAGCAGCTGGGCCCACCCTCAACTACGGCAGGGGTTAACAATAATGCAATGGCGACGTACGTTTAAAACGGCCGTCGCTCGAGCTTACTGTAAACTAATTCATCTTATACAAATTTTTCGCTATCGCAGTGTTGTGACAATTTTTTTTATATATATTATTTTGTGTACTTGATAACGCGGAAAAATCTCACAAAAATATTTACTCGTTTAAGCGAATGATGTATATTTATTTTGTTTATGTGTTCTGTTTTGGGGTAAAATGCATTCGTCCATATCTTAGGTTAAAGTTAAAACTGATAAAAATCAAAAATAAATTTAATGTATAGTAATATATTTTTGTTTTGCGTTGCAATTTGAGAATGATCGTAAACAGTGGTCGATTTTGAAGTTGCAACGAATGATCTGTTAAGTACTGGAATAATTTGTGTATCTTTATGTATTATATAGTTTTTATTTATAGGATCATATATTTATAACGTTTTCACATTGTCCAAACGATTCTGTTCGCATATGATGAATAATAAAATTTCAAAGTATTTTATGCTTGAGAAGTAGTACTGTTTTCAAGTTAGGTATTGCATCTGTTCGAAAAATGCTATAAAGATTATATAATTTTATTCTTGACACTGCCTAATTTAGAAATATCATGTGTGGCATCGTTTAGTTGGGCGATTGCAAGTACGGTCGGGATTGCATTATTGTTTTTCGCGAATTCTAATACTTAGCATCACAAATCGATTCGTGTTAAATGATGATAACCGACCGTACTGCGATTTTTCGATTGAAATTTATCTATAAGTAACTAAGTTAAGCAGAAATATTTTTTTTACAATTTTGTAGTTTATAGGATTTTGAAAATTTACATTGCAATAAATTTACAAGCCACTATCGGAATAGTAAATGTAGATTATTGCCGTAATTTTTTCTTTCTTGGTGATTTAGAGGGACGCTTGACATTAACGAATCTCAGACGTATTTTTGGCGGAATTTTTGACACTAACGAGTCTGGCAGTTTGGCTTACCGTTAAATGAGACATGGGTGCTAGTATTGTGGTTATTAATCTGTTGCATGATTGTTGCTTGTTATGTTTCTCAAATAACAGCTTCTTTTCAAATCTGGGACTAAATTTCGAAAAACGACTAGCAGCTTAACCAAGGATCTCTTTTCGTAAATTTAGGAGTTTGGCTTTTGTAAGCGTAAGGTATAATAAAAAATGTTTTGTCGCCGAGCACGAATTTTTTTGATACTCTATTGACGGAATGAATGCACTGTTGGATATTAGGTAAGATTCAATATATTTATTATCAAATATTGTAACTGCTTTACTAGTTGTTCTATTATAAGATGATTATAGTATTTTTTTAATATGTCTTGTACAAAGATATAGGAAAAAACAAACATGCAGTTGTGGTTTTATAACGGCAACTGCAATTTATTATTGTGTTTTCAATGGAAGTTATTGTAGATGTATGCTTTCACTTTTGTAAGCTGTAAAAATCGTAGTGTTCTTCCCGAAATAATTATCATTCAGTCAATAGTCTAATAGTGATTGTAATTATTATTATTTTTGTAAACTTTTTTCATCCATTGTAAATGCCTTCTTACCCTCAGTTGTAAATTTTTTATATGATCCATTTACATATGAAATTGTCATAATTTTTGCACTTTATAAAACATCAATAAAATTTGAAAAATATTTCATTTTGTGTCTTAAACATTCTTCACATGGATTAAACTAGGGCAGGTCCATACTATGAAAAATGCCAAAAAAGAACTGAATATAGCGAGGTATTGAACTTTTCCAGGGATTTTAAAAAGCAGCAGGTACTGTAGAATTTTTATTTATGGTAAGAATTAAAAAAATTGACTGTCGAGTTTCTTACACTAAATTTCATTTTTCCCATTTTGAATCTGACAACAAAATTACTAACAAATTATAAAACACAGAACACGAAACAGTTTTTCAATAAATGAGCAAGATCTCTAAATTATCCGTAGGTCTGTAATAATACATAAATAAAAATCATTTAAACATACAATAATCAGTGTTTTAAAAAAATTTGAACTTTAATTACGTATGTGTCTGGCCCTCTGTATAGCAGCACAAGAACTAAAAGTAGTAATTGCAACCAGTGGCCCTCTGTATCCCAGCACAAGAACTAAAATGAGTAATAACTTGGTTTGTAGCCAAGATTAACTTTGATTTGAAGCTTCTTCTTTTATAAGTTACGTGGTTTTGCCATTTCAGCGACGATATACGGAATAATATAGCCCAAAATATACGTATTCATGAGAGTATAATATACGTTTATATTTCGTTTAGACGTAGAAGCTAGACGTATTTTTATAGAATATATTTAGTTTACTAATAACACACAAAACGAAATACGTGGTAAAAAGCGGGTACCCCTCACACGGCTCAAGAACATTGATTAATCTAAAGTCAGTTACGATCTTGCCAGACAACCATCACCAGATGAATTCTGATGATTCTCCAATTACGTTATGATAAGCCGCCATACAATAGCCTTATCTTAAATCTGGGAATTTTGGCTTATCATTATTAAGGCTGCCCTATATAGTCGATTTGGACTTGTAAAATTAGCAATATTTCAACAAGTTTTATTTTGATAGAATTGAAAAACCGCTCGCGACTACAATGGTAGCAGAAATTATTTTTCTAGCCCGTTACCGAAGGCGATTTTTGAAAATTTTTCTCATTTCTCTAAAAAACAACAATATGTTCTAATTTTCTAACAAGTTTTCTCCCCAGACGGTTGATAATTAAGGCATCTCTCTTGTCTATGGCACTTCGCATCTTTCCTCTGTGCCGTAAGAACCTTTCGAGCACAATAATTAATTTATGCCGAGTAAGCGCGCGAACTGCTTTGGGGAATTACAACCAAGAGTTTTGCTTTCGCGGATAAAAATCCTCCGACAACATTCCATTGAATAACGGTAGAAGTGAAGTATTTTTTGATAAAAAAGAAGAAGAAATGCATTTGCAAATTCGGTCGAATTATCGCCGAACTTTGGCCAAATGTTCGGCCTCCGCCAAGTTTGTCGTCGCCGAAATTGAAGAGGCAAAGAGTTGTCGATTTTTAATTTGCTTCCGGAAAAAACATTATTGGTAGCCAAAGAACAAAATTAGAATTTTGAATAAGATAAACAAAGACAAAATAAATATTCACTGCATTGGGGGCAAGCCCGTAACCAGGATTTTTTTTCGGGGGGGCTGCGATCCTTCTGCTAAAACTAGACATTGGAATTATGTCCTAAGCAAAAGCTTCCTGAGCAACCCGAGAATCCCCAGCAAAAGCTTTCTGAGCAACCCGAAAATCCTAAGCAAAAGCTTCCTGAGCAATCCGAGAACCCCGAGCAAAAGCTTCCTGAGCAACCCGAAAATCCTAAGCAAAAGCTTCCTGAGCAACCCGAGAATTTCGAGCAAAAGCTTCCTGAGCAACCCGAGAATACCGAGCAAAAGCTTCCTGAGCAACCAGAAAATCCTAAGCAAAAGCTTCCTGAGCAACCCAAGAATCTCGAACAAAAGCTTCCTGAGCACCTTAAATATCCTAAGCAAAAGCTTCCTGAGCAACCCGAGAATCCCCAGCAAAAGCTTCCTGAGCAACCCGAAAATCCTAAGCAAAGGCTTCCTGAGCAACCCGAAAATCCCGAGCAAAAGCTTCCTGAGCAACCCGAAAATCCTAAGCAAAAGCTTCCTGAGCAACCCAAGAATCCCGAACAAAAGCTTCCTGAGCAACTTAAATATCCTAAGCAAAAGCTTCCTGAGCAACCCGAGAATCCCGAGCAAAAGCTTCTTGAGCCACCCGAGAATCCCGAACAAAAGCTTCCTGAGCAACCCGAGAATCCCGAGCAAAAGCTTCCTGAGCAACCCGAAAATCCTAAGCAAAAGCTTCCTGAGCAACCCGAGAATCCCGAGCAAAAGCTTCCTGAGCAACCCAAAAATCCTAAGCAAAAGCTTCCTGAGCAACCCGAGAATCCCGAGCAAAAGCTTCCTGAGCAACCCAAAAATCCTAAGCAAAAGCTTCCTGAGCAACCCGAAAATCCCGAGCAAAAGCTTCCTGAGCCACCCGAAAATCCTAAGCAAAAGCTTCCTGAGCAACCCGAAAATCCCGAGCAAAAGCTTCCTGAGCCACCCAAAAATCCTAAGCAAAAGCTTCCTGAGCAAGCCGAGAATCCCGAGCAAAAGCTTCCTGAGCAACCCGAAAATCCTAAGCAAAAGCTTCCTGAGCAACCCGAGAATCCCGAGCAAAAGCTTCCTGAGCAACCCAAAAATCCTAAGCAAAAGCTTCCTGAGCAACCCGAGAATCCCGAGCAAAAGCTTCCTGAGCAACCCAAAAATCCTAAGCAAAAGCTTCCTGAGCAACCCGAAAATCCCGAGCAAAAGCTTCCTGAGCCACCCGAGAATCCTAAGCAAAAGCTTCCTTAGCAACCCGAGAACCCCGAGCAAAAGCTTCCTGAGCAACCCGAAAATCCTAAGCAAAAGCTTCCTGAGCAACCCGAGAATTTCGAGCAAAAGCTTCCTGAGCAACCCAAAAATCCTAAGCAAAAGCTTCCTGAGCAACCCGAGAATCCCGAGCAAAAGCTTCCTGAGCAACCCAAAAATCCTAAGCAAAAGCTTCCTGAGCAACCCGAGAATCCCGAGCAAAAGCTTCTTGAGCCACCCGAGAATCCCGAACAAAAGCTTCCTGAGCAACCCGAGAATCCCGAGCAAAAGCTTCCTGAGCAACCCGAAAATCCTAAGCAAAAGCTTCCTGAGCAACCCGAGAATCCCGAGCAAAAGCTTCCTGAGCAACCCAAAAATCCTAAGCAAAAGCTTCCTGAGCAACCCGAGAATCCCGAGCAAAAGCTTCCTGAGCAACCCAAAAATCCTAAGCAAAAGCTTCCTGAGCAACCCGAAAATCCCGAGCAAAAGCTTCCTGAGCCACCCGAGAATCCTAAGCAAAAGCTTCCTTAGCAACCCGAGAACCCCGAGCAAAAGCTTCCTGAGCAACCCGAAAATCCTAAGCAAAAGCTTCCTGAGCAACCCGAGAATTTCGAGCAAAAGCTTCCTGAGCAACCCGAGAATCCCAAGCAAAAGCTTCCTGAGCAACCAGAAAATCCTAAGCAAAAGCTTCCTGAGCAACCCAAGAATCTCGAACAAAAGCTTCCTGAGCACCTTAAATATCCTAAGCAAAAGCTTCCTGAGCAACCCGAGAATCCCCAGCAAAAGCTTCCTGAGCAACCCGAAAATCCTAAGCAAAGGCTTCCTGAGCAACCCGAGAATCCCGAGCAAAAGCTTCCTGAGCAACCCGAAAATCCTAAGCAAAAGCTTCCTGAGCAACCCAAGAATCCCGAACAAAAGCTTCCTGAGCAACTTAAATATCCTAAGCAAAAGCTTCCTGAGCAACCCGAGAATCCCGAGCAAAAGCTTCTTGAGCCACCCGAGAATCCCGAACAAAAGCTTCCTGAGCAACCCGAGAATCCCGAGCAAAAGCTTCTTGAGCCACCCGAGAATCCCGAACAAAAGCTTCCTGAGCAACCCGAGAATCCCGAGCAAAAGCTTCCTGAGCAAACCGAAAATCCTAAGCAAAAGCTTCCTGAGCAACCCGAGAATCCCGAGCAAAAGCTTCCTGAGCAACCCAAAAATCCTAAGCAAAAGCTTCCTGAGCAACCCGAGAATCCCGAGCAAAAGCTTCCTGAGCAACCCAAAAATCCTAAGCAAAAGCTTCCTGAGCAACCCGAAAATCCCGAGCAAAAGCTTCCTGAGCCACCCGAAAATCCTAAGCAAAAGCTTCCTGAGCAACCCGAAAATCCCGAGCAAAAGCTTCCTGAGCCACCCAAAAATCCTAAGCAAAAGCATCCTGAGCAACCCAAGAATCCCGAACAAAAGCTTCCTGAGCAACTTAAATATCCTAAGCAAAAGCTTCCTGAGCAACCCGAAAATGCTAAGCAAAAGCTTCCTGAGCAACCCGAAAATCCCGAGCAAAAGCTTCCTGAGCCACCCAAAAATCCTAAGCAAAAGCATCCTGAGCAACCCAAGAATCCCGAACAAAAGCTTCCTGAGCAACTTAAATATCCTAAGCAAAAGCTTCCTGAGCAACCCGAAAATCCCGAGCAAAAGCTTCCTGAGCCACCCAAAAATCCTAAGCAAAAGCATCCTGAGCAACCCAAGAATCCCGAACAAAAGCTTCCTGAGCAACTTAAATATCCTAAGCAAAAGCTTCCTGAGCAACCCGAGAATCCCGAGCAAAAGCTTCTTGAGCCACCCGAGAATCCCGAGCAAAAGCTTCCTAAGCAAACCGAAAATCCTAAGCAAAAGCTTCCTGAGCAACCCGAGAATCCCGAGCAAAAGCTTCCTGAGCCACCCGAAAATCCTAAGCAAAAGCTTCCTGAGCAACCCGAAAATCGCGAGCAATAGCTTCCTGAGCCACCCGAGAATCCCGAACAAAAGCTTCCTGAGCAACCCGAGAATCCCGAACAAAAGCTTCCTGAGCAACCCGAGAATCCCGAGCAAAAGCTTCCTGAGCAACCCGAGAATCCCGAACAAAAGCTTCCTGAGCAACCAAAAAATCCTAAGCAAAAGCTTCCTGAGCAACCCGAAAATCCCGAGCAAAAGCTTCCTGAGCCACCCGAAAATCCTAAGCAAAAGCTTCCTGAGCAACCCGAAAATCCCGAGCAAAAGCTTCCTGAGCCACCCAAAAATCCTAAGCAAAAGCTTCCCGAGCAAGCCGAGAATCCCGAGCAAAAGCTTCCTGAGCAACCCGAAAATCCTAAGCAAAAGCTTCCTGAGCAACCCGAGAATCCCGAGCAAAAGCTTCCTGAGCAACCCAAAAATCCTAAGCAAAAGCTTCCTGAGCAAGCCGAGAATCCCGAGCAAAAGCTTCCTGAGCAACCCGAAAATCCTAAGCAAAAGCTTCCTGAGCAACCCGAGAATTTCGAGCAAAAGCTTCCTGAGCAACCCGAGAATCCCGAGCAAAAGCTTCCTGAGCAACCAGAAAATCCTAAGCAAAAGCTTCCTGAGCAACCCAAGAATCCCGAACAAAAGCGTCCTGAGCAACTTAAATATCCTAAGCAAAAGCTTCCTGAGCAACCCAAGAATCCCCAGCAAAAGCTTCCTGAGCAACCCGAAAATCCTAAGCAAAAGCTTCCTGAGCAACCCGAAAATCCTAAGCAAAAGCTTCCTGAGCAACCCGAGAATTTCGAGCAAAAGCTTCCTGAGCAACCCGAGAATCCCGAGCAAAAGCTTCCTGAGCCACCCGAAAATCCTAAGCAAAAGCTTCCTGAGCAACCCGAAAATCCCGAGCAAAAGCTTCCTGAGCCACCCAAAAATCCTAAGCAAAAGCTTCCCGAGCAAGCCGAGAATCCCGAGCAAAAGCTTCCTGAGCAACCCGAAAATCCTAAGCAAAAGCTTCCTGAGCAACCCGAGAATCCCGAGCAAAAGCTTCCTGAGCAACCCAAAAATCCTAAGCAAAAGCTTCCTGAGCAAGCCGAGAATCCCGAGCAAAAGCTTCCTGAGCAACCCGAAAATCCTAAGCAAAAGCTTCCTGAGCAACCCGAGAATTTCGAGCAAAAGCTTCCTGAGCAACCCGAGAATCCCGAGCAAAAGCTTCCTGAGCAACCAGAAAATCCTAAGCAAAAGCTTCCTGAGCAACCCAAGAATCCCGAACAAAAGCGTCCTGAGCAACTTAAATATCCTAAGCAAAAGCTTCCTGAGCAACCCGAGAATCCCCAGCAAAAGCTTCCTGAGCAACCCGAAAATCCTAAGCAAAAGCTTCGTGAGCAACCCAAGAATCCCGAACAAAAGCTTCCTGAGCAACTTAAATATCCTAAGCAAAAGCTTCCTGAGCAACCCGAGAATCCCCAGCAAAAGCTTTCTGAGCAACCCGAAAATCCTAAGCAAAAGGTTCCTGAGCAATCCGAGAACCCCGAGCAAAAGCTTCCTGAGGAACCCGAAAATCCTAAGCAAAAGCTTCCTGAGCAACCCGAGAATTTCGAGCAAAAGCTTCCTGAGCAACCCGAGAATCCCGAGCAAAAGCTTCCTGAGCAACCAGAAAATCCTAAGCAAAAGCTTCCTGAGCAACCCAAGAATCCCGAACAAAAGCTTCCTGAGCAACTTAAATATCCTAAGCAAAATCTTCCTGAGCAACCCGAGAATCCCCAGCAAAAGCATCCTGAGCAACCCAAAAATCCTAAGCAAAAGCTTCGTGAGCAACCCAAGAATCCCGAACAAAAGCTTCCTGAGCAACTTAAATATCCTAAGCAAAAGCTTCCTGAGCAACCCGAGAATCCCCAGCAAAAGCTTTCTGAGCAACCCGAAAATCCTAAGCAAAAGCTTCCTGAGCAATCCGAGAACCCCGAGCAAAAGCTTCTTGAGCAACCCGAAAATCCTAAGCAAAAGCTTCCTGAGCAACCCGAGAATTTCGAGCAAAAGCTTCCTGAGCAACCCGAGAATCCCGAGCAAAAGCTTCCTGAGCAACCAGAAAATCCTAAGCAAAAGCTTCCTGAGCAACCCAAGAATCTCGAACAAAAGCTTCCTGAGCACCTTAAATATCCTAAGCAAAAGCTTCCTGAGCAACCCGAGAATCCCCAGCAAAAGCTTCCTGAGCAACCCGAAAATCCTAAGCAAAGGCTTCCTGAGCAACCCGAGAATCCCGAGCAAAAGCTTCCTGAGCAACCCGAAAATCCCGAACAAAAGCTTCCTGAGCAAACCGAAAATCCTAAGCAAAAGCTTCCTGAGCAACCCGAGAATCCCGAGCAAAAGCTTCCTGAGCAACCAGAAAATCCTAAGCAAAAGCTTCCTGAGCAACCCAAGAATCTCGAACAAAAGCTTCCTGAGCACCTTAAATATCCTAAGCAAAAGCTTCCTGAGCAACCCGAGAATCCCGAGCAAAAGCTTCCTGAGCAACCAGAAAATCCTAAGCAAAAGCTTCCTGAGCAACCCAAGAATCCCGAACAAAAGCTTCCTGAGCAACTTAAATATCCTAAGCAAAAGCTTCCTGAGCAACCCGAGAATCCCCAGCAAAAGCTTTCTGAGCAACCCGAAAATCCTAAGCAAAAGGTTCCTGAGCAATCCGAGAACCCCGAGCAAAAGCTTCCTGAGGAACCCGAAAATCCTAAGCAAAAGCTTCCTGAGCAACCCGAGAATTTCGAGCAAAAGCTTCCTGAGCAACCCGAGAATCCCGAGCAAAAGCTTCCTGAGCAACCAGAAAATCCTAAGCAAAAGCTTCCTGAGCAACCCAAGAATCTCGAACAAAAGCTTCCTGAGCACCTTAAATATCCTAAGCAAAAGCTTCCTGAGCAACCCGAGAATCCCCAGCAAAAGCTTCCTGAGCAACCCGAAAATCCTAAGCAAAGGCTTCCTGAGCAACCCGAGAATCCCGAGCAAAAGCTTCCTGAGCAACCCGAAAATCCCGAACAAAAGCTTCCTGAGCAAACCGAAAATCCTAAGCAAAAGCTTCCTGAGCAACCCGAGAATCCCGAGCAAAAGCTTCCTGAGCAACCCGAAAATCCTAAGCAAAAGCTTCCTGAGCAACCCAAGAATCCCGAACAAAAGCTTCCTGAGCAACTTAAATATCCTAAGCAAAAGCTTCCTGAGCAACCCGAGAATCCCGAGCAAAAGCTTCTTGAGCCACCCGAGAATCCCGAACAAAAGCTTCCTGAGCAACCCGAGAATCCCGAGCAAAAGCTTCTTGAGCCACCCGAGAATCCCGAACAAAAGCTTCCTGAGCAACCCGAGAATCCCGAGCAAAAGCTTCCTGAGCAAACCGAAAATCCTAAGCAAAAGCTTCCTGAGCAACCCGAGAATCCCGAGCAAAAGCTTCCTGAGCAACCCAAAAATCCTAAGCAAAAGCTTCCTGAGCAACCCGAGAATCCCGAGCAAAAGCTTCCTGAGCAACCCAAAAATCCTAAGCAAAAGCTTCCTGAGCAACCCGAAAATCCCGAGCAAAAGCTTCCTGAGCCACCCGAAAATCCTAAGCAAAAGCTTCCTGAGCAACCCGAAAATCCCGAGCAAAAGCTTCCTGAGCCACCCAAAAATCCTAAGCAAAAGCATCCTGAGCAACCCAAGAATCCCGAACAAAAGCTTCCTGAGCAACTTAAATATCCTAAGCAAAAGCTTCCTGAGCAACCCGAAAATGCTAAGCAAAAGCTTCCTGAGCAACCCGAAAATCCCGAGCAAAAGCTTCCTGAGCCACCCAAAAATCCTAAGCAAAAGCATCCTGAGCAACCCAAGAATCCCGAACAAAAGCTTCCTGAGCAACTTAAATATCCTAAGCAAAAGCTTCCTGAGCAACCCGAGAATCCCGAGCAAAAGCTTCTTGAGCCACCCGAAAATCCCGAACAAAAGCTTCCTGAGCAACCCGAGAATCCCGAGCAAAAGCTTCTTGAGCCACCCGAGAATCCCGAACAAAAGCTTCCTGAGCAACCCGAGAATCCCGAGCAAAAGCTTCTTGAGCCACCCGAGAATCCCGAACAAAAGCTTCCTGAGCAACCCGAGAATCCCGAGCAAAAGCTTCCTAAGCAAACCGAAAATCCTAAGCAAAAGCTTCCTGAGCAACCCGAGAATCCCGAGCAAAAGCTTCCTGAGCCACCCGAAAATCCTAAGCAAAAGCTTCCTGAGCAACCCGAAAATCGCGAGCAATAGCTTCCTGAGCCACCCGAGAATCCCGAACAAAAGCTTCCTGAGCAACCCGAGAATCCCGAACAAAAGCTTCCTGAGCAACCCGAGAATCCCGAGCAAAAGCTTCCTGAGCAACCCGAGAATCCCGAACAAAAGCTTCCTGAGCAACCAAAAAATCCTAAGCAAAAGCTTCCTGAGCAACCCGAAAATCCCGAGCAAAAGCTTCCTGAGCCACCCGAAAATCCTAAGCAAAAGCTTCCTGAGCAACCCGAAAATCCCGAGCAAAAGCTTCCTGAGCCACCCAAAAATCCTAAGCAAAAGCTTCCCGAGCAAGCCGAGAATCCCGAGCAAAAGCTTCCTGAGCAACCCGAAAATCCTAAGCAAAAGCTTCCTGAGCAACCCGAGAATCCCGAGCAAAAGCTTCCTGAGCAACCCAAAAATCCTAAGCAAAAGCTTCCTGAGCAAGCCGAGAATCCCGAGCAAAAGCTTCCTGAGCAACCCGAAAATCCTAAGCAAAAGCTTCCTGAGCAACCCGAGAATTTCGAGCAAAAGCTTCCTGAGCAACCCGAGAATCCCGAGCAAAAGCTTCCTGAGCAACCAGAAAATCCTAAGCAAAAGCTTCCTGAGCAACCCAAGAATCCCGAACAAAAGCGTCCTGAGCAACTTAAATATCCTAAGCAAAAGCTTCCTGAGCAACCCGAGAATCCCCAGCAAAAGCTTCCTGAGCAACCCGAAAATCCTAAGCAAAAGCTTCGTGAGCAACCCAAGAATCCCGAACAAAAGCTTCCTGAGCAACTTAAATATCCTAAGCAAAAGCTTCCTGAGCAACCCGAGAATCCCCAGCAAAAGCTTTCTGAGCAACCCGAAAATCCTAAGCAAAAGGTTCCTGAGCAATCCGAGAACCCCGAGCAAAAGCTTCCTGAGGAACCCGAAAATCCTAAGCAAAAGCTTCCTGAGCAACCCGAGAATTTCGAGCAAAAGCTTCCTGAGCAACCCGAGAATCCCGAGCAAAAGCTTCCTGAGCAACCAGAAAATCCTAAGCAAAAGCTTCCTGAGCAACCCAAGAATCCCGAACAAAAGCTTCCTGAGCAACTTAAATATCCTAAGCAAAATCTTCCTGAGCAACCCGAGAATCCCCAGCAAAAGCATCCTGAGCAACCCAAAAATCCTAAGCAAAAGCTTCGTGAGCAACCCAAGAATCCCGAACAAAAGCTTCCTGAGCAACTTAAATATCCTAAGCAAAAGCTTCCTGAGCAAATTGAGAATCCCCAGCAAAAGCTTTCTGAGCAACCCGAAAATCCTAAGCAAAAGCTTCCTGAGCAATCCGAGAACCCCGAGCAAAAGCTTCTTGAGCAACCCGAAAATCCTAAGCAAAAGCTTCCTGAGCAACCCGAGAATTTCGAGCAAAAGCTTCCTGAGCAACCCGAGAATCCCGAGCAAAAGCTTCCTGAGCAACCAGAAAATCCTAAGCAAAAGCTTCCTGAGCAACCCAAGAATCTCGAACAAAAGCTTCCTGAGCACCTTAAATATCCTAAGCAAAAGCTTCCTGAGCAACCCGAGAATCCCCAGCAAAAGCTTCCTGAGCAACCCGAAAATCCTAAGCAAAGGCTTCCTGAGCAACCCGAGAATCCCGAGCAAAAGCTTCCTGAGCAACCCGAAAATCCCGAACAAAAGCTTCCTGAGCAAACCGAAAATCCTAAGCAAAAGCTTCCTGAGCAACCCGAGAATCCCGAGCAAAAGCTTCCTGAGCAACCAGAAAATCCTAAGCAAAAGCTTCCTGAGCAACCCAAGAATCTCGAACAAAAGCTTCCTGAGCACCTTAAATATCCTAAGCAAAAGCTTCCTGAGCAACCCGAGAATCCCGAGCAAAAGCTTCCTGAGCAACCAGAAAATCCTAAGCAAAAGCTTCCTGAGCAACCCAAGAATCCCGAACAAAAGCTTCCTGAGCAACTTAAATATCCTAAGCAAAAGCTTCCTGAGCAACCCGAGAATCCCCAGCAAAAGCTTTCTGAGCAACCCGAAAATCCTAAGCAAAAGGTTCCTGAGCAATCCGAGAACCCCGAGCAAAAGCTTCCTGAGGAACCCGAAAATCCTAAGCAAAAGCTTCCTGAGCAACCCGAGAATTTCGAGCAAAAGCTTCCTGAGCAACCCGAGAATCCCGAGCAAAAGCTTCCTGAGCAACCAGAAAATCCTAAGCAAAAGCTTCCTGAGCAACCCAAGAATCTCGAACAAAAGCTTCCTGAGCACCTTAAATATCCTAAGCAAAAGCTTCCTGAGCAACCCGAGAATCCCCAGCAAAAGCTTCCTGAGCAACTTAAATATCCTAAGCAAAAGCTTCCTGAGCAACCCGAGAATCCCGAGCAAAAGCTTCTTGAGCCACCCGAGAATCCCGAACAAAAGCTTCCTGAGCAACCCGAGAATCCCGAGCAAAAGCTTCCTGAGCAACCCGAAAATCCTAAGCAAAAGCTTCCTGAGCAACCCGAGAATCCCGAGCAAAAGCTTCCTGAGCAACCCAAAAATCCTAAGCAAAAGCTTCCTGAGCAACCCGAGAATCCCGAGCAAAAGCTTCCTGAGCAACCCAAAAATCCTAAGCAAAAGCTTCCTGAGCCACCCGAGAATCCTAAGCAAAAGCTTCCTTAGCAACCCGAGAACCCCGAGCAAAAGCTTCCTGAGCAACCCGAAAATCCTAAGCAAAAGCTTCCTGAGCAACCCGAGAATTTCGAGCAAAAGCTTCCTGAGCAACCCGAGAATCCCGAGCAAAAGCTTCCTGAGCAACTTAAATATCCTAAGCAAAAGCTTCCTGAGCAACCCGAGAATCCCGAGCAAAAGCTTCTTGAGCCACCCGAGAATCCCGAACAAAAGCTTCCTGAGCAACCCGAGAATTTCGAGCAAAAGCTTCCTAAGCAAACCGAAAATCCTAAGCAAAAGCTTCCTGAGCAACCCGAGAATCCCGAGCAAAAGCTTCCTGAGCAACCCAAAAATCCTAAGCAAAAGCTTCCTGAGCAACCCGAGAATCCCGAGCAAAAGCTTTCTGAGCAACCCGAAAATCCTAAGCAAAAGCTTCCTGAGCAACCCGAGAATCCCGAGCAAAAGCTTCCTGAGCAACCCGAAAATCCTAAGCAAAAGCTTTCTGAGCAACCCGAGAATTTCGAGCAAAAGCTTCCTGAGCAACCCAAGAATCCCGAGCAAAAGCTTCCTGAGCAACCCAAAAATCCTAAGCAAAAGCTTCCTGAGCAACCCAAAAATCCTAAGCAAAAGCTTCCTGAGCAACCCGAAAATCCCGAGCAAAAGCTTCCTGAGCCACCCGAAAATCCTAAGCAAAAGCTTCCTGAACAACCCGAGAATCCCGAGCAAAAGCTTCCTGAGCAAACCGAAAATCCTAAGCAAAAGCTTCCTGAGCAACCCGAGAATCCCGAGCAAAAGCTTCCTGAGCAATTCGAGAATCCCGAGCAAAAGCTTCCTGAGCAACTTGAATATCCTAAGCAAAAGCTTCTTTAGCAACCCGAGAATCCCGAACAAAAGCTTCCTGAGCAACTTAAATATCCTAAGCAAAAGCTTCCTGAGCAACTTGAATATCCTAAGCAAAAGCTTCCTGAGCTACCCAAGAATCACGATCAAAAGCTTCCTGAGCAACCCGAGAATCCCGAGCAAAAGCTTCCTGAGCAACCCGAAAATCCCGAGCAAAAGCTTCCTGAGCCACCCGAAAATCCTAAGCAAAAGCTTCCTGAGCAACCCGAGAATCCCGAGCAAAAGCTTCCTGAGCAAACCGAAAATCCTAAGCAAAAGCTTCCTGAGCAACCCGAGAATCCCGAGCAAAAGCTTCCTGAGCAATTCGAGAATCCCGAGCAAAAGCTTCCTGAGCAACTTGAATATCCTAAGCAAAAGCTTCTTTAGCAACCCGAGAATCCCGAACAAAAGCTTCCTGAGCAACTTAAATATCCTAAGCAAAAGCTTCCTGAGCAACCCGAGAATCCCGAGCAAAAGCTTCCTGAGCAAACCGAAAATCCTAAGCAAAAGCTTCCTGAGCAACCCGAGAATCCCGAGCAAAAGCTTCCTGAGCAACCCGAGAATCCCGAGCAAAAGCTTCCTGAGCAACTTAAATATCCTAAGCAAAAGCTTCCTGAGCAACCCGAGAATCCCGAGCAAAAGCTTCCTGAGCAACCCAAAAATCCTAAGCAAAAGCTTCCTGAGCCACCCGAGAATCCTAAGCAAAAGCTTCCTTAGCAACCCGAGAACCCCGAGCAAAAGCTTCCTGAGCAACCCGAAAATCCTAAGCAAAAGCTTCCTGAGCAACCCGAGAATTTCGAGCAAAAGCTTCCTGAGCAACCCGAGAATCCCGAGCAAAAGCTTCCTGAGCAACTTAAATATCCTAAGCAAAAGCTTCCTGAGCAACCCGAGAATCCCGAGCAAAAGCTTCTTGAGCCACCCGAGAATCCCGAACAAAAGCTTCCTGAGCAACCCGAGAATTTCGAGCAAAAGCTTCCTAAGCAAACCGAAAATCCTAAGCAAAAGCTTCCTGAGCAACCCGAGAATCCCGAGCAAAAGCTTCCTGAGCAACCCAAAAATCCTAAGCAAAAGCTTCCTGAGCAACCCGAGAATCCCGAGCAAAAGCTTTCTGAGCAACCCGAAAATCCTAAGCAAAAGCTTCCTGAGCAACCCGAGAATCCCGAGCAAAAGCTTCCTGAGCAACCCGAAAATCCTAAGCAAAAGCTTTCTGAGCAACCCGAGAATTTCGAGCAAAAGCTTCCTGAGCAACCCAAGAATCCCGAGCAAAAGCTTCCTGAGCAACCCAAAAATCCTAAGCAAAAGCTTCCTGAGCAACCCAAAAATCCTAAGCAAAAGCTTCCTGAGCAACCCGAAAATCCCGAGCAAAAGCTTCCTGAGCCACCCGAAAATCCTAAGCAAAAGCTTCCTGAACAACCCGAGAATCCCGAGCAAAAGCTTCCTGAGCAAACCGAAAATCCTAAGCAAAAGCTTCCTGAGCAACCCGAGAATCCCGAGCAAAAGCTTCCTGAGCAACTTGAATATCCTAAGCAAAAGCTTCTTTAGCAACCCGAGAATCCCGAACAAAAGCTTCCTGAGCAACTTAAATATCCTAAGCAAAAGCTTCCTGAGCAACCCGAGAATCCCGAGCAAAAGCTTCCTGAGCAAACCGAAAATCCTAAGCAAAAGCTTCCTGAGCAACCCGAGAATCCCGAGCAAAAGCTTCCTGAGCAATTCGAGAATCCCGAGCAAAAGCTTCCTGAGCAACTTGAATATCCTAAGCAAAAGCTTCTTTAGCAACCCGAGAATCCCGAACAAAAGCTTCCTGAGCAACTTAAATATCCTAAGCAAAAGCTTCCTGAGCAACCCGAGAATCCCGAGCAAAAGCTTCCTGAGCAAACCGAAAATCCTAAGCAAAAGCTTCCTGAGCAACTCGAGAATCCCGAGCAAAAGCTTCCTGAGCAATTCGAGAATCCCGAGCAAAAGCTTCCTGAGCAACTTGAATATCCTAAGCAAAAGCTTCTTTAGCAACCCGAGAATCCCGAACAAAAGCTTCCTGAGCAACTTAAATATCCTAAGCAAAAGCTTCCTGAGCAACTTGAATATCCTAAGCAAAAGCTTCCTGAGCTACCCAAGAATCACGATCAAAAGCTTCCTGAGCAACTCGAGAATTTCGAGCAAAAGCTTCTTGAGCAACTTGAATATCCTAAGCAAAAGCTTCCTGAGCAACTTAAATATCCTAAGCAAAAGCTTCCTGAGCAACCCGAGAATCCCGAGCAAAAGCTTCCTGAGCAAACCGAAAATCCTAAGCAAAAGCTTCCTGAGCAACTCGAGAATCCCGAGCAAAAGCTTCCTGAGCAATTCGAGAATCCCGAGCAAAAGCTTCCTGAGCAACTTGAATATCCTAAGCAAAAGCTTCTTTAGCAACCCGAGAATCCCGAACAAAAGCTTCCTGAGCAACTTAAATATCCTAAGCAAAAGCTTCCTGAGCAACCCGAGAATCCCGAGCACAAGCTTCCTGAGCAACCCAAGAATCCCGAGCAAAAGCTTCCTGAGCAATTCGAGAATCCCGAGCAAAAGGTTCGTGATCAACCCGAGAATATCGAGCAAAAGTTTCCTGAGCAACCCGAAAATCTTAAGCAAAAGCTTCCTGAGCAACCCGAGAATCCCGAACAAAAGCTTAGTATCAGATAGTAATACGGGTTATGTTTTGGAAGTCGATTTAGCATTTCCAGTAGACTTAGCTATTCATAACAAATTCAATGATCTCCCTTTAGCTCCGGAAAATAGAATTCCTCCGGGCGGAAAAGTAGAAAAACTACTTTGTCATTTCCATGATAAGAAAAATAATATAATTTATTACGAAACATTAAAACTTTACAGAAGTTTAGGTATTAGAATAACAAAGATTCACAGAGGTATAAAATAGTTTTGCAAAATTTCATCGACATATTATCATCTTCTCCGCACATACATAAATAAATAAATCAGATAAATGGCGCTCCTACCTTTTACAGCTTCTCCTGAAATTTTTCTTTTTTTATGTCGAGATTTGTTATTAACTTTGAAAAATGATGGAAAAATATTAAAAAACTTTCGAGTTGTTCGCGTTCATTGTTTGACTGAAATAAAATACGAAAATGACTCTCTAAAAATTGAAAGATCAAGACTGATTCCATCATGAGTAATTTAAAATAGTTTTGCAAAATCTCATCGACATATTATCATCTTCTCCGCACATAAATAAATAAATAAATCAGATAAATGGCGCTCCTACCTTTTATGGCTTCTCCTGAAATTTTTCTTTTTTTATGTCGAGATTTGTTATTAACTTTGGAAAATGATGGAAAAATATTAAAAACTTTCGAGTTGTTCACGATCATTGTTTGACTGAAATTAAATACGAAAATCACTCTCTAAGAATTGAAAGAGCAAGACTGAATCCATCATGTGTAATTTAAAAGAGTTTTGCAAAATCTCTTCGACATATTATCATCTTCTCCGCACATACATAAATAAATAAATAAATCAGATCAATGGCGCTCCTACCTTTTATGGCTTCTCCTGAAATTTTTCTTTTTTTATGTCGAGATTTGTAATTAACTTTGAAAAATGATGGAAAAATATTGAAAAACTTTCGAGTTGTTTCCGTTCATTGTTTGACTGAAATAAAATATGAAAATGACTCTCTAAAAATTGAAAGAGCAAGACTGATTCCATCATATGTAATTTAAAATAGTTTTGCAAAATCTCATCGACATATTATCATCTTCTCCGCAAATACATAAATAAATAAATCAGATAAATGGCGCTCCTACCTTTTATGGCTTCTCTTGAAATTTTTCTTTTTTTATGTCGAGATTTGTTATTAACTTTGAAAAATGATGGAAAAATATTGAAAAACTTTCGAGTTGTTTGCGTTCATTGTTTGACTGAAATAAAATACGAAAATGAGTCTCTAAAAATTGAAAGAGCAAGACTGATTCCATCATGTGTAATTTAAAATAATGTTGCAAAATCTCATCGACATATTATCATCTTATCCGCAAATACATAAATAAATAAATAAATAAATAAATAAATCAGATAAATGGCGCTCCTACCTTTTATGGCTTCTCCTGAATTTTTTTTTTATGTCGAGATTTGTTATTAACTTTGGAAAATGATGGAAAAATATTAAAAACTTTCGAGTTGTTCACGTTCATTGTTTGACTGAAATAAAATACGAAAATTACTCTCTAAGAATTGAAAGAGCAAGACTGAATCCATCATGTGTAATTTAAAAGAGTTTTGCAAAATCTCATCGACATATTATCATCTTCTCCGCACATACATAAATAAATCAGATCAATGGCGCTCCTACCTTTTATGGCTTCTCCTGAAATTATTCTTTTTTTATGTCGAGATTTGTTATTAACTTTGGAAAATGATGGAATAATATTGAAAAACTTTCGAGTTGTTCGCGTTCATTGTTTGACTGAAAAAAATTACGAAAATGACTCTAAAAATTGAAAGAGCAAGACTGATTCCATTATGTGTAATTTAAAATAGTTTTGCAAAATCTCATCGACATATTATCATCTTATCCGCAAATCCATAAATAAATAAATAAATAAATCAGATAAATGGCGCTCCTACCTTTTATGGCTTCTCCTGAAATTTTTCTTTTTTATGTCGAGATTTGTTCTTAACTTTGAAAAATGATGGAATAATATTGAAAAACTTTCGAGTTGTTCGCGTTCATTGTTTGACTGAAAAAAATTACGAAAATGACTCTAAAAATTGAAAGAGCAAGACTGATTCCATTATGTGTAATTTAAAATAGTTTTGCAAAATCTCATCGACATATTATCATCTTATCCGCAAATCCATAAATAAATAAATAAATAAATCAGATAAATGGCGCTCCTACCTTTTATGGCTTCTCCTGAAATTTTTCTTTTTTATGTCGAGATTTGTTCTTAACTTTGAAAAATGATGGAATAATATTGACAAACTTTCGAGTTGTTCGCGTTCATTGTTTGACTGAAAAAAATTACGAAAATGACTCTAAAAATTGAAAGAGCAAGACTGATTCCATTATGTGTAATTTAAAATAGTTTTGCAAAATCTCATCGACATATTATCATCTTATCCGCAAATCCATAAATAAATAAATAAATAAATCAGATAAATGGCGCTCCTACCTTTTATGGCTTCTCCTGAAATTTTTCTTTTTTATGTCGAGATTTGTTCTTAACTTTGAAAAATGATGGAATAATATTGAAAAACTTTCGAGTTGTTCGCGTTCATTGTTTGACTGAAAAAAATTACGAAAATGACTCTAAAAATTGAAAGAGCAAGACTGATTCCATTATGTGTAATTTAAAATAATTTTGCAAAATCTCATCGACATATTATCATCTTCTCCGCACATACATAAATAAATAAATAAATAAATCAGATAAATGGCGCTCCTACCTTTTATGCTTCTCCTGAAAATTTTCTTTTTTTATGTCGAGATTTGTTATTAACTTTGAAAAATGATGGAAAATTATTGAAAAACTTTCGGTTTGTTCGCATTCATTTGATTGAAATAAAATACGAAAGTGACTTTCTAAGAAATGAGAGAGCAAGACTGATTCCATTATGTGTAATTTAAAATAATTTTGCAAAATCTCATCCACATATTATCATCTTCTCCGCACATACATAAATAAATAAATAAATCAGATAAATGGCGCTCCTACCTTTTATGGCTTCTCCTAAAAATTTTCTTTTTTTATGTCGAGATTTGTTATTAACTTTGAAAAATGATGGAAAATTATTGAAAAACTTTCGGTTTGTTCGCGTTCATTGTTTGATTGAAATAAAATACGAAAGTGACTTTCTAAGAAATGAGAGAGCAAGACTGATTCCATTATGTGTAATTTAAAATAATTTTGCAAAATCTCATCGACATATTATCATCTTCTTCGCACATACATTAATAAATCAAATAAATGGCGCTCCTACCTTTTATGGCTTCTCCTAAAAATTTTCTTTTTTTATGTCGAGATTTGTTATTAACTTTGAAAAATGATGGAAAATTATTAAAAAACTTTCGGTTTGTTCGCGTTCATTTGATTGAAATAAAATACGAAAGTGACTTTCTAAGAAATGAGAGTGCAAGACTGATTCCATTATGTGTAATTTAAAATAATTTTGCAAAATCTCATCGACATATTATCATCTTCTCCGCACATACATAAATAAATAAATAAATCAGATAAATGGCGCTCCTACCTTTTATGGCTTTTCCTGAAAATTTTCTTTTTTATGTCGAGATTTGTTATTAACTTTGAAAAATGATGGAAAATTATTGAAAAACTTTCGGTTTGTTCGCGTTCATTGTTTGATTGAAATAAAATATGAAAAGGTCTCTTTAAGCAATGAGAGAGCAAGACTGATTCCATCATGTGTAATTTAAAATAATTTTGCAAAATCTCATCGACATATTATCATCTTCTTCGCACATACATAAATAAATCAAATAAATGGCGCTCCTACCTTTTATGGCTTCTCCTGAAAATTTTCTTTTTTTATGTCGAGATTTGTTATTAACTTTGAAAAATGATGGAAAATTATTGAAAAACTTTCGGTTTGTTCGCGTTCATTTGATTGAAATAAAATACGAAAGTGACTTTCTAAGAAATGAGAGAGCAAGACTGATTTCATTATGTGTAATTTAAAATAATTTTGCAAAATCTCATCGACATATTATCATCTTCTTCGCACATACATAAATAAATCAAATAAATGGCGCTCCTACCTTTTATGGCTTCTCCTGAAAATTTTCTTTTTTTATGTCGAGATTTGTTATTAACTTTGAAAAATGATGGAAAATTATTGAAAAACTTTCGGTTTGTTCGCGTTCATTGTTTGATTGAAATAAAATATGAAAATGACTCTATAAGAAATGAGAGAGCAAGACTGATTCCATTATGTGTAATTTAAAATAATTTTGCAAAATCTCATCGACATATTATCATCTTCTCCGCACATACATAAATAAATAAATATATGAATCAAATAAATGGCGCTCCTACCTTTTATGGCTTCTCAGAAAAATTTCCTTTTTTTATGTCGAGATTTGTTATTAACTTTGAAAAATGATGGAAAATTATTGAAAAACTTTCGGTTTGTTCGCGTTCATTGTTTGATTGAAATAAAATACGAAAATGACTCTCTAAAAAATGAGTGTTTTTGATGTTTTTTTTTGTGTTTTTTTTTGTGTTTTTGTGTTTTTGTGTTTTTGTGTTTTTGTGTTTTTGTGTTTTTGTGTTTTTGTGTTTTTGTGTTTTTGTGTTTTTGTGTTTTTGTGTTTTTGTGTTTTTGTGTTTTTGTGTTTATTGTTTATTGTTATTGTTATTGTTATTGTTATTGTTTATTGTTATTAATTCTTGTTATTGTTGTTATTATTGTTATTGTTATTATTATTTAGCCCCCCGAGGGGCTCCCAGACGTTTCGTCCACGGCTGCGGTGGTCATCGTCAGTGGCCACGTGGTCCAGATCGAAGTGCACTCGAGCCGGTCTCACTTCCAACTGATTTTGGATTTTTTTTTTTTTTTTTTTTTTTTTTTTTTTTTTTTTTTTTTTTTTTGGATTTTGGATCTGATGTGCGCCGCTATTTATAGTGGCGTTTGGTGCCGGTTGACGTCATTTCCGGTTTTGTCATTTCCGATGTCACGATGCCATTTTTATTATTTTAATATTTAAAATATCCATAAAATTCGCTTTTAAACGAAATACAATGCAAACAATATTGTAGAGAATTAATAATAGTTTTCAATAATATTAAAAAAAAATTAAAATATAAATAATTAAGTAGGTTATGGATTCATTTGTTATTTACGGCTAGTCTAATTCGCTATTTAAGCAAATGATATTTTAGATAATTAATACTAGTTTCCAATAATTAATAAAAAAAATTAATATTCAGGGTGATTCACGTAGACCGTTCATTAGAACATTTTCAATTTCCCGTAAAGCTAGACAGTTGAAATTTGGTTGCATGATTATCATCGATTATTCTGAATCGAAGTAAAATACTATCAAGATGACGGCACTTCCGGTTATACCGGAAATTGACGTCAACTTTGTTATATTAAATGGCAACAACTTATTTTTATGCACTCGTTAGTTTTGGCAATCAATTCTAAATAAGATGTGCCCAAGTTGTCTTATCTTATATAACACAGTTTTAAAAATATTCTTAATTTAATGATGAAATTTGGAAATGCAAAAATACTTCTAAAAATTAATATTAATCATTCATCAATAATTGTTTTTACTATCGATTCGTATAACTTTAAAGAATAATTCGAAAGTACTTCTAATACATTTTATTGTCTCGGGTGGGCGTTGGGATTTCCGGAAAATTACTATAACAAAATGCCAAAAACTCAATCTACTATCTACTACAATCTAATAACGGAATTCAATGTAAAAGTAAAAAATAACTCGACCTTGATAAAGATTTGTTATGCCAATTCTCGATAGTTTTTCCGACATTCCATTGGATTTTAGAAAATAGTTCTAAGAACGAAGATAAAGGCGAGACCTTCCTAACTGAACATACAAAACTCCTGCTTAAGTTGAATATTTAAATTAAAATTCCCGCTATATCCAGAAGGTTTGTGAAGGTAGATGGCGCATCTAGGGGACCGTAGAAATACAAGGGAATTAGCGTTCTATACTTTTCTCTTTTCTATGGTGCCTATCATAGACAAGAGAGAGAATAGATGGTCCACTCTCCCTATTCTTTCTATAGATTATTTATAGTGTCATCTGTTGGGATCTCTTAAAAGTTTCGTTCAAACTCCCGTATGAGTACAGAAACCTGTACAGTAATTTAAAACAATCTACATTTAAAACTGCTTTATTTATAAATTCACCAAAATAGAATTACATTTCCTCAACATACAAAAACGGAAGCTCAAGATGCCCCGTTATAACATTATTGCACGTTATTTCATTGCATACATTAATACTGTTATAATAAAATTATAATTATAATACAAAATAACAAAATAAAATATATACACAACCTACTATGCCTTCGAACGAGCACAATACCGTTTCACTTTTTAAATGAAATAATTGTTCGAAATAAATTAAACACTAAACCACAGCACTAAACTAAAAAACACTATTTATTAATTATAAAACTATATTATTAAAATATAAACAAATCAAACACCCGAACAAAAGAAAAATCAAATTAGACGCTGCCAGTTCACAACGCTAACTCGAATGGTAAGAGATAAAACGAAGTCGTAACAAAACCAGGTAAAAATTAAGGTTGACCAACTGTGTGAACTAGCAGCTCTTGGTGTCATCTGTTGGGATCTCCTGTAAGCTTACTTTATTTAGAAAGATAGCATAGAGTGCGCACCCCATGTCTGTGTCCGGTGGTTTGTCCCTCATGGGTCGTCCAATCATTGCTGCCAACGTGTAACCGATAGTGTCATTTGTCAAATGTTTACAATCATTCCACAATCTAGTGAAAAGTTGACAGAAGAAAATGTAAATTGTTATTTGAAACAGTGACTAGTAAAAAGTTAATTTGATTTAAAATAGCGCATTGTTTAATTGTGCCCACATTTAAATTAATACAATCATTTACTGGTATCGGCATCGGCTTGGTGGGTAGTCAATTGCAAGGGTAAGTGACACATAAACAAAATGATAAAACTAGTTATTTTGCATTATTCCCTCATATTAACGGCAAAATGAATTAATTAAAATTTGTTCCTAGGTTAGGCCGAATAAACAATTCATTAGCAGGGTTAAAGGTTATTTAATCCATTGTTAAAAATCCTTGAAATTCCTACCTGACGAGTTTGTTCCGCAAGAATTATTTTATAGTGTAAAATGGCCCTAAAGGTAATTATTCTCGTCATATTCACAAGAGTTATTATGGCATTTTAGGTGGAAGTTGTTCGTACTTCGGGAAAACCACTGGGAACCATTACGGTTTCAAGCTCCGCAACAGTGCAGGACATCAAACAAGAAATCAATAAAAATTTCAAGTTTCAAGTTGAGAGACAATCTATAAGAAGCGCCGCAAAAGGAAGGGATGAAAGCAACAGCTCTGAATTTGGCAATCTTAAATTAGAAACACCCAACAGAATTTATGTGAAAGATCTGGGACCTCAAATAGGTTGGGACACTGTATTTTTTCTGGAATATGCCGGTCCGATATTTTTATACGGCGCCCTGTTCCTTTACCCTCAGTGTTTCTACAGCAAAACGGCAATATTTAACGGAAAGGGTGAAATTGCCAACACCTTGTTTCCATTCTACATATTTCCAATTCAGCAGATTAATAATATCTGCGGCGGCAGCTTAATTAGGACGCAAAGTACTGCATAGTATGTTGCAAAATCACTAAATATTACCAATTAACTGTTTTGACAATTTTTAGTTACGCAGGAATTTTGTGGACTTTTCATTATGGAAAAAGGATTTTTGAAACAGCATTCGTGCACCGTTTTTCGCATGGGACAATGCCTATTTTCAATTTGTTTAAAAATTGTGGATATTACTGGGGGTTCGCCGTTTACGTTGCTTATCATATTAACCATCCTTTACACACGAGCCCCCCGGCTTGGCTGTTCTATCTGGGAACTTTTATATTTATTGTAAACAATGCTGTCTGGTGTGATTTTTGCATAATAATTTTTTTGTAGTTTTCCGAAATCGGGAATTTGAGTGTACATCTGTTATTGAGGAATCTGCGACCTGAAGGAACCACAGTTCGAAAGATTCCGTTGCCCAATTCGAATCCGTTTACACAACTGTTTAATTTCGTGTCTTGTCCTAATTATACTTACGAGTTTGGAGCTTGGGTAGGATTTACTCTGCTGACTGGATGCTTGCCTGGTAATGATAATTGATAATATGTTGTTGAAAATCACATAAATGGTAAATATTTTAGTATTTATCTTTGCGTTGGCTGGACTTTACCAAATGACGATTTGGGCGATTGGCAAACACAAGAAGTATCGTTCGGAGTTTCCAAACTATCCTAAAAATCGTAAAGCCATCATTCCATTCCTTATTTAAGTAGTTGTGTTGTCGTTGGGGTATTTTTTAAATTGGGTTTTTGAATATTAAATGGTTCTTGATTTGAATTGACTTATTTATTTTAAATAAAATTGCTGCAGTTGTGTGCATAACAAAAATTGTGGTAAATTATAAAAAGCAAGAAACAAACTCGCATAAGCTGCTTGTTGTAAAAATACAATATATCACTAATTAAGACATAATATTTACAAATCAGGCAAGAAAGGAGATCTGTTTTTAAAGCTTTATGGCGACTACAAATCAATCAAATTCTCCACAGTAACATTATTAGTTTTTGTAATTGTGGTTTCTGTGTAGCTATTTTCAAAAAACACCGAACTTTCCAAATGACTGCAGAACGTCGACTTCTTTTCTTTGTTCTTGGTAACTTTCTTGATTTCTGTTTTAACCTGAGTTCCGTTGCATGTTTTGCTCCTCATGTAGTCTAAAACCGGATCCTGTCCAGTCTTCATGCTGATTTTAGTTTTAAGAATCACATATTGGCATTTCCAGTACTCGTAAGAATGCATTTTTAAGGCAGACACCCATTTGTTGACGTCAGCGTCACACCGACATGAAAAAATGTGTTTTGCTTCGTTGTCTTTAAATTTTTCATTCACCTTAAATGTTAGAGAAAATGCAAACGGGATTCCTTTGTGGGGTCTCTCGTAGGCCACCTGAGCGTTTTCTAATACTAAAACCCCGAGAGGATGTGCCTGCTGCTGCTGCTGATCTTGGTCGTTGGGGTTCACACGATAGTAGAATAGTAAGTTGGCTACTAATTTAAAATGTCTTTCTTTGAACGAAGGCTGTTGATACCAATCAGACCACTCCTTTCCTTGCGGTTTCATGTGGTGCAAGATGCCTTCAATCTCTGCTTTACTCTCACCCACGGCTATTAATTCTTTGTCGTTGAACCGCATTTTGCAACTAAGATTCGGTATAATTCTTCTTCTATTGTAAATGGACCAATTATCACAGTACTTCACCTAACATTATGCACAAAATTGTTTGTTTTATCTCGAGTTTTTTAATATCAATTCTAACCAATAATTGTCATTACTGTCTTAAATTTGACGTTTCATGATTTGACGTCTAGTATTTTAGTTTAAATGCAAGGTACATTTAAGCTACGACCAAAAAATTAATTTGTATTTTACAAGAGATAATTAATTTATTAAACAAATAACTAGTAATTAATAGCGATTTTTATTCGCTCTGTTTTAATCTATTTATATTTCTAAAGACAATTTAAAAAACAGTTGTATTCAAGTTGGATTTGAGTACACATCTGCATTATTCGTTGCATACATTTTGCTTAGTTTACGACACTCAAATACCTCCTGGCTCTCATGCGATCCTAATACCGAGTCGGATTTTAGCGATGCCGCCTCCAAAAGTCCGGTAAATCTTAAATATAGGCATCTCTGCGCACTTATGTGTTCTTAATACAAAGTCGCATTTTAGCAAATATTCTTGTAGTTTGCTTGGGTCGACGCCAGCATTATTTAGACAACAAAAAAAAAACACGTTTGAAAAAAAAGGCATTGCATTTTAAATAATAATTTTTGTGATGTAGTGGGGAGTCAGTAATAATTAAAAACACAAATGGTATACATAGAGAAACATATCTTATACATATATTTAAATTTAGATAATTACAGAAATAAAACAAATTTGAAGGAGTTATAAATAATCTCGACAGTATAAATGTAATTCGTACATAACTGAGCATACAAACAATATAATCACAGAATTTTAGAGCTATATTAGTACACATAGGACTGAAATATACAACTTTTTACACTTCCTCACAATAAAATGTTTTATAAGAATATCACTGTGATGTAATAAATAATTCAACAATACATACATCTCTAAGAAACCTTCATGTTATATACAAATATGGGTAATGAAAAAAATACATATAAATAAAACTGCGGCACAATATGAAAACAACATATCACCGAAAATTACAATCAAAATTACAATTGGCCTAGATGAACTCCTAATACAATTCTTTGGACAAATTAACTATGTACCTTTGGGCACGCATTTTCACTTCAACCGTTAAAATTCCACTTTCCAGTGAGATCACAAATTAGGAAACAAGCTCGGGAAAAATTGACATTTTTCTTATTAATCGATTTTCACGTACTGAAGTTGTATCAACCGCGACACGAAATTGGAATTTTAACAACGCGTTTAGTTCTTTTTTTCTGATGGTACAACAAATACACATCTATATAAAACAAACTGACCCTTTTCATTTCACACTGTAATAATTGAGCACTTCAGTAAAACAATTTCACTGTTTAAACAATGTCATTTGGATTGGCACCTGTCAGAGGCTGTTGTGCCTGAAAAAAAAAACATCCATTGAAGGCGATAAATATAAATGTGTCAATTAGGACCTAGTTTTAGGAGGTACTTACCAAAAATCGATTCATTTCATGACGCGTGAAACAAACAAAAATAATAGTAACGAGAGCGATGATAATGGAACATTAAGAAATACACAATTCCTGCGAAAAGCGAACAGCAAGTGATTGTTTTAATAAGCACTTGCTATTGCTTGAAAATTACAACTAACGGACTGTTCCTATATTATATACAACAATACAACAAGTTAAAGCACACGTACATCATGTTTTGACTACAAATGTTATAGAAGGTGTAGTAATGTGTAGTAATTTAACATAGCTTAGAGAAAGCTATTACCTTGGCACAGCGTTTTTATCATAAAGTTGATTACAAAAATATTAGTTAGCAATCCAATTAGAAGCTAATACTGATGGACAAGAATATATTACCTATGAGTAAAAAGTTACGTTATGAAAAATTTTCAAGTCTTGCATGTTTTAATTCCCGCTTATTTTAACCTAATCAGTAATTCACTTAGATTTGAGCATGCTTTTGTACGAAACGTGTTACAATCAATCGAAAACCATTTCAAACGGAAACGAAACGAAAAATTGCAATTTTATGAATTTTGAAGTGTTGAACGATCATCAAATGGACTGATTATCTTGACGTTATGTTGTAATCCAAAGTAAGAGCTCTTACCTCTTCACCCACTGTACTCAAGTAGGGCCTCGATGGCGGATATTGATTTTTCTCCAATGAAAACTGATCTTCGGTCGTTTTTCGGTACACAGGGTTATCGAAATTCATCGATGTCATATTGCGTTTTACGTATTTCTTGTACAAAAGGTACAACACCTGCAACAGTGACACAAACAATATTATTTACGCGCGCAAGCCAGACGCGTGTCCTTACCAAAGAGATCACGAGAATGGACGCACAAAGTATGGCAATCGCTATTATCGCTATTTTCCCACTGTCTGTAGTCTCAGGAATTGCATTCGTGGGATGCGACTTGTTAGTAGTGCCTACAAACAAACACGTTATTGAAAACGGGCAAAATGCGACCGACGATTGAAACGAAAAATGCCACAAACCAAAAAAAGGACAAAAGAAAAGCAAACAAAGAAACTCAAGACCATCACCAAGTCAAGAAGAAATCCAAACCTTACTTGTGTACTCACTTTCCGTTATTAAATCGGACATTGGAGTGAAATCTGTATAACTTATCGAATTTAGGGTCGTCGTTAATGATTCTGTTAAATAAATAAAAAGAAAAATAAAAAAAATTTAACATAAAAGTGAGAGGAATCGGTGGCGAGGACGACTTACCGTCTTGCGCGCAAGTCATAGAGCCGGGGAGCATCCTTAAATTCTCAGGACACGCGCAAGAAATTCGCGGCGAATCTTTGTTTATTATAGGAGCGGGCAGGCAGAGATGTGAACAGTGCCCATTTACGGCTTGACACAAGTTCACCCCATCAGGCTGTCGATATGGATGGTAGACGTGAATCACCATAGGATTTTGGATCTACGAGAATATTTTCGTTCCGCGTCCGCGTTCTCTAACAACACTTACCATTTCGGTCGCCGTGACAGCTTTCACATCATTCCCCGTAAATTTATTCGCCTTAAAAACGGCCGCTTTGTCCCAATCGGTCCAATACACCCAATCCTCGAACGTGGTGATGGAAAACGGATGCCTCAAAGTGTCGGGTGAAAATAATATAAGCTTTCTGTTTCTGCCGTTGTAATCGCAGGAAGAAATCGAATTCAACTTGGCGTCGACCCAATACACGCGCTTCTTCACCAAGTCGAGGGTCAGACCGTTGGGCCACTTCACATCGAACGTCACGATCGCCTGGCGATGGGATCCATCCATTCCCGCCCTTTCAATCTTCGGCTCACTACCCCAATCCGTCCAAAACATCCAACCTTCAAGAGGGTTGAGCGCCAGCGCTCTTGGTTCCTCCAGCTGGTCTCTGATTAGAACTTTCCGCATTTTCCCGTCGAAGTTCGCGAGTTCAATCGTATTTTTTCCGGTATCAGTCCAGTAAATGTGGTTGTAAATCCAGTCTACCGCAAGACCATCCGACGTTGTTATGTCGTTGTTTATTACAACCGACCGCTCGTTTCCTTCGTCTATCGGCGCTTTGTAGATTTTCTTATCGGTAACGTCGCTCCAAAAGATCATACCGGTCCGGAAGACGAAATCCAAAGCAGTCGCGGAATTCGTTTCGTTCACTATACTAGTCATTTCGTGGTGATCCAAGGAGATCTTTCTAATATCGCGCCGTCGAGCAAAGAGAAGCGATGCATGACCCTCCGTCGCTTTGCATTTGGTCAAATCGCGCGGATCCCGCATATATCCAGGCAGGCAATCACACTTAAATCCCCCTTTATCGTTGATGCAAATTTGCGAGCAGCTCCCCGGGATTTCGCACTCGTTTATGTCTAAGACAAACGCGATTTCAACGACTTCATGTGCGACGATTCGCGGCTAGACTTACCTTTACAAGTCCTGTTGTCTACGAGCTTGTATCCATGGTTACAGTCGCAATAAAATGACGAAGGAGTGTCGATGCAACGCTGGGTGCAACCTCCGTTATTTTCACTACATTCATTAATCCCGCATCGACCCACGGGCTCGTCTTCGCCGTCAGGACAATGCTGCCGCTTATCACAGACTTGGTGCAGCGGTATGCAATTACCTCCGCCGCAGTCGAACTCCGTCTTCAAGTCGCATTTCGGTATAGGGGCACCTGTCGATAGAAAAATCCAATCAACCGCGACTTCCCAAACGGAAGCAAGAGCTCCGGTGCTTCCGCCAGATTTCCGCAACCGGATTACGGCATACACCCACACCCACCACAGCATGCTTTAAAATAATCATTATTAAGAGCGGCGTCCCACAAACTCTACTGATTTCTGACCGATAGATGGCACCTGCAATATCTTTAAATTTAATTTTTATTTCAGTACGTATTTATAAACAATTACCGAACTGATTTAAACAAACATGACGTTTTTGCTTACCATTTTAACAAATCACAGCTGCAACATCGTTGTAACAAAAAATAAATAAAGAACGGCAATATTTTGCATGATAAAATAATGCTTTTTTTACATAAAGAATTTTTATTTTAATTACGTATTCTCAGGTCTCGCAAAAGCTACTTTGTTTAAATATTTTAAATAAAGAAAATTTCTTGATTTTAAAAGTCGCAAGTTTGATAAACGACTACCTACTGTCCTGTACCTTTTGAGATGTTTGAATTTTTAATTTTTGGGACGCAGATTAAAAAACTTTTTTTATTCTTAAGAATTCTTTCAGCCAAAAACAGCTCATGTCATAGTTATTTGTACGTATTTTGTATTTTTTCTAGTTATTTGTGTAAAATAATAATAATGATGTTCTGTTGCTTTTCCTGAAAATTCAGTTTTTGCCAACCATGTTGCAGCTTTGATTTTTTAATGATCAACCAAGGGCGTGTTTGTTTAGATCAGTTCAGTAAATGTTCATAAATACGTACTGAACCCGAATCTACATTTTATTTTAGCAGGTATGAATGTCATACCATTCAAGTATTTTCATAAATTGAAATTACTCGAATGAAAGGCATCTCTTTACCTGCGTCCTCCACCCACAGAGTCGTACAAAAAAGTAGTAAACGTGGTAGCCGGGCACGGTTGGTGATTTTCAGAAAAACCATGGTCATAATTTTGTAATTTTTTAAATTGGTTTTTAGTAGATATTAGATAATAATGACAAATCCATGAATTAATAAATGTACTAATTCTTCTTTAAAAACAATGATTTCCTATTAACACAGGTTATCAGCACTAAATTTTTCATAATTACATATTGTAATCAACACCCCGAAATTAGTTAAATTCAACTCATACTTATCAAAGTACAATTTTTTTTGATTTGAAATTGACCCTATATTAAAAAACATTGTTGTGAAAGACAACAGCTACAGCCCGACCGCAGAAAAAATAAGAACACCGACTGAAAACCACAAAATACCGATAGATTATCAACAAGCACACTGCGTGAGTTTGATACATTAAACCGCTGTTCTGCACGCGTTTTTTGTCGTCTACCGCCCGACGGAAACAATCGCGACGTTTTCTAAAGGCATTGTTCTATATGCACGCTTTTATGCACCGCGACAGTCTGCCGCTGAATTTTGTTGGATCTAAAAACCCCTCGAATTTTACCGCGGGTGACACGCCACTGCCATTACTCTCAAAAAATGTACAGGGTGATGACAAGTTTCTACATTTTTTTAACTTGGCAATATCTTTTGATTGGTTGCTTTAATCAGCTTCAAAAGTTGCTATTAACTAGAATTGGGTTTCGAGATTAGATTAGCATTCATCATTTTCAGATCCGTGCCGCAGTTTTTGAGATTAACATTTTTTTAAAGTGCCTATGTTTTGACGGGCCAGCGGGTAAGTGGGAACGGAGGTACGAAACTGTGAGACGCCGTCCTTAACGACGTTAGGCGGCTCAACAACATCGCCGATGGAAGTTTAATAATTAGACTTTTTTGATCCCGCGATTATATCAGTACGACTGATTCCTAGTTTGTTTTTGTCACTCACCACAATTGACTTCGTCGCTTCCGTCGGGACATTCCGGGTGACCGGAACAGTGTAAATGTCCACCAATGCACGTCCGATCTTTACACTGGAACTGATCGGCTCGGCACGTAATATTTTGACAATTATCTAGAGACTCGTCGGATCCATCTGGACAGTCTCTTGTGCCGTCACACAACCATCCTTTATGAATGCAAGTGAGACCGTCTCCGCATTCGTGTTCTTGGGACAGACAAAACGAAGTCGTGGGCCTTTTCGGACAACCCTATTACATAAACGCTATAAATAAAAAACGTCCGAATTGTTTTGAGTTTAATGTGTAATTTCGGCAGGGTTCCCTCAAAACAAGAGCACAATATTATTGTCAGTAACAAGAGTGGTGCTCGGTTCTTCTTTGCGCAAAATATAAATTTGGAACCCGAGCTTTCATCACACCGAACTGTCTCAATATTATTTGGTCGTTTTGTTGGTTCGGGTATGAAAAAATATTTTTGTCTTTCACGTTTTATTGAATCGACTATTAATTATTTCTGGAAGTAAATGAGTCGAATTTTTGCAGTTCTATGAATGTGTGAAGGTTTCTTCTTTGCGCAAAATAGAAATTTGGAACCAGAGCTTTCAGCACACCGAACTGTCTCAATATTATTTGGTCGTTTTGTTGGTGCGGGCATGAAAAAATATTTTTGTCTTTCACTATTAATTATTTCTGGAAGTAAATGAGTCGAATTTTTGCAGTTTTATGAATGTGTGTAGGTTTATACAACTTTTTACATTTGCAGTTCTTTCTTCATTTTGTTTGTTATTTCACTTCTTGGATAACTTGATGTCCACCCAAAAAAAATTATTGGTGTCTTCAAATTGTCCATAAATTTGATAATAATAGTCTTTTTTTTCAGTATAACTATGTAATTCTGAGGCTGTGGTTTTTTAAATTTCTAGACAAAACACCACGAATATGTTCCAAAGCAGCTGATTCATGATCTTTACCTTATTTTCTTGAAATACGAATGTTTTTGCAGGAGCGATTTTATTTCTCATCTTGAAAACACGACCGAAATTGCTCGCCGTCAACTTCTTCGCTCACTTCTCTAAATACATTCAGAGATTTCGACTGTTCTCTCTAATTCAATAATTTCTTTCTACCATTTTTCAAATCTTCCAAACGTTCGTCTAATTTTAATTTATATATTTCAGGGTTCACGTTCGGCATAAAATATCCATAATATCTACTTCTGCTCTTCCATAATCTCTATCAGATCGAGTAGAATGCGTCTTAGTTTTCTGTTTCCGTTCTAATTTTAGCTTCTTATAATGCCATACTCTTGTGCGTGTTTTTCGTACAATAACATGCCAACAGCTTAATAACTTAAAAAGTTTTTCTATATGGCATTAATTGCGATGTATTAAATTTTTATGTACAATTTATTTATTTCTGAGATTCACATAACGTGGTTTTTACACAAACCGGTACAAATTAATCTGCTTTGTATGGTACATAATTCAAGGTTTCTTATAACGCGATAAGAAATAATCGTGATATAGGAGGGATGACTGTAAATGCAACAATTTACATCGGTCGGAGCCGACGGTAAATAAAGGCAGATAATAAAAATTCTAGGTTGGATAGGGACAGGGTAGTCCGTTGTTCTAGGAAATTTGTCTTAGACATTTTACTCAATTATCGAATTTCCTAGAGAGATGTGAATTTTAATCAGTATTACGAAAGCATGTCTTTAGCGCGGTACAGAGTCAAATTTTTAGATTTCTTATCCGTTGCTTGAGTTATTTCATGTCTAAAATTTCGTCATTTCGAGCAAGTTTCGTATTTTTTAAATAAACGCTGCCTCAAAGAAAATTGGAAAAAGAAGCCTGTACCGTCCTAGAATAATAGTTTCTTTATTAGACAGACAAATAAATAAATAAATAAAAATAAATAAAAAAAATTGTCAAAAAAAACGCTTAATAATTTAAAATGTGTTAACAATTTAAACTAATTATTGTTGCCAACAATTTACAATATTTTCAAACACTCACTTCTCGTCAAATTCCATAAATAAACTGTCCATTTTCAAGTTTTTAGAGCAAAGAAAAAACGAATATTTATAACTGCAAAAATGATATTCTGATGCAGATGATTATGGAGAGCGACGATGGATTGATTTATGTATTATTTTATAAAATTTGAGTTCATATTTGAAACATGCTGCGGCCACACAACGCTTGTTTATTGTACAAGCGAATAAAAACCGCGACCGCATTAATTGGAGGGGTAGTATTTAAATTTCATATTTTTCAACTCACTCATAAATATTCGTATGCGTTACCTGTTCGTCTTTTCCATCGACGCAGTCGTAGTCGCCATCACACCTCCATTTGTTCGATATACAGAAATTTTCAGCACACGCAAATTCGGTATCGGGCGCACAAGTGACAGGAGGGCAATCCTTCTCGTCGGAAAGGTCCCCACAATCGTTATCTAAATCACAAATCCACGACTTCTGTATACATTTCCCGTTCTTGCACGTAAATTCGTCCGAACGACAAGTCTCGTCTGCAACGATTTGAAGAAATTTACGCTAAATTAATTATACCGTACACAAAAAACCACTCACTGCATGCCTTCTCGTCGCTCCCGTCTCTACAGTCCGGATTGTCGTCACACATCCAAGTTAAAGGGACACATTCTCCAGACGACGAACGACATGTGAACTCGTCCTGGTTGCATTTTTTTACCTCTGCTCGAGGAAGAACGTCAAATTTCTCAAAAAAAGGACCACAAGAACTTACCGCATAACTCGGGGTCTTCGTCTTTGCCATCAGAACAGTCTGGTTCGTGATCGCACTGCCAGTGGATCGGTATGCACCGTCCACTGGGACATTGAAATTCGTTTTTGGCACAAGTTCTGTTTTCTAAAACATAAAAAAAGAGAAATAAAAGAGAAATCCACGACGCTAGTATAATCGGGACAAGTCGCGCGACCTCTCCGTCGCACCTCGTACACGATCATTAATGTAACGCTTATTTGTTTAAAAATATTTAACAAATTGCGCTTAAACACTGATATAATCGAGTCAGTCGTACGTCACATGTTTCACTGATTTCACTCAAATTCCAACTTTTCCAATAACGTCGAGTTCCCTTAATTATTTTATTGCGTTCTTCTTTTCAAAGGTGACACTTGTTATACCGGAGGCTCCGCTTTTACAATTCCTAATTTGTAAGAATTTTGTTTCACAACTTCAGACCGTAGTAAATAAAAAAATGTGTGAACGAACTGCTTTACTATTTCATTGGTGAAATTGTCAGTTGTAATATTTATCAGTCGGGCTAGGCTTCGTTTTTGGGCGTCAGCAAATTATATGGGGCATTCAAAATACCAAAAACTAAAATTCGAGAAATTAGCTGAAAATTTAATTTTGTAAAAATGCCGACGGCGCTTTTATTTGATTTTTAGCTCGCCGTTCGAAAGCCCGCACGTGAAAAATGTTCATTGATTTTTTGGCACAAACAGTGCCAAATGACCCATTTCCACTTAACCTTCACATAATAATTGCGTATATCAAATAAATATAATTTTAAATGTTTGACCTTATATTATATTAAATAATGCCATCGCCGGAAATAAAATGATAGGAAAGTCTGCAATTCCTCATTTGTCACTCGATGAATAATACCGACTTGATAGCGATTTGTAAATATAATTAATAAACTCTTGAGCTGACAAATTTTTCACATTGCATATTATCGTTTTTATTATTTAACGCGCATTAAAATCAAGCAGATTTTTTCCGACAGTCGCCGCAAGCGAATAAAAAATATTTGTTACGATAAAATTTTAATTAAAACAAAAATAGCAGACATTTTTCCAAACGAAATCTATCTACGTATATTGTCATAACAACCGAGCAAATTGAGGGCAAAATTAAATTGTAATTATGCAGTTCGTTAAAATTTTAAAACGATTAAAGTATTTTTGTAAATAACATTTTTCGACGTATATTCTCAGAAAAACCCAACAATTCGTGGACAAAATTTAATAAAATATACACATATTTGAATTTTGGAAAAATTATTAAAATTGTAAAACGACTAACCTGCAACCACTAAGGCCGTAATAATATGAGTGTGAAGAAAAATCACGATGGTTATTTTGAGGATAAAACCCATGTCGAGACCAGCGAGCACAAATCGGTGTGCACACCACGGAAGTCGTCAGGAATTTGAGAGTATATGTGGAGTACTACGGTTCTTGATGTTCTGTATGCTCCCTGTTACTATCAATCCGATAACATATTGACTCGCTTACCACATATCAAGCACAGAAACATAAGTCGAATGGACAGTATAAGTGGTGCATTGCATTTCACAGCCTGGGGGTCCTTTTTCGCATAATCTGATGTAATTCTACGACTTATTGATTTGACAATTTATTGACAAAACCGTCTCGTTGTCGGCAAATTCATAAGCGACGAGATAGTCGCAATTAGATTTTTACATCCGACACCGCTGACTTTTGATCAATTGCGCATCGCGTCCTTAATTTCTACACGTTTCGGGGTCTTTTAAGACGAAAAGGTCATATGTTTCAGAAACTAAAAGTTATTCTTCTTATCATTTATGTTAAGGCGAAAAGATAAGAGATTTCGCGGCGCATGTACATCCGATATAAAATAAATAATAATAGAAAGCACGTCGTTACGCACTTTTACTCCGTAAACGTCATTTTGTTGATTACTTCAAAACCTTGTTATTGTCATATTACGTGTTGCACATCATTTGCGCTTGCAGCGATAGCTTTAACAAATATCTGCTTTTGTTATTGTTACGTTTAAAATGTAAGGCATCAAATTTTAAATTCAAATTTGTTTTTTTATAATAAAAAAATTATTGCGAAGCTGGGGGCGTGGAAGGCAAACTCATACATCATCATCGGCAAAAGTAAACGAACACAAGTTTTAATAAAAAGGAAAATCCGTTCGTTGAAGTGTTTACGTTTGCTCCTGAAAAGAACCAACGGTCGGAGACGTCCGATTTTAAATATATTTCTTTCCAAAACAGGAAAAATAATCGTACGTCCATTCGAAATACGTGTGCCGAAGAAATAAGATAAAACGGCCAGAACTAGAAAATTGACACATCGCCAAAATTCGGCGGCAATTCCTGTCTGAGGCAATAAAAATCGGAAAATTGCATCATCTTGGCTGTTCCGAGTTCATCGAATTCGCTCTCAGGCGACGCGCGGTGCAGACGGTAAATTATTTTTTTACCTTTTAACCAGAAGCTGATGCAACTGGAGGACTATGAATATCAGATAATGATTGAAAGAAATTATATAAATTGCACGAAAATTATACACCAGGTTATAATCATAAATAATTACGCCGGACTTTTAATCTTTTTGAATCGACTTTATTAATTACATCCTTACGCTTCCTGCAATAATATCACGATCCTACTGTAAATAACTGATAAACTGCTAACCAAAAATTTATTCAAACATATGAATCACGGATTCATTTTATTGATTTATTTATATTTACTTAGAATCCGGCAGTAGTGGCCAAAATTACGTCTAAATAATTTTGCTCACGATTGGTCTAGTCGTTACAAAATTTATTATGAAACACTAATACAAGATTAATTAAACAGCAGAATCAGAAATTATTCTCGGTTTTCCTTTACGAACTGTAGCGAGGTAGAGATAAAAGATTGGGTAACCCTAATAATTTCAAATTTTTCGTTCCCTCTGCGGAATAATTTCAAAAAAGATTTGCATATGTGTCCGTTTCAAATTCATTGGACTGTAACCCTTCAATTTCAATGGAAGCCAATTTTTTTTTCCCGTGGCTATGTAAAAAACATTTACGTCAGGGGCTTAAAAACAATATTCCTGAAGCCATTTACGAAATATCGGCTGGAATCTGTGCAAATATTCGGAAAAACACACTTCAATGACTTCATATACATGATCGCAAGGGTCGAGCAAAAAATGAGCACATTTTTTACGAAACGTCCATTATAGTGACATTAGTTGGACGCATTAAGCATACAACGTATTCTTCAAACTTGCTTTAAAATCGTCTCCATTCTGGGAAGAGAAAGAATACCTTTGATCGACTGTAATATCGTATGCACAAATAGTAAGTAAATTACACCAAAGTATTTCCATTTTACTTAATGCCATGCAATTTAAAAATGAATTTAATTGAAATACAAATGCAAACTAAAGCTTTCATTCATCTTTTGCTTCTAGTAATTGATCAATCTAATTTCTTCTCAGGTACGAAATTGTCATATATTTATATTACATACATAAAATGACAAAAATAACGTATAATTTATTCTGATTTGTGCAATTATCTCCAAACTGGCTTGTTTAATGAATATTTGCATAGTTTTCTCTTGTATCTTAATAACATGCCAACAATTATTTGTTTCCTGAATATTTTCGAGCGCGATTCAAGTTGAAAAGTGAACCCGAAAATTGTCTTCTTAATGAAACCAGAAACTAACTTTCTATCTAACTGAATAAATACATCTTCACTTATATCGACCTTTTGATTCAAAAACGTTAACGAAATCAATTAAATATTCAATTTAAACTCATTCCGACATCTCCCTTTATATTTCTGTCCTTCGAAAATGTAATTATACCGCCGTTTGTGTTTTGTAATAAAGGCTCCTTATTGACAAAAGAAAAAAGACTCAATAAACGAATGCCGTTCCTGTAATTTAAATTTGCTGAAAAAAGAATTTTTATGTTATTGCGTTATTGCTTCGTATCAAACTGAAATTGAAAACGAAGCCGTTTCAAAATAACTACGAGTATAATACTTACGTTAACTTGTCACAACAATTCGGCAATAATTATTTCCTGGATATTGAAAACAAATTGGAGCAAAACAATTTAAAAACGCAGTGTACCGTAATTGAAATTGTGAAATTATTTCGCTGTATTAAATTAAATCTAAAATTCAAATGTGTTGCAGTCAAAATCGCATTTGCAATCGGAGATGCGCATTAGAAGAATTACATTTCCCCTTGATATGTAACCAACATTACACATTCACAAGAAACGCATTTAGATAACTAAATTCCAATAAGAATCCAGAAAAACGTCTCAGCGATGTTACCATAAGCAGCTTCATCCTCTAAACAATTTATGAACCCAATAAACCATGAAATCGTTTCGTTTGCGGCTACTTGCATTCGCACACACATAAAATAATTTATTTTTATATGCTTCACACGTCATAAACACACCGAAATCAATCCACCCGGCGTGAGTTCTGCTAAATGTAATTTTGTGTTAATTAATTTGACTCAAAATGGCGCCGCTTCCGCTATACATAATTAATGAAAACTTGCGTTAATTGCATTATTCCCGACAAAATAAATTAGGCATCAATAATTTCATTTGAAATGGCACGGGTATAGCTACATGCTGCACTTTGAATCAACTAATTCCCGGGATGCATGCAACCTAGCGCGCCAGAGTTGTTAAAACAAAAATTGGAACGCCTAAAAATAGCGCATCCTCTTCAATATTACAAACAATAATTCCAGGAACAAATAATAGGAAAATTATTTAACATTAATTAATGGAAATGAGTTTTGCTCAATAACAATAGTCTGGCTTTTGATGTGAACTAATCTTCGAACATCCACAGCACAAAATACAGAAAATAGAACGAGCGAGATGCTTGACTTCGAACAAAGCTCCGCTTGTGCCGTTTTATTTTTGATTTAAGCAAGACAAGACGAAGAAATTTAAATCGGCCGAGACTGAGACGCAGGACAAATTGTCTTGATTATTCTTAACTTGAACGATCTTCATTTAATTTATATTCATAGGACAGACGAATCGATCGCGGAGGTAGGTACTTACTTGGGCATTCTTCGATGCGTTCGTCAGATCCGTCCCTGCAGTCCTTCTCCCCGTCGCAGA
Organism: Eledona agricola; assembly: GCA_964023215.1. NCBI lineage: Eukaryota > Metazoa > Arthropoda > Insecta > Coleoptera > Tenebrionidae > Eledona > Eledona agricola. Next base: position 16,018,932 of record OZ026862.1, on the reverse strand, counting down.
CGTACAAAAGAGGTATGCACTGTTTATTGGTACACGTGAATTGTCTTTCCGTACACGGGACAACATCTGTAACGAAATTCAACAAAAATTACCCTTAAAAATGTCTAACGCACAAATACGACAAATTGTTTGCCGGACAGATTTATGCTCCTGGCGACCACCAAATGCTAAGTTATCGCATTCGGCTGTCGTTTTAGTGCCCTCGTATATTTCAAACCGTGGGGAGCAGCTTAGAATATAAATTCGAAAATAAAAAAAAACATCAAAGTTAAAAAAATTATCAAACGTTCTTTGTGCGCTTCCTTTTTTATTAACTCTCCTGCTTTTGACGTCCTTTCTGCGGCCGTGTAACGTGTGGCCGCCGATTAGTCCATTTGTTAATAAAGACACGCGAAGCAAAAAGGTGCATGTGTATTTTTGTGAGTTAAACTGATATTTGCCATTTCGCATGGAATAAAGAGTGGCGAATTTGTATGAAGGCAACGTACGCCGTATTATTGCAACAGTAAATCACGTAAAATGCTGCAGAATACTGCCAGAATCAGTAAATTTATTCATGTGCATGATAAGCAATTAATAATTCGGCACCGACCAACAATATTCTGCATTAGGAAGCGCTCGACGCAGCCCTTCGAAATTAACATCATAATAGGCAGGGAAAGCACACGGAACGTCTGCTTAATAAAATATTCATGCAAAAATTACCTAGCGACTAAAAACTTCAAACACTAATACAAATATTGAACAACTTGTAATGTATTTTTTTCTATTTGACTGTCGCAAACAACGCGTCCTTCGATTGTCTTTTCTCTTAAACTGCGACACATATTTCCGCGGGAATCATTCCACTATAGCAATGCCGAATCCCAAAATCCGTTTCGACTTTCATCTGTGTCAGTTTTAACATGAATCGTGTCTTTAGAGACTTTATGGGGCTTCTATTTTAGAATCGTAATCCCAAGACTCAATGCGTGTTTCATGCGAATTAATTTAGTCAAATAATCGTGACACAGTGCTTCATCGTCAGATTTAATATAATTTCTTGCAAATACAATTGTAGCAAAAACGCAGGACAACCGAAAGATGGATGTTTTTATTAGAGATCCATTTCCGTGAAAGATTCTTTAAAATAGCTTTCATTTCCTTTGTAACGCATTCAGAGAAAATTGAAGCCGACTTATCGTCGTTATTGAACAAAGCTTTTTTGCATTTCCGCGTGGTTGCAATAGTATTAGTAAGTTTAATGCTTTTAATTCTCTTCAAACAAGTCCGAGCTAAAATGCATTTTCCGGATTTGGCTATAGGATTCGAATGGATATGCGATGTTGGCGCAAAAATTCAATTATTTTTAATGGGACTGGGAATAACTAAAGCCAGAATTCGGTGTCTGATTGAGGCAATTCGATTACTACTGAAGCTGATATCTGCGGTTTAATTCGTAATATGTCATTTTTTTATTTCGATACCATGTATATTTCGACGTGCCGTGAGAATTTCAATTAATTGGGTAATCTGGAAAACGTGCCCGTAAACGAAATTTCAATAACGAGCGTAAACAGAATAATCGTCCATCGGCCAGATGAATTCAAAAGTGTATAAAGCAGCAATCTCAAACTTTATGAGCACTCAACAATTTTTCGCGATCTATCGAGTTTCATAAAGTTTTCATCAAAATTTCCTTCAAACTTTTCTTTACTGCGGATCACATGTTACATGAGACTTTTTCTGTCAAACGCAGGCCTTGCACAAACGAAGTTTGTTAATAAGCAATTAGAAAACGTTTTTGAGGATTATGATGTGCTGTACAGTGAAATACCGTTGATCGTAGATGTTAATTATCAAAATTACACACAAAGTACGCTTTGTTTTCGAACAGTTTTCTTTTCAGTAAGCTTCTAACAACAACAAAGTACAAACAGATTTGGTTTAGTTAGTGTGTGAAACTAACACTAATTCCAAACTTCACAATTTGAATATACAACACGAACATCTTCTACGTTTTTGTAGCTGAATAAATATATGATTTAATGCGCCGTCACTGAACATTAAATGTGAACATGGAACGAAACAATAGAAATTAAGGTCATTTTAATTATAGGAACGCTAAAGTTAAAGCCACCAAATATATTCATTTTCCATCTGAAATTAAAACGCGATTTGTATTTAAATTTTTTAATAAATAGCTGTCGTATCCACCCAAGATTCCCGTGACAATTTCTTACATTCAAAAATAAATTCTGCCATATTATTAATGGAAAGTTTAGTAAGATGAGCGCCGCTCAAATAGTATTTTTCATATCTGCAATAATTCAATAACTTTCTAAGAACACAAACTTCGTCAGTATTCAAAGTTCAAACTATTGTAATCTTCAAATTCCGAATTTTTCGCGTTTATAATGACAACCACGATGTAAATGTTTCTGTTTTGAGTGAGTGCCACTGTCGTTGAAATTTCTTGTTTAAAAAAAAGTTGCATGTTAAAGAACATAATTTAATGGAAGACATTCGCGTAATTGATTAGTTTTCATTAGAAATTGCGTAAAACATGTCCTCGTGTGTACAAATAAAAAACGAGGCCCAGAAAACCATGGAATCTAGTTTTTCTTTTATTTTTTACAGTCTGGGCATTTGAAACTGCCAAAGCATGACATTTAAAGGAACTATAATTCAAAAATTTTTTCAAACGACGTCTAAACCGAAACTTGGAAATGAAATTTGGGGAGGGGTCGAGGTGAGGTTATTAACAAACTACTATATAATATCAAATATCTCCAACTCAAGATCGGGTTTTTGCCACGCTCTTTCGAACATCAAACTTATTCCATGGTCTACAGAGCCTCGTTTTATTTTTGTACACACGTAACATCCTTAATTTGTATGTGCAAAATGCATGTAAAAAGCAATTTCAACAATGTTTTTGTTTTGAGAAGAACATCCGCCTGATCTGTATATTTAATGTTTAACGAAAAAACTGCGGGAAAAAATTTTTTTCATCGATTTCATAATTTTTATAAAAAAGTGTGGGAAGCGCTCTTGATACTGGATACTGGAAATATAAACGTGATTTTTGTGAAAGAAATTGCACAGAAATTTCGTTACACCAGTAAATAATATTTTATAACACACCGCCTGATTTATCATTTATTGTATTTACTGTATTTGATTTACTGTATGATACGGAAAGTAAAACTTAGGAACTCATCCACTTACTTTAAACCAAATTTTTACTTTCCGGTTCATACAGCAATTTCGTATTTTATACTAACTTTTAAACTAAAATCGCGCGCGCAGATTTAGTACTAAAATTAGTATCGTTTTTTATAAAGTGGTTAGCCATTTTATAAAATGACGAAATGTACAATGTGGCTACGACATATACATTGTTGGTGGTCCACACAACATATACAGTTACCGTGTTTATAGTTGTCTAAAATAAGATTAATAATAAATTCCGACTCAAGAATTCTACAATTTTTACGGCGAAATTATGATTTTAGGCTATAGATATTTTTTCAATTTATGGTGGTAATTTTTTTTTAGTTCATAAACAATAAATGCCATTAAAAAAACCCGCTAAATTTGCATTCAGATTAAAAAAAGTAAATTTGCATTTTTATTAATAATTCGAATGGTTGTAAAATATGACTACACGAGATGTAAAAAAAGTGCAAGCAGGTGAAATGTATACATTTTTACTCATCATCCGAAAATTTTTTGGGACCTAGTGCTTCGAATCTGATGGATCTTTGAAACAAAAAAACCCAAATAATTACTCTGTAGTACTGAAAATGTAAGTTTCGATTTCGAAGAACAATTGGTTTCGACGTACGTTAATTTAATCGCTCCCGTGTTCCTGGCCTTAATGTCCTTGACTCTTTTGATCCTTAGTATTCGAGATCTATTTTTTCTAGTGATATTTATACTACTGGTCTAATTTCAATTAATCAATAAGCAATATTAATATTATTCTTGCACACCAAATAGTTTTAAACACTTTTTAATCATTTTAACAACATTGTTTTGATCGAAGTTATTGTTTATTGCAGCTACTTGATTTCACAACTAACAATCAACAAATTTATAACTGACAAAAAGGGGATAAAACTGACTGAAATTGCAAAACAACGAATTTGTATTTTTATCATGGTACGAGATGTATAAAAGACGAGTCTGATTTGAGATTTATTGCATCGTAACCCATTATCTTTTGCATTTCCAGACTAAAACGCTTCAAACCCGAAAAACAATTGATCAAAAAAATCAGTAAATTTTATGCATTTATAACAATCTGAAAAAGTTGCAATTTCGCCTTGAAACTGTCCAAAAATTTACGTGCACTATATTCAGTTGTTTTGACGTGCGTTACATCGCTTTTGTGTACTGGGCTTAAAGTCACCTGTCATCCTCTCTCAATCCTTGCAACTTTATTCAGGTTCTCTTTTTTCTATTCATTTGCAGCGTTTATGGTATTATTCGAATTTTAATCAAATGAAGGCTGCAGTATTTTTATGGTGAAACAACAAATGTATTAAAAAATAAGTAATAAATTCGCGTTCGGTTTGGAGGGAACGTCAGGGAACCTAACCGGTCTCTTAATCCTTGCAATTTTCAGGTTCTATTTTTTCTAGTACTATTTATAGTATTAGTCTAATTTTAATTGTATGGATTGCATATTTTTGAAACGCACCAAATAATTTTAAACGTTTCTCGGTTGTTAGGTCCACCTTGACTTTCTCCAACAAACTACCCTAAATTTTCGTTCAGAATAAATTTAGAGGGAAAACTACAACTTCGGACTTACTTTGTACATTTGTTAATAATTAGAAGGACTGTAAAGGTGGACTGTGCCTGAACAAAACCATTGAAAAAGTGAGAGTCAGTTGAGATATTTCGGCGGTGATTTAAAGAGCAAGAAACTGTGACATGGGTCTATTTAAAGGTTAGGTTGAGGATTTGAACGATCACGCAGGTACTTCGACAGGTAAATAATAAAATGATCAGGTGATATGACGCGAGGTGTGTAAGTGGGCTTAAAATCCTCCATCCTCCGCCTGATTCGTGAGATAGTGAATAGTGTATAATGGACAGTTCAGTCCCCTCACCCTCAATGGCCGGGACAGAAGGGTGCACTTACCCTGGTTCAACTCCAAGTCGGCCCAACACGCACCGAAAGAACAACACAAAACAATTAAAATAAATGAAATGTCGCATATTCGGGGCAGCATCTTCGTAAAGGTGGGAACACACGTGCCTTACGACATAACCAATTTTTCTCAACACCCGTGTACACTGATTACTATGCAGACAACTGTCTGCTGTATGCTGCTGTATTCTCGTAAACCGTACACAAGGCCCACCTTCGAACAAAATTGACGTAATCTGGCGAGACTGCGCAACACCGCCCTTGCCGACAAGCGCTAAGCGGTACAATTCAAAGGTGTTTTGTTTTCCCACGGTATTATCGATGCGCGGATCTTCTTACACTATCGGTCTCCACTATTTACAGGGTGACCCATGAAACAACAACAAAGCATGACAGTAATCGCACACTTAGCGCTTTAATAACAGGTGTGTTAATTTTGCGTAATTTGCACATCAGCAAGTTGTGTAATCAAAAAACTGCCAGCTTTTGCATCTCGCTCATTATTGCATCAACTTCAATAAAACTATTCCGTGTTTATTTGAATCAAATTATTCAATCAAATCACTCATTTATTTAACGTGCCAATAATCACATAGAGAATGATTTCGTTTAATTGTTTCATAAACATTGGTTGAGGTTCTCTTATCCCAACAAGCAATCAATGATTAACTTTATCTCGTAATTGTATTAAAATTTTGAGAACTTGAAGATTTTCTGCGTTTCGGTGGACTTGCTTTCCGACGTTTCGTTCATATTTGCAGTGGACTTCTTTAATGGCGTTGTGGACGCGCGTTTTATCACCCGCTTCAAAATTTGGAATCTTCATGTTTCCAAAAGCAATGTCATTTCATTTAACTTAAATGCATTACTTTTATCATTGTCATTACTTAATTGATTTAGAAACAGTGTGCTAGAAAAAGTTTTTTCATTACCATTTTTTTATCGATTGAATCACAAAATTATAATTTATAATATGGACAGGTTCAAACCGTCGGATCTATTTACAAAAAACACAAAACAAAAATAAAATATTTCGAATAGGGAAAACACAAGGTTTTTCACATTTTGAAGCGTTGTTTCAATGGAATCATTTCTACTTAAACGTTTCGTCCACATTTGCGGTTGTGGTAGCGATCATTTACAACGTTTTTAATGTTTGTTCAAAATTTTTGGCTGTGGCACAGTTCGGGTTTTTGCATGGAAGGCAAAAGACTAGAATGTGATGTAGTCTAGTACACTAAAATAGATGGACGTCTTCAATTATGACATAAATTCGTTATCGCATTGTTGCAGGATCTAATTTACATGTTGACACATTAGTACAGATAATACTAATGTTTGTTAAAACAACCATTTGTAGTAGTTTTATAATACAATTTATGAATGAAAAATGGTTTGGAGTCCTCAATTGAAGTGAAATTCTATAAGGAATATATTTTTTTCTCCAGGCGTTATTTTGGACCATAAACAAGAAGTTCGGAGATCGTTTGGGCAAAGTTTTGATTGACAATTCCTGTTTTTTGTACGTTTTGTGAAAAAGTGTGTTCAAAAAATACCTCGAAGTTCATTAAAGTCTGGCAAATTTTGATTGGGTTGGAGAAATTCAAAATTAGGTTTTCTCTTCTCAACAGTTACGGATATGTACGATATATTTCCTTGTTATTCAACAAATCATCGGGTTACAACACAACCAGATAACTGTGTGTAAAATTGTAAACTGCTGTACTGTCTTAGTTTGTAAAATTTGTGCTTAAAATTTGCATCGATTTACACTGCCACAAGAAGACATTGACTACCCTAGTCTCTAAATAAATGTTGGCCTCCTTCAATATTGTTACTTATCTGGTTCTTGCAGCTTTCAGGGACCCCATTAAATTTTTTCTCAGGCGCCGTTTGGTCAAATTTTTGATCGAGAATTTCTGTCATGGTTTGTCCATGTCAAAACACTACCGCTCTTCCGATTTTTTTTTTTTTTTAATACAGGTTAGAGCGATTTCATTCAACCCGAATTATTTTTTGCACACGCAATAAGATTTACAAGCATAACCTTAAAACGTTTCAAGTTTACCCAGCGTTTTTATATTAATTATTACACAGACAATAGTTGTTTTCGTTAAACATCACTATTATTGTTTCAAACATTGATAATTTTAAGTCTGTTGAAAAACAGTTACAAATACAAATAACTTCGATTAATATTTACCAACAAAAACTCGAAAAACGATGACACAGTGACTGTAATAATTATTTTATACTTGACGTGTGTTACTTACATAAAACTTGCGACTTGTGAATAAAGCATTTCGCAGACAGCACGTGAACGTTAATAACAAGAAATGCACTGTTATGTTAAAATGGCGACTCCGAAGTCACTCAGTTCGGGATTCCCCTAAACGGAATAAACAAAAACACAACAGTTTTGCCAACTTTATTAAAATTGTTAGAACTATCATAAACAGAAATATTCTATATCACAAGCGACCGTAGTACAAACTTCTAATTACAATGTATTGAAAAACATATAATTAAAAACTACAAAAAATTTGGAGTAACATGTGATTAAAAAATTTCGACTGTACAATAAATTTCGACGTTAGAATGCAACAACCCTATGGTTAAAATACATCGAAGAATACGTCAAAAATCGATCGTTACATTGTTCCTGAAACAAAAAGCAAATCATAGTTGGGTCTAAATTTTTGTCAGGTGGACTTACGGTGATGACAAAGTCTGCCATACCATCCCGGGTCACAGACACACATGGTGTCCACACATGTGCCGTGTTTGCAAGCCAATTTGCAATTGCTTCTGTGAGGTTTAGCCTTGCCAATTTCGCAGTGATCGCCGCGGAAGCCTTGAGGACAGCGGCATTTGTTTACGCCACGACACTTGCCGCCATTGAGACAAGGAACGATGCATTTTGCTGCAAATAATATAATAAAAATACGATATTTGGTGTTTGAGAAAAATGTACAATATTCGCAGTGGGGCCCGTAGTAACCCTTGGAACACTCGCACGTGTCCTTTTGGACACACTTTCCTCCGTTGAGACACTTTTCGCCGCAAATACCCCCTTCGCAGTGGCGCCCTTGGAAACCCGGGGGACAGCTGCAGATCCCCGGCGAAGTGCAATTCCCACCATTCATGCACTGAGGATAGCACAATGCGGTTTGGCAGTACTGTCCCATGTAGCCTTCAGAACACTGGCAGATTTTCTCGTGGTTGCACCATCCTTGGTTCGCACACTTCTTGTCGCATTCCGGATCAGGATCTGTAAAAATGAGTCATTACAATCGAGCCGAAAGTAAACCGCTAATCACTACTTCGTTGCGAGCATTCTTTTCTCAATTTGAGACGCAAAGGCGTCCCGTTTAAAGGTTTCCCCCTTCTACTTTCTATTAAAAGCCCTATTCCGAAGGGTGCAACTCCTGAACTATTCCCTAAACACGGCAATAAAATACTAAATTCTTTTGGCCTTTTTGGCACTCTTCCTTTTGTTTTAATTGATATCACTGGAGCTTCTAAAATACTCTCATCAAATGACTGTATAGGATCAAAATTATAAAAATACTTCTTCATCCCCGCCTTCCAAGTAAAATTAACATAACTAACTTCAGAAGGTATTATTGGCAGGTATTTTTCGAAGTTTGGGTCTAAAATGTATGGCAGAACGTTGCCATTTACGATTGCGTAAATTTCCATTGACATTCCTGCAAATGAGAAGTTAGCAGAATGTTTATTATTTAGCGTTTATCTGCAACGTACCACTGAACATTTTCACTTGCTTCTCGTCTATCCACAGGGCTAAATCTCCGTTGTTTCGGGGGTCGTTTTTGGGGTCGTTTCTTGAGAAAACTGTGTTTACAGAGAGTAATAAGGCCAAAATCAACAACTTCATGATTGCAACTGGTTTCTTCAACATGCTAAAGCAAACATAACGAGTTAGTCATGTTTTTATAAATAAACCATGATATAATAAGTAATCAAGCACAATAACACAAAGAAATTACCATCAACAATACAAGCTTCATTCCTCTTGCCGTGCCAGAAATTATGCACAAGGTTTAATAGCTCACAGAAAGCTACATTAAGCAACTTGCGCCCGGTAACCTACAAATTAAAGCATTTTTAAGCCTTATTTACACTTCTGCCTAATGCGATGTTATTTGTGTGATCCCAAAGCAGTGTTAAAAAAATTAAATAATTTATTCTGTGAAATGGTGCACTTACCGATGATACGTTGGAAATTATTATTGCAAAAAATCCTTTGAGTTTCTTATTTGTTGAAACGGATAACGCGGAACACAACCGTTTCTGATTAGAGGTTTTATTTGATTTCTGATAATTCTAAGAAAAGATGTACAGTTGTTTGTTGATAGAACCTCATTCTGTCGTTAAACTCATAAATCTGTATAGATTTTGCAAGGTGCCCAGTGTATGTTGTCGTCTTAGTTAGGCAACCAAACTTGCACTAAAATTTAAATATTCAAGCTCAGTCTTCGAGTTATTATAATTCTTATAATAACGTGCGTTAAAAAATAATAAAAGACTACAAAGGCCGTGGAATCATTTTGAGATTGATTCGTGTAACAAAATTTGGAGATTATGTTCTCTGTTGTCAACAGGTTCAGATATGATACGTAAGACATATCTTTACAAATATTGCTTACTTTTATACCTATATAGGTACGTAAACTGTTACACATTATAGAATTGCTCAAAAAGTCAGCAAATACTAATTTGTGGTACTTCTTTGATACATTTTCAGGTTTATTTGTTTCGGAGTTTTTGTATTTTTTCCAATCACACATTCATAATTTCCTGTAGTTTTTAAACCAATTCAAAATAATAATTTAAAATCGACGAGTCTTTTCTTATTCGAGTGCATTGGAAAACCATGGATTTGTTTGGAAATTTGGTCAGGCGATTAAGTAAACAGTTCGTATAATGCAATTTTTTTATTGTTTCTTTAGGGATGCTTCATCCACAACATACAAATTTAACGTGATAACAAAAACAAACTTCTCTATAATAACAAGTGTGAACAAAACAAATCCCAAAACGCGTAGTTGTCATTCTAGTTGCAAAAATAAAAATGACTAGTTATGGAAGTAAATAAGAACCATGTGACGACGATAAATTAGACAAAGCGGCCGGAGAAACATCAGTTGGAACAGGAGGTTGTTTTTTTGGTTTACAAAGCAACGCTCCAATTTCAGTTAATAAAAATCGTGAGAATTGTATCAGGGCAATATGAACTGCATACTGCAAGATGAGGGCTCCGAATCCTTTATATAATCCCAGGCTACCTTCAGATGTTAAACAATTCTCATAACAATCCATTGCGCCGGCAAAGTTTGTTAATATTGGCAAAACTGATCTACCAGTATCCAAATTGTCTACTATTGTCCTGGTACCCTGAAAATCGGGAATAAAAAACTGCTAGCTCAACTGATAAAATACCTGTAGATATAAACGGTGGATTATAGTTTCACAAGGAAAAAAAGCGATGTCAGTTGTAATGTTCGCAATAAATGATGCTGTAACGTCCAAGTCTTGCAGAACCGCCGAATGTGAAAGGTCTTTAGGCAAAGCGCCATTTGCTTCATGTTTGTTTTTGAAACGCGAATGCAAAAGTCTGACAGATGCTTCTTTTACCATCATCGAAAACAAATATTTGGACAAGCCTAATGTAACTGTTGGGATAATTAACACCCAAATTGGTAGCATTCGACCTTTGGCGCCTCCATTCCAGTTCAAGATACGCATAAAACCTTCTCTAAAAACATCTAAAATTCCCGGTTTTTCACTTGCAATCTCACTTTGAACCGTTTCCACAAAAGATGCGGAATAGAATGGGGTAACAACTGCCAAACTCACACTGCAAATAAGGTATACATTTTATGACAATACTAAAAATAATTGTACCATTTCAGTAAAGTGTGTTGGAAAAACTGCTTTAAAGTACTGTGCCATCGAACCTCTCTACAATAATATAAATTATAATTTGATAAAAAGTAAGGGGATTTGCTACTTTGGCCAGGGTGTAACTTTTGAAATTAAGTCTTCAACCCCTATTGAAATGCCTCTCACCAGAAGTACTGAACCTAAACCTTTCCAAAGTGTAGTAAGGCCTTGATGTTGATGCAAACGATAAACGGTGGGAATTAATGTGAATGGCAGCAAGTGATATCTTTGTGAAGTATGGTTCACCTGGCACTGCCTTCGTAATACTTGGAAAGGATGACTCAGTAAGTTTTCGGCTACTAAACTTACGAATGCTACACCCGAACCGATTCGACGTTTCAAAACCGCATCTAAAAACATAGTTTGATTGTCTCAAAACCACTTCGTCTCTATTTACCTTCTTCGGTTTGGTAATAGCGGTTGGGATAATTCAGGATTATGTCCCGATTTCTGAGAAATTCCTCACGACTTAACGGATGCTTCAATGCTTTCGTTTGATGGAATTCGTCGTCTGAATCTAAATCCAAATCCAAGTCAAACCTGCTTGGGCCCGCCATCTCCTTAACCTCACTTTTTACTATTCACGATTTATTTTGCTTGGAACTTAGTGCGCTCGTATTAGTATTTTACCTCCACAAAAAACGTTAAAACCAGACCGGGCCGCTTTGTTAACATTTTGGTTTTATTGTGAGAATCGTACAAAAAATTCAATCGGAAAATTTTGACGGATGACAGATTTGTGACATTTGCTTGATGTTCATAAAGGGTACTTTACAGATTCTCAATTATATTACATCATATTAATCAAATATCTAAATGTAAAATAATAAACTCAAAAACTAACTTTTGCACTGGATTTTATTTTGTATTGGTGATGTAATTACTTTCGGTTTGTTCCCCAGCGTTGAATTGTACAAAAAATAAAGTAAATAATCGACCGTCAAGGAAGTGATGTAAGCCTACCTTAAGACGAGTATCTTACGCCATTTTAATTCAATGATAAACAATAGACTTGCCAATAATATAGATTAGTTTATGGTTAATTTGAGGCAGATAATTAAAGGTTAAAAGAAATTATTTTTATTGCCAAAAATAAAAAATGCACACTGATCTTTCAGCACATTTACACAGCGAGAAATGCAATGAGTTGATAGAACAACTAAAAAGATGCCATAGCGAGGTTAGTTCAACATTTCATTATAATGTAAATTATTCGTGTCGTTTTAGCATTATCTTAAAAAATTTGTGGGATTTTGTAACAGTGTAGATACCGCAGTAACGAAATGTTTAAAAGAAGAAAGACTCAAGAGGCGTCAAGAAAACCATGAGAAGTCTTTACAGAAGAAATCCTCACTAAACAGTAGGTGGTTGATGCAAGAAACACCACAGAGCAAGAGTTGAGAAGTAGTAAAATAATAATTTGTAGTCTAAACTTATCCGATTATAAAGAAGCTATTATGTATTTATTTGTTATATTATACCAAATAAATTAGTTTGAACTAATTTGTTTGTCATTATGCGAGTTATACCTATGGGTATGCTTTTTCGCACCCAAAAAAAGTCAGCCGGCAAATAAAAACATGAGCAAAAATTGATGGACCAATCTGCGACAAATTAATAATGTTTATTGTTTATTTTTCTGCAGAAAACTTTCAATTATAATATGGTTATTGTAAAAAATCGTCAGAAGTAAAACTAATTCCAGTTTTAACGGTAACAAATAAAGTACTGAATATGAAATAAAATTACAACTTGCTTCCACGCATTCCGAAGCTAGCATGGTTGCATCATTCCATAAATAATTATTACTAATGAGAACTTAAAATGCTGGAAGAAACAGATTGATGCTGCGCACCCGATCAGCGACAAGTTGACTTAAGTCAGTTTGTGCAGCGATGGTGATGAAAGAACGTGTGGTTTGCGCGGTGTTATTGGGATGGGTTGCACATGTGTATTCAGAAAGTCAAAACTCCACAAAATCGTGCACATATTTATACGAAAAGGGCGTTGAAGCTTATTTAGAGAATGATTTTGATGGCTGTATCGATTATTTTGAAAATGCCGTTCAAATTTATAGAGATTACACGAGCAAACTGCAAAATTGTAGATTAAAATGTAAGGAAGAGACGGAAATGTCTGAGCCGCTTTATCCGGTGGATTTGGATAATTTGTTGTTTTATGAAAGAGCGATAAAGTCGACGTTATGTATTGTTAAGTGTAAACGAGAATATAAAGATACGTTTTCCAATTTCAATATTAGTCCACAGACAGAAAAACTATTTCACGATTTAAAACCATATGAGTATCTCCACATCTGCTACTTTCAGGTAAATTACTTATGTAAAAGTACAAATTTTTATCACTGTTCCTGGAACATTTTACAAAAATGGATTTTATAAAGATACAACAAAACAGAAGCAAAACTGAATCGTTTTGTTCAAACAAGAAATAGTCTATGCTAATAGATAGAAGAATAAAATTTGAAAATCATTTAGTATACATGCCAATTAGTTACATAAATATTTTTTTGTTTCACAACTCTCATGTTCTGCAATTTTTGTCGTGTTCACTACAACTCAATTGCTTGAAGTGTGTTCGTTTCAATGTAGAATCTATTAAAAGCAACGACTGACGGTAACTTTTATTGCTGTTTATGTAGTAATAAACCAACAGATACGCACAATATTGTAAAGTGATTCTTGTTTATTTATTATTTTATCATCTTTCAGAACAAAGAGGCCCAAAAAGCCGCTTCAGCAGCGTTCACCTATTTAGTTGCTCACCCTGATGACAATATAATGTCAGCTACTCTGAAACACTACTCTTCACTAGATGATGTCGACATAACGGAAGTTGTGAATTTTGAAGCCAAAGTAATTTAATCCTAACAAAGGTTTTTCCAGTCTACGTATGGTTTTTTAGGATTACATTTACTTGTACGTTCACGGTGCAGATGCCTATGAGAAAAAAGACTGGAATGCCGTTACACAAAATATGGAAGAGTCGTTATTGGGATATCTGCAGGCTGAAAATGGATGTCGAGCACAGTGTGAGGGTCCTTTTGATCAAGGCTGGTTTCCAGATTTTATCCCGTCCATTGCTAGTGGGTTATTGAACGAAAAACACCATCAAACATTTTGATTACATATTTGTTTTCAGATCATTTTACCTACGTTTTAAAGTGTAAGCAAAAGTGTCAGGATCGCTTAAACTCGCTCAATGGTGAAAAACACACTGACCTTCTACCGAGTCACTACCACTACCTGCAATTTGCTTACTTCAAACGTGGGTTTGTAACTTTTAAGAATTTTTTTAACCGATTCTTGTAGTTGGAAAATTCAACGCGGCCTGTGCTTGCGTTTCCAGCTACTTGTTGTTTTATCCAGACGACGAAGCAATGTTGAGCAACAAAAAATATTATAGCAACTTACCAAAAGCGAACGATGACTTCTTTGTACCGAGACGAGTAAGTTACCAACTTATCTCTCTTTATGTTATACGCTTATAATATTTTGCAGGAAGCAGTGCAATACTTCCAACGACTAATCTATGAACGCCGCATTCTGAAATTTGTTGCCAACGAGTTCAAATTTTCAGATCCGACCGAAGGAAATGCTACAAGAAATAACATTTCTTTTGAACGAAAGTGACGGGCATTCGGAGTCGAAAAGAACCAGCGCGGGTGTTTTGGAGTTCTGCTTTAACCAATCATTTCGTGCGTCTGTTTTTCTAGACTATTCGCTCCTTGCACCGGAACGAAAGTTTTTCTTGGCTTAAACATTGTTTTGTCGGTAAAGAGTTTAAAAAAATCGTCGTGTGTATATTTAGCACACCAATCGGTGTTTTCGACTTACAGAGACACATTTTTTGCAAATATGCGACCACACTGCCACTTGTTATGATTTTTATATAACTGTACGCGCAATTACATTTTGTTGTTATTTTGTAATTTTTTTTGAATAAAAAATATGACATTTTTGAAGGAAATAAACGGTCGACTTTTCTTGTTGAGTTGAGAAGATCAGGTACGGAATGAAATACGGGGAAATATGTCGAAGCAAGTTCTAGCTTCAAGGAAGGAACATAAATCCATTTTTGATAAACCTTTTCGTCTAGGCGGATAAAAATCGTATCTTTGTCATGGAAAAGTTCTGGTGCATCACCTTGACCAAAGTAGTTCTAATCTATTTTGGTCATGTCGGCGCGAAACTTATTCTTAAAGTAAATGGAGACGGTAACAATAATCAAAACCTAAGAAAAAAAATTGTGGTACCAATCTGGATTGCTTAGTAGCGAAAGGAAAAGTTTGATATTTTTGCAAATTTGATGCAATTTAATTTCCAAAAAAATCCCAGCAACTAGGCACACCTTCTTGTTCGCAGAACTGCATATCTTGGACGTCTTCCTACTATGCCAAGAATTTCTACGTTAAGTGTAATACCCCCACACACACGTTAAATGACGTAGAGAACACCTATGGAACTGGGCCACCCATTTATAGCTTACCCCACTCTAGCCATAAAACAGTTTTATCTCCAAAATACTCATTTTAGATGCCCACAAATAGTACAACATTAACCATCACAGCGTTAAACGGAAATTTCAAAAATAATTCAAGAAACTTCTCACAGAAACTGCCCAAAACCTTGACCTACGAAGAAGAGCTGCTTGTTTATGATAGCACAGAAAACCTGAGGTTTGGTGTGATGATAGCCCACTCGCCACGCTAAGTACTGAAATGGTCTACTTGAGATAATTCCGTTTCATACGCGTTGAGAACAATTATTTTTGTTTCATTGCGTTCATCGCCAATAAGTCAATTAAAATAGCACGGACAAATAATTATAATTGTGGCTAAAAATATAAAGCACGGGGAGCCCTAAAAATACGAGTTGCGTTCACCATTCTCATCATGAATCAACAATGATCTAAATAGTTACGTTACAGTTGCTTATTCCAGAGATTACGTAGATCTCGTATTTATCTAACTCGGTTTGTTTAAAATAACGCACAACGTCTCAAAAATATTTAAAAAATAGCACGACACACGGGTTGATTTTTATTGTTAACAAACTTTGTGTGTTAAGGTGTTGCCAATGAATGAGACTTAATCCATCTGCCTTAGATTAAGTCATTTAGAGATTGCGCGGAACTTATTGAATTCGGAGAGCGTCGTCGGGCGTCGCTGGAACTTAACCCCCAGTGGCGTACGCGCATTAAAAAAATTGTCATGTTAGCATTTTCGGCAATTATTGCATACGGAACATCACTTTTCCGATTTCTACTCGGACTATAAGATTTTTCAAAAATTTTCAATAGTGGTATAAGCGGGAAACCGTAAGGGTTTTTGGGAATTATAATAACTCGGAGTAGTGTTAAAATTGGTGTGATACGCCACTGTGAGGCGTCGCGGTGATATGTGATGGTCCGACGTAATTTGGGTTTTCAGTGCGAGACGTTAATGTGACGGGTGTAGTGAAGACACGCCATGGAGGTCTGCCGGAGGTCCTCGTGGCTTTTGCTGCTTCTTGGGGTTTCGCTTCTCGCCACTACCTTGCAGGGTACGTTTGATAAGTTTCCGGAAAGTGGACGTTATTTTTTTTTATTTGAAAAAAGTGTGGTGCGATTCGATTAAGCTTTCGGTCTATCTATGGTGGTGTTAAATCATAGTGGATTCAAGTATTACCTAAATTATATAATGTAAATGGCAGCCATGATTCTATACATTTTCGTGCTATATAATATGATATGTTATTTTTGGACGATACCGGTTTCTAATAATAAAAATTTTCACAAATAAACCGTCTTCTATAAATAAAAACCGTTTGTGCTGATAGATAACGTCGGTGATAGCTTTAAATTCAAATCCATTTCGCTTCAAATATTGCTAAACTTGGGTATGCCCCGAAGAGCAAACTTTTTAAGATTTTTAAATCCTGTGCTCGAAGCTGCGAAAATTCAACGTATCAAGTTTGTAAAATAAAAGGTGGCAGCAGTATTTAAAAAAAATTAAAATCGTGGATCTAAAAGTAGCCAAGTAACTACTGCAACTGACGACATCGGCAAATCGCCAGCAAAGGCTACCCTAGACTCTGTTACCGATTTAGATCAGCCACCAAGCGCTGATCAAACAATTTCAACTGCAAGTGCCCTTGTGTTTTCCCAGTTAATATATCATTACACTTTGCACCTTAACAGCTTTAACAAGTCACCCTCGTCAATTTTTTATTATTATCTACGAGTTTGGTGTTTGTTGAAGGTGTGCAAGGTGAGGTAGAGTCAGAAGGTCCTTCCGAATCTGAATGCCGGCCCTATATCGAAAAAGCTCTAAAAGAGCTTGAAATTGCCGAAACAGGAACTAGCAAAGAAGACGTTTCAGCAGCAGAGGTCACTACCGACGACTCCGATCACCGCGAAGGTGAAGGAGATGACGATATTCACGAAGAAGGTAATGAAAACATCGAAAGCGTCGAAACCGACCAACAATCAAAACCAGAGGTAACTTTTAACTTAACCCGCAACCATTTTATAGTGCCTTTATAGGACACTCATGAAAACGCAAGTACTGAAACAACTGAAAATGACGCGGAAAATACTGTAAGTACCATGTTTATAAATGTGTTGTATTTAACATAAATCGTTAGGATACAAATGAAATTGGAGAAAGTCAAGAAGCAACGGAAAACGACATTAAAACTGATAGCGCCGATGATGATAAAAATGAACAGTCAACAGCTGAAGATGCTCAAGACGAAGCGGACGATACTAAAGAAAATACAGTTGAAGAAAGCATAGAAGCTGAACAAGTCGATCAAAAAGAAGTAAATGAAGATACTAATGAAACTAAAGAAGAAAGTGAAGCAAAAAGTGTCGAAGAACAGGCTACTGCTGAAGATACAACAGAAGGTGACAACGATACCAAAGAGGATGAAAAAGACGATACAAAAGAAGATGACAAAAACGAGACTGTAGAAGCTGATACAAAAGAAGATGACAAAGATGACACCACGGAAAATGATAAAGACGACACTAGAGAAGATGACAAAAACGACACTAAAGAAGATGTCAATGACGACACGAAAGAAGATGTCAATGACGACAGTAAAGGAGATGTCAAAGACGACACTAGAGAAGATGACAAGGACGATACCAAGGAAGACACCACTGCAGATGATGGCCATAAAAAAAGTGACGACGATGATAAAAGTGACGACAAAACAAACGAAAGTGGGGAAACTAAGGAAGAACAACAAGTTGGAACAACTAGTGCGGAAACTGAAACAGCTGGAGATTCTGATGAAAAAGGTGGAGAACAAAACGATAGTACTGATGACGAAGCTAAACAAGAAGAAAGCACAGAAGGTTGGTCAAATAATTAATAAGTAATATTTGAGGAATAGTTGTAGGTGAAGCTGAGACAAATAAAAGCACTGTAACGGAGACTAGCAAAGATGATGGTGAGGAAACTAAGGAAAGCGGAGATGATGATTCTGCCCCAGAAGAAGAATTAATTCTCGACATCCAAATACCCGACGAGCTGCGACCAAGAGATCACGTCGAGCATCTTCTCAAATTAGACGATGAAGCTTCAGAAACTGAAAAAATAATCAACCG
This sequence comes from Eledona agricola, assembly GCA_964023215.1. Taxonomy (NCBI): domain Eukaryota; kingdom Metazoa; phylum Arthropoda; class Insecta; order Coleoptera; family Tenebrionidae; genus Eledona; species Eledona agricola. Next base: position 16,000,208 of record OZ026862.1, on the reverse strand, counting down.
AATTGCCGAAATTACACTGCGAGAGTTGAAGAAGCTGTACGAGAACGCCATTAAGCCTCTGGAGGGGTTATATAAATATCGTGATTTAAGCAATCGCCATTTTGGCGATGCCGAAATATTTTCCAAACCACTTATTCTGTTTATGGGTCCTTGGAGCGGCGGAAAATCATCAATAATTAATTATTTATTGAACAACGAATACAACGAGACGTCGTTGAGGACAGGTGAGGACAAGGAATAAATTTACAAGTCAGAAGACTTTTAAATTTGTGGTATTTAGGAGCCGAACCCTCTCCTGCGTATTTCAACATTTTAATGCACGGCGAAGAAGCTGAAATTATAGACGGAACCCAATTGGCTGCCGATTTTACATTTTCTGGATTGCAGAAATTTGGACAAGGGTTAGAAGAGCGACTGCGAGGTGTAAAATTACCGAACAAACTATTAGAAAAAGTATGGATATTGCAACGCAAAATCTCCAAATAATCGCTGTTTTCAGGTCAATATAGTTGAAATTCCCGGAATTTTAGAAGTACGAAAACAAGTTTCACGCGTATTTCCGTTTAATGACGCATGCCAATGGTTTATTGATAGGGCTGATATTATATTTTTGGTGTACGATCCTTCAAAATTGGACGTCGGTCCAGAAACCGAAGCCATTTTGGATCAGCTGAAAGGCAGAGAGCACCAGGTAACAATATCCAGTCAATAAATGGTCTTAATTTGTTTTTTAGACTCGCATTATCTTGAACAAAGCCGACCAAGTTAAACCGGAAGAGTTGATGCGAGTCCAGGGAGCCCTGATCTGGAATATATCTCCTTTGATGTCTTCGCCACAGCCTCCGGTCATGTACACTACTTCTCTCTGGTCCATTCCTTATGAACCTTGGGCCCCGGTGAGGCTACTTCATGCTCAAGAACGAGCGTTTTTACGCGATTTGCGCTCAGCTGTTGATAAACGCATCGAAAATAAAATAGCCAGTGCACGTAGATTTGCGGTGAGTCACTCAACCATTTATAAATCGTTATAGTTTCGAAAATTGTTTTCAGGTACGTGTGCGCAATCACGCCAAAATGGTCGATTGCTACTTAACTACCTACTATAATCATAAATCAGTTTTTGGCAATCGTAAGCAAGTTGCCGATGAAATTATCGAGCATCCGCAAGATTATCACATCTACGAAGGTCTCTCAACTCTTACGAACATCTCGCGTTATGATCTTCCCGATCCGGATGTGTACAGGGACTTCTTCAAGCTGAATCCGCTTTATGAGTTCCAGCAGCTTTCGGCCACTTGCACCTATTTCAGAGGATGTCCCATAAATAGGTTAGACGTGGCCATCGCTTATGATCTCCCCGAGTTGGTCGGAAAACACAAGCGTCTGGTGGAAAATGCGTTGGCCGAAGTGAATCAAGCTTCGGTCCCCGGCAGTTGAACCGTTTGTCGAGGACCAAGTATTAACCCTCATCGCAGAACGATTCTGCACAACTAAAAAGACTCTCGACGACTAAAGACGTCGTCATCATCTGTCATCTGCCGCGGCATCATTTTCGAAGTCTTTGTTCAAAATAATCCTAGTGTTGTCGCCTTTATTTTTACTGGACTGATGTGAAGTGCACAGACAATAGTCAGCCACGCTTATATAGTCTCCTGCCATGTGTGTTGATCGCATTTAAAAGTTCTTGCAATCGGAGTGTTCATTCAGAAATCGATTTCAATGAGAGTGGGTTATATGTATTATTTGACACCAGATGTACAATTCCTTACCAGCTTTACTAAATCTATGAAAAGTGTTTCTAATTGTAGTAATGTGTATATTATTTATGTACAAATAATCGACTTTGTAGTGAAACTGTATTTTATTTCAGCTCCTGATCAGTTTTAATTAATCCAAACGCTTTCAGATTCATAACAAAAAAGAACAAAGGAAAAAATTTAATGTACCCTCGAAAGGTAAAAACGACAAAAAATATTCCAACTCACATTTTTGAAAACAAGCTAACAAATCATATTTACTAGATAAAAATGAATAGTTCTTGGATCCTGACGCGGTATGAAACGGATCTCATTGTTCAAAAAAACACTTGTAAAAAACAAACAAAACAATATAAATAACCATGGAAAAATAAATTAAAGACACCCGCTCCAATTTTCTTTTCCTGGCTCATAATCAAAGATTGCGTTACTAATCCATACATTTCGCGCAATTATTTGGTTAGAAGCGTGTGCAAGTGAAAGTAGCATGTTTTCAACGCTTAATTCTTTTAGCTGCTGGTTCACAATTTTTCTTGGAAATTATGGGGAATCCCAAAGACTTATCAGAACTCATCATTTCGATTTTAGCGTCCTCTGGACTTTTCCCTTTCTCAATGTAACAAATGGTTGAGTACAGATTATACCCTTTATCAATCGACAAGTATTCTTTCAATAAGAGAAACGAAACGATGGCATCAGCTTGCTGTCTATTAATATTTACTTGTCTCGAAACTGCGAGTTTCTTAAGACTTGTCTTAAACCAAGTATCAAGCAGTTTGTTCAACGTTAACTTTTGATCATTTGCAACTGCATCTTCGATAATTTTGTGAAGATCACGACAAGCACTGGATATGTCATAACAAACGTAATCATTACTGCCAGACTTACAGAAATCGCACATTTTCTTGCAGTCGGTTTCATTCCACACTTCCTCAAAATGCTTGGCTATTAAGGCACGCCTACAACTTAGGAAACACAATAGGACATTATAACAAATCAGTATGTATTACCTGGTGGAATTTAGGCAATATTCTAAAACTAAGAGTAATTTTCTCTCGTATACCAGTGACGTAACTGTCGCTAGCACTTTTAAATAATCGTTTAGACTGAATAATACTATACATTCGGCTCTGAGTCCATCTCTACCAGCACGTCCACTCTCTTGGTACAAACTTTCCATGCTCCTGGGAATTGAATGATGCAACACAAACCGCACATCAGGTAAATCTTTAAAATGTAAACATGACTAATGTGGCAAAAAACTGATATCCTTACCAATTCCCATCCCAAAAGCCACAGTTGCAATAATAGCCTGATATCGTTTTTGTATCCATTTTTTATGTATGTCCTTTTTTTGCCCGCTTTCAAGGCGCGCATGATATGGGGCAACCTTAAGTCCTCTGCTTTTTAATTCCTTGGCCAAGTTAATACTGTCGTTGATGGTATTGGTATAAATAATTCCAGTCTGGTTAGCAAAGTCATCTTTTAATAACTTTTCTACAAATTTCAAAGCGCACTCCTGCTGTGAAGGTTTGGGCAAGACTTTGTAAAATAAATTTGGTCGATTGAAAGGTGCAGTAATTATCATGCAATCTTCTAGATTTAACATAGTCTGGACATCTGTTAAAACACTCATAGTTGCAGTGGCAGTGAGTCCAATAAACGGAACTTTAGCCAGCGTTTTTCTAACAAGGCCTAAAAAGCCATAATCAGGACGGAAATCGTGGCCCCAACTTGAGCAACAGTGAACCTCATCTGAAAATTATAATTGTTGGAGGATTTCGATTGATAAATGATCATTACCAATTGCTACTCTGGAAATTCTATCAGTTTCATAACATTTTTTTAAATGCTTCATAAAGATCTTGCTTTTGGCAACCCACTCGGGTGTTACATACAAAAGCTTCAGTGATGATGTCTTGTCATTCATTTGGTTGTAAATTTCTTTAATCTCATCTTTTGGCGTACCACTTTGAATGGTATTTCCGTTAATACCAATTCGGTTTAAAGCCATTAATTGGTCCTCAATTAGTGATAATAGCGGTGAGATCACTAAGGTAAATCCCGGCTCCACAAGAGCTGGAAGCTGATAAACCAGCGACTTTCCACCACCTGTTGGCATGACCAGCAACACATCCTTCTTAGACATCGTCGCATTAATGGCAGCTAACTGCTTAGAGCGGAACGAATCAAACTTGAATTTTTCCTTGAGTAATCTGTGGATCTCTTCCGACCACTCGAACTGTCGCGCTATCCAGTCACTTTCTAAATTCCTAACCAAATCGTTCATTTTACGTTTATTTTCCGCGTTAGTCTTCGCTTCTTTCAGAGATTTCAATTTATTCATTAGGCGCTTGTATTCGGTTTTGGTTTCGTCAAGTTCTTTTTTTAATAAAGTCATTTTTTTAAACAGCGTGGAGCAGACCGCTTCGGTTTGCTCGATTTCAGCGTCACTACCTGTTTTATCCATTGCTTTTTAATACAATTCTTTTTAAAATTTGAAAATTTATTACGCTAACCTAAAACAGTGACGTTTGAATTAAAGATGGGTCGTTCGCGAACGAACTATTAAAAGAACCTTTCTTTTAAGTGAACTAAACGAACTAGTTCGCAATGCGCAAATTAACTAGTTCACCGCGAACTAAAACAACTAAAGATGGGTTGTTAGCGAACGAACTATTAAAAAGAACCATTCTTTTAAGTGAACTAAACGAACTAGTTCGCAATGCGAAAACGAACTAGTTCTCCGCGAACTAAAACAAACTGTCATGAATGTGTAGAAGTGGGAACCGGCGAACGATACGGAAGATTTGCAGTTCGCACTTAGCAGCGAAATCTATTCAACTCAAATTCTGAACTATTTTGTTGAACGAGAACGCGGCGTTTCGGTCGCGATTATGAGAACCTTTGATGGATACAATAATTAATAATGGAAACTATTAAAACTTCTGAAATTGTTTGAACTGACCCGTCCTCGCTTTCCACATAAAAATAAAAATAATGGTCGTTTTTTATGTCAATACCAATTAAAATTGTCCGAGAGCAACAAAAAATTATAAAAACACATTAATTTATTATTATCTATTTTTTTGTGTTATTTTTATTTAGACGAAAATTTTATTATTTTAAATTAAGTTAAACAAATGATGAAAATATGTTTATCTATCTGTTCCTAATAATGTACATTGTAATGTAATGTAACGTGCGTTCAAAAAAAAAAACGAGGCTGCGTTGGCCATGGAAAAACTTTGTGCATCAATTTAGTGTAGCAAAATTTCAAAGTGTCAGTTCGAGTCTGTTCATGTTTAGGTTAGCTTCCTTGTTGACAATGGGATAAATCATTATAGGATTAAAAAAAAGTGCAAAACATTTCCCGGTATCGTTGTGAATCCAAACATCAATCTATTCATTGTTACAGCTTCTCCTCTGTTGAGGAGAATATCGGCACGACCAGGACGGTCATTAATTTGATATAACTGTAAGTCGTGAATAGATCGATGAAGAAGAATCAGTCTCAAAACCGAAAAATGTCTTGAGAATATTTGGCAGCACTCAGCTACCCGTCAACCTTCATGGGTCATCAGTCTCTATGCGCAACTCGAGACCTACCAATTCAGTTTAAGAGCAACTGCATTCTCAATTAATATTTCAAAAATCGTTGTATATATAGTTAAACCCGGACGTCGACCGTTAGGGAGTTGTATTACTCAATATACATTAGAAAAAAAAGGTTCGAGTTTGCTTGGATTCGAAGGTTCGAAGGTTTATTATTTTAATAGACCAAAAAATTTGGACGGGCTACGGCAAAAAATCGAAAGCAATTGCGTGACTAGTGAGGACATTTAATCTGGACCACTTTCTCAATGCCAATCAATAAATGTTGTTTGTTTTTGGAGTTTAATTACGGATTGTCTTTCATTAAAGTTTACATTAATTTTTTTTACATGTTTACATTTTATTTAAAGTACCAAATTTTTTTTCCCCATCATTTAAGTAATAATAATAATAATATGTTTGTGACCTACCAATCGTTGTATACATAGTTAAACTCGAACGTTGACCACTAGTGAGTTATAAATTACACAATATACATTAGAAAAAAAAGGTTCGGATTTGTTTGGATTCGAAGGTTTAAAAACCAATGATTATTAAAAATGTTCATTGAAAATAAAATTAAACTGTCCTAGCGTTTGGGCCGTTTTATTTCGATGGTAAATTTTAAACTGAGAGATCTTGACATTTGTCAAATCTATGTTTATGTTTTCTATGGTGTCTACACTGGAAAGCCGATAAATTCCATGACCAACGCAGTCTCGTTTTTTTTTTGAACGCACGTTACTTATTGTACAGTCTGTACGGGATAAAAGCAATCAATGAGAACTGACGAAAATTATAATTATTATGCAATCAGCCAACGTAACTTCTAGGTGCCAGACAACTCACTCGTCGATTCTATTAATAACCTATCAGAAATCAACTAGTTCGAACTAAAAACGTCTGTAATCCGTTGCTTGCAAACCTTTTAGTTCGCAGCAGGTAATTAGTTCGCGCGAATTAGTTCACTGAAAATAACTATTAAGTCCATCACTAGTTTGAATTTTTGGCACAGAAATTTAATAGGGTCGCCAACATAAACTGGTGGCAGCACTGTGAATTTGGTAGATTCAGTTCGAAAAAGCCCGGCAAATGCTCACAAAGCATTTTGTTTTCAAGTTTTAACAGATACGTGTAAGTATTTAGAAGTAAACAAATACGAGTTGGATATTATGAGGAATTACACAACTAATGTGACACCTTTTTTTATTAATGCACAAATACGGTAACATTTAAATTGTATACATGTGTATTAACAATATTTCATTATTTGGTAACATGCTGTACTTTTAAAATATGGCCAATAAAATAAACAATTTGAAATATAGTTGATAACAGTGCAGTCACGAAAAGGTCTAAAAAGTTGCAATTATTTTGTTTTTTTTTAACAATAGATTTAGAATGAATACCGTTCTACACAAAAATAATAATAAAAAGAACATGATAATGAACGTAATTTAAGAAGAGATCACTTTGGGCTATGACTGAGAACAATAACCGACAAAAGAAATGTCTGAGTAAAAAATTATATAATATGTAAATTAATTAGTTTGATCTAATAACAATACTCTTACAGGGTTATACTTATATTAATTTTATATCTAATGTATTGTCATGAACCAGATAAGTAAGTACTTTTAAACTGAATTCCTTCAGGTCTTTAGACCTGGTTTTATTAAAATTGTGACAAAGCTTTTGCAATCTTCCAGCGATTCAATGTATGTAGCAGACCTGTCCCACGTTCCTCCTCATCGTAATGAAATGTGTACTATTTATAATAAAAAAACTAAATTATTAATATCTCCTGGCATTGTTATACTTTTGGGTCAAAATCCTTGACACAATTTGATTTTGAACTAGTTCTATGCTCTAAATTAATTACCAATTGTGAGTATTTCATAGCGGACATTTTATAATTTTGAGTACAACGTTGTAGAAACAATAATAAATAAACGAGATAATTAAAGTAGAGCATAATATATACGGCTGGGCAATATCTGGTATTAATTTCCACACAAATATAAGGAATACATCTATAGCATGTCAAATGACAACGTTAAACAATTGTAGTGTTCGGCCAAAACTTTATCGATATTCAGCAACATAACTAAGAAAACTGATAACGGTGCATCATTCATAAAAAGCAGCACTCAGTATTTTGTTATATTTTAAACGGTTTGTGTTTTTATATAAACCTTCATTTAGATAATAAAGTTTCAGCAGAAATCTATCAATCTACATCAAAATTGTTCTTATTTTAAGACATTGAGTTTTCAATTTCATGCAATTAACATTTTTGGCAAGTTCTGTAGGTAGAGGCAATGACAACGGAACGATAATCAGGTAGACTTGTGGGAAACGAAAAATAAACGTCTTCATATATCATATATAACTTTTCAAAATGTTCAACTTTACGTAGTATTTCTCTCAGTTATAAAATTTAGCCTCTTTTTAAACTGCATAACATTATAAGCATTCACAATATAAACAATGATATAATAATCGTTTTTATTATTAAAATAACTAAGCTAAAAGCACTAAATATTTACAATTAAATTGAATCTTGTACGCAACTTCTCGTTTTCAACTAGTAACAAAAAATGACTCATTTTTTCAACTGCACGCAACGATCACACTCTTAAATACTATTACTAAAATCATTAAATAAAATTTTTTAAAATAATACATATGTACAATGGAACCAAATCTTTTGAGATTGGAAAGATTTAAAGAAATTCGCGTTTCACTCGAAATTCTACTTGAAATTGACTGTTTTATGGCAACGAACATTTTATTTTGTTGTCGTAGTGCAGTTGAATACACAATATGCAAATAAATATTATTTGAAATTACGAAGGCAAGTAACATAACAATGAATTATTGAGATGCAATATGTTTTTGCTAAACGAATATACCAGGGGTTGTTGTTCAATTGAAGTGTAATTTAACCCGTAACTCATGGTAATGGCACATCAACTTTCACATAATTTACTGGGAAGTAGCCTGTGCGACCGTGGAGACTGCCTTCGAACCAGTTGTCGTCGATTTTATTTAACAAAGTGATCACATCGTTTTCCTGTATCAACACAATTCGGTGAATCATTTCTAATTGTATCTTGACAAGTCGTCAGTCAAGCCGTGCAACTTGACAAGCGACTTGACTTTGTGTAAGTATTTATTTACCTTAAAGCCCAACTCGCCCGGATTTTCCGGATCGAAGTCGTACAGGGCCGTACAGCATGGTTGCCTTGTCATGGGCGTTCTTGCCGGCGATTTCATGGGGGACGGCAGTGGAGATGCTAAAAATCATCGCATTCAACCATTGCTCACGCGTGGATAAAATATAAACGTCATCCGATGCACACAAAACGACCAAGTTGCGTTAGAGAAGCGAGAACAAGTTACAAAAGCAATAGATAGGAGAGTTACCATTAGCAGATTGCTGTCCAGGATGCAACTCAAGATGATGTGGCTTGTGTTGTGGAGAAGACACTTGCGAAGAGCCTAACAACACATCTTTGTCAGAACAACAGCTCAAGCACTGAAGAAACAACGGTAAACGAGCAAACATCTTTGAAACAACCACATCGAATTTTATCGAAATAACCACAAAGCAAACATGTTTATGTTGCGGAATGGGTATTTTAAGCATCGACTATGCTCTCTGGCGATCAGCCAACCACCACGATTCCACACTTCAATTTCCATTTGATTTTTTATCGATATATGAACATGAAACATCCCAGAATAGTACGACAACCAACACAAACATTAACAAATCGTACACAACTTGCAATTCATGTCAGAAAGATGATCGACACGACATGACCTACCCCACACACTTGCAAATGTGACGCGTGAAGGAAAGGAAACTGGAGGAACAACCAAAAAAGACGAACAAAAAAGAAAAACCAAAAAATGCCTCGTTGCACCTCCACGGACGCGATGCCAATTAATAAACACCAAACACAAATGATCATATAACTTAAACTAAAAAGCAAGAGGTTAAAATAACGTTAGCGAGCGCCGTTAGTAATAAAACTTAAAAAACTAAATTAGCGAAATAAAAAGAAACAAACAAAAAATACCTTCGGGAAAGCTCCAGGGGTCGAAAGGGTCTGGTTTGGTGTATGTGGGAATGGTTCTAGGTGCGGGTCGTACAAATTGGTGTCGATTATTTGTAATGTTGTGGTGATTTTTTGTATTAATATTGTTGTGATGAATACCATTGACTCCGTCTGAAACACCTTCTATATGTAAATCGGCGAGACTTTTCGGCACGAACTCGACTTTAGGACGATTTGCTGCCTCCTCCTTCCTACAAACAATCCACGTAAATACTAAACATCACTAACGCAAGTTTTCAGTTACTTTTCCAATAAAACTTCGGTTAAATGTTTCAGTATTTCCGCACATTGCGTGTGGTACTCCACCAATCCTTCAGCAAATGTTGCTAATTGTGAAATTTGTTCTACCTACAATTAGCTCCTGTAATATCGGCACGGACAGAATTTACAATTCTTACGTCATTTTCTAATAAATTGAACATTCCCATTTGAGCAAGGTGCAGAGACTCTGCAAACTTATCTTCTGCAGTCTTAATCTCATCATCTGAAATAGGGAAATGTTATTCGGGGTGAAAGTGCAACAAACTATAAGAAATTTATAATAAAAACAACTACAAAGAAAATTCCACTCTAGACGCTTATAAAACCAATTTGATGATGCGAAACGCCGAAATAACATACTGTGAATGACTGAGTCTCGAAGGAAATTTTCTCCAATACAAACTAAATCGCAACGAGAACAGGCTGCAACGCAAACAAAAACAGCTAGCAAATTTAGGTGAGCTTTTACGAGTTTTTGGGGATCGCACGTACCATGAACATGTCCCTGTGTTTTGACAGGGCTGGCATAAGGAGTGAGACTCCCCTTAGTTGCTATAAATCATGCTCGTCATTATTATCACGCTCACCCCAGACAAAACAATAATATTCTTGTAAGATGTAATAAGATGAAACCTAACCTTTAGCTTGGCGCCGCCTCTTGCAATCGAAATCTAGCCTACGTCCCTGCACTTTTTTTCTGTGATGCTAGAATTACTGGAAATGAACAAAAAACGTCCCGAGCGTTTGACAAAAAAGTTACCATGACTTCCTTTAGGTCTTTAGTTTGTAGGTGATGTAATGGCTCGAGGAAGTTCTGTTTGATGTTGTCGTCTAGCGAGTACTTAACATCAGCCATTTGTTTGAGGGATTCCCCCATTTCGACTAGAGCTTGACCGAACATACTATCATCGCCTAATTTTCGACCGTACAACAACATGCAATCTCCGAGAATCCCTTCTGGTTGAGGATAAGTGTTTGATTTTGCTTGTCCGCTTAATTTGCTGATTCCTTTAACTGCTGCCATTTTTGCTCGCGCTGTGGGATTCGGCTGAAGGAATTCCTTAGTCTTCATTTGCAGTTCTTCGACCAGCTCGTAAGTTACGTCCGTTTTCTGTTTAAGTTATTTACGAATGCATTACAAATACACCCACTCACCCTTTCCATGTCCATGAAATCCATATCGAGTTTTGTGCCTTCCGCTTGGCCCATTTTTTCCGTGACATACTGGTTGCACTTGTTTATTTGCTTCTTTAAACCTGCGAACGCCATCTTTCTCTATGTCTTCTACCTGCAACGACAAATGCGTGGGATGCTTGACCGTCGTTCAAACTAATTCATTTAATTAACGCAATTTTCAAACAATAACCCCTTGTTTAATGTGTGCCCCAGAGCGGCGAACTATCACGAACTATCAAATTAATGCTTCTAAGTGTGTGAATAATTAACACATCGCATCGCTTCTGTTAAAACTGCTACGAGAATCAAACACATCTTGCGATTAAATCATTAATCATCGACAAAGTATTTGTTTTAACTGCATTTCGATTACAAAACTTTTACGACCAACTAATAATAGCAAATTCTTCGGCGTTTTTACCACTTGCGACTGAAACTTTTCGATAACGAGAAGTATGGCAAAAAGTTTTCCACCATCAAAGATCGGTTGCTAACTTTATTTTTTCGCTAGTTGTATTTAACAATTAAAATATTTATTACAGCCCGCTCCTCAAATATTTTCCTCACATTACAAATTTATTTATTTAATATAAACTCGTACAACGATCCAGCTAATGATAGCTAATTAACTGCATTTTTAGTAGGCGTGTGTTATACAGTATCATTTACAATAATAAATCCATAAAAAGGAAAATTATGTAACAATTGTCAGAACTTTTTTCGACAAGAAAGTTGACGAAGCGCATTATTGCAACGCGATATTTAACCGGTGGAATTATCTAAAAGTCGGAGCGTTCTTCGTTAATTACATTATTTGATGCTTCCGATCGGCAAAAAGAAGTTGTAAAGAAAATCCCTCTTGATCGAAATCGGGAAACGAAGGGTTTCAAATTCAGATCGACACCCCAAACTAGGTCACTGTTATTATTTCGGTAGGCTCACCACAATCGGCCGACAACCAAGAACGTGTTGTTAATAAAAAAATCGCCTTTTAATTTTAACGGAAAAAGTCATTGACGGGATATTAGTTCCGTGGCGCGTAAACGCTTAATTAAACACTTTAATCAATGTACAAATTTACCGTGTTACATAAGGCCAAGAATTAACGCTGATAGGATGAGGACAGACACGTGATTAAGAAAAATCAAGGGCTAAATTTATGCGGGTCTGATCAAATTTAGAAAATCACGACATGAAAATTTATTTAATCCGAATTCTCTTGACGTTTGACTTAATGCCGTGTACACAAATATATTACATTTAATTAAAATAATAAAAAGTACATTGTAAAACTGAGTGAAAAAATGAAATGCCGCTTTAGGAAATTAAGCTTTGAGAAAATTTGCAAAATTAAGTGAAATTTGTGGACCTACCGGCGACTGGAGCAAGTTCTGCCTGTCCGGTAAAAGACACTAACGGCAAATAGCACAAAATATTTCACAGTGACAATATGAAATACATTCGCCAACTCTGGAGTAATACAAAGTATCGACTTTAAGCATTGAATAGATGGGGCGCACCATTTCTGCGCACATATCGATAATACATACGGTATAAGCACAGTACAGAAGGAATCAGTAGGTTCACTCCGCGTCGGCACCTTTGATGTCGGTGTTCCAAATCGGTTTCGCGCATGTGGCCTGGCGTCGCCAGTAGCGTCCTAAAACTCATAGGCGTAGGCGCGGAAGGGTCACCGAAGAAATAAACATTGCATCAAATGTTATATTTTATTAAAAGTACAAAATGTATGTTAAAAAATATATTCACTATAATATTCACAAATTATAACGATTTTGGACCGTGTTCCATTTGAAGTTTCATTAGCGGGGGTGTAGTGAATGCTCCGAGGAGTAAAAAAGTTATTACGCGTCGATTTTAACAAGTGCGGAACGTCAAATATATATAATATTCTATGAGTATTGACATAAAAATATGGCCTTTCTGCGGTAACACCTATGGAGTTTGTAAATTTTACTAAATTTGACCCCTGATCAGATACAACACTCAAAACATTCAGACCTATTTTCAATAGACGAGAAATACCATCATCAAGAATGTTTTTTAAGTCAACTACAGAACAAGTGGAATTTAAAAAAAAATATGCTAGTGGTTGTTTCCAGTCACTGTTGATACCTCTGGGAAATATTCCTTCTCTTTACCAGTGTGATGAAAACCAATAATTTCATCCGTCCCTATATTATAATATAAAAATGTTTTCAGAGACATTTCATCTATGCAGATTGTGCAATCCTTTGAATTCTTATCAAGTAGATCCGTTTTCAGCCTTATTACTTCCATCACAAAGTCTGAAAAACCTGCGCCGATTTCCCACTTGCTAGTGATTCTATTTAGAGTGGATTTAAAAAGAAGACGGAATGTGGTCTGCAAAAATTTGTAAACTTTAGGGCCCATAAAATATATAGTAAGTGCGAATTGTTTAAATTCGCTTGAATATCGTGCCCCTTTTGGAGCTTTACTTAGAAGCTCAATTTGGGTGTTTATAAAGGTCGCAATTGTAGGATAATGTTCCGATATGAATACCATAATGTCACTCTTTGTAAGCTCACTTCTTTCTGATACACTACATTCCGAAAATCGTAGCTTCCTTTGCAAACCCTTTGTGCAATCAACACGGCAGAATCTCGTGTGACTGACGTTAATGGTGTAGAAGAACAAAACACACACTCGAAGGACCAGCTGGTGGTAGTGCACCAGCAACACGGAGATGATGGTCAAAAGACGTTTAAAACTCAACAATTTATTTACACACAATTGCGAGTAATCAGGAACACTTCAACTGATTCAACTCGCAGTAAAACTCTATTGACAAGAACACGATTGTAAGTGACCAGGACCACTTCACTGATCGACTTACAAGAAGAAACCTTTAACTCTGACACAAACTCAAACTCAAACAACCATCAAAACTCAATAAAATGGGCCATGTCAAGGCCTTTTAAGCCCGAACCCCCTTCCGTCCAATAATGGTCACCTGACAACAACCGGGGGTAAAACCACACAACCCACTGGAAATCCCCAGCCTAAGTGCGGCTCGGTGTTGTTTGTCGGCACCTTCAAATTAGACGGACAGGAAGCTCGTCTTAAACTTACACAAAGAAAATTGGCTATTTACACTAAATTTCTATCGATGCCGCCTACCCTAATTGCTTATAAGTAATAAACTTTATGAAAGGGACCAGACAATCCGGTACCAGTTCACTGGGACCGAACACCCTTCAAACGTTTTTTCAAAGCCACTTTTCGTGGTGTTGAAGCACTTAATCTAGCAACTGTTTGCGTTACACTGTCCTGTACAGCCCCAGAGTGAACTTCTTGTGTTTCTGGTGTGTACGAAGTGGATGGAACTGCATCTGGAGAAACTTTGCAGGTCTATATTTATGAATCTATATATCATGAAACTCACCATCTGCTTGTGGAAACACATTTGGAATAGCGTACTTCTTAAGTCGGTGTCTACCTATGCTTGAAAATTGTTCTGCAGAAAAATGTTAGCTGCAAACACGTAGTCGCTTGTAACACTCTGCTGCAGTTAAATCTTTGCTTCGACGTAATTGAGGTAAGCTCTGCCACATCTTACACCTGCAAAATATCCACTGCTATTATACCAACGTAATTTACTGCTAATCTAACCCAAAACGATGCTATAAACAACCCATTACTTACCGACTAATATCGAGTGGAAATCGAAAAAAACTGTATTGTGGTGCATATCTTAAGTCATTGTTCAAGCACCCCGAAACACAACAAATATGCATTTTGCAACAATAATACCGAAAAACCCAAATAGCAAGAGTAAATAACACAATGTGATCAAATACGATTTGAGGTTATATGCGGTTATGAGCCAAAATCTACAGCGCATGTAGCCTAGAGTCGAACTGGCCTTGGAACACAAAAATCGGAGAGTGAACCTACTGATTCCTTCTGTACTGTGGTATAAGACAACACCGACGCATTGGGGCAAAGGAAAATGAGGGAAAGCGCGAAAACCTAAACCTTTGTCCCGATTTCTTGGAAATCCGAGACCTCTCTGTATTTTTGAAGAGTGCTAATGCGTGGGTTTGATCCTCCCACTGTTGATGCCATTGTGAATGCAGAGCAATGATCGACAAAACGGACGAACGACTCTGATATGGAAACAGTGAAAATCGCCTACGAACGCCCACATTTATCTCAATAACTGGTCGAAACGAATTTCTCCCCCCTAATAAATAATTGCAACAGTTTAGCGTCAGTCATTTCTGTCCTCCGACCACGATTCCGGTCCCGCATTTTAATCGAATTAAATGGAAAATGCACCGCGCAACCGAACCACTTAATCGAATTTCCCTGGGAGGGTGAAGACAAGATTCGACCCAACAAAACACCAAACATCGAAATGTACGATAGGAAAGCAAAACTGGCGGAAACAATTAGCAGTCAATTTATTTTTGAACAAGTTTTTACGGCAATCAGTCAGGAAATTAATCAATTGTTTTCGCATCAGAAGAATGTCGAAAATCATTGCTCCAACACACGATTCCACCCCCTTTAAATAATTCTACAAAAACAAAATTGTCCCACTTACAAGTGTGCACAAATCACTTACTACATATTTCAAAGGTTTCTTCGTCACTTCTTTGTGTTACTTTCAATTTAATGTGATAAGGTTTCCCACACTTTTCTACGATTAAAAGTTATTTTCGCAAACTAAAAACCATCAATCTGAAGCGTCTCTTTTTGTAATTTAACACTGAAATTGTTCATTAAAAAAGCAGCGACATTCCGATACCGATAAAGTTATCTAACGGGCGCAACCCACGCGCTCTTCAAATAAAAATAAAATACTTAACAATAGCTAACAAGAAGCTCAATAAAATTGATTCCGGCGTCTTCTGTCAGTGAGTTTCTACTTTAACAAGCGTACTACATTCTTACGTTCATTGTGATTTTTCATTTTTATAAAAACTGGAGCCTTGCGTACATTTTCTAGAAATTATTTGGTTGTTAAAAATTGGGGCGCAATATAAAACATCGACATTCAAACAATCATTTGAAGATTAAGTGACTAATTTTTGAAAGAATAACCTATTACAGTAAAATTAATAACCTTATCCAAATCAAAATATGTATATGTTACTGTTAAAATTTTTACATTAGGCAAGTATATAAATTAACCAATGCTTCTTGGCTAACCGAAGGAAAATAATAAAAGCAAGAAAAAATATCGAAGGTTGTCCGTGTTAAAATTAAAAAAAATATAATTCATAAAATAATGGAAATACCCTAAACCGAATCCATTACAAATCCTCCTTGTTTTTAAATATATAAACAATGTACATATAAACAAATTTTATACATAAACTTATTACGCTGATAAAGTATCTTGATAAAAACTGATATCTTAAGTACATTTTGTAGAAATTTATGTATGTTAAAAAGGGGAAACGTATTATTATTATTCAATACTCAAATAATGACTAGCTTGAATTTAGTGATTGCTTAAAAAATATTAGTCAATAATAAATTGTTTTCATAATCAGTAAATATAAAATCACGAAGAAAATTATTCACGCTAAGCCAGGTACATACATTACAAATCCTCTTTAATTTTAAACACAGACAAGCACAATTGACGACAACGAAAATATGTAATTTAAAATGTAACATTTATAAAATATAAGCGTCGCGATTCAGACGACGACTCAATATAAAACAATGATTATTATTACATGATTACATATTCATACAATCACTGGTTTGGATTTAATGACCAATGGTTGAAAAAGTAAACTGTCTAATGTATTAAAGTAAAAAAATTTTTTTGTCCAAATCAGAACACAAAAAATTATGTAATGGACACCACCCTAAGCCAGTTCTACTACGAATCCTCTTTATTTTTAGAACCGTAATAATCTGATGGCAACGGAATAATTCAAAATTTAAGGTTTATACCTATCAGCGGAGAAATAATGAAAATACAATACGAGCGGAACGAAAATGAACTCATCTTCTGTGTAATATCGTCTCGAGATCTCGAATAATATATAAAAAGTAATTTTTGGTGGAAATGTAATTCAGGATGGGTTAATATGCATTATGAAATAGAAACGTTAAAAAGTAATGAGGAATTTTTAATTAAATCTGAAAGTTAATATAAAAACGGGAATATCTTAGTCAAAAGGAATTTTCGCAAGATTCAGGAAAATGCGTATTTACAAAGATGTTGGCCCAGTTCCATTTAACAAACATTGAACTTGAGAACCATAATAAATGTCAGAGAAGACCGATTCGCCCCTCAACAAAATAAATATTATCAAGTTTTATAAGTTTACAAAGAAACTAGGTAATAAAAGTAAATATGCTCGATTTGGGTTTATTTTTCGTCTACTAATATTCGTCTATTCCTATAATAATGTTGGTCGTGATCTCTCAAAACGCAACGTCGCATTTTGACTAATTCAAGACATCAATACAATGGCAAAAGGCCAACCCCATACCCCCAATTCGTCAATGACTTTGGCGCGGGTTAATGAAAAGGCGAGGGTGGAAGCATAATTCTGGAATACATAAATACTTTCCTTAATAACATCATTATGCTTCAGCTTATTAAAGAAAGCTAAACGAAAAAATCACACTTTCTAACTTCCAATTAGCAAGGTTATGAAATTGAAAACAATTGCATAAGAAGAGCAATCTTGATAAAGTGTATTTCAATACAAATACATTGTGTATTAAACACAAACATTAATTTGTTGTAATTATGGCACGCAAGGTGAAATAAACAAAATAAATCAGACCTAATTAGCTTTAAGATAAAGCCTTAAAACATAACTGTAATGTAAAAAAATAGAGTTTCACTAACCCACCGTTTAAACAAAAGAACGTTGTTAGATAAAATGTCTTAAGACCCCTGGCGAGTCTAATAAAAAAAACAATTGAAACAAACACATACCGGAAATTGTTGTTGTTTGAGAGCAATTTTAAATTATTGTGCAGGGAAGTGGAGTTGTGAATATTTTGGCAACGACTGAAAAACACCTGCAAGCAGAGTTAAGTCTGCAATTTTACTGAGTGAAAAACGTTTGTAGCTGTCACTTCAACTGTCAACTTGTCTAATAGCGAAATCTGTTTCGAGGCCTAAAATTTGCAATACAGATGGCACTGTAGTGCTGTAACTGACGCTACATTAGTCACATCCACAAAAATAGCTTGCGTCATTTTTTAACATTTATCACACTAACAGAGAGACACTTAAACAATCATTTATTTGTTTATTCGTTTATTGTCAACATTAAAATATGTTGTTGGGTTGTATAATAAGAATTTATTAAATTAGGCGGTATGTAGATGGCGCAGCTCTCTGTTGATACGTCATGGTAGACACCTCCACCACGTTGTCAAAGTTGACACTTCACTCAACTCAAGCTGTCAGTCGTGATAACCAAAATTTTTGTTAATTTTTCTTCAACCGGTAAATGAAAATAAGTTAATATGAGTAAGTTAAGACTAAAACGAGTTTTACCAAACATAAAATTTTGACAATAACCCTATTTTAGCTGTAACCACTGGAATGTCTTTCCTGTTGGCTTCGATTAGTTCAGTACTGGTTTTTTCTGGGATGCAAATGTACAAACCTTGGCTTAGTTCGTCTCAAATACATACATTATTAGGGGGCTATCTGGGTTCCATATTTTTTGTGCTATCTCTAACAGCTGTAGGTAACTTAGAAACTTGTGTGTTTGGAAAATCTTTCCAAGTTAAAGTCTTCCCCGAAGGTATGGACAGTGTTATTCTTTGTGTTATATTAGTAACGTGTGCCTTTTAGTACTTTTCTGTCTACTTTTGGCCTTATTTACTTCTGCTACAGTACATAGAGTATGTGCAACGACATGGTAACTCTACATTTTGGAATTTCTATAACTGTTCATTTTATTTCTAGCTTGTTGATTTCTTTGTGTGCCCTATTTTACATGAATAAGCACTCCCAAAAAATTCATGTTGTGCAGGCTCCTGTGGTCCCTGTCCAAGTAGGCAAAAAGAAGAAAAATGTGTCTTGAAAAGGCTTTTTTTGTAAACTTTTTTACTCACAATAAAACATCAAAACAAAAACATAAATTATAACTCTTTAATATACAGTTACGTAAAATGAAGAAACCCAAGAATGAAGTGACATTATATTCACACAGTTTGTCATATTGAAGAGCTCAAAATTATTATAATTGTGAAACAAGAGTAGTTTTATTTGGCGCCTTCCAACTCACAAACTGTATCTACTGCAAATTGAATTGATTGCTTGCATTTCCTCAGCCGCATTTTGGGTTCCCACAGAGTTCCCTGAACATAATTCACAATTCATGTGTGACTGGGTGTGTAAATAAATAATTAATCATAAACATACTAAAAACATTAACATTATTAATAAAACTACAAAAATTATCAACATGATTAAGATAAGTTGTATTATAAAAAACATTTGTTCATTCACATAACGCCAACGAATTATTTCTTCTCCCACAAGACTGCTTTGTTGCTTCTTGAAAAGTGTGTTTCGGTTACTGTAGAGAAAGGAATAAATGTACTAACTTAAAACGCCAGGGGACACTTGGAACACGTCCTATCACATTCACTTATTATTAGGCTGAGCTTTGAATCCAAAGAGTAACTCAGCCTTTAACGCAGTACGTCTTCTGATTTTCTTATTTAGCTCAGATTCAGTAGACGTCCTGTTGTGGATCATTCAGTTAATTCATCAAAAACGAATAAAATACTTACTGCATGGGAGTCGGTGAGGAAGATCGAGAAGATGCGTTTGAACTGGTATCGTTTGCATTGCTGGACACGCTAGTAGTTAACTCTTTCGAAAATATAGGAATTTCGTTGTGAAGCACATGATCCAGCAACTGGCCTCTGACCAAGTTTTCTTGCTTCAGCTATAAACTCGTAATTAAAGAAATTGATACAGTTTTTGGAAACAAATTACCTCGGCCAGTGTCGCTTCGCTTTCCTTTAATTTGGCATCTCTTTGCGCTACCGCGTGGCTGTGGCTTAAAGTCATACTGTACAACTTTTGAATAAGATATTTGGCTTCTTCGATATCACAAACCGTATCTATAATGTGTTGCAAGTCGGCACTTTCGTTGGTATCTTGCGTTTCCTCAATTTCCATAACCGTTCGCTGAGTCTCCGCAATGGTTTCTTGGACGTAATTCATGTTTTCTTTGAGGTCTTCAATGTAACTATCTAATTGCGTCAGGTCTTGCGTTTTTCTGACCGCTTGGTCTCTCCGTTCCTGAAGCATGTCCAGTTCTTGCCTCAAAACATCGCGTTTTTCTAAGAAGTGATCCATCCTGACTTCTTGCTCGACGAGACCTTGCTTGCTTAATGCTATATTGTTGATGGTCTTCTCGACGGTGCGCCACTTTTGCTTCGCTGCTTTTTCAGAGAATCTGGATTGAAGCCGACCGGCGCCTTTCAGACCCAAACGCTCTCTTTGCGTCTTTCGCAAAACTGACACCTCCTCTTGTTTGCGCTTCAGTACTTGATCCCGAACTCTCCGTTCGGCTTCCATTGTTTTAATCATATTGGCATTTTTGCGAGATTCTTTTTTCAACTGGGCTATTTCTCGGATTCGCCTCAACTCCATCTCTTTGTGCTTCTGAGAGTCTTCCTTCATTTTATTTATAAGCCGCACTTTCGCGCGCTTCATCTCCAAAAGCTCGTTCTTATAAGATTTTAGTTGGTTTTCGTGTTGACTTTGGCTTCGTAGCAAACGCGCGTGCTCCTTTTGGGCCGCTTGCAGCTTCTTCAGTTCTTTCTGCATGTCTGATAGTTTTTTCGTGTACTCGTCTTTGACTTTCTTTACTTTGTCTGACGGTTCGGGGCTGGTGCTGTACGATCTGAGGACTTTATCGCGTTCTTCTTGGGTGTTCTTGATTCGATTTTGTAGTTGCATGAGTTTCTCTTCGTAATGCTGCCGCATCGTTTGCATTCGTCTTTGGGACATTTCCAGCTCGTCGATCAGTTTCTGCTTCATGTCGATGTCGTTAGTTAACGTAATAAGTTCGTCTTTGAGCAGATTTTGGTCGTCTTTGTCGCTTTCGCTGTCAAAGTCGTTGTCGCTCTCGGGCTCGCTCTCGTTGTCCAGCCGCTTCAACACCTCTTTCTCTCGTTCCAGTTCCTTTTTCGCTTCTTCCAGCAGAATTAAATTATCATTGAACTCCGCCAGGATAGTGTTCTGGTGATGCGTGCCTTGCAATCGATTCACTTGCTTTCGTAACTGCTCGCACATGTTATTTGACTCTAACAACTTCGCGGTTAATTCTTCAATTTCTTTGAGGTATGCCTGGATCATGCAGGTGACATCGTTATCGCTCCCACTACTGATCCACGCTCCAGTCGTCTTCTCGGCCAGGAGATTCGTATGTTTTAATGTCAGTGCGTTTATTGTATCTTGCATGGCCTTAACTCGCGTTCTCAGATTATTCACTTCGCCCTGAAGCATTTTGTTCTCGTAAAACATATCGTTGACAATTTCGGTACCGTCCTGGTCCACCATACGTTTCCCCTGCTTGTACTCGACCAATTCTAGTTGGAGTTGTGCGAGTTGCTGCTTCAGCTGCGCTATAGTTTTCGAACTCTTGTCCTGATTGACAAATATTTTGTTTTTGATATTCCGCGCCCTGTTGGCGTACTTCAAAGTGTTTAAAGTTTCCATAAAATCACTGTCGCTTGAACTTACGCACGCGATCATCACAGTTTGACTATTACCACCTAAACTATCTTGCAGCAGCCGTGTTAATTTGGAGTCTCTATAAGGTATATGTAGCGCTCGCTTGGATTTGTCACCTAAAGCTGATATCACGTTACCTAAAGCTAGCAATCCGCAATTGATCGATATTCCTTCTTTGGCGCGTTCACCGGTGGCCCCCGTTCTTTTAAGACGCTCGGAACCGGCCAAATCAACGAAATGAAACTTTGCGGTAAGAGTTTCGAACTCGTTGGCATCTCCGTTGTCACTTGAGGGCACTATTCGTTGCTGTTTTATTTGAATTGTGAAAATCGCGTGCGAACGAGAGGATTGTGTGTTCATTTGGGTACTTGCGGTGGTTCTCGAAAGTGCCCCCACCCGCAAACATTGCAAAGCTTCGTCGACAGAAGATACGGATTTGCTGGTGATACCTTTTACTTGGATTCCTCCGAACGAATCCTCGCGTATCTTATAAACCGTGTCCTAGAAGATGGGATTGACTAAAAGCCCACGTCTACACCTCGACTTACTTTGCTACTAGTGGGATTGAATAGATCGATGACCTCTTCGTTGTATAACTCCATAAATTGTGTCGTAACTTTAAATTCGGGCGGAATTGAACCGCTTTCTTGCGCTTTGTTTATGCGGTAGCGAATACCATCGAAGAGATGTTGAATGGCTCGCGGTATGATTCCCACTTGATCAGGTTGCAAATCGACGTCAAATCCCGACCCCATCGTATAAGTTTTCCCTGACCCTGTTTGTCCATACGCTAGGACAGTAGCGTTGTATCTAAAGCGGTCAATAATATCAATAAATATTTCACGTCGCCGAAACTATAAGACCCACCCCTCCAGAGACGAATCGACCAAAGAAGCGACACAAGTTTCGTACACGGTCTCTTGATTCGTCTCCGTGTCGAAGACATGATTGTAGGAAAAAACTTTGTCGTTGCCGAGAGTCACCTGAGGCTCCCCAGGGGTCACGAACGTGCAGATTTGGCACATGTCGATGACTTCGCGGGGAGTCTGCGGCCGAATCCTGTAAACAACCAACATCATCAAACCAGGTACCAGTCATTTATGGATTTGCTCGAGGAAGCTGACCTCATAGAGCAAACACAAATCAAAGGTTGAAGTACAATTGTTTATTTAAAAAATGTGTTATTGCCAGTTACGTAATAACGAAGACAAGTTTTAAATTTGAAAATGACTCGTTCTTTGACAAAACGCTTTATTGCCGATTCCACATGCTCATCTGTCTTTGTTGCGTAAAGCCAACTTAAAGATAGACCGAAATGGTGCTAAAATTATACCACGATTTGCAAATTTTGGGACACAAAATGTTGCAAGTGGTTCAAGGTTACCGGTGCTTCGCATTTTTAATCGTGAAGTATGATTAATAGAGGCGCCTTTCCGTTTTTGTGCACTTGCAAGAAATCTCGTCGTGCATCGAAATACCTGCTTTATTTCCTGCCGGACTATCGTTCTTCTCGATCTTGTGTATTGTTGGTTAATGAAATGCAAAACCCTCTGGCATAACGTACATCACACCAATTTATCGTCATGAATATTTAACAGACGTTTACTTCGCCGAAAGAAGTTACTAAGCTATCCACGTAATTTAAGTCAAATCAGTGTTATATTCAAACTTACACCTGAGCAAACCTGTCCTTGATAAACATGCCGAACATTACGACATTTTATATAGTGAATGACGAGAAATTGCGTATGCAAATCCGACCTCATCTTATCTTACATTATAATCGCCTTTTCACACTTAGCCCTCGTGCGTTTATTACAGACCGCCTATATAAGGACGCGTGGGCTTTTAATTGAGCCAATCAATTAAAATTGCCGCTCTTACACAAACACCAATATTATTTAAAATAACATTGCGTAAGTCATATCGAATTTGCCCGCTTCTGTTTCTAACACTTGTGGAGCGCAGTCAAAGGCAAACAGACAGGAAACACGATTTCTTTCGCTTTACCTGGCCAAGATCGTATACAAAAATTCCGGTTAGTGCAACCAGTCTGGAATTAAAAGTTGTCAACGAGGTTCAACGACTGCACGTTATAGATAGACTAGCATTTTTCCGCTTGTCGGATAAGAGGAAAAATCAGCGGTTTTCCGGAAACGAAACCGTCAAAGGGTTGCACTTTCAAGATTCAGTCGGCTGCATCGCTATGCACATTACACATCTGCATCCCGTGACTAATAATCGGACACGCACCATCGTTTTTCTTGGATCGTATTTATGAAAATCAAAGGCGTTCCATTTTTATCTGTGACGATTCATTTATAAGCTTTTAAATACCCACACTTTTTGCGGAAAATAATGCTGCAAAACCCGCTACACCCACCAGAGAGATGGAATATTACCACAATCATATCCCATATCTTTATTGTAGACTCATCGGAGGTGCCCACACATTCATATCTCAAATAAAAGGAAAAAAACGTGATACAACACAACAACTTCACAGACCAAGTACTTTTAATGATTTTCATGATACATGTAGCACAATTTAATACTTAATTTAATAATAATTGTTGTGAAACATTTAAGCGTGTTATGTGTTATGTGAGCGTGTTATTAAGATAATAAGAAAACCTTTCAGGTGGACGAGATTCTAAAATAAACACAACACACACACATGTCATTGATCCGTTTTCAGAATCTAATTCTGAATTGCCCGCCTAATTGATTTATAAATGGTAATTTTTCATTTTTGTTACGCTACACATGAATTATGTTCCTGTATTTAAATGTCTTACAATTTGAATCGACATTTCTATGGTTATTTACTAATTTGATTTTTCATTCAAAGGTGTTTTGTTGAGCGATTTCCTATGCAAATAGTCGGTATTCCTAACCGAACGTAACCACTTTCTTGAATTGATGTTTTTGGAGGCAAATTTAATAAAAAAAAATTTTAAAAATTGTAATTCGCTTATACAATTTGGAAAATAACTTCCAAACATTTCGCCTGCATCTTTGGTGGAACTTGATAGTAGTAGATTGATTTGAAGCTTTATAGAGATCATTAATATTTTTTTACACTAATAATTTGTTACTGTTATTGATACACTATAATTGAGTAAGTTGTAAGCTGCTACCAAAACCCAGTGAGAATAAGAACGTTGAATATGTGAGTGATTTAATTTACAAATTTGCAATAGTATCATTTTCTTCGACTTAAACTGTGAAAGAAAAAAGCACAACACCTACAATATTTACTAAAACAAAAGTGTTGCTTGCACCCACGTTCGATTTAGCATATTTAATGTAATAAAAGAGACACGGCTTTGATTGCCACAATGACAAACCACAGACGGCAGATACATTGTCGCAAATTAAATTTCACTTGTTTAAATGAAACGACAATAAAGTGAATTGGCCGTCTGCAGCGGTATCGATCCTCTTGACGCAATGAATCCTTCGGGGCATTCTCCTTATTGAGAGAGATCAGATTGAGAAATTTCATTCATTTCGTTCGTAATTAACTCATTTATCAGTTCCACCCCATATCAGCAATTACATTGAAGGTGGAAATAATTACACGAAGCGAACCAAAACACCATATGTTTGGACTAAATTTGACGGTGTAAAAACAATGATAAAAGATAAAACGTCGGTGCGGTCTTCCTGAATGGATACACAAAGCCTTGTTCGCATTGTTCGAGGACACGGGTCCGTTTCTAACCAGAATAGCGCTCCAATCAAAGTAAAATGTGGACTAATTTATAAGGACGGAAGGGCGAATAAAGCGGAATATCCGGTTTCCCATTAATGAAATATAAATAAACAAATGTTTGCCGGCTAATATTTGACCATACGAAGATCAAACAGCCGGGTTCTTTATAATTTACTGCACTGACTTGGATAAATATATGCAATAAGCTGGGGATTATTGTAAATTTAGAAGGCGCCTACTATTTATGTCAATTTCTGACATTTTGTAAATCGTTCCGGCGTGATGCTTTGGGCCGTTGCCCTTTCGGTCCAACTCAACAAAATACAACTATCGATTCATGTACGTGTTTATTTTAAAAACATGTCTTAATTAATTAGCATCGTAGACGAACAATGCTAGATTTTTGCGTCTATGCTAATCCATCATCCTTCTATTCATAGTAGCAACTCAAAAGGCCAGCACAAACACGTATTATGGAAGGTTGATCAAGGTTGGAGGCTTGAGAGTATTTATTTGTTGACATTTTTAAGGCGATTTGTGTGAACAGTGTATTGTCACGAAGCGTTATGTAATGGAAAAAAAAGTTAGAAACCGAGTGATCTTTTCAGCTTTCTAAACAGTCTGGCCCACGATGTCTGCAATTATTTATGAGATATGCAAAGGCACAATGTAAATGAGGCATTTATTGTTAGAACTTGACACGGAAAGGTTGTTCTGGAGGGAAAATTTTTCAAACGCCCACAAACGGGACGTCGAAAACATGTAATTAGCGGCTAGGTGATCCTAATTTAATGGCACCAAAGTTAAAACAGTGATATATCCATCAGTTTTAAGATAAATAGCAGGAAATAAGGTACTAATTTCACCGACATAAAGCTAAATTTGTCCCTCTAAAAATAGGGAACATAAAACACGTGGAGTAAAAAAGACACTACAAAACTGAAACACAAAAAACTGACGGATAAGGAATTATTTTTACCTGACTGCCACTCGAACCGTGATGTCGTCGTCATCCATCGTCCACGAATTACCTAAAAATCGTCAAATAAGAGACATGTGTCCACTACACCTGCAAACGCCTACCTTTGATTAGCACTTAATTGTGAAAAATGAATACGCAACTATTTATTAATTACATAAGCACAGGGTTTTCTTAAAAAAAACAATGATTCGCACAAAGACGCACACTCGCACACTTTTACTTTCGGTCACTACTCAATGAATTTTATTTGTAAAACACGTGTCTGTATTACGAAAGTGAATGCGATTTCCGAACCTATAACAACGCACTCCACCGTGTGCCTCGGCGGTGTGGATTAGAATAGAAGAATATCGGTCTTTTCGCGTAAGCTCCCTTTCCATCTCCACCAAGGTAAATTTCTTCTCATGCTGCCGACGCACCTTGTTCCGTCAACTACCGACCGATATAGTCCCAATTTCGAAATGACATTCTTCCACGATCGACTCCTAAAACCTCACCACTACAACTGCAAAACAACATTTACCATTATTAACCTTATCGCTACAACAATGGTCATCGTTATAGCGTAACAGTTCACACAATCGAACACTAAATACGCCACACCTGAACTCCGAAAATAATACAGTTTCGGAAAAATCGGCTTCTGAATCGAATACCGTTCGAATCTAATACAACGAAACCCTCAAAAAATATTCATGGGAAATAATAAAGAAATTAGACTTATGTATTTAGAAATGGTTCCATAGCATACACTAGACAAAATTGTCCATTTTTAATGGCCATATAGGAATCTCGAAAAGTAATGGACTTCGATTTTTGAGAAACTTATTCTACTGGAAACCGCATCCCGCTATAATTTTTTTCGTTTTTGAGATATAAGCAAAAGTTGAGATTTTGGCGAAATCTTTAAACCTTCGTAACTTTTTTATTTTTGATGTTATTAACTTCAATGGAAGTGTGAAAGAAAAAAACATACAGGCAAATTTTTATGTAGGATGCTCGAGCTAGTCAAATTTCATTTCAGGCTGTTTATTTAGCCGTCATAAATCAAACTTGTGTTGTTTTAAATCTAAACAATAGACGACAATTGTATTTTTAAAAACGCAATTTTTCTAATTTCAAAAATATATACATTTTTTATGAGTCCTGAAGATTCCTGAAAAATAGAATAATTTATATTTATTTCACAATTTTTGCCCTTGGAACAAACAACAAAATGTGCCGATAATTGTTAAACTGTCAAAAATACCATTTGGAACCGTTATTTAAAAAAAATTATTTATTCGTACACCAAATTATTATACTAAGTGTATTTTCGCAACACATCGTAAAATTTACCGCATGCGGTAAAAGTACCGCATCAGTTTCATATTTCATAAACTGTAAATGATACAGCAAAATGTTCTTAACAAAAGTTTTTTGATATATCATCATGCTTATTTATTCGGTATTTGTGAATACTTTTTCCAAGATCTTCTTAAAGTGAAAAATAAGAAAATGTCAACAAATGCAAGTTTAGTTTCGTGTATCCGAATACGAAACAGATGCCAACTGAGTGTTTGGAGAGAAAATAAAACTACAAAAATTTTAAAAATATGTGTGTGGAAAATGTGTCTCTGAGTACCCAATTATTTACAAAATATACGCGGTGAACGTGAATAAAGTTTGCATATTATTTGTTTCTAAATTTTGGATCCTATTGGTAATGTTTAATTTTTTCTTTATTATATTTGTTTATTTGTAATTTAAAAAATAAACAATTTGGTTTCGTTATTTGAAAAAAAATGCCCTATTCATAAACCAAATTCTATAAAAATTTGTTTCAAAAATTTAAAAAATATTTGTGTGGAAAATGTGTCTTTGAGGACCCAATAATTTACAAAATATATGCGCTGAACGTGAATAAAGTTTGCATATTATTTGTTTCTAAATTTTGGATCCCATTGGGAATGTTTAATTTTTTCTTTATTATTTTTGTTTATTTGTAATTTAAAAAATAAACCATTTGGAATCGTTATTTGAAAAAAAATGCTCTATTCATAAACTAAATTATATAAATATTTGTTTCAAAAATTTTAAAAATATTTGTGTGGAAAATGTGTCTTTGAGGACCCAATAATGTACAAAATATATGCGGTGAACGTGAATAAAGTTTGCATATTATGTTTCTAAATTTTGGATCCCATTGGTAATGTTTAATTTTTTCTTTATTATTTTTGTTTATTTGTAATTTAAACAATAACCATTTGGAATCGTTATTTGAAAAAAAAATTCTTTATTCGTACCCCAAAGTATTTCCGCAACAATATCGTAAAATTTACCGCGTGCGGTAAAAGTACCGCATCAGTTTAATATTTCATAAACTGTAAATGATAGAGCAAAATGTTCTTAACAAAAGTTTTTTGATACTTCATGCTGTATTATTGTTCGGTATTTCTGAACATTTTTGCCAATGCCTTCTTAAAGTGAAGAATAAGAAAATGTCAACAAATACAAATTTAGTTTCGTGTATCCGAATACGAAACAGGTGCCAACTGAGTGTTTGGAAAGAAAATAAAACTACAAAAATTTGTTTCAAAAATATAAAATATGTGTGTGGAAAATGTGTCTTTGAGGACCCAATAATTTATAAAATATATGCGGTGAACGTTAATAAAGTTTGCATATTGTTTGGTTCTAAATTTTGGATCCTATTGGGAATGTTTAATTTTTTCTTTATAATTTTTGTTTATTTGTAATTTAAAAAATAAACCATTTGGAATCGTTATTTGAAAAAAAATCTCTATTCATAAACTAAATTATATAAAAATTTGTTTCAAAAATTTAAAAAATATTTGTGTGGAAAATGTGTCTTTGAGGACCCAATAATTTACAAAATATATGCGCTGAACGTGAATAAAGTTTGCATATTATTTGTTTCTAAATTTTGGATCCCATTGGGAATGTTTGATTTTTTCTTTATTATTTTTGTTTATTTGTAATTTAAAAAATAAAAAATTTGGAATCGTTATTTGAAAAAAATTCTTTATTCATACACCAAAGTATTTTCGCAACACATCGTAAAACTTACCGCGTGCGGTAAAAGTACCGCGTATAAAATTATTTACGCAAAGAAAACTTCACAAAATCAGGATCAATAAATGAATTCGAAATAAATTAAATTTATACGCACGTCTGTGTTTCAAACCTGTGCCATAGCATACAGTTTGTCTTATTCCAAAATTATTCTGAATACATGGTATAAATAATTTTGAATGTATTTACAACCGGTGCAAGAAAACACAAAGTTAGGAAAATCGATTTTTTTATATTGCTATATTTTCTGCAAAAAGCATCAGTAAAAGGAAAATCAAAACCGATATTTGCGTAATGTGCCAAAGTAAACTGCTACAAAATCTCAAGCATAAGTTTGCTGATTTTCATAAAATAGTAAATTTCTCACTCTCACGCAGTTTGTTATTTATGTGTATATCCGATAAGCTATAATAAAAAAATACCTTACAAATATTGACTTTTCACATAATAGCTTTCAAAGAAAAATAATGCGGAAGTGCTAAAAAAATGTACAGCATTGTGCCAACAGTTTATTTTAAGTAATACGAGTCACCTTAAAATGAGACGAGGAAACCAATTTGTTATACGACGACAACATTCTAAATTTAAACGTTTATTTGATAAATATTGTTGCGATTTTAACATATAAACTTATTATTTACACAATACAAAATAATATATAGGGTGTATAAAAAAGGAAAAAAAGTAGACGTCTTTGGGATTCGAAATTAAATTTTCGATTGACAACTGTATCGGACACGATATACATATAAAATACGTTTAATGCCTTTTTAAACAAATTCAATCTCGAGGTGACGGTTTAGACGTCGTTTCAGCAATTTTTTGATTCTGTAAAATGTCATTACAACGTGCGTACAAAAAACCGAATATTCACAAAACCATGTCTACACTGTAAAAATAAAACAAAAGCTAGATTCCATGGCCTACTGGATTGACGCGCTGAGAAAATTGAAGCATAGTTATGGATTAATCAATCCAATGTGTAGTTGAATATATGCCATAGTAATACTTAAAAAAAGGGGTCTTGTGGGAAACTTGATAAGGGAGCGTCTGAAAAGCGCTATTGAATAAAAGCATAACGAAACTTTCAATAAAGTTTCAATAACACTAAGAAGAAAAAATACAATTGTGTAGCAATTTGTTAGAAACTCACAAAGTTAACAAAAAATTCAATGACAGTCAAAAAAATTTCGAAATAATTCTATAGTTTATTGTATCTTCGAAGCATGTCGAATTACCTACCTTTCCCTATTTTTCTTTTTATCATTTCTCCCTATAATTTTCCTTGACGTACAATCAATAATCATGACCATAATCATAATAATCATTTTGTTTTTGATTTTATTAGTTTTTAAATGTTAACATAAATACAAAATTTCGTTCATTTCGTTGGAAAAAAAACTAAAAAATTTACGAAATGGCAGTGTTGATTATAGAACCGAATATAATCCGAAAATAATTCTCATATTTCAATAGTTTATTTTATCCTTGTAAGCGTCTATTCTTTGACTTCATGTCGAAATATTTATTTTTTCATCTTAGAAATTTCATCCCTCCTTTAGTGAAGCAAATAATAAAAGACCCTCAAAGTCAATCGATTCAATTTAGTTGTAGCAAAATAAAATTTCGAATGACCACATTTTTCGGACGTCGTCAAAATCAAAATCTACAAGAAATACAAATGAGCAGTCAAAAATTTACGAAGCGAAGGTAAAGAATAATATAATTTAATAAAAGAATAAGAAATTTTAAATTAAGTTCTTTGTTAATAACCATCTCGGATACAATAAATAATACATTTATTGTCTCCTTCAACAAAATTAATCTCCAGGTCTTGGTTTAAGCGTCAAAAGCTAGATTCTATGTCCTCTTAAGCCCCCGTTTTTATTTGTACGCAGGTTAGAATTCATAATTTTATTTGTACTTTTTCTCCGCCAATCTTAATACAACTTTTTCTTAATTCACTGGTTTTACTCTTGAAAATATTTTGTCTTTAGTCCCGAAACAGTATAAATATGTCCTTCCATGGTTCGTAAATTGCTCCCCTATAACTTTCTTTTGTCATGTAAAAGCAACAAAACCAAGCCATCTAATCAAAGAACAGACCTTGCTAATATTTGATTTTAAAAACTGAACTTACCTAACTGCATTTCATTTCCATGTGGTAAACACTTTGGCGCACGACACTTTTAGAGGGTCTCAGTGTTACAGATAAATAAGATAAGATAACGTTGTAATTATAATCTATTGAAATTTGGAAAACATAAAATAAAATAAAAACAGTGCTTTTATTATCTATATGTAATTACTTTTTCCTAACTTTTCATTTTGGAAGTTGACAAGTTTCTATTTACCTTGGTGGAATAAACAGGAATTAGATTCGTACAATATCGTGTATTTTCGGCGCCAAACAGGTGCCCAAATAATCTAATAAAAAAACAATAGGTACGCGATAAGGCACCTGAAAAAATCAGCAGAAAATTTAATTTTTTATCAGGCAACAATAAATAAAATCCTTAACGAATCCAACTGGAACAATTCCATGAGAATATTACCACAAAGTTCACGGTTACAATAAATGAATCCATATTGCTTTAAGACTACACATACTCATACCAACTGAACCCAACCCGCGTAACTTGCAAATTAGCCGCATATTATACAAATTAAATCACTTATTTATTGTCGTTTTATGTGTTTCAGTCGTTTAAAAATCGTACATGTGCGCCGGATAATAAAATAAATTAAAGACATACCTATTTAAAACACCGGCAACCAGTATTAAACAGATCTGTATAGTGTGTTGCCTACTTCACGGTTTTGTTTTAATAAATTAGTAATCGTTCATCATATATTTATTATTAATTTTTAGAGACGAACCAATTTAACTAATTCTATTTTTTAACAAACAGGACAGGTCGCAGTTAGGACGCATCCAACATATTTATATCAATCCAGGTTAAGGACAGTGGCTCAAAATAATAGCACCTATTTTTTATGCATTTATTTACAAGCACTGGCACAATTTAATTGTGCCAAGTATTTTTTCCATTTGTATTACTTTTACGAGAAATTTAAATTCAACTAATAATTAATTCTGAAATGTAGTACAGTGTTAATTACACACTTTTACGTCTTAATTAAGTCCTAGGTGAGTTATTTGTAAGGCATTCGTTGCGCAAATAAATATAAATATAGTTTATTTTTTGGATTTTGTCGTTTAGTAATTGCGCCCATTTTACAGACTTCAAGTGTAAAAAACATTTCATTTAATTATTTTCATGTTCATGCGGTTATCAGTCTTTCAGACAGTAATTCGTCATTATTTGAGGTCAACTGGAAATTTAAATTTTAGCAACTTTGCGATATGAGTATTTATTTCTTTTTCGAAAACAGGGGAAACAAATATGTTTGCTTGACGTTACTGTGGTTTGTATGGTAACATGAGCACTTTTGATTTATTATAAATTAGTAACAATCGATGTTGTTGTGCGAAATAGCTATTCCAGGTTTGCATTGCAACAATTTAACTAAGAAGTATGATATGTGTTAAATCGAAACGTAAAATAATATTTTTAAACACGTGAAGGAATATAAGGTTTC
The DNA here is from genome assembly GCA_964023215.1 of Eledona agricola. Classification (NCBI taxonomy): domain Eukaryota; kingdom Metazoa; phylum Arthropoda; class Insecta; order Coleoptera; family Tenebrionidae; genus Eledona; species Eledona agricola. Next base: position 15,967,183 of record OZ026862.1, on the reverse strand, counting down.
ATTCACGTTTCATTGGCTTCTGTATCAAGTGTCTTACATTTTCTATTAAAACCATCAGTTAAAGAATATAGCTGTCATGTGTTGTACATGATGAAAATGGTAAGCGAATTTAGGGTTTTCGTCCATATTTTAAAACCAATTGCAGTCGCACCCGACCGAGAAGACAAAATTATTATCTGGGAGAACTCCCCAGTACGCTTTTGACACAACAATCAAAGAACGTCACAGACGAGTCAGACAATTCCAATTTTGTCTGGGCGTAATCCTCATGTGAGTGAGCGTAACTTGGAAATTTAGCTGAATTTAGCAACGTGTTTTAGTATGGTTGTTGTTGTTGGAATTATCGCGAGCGTCGCGTTTAGTCTCAACCGGAATGGCGGAAATCAAAACGAAACCGACACTGACTCGCTTTTTATTTTAATGGCACAATCCTGGCCTCTACCCGACACTATCGTTAACGAAACGTTGTGTGACAACGAAACGAAATGGAATGAGGCCATAAACGAAGGCCTACAAGCTCTAATCCGTAAAAATGAAATCGAAAAAACCGTCAAAGACCTGCCGCAAGATAGTCCGAGCTACAAACATCAACGAGCTGTTGCTACAACTCTCAAAGCGCAAAACCTCTCCAAATTGGGTTACATCCACGAAAATGCGCGGCGATATTTTCCAATTAATGCGTCCCGCGTTTGTAAAAACACCACAAAAACGTTGAATTGTAACGATTTTTATAAATATAGAACCTACGACGGGAGTTGTAACAATTTGGAACGGCCACTTGAATTTGGAGTTGCCTACACACCATTCCGAAGAGCTCTTCCCCCGGATTATGCTGACGGTATCCAAAGGGAAAACGCGAGCTTTCGGGTTTGTTATTTATTTATTTATTGCAGGTGTTAGTGAACCTAGGACAAGTCGTGATGGAAAACCTCTTCCATCGGCTAGAACCATCAGTTTAGAAGTACACAGACCACTCTACAGAGATGATAATAAGTTCTCTGTAGTACTAGCAGTTTGGGGACAGTTTCTTGACCATGACATTACTGCGACAGCGCTGAGTCGAGGCATAAATGGCTCGTCCGTTTCGTGTTGTGACCAAGAAACTCTTCACCCGGATTGCTTTCCCGTGGAATTGGACGTGTTCGATCCTCTTGTTCGTTACAACATTTCTTGTATGGAGTTTATGCGTTCTGCTTCCGCACCTCTATCAAACCAGTGCTTGGGATATAGGGAACAAATGAATCAAGTGACGGCGTTTATCGACGGTTCTGTTATCTACAGCAGTGACCCAGAGACGGTTGTGGATTTGCGCGCATTGAAAGGTGGAGAGCTTAAAATGTATGTTACCGAAGACAATAGAACACTATTACCGGTCTCGAAAGACTCGAGCGATGGTTGTAATCGAAATGCGGAGAGCAAAAAAGGGAGATACTGTTTTTCGACTGGTAGCCCGTAGTTAGTTGGTGGCTATTTTTATTTTTTCGATCTATTCAAGGTGACGGTCGAGCCAATGAAAACTTGCATTTAACCACTATGCATCTGATTTGGGCCCGACAACATAATCTGCTTGCTAAAGAGTTAGCAGAGCTGAATCCTCACTGGAAAGACGAGCGTCTGTTTCAGGAAAGCAGGAAAATTGTAGGGGCGCAAATGCAGCACATCAGTTACGGAGAATTTCTACCGATTCTGTTGGGTGTGCAGGTCAATTTTTTCTTTAGTTTTTTTATGGTAGGTTTCAGGTCCGAAGTTAATGGAGCGGTTCGATTTGTACCCACAGGAGCGCGGTTTCTTTACGAAGTATAATAAAAGCATTGATCCTTGTATAGCAAACGTTTTTGCTACAGCAGCATTCCGCTTCGCCCACTCAATTATCCCGGGTTTAATGAAATTTTTGGCAAAGGATTCGTCCAGTCCGGAATTTGTTCAGTTGCATAAGATGCTATTCGACCCGTTTCGTTTGTACGAAGCCGGCGAATTTGACAGAGCATTGAGGGGCGCAATGGATACAGCAATTCAAGCCAGCGATCCTTATTTTACCGGCGAAGTAATATTGCGCGTGAAACAAGTTGGTTTTTCAGGATTGGTTTTAGTTGAAAGATAAACTGTTCATGGACCAAAAGAAGAGTACGTGTGGATTAGACTTGGTGTCTTTGAATATACAACGAGGTCGCGACCATGGATTAGTTGGCTACAACAGCTGGCGCGGTTATTGTGGATTAAGGAGAGTCTCTGCTTTTCAACAGCTTCATGGAGACATCGACGATGAATCATTGCAGAGAATTGAGAGTATCTATAGGTAACCAGAATCAGCCGATTGAGGTCAATCTCCGTAAATATTTGGCCGCGTTCAAGTAAAAATACCCTTTCTTTCAATTATCGATTTGTCATGTATTATTAAAAGTTTGCCGATCTATTTATGTGGAAGGTGCTAGAAGCGTCACAGCTTTGCAATTAGGTCGAATCGGTTGCAGAGACGTGGAGGAAATCGACTTGTACACAGGAGCCCTGAGCGAGAAACCACTGAATGGAAGTATTTTAGGCCCCACGCTCACGTGTTTGATCCTCGATCAGTTCGTGAGGCTCAAACTCGGGGACAGGTTCTGGTACGAAAATCCGCATTGGTTCAAGCAGAAACAACTCGATGAAATACGCAAAACTAGCCTAGCGAGGGTGATTTGCGACAACTCGGACGAACTCGAGAAGGTGCAGCCGTTGGTGATGCAAAAAATCGCACCGAAAAACCAACTGGTCCCATGCGAGTCGCTCCCAAAACCGGATTTGAGTCTTTGGAAGGAAGTTCTTCCGCACGTCCGAATGCCAAGTGACTCGCTCGGTGTGGCAATAAATGTTTGAAACGTTTGATCTTCTCGTGTATTACACAAGAGCTAATAAATGCACTAAATAATAACACGAGTTGATTTTTTTTGTTTTGGTGATGTCATGGGTCCTGTTTAATGTCTATTTAAGGAAGACGACTGAACGGTAGGTACGTCAGACGTAATAAGTGAATATTATGTGTGTTTGTGTTTTCCCACACCGGCCCAACTGAAAATGGCGTCGATTTGTAAACAGCTACGTAAAAGAGAAAGTAATATTTGTGGGCTTGCAAAGTATAAATCGCGGCCAATACGCGAACGAGTGTCAACTTCGAACGTCCTCGTCACTAGTTGTTCACCAGGCCTCGGAATCTCTCCTAAAATAGAGCGCCAAGAAAGATCTTGACGTCATACGCAGGTGTACGCCAACGCCTTTTGGGCTATTTAGCATCGGCCGAATGCTATCGTTTCCCATTTTTATAACGAACTGATAACGTCTTCCATATCACTCCGACCGAGAGGACGTACAAATCCGTGTCAATATTCTATAATTCGCTGTATAAATCCTAGTTACGAGTCTTTGACCCATTTTTAAATCGAAGCTGCTTTCGTGTGCAAGCATCTAAATATACATTCCCTTTCCAAATGCATGGATATTATGCGACTATTTTAGGAGGAGCGAAGTAGCAAACCCTTTTTTTATTCAATCTCATTTGTGCATCTGGCGAGATCCGGCCTTGTAAATATTTCGCTAAATATGGTACTACTAACGTAATCCTTGATTCAAAAAAGGAAGCGCAACGTCGCTCTTTAAATAAAACTCTTTATTACTTTCAAGTTACAAAATAATTAGTTTCCAATATTTTGAACGCATATGTATATGTATAGGAACAACAAATTAAAACTTTAAAAAAATAAATAATTTTGCAAGGCGCTGCCATCTCGTTTTAAAATCGATTATGTACAATATTTGATTCGCGTTTATTTACAATTAAACTTGAGCGTCACGAGTCAGACTTTAAAATACATATCCGAGTCGTGCTTGAAAAATGTGCGCTTTCCAAGTTGTAGTACATTTTAATAAGCATTATTTACATCCAATTACAAAAATACCTCATTCACGCCTTTGTACTAAAACGTACAATACACATTTGCTCTTTTCTCCGAAAGTCGTTAGTTGGGGAGGGTATCGTAGAGTATGTCTTTGACGGGTTGGGAAAGCGTATCGGGAAATCTGATGTCGAAATGGACTATTAAATCACCCCTACTGGTCGGCTCTTTTGGAATTGGAAGACCGTATCCTTGAATCCGCCTCACGGTATTTGGTTTAATCACTTCCGACGTGTAATGAAGGGGGATTTTCGTGGAAGACATCGTAGGAACCTCGACTGTACACCCACACAACGCCTGTAAAAAACCAAACGACGATATTTTTTGACCGCCCATGGTGTTTTTGTTCTTCATACCTGTTTGAGTGAGATTTTGGCGGTGTATCTGATATCGCTGCCTTCACGCTTGAAAATCGGATGCGGCTTGTCTCTGATGATAAAAACAATATCGGCGGGAATTTTGTTTCTTCCTTGATCGCCTTCGCGTTGGAATGTAATTTTGGTGCCGGCCTTCCACCCTGGCTTCACGTTGATCGTCAACACTTTATCTTCTTTCTTGGCGGTTCCATCCGCTTGCAGAACTTTCCTGCTTATCTTCATTTTCTTGGTGCACCCTTTGGTGATGTCCTCCAGCGAGACGTACAAGTCGTGCTCGATCGGCGGGTCTTGGATCTTGTCTTTGCTCCTGTTTGGGGTGCCATGAAAGTTGAACGAGTGACTTCTAAAAGCTCCTCCAGGTCCCGATCGCGTGGGTCCCACATTTAAAGACGCGAAAGGATCGTCCACGTCCATGTCGTCATCGGGGAAGCCAAACATTCCGTGATTCCCGCTGAAGAAGGCTTGAAACGGACTGGCGTTCCCGAAGAATTGCGCGAAAGTCGCCCGGGGATCCCCGTGGAAAGTGTAGCTGAAGTTGGAGTTGCCGAATCCGGAATTCCCAGGAACACCACCTTTTAATCCCTTTTCCCCGTAGTTGTCGTAAATGTCGCGCTTCTTCTTGTCGGACAACACCTCGTAAGCCTCCGCAACTTCTTTAAACTTCTCTTCGGCCCCCGGAGTTTTATTTTTGTCGGGATGGTACTTGAGTGCCAGTTTTCTGTACGCCTTCTTGATGTCATCATCACTAGCACCTTTGCTCAGTCCCAAAATTTTATAATAATCTTTCCCCATGGCCTTATCTACTAACACTGCTCAAGACAAACACGCTGCTCGCTTGCACCCTCCCCGATTTATGCCGCGAATTTGGGAGAAAGATAATTACGCGCGCAGCAACCGACGGCAAAATGAACTGCGAGCGAACAGCGAGCTGCTTATATTTAAAGGTTATAAATTTCTAAATTCGCCTCTCTTCTGGAATATTCCGGAAACATTTCGCTCACTACCGTCGCTTACGTTTTTATAAAACTTTACAAAATTCTGGAGTCCCTGTGATAAAACAATATACTAGACCATTTCCGAAAAGAAATTCCCAAGTGCGCGCCCTAAAAAAGTAAAATACGGGCAAATTTTGTAATTGCCCTTTGCGCGCGAAACACAAACCCCGCCAAAAATCTGCTAACTACACCACTGGTTTTGCTATTTTGGCGGCAAAATTGAAAATTATGCACCGTACACAATTTTAACATAATTACAACTAATATGCAAAATAAATAAACAAGTTAGATAAGAAATTCCCATTATAGCGCACGGTATATTTTTTATTTGTAGTAGTTTACAAAAATTACGAAAAAACTAAAGAATTGTGTTGGGGAATTTAGTGATTCGTTGGTTGGGGTTGGTGGTGAAATGAAATTTACCACATGTCAATTTGACAGTTGACATCCAATTGCATAAATATTGACAGGGAGCGGCATCGTTGATTATTTATCAAAAACTTCGTGTAAGTAAAATTAAACAAAACTAATTTAGGACCGTTACAACTAGCGCGGCCTTTTTTAGCATGGACCTCAATCTGTCGGCATTTAGGGAACCCAGGGGGGTGATGCGAGTCATCCATTTTGTACGTATTATATTTGATAACGTTTCACGTTATCGTTAAATATATTGCAGATATTTTCAATTTGCGCGTTCGCAACGATATCAGGGTACACAGGTTATGTGGTGTTAAAGTGCGATGTTGGGGAATCCAAACAGGAGTTCGACTATCCATTCAAACTGTTCGAAAACAAAACACTTTCACCGACGTGTTGGTCAATGATTTCCTGCGACTTCTCTTCAGATGCCAAATATTTTGTCGCCACGGGCGTTTTATCAATGTTATATTCTATTGCAATCTCAGTTGTGTACATCAAATTTGAGGAGAAGTACAGAACTAACAATCAACTGCCACTGATCGTAAGAATGTCTGTCCAACTAACAACTCGATTGAAACAATATGTTGTAGGACTTTGTTATAACTGTTATTTTTGGAGTTTTGTGGCTGTCAAGTAGCGCAGCTTGGGCTAATTCATTGGCTGGTTTAAAAACGAGCATAGAACCTATCTTAGCAGACACTTGTAAATGTGCAATCACCACCAGCAACTTCTCAACGTTGAACATATCTGTGGTTTGTAACATAACACTGGTACCACTACAAACGTAATTGTGACAATTTTTAGATTTTTGGTTTTCTCAATTTCTTCCTATGGGCTGCTGATTTGTGGTTTTTGTACAAGGAGACCGCTTGGTTCCAAGGAAACCAACCGCAACCCACTAGCGGTGTCTAAGATGGAGTTGCAGTTATCATAGTTATACTAGCTTGAGGTGGGCTTAGAGATTATTTGGTTTAATCCATATTCATGGACTCATTGGACTTTTTCATTTAAATCATCGTTTTAACAATACTTTCCATGTTAGAATAGGTACTATATCAACAGTGAGTGTATTGTTAAACCAGTGAGCAGTTTTCGATTTTTTATTATTATTTGAACTAGTCAGTTATTTATGCACATGTTTAATAAGTACCACAGTTGTAATTGAAGCACAAGAATATATATAACATTAATATTATTGTTAAGTTGAGTATTGAAATATATTCAGTGTATTTCAATTACACAAATATTTCTAGAGCGATTAGATAGAAGTTGGTGGGTTGTTAGCACAAAAACTAACTAGAACGTTTTCCCAGTGTTTGATATTACTTAATTTGTTATTCCATCCATTAGGATATTTCGTTCAAACCGACTGATGTTTTTTTTTTAGCTTAGCAGTCTAACGAAATCGTTAGTTATAACTTGAAATGTGGTAGAGTGACCATGTCCACAATAAAAACAATAATATTAGTTTGTTTTGCCTTAATCTAACAGTAATTAGGAGTTGTGGAGCTCCAACAAGTGTATTTTATGAACCGTTTCAGTTAAGGTGGCAATTATTGTTCAAATACACTGCCGTATTTCCACTTCAGAAAACCAGAAGTGTACGACGAAAAAAGTAAAAACGACTTCAACCATGTACATCGTTTTGTTTAATAATTTCGTAAATATATTTTTTGTACCTTAGCACTTTTTCATTAAACACACATCCACATTTAAATGCGTTTTATTTTTTATACGAATCTTTATAAACATGGCACATGATGAATACATTATTCTAATAAAATTGACAGTATACGTGAATAAAACAAAACGATTCCCGGCAAGACAAAAAAATGTAGGCACTGTTTAAAATAAAGTAGTGTATAATTATTATCACAGTATACTGAGCGCGTTATAGATAATTACAAAAATGAATAAACAACAAAAACATACATGATACCAAGTGGATATATACAGTCGGGCTAAGTGGTGGAACATAAAAAAATAATTTTTGTAAATATCACAAATAATAAAAAGTCCTCCGACGGGCAATACCCTTTAAATCATTCCATACCATAAATAAAAACAGATACAATTGACAAAACCATCCAATAATGTTTTTCTGTAAGCCAAACAAAGCTTCGCGTCTTCTTGTTTGTGTGGTTCGCGATAAACCGCATACAAATCCTACAAAAAATAATTAAGTGCACAAATATGTAAACTTCAAACCACTCACTCCTCGCGCTGTGTGCAAATCGACGGAAAGAAGCATGAAAGCGCCGAAATACCGGGGTTCCAAAATAACGTAATGTTGTATGTTTCCGTCCGCAGACATGAATGTGCGGTTTTGGTCGCTGTATTTGACCAACAACAACTTGGACAATCCCTGGTACCAGCTCAAGGGTTGATTCAAAAGAGGTCCCAAATTTGAATGAACATCGCACAAATGTTCTAGTTTTGCTAAACTCTTCAGTTCCATGAATTCGTCGTAATTTAGCGAATTACAATCTTGCGGCGACACCAATTTATTCCACAGAATATGAGTTCTGCAATGCACCATTCCTGTAAGAGATCATATAGTGTTTTGAGTTTTTAAAATTGGTGTGTATACTGACTTAACATTGCACGTTTTGCTCTTACAATTTCACGATTGAAACTTCACAAACCAGTCGGCGTGCAATATCAAATCACTACATCACAAACGTTGTAATTAAGGACAAATTACCTTTGGCGACCATATCTCGGATATGTTTCTGGGTCATATGGGCTTTGTCCAGAATCATTTGCTGCATTAGTTGTTCGTGGGACGAGTAATAGCCCAAATAGTTAACAGACTCTTGTGAAATTTCAACATTTGGAGAGTTCAAAGGATGAGTAGACTCCCGTGATTCGCTCCTGCTTTCTTGAATAAAATGGTCTTCGCTACTTGTTAATTCATTTTCGTCTGGTTTAGTGAGACTGTTCTCTAAACTTGACATTTTTTCCAAAGCCGATAAACTGCGTCCCGTTGACGAAACAGTTCTGAATTTGCCCAATTTCGGTTCGATCTCCGATTTGGGATAAATCTCTCGCTTAGACGTTAGTATCAAATAGTACTTTAAATGTAAAACATTGTCGGTTGGGCTATATGGCATGCAGAGATTGTACACAACCAAAGTTATTTCAAAATCGTCGGTGTGTTCTCGATCTTGTGAGTCTTTGTAAGTCACTTGTGGATTACTAGTAACTTGTACTAAGATATATTCAGCTTCATCCTCTCCCTTATCCATATCCAAAATACTAAACTCGTACTGGTCCACATTTCGTAATAAATAATCATACAGTTGTTTACCTTCAGTTTTCAAATTTTTTATCGTTATAGTGTCTGCAAACTTGCGTTTTTATTAATTCACCAAACAACCCACAACTTACCAGCGTGTATTAAATTGCGCGCAAAATTCGGCGCTTTGTTGTAATATTTCATAAAGTCGTCAAAGAATTTTGTGGCGTTGTATCTGTCGCATACTTTGTTGACGCCTGTGTTGTTTGATATGTAATTGTAAACGCATCGCAAATGATAGTCGTAAGTGAACGAGTGCAGATGCATAAGAATTTTTACTCTATCACATTCGTCCAAGAAGCACAACGTGAACTAGAATTGCGTTTAACTACAAATTGTCGTGGTTTATACAACTTACCCTGTTGATTGAAGCTCTGGATGTTATGGTTTGAAGTCTGTTGCATTCAATTGCGTGGAGTCTCGTTGTAAAAAAGGGTTCGTTAAACTCCACTGTGAAGATTAGAATTCCGCCCATTATTGTCTTCTGGATGTAGAAAACGTAGTTGTAGGATGAATTGTCGCGTGCCCAAATTCTGCAACAATTTAAACCCATATTTTCAATAGTCTTAAGACTACCCTATTCGTCAACCAGAAAAAACTTACATTATACAATTCCAAAATGCTTCAAGACGTTTCGAATAAAACTTTCGAAAAACATGAAATCGTTTCACTATTTTTAGATGAATTGTGAAGATTAAAAAAATATATTTGCATCCCGTTGGACCGATTTACCGCGAGCAGTTTTTCAAATCACTTGGTATCAACATAAAACTTCTAAATTCGTGTCATTTTATACTGAAAGTCTGAAATAAGATTTCTCGTCTTGTAGTCATTTATAATAACCGACAAACATCAAGCAAATCTTCTCGTTTATACATTGCACAAGAATGTGAATAAAGAAAAAACAACGATGGTGTTTCTCGACGCCTTTCAAGGTTAGTTACGAGATATTCGCATCTTTTCAGATGGCTGCAAAGGTCCATTTCAATGAAAAAAATGGAATAAGTCGTAAATAGACTAAGATGTCATTGGTTGAAATTTGAGTCAATTAAAAAAGGAATCAAAAACGCAAAAAAATTTGGGAGCGATAACTCGATCTAAAATGAAACTAAGGATCTAAAAATGCAACAATACAGTAGGTATATTATGTCACGGATGAGGTTACAAAGAGATTATCTTTTTATTTCTCAGAAAAAATGATTTTTGCTAAAATGGCCTGCATGCTCTGAAACCCCTGAAAAATTTGGACTTTGAAATATTTTCATCGATAACTCAACCTAAAATGAAACAAGGGATCTAAAATGCAGGTATGTCTAGGGATAAAATTATAAAGAAATTTTTTTTAATTTCTCAGTATAATTTAATTTTTATAAAATGGCCAGCATGCTCTCAAACCCCTAAAAATTATTTTATTTTAATTTAAACAATAAAACAATTATTTTTTATTTTACTTTATTTTTTTAAAAAATTTGGACTTCGAAATATTTTCAGCGATAGCTCGACCTAAAATGAAACGAGGGATCTAAAAAATGCATAATACAGCATGACTACGGATGCGGTTAAAAATATATATTTTTTAATTTTTGATTCCTCACAAAAATTAATATTTTTGATAAAATGGCCTACTTGTTCTCAAACCCCTAAAAATTATTTTATTTTTATTTAAACAGTAAAACAGTTATTTTTTATTTTATTTTATTTATTTGAAAAATTTGGACTTCGAAATATTTTCAGCGATAGCTCGACCTAAAATGAAACGAGGGATCCAAAAAATGCATAATACAGCATGACTACGGATGCGGTTAAAAGTATATATTTTTTTAATTTTTGATTCCTCACAAAAATTAATATGTATTTTTGATAAAATGGCCTACTTGTTCTCAAACCCCTAAAAATTATTTTATTTTTATTTAAACAGTAAAACAGTTATTTTTTATTTTATTTTATTTTTTTGAAAAATTTGGATTTCGAAATATTTTTATCGATAACTCAACCTAAAATGAAACAAGGGATCTAAAATGCAGGTATGTCTAGGGATAAAATTACATACAAAGATTTTTTTTTTAATTTCTCAGAATAATTTAATTTTTATAAAATGGCCAGCATGCTCTCAAACCCCTAAAAATTATTTTATTTTTATTTAAACAGTAAAAACGTTTTTTTTTTAATTAGGACTTTGAAATATTTTCAGCGATAGCTCGACCTAAAATGAAACGAGGGATCTAAAAAATGCATAATACAGCATGACTACGGATGCGGTTAAAAATATTTTTTTTTTAATTTTTGATTCCTCACAAAAATTAATATTTTTGATAAAATGGCCTACTTGTTCTCAAACCCCTAAAAACTATTTTATTTTTATTTAAACAGTAAAACCGTTTTTTCTTTTTTAATTTGGACTTCGAAATATTTTCAGCGATAGTTCGACCTAAAATGAAACGAGGGATCTAAAAAATGCATAATACAGCATGACTACGGATGCGGTTAAAAATTTTTATTTTTATTTTTGATTCCTCACAAAAATTAATATTTTTGATAAAATGGCCTACTTGTTCTCAAACCCCTAAAAATTATTTTATTTTTATTTAAACAGTAAAACAGTAATTTTTTATTTTATTTTAGTTTTTTGAAAAATTTTGACTTCGAAATATTTTCATCGATACCTCAACCAAAAATGAAACGAGGGATCTAAAATGCAGGTATGTCTTAGGATCAAATTACAAAGAATTTTTTTCAGCATAAATTGTTCTCTCTTATTATTAAAACAAAATTGGTATCATCCATAAAAAAAAATTGTTAGATTTTAACGATTTCATAACTCCATTTTTTCAAATAGGCGCCCAATTTTTCTGAAGGAAGGGTTCGAATTAATTTTTGTGGATTGTTTTTTTTTAATTTCTCTACATATTTTGTTTGATTATTTTTCAATTTATTTTAAACAGTTATAGTTTTCGTGTTAAATAAAAGTTTAATTTAATTAACAGAATGTTAAAGTTTAGAATATACCTTTTTTTGTTTGCCATTCGGGTCTTTTCTTTATGAATGGGGCACCGTAGTAAATGGGTCTAGCGCGTCATCGTAGCTTGACGAGAAGGGTGACGTCATCACTTTTGATAGTTATAGGGACACGCTTACGTGGAACGATAAATACCGAGAGGAGCCGAACAGAGGTTATTTATAGGACAACGCAAGGTGAAAATGACGCAGTCGCGATTGGGACAACTTCGACCACGTCCACACTGCCACTGAGAATGTCCACCGTAGTCGTGGACGAAACGTCTGGGGTCGCTTGGTGAGTTAGCCCCCCGGGGCGCTTACTACACCCCCCCTAATGGGACTTCGCATAGAACACTGTCAATAATACCGAGAAAGACCATCGTTGTTGACAACACCGACCGTGAAAACTTACACACTTTCATAAAGAAACGAACGTTAATTTTGGTGAATGTGAATTAAATAAAAATAAATTAATGGAATGAACATTACCCTAGCTTCTTGTCAGAGTTGTCAATCTGCAGCGGCATGAATCCCAGTGTTTGCAAGTAGCGACGATATTCACAGAAAAATCCATAACACAGCTCCGTATGCCACGAATCTTTCTCCAGTGCATTTTTCTGCGTCCTGTGAGTGGGCGAGCAAAGTGTATGATCTCTAGTGGCAGCCGATTTAAGTCTCCACTCGGGTAGAAACAAGAGCGGAGTGTGACAATAGTGTATAATTCTTGAATTCTGCATCAACAAGAAAATCTGTGGAACCGTTGTGGTGCTCGTACGTGACTGATACATTGAATGCAACTTCTTCATTTCATCTAAAACTCTCTGCGTCAACACTCCATTTTATTATAGTGCCAAGAAGTTTTATTCCTGGCGTGAATTTTGTGTCTATTTACCTCTGAATTTCTTCTCTGCAATTTTCATTTCATGCATTTCTATCGTAAACACTCCAACGGGATCGTTGGTGTTATATTTTAGAATGTGATGGGAGTCGCGGAAAGCGTCCAAGACAGTTGACAAATTCTGATTTCCCGCGAAGTTTTTTCGGTTGTCGTCACGCGGAAATTCTACCATCAAAGACGTGGAACCAATTATAAAAGTATAGGGGTTGTTGGAAGTTGACTGGAATTAAACACTTGAGATTGAATTGTGACGAAGTGGATTATTACAAAGTGTTTCTGCACCAGAGCTTGATTGTGGAACAAGCCGAGTTTTTGCGCCGTTACCGAGTTGAGGAAACAAGCACGAACGCTTAGCCATTGTCCCAGTTTCGTGCAGTTTCCAATTAACTTGTCTATTCCTTCTTTGGACCAGTTGTACGTGTATATAAGTATCTGCAAAAAATGTCGTTACGGATACTAATGACAAATAACCGAGTTATCTCACGGAATCGCTTTGCACAAGAATCCACAATATTTTTTGTCTGGGCACGAATTTGTTATTAACTGATGTCGGCACGAACTTCTGGGAATGCTTCAAAGCGTGCGGGCTCAGATCCGGATAATCGAAAGCGCCTCTAGACGCCGTCGATGCCTTCCAATTATCGAAATTACGCGAAATTATCACACACCTCTCCACGAGCTTCTTAGAATCGTGCGGAACGAACAGATCATCGTTATTATCCATTAGCGGATGCGACGGAATCGCTCTGAACGCCTTCGGAGTGTCCTGCACGAAATTCAAAAGCTCTTTAATCGTCGTCCCTGGCAAATGATTATTGGTCAATAATATCTTTTGCTTTTTAACCGACGGGGCCGCTAGAACCGACCCGAACTCCAACCAACTTGGCAAATATTTCGAATAGTTCTTGCACAAAACTCCGTCCTCGCCCGTTTCAAACGAGTTGAGTTTAGTTACTTGTTTCAAGTTGGAGATCCTAGCCAAGTGGATTTCTTTGTCCCGCTCGTAGTCGTCGAAAGTAATGCTTCTTGTAACCTTAGATGTGGGGGGATTCACCCTCCGCGGTCGTTTTCTGTGAATGAATAGTTTTTCCAACTTTCGCCGGCCCACGATTTTCACGTTGTCTCGATTCCCGACTTCTACTATACAGTTAAATTCAACTTCTTTGCTCGCATTAAGGTCTTTGGTAATATTGACGGGCGATAAAGCGGGGACTGGCGTTTTGTTCTCTTCACACAACGGTGCCGTTAAAATTAAATATTCCATCACCAAGTCCCAAGTCGCTTGACTTATCGCGTTACGTAGTTTTACAGCAAGATTGTCGATGTTGACGCGCCCTTGCTTCCACAGCCTAAATTCCAAATGCACCGGTGGCAGTTTAGCTATAATAATATTCAAACACTATTTGTATATCACAAACAAGTCTTTACCTCCATCTTCGATTATTTTCGACGAGACCATGCTTTGAAAACACTTGCTTTGAATAATTTCTTCAAAAAACTGCGGCGTTACCTCGACTGGTTTAAAGTCTGAATTGCAAACAACCCCTAAAGCTATACACGCAATCCCTCTATTACCAGACGACGGATTTTGGCTTTGGTTGTACAAAAAAATGCTATCATCACCGTTTCTATTCAGTACTTGCTCCGACTCTGAATAGTCCTTCAACCGACTGATTAACACAAAAACTAACTGTACAAAAAGTACCTTAAAGTGGTAATGAGATCGATTATCCGTATATTTGGGAATGTTGAGAAACTGTAACAGATTTTGCTTGAGGTAGTGCACGAACGAGTCCAGCCATTGCAAAACGAAATCTTGCATCGTCAGCTACAAAACCACGTTATTTCATTTAACAGCACTCTACATTTTACCTTGACGATAACTTCTGGTAGTCTGAACGGTTTTTGTATAAACTGCACGTCTTCTGGTGTTAAAGGACACATTGCATTTCGTGCCAACATCACAGATAGGAATTCCAGGACCGCATCGTCTAGCCGGTTCTGCAAAACTTGAACTAATTCGCATTGTACATCGTTTCCTGCTTCTGTAATTCCATGCACTCTTAAAATGAGCGTGTCTTCGCTGGGACCGTCTTTGCTTTCCTTTTCGCCAAACGAACGCACCCGCGGTCGGATATCGTCCTAAAGTAATAAATTAACGCACGGGTATACATTATAAATCAATGAAATTTAGCAATACCGTTAAAGCAGATGATAAACTTTGCTCATTTTGCGCCAAATTGCTTTTGGTTTGTCCCAACGGCAACGACGCTATTGATGGACTTCTCGATACGATAGCGTTTTCAAATTCAAGTGGACGCAGGGGAGCGTTCTTATTGGAAGAACTTTGCACATTCTCGTGCAACCTGGGACAAAAAATGGTGAAATTTGTAGTAACCAAAACTAGCTTGCTTCAGCTAACCTCAAGTAAAAGACATTGGATTTATCGTCTCTATAGACGAACATATTCGTCCGATTTGATACAGAAAATTTTTCGAGAATATTCTTCAACGCGAGAATTCCTCTAGATAGTCCAGACTTTCCAGGTCCGGTTTTAAGCCGAGGGTGAAGTACGAAATGTGTTTGCCAGACCACTGGACATTTGAAATATCCCGATTTGAAATTTAACGAAGCTTCCGATAGCGTAATTGACGATGTCATTACCTCAGATTCGTCATTGGTTTCTGCAAATCTCCGACATCGATTCGTGCTAATTTTAAATTTATTTTACCATCCATGCTGCGTAATCTATGAAAGGAAGGGTTGCGTGATATTGGTGAGGGACTATTATTTCCGTGCCAGTCTTTGGGATTGTCGTCAGGTTCTAACAAGAGGTCACAAATTCGCGTCTCATATAACGACTGTAAAAGAAGGAACTGGTTAACTCTTTTGCACAAATCTCGGATCTCGTCGCTGATATTGCGTTGGACGTCTAGATAAGTGGTGACGTGTGGCGTTGCCAATTCTAGAAATCTACAAAAACGTGGTAGAATTCGATCGCAACAAGCGAGATGTGAACCTGCAGTGGAAAAAAATTGTTACAGTTTCTTGCTCCACTTTAGTAATCAACCAAAAATTCGGCAAGTTCTCTCGTTTCAGATTCAAGTGGTGCAGCCACTCGTAGTCGTCATCGTCATTGCTGACATCCTCATCGTATCCTGTACCATCCGTCCCTAAAACGCTTTCACTAACACTGGACATATCACTAGGCTGCGATGCCAAATCATCATCCTTTGCGAAGATAAGATCCCGGAAATCAGGTTGCTCGTAAAATTTATATACGCAAGGAATTACATCCAGACACTCGAAGTCGTAGCTTCTGTCTTTGGCCAAATAGTAGAGTTCGTCTTCTTGAACCAGCTTAAAGTTTGGTATTTTCATGTTAGCGAACTCTTCAATAAACTTCCCGTGGCTTTTGCTCGACCCAAAAACAAAATTCAAATGAATTACGTCCAAAATGCACGAAGGACGTGCTTTGCTTTCTGTAACATGCTTCATGACGTAGTCCAAAGTGCTAGAAGTGACTGTATCAATATCAAGCAGCGACGTGGCGATTTCATCTTTGAGTAACCACTTAATCTGCAAGACAACTTTAAATAACTTGTTATAAAACAGTCAAACGCTTCTACTTCATCTCGTAGCATTATAAGCGAACTTTTTTGGTTTTCTGGTAAGTTCATGAGCGGCTCGGGAAATCTACAAATCGTACAAATATTATAAATCAATCGAAACGATTGAAGAAGCGTACTCTCCGGCAACACTTGTTTCAGAAGCTGTGCTGGCAATACTGGGCTGGAAAAAATCAGACGAGAACGAAGTCGTTCTCAAGCCTTGTGCCGAATATTCTGTTATTACATTCTGCACTTCTGTTGGAAGTGTAAGGCAGAATATGTCCAACGACACTTGCACTTTTTTCCGGTTTATAAATTGCGTAGAGTCGATGTGTTCAGTCAGCTCACCTAAATCCGATTCGGAGTTAATTTCGTGACTGGTTATGACTAATCATTTACCTAAACATGTGGGCAATACTCTTACTGGTGTGTTAACAACATGCGAGTTGTATCTCAAAGTGCAGACCAGATGCAAAAACAGAGGACAAATATCACCGGTCATTTCACTAATCCCGCTTTCCATGCGCTGAAACACGTTGTCTGAATAAATACTGAAATCTTTTTCAGATGGAGGATTAGACACGTCGTCGTCGCTGATATTGCTGGTGGTGTGGATTTTGGTATTGTTAGGTTCTGACTTGGTGCAGTTGAAAAAGCGGCAAAAATAATATTCTGGGTTCGTGGGAATTGGGATAAAAGCCACGTTGATCATTTTCATGAATTTATCCGTGATTAGACCGTGTAAAGACTTTAAATCGTTGCAAGGTGCAGCTTGTCGCAGTTCTTGCAGTTGAATGTAGTCTTCTTTCAGGCGCTTAGTGTGGCCGCAAATCGTCTAAAATGTTTGTTTTCAATGGGGAAATTTTAACATTTAACTTACTAATATTATTTCAAATAACTAGGGATTGGACTTTTTTGATAAAAATGTGTTTCGGATTTGTTTTATTATTCCTTTATCAGGACTAAAAAAATGGTTAAAAATTAATCTTATAGTTGTGGCATAAACGTAACATCAATGAAATGGTACATAGGTCGTTAGATGTCGCAACGATCGATTATCCACCATCAAAGAAAAGCGGCAAAATGTTACTAGTTTCCCTAGTTCTTTCAGATAGTCAGAAATTTACGAAAGTGATAATAGTTAAGGCAAATTAGTTTTGATTAGAGTTTACATTGGATATGATATAGAAGAATGGTGAACGCTGGCGACATCTCATTGTCAAATTGAAAACCTAGGTTTTGCACATAATCTTATGAAGAACATTAGAAACAACGGCTTTTCTCAGTTATTAGGTGACTTGGGGTATACATCCTTTGGTAGAAAATAAACAAAGATAGTTTTTATAAATTAATACAACTTCATTATAATCGTCAGTTTTGGGTCGTTTTTAGAGGCCGTCGTTTTTAGTTAACTATTAAATAACTACATTTGGGATGAATCTCAAATGCTTTCGTTTTTAAGTGAAATGTTCAATGAATGCAATACCAAAAAATCAAACGAATATGTGGGAAAATTAGAAAATGCTACTATTGTTGTTATAACTGATACCAATAAGATCAGTAATATTTACATTGCCATATTAAACAAATACAAACGAAAGTAATTAATAATAATAATACTAGGTTTTAAAGTGTTTGTTTCATATTAAATGTAATTGTCACAAAATATAAGAATGTTATATGAATCTACTTCCCACAAAAACAAATATGCAAAAAATCACTAATCGGCACAAGCCATCCTCAGTATGGTTCTGTCCGTCTGTCCATAATAATACATATAAACAATAATTCAAGGTAAATTATGTTATAAGGTAGCACCACACAACACAACAATAACATTAATTTCTAACCATGTTTTTTCATAATATGAGTCCTGAAGAAGGAAAGGAAAAAGCTAATTCCGGAACGTTCACCTAATAACAACATTTTTAGCAAGCAATTTCAATCCCTAGTCAATTAATAATACTAAAGGATGTGAACTCAAAGGATTATTTAACTTACTAAAATATAATCTGTGATGTCTATTTCTGTAATGCTTTCTTCACACTGATCTACTGCAGACTGCACGTCCATCGAGTGAACGTAAATGTCGCGATGAAGCGCCGCGAACAAAGAAATCGTGAAACATTTAGAATGCACCAAAACTAAAGTTTTGCAATGGTGACGTAAATTGCTTTTGTCCTTATCGTCTGGTACGTCATAGTCGTCAACTTTACTTTCTGGACTGCTGGTGTTATCATCGGTCTTCAGTCTAAAACCGATTACTGAGTCGAAGATTACAAGATATAGCGAGTTGTACTT
The DNA here is from genome assembly GCA_964023215.1 of Eledona agricola. Taxonomy (NCBI): domain Eukaryota; kingdom Metazoa; phylum Arthropoda; class Insecta; order Coleoptera; family Tenebrionidae; genus Eledona; species Eledona agricola. Next base: position 15,948,360 of record OZ026862.1, on the reverse strand, counting down.
TAAATATTCATCTTGGACAAAATCAGAAGTTTTGAAGCGATGGTCCTCGTAGATGTCTCTAGTAATTTTCGATTCTTCTGGACAGTGGATGTAAGCACTGACCAATAGCGCCAGGGGACAGTCGTACACGTAAATTGGGAGAGTTAAGGAAGTCGTTACATTTATCGGAACATCGCTGTAGTTACTGCCTCTCGAAGAGTCGACGCTTTCTTTACTTTCACTCAAACTTGGAATGCTTGCAGAATCAAACTGCACCAAAGCTTTAACATCGCTTAAACTGGAAGGAATGAAAGTGAGGATTACGTGGGTAACGGATATTCCTTTTATGAAACATCGCCATTTGCAAACTGGCAACTCATCAGAAACATTGTTGTTTCCTGAAAGTTTTAATGCAAATTTATGTCCGCGCCATATACGTAATAAATTTGTAATAACTAACAGATAAATATTCCACTTACCTCTGAATTCGGCGATGGGACAATGATACGGATACAAATTCTTGTGTCGTGCCACGATCTGTCGAGTGAATCTATTCGACTCTTCTCTTGTGATGTCGATCTCTTGGTCGTGCAACAAAATTAAATGCTCCTGAATATTATCTAGAAGAAGTTTATTCGACTTGTCCGACTCATAACACTTGTCTTTCCGTTCCGTGAACATGGAAAACAGCATTTCGGTTTGGTGGCAAAGAGGTAAAATGTTAATCGGATCGAATTTAAATGGAATGTGTTCAATGCGCGGACTCATAATGGGATGCCACTGGTTTCTGAAAAGTGAACCTCAAATTTGCAATCTCAACTTGCAATCGCCGATCTTACTCGTCGGGTGACTCTAATAAATTGCTTCTGCTGTTTTTTCTTACACCACTTCGTGAGTTTTGTCGACTGAAGTTCAAACACGCATGTGCACCAAACCACTTCTTCTTCTCCTGGCACATCAAGCTCAAGTGCTCCATCGTTAGCAACGAATTGATGCATTGCATATCGATTTGGCTTATCTGCGACCAGTTGTATGACATGTGCAACAATAAATTACTACTCACCACATCGGCTAGCTCGTAGTAGTATTTGTTGTTCATATAACCGATGGTGGAGTTGTTATTCACTTGCACTTTGCCGTATTGCGGCTCAATCCACACTTCCGTCACCATTTGCAAGTCGGTTTCGTATTTCACTTCGACGTCTTCCTCGTCGGATTCGCTACAGTATTCATCACCAGCCCACGCTCTATGTGGTGGAAATAACACATACTGCACTACACAACTAGCACTGCAATCCATTGACAACTCCAGAACCATTGTAATAATCCCAGATGACGAGTGAGCAAAACTGAAACCCTCCTTGATTCGCATTCTAGTCAAACTGGTAAGGATTCTAGAAATGGCGTTATCTAATAGTCGTGGATTTGGAGTATGTGAAGCGCTCCAAATCCACCGCTTGTGGTACAAATATCGCGACAATGTTGTGAGCAATGAACCAGTCAGAGGAGAAGATAGACTCATGGAATTGTGTGGAGGCTGTGTCCCATCTGGGAATATCACAGTATTAAAATCGCCAGGAAGACGCTCGTACCTGTCATATTAAATTACATTACAATCACTGTTATAATTTCAAACCCACGAGTACCTGATCAAAAATTTTTCTAATGGTTTTTGTAAAAGAACACAACACACATTTTCCTTTGACTTAGCCGGACTTGGCATATACGACAACGCAGCCAATTCTTTCTTCAAATATTCGCAAGTTTCATGTCGTATGTAGCCAGGAGTATTCGTGACAAATCCCAAGTTTAAAACGGCACACGGCAGTTTCGAACTGATTCGAACTAAACAGAACCACACTGGGGGCTTGTTCGGTTCTTTGTACAAATGTCTTAAGTAAGTGTGGTTGTCGATTAGGACGAAGGAAGCCCACTCTGCTAGTTTTCCATAAAGTGCCGTGGCGGCTTGTCTGCACTGAACCACCTAAATAAAGAAAACTCACTAATGCAACCAAATTGTTAAATATTGAAAAATACTTGGTATCGCTGCGACGAATTGGGCAAATGCAGGTGTTTGGGTAATGGGTTGTCATGTTTTAAAATAAGCGACATTTTATGGGTGTGGAACCATTTCCGCCAACTACCGGCCTCCATCTGACATATTCCTTGCCAAGCGCTTACGAATTTCGGGCAAGTGGTACTGCTAAAATGACACTCGAACAATTCTCGCCGAAAACTCTTGATCGTATAAATTAAACGATTTTCAGATTTCGTCGTGTATTTAAACGGTTTTCAAACGTTTCGTCTGTAATTTCGATATACATCCTCAGTGAATCGCGCGAACAGTTTTGACAACTTAAAGTTTAAAAAATCTAAAGTTCATGAGAGCAGCTCCAAGGACAAAAAACTAAAAATTAAGAAGATGTAGATGAAACGATTGGAAAATACTACTTAAATACACATAAATCTTTAAACTCTCTAAATCAATTAATTCTTTTGGGAACGTGTGCAAGAAAATGAATCAGAATATTTTTTATAAGGGCTATATCTTTACCTGGGAGATAATGGTAGGATATTATTATCAGCACACGGGGCGTTAAGATTAAAAACAGGAATCCCACTTCGCACGCTTTCCGGTAAAGTATACCAAATGTTGGAGTTTTGGAAAGCACTGAGTTGTTGCGCAAAGCTCAAATCGTTTGAAGATAGCTGCGAAAGACGCATCCAAAATCGTTCAATAATCGCTTGCCTGTACAAAGATTTCGTATCTTTTTTTATCAAACAAGTTATGTCATGTAGGAACTCGTACGGTGCTGAAATGAACACTTCTAAATGTGTGTTGTTTTTTACAACGGGCCATTGCGATGACACTTTGTAAATAATGTAAATAAACGATTTCCACTGTAGACTCAACTGGACCTCGATTAATCCGTTGATGTAGTTAATGCTCTACAAGAAATGATCAATGGAAATATTGCGTAGATCCCGTGACGTACATCAATAAGAAATCCTTCCCGCATTCGCCGCGACAATAATAGTAAAATGGAAGCACTGGTAATATCGTCAGTTTGTCGCTTTGAAAGTAAAATCGGCGTTTTGTGGCTATAAAAGCTGTCAATGCTATAAGAAAATGTCTTTGAAGCGCACTAATCGGAAACATTTCTCTTGACTTACGGAGATCTCCATCTGGTACAATCATAGAATTTGCGATTATCGAATTTGAAAGCACTGTGAAATGACCATAGAAGAAACAATTCGTGATAAATATTCATCGGCATGGACGGTTCGTGTTTCTGAAAGACCAATTAACATCAATTTTACTTCTAATTTATTATTAACATTTATTTATAGTTTTGTTAGTTAAAATTTGGCAACGAGTCGGGTACAAAGTAGATTATCTTTTGGCGGTTCCAAATAAAAACCAACCTACACGTTCATTTTTAGTATAACCTCCTGTAGACTCGCTGAAGTTTAAAGTTTACGATATAACGGTACCCTCATTACCAAAAACGATAACTTACAATATCTGGACAACTTTCCAAACAGGTACCCATAGTAGAATGTGAAAAAAATTGGAGCAAGTCGGTGTACGAAACGTATCCTGCGCTAGAATGCGGATGAAACGAAGAACCGACTTTAATGAAAGAAACAGCAGTGCTGTCGTAGTGCAACTGAAAAAGGAGAGTTTCCATTATGTTGGAATCTGGCGTGGCCACAACACCATCAGTTATAACTAGAATATCTAAAATAAAAGAAATAGTAAACAAATACGACACAAATGTGACAAACATACGACTTATGCTGTTTTCCGGAAGGAGCGATACCGCTAACATCGAATATCGCAGCATATTTACAAAATTAGTGTCGGGCGATACCATAGGTACTTTTGACGTGTTTTCATTTTCCGAGAGATCGAACAGGCCGCCGGTGATGTTATCGTATTGCATCTAAAAATAACGTTTAAATTTGCCATAAACTGGAGCTACGATTACTTTTTGGAGCTCATTTTGGTCGTGAACTGTTGCGGTGACATCCGCAATTTTGCCTTCGAGTAAGTGAAACTGATTCTGGACAAACGAAATAATTTCCTGCGTATTTGTCGACGTTATTTGGACACCTTTGACTAGAACTTGTTGCGCCGGACTTATAAAAAATGGAGTATTCACCATGACGGTTAAAAAAAGGCTCGGTTGGAAAACTAAAGAATTTCCCGGTATAGTAAACTAAAATATGATTTTCGTTAATTGCGTTTTTCTCGCGTCGTTGCGGCGGAATTAAACCTGTTTAGTAAGTCCTTCTACACTAGCCTTGAACGAGTTGAGTATTTCATCGAAAAGAATTTCGCCTTTCTGAATGTCAACAACAGATTGTGAAGGACTCATGTCTAAACAATAGACGAAACGATAAGTATGTGCTAAAAAGATCACCTCTGTGCGACAGTTTATTATATAACGATTGCATTTTGATAGATGTTGCTCCCTGGCTATTGCTGATACGATTTCTATGACATTCGACGAAACGTTCTAAAAATATCCAAATATATTGCGTTTTCTCTCGTTAGAACGGAATTAATTAAAACGAGTCGATGCGAATTTTATCGTTAAACATTAATTTATATTCCGTTCGTTTAACTGTTTAACATTTACCCATTTCTGAAGGACAGGAACGGTAATCACCGTATTAATATGGTCCAACAGCCATTGTAGTCTCGAAGCTCTCGATACCGGAACATTTTTGGGTAACAACAAGTATACGACTTTTGCTTCCAAAATTGTAGATTCTCCGTCTTCTGGATAGAGATAGTCTCCAGCGTAGAGATATTCTTCTGTCGACAATAACATCCTATTGTATTTTTTGGCATCCTACTTGGGACTATCAATCGCTTATACCAGTTATTAATAGAACCGCAATAAAAAGAAGATAACGTATTGTAATCAAAGCTTTTTAAGAGTTTAATCCACAAATGTGATAATAACATTAATTTTATATATTTAATGTTTATATCACATCAAACAGAGGAAAATTTATTATTTATTGAAATGCAAAAATGCCAGTTATTCTAAGCGTAATTAAAATTGTTGACACGTTCCATTTATATCAAGAATTAAACAAATAGAAACAAGATAATTTATTTTTAACAATTGTTGATACTTCGCCAATAACCGTTCTATGAAAGTATGTAGGCTTTCACGGTCGGTGTTATTAATTATAACGATCTTCTTCGGGATTTTTGACCGTGTTCCATTTGAAGTTCCATTAGGGGGGGTGTAGTGAATGCTCCATTTAGTAAATTATTAGTAATTAAGTAATTAGTAATTTATTTTTATTTTTTCAAAATTCTATAGTGAATGGAATTTCATTGGGGTCACTTGTTGAATTAGCTCCTCGGAGCATTCACTACACCCCCTTCAACTTCAAATGGAACACGGTCAAAAAACCCGAAGAAGATCGTTATAATTAATAACCCTTCTATTATAATTTATAAATGTTAATTTTACTGAACTCGTTCAGTCATTCATTAATTTGAGATAACATTAATTTATTCGCATTACACATTCTCAACGGCATTTAGGTAAATTGAAAGTATGAAGAAGAAAAAATTAAAGATTTGCAAAAACGTCATTTTCAAGATTTTTCGGTTACTTACAGTTCCATGAAAGTCTTGCATACTCTCCTAGTGATATTATTTCTGTGAGATTAAGTCAGGTCGGGTTATCTCTTAGAAATAATATCACTACGAGAATGTGCAAGACAAGCACACATTCATGGAACTGTAAGTAACCGAAAAATATTGAAAATCTAATTAGTAATATTAATTACATTTAATGCATTTATCGCCTTTACCGTAACAGTTTGTCTATAGACGAAAACACATTTTATAAACTCGGAATATTCAAACAAAAATACTCTTAGTATTCTTTAATTTTCTACGAGCAAGGGTATACATATTTGAAAGACATGAATGATAATGGTTATATTTTCGAACCTATAAAGTAAGTTGCAGTTGTACAATAATAATAATAATAATAATTGTACTATAATCAAAAGTATAGATTTCAATTCATTTTACTTTGATTTAAAACTATTGATCTTATTATTGATTCAGTTTTGATGATTATCCAATATGCTGTAGCTTGGCAATCTAATAATTACAGCAAATAGAACATGCATTCTAACATCGATACAAAGTAAGAAATTTGGAAAAACAAACGAGGAAATGTTGCCAAAAATTTAATCATCGTCCATTTGACACCCACCAATTGCTAACTACGCAAATTGAATAATAAAGCTGTCAAAACAATTAATGTGTATTAAAAAAAAAGTACAAACCGTTTTATTCGACTTTACGTGACTGCCATTATTTCATGTTTACAATTCCAATTTATGAGTTCTAAACGCCCGTGTTAGACCTGTGGTCATTAACTGAAATAATGGTGATATGTTTGACGCGAATTTTCTATATAAAATTTAATGGGAACAGAAACCTGCTGAGTAGTGCGAGCTGTTTTATTTAATTACTTCAACAAATGCAGTGCGATAATTTGAAAAAAAATATCGCTGTTATTTTATTGTAATGTTTTGAATAACTGTTCGATAAAGCGAGCGGAAAAATAAAATGTTTACGACTTACCCTTGACTGATAGTTCAACACCTTCGTCGGAATCGAGGCTTTGAGAGTCGAGATCCATAATTCTTTAAAATTACATCACTGTAATGGAAAGAAGGTACTTGAAAGACGGTGGAGAGGAGGGCAAGAGAGACACGTGTTGAATGAAAAACACAAAACAAACCTAATATTGTTATGACATTGATGGCTAACCTAAGTGGACACTGCTGGTGACAGTTCTGTTGTCCACAAGCGAGCAGACCTTATGTAAACCACTTTTATTTATTGACAAGAAAACGCGAAGCCTGTTATGTATCGGTATGCCAATATATGCAGGAAAACACTCAAAAAGATTATATCACGAACCGATAAACATAACCTCTTATTATCATGTTTGTTTTGATTTATTTACGACTTTCAGGTGGTTTTTCTCATACCTACTTGAACACAACCGAAACTTTTATTGCTGAAACAAACCGCCACGCGTACTATACGATATAAATAGCGGTTCTACTAATTTGCGACACCTAAAAATTGTAACATTTTCAAAACGCGCACTTTAGTCGACTTAAACACTCATCGTTTATATCTATAAAATTATTTTTATCTCAAATTTTATTACAATTACAACCCACGTTATCGAAAACATAACGATTTATATATTAAATAAAAACAAATTTCTTTTTTAAGGAGATCAACATTTAACTTGTAACATGATATACAGAGTGACTACTGCAGGGGGCGCCCCGAACTAATCCTAAACTGGTCCTAAACCCACCTAACATTTCTTGTCCCTGGGCCGCTGGATTTTCGTAATAAATAAATAATACGGAGATTTTCTACAACACCTAATTAATTATTATGAATAATTCTCCAACTATTTTTGCGTAATTTAGTGAATCATCGTTACAGATGCCTGTTATTGGTGGTTAAAGTAACGACATACCCAGATGTTATATAAAAGTAGATGACTCAATATTCGCGTAAAATATAATATAAGTCATCCAACATCAAATTATAATTATGTGATAATTTTTTTTTGCATTTTTGTCAAATAACTCAAAATGAACATCACATATCAACACAAAAAAAAATTGTTACAAACTTTATGTGAAATCAATATGGCTCTTTGAATTGTTTGAAAGCAATTTTCCTATTTCAGTCAAATAACAAATGTGTACAATTCGATAGTTTTTCATAATTTAACACTCATTTTCAAAATTAATAATAAATTTTAACACAAAAAAAATTATTTGAAAGCAATTTTCTTATTACAAATTGAACATTTTTCAAAACTTTAAACTAATTTGTCAAAATTAATAACAAATATCTGCACAAAAAAAATGGAAGCCATGAAGTGGATATGTATAAGGGTCATCACTTCTTTAGATTTTGCTAAATTGTTTTGTTAAGATACACACGATAAAGTCGATCAATCTTGCTCATTGAATTTTTTGAAAGCAATTTTGGTATTTTTGTCTAAAATTTTTCAAAACTAATAACAAATTTCAACTCAAAAAAATAATTCTTTAAAAACAATTTTTGTATTTCAGTCAAATAACGAATGCGTACAAAGCAAACATTTTTCAAAACTTTGCACTCATTTTTCAAAATTAATAACAAATATCGCCAAAAAAAATTTACAAGCAATGAAATCCATAAAAAAGCCAAAAACGAACGCGCACAAGAGTTTTTTGAAATTTAGCATTGATTTCTTAAAATTAACAATCTTTATCGGCACCAAAAATTCGCTCGTTAATTTTTTCCATTCTTCAATAAAAGTTACTGACTCACTCGAGACGCAAAAAATGCCATTTATGACCGGAAGTTATCTAATCATTATTTAGATACATTTTTCTATCATTTAAATAAATTAATAATAACAAATCTCGACATAAAAAATAATTCCAGGTAGAAGCCATGAAAGGTAGGAGTGCCATGTCTTCTTTATTTTATTGTTTCATTTATGTATTTGCCAAGAAGTTGATGATATTTCGATGAGATTTTGCCAAACTATTTTGTTAAATTGCAATGATGGAATCAGTCTTGCTCTTTGCATTTTTATAAAGTCGTTTTCGTATTTAATTTCATTCAAATAACGAACGCGAACTGCTCGAAACTTTTTTAAATATTTTTCCATCATTTAAAAAAATTAATAATAACAAATCTCGACATAAAAATTAATTACAGGCAGAAGCCATGAAAGGTAGGAGCGCCATGTCTTATTTATGTGATTTATTTATTTATGTATGTGCGAAGAAGTTGAAGATATGTCGATGAGATTTTTGCCAAATTATTTTGTCAAATTACAATGATGGAATCAGTCTTGCTCTTTGAATTGTTAGAAAGTCGTTTCGGATTTCATTTCATTTAAACTACGAAAGCGAGCAGCTCGAACGTTTTTCATAAATTTTCCATCAATTTTAAAAATTAATAACAAATCTAGACATAAATAAATATAGGTAGAAGCCATGAAAGGTAAGTGCCATGTCTTTTTTATCTAATCTCCAGATCAGCGAATACCGCCGTGAATGAGAGAGTTTGTCCAGCTTTGGTTGCAACATCCTACACGTTTTAATTCCGCAAAGATTTGCATTTCTTGGTCGGTCGCTATTTTTATCAAATCATGCACTTTATTTGCTTTACGAGTATTTCAAGAAAAACGTACTTCATTTTCATTAGCATTTTAATTAGCAAAATAACTTGTAACAATTTTATTCGCATGTTTAATCTATTACATGGTGTTACTGTTGTATGAAATCATGCAATATTTATTTTTTTCATAAATAATAAACTTGTCAATCAACTGAATCGATGCAGATAGTATATAAGGGGCTTCTAAACCTAGACTTTGCATGACTAAAAATGCCGCTTCTAAGTATACAAAAGCCCGCGCCTGCCTTCAAAGGCACGGCCGTTGTAGATGGCCTCTTCAAAGAAATTTGTTTAGACGACTTCAAGGGACAATACGTGGTGTTATTTTTTTACCCGCTCGATTTGTAAGTAAAACAAACCGTGTCAATGGTTCCAATTGCTGTTTTTAGCACTTTCGTTTGTCCAACCGAAATAATCGCTTTCTCCGATCGGGCCAATGACTTTAAAAAAATTAAGACTGTAGTTATTGGGGCGTCTACTGACAGCCACTTCTGTCACCTCGCTTGGGTTAATATGCCTCGCAAGCAGGGAGGGTTGGGCCCCATGAATATTCCTCTTTTATCTGATAAATCGGGACAAATTGCGCGTGAATATGGGATTTTGGATGAGGAAACTGGAGTGCCGTTCCGCGGGCTTTTCATTATAGACGTCAACGGGATTTTGAGGCAAATGACTATAAACGATTTGCCTGTTGGTAGATCTGTAGACGAAACTTTGCGTTTGGTGCAAGCTTTTAAATTTACGGACGAGCACGGCGAGGTTTGCCCCGCTGGATGGACTCCAGGGAAAAAAACAATGAAGCCAGATACCGACGCCAGCAAAGATTATTTTGGTGAAGTGAATGGATAAATAAAACAACAAACTGTTTAATCTGATTGTATTAAAAATGTTTATCTTCTCTGTATTAGTAATTGTAATCTTATCTGGATTAAAAGCACACCGAGTAAGTCGTCTGAGAGAAGAAGTGGTAACTTTTGTTTGGACCAGAGCTGGTTTTTCTTCTGTAGGGCAAGACGATTTTCTCTGCGATCACTTCTTAATCCAGATTACCAGTTTATAAAATTAGAAACTTACACTTGTATAATGGGCCTTAGACTTAATTACGGTCAAGTAATGATCTAAGTTCTAGAACTTACTAAAAATTAAAATGGCACTTCATTTCCCAAAGCCAACTCAATAAATTAATAAAAGGAATGTAGAAAATTTACAAAAAATCATGTAAAATACCTCTCGTAAAGGGAATGATGATTGTGTGTAAATTTTGGAAAGTACGTCACGATTACAGCCGAAATCAACTTTATTGCACTCGCGCCTGAAAGGCTAGCAAATTACTTAGAGTAACTTATGTACAAATAAATGCTTTTAAATTGGAATGCGTGGGAATCACAGACTAAGCAAAAATTAAGTAATGCTCTAAATGTACATGATATGGGATTGAAAATCCAAACAGAACCCAATACAAGATTAAACAATAGCTTAGAAATAATAATCTAAAAAATAAGTCTACTACTGTCGGCGGGAATCCATATTAGGTGTATAATCTAACGACATAAGACAAGCAAACACCGTCATTACCATTTTTGGCTTGACTTCGGCGATATCTTCTGGAAGAGCGTAAACGCGCGCACCTGCTTTCCTGGACATGGAAATAGCGTACTTGGCATTGGCCAGGTTGTCCTGAAACAATCCAAAATCACACCACTTTACCACCACACCCTCACCAAACTTACTTCTTCAGTACCGGTGGTTTTCACCAAGTCGTAGTTTATAGCACCAGGTTTGATAGCATCAATCAGGTCGATTACAACCTTGGCGTCTGCAATCGAAGAGTCTTGGAAGCTCCGAATCGACGACTGTTTTCCTGCGGAAGTCAGCTTGTTATTCACCCACTGCACGATTTCCTTCTCGACTATTGGGTTCCCAGACTCCGCCAGTTGTGAAAGAAGTGTCAGAGTGTATGCTCGCATCAACTGCCAAATCAGAGCCAAGGTAAGTGTCACATTTCCTTCGTTAATGTCCTGTCCGGCGATTCCCACCAAAGAGAATCGAATCTCTCGCCCCAGCTCGATTGCATAATTGCAATTCTCCAACTTCTCCATAAACTTCATCCGCGGATTCGTAAACTTCCTGTGCACCTTGTTCCAATTTACTATGTTGGGTTTGATTACGTCATAGAGTTGGAAGACTACAAGACCGTCGGCCAAGTCTGAGTAAAGCCAATTGACATGTGGACTAACCCCCATGGAGTTTATCCAGTTTCTGTACGCTGAAAGATGTTTAATCCGTAACGACGCATCTTAAAAACGCACAACTCAGACTTACTTCTTTCTTCCCTGGTTTCTTCGACCGTTTGGTATCCCTCCAAAACGCCGTTGGTCTCGTTCAACCCTGGATGATTATTAAACAAATTGGCGACAAATGCCAAGTTCAGCTTGTATACACCATTGACTACATCTTGAGGAGTAACGAACGCACGACACTTCAACTTGCCTGCTTGTTGCAACATTACTTCGGCGCGTTCGTGCAAATCTCGTTCCTTATTAAATAAAGCAAATCGTTACAAAAGCATTATCACAACAACCAACTCACCATGAGGGCTTCCGTGGTGACGTCTGCTTCAAGTGGGGCGATTTGTTTAAGTAAATGTGTGTAAACTTCAGAATCTGTGATGTCGCTTTGGAAGTTGGTGATGCGTCTAGAAACACCGGCTCGTTCCAAGTGGTAGTTGACCCATCTTATTAAAATCGCTTCAGGCGACAGTTTCATCAAATCTTCTATCTTTTCGTCTTCCGACAGAAGAGTTGTGAGGCCTGGACAATGTTCCAGCGTGATCTGATTGAAGAGACCGATTCTGATGATTTGCCAAAGAAGTCCCAAGACGAGATGTGGCGTTCCTTTTGATAAATTGTGGGCGTCGATGTTGATAACGTTACACCCGATTGCTTGGGACGAAGTAAGAGCCAAAGTGAGGTTCTCCAGTTGTGTGTACAACGTAAGATTTTTCTTATTAATCGCGCGTTCGTCTATTGTGTCCGGGCACGAGTGATTGATGATTTTGCAAAGCAAAATTCCGTTTTTGACCTTGTCATACAACAGCTTCCCTTCAGGATCTATCGGAAGTAAGTCTTTCAAGTCGGGATCGTGTCTCAGATTAGAGTTGACCCAATCGGAAAACGCCAACTGCTCTTCGACTCGCACAGAATGCGTCGTTCCTTCGTTGGACGCCTCGGATGTTCCTCCAAGATGCTGCAAATTCTCTCTCTTCGTCACGGCCATCTTGAACGTACTCGCAACTTCGCTCGCTTTCAAGTCGCTACATAACTTCTGAAATTCATCCAGGGTCATTTTCCCGGGAACGCGAGAGCGATTGGAGTTCTTGAACTCCTCTTCCATCGCCCGAGCTTTGAATCCCGGGATTTTAAACCCGCAAGCGTCCAAAGCATCGCGCAACTCCTTCAAGTCGATGTATCCATCGCCGTTCTTGTCGATCTAAACAAACAATAGTTTTTAACATAAAGATGCTCGACCTTGTTAAATGCTTTTTCATTATGAGTCATCATAAGTATGTCACGGCAGGTAAAAATATGACTATTTTATTATTTCAAGTTCAAACGATTTCTTGAACTAGGTCGAGACGCTTGCAAATTATTACAATATCCTTCGAAGTTGTCTTCATTTCCTTCACAAAGCCCCGCATATCTAACCCGATTAACATTTTAGTCCACAAATATAATAAGGTGCGGTTGTTGCACATGATTCAATATAAAATATGGCGTTTGCAACCGCGCCTTGAGTTTTTCTAATCACAGGGATTCTAGGTCGTCATAAATATTATATAAAATCGTGGGATTTAGTTTTGTTGAAACATGATAAAATCACAATCGCACATTATCCATGTTGAAACGGAAACGTCATATCAAAGCAAGTGCATCTAAAATTCCCGCATTATTAATTGTTGGATGCCCATTTTGGCGATTCGGATCGGTTTTGCAATAGGTATGTGTTCGGATCCATCTGCGGCAAATGATAAGGATCATTTGAGCACGTATTGCGTTATGCGGCAAGAATTGAATAGAAAACATCGAAATATAGTACAATTAACTATGTAGTACACATGACTTACTTCTTGAAATGACTCCAAGTATAACTCTTCATGTTGAGCTAAATGAGACATTTTCAACACACACCAGCTCACTACTGCTGGTACAATTATATAAAACACATATCTTTGATAATCTTTATCACACAAATTGATAGCAAAATATTTTCCTTCCCCTTGCTTACTAAGGCATTTTTCAAGTACCTATGGGAATAAGATTTTAGTCTTATTATATCTTAATTAATTAGCTTCGTGCGTGTGAAACACTCTTCGTTTCCTGTTTGATTACAATAGCTTGGCGAAACCTAACACTTTTGCTTGATGCAACGCGTCGTATTTAACATATTACATTTCTGTGTACGATGTTACAAACATTTGTATCGGTGGAAAATTGGAATTTCCTCGACTCCAAATGTGTTTGTTATCGGCTTGTATAAGTCTTGTCCTTGAGTGCAATGTAGGTACGGTGTCACTTGAGCAAATCGATTTTCTCATAAATCATCGTAAGTGTTTCGACACGAGATAATGTTTGAATGATTGTAAGTGAACTAGTGACAATCGTGACTTCCGCGAGCGTCTTTGCACTCTTTGCAGTTAGACAGGAAATTTAGTTCCGTCCATGACTCAATTTCTCTAAATATTTATTTGAAGTTGACGCAACTGAACGCGCCCATAATCGATATTAAAATTGAGATCACGAAACCTTCATTCTTTCTATTTAAGGAAGTGTCGATGGGCATTAGGTGTCCTGTCCTACTATCGATCGGGTGCTAACTCACTAGCTTAGCCCTAAGCGATCATTACTCATAACTCACACCAGACTAAATTCGATGAATTATGCAGAAAGCTAAGTGCTTGAACACATGTAAGGCCACTTAATTCATTTCATGCTTTCCTAGTGTGAAATAGAAGCAAGCACATGGCCGGTGGTGCTTGTGGCAAATAAATTAGACCCGGTACATAGTACTATACATATATTACATATTTATAACGAAACTACCATAACTTAATGTTAAACTCATGACTCATTCGTACAACCGGTCTGAAATCGTTAAAAGTATTGAAACATCGCGAAAACAACGAATTGTGTATTATGGGTTATGGGTCTAAACTAAGTAACGTAGTTAATGGGAGTTGGGCGTAGCTCCATGTGTCACGTCCCAAAACCGCGATGTAAACAACGAAAAAATAAACCATAATTTTTTGTATTGCACGGAGAAAAATACAAACCTCGTGGAATTTTTCTTTGATTTCTTCTCGTTCGTCTGGGGTTAGTTTGGCGAATTCCGAACACGGAGAGGCCATATTGAGATTCACAACCCACCACACTCACAGGCACCAAACCGACTGAGAATGAACGCGAATTCGCTTGAGTTTGCTTAGGTTAATACTGTTATTACAAACCAGCGTGGAAGAATGAAACGCAACACAAACTTCATGAGGAAAAATGCGTTTATTGCCATTATCTATGTTCAAACACGTTCTACCAACAATCGATTTCGTGTTTGTTAATTGTTAATAACAATCGTTACTTCTTACAATTTTGTCCCTTTTACAGAATCTCGCCATTTCCCAGTATCTACAATTAGTCATTAACGTTATTAACTATATCAAATACAACTGTGAACGTCACATTCTTATCATGCATGATAAATGCAAATATTACTGCCAGAATGTTATCAAACACAATTCAGAGCGCCAATTTTACAAAAAAAATTAAATAAACACAAATATATGATGGGTATAATTCACGTCGTATTTGTCTGTTGATCAAAAAAGCAACACTTTAAACGCGTGATAAGAAGATCTAAATAATTGGAGATCTAAATGATTAGGTAAAAACCTTCCCGAAAATGTTTATTATTGACTCGCGGATTTTCGTACATACAAGATCAATTCAAATGTTATCTTATATCGTCTTATAAGATCAAAAATAGAATTTACGATATCGAACATATCTAATATTTTTGATTGATTTTCCTCGTCTTCAAACCATTGTTCGTGCGGTCCAAACGGATTTGCTGGTAAAATTCCTTCGCTGTGGACTTTTATTGCGCTATTAGTCTAAATTTTATTTTTATTTTTTGGTTACTATGAAATTATGTAACACATCGTGTTCAAAAGAAAAAAATTACTTTAATCTTTGTAAAATGGTAAGTAAGTGCAGTAGAAACTGTTAGAGCCCCTGGATTGTTTGTTTGTTTTTGTTTTTTAAACTAATTGCTCATTATTCTAATCGCATCGATGTTGGTTGAAGAAATTTAAGTAATTCGGTTTTATTTATCTACAGATTATCAGATACAAATCATTCCGTTCTTTATTTTCTTGAGTCAATTTTACGAGATTCATTCGACATACATATACATATATACTTTATAATTAATATGTAATACAATTTTAACGATGATTTCTTTTACTCATTTTTCTCGGGTTTTATTCATTTTATTTCTTTTTTTATTTTTAGGACATTTATTTTTGGTAACTGAAATTGAATTTGAAGGCAGCGGCTGTAGATACTAATTTATTATTAATTGTTAGTTAGAATTAAGTAAATATTACATAAAACCATTTTATGGTTTGCATGAATATTACAAATCGCTACTACGTTTATATTATGAAACGCTGTCTATTAATTAATCAATCAAAATCAGTTTTATTGTAATATCAGAAAGAATATGAGAACAACCGCTTAGATATTTCGATAGCCAATTATATTATTGATAGAATGGTAAATAATAGCGATGTTAGTAAAGTTTTTCCTCGCGGAAAACCAATACAAAATTTCAATAATAATTTCAGCAACCCGCGATAATTTTTGAAAACAGAGTAGTTAACTTGTGATTAATATTCAGGGCCGGTTCGAAATGTGCAAACATTTGCTTTCACTAAACTCAAAACTCAAAAAGAAGAATTATTATTTGAATTCCTTAACAATCGTTGTATTTACACAATCTCCAAGATTTTATTGATAAAATCTAATAACTGACAGCAAGAAGAGGATAGGGACGATGGGAATGTCATAACACAGTTTTCTGCCGATAAATTTTAATTACACAACATGGAACAGTTTGGAATGTTTATAATTGTAATTAACACCGAAACCTTTCACATAAACTACGTTTTCAACAATTTCATTAAAATTTCCCACTTAATCAATGACATAAAACTAACCGTTACACGATTAATTTTAGCGTATTGTATTTAAATTTTTTATACATATATTTAGACACATTTTGTGTACGATCGTAGTATAGGAATGATAAATTCTATTGTTGCTTATAATTTTCTCGTTAACCATGAGAATCAGGATGCGTCTTCTTCTAATTCCTAAGTCCCGATATTTTTATCGCTTGCTATTCTGTGTAACCAAACAATGGCCATTCAAATGATAAGAAATAAATAATACAGAAATTGATTATATGACGTTGCTGTTGTGGAATTTAGTCAAATTCTGAACCAATTGTAATACTTATGTCTCCAGGAAGAATAAAAGTTTGATGATACCAGCGATTTGTGTCCACGACAACTGAAATTTATAATTACATAATTTTTTTATAAGGTATTAATTATTTTATTCTTACTTATTTCGCCTGGTTCTACCACAACTTGCATTTCCTGACACTTGTAGTAACATTCAGGTGGTGGTGCTAACCGCCAGACCTTTTTTCCTTTCAACTGAGCTTGCCAGGAAGGAAGTTGTACATTATCTACGTGCATGTGAGCCCCTTGACCTGGTCCCCCCATAAAAATCCAGTTTAAAGCGATATTCTCAGACGTATTTGGAAGGAAATATGGAACGTCATAGTGTTGTCTTAAAATTCTTCCCGCGTCATCGTTGCAATTGCTCCAGCCAATATACCAAGACTTTTCACCTTCCTCAAGTCTGGCACGTTTCGGGTCCATTTCAAGCGCGTCTCGCAACGACACAAACTCAGTTTTATACGGAAAAAATTGACAAAAACTGGAATCATCTTCGCGGTTCGAATTCAAGTAGAGTTCTTTAAAAAAATCAAATGTAAACGTTTTAGAAGCAGACCAATATAGCGCCCCGTCCGTTACAACAACTGGTTTAGCAGGGACTACGAAATTTGCATAAAAAATGGAAGCTGTTACGTTTTTTATTTTTGCCACTTGTGTTACACCCTCGCATATGTCGCAAGATTCTGGTTCTCGAAACCACTTGGACGCGTCCGATGGTAGTTCAACGAAACACTAAAAGAAGCGATGACATTATAAAAAGGCACATTAAACTCACCTCGGAGTCGTTCAACAAATTGGTTTCTGTAACAATCAATAACGAAATTGTCACCAACGCGACTGGAAATATAATTTTTTTGTTCGCAAGATACGATTTTGGAAACAGTCGTCTCTTGTTGATGTCCAATTTACTATAATCAGCTTCATTAAAACCGCTATCGTTGTATTTTATTAAAAGGGTTCGGAGGCGTTTCTCTGCTTTCTGCATAACTGTTCGATTTCAACTGAAACCTGGATGCTCCTGGTAAATCCGGCTTATCAAGAAAATTGGGACCCAGACGTGTGGAGGTAATCAAGTGTTAAAATGGTTAACACCAAATGTGATACCACCTGCGTATAAATTTAATTACAGCATCTTCAGCGTAATTTAATGCTCTTATCGGGTTTCCACAATAGTTTCATTATTACAAATTTAATTAAATAAATATTCGAAATGGCTAATTTTTATAAAAATAAGGCAGAAATAATTAAACTCTTAGGCTTACATAATTGTTATTTAGTTAGAGTGGCTGATAATATTATTTTTTGAAAGTTTGACTGTTGTTAATTATTGATATTAATAAACAAATATTTTATAATTTTTTTGGTGCCATAATTTAAATTGGAAATTAATGTCAAATTGTTTTTCAAAATGGCTGTGAAATTCTGGACGCCCATTGGCTACCGCCTTGTTTGGCAATTTTGACGTGCGATTCGAAACCTCTCAACAAACAATAATTGTTCACCTTTTGTACAAAAACTGCATAAAAACAGGCGTAAAATCACCTCTGTGGGTGATTTCAAACCAAACGGTGCGTGATAATAGTAAAAACTATGTATTGTTGTTATAGGTTATGTCATCGTTTTTCATCATTGTTTTATGCGTTATTTTGGTAAAAACTTAACTCAACCCTGCTTTTTTCGTTTGCAGTAATGGGGGGCTGCCGCTGCTCGTACAAAAATTGTACAAACACTACGAAAAGTAGAGACAATTTGCACTTTTTTCACTACCCAGTGAAGCATACGGAGCGATGCAGGCAATGGATAAAAAACGCCCAAAAGTCGCAGTTCTACGACCTGGACGAAGACCAACTACGTAATAAAGTGATATGTGAAACACATTTCGAAGACTGCTTCTTTCCTAACTTCCAACGGAAGAGGTTGCTGCAAGGGGCTATTCCAACCCTAGACGGTGCCTGTGAAAGAAAACCGAGCAGAGTCGAACGTTCGGTTAAAATTCCGGATGTCGAAGTTCATCCAGCAAGCGCCGACGGCACAATATTTGTCTTGGAAACAAATATGCAACACCAGTTTCAGTCGGAGAAAGTGGAGTCTTATATTTATACAAAAAACGGGCTCATCAAGAAAAGCAATCTCGCTGTTGATGATTGCGTGCAAACAGCGTATTCAGGGAGTGAAGTCGAGGACAGTGAGGAAACCCCAGCTAAACGGCGCGAAGTTATTAAACCCGTTAATTTAACAGTGGAAAAACAAGATGATTTTGGGTTCCGCTCAGATTACAAGCCGGCCCCGACTCCAAAACTGGGACAAGCGAAAGTTAGTGTGTACAAGAAAGACAAGGAAACGCCGCAAAAATCGGCGCCTGTGGATATTCAGGAAGCAAGAGAAGAGACAAGGAATGTGGACGAACTTTTTTCCAAAATTGAGGGAAATCAGTATATTAAAAAAATCAAACAGCATAGTAAGGACATTGCTATTCTCAAACGCATTTTGAAATCCAGAAGGCTCTACAGGAAGCCTTCCACTAGTGCTATATTGAACTGCTTAAAAAGATATCTCCCAGCTAGTTTATTTAGTGTAGTTAGTATGAATTTCAACAGTAAATGTGATTTATCAGCTGAAGATCTAGACTTTTTTAAAACAATTTACTCGACTTCGCCACAAACCTACCAAGTTTTGTTGCAGAAATACAACTGGAAGTTGCCAAATCCTGATCTTCTCACAAATAAAAACAACGGACACTTGTTCTGCGACAGCAACTAACGCGAGTTTGAAACTAAAAGGAGGCTGCGGAGCTCATGGAATCCGTTTGAAGTCGAATCGAGCATAGCAAAATTTTGCGCTTGTGCTTTATGTTTCCACTGTAAAATAAAAAACAATTTTTGGATTCCGTAGTCTCCTAAGCATCCTTTTGTTTTTTGAACGCCCTGTAGTTGTACTGTTGTGTTCATAATTGTTGTGTGTTATGTAATATTACCAATATTGGCACGTAATTGTAAAATTTAATTTTATATTCAATGTACTAGTGCTGTAGTATTTATTTTATTTGTAATAATAATAATTGACATACAATTTAATAGCATTCATTAGTCCCACTGTTCAATTCAATACTGAAAAGTTATAACTGACTGAATGGCAGTACGTTTCTCTTGGACGCAAAATCGAGTTGGGGAAGTTGGCCTAAAAACTTTTCATAAAACAAATATCTAGTCAAGAAGTAAGGAAATTACGTGATTTGGAGCATCAGGCCAGTTTTGCGTCTCCAAACACAAAGCTCCGTGTTTGTTGTATTTTGTACCTTTCCCAGTGATCGTTTCTTGATGTTGAGTCGCTTTTTTACGTGTCGGATCTTCCGGTAAAAAGTTGGAAGTATAAAATTGTACTCCTGGTTGATTGCTGTAAACTTCCATAACTCTTCCACTGTCAGGGTGAGTCACTCTACAGACATTTTAATAGGAATTAAATTAACTGAAAGTTGTGGGTTCACTGTCACCTCGCCACGAAAGTCTCTCCTTGTTCCAACCCTTTATTGATGCAGAAGTTGTGATCATATCCTGGACTCTCCGGGACGTGGTTGATCACCTCACCAAGAACTCTCGCGATTCGCAAGTCGAAAACAGTGCCGGCGACTGATAACACGTTACCTGAAACAAATAAAATAAAACTTTGTCTTTGTGTCTTAGTGGTAGTGCTCACCAGTAGAAACTCCATCAGCATTTTTTTCAGTAATGCGATCAGCGTTTATGCTTACAACATGTTTGTACAATTCCTCAGCTCCAGTGTTGTGCCCAGCTAAATTGAAGTACGAATGGTTAGTTAAGTTAACATAAGTCGGCTTGGTTGTAGTCGCCAAGTATTGAATCTTAAATTTGTTGTCTTCGGTGAGTTCAAAAGTGGCGTTGACGACGAGATCACCAGGATATCCTTCTTCCAAGTCCGCGGAGTAGTAGCTGAGGACTAGTTTGTTGCCATCAACAAACGACTCCCATACAACCTGCATAAATTAGTTTCAATTCATATTATCAAATCTTTTAGCTCTGCCATGTAAGAATGTCGAGTGTTGTCGATTTTAAATGTTCAAGTATTTATTTAGCACCTCTACCGATCGTGGCAACAAAAAACCTATTAAGCGAGTAAAAGAACATCCATTTTGGGCTCCAACGCGAATTTCGCGAATTGTGTCACGTGAACCCAAACAATGCTTTGGACGTGCTTGTTATGTGAAAAGTTTGACGTTTTTTTGAAACCCTTGTCAGCAACGAAACCGAGTCGCTTTGTTTTAATTTTGATCGATATCTAAAGAAGTGCAAATAATATGGTTACGCCATCGAATGGTATTGCGTTTATCAGTGACCTGTTTTTTAAAACTTACAAACTCTTGACGCGGTTTCGTAGAACACCACACATTATTCTTGTGTAAAAAATCATGCATTTTCTTACGCTAAAATGCAATGTCATAAATAAGCAACTTACTTTATCGAAACCAACAAAACCTCCGTGGATTTGGTGTTGCCCTAAATTTTTTGTCACTTGTATTATTTCATCCAAACATTTGAACTGACCGAAACCCACACGATTAGCGACTCGTCCTACTGTTGCCCCAAAATAAGGGTTGTTTTTAGCTTGATAGCCTGAAATCCCATAGTAGAATACTACAATCTTACACATTATCAAATACCTGATAAATCGGTGAAACCTAGAACCACGTCCTTGATCACACCATTTTTATCTGGGATTTTGATAGAAGTCACTGTAGCTCCATACGTTATAACTTGCACGGAAACTTTGCTAGAAGTTTCCCAAGTGAACGATCGGATTGACACAGCTTTTCCGGTGTTTTTGTAAGTGTAAAGATCAAAATGATCTTCGGTTAACTTCACCATCGTTCACAACCTTGACAAGTACTGGAAGGGAGTGAATCGTAACGTGATAAGCTTGCCTTAATATGCGATTTTCGTTCACAAACAAGGTGATAAAGTGGTTGTTATTGTTGATAAATCAGTACTATCATAACCACACGTACCTCAATGAAAACCAAAAACAGTATTAAAAACTTTTATTAAACTACAATAAATAAAATAATTTATCATATAAGGAACAATACAGCGGTAGTGCTTGGCACATAGAAACAACTTGAATACGGGGGACACACAAGAGTTATAATTCTATTCAATTTGCAGCTTTGCTTATAATTAGAAGTGGATAGTAATTATGATTTATATGGGATGGATTAAGATTCAGGCTGATTTTATTCGCATGTAGCATTTTGTTATGAAATGGTTTGAATTTTGATGCATTTTGAAATTATGCAATCTGCTGAATATCCTTCTACTACAGATCTTAGTAAGGGAAGAGCAACTGGAATATGACTTCAATATTTTGATGGATTTAAATCAATGCGAATTAAGACTATTGCAATTTAATGTAAATTTGGAACATTGAAATTAACTCAACATCTGTCGAAGATATTTCTGGCACGATGAAGTAATTTAATTTCAGACTTCGTACGTTGTTTTTTTTAATTGGTTGAATTTCTATGAAATATGAGTTATTAAAGTTCTCCGGGTTTTGGTTCATTAGAGTCAATTCCAATGGGAGGGAGCGTCCCGAGAGGATAACCTGACAAGTGACCCCCATTGGAAATGACTCCAATGAACCACAGCTGTGAAAATATTCTTTGAAATGAGTTATTATTAAATGTTTGTTAATTCGACAAGACTTGAAGAACATTTTTACGGACTTTTAAATTAACTAAACTAATTTTGAAATTGTATATTGTTTAAGTAAGGACAAAAGCAACTGGAATTTGATTTTGATATCGATATTTTAAATTTGGAATTGGAAAAAAATTCGTGGGGGTGAGAAATTTTGCAATTTTAATTAACAATGCTATATTAATTTTGTAATAAATACTAGAGTTACTTCCAATGCTTCTTGCTGTTAAATAATCACTTTAATTATGTAACAAAACAAAAACTAATTTTTTTTCTAATGCGACAAGAGTTGAGGGCAATTTTTTAATAATTTTTAAATTACTTAAACTTTATGAAATTGTAAATATTGTTTAAGGACGGCGTCTCACGGTTGCGTACCCCCGTTCCCACTCACCCGCTGGCCCGTCAAAACATAAGCACTTTAAAAAATGGTAATTTCAAGAACTACGCCACGGATCTGAAAATGATGAATGGTAATCTAATCTGGAAACCTAATTTTAGTTATTAGTAACTTTTCAAGCTGATTAAAACAACCTATCAAGAGATATTGCCAAATTAAAAAAAGGAAGAAACTTGTCATCACCTCCTTTAGGGGGTAAGTCCCTCCCTTTTTTTAATTTGGCAATATCTTTTGATTCGTTGCTTTAATCAGCTTCAAAAGTTCCTATTAACTAGAATTGGGTTTCCAGATTAAATTACCATTCATCATTTTCAGATTTGTGGTGTAGTTTTTGAGATTTTTTAAACTGCTTATGTTTTGACGGGCCAGCGGGTGAGTGGGAACGGGGGTACGCAACCGTGAGACGTCATCCTTAAGTAAGGGCAGAAGCACCTGGAATTTCATTTTGATATTTTAAATTTCGAATTGGATACAAATCGGTGAGTTATTTTAAATTAACTTTGAAATTGTATATTGTTAAAGTACGTGCAGAAGCAACTGGATTTTGATTTTGATATTGATAGTTTGAATTTCGAATTAGAAAAAATCGGTGCGAATCAGAAATTTTGCAATTTTAATTACTAATGCTTAATTAATTTTCTAATAAATATAAAAGTTGTATCCAATAATAATATTTTTTTTCAATTTTTAAATGAACAAATATAATTTTGAAGTTGTATATTGTTTAAGTAAGAGCAAAAGCAATTAAAAATTAATCTCAATATGAATATTTTAAATTTCGAATTGGAAAAAAATTGGTGTGAATCAGGAATTTTGCAATTTTTATTAACAATGCTCTATTAATTTTGTAAAAAATATTAAAATAGCTTCCAATACCTGTTGTTGTTAAATACCCACTTTAATTACGTAATAAAAATAGACCGTATTTTTTTGCTAATTCGACATGACCTGAAAACAATTTTTTCCGAATTTTCAAATGAATTAATATAATTTTGAAATTGTGTATTGTTTAAGTAAGAGCAGAAGCAATTGGAATTTGATTTTTATATTTTAAATTTCGAATTGGAAAAAAATTGGTGCGCATCGGGAATTTTGCAATTTTTATTAACAATTATTTTGTAATAAATATTAAAGTTACTGTTAAATACCCACTTTTATTACGTAGTAAAAATTGATCGTATTTTTTTGCTAATGCGACATGAATTGAACACAATTAAATTTTATAAATGAAATAATATAATTTTGAAATTGTATATTGTTAAAGTAAGGGCAGAAACATTTGGAACTTGATTTTGATATTGATATATTAAATTTCGAATTAGAAAAAATTGGTGCGGATCAGGAATTTTGAAAATTTTATTAACAATGCTTTATTAATTTTGTAATAAATATTAAAGTTGCTTGCAATAATAATTTTTTTTTTTCGATTTTTAAAATGAACAAATATAATTTTGAAGTTGTATATTGTTTAAGTAAGGGCAGAAGCAATTGAAAATTGATCTCAAATTGATATTTTAAATTTCGAATTGGAAAAAAATTGGTGCGAATCAGGAATTTTGCAATTTTTACTAACAATGCTCTATTAATTTTGTAAAAAATATTAAAATAGCTTCCAATACCTGTTGTTGTTAAATACCCACTTTAATTACGTAATAAAAATAGAACGTATTTTTTTGCTAATTCGACATGAGCTGAAAAAATTTTTTCCCGAATTTTCTAATAAATTAATATAATTTTTAAATTGTGTATTGTTGAAGTAAGAGCAGAAGCAATTGGAATTTGATTTTGATATTTTAAATTTCGAATTGGAAAAAAATTGGTGCGCATCAAGAATTTTGCAATTTTTATTAACAATTATTTTGTAATAAATATTAAAGTTGCTGTTAAATACCCACTTTAATTATGTAGTAAAAATAGATCGTATTTTTTGCTAATGCGAAATGAGTTGAAGACAATTAATTTTTTTAAATGAAATAATATAATTTTTAAATTGTATATTGTTAAAGTAAGGGCAGAAACATTTGGAATTTAATTTTAATTTTATTATTTTAAATTTCGAATTGGAAACAATTGGTGCGGATCAGGAATTTTGAAAATTTTATTAACAATGCTTTATTAATTTTGTAATAAATATTAAAGTTGCTTCCAATACCTATTGCTGTTAAATATCCACTTTAATTATGTAATAAAAAAAACAACGTACATTTTTTGCTAATGCGGCATGAGTTGAAGACAATTTTTTTACGAATTCTTAAATGAATTAAACTCTATGAAATGGTATATTATTTAAGCAAGTGCAGAATCAAGTGGAATTTAATTTTGATATTGGTATTTTGAATTTCGAATTGTATAAAAATCGGTGCGAGTCGAAATTTTGCATTTTTAATTAACAGTGCTTTATTAATTTTATAATAAATACTAAAGTTGCTTCTAATATTTGTTGTTGTTAAATACCCATTTTAAATATCTAATAAAAGTTTCACGTAAATTTTTTTGCTAATGTGACATGAATTAATTGATGACAAATTTTTCGAATTTTTAAATGAATTAACATAACTTTGAAATTGTATGTTGTTTAAGGGCAGAAGCAACCGGAATTTGATTTTGACATTCATAATCAGAATTTCGGATTGGAATAAAAGCGGTGCAAATCAGGAATAGTTGCTTCCAATACTGGTTGCCGTTAAATACCCACTTTAGTTACGAAACAAAAATACGACGCAAATTGTAATTGTTCGGTTTTATTTGAGTTTGTCTTATTAAAGAAATTTTACCGATGCTATCTCCCAGAAAATTTCTTCGGCTGCTGTTGAGAATTAAATGTTTGCTCACTAAACTTTTTGTCGAAATTTTTAAAACCAAATCAATCTGATTTTTTCCCACATTTAAAATTGTTTGAATTCGATGTCTGAAGGTGAAGTGTTATATTTTAAATAAAATCCTAGAAAATTTGGATTCATATGCAGCCTGTAAATATTTTAAATTAAGTTTTTTTGGGGGGGCACAACTTGAAGACACCCTTCCTTACAAATTGAACTCTTTTTTTTATTGGTTTATTTATGTAAAGCGGAAACGATGTTCTCCTTGATGGTTTAAAAAAAATGTGTGAGAATTTATAAAACTCTGCACATCAGTGGAGAATAATCGTAAGATTTATAAGCATGTGCTAATGTTAATCACTTCGTGTCAAGAACGTTAAAATAATTAATAACCGTGTGTCCCCATTTACAAATTTAAAACAGTCAAAAAACAATAAGGAAACGCAACAAAACGTGGAACTCAAACCTGGTCCATCGGAATTAGACTACAGTCCGTTAAATTTTTTACAACGCGGAATCTGTAGAACGAGCGGTTGCGGTAAGTATTGCCGGGTTTCAATATCCCATTGGGGAAGTGCGCCTAAATTACATTATTATGAAAATGTTTAAAAGTTTAATCGATGTAACTTACGTGATTTGGCGCATCGGGCCAGTTTTGGGGTATTAAAGTAAACGCACCGTCTCTGTAATATTCAGAATATGGTTTGAAATTAAACGGTTCGCGGTCGGACTTTTTCCCTTGCAACGTCTGCAAGTCATCAGGGCGACCTTTCCAGAAAAGGGGAAACACTGGTAATTCATTGGCATGACTAAAGTGAACTCCAGGTTGGTTGCTGAACACGTCAAGCACCGTCCCATTGTCGCGATGACAAGCTCTGTATAAACATGAATGTAAAATGGATGGTTCAAACTCTCTAAATTTCAGTTACCTAGCCACCAGGAGATTCTTATTTGGCGCCGCGTCTTTTACACAATAAACGTTGTCAAAGCCGAAGTCCCCAACCGGACCAGACAAAGCTGTTTCGAGGGATCTCAAATTCTCAAAATTTGAGAAGTCCAACTCCGAACCCTCGATCGGGACGAAATCACCTGGAAAACCGCCACGTTCTTTTCGATTCTAGCCTAAATAATGGGTTACCACATACCAGATGGTGCGCCGTCTCTATCCTCTGCGACCGTGGAAACAGCATTGATTCCAAAAAGATGCCTAAGCATATTAGCCGGTCCGGCGTCGTGGCCAGCCAAATTGAAGAACAAATTGGTGGCGATGTTGATGTATGTTGGTTTTGTCGTCTTTGCCGTATAATCAATGATGAGTGTATTTCGTTTTGTCAGTTCAAACTTCGCAAATATCACCACATCACCAGGAAAGCCTTCCTCCCCATCTGCTGAATAGTAGCTGAGGACGAGCTTGTTTTCCATTGTCAGAGGCTCCCAAACCACCTGAGTAACAACTCGTATAGAGAAGAAAAAAATTGTAAAAATATAATTACTCTATGAAAACCGCATAATCCACCGTCATCGTGATGTGACCCAACATTATTCGTCACTCGCACTTCGGTTCCCTTGAAGGTATATCTGGCATTACGAAGACGACCAACACACCTACCAATTGTTGTTCCGAAAAGGGGTTTGCCTGGTTTTATATAGTCTATAAAAATTCAAAAACCATCCATTATAGGAACTTGTAGAAAACTAGTTAAATACCTTCCAAATTGTTATAACCCAACAGCACGTCATTAAATGTGCCATATTTGTCCGGAACTTTGATGGCAATAACTGTGGCCCCATAATTCATCACTTCCACCGTCATGCCTTGCGTGTTTTTCAAAGTGTAGAGATAAATTGGGACCGTTCCTTTTGTATTTTCATCCATGTAATATCCAAATACATTTTCTGTCACCGTCGTCATCTTGTAGACCTCTCACGATTTGCTAATTTAATAATTCGAATTAGTCAACAATGTCTTTACATTTATTAATATGTTTTATTTATAATCTGACGTTGCAATAATATGTTGGATCATTGTTATAATTTTTAGGAATCTGTTTATCGGCTTTGGGCTAAGTGCTAGAAGTCCAATCAACTTTTTCATATTTATTGAAAGACCGCTTGCAATATAATCATCACTTAGTTCACCTTGTAATATGAAGTGTGGAAATTGCCGAATGATTAAGCAAATTTAGGCAAATAACTTAATTTTTTTTCAAAAAACCTGCGCACCAACGCACTACCTTTTAATTTATGACAAGGGAAATCGCGATATAATCGTCAATTAACTTACTTTAGAATATAAAGTATCGTTATAGTCACACGTTTTAAAAAATGTTGGCAAATAATTCGCCTTTTCGTTCAAAAACCTGCGCACCGACGCACTACCGTTGCTGGGTTCTGTCACTTTAGACGGTGCCGCCAACTTAACACCGGATTTTAAGCAAAATCGCAGTTCTCAGAATGGCCACTAGATGTACTGAACGTCTAACACAAGAATTGGCTTTTTTTAAATTTATGGCAAGGGAAATCACGATATAATCGACAATTAACTTACTTTAGAATATGAAGTATCGTTATGGTCACACGTTTTAAAAAATGTTGGCAAATAATTCGCCTTTTCGTTCAAAAACCTGCGCACCGACGCACTACAGTTGCTGGGTTCTGTCACTTTAGACGGTGCCGCCAACTTAACACCGGATTTTAAGCAAAATGGCAGTTCTCAGAATGGCCACTAGATGTACTGAACGTCTAACACAAGATTTGGCTTTTTTTAAATTTATGGCAAGGGAAATCACGATATAATCGACAATTAACTTACTTTAGAATATGAAGTATCGTTATGGTCACACGTTTTAAAAAATTTTGGCAAATAATTCGCCTTTTCGTTCAAAAACCTGCGCACCGACGCACTGCCGTTGCTGGGTTCTGTCACTTTAGACGGTGCCGCCAACTTAACACCGGATTTTAAGCAAAATGGCAGTTCTCAGAATGGCCACTAGATGTACTGAACGTCTAACACAAGATTTGGCTTTTTTTAAATTTATGGCAAGGGAAATCACGATATAATCGACAATTAACTTACTTTAGAATATGAAGTATCGTTATGGTCACACGTTTTAAAAAATTTTGGCAAATAATTCGCCTTTTCGTTCAAAAACCTGCGCACCGACGCACTGCCGTTGCTGGGTTCTGTCACTTTAGACGGTGCCGCCAACTTAACACCGGATTTTAAGCAAAATCGCAGTTTTCAGAATGGCCACTAGATGTACTAAACGTCTAACACAAGAATTGGCTTTTTTTTAATTTATGGCAAGGGAAATCACGATATAATCGACAATTAACTTACTTTAGAATATGAAGTATCGTTAAGGTCACACGTTTTAAAAAATTTTGGCAAATAATTCCCCTTTTCGTTCAAAAACCTGCGCACCGACGCACTACCGTTGCTGGGTTCTGTCACTTTAGACGGTGCCGCCAACTTAACACCGGATTTTAAGCAAAATCGCAGTTTTCAGAGTGGCCACTAGATGTACTAAACGTCTAACACAAGAATTGGCTTTTTTTTAATTTATGGCAAGGGAAATCACGATATAATCGACAATTAACTTACTTTAGAATATGAAGTATCGTTAAGGTCACACGTTTTAAAAAATTTTGGCAAATAATTCCCCTTTTCGTTCAAAAACCTGCGCACCGACGCACTACCGTTGCTGGGTTCTGTCACTTTAGCCGGTGCCGCCAACTTAACAGAGATGTTTGATAAAATTTATTATACAGAGTGAGTCATTAGTGCGGGATCGGTCCATAACTCATAAAGCATGTAAAATTCAAAAGAAATTTTAATTACAATTTATACACAATTTGTCAGGCTGCACAACCTAAAAACTTTGTTTTTTCAAATATAACCACCTATATTTTATTTTACTGTTAGAACCCATTTTGTCACAGATTTATGGCGATATAAGATATTTTACATTTTGGATCAAATTATCAAATTATAATTTTTTTTTCACATTTTTTGTCATTTGCTCTCTCTCTCTGTCTCTCTCATTCCTGAGAGGCCGTTTTAGCAGCTAGAAGACTGAAGCTGGGTACAAATCTGAAGAACGGATTGCTCTTTACATCCGAAATGCAAAATACCATTTTTACTATACAGAATCTGCAGTAATTCGTGTCAAATTATACTATTTTTTATGATTTTTGTATTTTGTAACAAAGTGGTGCTGCCACCTGGAGGTTCAAATCAAACGTCATGAAACTAATCAAACCGAACTCCAAGACGTTCGACAGATGGCGTAATACCCGAACTGATAACATACCACAGACTGTTAGTCATACTGTCATACAAATAGCACACCCACTGAGCGACAAGAGATACTTGATACTGGGTGGATAGATACGGTTGTTTAATTTACGTGATGAGTTTTCATTTTGTGATTTTCGAATTATTTAGGCCGGAATTTAATTTTTGTTTTATAAATATAAAAACAGAAAGAAATACATAATTTGTTAATGGTTTCTAAATGCCAAAAGTGCGGTTCAACACAAACATAAAGCACACTTTAGAACCGCCTTCTAAATCTTGTTCAACAATGGCTATTTTTCTGTGTATTTCTTGAATTGTATTAATTATACAATAATAACAATAAACAACAACTCAGAGAACAAAACGAAACATAAAACAGAGCACAAACCACAATAACCTGTACGTGGACATACGAAAAGATGTACTGTGGAGTCATGTTTTCATTTTTCCCGCAATTGAAATATTCTTGAGATTGGGAGGGGTTAAAGCTATTACAGGTTCTTATAGTTGATACGATTAGAGATGAGTTTCTTAACTTGTTTCTACAGTGCCATCTCATGGGGGTGAAACACACTAAATAAATTCAAAAACTATTTTATTAAAATTAAAGGAATTAAAAGAATTCGATATTTTTAGTTATTTTTTTTTAACAAAGGAGACGCTGCTGTCAGGAACAAATTGCATCCTACAAATGTCAAATAAATGTCATGTAAAATGTCTGATGTAAAGAACTAAAATAAAAACATTACTCAATAGGTGGTGCAAAAATGAATAAAGTAACCGACTTTGAAATCGCTCCCTTGCGATCGTTGGGCGATTTCCTCCTGGAATCGGCTCGCTTTCAGATACCAAATGTGAACGATTTTGAAAAATGGGGCAAACGAGTTTCTAGCAATCTCCTTTATTACCAAAGCAATTACTTCTTAATGTCTCTCGTCATTTTCGTCATAGTGGGGTAAGAAGTGCTGCACCACCAATTTGTATTAATATCATTGTTTGCAGGGTAATCCACCCCACTAAGATGGCGTGCGGTTTTCTGGTGACTGCTATTATCTTCATGGTATTTTCGTACATTACCAATGAACGATTCGCTGCTGCTCAGTTCAAAAAGAAGCATCCAGTTGTCTCAATTTTGCTCATATTGGCTGGCTGCTATTTCATAGCTTATATGCTGAAATCACTCTTGGTGTTTCTGTTCGGTATCTTTCTGCCGATCTCAGGTTAGTAAATTAATTTTGTTCATAATCAAGAGTAAACTTGTGCTTTCAGCTATATTCATTCATGCTTCGTTAAGGCTTCGTAATATCAAGAACAAGATTGTGAATCGTGTAGAGACACTTGGACTGAAAAGGACTCCTATGGGGATTTTTCTTGCCGACCTTGGGTTGGAAAGTGAGGGGTTTTGAACGACTTTAAGCAGTTTCTCCAAAGCTTATGCACAATATTAAAACCTTAAGTAACTCATTACAAGTATTTCACACTTTATTTGTTTGCTAGTTATGCTCATGTTGTTTAATTTCATATTTTAATGACGTATTATTATTCTATATTTTCTATATTGTTATATTATAAGTGATACTGTTTATTTTTACTTGAAAAAATAAAACGACAAGTGGGAAAATTGGCGGTATATTTATGGTAAATTGTATGTGATAAAATGCAAAGAAAAACTGTTTACATTTGACTAGAGAAAAATAAATGATAAAAAATAATATTACAAAAGATCTGGTTTGATGCCATGTTTTTCAAGATGACGAACGTTCTCTTCGCTTCTTTTAATGTACTTCTTTACAACATTAAAGTAGTGGTGTGTGTTGTAGTTTTGGATAAAACTTTTAATGTGCTCCTTTAAATCCAAATTACAGACTGGATGGTTTTTAATCAGAACGTCCGAATTGAAGAACTCGTCGCTTTCATTGTAAAACTTATACTCGACCTTAAATGAAACAAATCAGCATCGTAAATGGTTCAAAACTTACGCTTACGTCAATTTCGTTTAAAAATATTTTTACCAAACACAAGTAGAGCTTCTCCAAACCTGTACACTCCCCAGAGTACGGAGACTCTAAAGTAATTGTGCAAGCGTCAATCCTGTCGTCTTTTTGCGTCAACGAATATTCGACCATTTTACAAATCGCTAGGGTTCTAAACAAAACAATTATTAATTATTTAAAACAGAATGTAATCATGCATACATTATGCTTCGTTCGAACTTCTCACAATACAACATATTTATTTGCCACTTGTTCAGGAAGTAGGACAAAGCACTACGTCCGTCGGGTCCGGGAATCCCGGACAAAAAATTAATAATACTTTCAGTTTGCCATGTAAACATGTAAGCGAATATAAAGCAATAGCTTTTTATAGGATCCCTACGGTCAGTTCTCTGCAAGGCGCTGAGTATGGCCTTTAAAATAGCTTCGATGCGTGGCTGAATGTGTTCTGACAAAGTCATAAGACTGATAACACATAACCGTCCGAACTTTGACGGACACACGGATTCCTGGGGATAAGGCTCGAGAAGTTTAAAAAGAACGTCAGGTATGTATTCAGCTAAAACTTTGCCCTTAATGTCGCGCAAAGTTTTGATTTGGAATTGCGCCTTCATTAGGATATTACTAATGAAGATCGTTACAACCTAAAAGCCAAATAATAACGTTCCAGTTTCATTCCGTTTGATACGTTACCTCTATAACACTGGTGTCGGTAAAATCCAAAATGCATCCACACGCAGCGAGAAATCCCTGAATAATAACGTCATTATCAAGCGTATCTGGGTAGAATTTGATCGTCGTGTTCAGCAAATCAAACCCGCGCTCCGGTACATCAACTTTTGAATTCAACGAAGTTGGATAGTTCTTATAAATCAACTTAATCGTAAAAGGAATGAAATTGTTTTGTACTATCTCTTTGCAGCAAGCGTTGCTTACTATCTTACTGAGCAGAAACTTCACTCTTCTGATTACGTTCGCGTTGGAGATGTATAAAAAAATTGAGTCCAAAATCACTTCCATTATCCGCTGAGAGTTGCGCGCCCCAATTTCCGGAGAAAACTAAAATAACTTGCAGGAGAATCGTCAAACGAACGTCGAGACTTACTTCGAAAAAATAGGCCATTGCTTCCATGCAAACCATGCACATTTGGGGGGTCTGGAGTGAGATGCTGAACAAACACTCGGAGATCTGTGGCAGCAAATTAGAGAACACCATTCGGTTTGGGTTTACTTTCAAGTACGACAGATGCGTCCTCATCGCGCTGTTAACATGAATTATATTACATTCATTCACATTTAATATCGCAAAGCTATAAATAGAACAAGCCAAAATATTGGCATTTTTTCACCGCATACTAAAAATATTATAAGTCTGTCCCTTGTGTGCATTTTATGACAAAGAAAGTGCCAAAATTCAAAAAATTGCAGAAGCATTCCTAACAACGTCGAACTGCTTCTTTGTTGTGTTGATTAAGAATAAAACCTTCCGATGTCAAATTAATAAAAAATATGATTTGTAGTGTTCGGTTTCAATTTCTGAATTTTTTCTGACTACTGACGCATTGTTCTTAATATTAAACTAACTTATATACTAGCGACTTAAAGAGATGTGTACTTCTTTGCTATAATATGGTCTGTAAAATACAATCAGAAGCCGTTCCAAACTATCACATAAAATATAGGTTCTTCCATTTAAGTGAACATAACATTGTATTGTAAATATAGAGTCAGGAGGCCATGCAAACTAGTTTTTGTTTAATTTTTTACAGTGTAGACCTTTCACTCTGTCAATCATGACATAACAGAAACTGTCCATCGAAAATGTATCCAATTGATGTCTAAACCGACACCTGGACATGGAGAATTTTTTGTTAAAAATAAGTATCTAAAATTTCTCCAACCCAAAAATGTCAAAGTGCTTCCATGGCCTACGCTTTCTTAACACAAATTTCAATTGAATTTAGCCTCATAGTAAGCCATGGAAAACAAGGGACGGTGATTTGTGAATTTTGACGTTTGTCAAATAATTTAATTTTGTTTCAATTGAGGGTCTTAAAGTAAATATTTTTGTTCATCATAAATTGTACGTCCAAAAGCAATACAAATTAAATGACGTAATTAATCAGTGCAGAAAATTAAATTCTACATATAAATTTTGGGTAAGTAAGATTATAGTGCACACTCACTCAAAACTCTTGTCTCAAATATTATTTTCTCTTGTCTATTGTTCCGTAAAGTTATCAGGTTTTGCATGTTAATGAATCTATGAAGAATTACTAGGTGGCTTTACCTTAGTCAGTTGCAGACTTAATTTATTACATTTGCAGTGGCATAACTGTAATTAAAAAAAAAACTTGACAAACTTACTCAAAACAGGCAATCCGTATCGAGTTGTTCTGGGAGTTATAGTTGGCCAAAATGGCATTGAGGTGATTGCTTAAGGTGACTGGAGCCAAATACTTGCTGAATTTGCTTCCCAACCAAAACAGTCTTCCCAAAACTAGCCAGTGTGGGGCTTGTTGTTCCACTAACATCCCAGACCAATGTTCAACATAATACAAAAAATTCTGTTCGGGCTCATCAAAAACATAACTCAGCAAGCCAACGCTGTACATTAGGACCTCCAAAACCCTGTAGTAATAAATTTCAGAATTAGGCCTCTCTAAATTGGCTTCAGTAATATGCTTCTGGAGAACGTGGTGGAATGACGTGGAAAATTTTGGGAAATCGCATCTGTCCATAAAAACCTGCACAAAAGAAGTTGGAGTAAAATTTGTTGTGGAAATGTTGGGCAATTACCAGTAGAGTGTGGCTGCAGCGACCACGTAACGTATAATCTATTTCCGGATTATTTTCAAACTCATCCTCACTAAACAAAGCCTCCTCAGTTGTATTGTCAGAGCACATCAGTATCAGCAGCAGATACATAAAATCGTTTATGCTATCAGTTAGTAGTGTGGAATATTTGGGAAGTAGAAAAATATTATTGATCAATATAAGTATGTTAACAATAAGTTCGTTGAAATTGTTCGGTTCAGATTCCTGTGCATCTCTCGGTATTTCATTGTGCCCAGT
The DNA here is from genome assembly GCA_964023215.1 of Eledona agricola. Taxonomy (NCBI): domain Eukaryota; kingdom Metazoa; phylum Arthropoda; class Insecta; order Coleoptera; family Tenebrionidae; genus Eledona; species Eledona agricola. The sequence goes on along the minus strand of OZ026862.1, from coordinate 15,913,241 downwards.
TATAATTTGTTTGAATTCGACGCAGCAGTTGAACATGATCTGGCCAATTGCAGGCAAACAACTCGTTACTAACTCCAGCGCACGTTCCGATAGTGTAAAAACCGCCATTGATATATTGTGTATGATTTGACTCCGTAATTTAAAGTTGTTTGAGTGACTATATGGCATGCTGAGTAACTTTTGGAAAACTTCAGTTATCTTTCTTTTTGTATGGGCAAAAACTGCCGATTTCTGACAACTAAGTAGAATCTGTATGAGGCAGAATGTTGTGGCAGAACGTACATCAACTGGAAAACTCTAAACAACATATTTTTTCATACCACTTCAACTTAATCTCACCTCATTGTGGAGAATATTTAGAAGTGGCTCTATGTATTCAACTGAGAAAAACATATTTACATTGCAGAATTTGCGGTGGTTGCAGCCTAGTCCCTTCATAAAATGCACGGCTCCAGCCACATCATATACGTTTTCACTCAACAAATAGGGCATTATCTTATTGTTGATGATTACATACAAATGTGGAAAGGAATTAACAGCAAGTAGTTCTAATGATGAGGAAATCATCTGTCTTATAACATCGTTTTCATGTGATAATAGTTCTATCAAATTTAAACATAATTTCTTCCGTAAACGTGGATTTAGAGAAACAAACTCTTTGGTTCCAAAACTGTCAACAACATAATTTTTTAAGAAGGTGGCTGCCATTAATTTTTCCGCATATGCTTCCTCTTTGCTTCCTATTATCTCCACGAGAATGAAGGGATACTCTAAAAGAAAAGTGTAAGATCTTCAACAACAACTATAATAAATCATACCTTCGGTCATTTCAAGTGCCTTCTTGCGCTCCTCTGTTAGTCGTTGAATTTCAGAATGTGGCTGTAGGGCACAGCTAAGAATTTGTGTGATTGCATTCTTAAGAGCGGGATTTTGGCCCGACATCTGCAATAAAGAAGTTACTAGGTTTGAAAGGCAAAATCTAAAACTCCTACCTTATATTATTTGAACACTATAACCGTTTCAAAATATATTATATAACAAAAAATATAGATAAGTATATTGGTAAAATAAGTGTAAAAGGGTAGATGCTATAGTTTGCTTAAACAATAAACATTCTAACCGTCTTGCAACATAACCGCCAAAACAAAACAAAATGAAATGACTTGAGTCAAAATTGACATGGAAGTTGCGTTACCAACTCTACGATTACGAAACATCAGAAAAAATGTCTGATTCTAGATACTTTTTGTTTGTTTGTTTTGGTAAAGGTAAGTTTCCAGACTTCATGTCCACTTGCCCCTGGAAAATTTTGTAAAATTCGCCATAACTCACCATTATTACAACTGACTTCCCTTTTAGTTGTCTAAGCCCTTTAGAATTGTAACAATAAATTTAAATAGTTTAGACAGTAAATTGGTCAGCTAGCGCAATTGATGTGGACTGATCTGAAAAGAAGTGTAAATTTCCCCTTTAATACATTTATATACACGCAAAACATAAAACACACAAAAACAATAAATAGCATGATCTTCGTTAATTTTGCTTTAGAGTTGATAAAAATATTTGAGCTCTTATAATTGGCAACACTTACGCAATTTTCCCTCCAAAAAATTCATTTTTAAATTAAATTGACAACACCGACCGTGAAAGCCTACACACTTTTTTAAATTAAATATTTCCTTTTGATAAGGATACAACTAGAATCGATTTTGCTATGAAACATGTAATTTAAACATTTTAGGAAGATAAAAGGTAATGCAATCCAATTGTGTTGTTACTGCATTTTTTTTGTATTAATTAAATTTGCGTATGCAATGTCGTTTAGTAATTTTTACTCACCAAATACTTATGGAGTATTAACTAAGTTGAGTGTATGTCACATTCCCAACGTTTAAAACAACTTTTTTAGATCGCAAAATATTATGTGCATGGACTGTCTAATTCGTTGGTTATTTTCGACGCTAAACTATTGTGACCCGTTTATAATATATCACGTTTAAAGGCATTCACCGCACTCATTTACAAGTGAAATGCCCAAGACACATAAGGTATAAAATAACAAGGTTTCATAGGAAAAAATTCGCAATACTACTGCTATGCATGATAATAGCCCATATTTTAAAATTGATATGATGAGAATTTTTGAACAAAATCAAATGTGAAATTCAAGACGTAATAGTAAATATACAATATGCTAAAATTTGAGTAATATGTATATCGCAATTATGTATTTATTATATTTCTGTGCTAGACTAGAAATATTTATGTATTATGTTTTGCAGTAATTTAACCTTTCCATTACATCATAAATGTTTATTAATACATTTCCATTAACGTGAATTTTTCATATTGTTATACGTATTCACACTTGTGCACTACTTATTCCCACTATAATGCTATTAAGGCCATTATAAGGCTATTAGTAGTGGCAGTTTCGGTCAGTGTGACAACAATCAGTTTCGCTAAATGGTTTACCTCAACCGTTGTAATGAAGTAAGTGGTTTTTTTATTACAATTTATTGGTAAAAATTATTGCTTAATGTAACGATTTTAATATATTTTCTATTCATAATCTACACACAATCAATCTGATTTTTTTCAATTTGTACAATTATTTATGGGGTGATCTTTTGACTGTTGAACTGAATGGCGACATACAATGCAAATAACAAAACTGAATAAGAGTTTAAAAAAGCAAAGTATTTTTAGAAACAGCAACATGTCATTAATGGCGGAACCCAATTTTGACGAAATTGAACAGTACCTAAATCGATTCGGAGATGGAGAAATAACGCTGTCGAAAGAATATTACGACATAGGCTTGGCCGTTATTTATTTTAACAACCCCAGAAAAAAGAATGCTATCAGTGGTAAAACCGTCAGCAAGAACCTACCTGAACATGGTCAATCTTAACGATACTGTAATTTTCAGGTAAAATGATGGTCCAATTGCGTTCCTGTGTTGAACAATTAGAAGAGTGGAAAGAAGGAAAAGCGGTTTTACTTTGTGGAGTCGGTGGTAATTTTTGTTCTGGTGGTGATTTAGAATTTGCAAAAGCTTCGGGAACGCAAAAAGAAGCGCTTTACATGAGTCACTGGATGCAAGACACCTTATTACGACTCCACAGACTTCCTCTTTTCAGTGTTTGTTTAATACAAGGCCCGACGTTGGGGGGCGGAGCTGAAGTTTCAATATTTAGTGACTTTCTTATCGCATCAGAAGATGTGAAATTCAGCTTCATTCATGGAAAAATGGGAATTATAACAGCGTGGGGAGGAACCACACGGTATTTACTTGCAAAATATTAGTTTACATACTTAGCGATGGTTTCAGCCTGGTTCAGAAAGTGGGCCAGAAAAAGGCGTTAGACTTATTACTGACTTCAGCTATTTTATCAGCAGACGATTGTGTAAAAAATAATATTGCCGATGTTGTGGTTCCTGCAGAAAATTCTATCGAACATGCTCTTGAATGGATCGGAGCGAGACTGCAGCATCATCGACAAATAATACAGAGTTTTAAAAAAGTTGTGAACAAAACCGAAGGTGATACGGTCGATAATTCGCTAACTTACGAGAAATGTTTGTTTTCGTTCACATGGGGTAGTGACATAAATCGAGAAGCGTTAGCCAAGAACATCAAACATATTTCTAAGAACAATTCGAAGATGTAGCGGTGTATACTTTAAATTATTATTAAATTTTTTTGGATTTGAACGTGGTGTATTTTATTAAAAAACCAACAAATAATAGTGATTTTAATATTTTATTAGCAGTATAAAAATCATTATCTGTTACATAAAACAGCTATGCTAAATAGTAGTCTTTGGAATATATGAATCAAAAAGTCGATTACTCAAGCAATTCTTTCGCGTGGTTTTTTGGCAACGCGGCGCCCTATGTGTAAAAGCACCTGTCCGGAACGAATTTGTTTAAAAACGCCGATTGCTTCTTGATGGGAAGCTCCATGGAGGGGTTTACTATTCACGGCCAAAATTTCATCACCTGAAAATAACTCGAGTATGTTAAAAATAGGTTAATGCTGGCGTAAATTACACCAACCTTCTTTGAGAGTTCCGCTATCAGCTGCCTGTCCGTTGGGAAAAATAGTTTTTACATAAATTCCCATACTACCTTTGGGAGAATCGCGACCTCCCACAATACTGAATCCCAACGCTTTATAGCCGGGTCCTTTCTGAAACACCACTTGTCGTATGGTAAAAGTACTTCCACCCCCACGAGGCAGCGTACAAAATTTACTCTCTTCCTCTTCTTCAATCTCCTCTAATTCTTCGATCCAATCCTGCCATCGTTCCATAATTAACACGAAACGGAACCAAAAAATTACATACCTGCTTCTGCTCACTATTCATCCGTTCGTATTCTCCATTCTGGCCAACTTCCGGTCTTTGTTTCCCACTCACGAGTTCATAATGGCTTTTTGAGGTAAATACTTTAGAATGTATGTTTTTCGCAGGCGTTTCGTTCTTAATTGACCTCGTTTTGTATTTGTTAGCGTTCGGTGAATGCGAACGCGCTCTTTCAAAGTGCTTCAGTTTCGTCTTGGGAATTTTGATATTTACATTTTCAAATTTAATGATGTTCGTTGTTTTGCTCTCTTGGGTCCTGTGAAGAACACTGTCCACCACAGACCATCTTCTCGTAGGCGTTTTTTCTTCTAAATCGTAGTCGGGGGGTGGCTCGTAGGGTAAAGAATCATAATCCTGACTCCCACTATCGTATCCGTAGTCTCCTAATACGCTCAGATTCACCGAATTGACTGTTCTTTGACGTGACCGAGCTCTTCGTCTCGTTTCCGACCTTTGTCTTCCTTCTAATGGATTACTTACATCCGTTATCGATAACGAAGTCGAACCAGAATCGCAGGAAGCGGGCGATGGAACGTAAAAAGTGGGTTCTTGCTGTAGTGGCTCTTGTGGCTGCTCGTGTGAAGGACTATGGAAAAATTCTTGAACGGATAACGCTCTCCGCTTTCGCAGACCAACGTGGATTTTACTGAGTTTGGCACGGAGGACGTCTTGAACGCTGTTTTTCTTTGCACCTGGCAGTCGAAGGGATGAAGTCGCGTGCGGAGTACTGACTAGAATGCGGGGACTAGGAGTATTCAAAAGGGAATCAGTTGATGGTTCGGGACTGCTTTGCACGCTTAGACCTCGAAGCGAAGCACAGCAGTTACGTAACCGCCTCCATTTCTGCGAAATGCTGCCGTTCAAGTCTGCAACCAAAAACGACAATCATCACCAATTTCAATCAAACATTTAACCGATCTTCTATTTTAAAGTCGCTGACCCGCCACTCGGAATGGTTGTGGACAGCAAATAAATTAATGCTCAATAAATCATTTCTTTACATTATGAAATTTGCATTTTTACGAAACGGTTGTTGGGAAGGTTTGAAGGAGAAAATAACATTTCATCTCATCCTTGAGCCTTCGTGGAATTACGTCGTACCTGCCCAGGTAAAATACCCTGTCTCGACTATTAGAATAGTATTGTTGATAATTTTTTCCAATTACTTCACTTCACGTTGGCCTTGTAAGGACCATTTCAAAGCATCAGCCCCATGTCTACTTTTAGTACTTTTTATTGCTTCAAGCGGGAGAAAAGGAACAACCGTTGCTTTATATTCTTATTTTATGGCATTTCTTTTTGACGTGCCACAACTCTCCACGACTGAATTTCACATCATTTAATAATATTACCGAAGTTTTTAGTTCGGAAATACACGTAACCGTGCCAAGGTTAATTTTTTAAACAAAAGTCGGTATATTGTTATTATTGTTTGTGTTGCAAGAACGACCGGTAATGATCACAGCTCGCAAAAACGTGCCCAAAAAAGAGCGCTCATTATTTTGCAGCCCGCGTTTCGCTATTTGTTGAAATGATTCATCGCTTATATTTATTTTAATTACATATTCAAGTATATCGATCAAAAATAATAAATACGGAGCGAGTTGCGCCTACAATTTTATCAAAAAGGATAAGGTCGGATCGTGTCAATGAAATAATGAAATTGTTATTGTTGTTCTATACAACGCACAAAAAATACAAACGCAATTACGTAGGCATCGTGCGACTGACTTGAACAATTTTTTACTGTTTGATATATTCATGCTAACATTTATTGTCAACCTTCTTCACTTTTTGTGCGGCGTAATTTATTATAAAGCTTACCGATATCGGAAAACTCGTGGAATATAGCTTTGGAGCACATAAATAACAACACATTCACGTGCTTAGTATTTGTCGAAATAGGCAGGAAGACCGCGGATACGCCTGTTGAGCGTGAACAGTAACTCAGGTCCGTATTAAGTGAATTGTATCGTTAGTTGTACGCGGCAGCTACTTCCAATTGAAAAAAACATTAAAAAACCTGCATTTCGACGTCAGCAACACGAATCTATGTGTCTGCATCAGCTAAAACAATTTTTGCGACTAGTAAGTTGCGGAACTTTGAAAGCCTTGAAGAAAGGAAATGGTATTGTCACTGACCCTAGACATAACATTGGTTCAAATTGAAAAACAAAGTGTACATCTTTGTAACTCTTCGAAGACTTACAATAATTGTTAACTTCCTGTAATTGAAACAATTTAGCACAATTGTGCCGTTTAACAATAAAAGTAATGTATAATGTATGGAATGTACTTGCCCGACTTCTTATCGCACGACATTATGAACTCAACTGTGTCATTTGATCGGTCTAAGTTCTGTATTTATTATTTGCTGATCGCACGAAGGAAATTCAAATATTGACTTTAACCCAAATCATCAATTCCCCAGGCTGGAGTTTACTAAATACGGGGTGCCGCAATGGTATTATTTATGCTGGTGGAATTCACGTACGCCGCTGCTAATCGTCGTCTAGCTTGGTTCAATGACAAAGGTAGAATACCACGGAGTATTCCGGACACAACTTCCGCATGAACGCTTCCGGTTAGAGGTGAAAGACAACATCCAAAAATCGTCGTCAATATTGATAAGGTTCGGATAAGAAGCGAAGTTGTTGACACGTTTCGTTGCACAGTACCATATTACATAATAATTTATGAATAGCGGAAATTGCAGAAATTAAAGCGATTTCTTTGCGCAAAAAAATTACATCGATGGGCAATGGCGGTATAATTTAACGGCCAATTATTTGCGAATTACCTTTTAGTATTTTAATTAGCCGTATTTGTTAATTGCATTAAATAACAATGCACGGGCTGGAGTGACTCACGAATTACAATATTAGTCATTTTAAGAATGCAGTTGCCATACATTATGTCTTCATTACTTCTTCTCCAATTAAAATCCCATATTCTAGCCTGGGTGTGCTTACTAGTTATATAACTCACAAGAAAATCATGTAAAAAGGTAAAAATACGTTGCATAAATACTACGAAATCAGTTGTAGGCGATTCGTGGTAGCAGTTGGGTTTGTTACAAGCTACAAGTTACAACAATCGGCAAGCTATCTAATCTGCAAACAACAACAACGGAAATTAAATATTTTAGTCGTGTAGATGTCTTTCAATATCAGAATTGTCGAATCTAATGTGGGTTTAGAAAAACATGTTTGTCGCTTTATTTTTGCGTGGTACTTTATTTCAATTACAACATAATCCATATATGGTGCCACCTTATCTTAGTAAAAATAGTTTGAGCGAAGAACAGAATACGAATTTGAGAAAATTATGTAAATAGCAGGTGAAGCGTAACGAAACGACGGTCGTAACTTGATTCTCGAGCCATTTGACGATATTCACCTTCAAACAATTCTTTTGCAAACAACTACCTGCTCAGTCAGAATCCGCGAAATCAATCAAGCAACAAACGTTTTCACGCAACATTTGGGAGGAAATATTGTAATTATCGGTCATGAAAACAACAAAAATTATAAAAAGTGTGGGAATCTCGAGATGCCTGCTCACGAATTTCGCACCGAAAACACGCATCGTTATTTGGTAGTGTTAAATGTAGAAGAGGGTAACGGTAATAGGCTTATACATATGATGTAAATAGCCAACAAAGAAATCCATAAATAGCACTTCGCCGATGCATCTGCAAGCGAGATGTATGAACAAGTATCAAGTGATGTGTGATGTGAATCAGATCTGTATTTCAACTACTTCAAGTTTATTAACGTTTTTGTATAATTAATCAACCGCATAGTTTTCATCAACAATGACCTCTACATGAGTTATTTACTTTCCAATCATTGCAAAGCTTCTGCCATAATAGGGACTACCACGCTTTATTTTATTCCTATAGAAAAACTTGTTTCAACTTATTCGCAAATCCGCAATTAAAACTATTGCAATTCCCACGCTGAAACACTGATTTCATTATAATTACTCTAGCTATAATTTGAAAATTAAAAAAAAATAAAAATTACTCAACTCCATGTATATTGAGAAAATAAGCACTTTGACCTTATTATCTGCCAATTCCTTCGTTATCGCCAATTTGTTATTTATCTGCACAAGAACTAATGATAGGAATTTTTAATAACACTCCATAAAATGCAATAAAAAATAATAAAATAATTATTTAATCGTTTCTAATTTACTAATTATATTAAGCAGTAAAAGTGGCAAATAGTATGAATACACCGTTTTAGGTTGTTTGGTTCGTGGGAAATATGTAGGTGGATGTTCACGATTCATTAACACAATTTAAGTTGTTTGTGGTTTCGTTTAGTATTGCAATATACAACTCCAAAAATGACGAATGTGTGGAAATGCACTTTTAACGTGTGGGCAGTTCTTCTTTGAATTGAACATAATTAAGTGATTTATTAAACACCCCACAAGTATTTTTTTATATGATTTGATAGATAGGTGAATATTGTAATGTTTTACCTTTGTTAAATGTCTTGTCTCTGGGTCGGTGTTCTTGCTTGAGAAGACACTTATCCAAATTTTGACTAGGGGATGTAATGGTGATAAGAGATGAAACCTTTTCGGCGTCGGTCACACCCTCACCACTTAACATCGTATGTGTAGAGTCGGAATGTCGAAAAAGTACCATTATAAAGTATTTTAGTCATTTAGTTAAGGCATTATCAAGTGAACACACACTGTAGTAGACCACAACAGACGGTATTATCCTAAGCGCGACGTAACATACCGGCACGAAGTCGGATAATGCGCACATGGACAGGGACATGCTCCCACAATTGCAGATGAATGATGCTGCATTGCTGCCTACAGCCAGCTACAGCTTCGGTCTGCCTGCAAGCCGACGAAGGAGGGATGCGGAATAAAAGACCCCCAAATACAGACGACCGGAATGGGGAGGGTTTCGAATAGGGTGCAAAGCTTATTGCTCTGTTTTCATACCAAAGGGAAACGGATATTATAACTCCACAATTCCGCACCCAGCATTTAGAAATCGCTATATCATTTATCATTTTTCGGGTGTCTAAATACGTCCGATCGCATTTCTCTATTGATTCAATACGAAATTGCATTGCTATTGAATAATTTATTGCGCATTTTTATTATGTAAATTCGCCTTAATGTGCATTTTTACGGCGATTTCAATCGCCAGAATAATTCAATTGACTGGCCGCCTGCTTATTTATTAATTCAATTTAACTTTCGGACGTCTATTTGCATATTTATTGTTTTGGAATTCGTCGGATTGTCATAATGTATTTGCAGTAATCTTGTAAAATCCAATTACCCTGAATCGATTTTAACTTTGTTCATTTTGACGCACGCTTTCCTTCAACTTCACGTTATTAAAATAGGATATGGTTCACCTATTTGCGCAATTTTACAGTTAATATAGCTGTTAATTTGATAAAATGCCTGAATATCAAAGTCTAATTTTAAACTGATGCGGGTCATGAAGGCGTTACTTTTATGTAAACGTAACAAGTTTTGGAATCTGATTGGAAAGCAAACTAACAATATTGTGTAAATATAAATCACAAAGTAAGTAATAATTAATCAAATTCTCATGACTTTCATACACACTTTATGTCATTCATAAAATAAGAAATAATTTCCCAGTAAAAGTGCGGTTTTTCTGCTTTCCCCGATTACCCACTCTCATTTTCTTCCGATTTATCATTACGGAGCTAAAGACGACCGGATATGATTTATATGAATCCGATTAGTTTGTAGACGGTAGTCAGCGATTTTCCACTGCAATGGCGTAAAGGAAGTGTGCAAATGACGACGGGAGCACAATTATTTCCGGCCTTACTTTCAGAACGATTCGTAACAATAAATGGTTTTGTTTTTGCCGTTTCATCTCCCGAACATCCGTGTTTTAGTCACGTTTCAAAATTATTCATCCAGAAACTGAAAATTCGTAACCGATACTATGTTGTTGAAATATAAAACCAATTTAAGTAATTTAAATAAAATTCGAACTTGGTAACCGATAAACTAAATAAAAAAAAGTTTTTCCAAATTTCAAAGTTGAATTTTTATGAACTTTCAAAACACTTAAAGCTGTTATCAAGGTCCCTATCAAAAATGTAGGCGAAACATTTGGAAATTTAGGTAGAGTATAAATTTTAAAATTGAATAAAATCCTATTAAACGATATGATTATTATTAAAAAAGGTACCCTTATGATAGTAAAATTTACATTTTTTAATTGATATGGCAAGGTAAAAAAAATATATTTAAAAACCTATTTCTGCATCATTTGGATTTTTTTTAAATTATGTTAGGAACGGTGATTTATATTTACATTTATATTTATTTGTGATTCAGCACAAAAAATGATTATAGACGGAATTTGGGAGTATATGATTATAGATGATGGATTTAAAATTATACAAAAACATGAAACTCTTACATAACATTTATTTGCTTTTAGAGCAGATGGTACAACCGTGGACAGTCAACAATAACACTTTAGCTTACGGGTGTGATGCAAATACCGACTCAATGACAATATCTCATAGAGTCGATATTTGCATAACACGGGTGTTATTCTTGACTGTCCATGGCTGTACTATCCCTAATATTTTTTTATGATTTAAATAGATTAATTAAAAAAAAGTTTTTCCAAATTTCAAAGTTGAATTTTTATGAACTTTCAAAACACTTAAAGCTGTTATCAAGGTCCCTATCAAAAATGTAGGCGAAACATTTGGAAATTTAGGTAGAGTATACATTTTAAAATTGAATAAAATCCTATTAAACGATATAATTAATTATTAAAAAAAGTACCCTTATAAAAGTAAAATTTACATTTTTTAATTTAATTGATATGGCAAGGTAAAAAAAATCTATTAAAAACCTATTTCTGCATCATTTGGATTTTTTTAAATTATGTTAGGAACGGTGCCTCTTATTTGTGATTCAGCACAAAAAATGATTATAGACGGAATTTGGGAGTATATGATTATAGATGATGGATTTAAAATTATACAAAAACATGAAACTCTTACATAACATTTATTAGCTTTTAGAGCAGATGGTACTGTCCCTAATATTTTTTTATGATTTAAATAGACTAATCATAATCAATGTAACCGATACTAGCTGGCAGCTACTTCGCTGCCTGATTCTACTAATTGCTGCTCGGCTTCTTTAATTCGCCTGTTCATAATGCTACCTTGAGTCCTAACAAAGCTCATCATTAACTTATTATTATACCTTATGAATTTCGTTGCACATTTGTCTGTACATTCAATTTCGCTTGTTGTTAACGCACGTGAATTTGTCTGTTCTATACATTTATAGAAACACTTTTCAGTGATCTTATTGTAAAGTTCCAAAAAGTCTTTGAACTAAAAAAAATACCATTAGAATATTAAAATATTATATTAACACCAACATTTCGAAAACTACTTGCTTCGACGTTCATTCTCAGACGTCGAGGTTATGTCACAATGAAAAAATTAGGTTAAGTGTTATGTCACACCAATTGTGACCAATTAAATAAAATGAAACGAATATGGAATATATTATAAAATAATGTATTTATATTGCCAGGATTATTAATGTGCAATATGTAATTGAATTATGCAGTTTACTTTTAGGAACTTTCCTTCTAAAAAAATTACTAAAATAGTGGAATAAGTGTCAGATGCAGAGTGACAGAAATGTCGATGACAGTTTGACAACTAAGTGGTTTGCTATTTCAGGTTTTTCCGATTTTGTTGACTGAATTCTGTTGGTATGGGGCGTATAATAATTGTGTCTTTTATTAAGCCTTGTGTTTGAAGAAATGGCCCAACTTAAGAGTTCAGCAAGTTTGGAAAGAACAAGCATACATGATATGCTGAAAGAAGCACCAGCAAACGATACCAGAAGCAATGTTGTACCTGCAGTACAAACAAATCCAGTGTGTCCATATTCGCGTTCGGTACCAACCGGTTTATCGTCTTGTACAAGCTCACCAGCTATATTGACACCCACAACTCCAACCCAAACAGATGATTCTACTATTCTTAAGACATCATCGAGGATCGAGAATATTAAAAACTGGTCCATATCAACATATAAGTGTACGAAACAGCTCATGTTTGAAAAGCTGGGAAAGTCATCAAGAACTGTTGATGCTGGTACATTTCTCTATTCTTTAACTCAGGTTTTGATTAAATAGCTTTCTAGAGTTGGAATCTCAAATAGAGCAGTTGAGGGAAACTCAGAAGAAGTACTGCAACATTCTTCGGTTAGCTAGAGCTTTAACCAGCCACTTTTATCATGTGGTTCAAACTCAACATGATTTAGGAGAGGCATTCTCAGAACTTGCTCAGAAGTCTCCTGAACTGCAAGAGGAATTTTTATACAACTCGGAAACACAACGAAACTTAACAAAAAATGGCGAGACACTTTTAGGAGCGTTAAACTTTTTTATATCATCTGTTAACACATTGTGTAATAAGACTATTGAAGACACATTGCAAAGTATTAGACAATACGAAGCCGCTAGAATCGAGTACGACGCTTATCGCACAGATTTAGAATCCATGTCCACAAAACCAGACGGCGCAATCGGGTTGGAAGAAGCTCAGCAAGGATACGAGCTGCACAGACAACAATTTATGAAACTGAGAGCTGAAGTAACCATCAAAATGAAATTCTTGGACGAGAATAGAGTAATTACAATGTAATTATTGAAACAAGACTGTATTAATTGGGATTTGTTTCAGATAAAAGTCATGCATAAGCAATTGTTGCTGTTTCACAATGCCATTTCAGCTTATTTTTCTGGAAATCAACAAGCTCTTGAAGCCACGCTGAAGCAGTTTAATATAAAAGTGAAAACACCAAATTCCACTTACCCCTCCTGGTTGGAACAGTAGTATACGTTGCACTTTGTATTTCACTTCTAGTCATTTATATTTTAATTATTTTAATTGTTTCTAACTTCATTCCATTAATTTATTGTTACTTGTCTGCTTATATGTTCATACAATTGAGAATCTTTGTATATATTTGTTTTTTTATGCATATTTTTATAATTAATATTTATTTGCTTTTTATTGAATCTGATTTGTAAAATATTTAATTAATTGAATTTTATTTACCACGACATAATACTGTAATTTACTTACACGAAAATAAACGTTCATATACGAATTTTTTTTTGTGCGAATATTAAATGAAGAGGTTCCCCGATTTACCACCAGGTGTGCTGCCAGTTTCGGTACCGCGATTTATATCGTAACTAAATAAAAATACTTCGTCGTTTGGCATCTAAATAACATTAAAATTTTTATTCTAAATTCAATTAAATAATAACAGAAATTATACGAAAAATTTTTTTGGGGAAAATTTGATTTTCAGAAAAAAAAGTCTTTGTCTTGATTATGTACGCATGCCCACAGCGCTACAACCCATTCTAGTTGGATGTTCATTTCCGGCTGTCATTCTTTCGACAAGCGCGTTGTGTTTTCGGGAACGTAAAAAATTTTTCTGTTTATACAAAGTTCCTTACACAGATTCGTTGAAATTTAGTGCAGTTGACGGGCTCGTTAAAGTGTTTTGCAGATTCAACAATGGAAAACGCAGCAGAAGTCGTAACGGGTTCGGAAGAAAATAATGGCGAAGTGCAAGAGAATCAACAAGACAAAAAACCCGGTCCGCCGATTTTTGGCGGCCCCAAGCGTGGCGGCTTCAACAAATTTGGAAATAGGCGACCAGGGCCTTATGTATGTTGATACACTTATTCTTAAATACTTAAAAATCTAGTTTTAAATTAAAAGATGCTTCGGTAGACCGATGCTTCTGTATTAAAATCATGACTAGGAGTTTTCTGGCCATGCAACTAATATTGGCACCTAACAATTGCATTTTCATTAATTGATTTGTCCACATTGTATAATGTTTATACGCAAAACATTTATTCTTAATCTATTGAGGCAATTACCACGTTCTCTTGTCTTTGTTGAACAATTGGACTGGAGCTGCAAAATTTTGAAATACTGGAATATTTAATGTTTTTATTGTTGCAATTGTCAGCAGAATCGCGGCGGCGGCGCAGGTAACATGGGCGACCGTGGCGATTTTAACAGACGGCGCGGGGGCGGAAATGGCCCGCACGGACCAGGAGGACCAAATCATCACAACGAGGCTGGGGGCCCCTCCGGGCCACGCAATCCGATGGACAAGATCAACGAAAAGCTTGCTAGCATATCCGGACCGACTTTCGACTTGCCACCTCTAGAGCTGACGGAGAAGATGTTTTCAGGACGGACACGCCTGTACATCGGCAACATTGGAAATGATGTCGACGAGGGAGAACTGAGAAAGTTATTCAACGCATTCGGCGACACCAGCGAGTATTTCATCAACAAAGACAAGAATTTTGCGTTTGTTCGAGTGGTCAGTTTGCTTGAATTTTGTTGAAAATGATAAAACTAAGCTGGAAAATCGTTTTTGCAGGATTACCGCGCAAATGCAGAGAAAGCAAAGCGTGAATTGGACGGTGTGGTGTTTAAAGGCAAGAATTTGAAGATTCGTTTTGCCCCCAACGGTTCCACAATCAAAGTCAAAAACCTCACTAATTTCGTGTCTAATGAACTGCTTTACTATGCGTTTTCCGTCTTTGGGGAGGTATTATTGAATGATTTTTAGTATAACCGTAATCTGATTCAATTGTTCAAAGGTGGAGCGTGCATATGTTTTGGTCGACGAGCGTGGAAAACCAACTGGTGAAGGAATAGTAGAATTCGCTCGTAAGGGTTGTGCTTTAAATGCAGTACGCAAATGCAGCGAAGGTTGCTTTTTCCTAACCTCATCGCTTCGCCCCTGCATTGTTGAAAGCTTCGAACCGTTTGACGATTGCGACGGTTTCCAAGAAAAATATCTTCCCAGGAAGAATCCTGAATATTTACAAACGCGTGAGGTATGACGAGATTTTTATTAGGTGTAAAAAAAATATTCTTATGAAATTGTTTAGGTTGGTCCGAGATTTGCCAACGTGAACAGCTTCGAGTATGAGTATGGAATGCGTTGGAAACAACTTCATGAACTGTTCGCCCAGAAAGAACTGGCTATGAAGAAAGAATACGACATGGAGAAGCAGAAGTTAGAAGCTCAAATGGAGTATGCCAAATACGAGCATGAAACTGAAATGTTGCGAGATCAGCTGCGTGCCCGTGAAATGGACAGGGATCGCCAGAAGCACGAATGGGAAATGAAGGAGAGACAGGCCGAGGAGCAACGCCAACGCACTGAGGAACAGATGCGAAGACAGCAGGAAGAAATGCAAAACCGCATTTTGCACAAAGAGGAAGAAATGCGTAGGCGTCAACAAGAGAATAACTTGTTCATGCAAGCTCATCAGCTGGATAATATGCTGGAGCAGCAGGAACAAGCTTATGACCAACCTGGGCCAATGTTTGGTAATGGTAAGGGTGTTTTAATTGTAATATCAAGTTGTCTAACAAAAAACGTATCAATTTCAGCTCAAAATGAAGGCAATGCTCCTATGGTAAGTGTTTTATCTTCTTACATGTGATTATTTTTATTGATCATCATGCATATGGATTTGTTTTATGAAAATATAGTTACATCAAATTCGGTTTACATTAACTGGGTGCAGTTAACGTGTTGTTATAAAGACTACAATAATTTTATGATTGTTATATAAATCAAGACCGAGAACAATACTGCAGGTTACAGTATAGTAATATTGTGGAACATACATGCTAGTTTTAATGTAAGTGTCAAAACATTCGGAAAATCTACAAACATGCAACTTGCACCTTATATTTTTCATAGTGAAATATTTAGAACATATAACAACACCATTACTACATTTTCAAATATCAGAACATTAAAACAATTTGACAATTAATTTAATCGTTAAAAAGCAACACGAAGAGCATACGAATTTTCTTTTCTTTTTAGGGCGTAATATGGTAATAAGACAAACTGCACTTTAGTTAATTTAAATTCACGTATGGATGTTTACTATATTTGGATTTCAAACGATTCACATTTTTAAAGCAATGAATATGTTGCCATGGGATTACTATTATAGAGTTTATTTTAGAAGAGCTACTTCAATTTTATTGAACGTTTCTTAGTGCTATGCCATTTTTTTCGTCTACTTTATGCATTTAAGAATTGCTTATTTACATTTACGATTTGGTCAACTGAGTTGTTTGAGAATGAAAATAATTTATTATTGATCTGATTCGTTCGAATATGTATGATAGTTTTTAAAATCACGCAATTGCAATGTTATCGGATTGGAGGTGTGCTACTGCTAACTTGAATGATTTTATTGACACCTAAATCTAAGGTTTTTTGCGATTTTGTGTGTGATGTTCACTTGTATATCTTTTTTTATCGGTTTTCGTACATTTATACACAATGTGCATTAATATACATAATGTATAATGTAGCAATTACATTTTTAATAAGTGTCGGCGATGAATATAAATTTCTAAATATGAAAATAATATAAATGCGTTAAAGATGTACCAAACTTATAGCAAAATATGTAAAGAAATACACAAATACTTACATAACGAGAATGAAAAAATTCTTAAAATTGAACTTTGAGAACTACTTAACGAAATATGTATAGCGACAATAAGTAAGGCAGAGGTTGGACTGGTATACCAAAGGCAAAATTGTTGTCTTTCATAATACTTATTTATATTAACTGTCCAGTGCCAATTTGTTTACAAAAAGACTAGATGCGCAAGCTTTGTGCGGAGAAAACGAAATTACGTTATAAAAACATTATTACAGCAAATATACTACATTGACTACGGCTTACTATTCTCTAGTTATCTATATAAAAATTACCGGCTTTTTATATTTATTATTTATGTTGAGTTTGACCGATTTTTATGATGAACTCTGCTCCTTGTATTTCTTCCATAACTCGCATTGTATTTATACAAGTTACCACAAAAAACAGGTGCGAATATTTTATGAGGTATGCGACCAGAATAATAAAAAATTTATGAAAGTATGTAGGCTTTCACGATCGGTGTTATTAATTATAACGATCTTTTTTTATAATTAATAAAAAATTTATTGATTTGCGTTGGTCGAAAAACCCTAAATCATTCCCATAGTGTGAAAAGAACTGAGACGCTTGTATAAAGTAGAGGTTCTCAAGGTGCACATTGTTATTCTATAAACCGACCGATTTTTTTAGTGTTTTGTTTACCAGGGCTCTTCATCTTCAAACACTTCATTGATGCTGTAGAAATTCATCTACGGCGTTTTTAAAAATATTATATTGTAAAGATGAAGTGCTGTTTCTGTTTTCATGCTCTTAGCTCAAACAACAGCTAAAGTAATTCCCAAACTTAATAATATATTCGCACGGTATGGATCGAAGCATGGATTTAGCGAAATATTACATATCGAATTCTTAGAGAAGTGATATGATGCTGGAAGCGGTTATAAAATAAGACGAAGATCAATAATAAATTATTAATAATAAAACGTACCAATGCGCGAAGTAGTCTTCTAATACTAATTGTATAATAATATTCGTCGCTAAATTTTGATTTGAACACGCATGTATGCATATTTACATATCTGAATCGGTAAGATGTGTACGTATGTATTTCTTATATCCTCTTTAAAGATATGGCACTATAATATTATATTATATTAGGAACCAAAATCTTTCATGAATTCTTACAAGCGCAACAACCATCGGTTCGAGGGACGTGGTGACATGGGGCCATCAGGGCCCCGTAATGGTGGTGGGGGTGGTAGAGGCCATTGGGTCAACAGTGATAATCGTCGTGACGATTTTACACCCAAAAGGCGCCGTTTTTAAATACTGCAGCATTCTCCATAAATAATATTCTTTAAACATTACATTTGTTGACGGTATCGTAACTTCATGTTCATCAATTCTCACAACACACTTTATTTAAAATTTGTTGCCGTTTTAATTTTTGTGTAAAATGGTCTACGTGACATAGATTTAAGTTATTTGGATCCTTTTCGCCGCAAATTATTTTATAGTTTCATTAAATATATCTTTATTGCATACTCGGCTTTCGTCATCATGAAGGAATTTTTGTTCATCTTGCAATAAATTATTTGATCGAGTTATTTTCACGTTTAGCGTATCGGTAAAGGTGAAAATATTGAAGGAATTGAGTTAGGTAATAAGGCATGTAGTAATAAGTCTGAACATCGTGTTTATTTTTTGCAATTTTTGGTTCTTATGACAAGATGAATGGATTTTTTGATGTTGATGAATTTTAATATTAGACTTCGTGAATAGATCTTGATTGTCATTTTTAAAGTATAGATTAAAGGAAACTTAGGATAATGTGTTTTTAAATTTGTGTATATCCTTTAAAATATACCTGATATTCAACAGGTTCTGGCGTTTATCAAACGTTCTATTTTCTAATAAATTTAATCGTTGAACCGATAATGAATAAGTTTTTGCCATTAAAAATTACTGAGGTTCTTATTTTTTGAATTCGTTGACATTGAATAAACTAGCTATCCCTTGTCGTCGGTTTATTTTGAACGGTTACGACTATCAAAGGATAAATCATCAATTTTGATGAATCTTTCTACAACCTTCGTATATTCTATAATGATTATTCGCTTCTGTAATATTACAAAATGTCATCCCTTCAATAAAATAACTCGGTGTTAATATATTTTTTAATATCGTAGATTAGTATTAATTCAGGTCTTTTGTTATGGTATAAATAAGCTCAGCGGTTTATGCGTTAAAGCATTAAACTTATCTACTCGGTTTTTTATGTAAACATTTAAAATGCGTTAAATATATATCTAATTAAATTGTATGTTGTGTGGATAGTTTGCAGTCATCTGATCTTATGATTTTTATAATCAAATATATCGCTATTTTTGGAAGAGTGCCATTGAGAATAATAAACGAATTTGCAAGATCGAAGAGTAGTAGAAGTTGATGTTCAAGAATTGAATATAATATCTACGTGGAAACAACGAAAGGCAAAAGATTTAAACAATTTGTATTTTTTATCACGAGGGGTTGTTTGGTCATCGTTTTCGTATTTTGGAATATTCTTAAATGACGTTTGATTAATTCAATTCTTTTATCTTCACGATCTGTTTGGGTTCTGTCCTAGTCTTCTATGAAAAATGTCAAATTCTTTGTACGTTGTTATCTGTGTGGAGGTGTGTAAAATAGCTATTTCTTCTGTTTTAGTACCGCTCATTGCATTACATTTTTAGGCTTACGAAGTATTTTTTTTTTTACTCAATTTTCTGTATCAAGTTTATATTTGCCGTCTTCCCATTTGATCTTTTAAAAATAGTTCGTCTGAAGCAAGTCTATTTTCATCCTTCGTTCAACTATAATTTCAAAAATGATGGAAGGCCGAAACAAGCCTGTAGAGGTGATGAAGTATTTTTTATTTATCAGTGGAACCGAAAATATTTCACATGTCTACATACAAGGTAAGAAAAATTATTAATTTCTTAATAGCTGGTCCAACAAAGGATAATTGACAGCGTTGACGCAGTTTTTGTTACAAACAATAAAATACAATTTGTTTGAATAAGTCGTGAACATAATACGTGTCTACATATATTTTTTTTACTGGAGATTTCTCTACAAGTTCCAATCGTTTGAATTACAAATAAATATTTTTTAAATTTGTCAACATTTTCTACAAACATTTTTTTATCGTATTTGTTTGTCGGGTTTATTTTACGCATAAATTTCATAATTAAATTATTTTAAATATTTCAAGTATTATTGTTATTTAGTTAATTTATTGATTTAACAAGCGCAATAATGACATATCAACGTGTTCGCTATTTTGAAACCGTTATTTCTAGAATTGCCGTTTTCTGGTAGGCATTACTTTAATGATAACCCCCGCAATCAAAAATCAGTTTTAAGGGGTGGAGATTTCTTCCCTCATTGAAGCTGCAGCTCGAATAAAATTTTGAAAGCAGCTGTCGCCGTCGATTTGTCCCTTGCATTTTAGGTCTTGAAACTGAACAATGTTAAGAAGAATTGTGCACCTAATATATGTATGTCATCGCCTCGGAGAAAGAAGATATCAATTTTTACATGAACGTTAACCTTGCCGCTATAAAAAATCTGAATAAGGCAGTAGATTACTGAAACCGAAAGCTTAGGACGCTTTGTTAATAATTTACAGGTTTGTATTTTTTTTGTTAAATAACGATTTATTTATATGTATGATTTTTGTAATTATTTTCGTGTTTAAACTTCACGGATATTGCCACGTTTACACACTGGCATAGTGGTACAATTATGGGCATTCGCCATTATATCTCGTCTTATTTAGTTAATAAACTAATAAGGGTTAATACACGATTACCTACATTTGTAGGTTTGTGACATCTTATGCGCGTTTACAATTTTTGAACTTTACATTTAAAAATTATTTCTAGGTTTTATGTATTATCAAATATATTGAGAATTTTTTAAACCTAGTTTGCTTCGTGATATTTCTTATTAAAAGGATTGAGCGGTATTAAAAACCGTTGTGCAATATACACAGACGGGCAAAAGTAAAGCAAATATTTTGAAAATTAGCTTTAATTAAAATCACTGAAATCAGTGACATAGAATAGTTTATAACTCAATAGAGAGAATATGTGTAGTTTGGCAAAAATCGAGATTAGTAAGAAATATCACAACCCGACAATTAGACACGACTAATGATTTCGCAAATATTTGCTGAAATTCTGGAATTAGGTGTTGATATAGGAACAGAGAACGAAGATTTGCTGCAAATTATAACCAGCAAATAGCATGTTATAAATGCTTAATATGTATCGATGAAATGTCTTACAAAGTGTTTTTTTGAAGGAATAAATCGTACTATCTACCCTAGTTTCTAGTTAATTAGAGAGTGCACGCGATCTTCGCAGAGTGCAAATAATTTATTAATAGTTTGCTCTTTTTTTATTTTGTTACGGTTATTAAAAGATTTGCATAAATTGTCTGATGCGCCTTATGGAAGAAGAATTATTACAACTGCCTGCCTTACGATGCAAATAGTTCAAGGCGTTCCTAAAAATTGTGCATGCATTTGCATTACAAATTCAGGTGAGCGTTCGACGTAATCGCTATTTTAACAATCAAGGAAACGCTGCATAAAAACGTCGATCTGATCGCATTGTTTCCATAGCTTTTGTTAATATACAATAATTTTCTTTTTGAGAATTTCATTTATGACTACACCATTTTAATTAGAGTGTCTGTGGAAAATGCTTTTCAGTGTCCAGCATACATATTCTCTTTTTTTGTATGTTTTGTTCAAATGTTGCTATACTTTTGTCCAGTACTGCAAATTGAATTTTGTTTATTTCTACATTTGTATTTTAAAGCTACGAAAACCTTGTAACTTACAAAGAATAATTGAAATAAAACTTAAGCAATAGCTTTATTATGTAATTTGTTTTTGAAACAATTGATCGAAATTAATCGAAAATAGTTTATTTAATTTTTGCAGTTAAAATGTATTCTTTGTATATTTACAAATGTCTAATTAAGTCAAATCCTAGCACCGTTTATTTCGCGCAGTTTTATAACAATATTTTATGGACGATGTTTTAGTGCGAGAAATTTTTTTAATATATTTACCAATAGTGGCAAAAAATTGTTGAACGTTCTCAGCATAATCAGTCAGTTTTTCAGCACTGGAACAAATTCAAATCCCAACGATTATATTATTCAAGCGTCTGTATTTTTTACATTGTCCGTTGATTGATTAGGAGATGAGGAATTTTTTCTGATGAATACTGCTGATTTGAATTTGTATCGCTCAAACTAGAAGTATTATTCACAAATGTTTGATGTTCTCAGGTCCAAATGTCTCGTTCAGCATCTGAAAGACGCCATGGTTGAAGATTTCTACTGACCTATTCGTTTGTCGCTCTGTGATACATTGTGATATTTTTTATAATTCTATCTACTGTATTTGTTAATAAAATATTATTAAGATATCGTTCGTTTTATTAATTCCCGCCACAATGAATTGAAACAAAAATGCAACGATTAGATTATCACTTGCTTGATAAAAATAAAATAACAAATTTACGATGTGGTTTAGTGGAACAATAAAAATACCTGAGGTAGCGCAATTTTTTGAAATTTC
Organism: Eledona agricola; assembly: GCA_964023215.1. Classification (NCBI taxonomy): domain Eukaryota; kingdom Metazoa; phylum Arthropoda; class Insecta; order Coleoptera; family Tenebrionidae; genus Eledona; species Eledona agricola. Next base: position 15,890,689 of record OZ026862.1, on the reverse strand, counting down.
AACTTGTAACAGCGATTTTCTGCAAACGCTTGTGCTCCACACTGTTTTGCAACTTTTGTTTGGTACATTTTGTTGTTTCCTACCGAACTATTTTAACTTTTTTTTTTAATCCAGTCATTTTGATATTGTCGCACGCCACTGGCGACATTGATCTGACATTTCAATGTCATCAAAACTCGATAAGGCACGTTTCAGATTAATGAGCAATAAATAAGGGTAATGCGGATGACTGCAATTTTATTTCTATTTAAAAACTTATTTTTGAAGAATAAATATTAAAATTCATAAAGAAGCGCATGCGTTTCTGTAATTGGTAGCACCGACGCTCATGCGTGTTATTGACGAAATTTGAGGAAAAGTGTTGTGTATTTTAGCGAGTAATCTAGATTAAAAATTCATTTGAAAGTTCGATTTGGAGTAACCGATTTAGAACGTTCTGAAAATGCCTGTTAGGAAAGCCATTCATGCCGGAAGCTGGTATACCGACTCGGGTAAGTGTTGTCAAACATCGATCAGCTGTTGTTGCTTTATTGTTCATCTTAATATGAAAAGCCAATGACCTTTCCGCTCTCTCGTTCAGGTCCCGAATTATCCAGACAATTGGACTATTGGCTCCAGCAAGCCGATTTAATCCATGGCCCCGCCAGAGCAATTATTGCCCCGTAAAATTTCATTTTGCCTTTTATTACTCAAAGTTAAATATCTTTGTTATAGACATGCAGGATATCAATATTGTGGGGCTTGTGGAGGACATGCTTATAGGCAAGTCAGTCCTGTCGTGGTAAGGCGTATATTTATTTTAGGACCTTCTCATCATGTCCGTTTATCAGGATGTGCCTTGTCTACTGCAAGAAAATACAAAACTCCTCTTTATGATTTGCAAATAGATGCCCAAGGTAACTTAATATCTGTTTTGCTAGTTACTGTCAAATCAATCATGCAGCATGTCCACGAGTTCTGCAATCCTTCCACATGTTAAAAGAAAAATAATACAAAAAAATGAATCCATTAAAAATTTTTAGCCATAAATCAGAACACGTGCATATGCGACACCTATCGTTATTTTTGCGCAGGCGACTAAAACAATTGATGATTCTTGTGGCCGCTGTCAGCTGACCTGATGTGAACTATATGAGGTTTGCACCAATTAAATACGCAATATGTGTGTTAGTAAAAATAACCTGTCCTTATTTTTACACAGACGACAAAAACTATTTTTTGCTGACATGGTCGTGACTATAGTCAGTGGCGTACACATGAAAATAACTCTCTAAATCAGAACACGTGGACGTGTATTTGCACAAATTAAAGTCACCATCACAGATTACTCCAGATGACTGACTCAATGTAAATATTTTGGCGGAATGACCTTTAACGACCTTCAAATTTTGTAACAGATTTCAGATGGCGCATCGATCAAATTTTGCGGGAAATTTAAATATTATCTCCTCTCTATGTAGGTGTTCAAATTCCATTATATTTTGAATATTTTATGATTTATTCTACAAAACTAATATAAAAAATTGTTTTGTAGAATAAATCATAAAATATTCCTTCATTATTTACACGTCATACAAACAAACAATTTTATAAAAATCAATTTATTATATTACATAATTTAAATTAAACAAAATTATACCCAAAATGTTAACAATTACATTTCTAAGATATGTAAAACTTACACATATGATAATTACTTGGGGTTATTATATAATAATGGACATTTTGAAAGACTTGCGGGAAAACCAATAGAGCAACCTGGCTTACTTCTTCAAATTCATACACAAAAATAACGAATAATGAAGCCTAATATCTAACGATGCCGAAAAGTGTTTTTTGCAAACCCTCCACTTTTGCTTTTGCAATATTGGAGATTTAGAGCTTCTTGCCAGAGTTTCGCTCTAGAATTATGTAATTAGATTTCCTGAATTTGTTGTATTAATGAAACATCATTACCTTTCTTCACGTTTTGGAAATCAATGCAGTTTCTCCGCTTAGTTTTCACCAACACAACAAATAATGTAAAAAAGGTCCTTCTTTCGCTTAAAATTTTTCACAAATTCAATCGACAAGCAAGTTTTGACATTTACTGGCTTGATTATAATTGAAGCAAAATGCTGTTTTTAAAATATTAGTCAGAAAAAAAGCAACAAGCGTAGAAACAGTCACGCTTTTTAAAAAACACGGAATTGTACATTGTTCAATTTAAAATAGTAAAAATATTGGGCTTTTATTTGAATTTAAATAAAAGTTTTTGTAGTGACATCTAGCGGTCGTACAAAGTATTAGCATCGACTACAGCGCCTCTACATTTGCTTATAGTACCTGTGACAAAGATGTCATACGCCTAGTTTCAATGTGTAGAAAAGAGATAGTTCCGGACAAAATCGCCCTATGAAGTCAGTCATCTGGAGTAATCTGTGGTCACCATTTACCATTATTTTTACGCAGGCGACTAAAATAATTGAATTTTTTGGCCGCATTTAGTTGACATGATATGGACTACGACAGTGGCGTACACGTGCAAGATTACGTTTAGTGGAGAATTAGCTTTAAAATTAAATAGTCGATTGTGTCAACACGTAAGGGCACAAGTGTAAAAGCTTTCGGAATAATAAATTCATAACCGTGAAATTTTGTCGTAAGATCTAAAATTGCGGCTTCACGTTAAAGTTCAACTATTACTCACAATCATTTTACTATTTGATTGTGTGTATTCAGCTTCTGTTACTATCATTTTTTTCATTTGCAGTGAATAGTGAACTAGAAATGACTGGACAGTTCGAATGGATGGATTTGGATACTGATGAAAACGAGCACAGTATTGAAATGCATTTACCTTACATAGCAAAAGTTATGGAAAAGTGAGTGCTTTGTGGTAGAAATAAAAAAATGCAAACTTATTTACAGTTACAAACACCAATTCACTATAATACCCATTCTTGTGGGATCACTTACTCCAGACCGGGAAGCATGTTACGGGAGAATATTGTCGAGTTATTTAGGAGATCCACAAAATCTTTTCATTATTTCATCAGATTTTTGCCATTGGGGCCACAGATTCCGTTACACATATTATGACCGTTCTTATGGCAGTATACATCAATCTATAGAGGAATTAGATCGCTTGGTTTGTGTAACATAAAATTGATTGCAACAAATTTTAATTTCAGTCTTGCAGGGAATGAACATCATAGAAAATTTAAATCCAACCGACTTCACGAATTATTTAAAAAAATTCGGAAACACGATTTGTGGAAGACATCCAATCGGAATATTGTTACAGGTATTTAATTTAACAATTCGTGCGGACGCTTATCTTTTTTTGTGCATTTAGGCAGTGCAAGAACTGTTACGAAACGACCCTCGAAAAAACGCAAATCTAAAATTCCTGAAATATGCTCAGTCAAGTCAATGTCGCAACATGAACGATTCTTCGGTGAGTTATGCATCTGCTGCCCTTGTGTTCGAGTAGTCAGTGGCCTTAACAGCTATCATCTCGAATTGACTTTTTTTAAAAGGAACACCTTTGGTTTTTCGTCGTGTGAAAAGAAGTAGGGAACTTTTTATTTCATCATGGTTTATTATTGTTTAGCAATTATTGTTTATTTTTAATATTTAACATTTAAATGAATTTCACATGAAGTGAAGTTTATTTTTCTAAAGCTGAATTCTAAAAATATTTATTTCGTATAATTTATAGTATAATTTGAGCTTATGGGCGTCTTTCTAGTTATAAAATTGATAATATTCATTCATGTAAATTATTAACAGTTTCACTAAGTGACTTCTGTCCTAGTTTTTAGGAGTATGATTATTTTGGAAGAGGTGCCGTATAATAGCGAGTTGAATTCATATTTAATTTTCAATCGGTTTTAGTTATGTTACATATGCATGTACAGATCAAACAGTTCAAGGTGGGTTGTGTAAATGTTCGCGCGTCCAGAATTATTCGTTCTTGTTGCATGATGCTGTGATACAGTGAATTGAATTTACAATGTTTGCTTATTCAAGAACCGCTCTATACGCTCAAGTTTCCTTACTGACTTGATTTTGTCAAGGAGAGCTTGACGGCTTGGTTTACAGAGCTTCCACACGCTCAAATTGGCTGTTTGACCAACAGTTAAATTATTTAACATATTTTGGAATAAAGCTCATTATTGAACGAATTAATATTTTACGTGTGCTAGCGGCCACATCATCGAAAAAGAACGTTCAATTCACGGCTTTGTATATTCCAGGAGGTGTTGAAACCACAATATTTCCACACCCGCGTTACATATTGGTGTAATTATTTTATTTTGCGGATTTATTGACGAGGAATTTTAGGGATTATAGCCGGTTTATAGAACAATATTACAGACCGCTTATCTGGGATCGCTTATAAGAGTTAGAAGATAAAATATACAATTTATCAAATGGGATTTGTGCTTGCATTTGCACACACTAGTGCAATTTTTATTTTCGTTAGTTGTGGCCCAGTCAGCGCAATATTTATTTTATTGTTTATTTGTTTGTAATTGTATCTGAACAACTTTATAGAATTTTGTGAGATGCAAAGGAAATTAAAGCTTAGTTCGGTTTAACATTGTAAGTACCAGACAGTTGTTTCATAAGTCGTGTGCCTAACTAAATAAAAATGTATTTTTTACCGCCCCTTTCAGTTAAGAGATGTTTCAAAATACAATGCATACGAATGAATTTTATTTGCAGAAAATTCTAGCACGTTGGTATTACTTCGTAATTGTTACATAGCTACCAAACTTGCGGTTTAAACGGAAAACGATTCCAGAATGCGAACAACTTTACTCTTGTGGGGAGAAAACCGGAAAAGTAACAAATTGTGCATTGTCGACACCACATTTCCAAAGAGTTGTCTTCCTTCTCTGATTAGATAAGTTCCAGCGGAGTTAAGTCTGATAATGTCGCTGTTGGTGTGCGTAGATAAAGACTGACGCTAGCAACGGTTGCGAACTTGCTACATTTAAAATGTAATTTTTTTTGCTTTTTACTTTAATCTTTTGCGACTTTTTAGGAGCATAATATTTTATAATTTCCTACACTCGTATATTTTATAATTTCCTACGATTCTTGTACATCTTATAGATTCATTATTTACGGAATGGAAACATTTTAATTGAGAGGCAATGTTAATGTTATGTTTGAATTTTACGAATAAATCAAATCGCTGATTGGTCTCACTAAGAGCAGCTTCACACGCAATATAGCAGGGGACGTTGTTTAATCGAACTACTATTGTCTTGTAAAACTATTGTGAACTTATTGGGATGTAATTGATAATCGTGGGTCGCATATGAAACATCTCGATTTTTCTTATTTAGAATAATTACTTATATTCTTTTTAATGATTTGGATAATTGTGTGCGCTAATATTAAGGGTATGTAATAAACAATAAATTGTCCTGCTATAGGCCTACTAGCGGTAAGCCTAAAGACTGTAAATTTACAATATAAAGTACATATGCCTTTAATTGATCAATCTTTGGTGTATAAACTGTGAATGCAATTTTATATCATTCTTGTAACACGAAATATATGTTAAAGGTATTTTAATAGTTGTATTATTCGTGACGTCAAAACACCTACTCCAAGGTTATTGACTTGGGGATGAAGCTGGCAAATACGTCACACCGCTATGACGTCATCCGGCCGAATTTTATTTCGTTATTTTGAAAAATAATGCGACTGAATCGCGCAAAAGGTGTCATTTGCTAAATTTTCGTGATTTAGCGCAAATTGATTTGAGCGTTGCTGCGAATAAGCGGGTCGGAAACGTGCGCAGTTGTACCCAAGGGTAACATTTTCGACATAAAAATAAAACGATGAGTTAGTTGTTGGTGCAATTCGGAGCGTTTTGACGGTAAAATCCGTCGTTAAAATGGTATTATGGGCATGGGTTGTTGCGGCCAGTGGCGACCCAGTTTGGAGTTTGTGTGGCCGGTGTCAATGTAGGTGAAATGAAGTTGCTCCAAACAAGAGAAATCGTCATTTGTGTGTTTCCCTAACTCGCTGGAAAATCGCAATAATCGCGGATTTGCAGTGATAAAACCAGCCGAATTCGTCGTTTTGCAACTCAAGAAAATGTGAAAAGTGTGTGTTTCGTTCTCCATAAGACATTTTCAGTGTTTATGTGGCACAGATAATTGTTTTCCACTTGGACGATATAAACATGGCTACTAGTCAAACTCTTGGAACTATTTCGGTTTAAAGTTGATTTAAATGGACGTCCATGGTACAAAAACAAAAGTACAACGAGATATCAGTATGATTATTACAGGCCCAGGTAAATAGTCTTTGGCCCGAGAGCAGCCCCCACGTATAACCTCACTTCTAGGGTCCATTGCATGTACTTCTTGTTTACAATCTCACTTTCACTCATTACATTCCTTACTTTTACGCCCTGCGTTGTCCGTTTTCGTCGTACAATGTCTCCTAAACGTTTTAAATAGGTTTACTTTAGTTGCATTAGTGTGTATGTAGCTGAAATGGGTCGGGGCACAAGACAATTGCTCACAGATGAAGAGCTCGACTTACTAACATACGGAATTGTGCTTGGTGTACAAACATTTTCCTCGTTTCAATTAAATTAATCGGCAGCACTAATTAACAGTTCTGTGCAGTTTGCATCATTTCAAACCCCAGGCTCGTATTTTATTTTATCCAACTTATGTTCACTCTAAATATTTTTTTATGTCCGGCTTCAGGAACTCCAAATGAATTGTCACAAGAAACATTTTCCAGTTACTTGTAAAGATTAAGCGTCCGAAGAGCCAGATGGAAACATATCAATTTTTTCAAAACAATATTTGTTTGAACCTTTTAAACTTAGAGCTTCCGTTTCACTTATGAGATTTTTTATTTTGTTAATGACTGACTTCAAAAACGCCAAATGAATCGAGTTACAATGTTATATTTTTCAGGAGTTACTTGTAAAGGTTAATTAATAGCAAATCATTATATTACAAAACAGTTTTTTAACGTTTCAAACTTCTAGCTTCTGTCCTTTAGTTTTGTAGCTCATGTTTCACTCTTGAAATTTTTTAATAATGATTTTTTGTTTATGACAATTTTTTGTTAAGCTCGCCGAATGAATTGTGTTACAAAAATACATTTTCCAGGAGTAAATTGTACAGATTAACTGTCTGAAGAGCAGAGATGGAAGCAAATCAATTTTTTACAAAACAAAATTTGTTTGGACGTTTCAAACTTCGAGCTTCTGAAATGATTTAGTTTTGGAATTCACGTTTCAGTTTTGAGATTTTTCATTTTAGCAATGAGTGACTTCGATAAGGTCAAATCAACTATGTTGCAAAAAATAATTAAACGCAGTTAGTTTGCAAGGAATAAATGCTTCGATGGAAGCAAGTAATTTTATTAAAGAAATTTGTTTGCAACTTATGTTAAATATTTTTTAATGACTGGCTTCAGGAAGGCCAAATGAATCGTGTTGTAAAAAATCCACCCGGAAGAAGTTAGTTTGTAAAGAATAAGTGCCTGAGGAGAATAGATGGAAGCAAGTCAATTTTATTACAAAATTTAGTTTGAACGTCTCAAACCCCGAGCTTGTGAAGAGTTTAACTTTTGTAATTTGTTTCGCTCTTAATTTTATAACCGTGATTTGTTGGCAGTGCCTCGACGAGCGAATGACCGCACAATACCAATGCGGTTTAAACATTGTGCCTGTTTTTGTAGCATTAAATCACGAATATCGTCGATAGCAATTTTATACGTACGTTTTCCATTTTCTTGATTTGCCTTCAATCAAATATACTGCGCCCTGAAAAGTGATATCCACAAGAAGCGACTTTGTGAAGAATTAAGTGTCTGGAGAGAATAGATGGAAGCAAGCCAAATGTTTTTACGAAATTTAGTTTTCAATGTTGAAACCCCGAGCGTTTGAGCCTTTTTTATCCGTAATTTAATAACCCGGATTAATTTGCAGCGTTTTGAGCGTGCCAAACATTTCAAACAAATGCGAACTATGCGTTTATTTTTGTAGGCTCCATATCGGCAATATTTGCATAAATAAAAATCTTCTTTGTAGATTTAACATTTTTATTATATGCCACTATGAAAACATTTATCAATTTGTACATTGTTAATTTAACGATTAGCCAAATACACTGTGCCACAAAGTAGTAAATTTTGTGGCGAATTAAGGCCTGGAGGAAAATGGAAACTTGAATATTTTACAAAATTTAGTTCTCAAGATTCCAAACTCACGTTTATTAGATTTTTCGTTATTTCTCTCGGCGAGAACTTTAACTCCTGTAATTTCTTTTCTCGCCCATAATTTGGTACCCATGTTTCCTGTCAGGTTAGATAGAAGTGACGAGATCGGATGGAATATCTCGTATCGCTTGTAGGACTTCAGATGGAAGAACCTATTATTGTTTTTTTCCTCCGTCTTAACACAATTATTTCGTAAAACTTTAATGAAACGTCAGCACCGTTTGTGTGTGTAGCAATATTTTTGAACGCGGTGTAATTGAGTAAAAACAAACTGTTTCTTACAGATGTTGACAAAAAAGTGTGTCAGATAATTTTATCGCGACAAAATGTCCTGTTGTTAATTCTCGTGACTTGAGTCACTCAAATCGTTGTTTTACTTGCATTTTATACGTTTTTGAAAATGTGAAACTTAGTTAAATGTGTGTTCAAGCGTGCGGTTTGTATTTTTTAATTGTCTGCCGTTTTTATTTCTTTATATCTGACGATTTGGACTTATTTTCTTATTTGCCATGTTTCGGGTCTAAAAATAACTTTTGCTTTCATCTAATAAATCCTCCGATTCTCCCTCGTTCTTTGTGGAATTCTTTATTTGTTCAATATTCAGCTTTAATATTTACAAGCGCATATATTACGAAAAGAGCTAAGAGGCTTTAGAAGCTCGGTTTGCCTAATTAGAAACTTTTTAATTGCTTTTCCATCTTTGTTGGTTTAATATTATTTGGTACTGAAAATCTTTACAATCAGTTTGGGTTGAGGCGAAAAAATCATCTTTTTCCCATCGTTGCTCCTCGACACACGTTATTAGATGCCGCACCAGTTTGTAATAGGTTTAAATATTTGATTGAATTGTTTAGGCTGTGTCTGCATGTCAGGCTGTAGTCTGGGCAAACTATGAACTTATTTGGCTGCCTATTTCCGTGTGCACTGCAGCACAGTTGGTGGAGCGTTGGAAACGAGCAGTGCATGACTGAAGAGTTCGTACACAGAATGGGCGTGAACGCTTCCACGGCACCCGGTGTCGAATCTGGTCCCGTGTCCAACGGCATGGGAGTCGCGGACCCATGCACGCCTCCTTTTCGAGATACCATTGGAGTGATCGTTAGGTAGGCCCTTAAATAGGTCTTTAAATATTCTGCGGCTACAAAATGCGTATTTTAGGGAACGGAAGAAGAAGGTAACGGGCTTCGCCACACTGAAGAAGAAGTTTATTCGAAGGAGACGGTCGTCGAAAGCCTGCGACCATGGCAGGATGCTGCGGGAGCTGGTAACGGATTGGAGTCCTCTAGAAGTGGCGGCCTTGCTAGAGGAATACGAGGCCTTGGCCGCTTTGAAGGACCTTTGTGTTCAGGCTGAGCTGGCACGACCGCCAGCCGCCACTTTCAAGCAGGATCTGTCAGCCTTGTACGATTTTAAATATTGCACCGACGCCGATTTGGTGTATCGAGGAGCATGTTTTCCTATACATCGAGCCCTCCTCTCGGCCAGGTGCCCCTACTTTAGAGACTTACTTGCCGGCTGTCCCGGCTACGGTGCTCGAATATGTCTCGAATTGAGAACTGCCACCGTCGACGTACAACTGTTTTCCGCCCTTCTACGATATCTCTACACGGGCGATATTTGTCCCCACGACACTAACATAGATATCAATCTTTTGCGGCGGTTGCGAGAAGAATTCGGAACACCTAATGCCTTGGAAGCCGACCTACGTTACTTACTTGAAATCGGCGATTACGCCGATGCTGCACTCGTTTTTACTTCAGATGGTTCCGATTGTCAGAGACCTGATTCGGGGAGTTCGGAATACGGTTTCAGACCCAAGTTGGAATTGCCCTGCCATAAAGCGATTTTGTCGGCGAGGTCGCCCTTCTTCCGAAATCTTCTCCAAAGGCGATCTCGCAGCGGCGAGGAGCATACTGAAAGGGCCCTGCACATACCCACCAGGATCGTTCTCGACGAATCAGTCATTCCAAAACGGTAAATAAACTGTAACCTTCCTCAATATTGACGCGGTTACGTAATTTCTGATTTTGAGCTCAAAACATTTTTAAGTGCCAGCAAAATCGATTTAATAGTCGAAATTGAAAGTTGTATAAGTGCTAAATTTCATATTAGTCTTAAATCTCTTTTTTAGGCCTTTATTACAAAAATGGTGATTCTAGGGCCTTGTTTGTGGCCGTAAAGTTTTACTTTTTTGTACACATCTGTATTTTTTTGGGATTGATCTGTCAGAAACACACGTGCGTTAAAAAAACTAGGCTGCGTTGGCCATGGAATTGATCGGCTTTTGAGTATAGAAACCATAGAAAACATAAACATATCGATTTGACAAATGTCAAATGACAAGAACTGTTAGTCTAAAATTAAACGGACCAATTTTATTTAAATTGTTTATAATAAATGCCAGGACATGTATACGTCGCTCTCATAAACATAATGGTACCCTCCTTCGCGTCCATTTACTAAAATTTGTCCCAAAGAATTTGTTTTTGTATTACATTCTGTTCCGAAGTTCTTCCGAGTTGTTATCAAGTGTTTTGTAAATGAATTGTACCACTTCGACCACAAGGTAAAACCGGAAACGATACGATATCATTGGATTCAAGTTCACCTTGCAAGTTTAAATGATTCTTTGCATTATATCTAATAAATCTGGCTTATAAATTATTTCATGATGATGTAGAGTTTATTTATTACCTTCTTTTTCCACATTGGGTTCATATAGATAAAAAGACTTATTGGACTAAACAGCGAATAAGAGTTGTGTAGTACTTCATTCAAAATGTGTCGAACAATTTCAGGAGCTCCGACATCTCATTAAAATCACTTCAATTTTTCCGAGTAATAATGATATAAGTTTTTCGACAGTAACTCATCACTCAGTGTTCGTAAAATTTGAATTTTTGTGTGCTTGAAATTCTTCAGTCAATGCTTTCACATGATCTTGTCAAAACCAATTGATCCTCCTTACATTACGTATGTAACTGCCAATCAACCATGAACATTTCTCACTCTATCGACAAGAAAACTAAAAACCAACATAAAATTTGTAGCGTCAAAGTCTCACCTGTAATTGAACTGACTTTTTTTTGTGTAATACACAAAACATATTGAGTGCAGAATTGGCATCTCGGCCAAATTAGCGCCTGGAGAAGTAATTTGATTAAGAAAACACTAAATATATCGTATACGAAACCACTGTCAACAAAGAACCTAAACATTTCTGACGTTCGAAATTTTGCTACACTAAATTGATGCACATAGTTTTTCCACGGCCAACGCAGCCTCGTTTTCTTTTTGAACAATACGTTACTTCATGAACACCTTTTACCTACCTATATGGGCAGTTTGATAATATTTTTATATTTTCTCTAAACGTGTGCACCTCGGCCAAAAAAAATCACAAATATCTATTTTGTCTTTCGACACTGTAATGTTAAGACATTAGGATTAACCAAAGATGTTCCAAAATGAGAATTACTTAAAAACGCATTAAATTTCTTATCTAATGCTGTTAATTTCGACTTCTTATATCACTATTTCTGTAAACAGGTCGTTCCATTCGCCACCGAGTCAAAAATAGTTCGATTTCATAATTTTTTAATCGCTGTAATTTCGTTCAAAATATATTGTTTTTGCATATTGCGATCAAAATTGCAAGTGTTGTAATTATTGGCAGGTACGCCCGCGTTTTGCTCCACGCAATATATTTGGATCAAGTAGATCTCTCGCTCATTTCTCGTGGGGGATGTGGTGGCGGTTTGGGTGAAGCCCAGGCATTAACTCACACAGGTCGAGCTCGACCGTCACCATTGGAAGAAGCGATGGAACTGTATCAGATAGGGCGGTTTCTGGAGCTAGATATTCTATCACAAGGCTGTGAAGATTTAATTTTAGAATGGTTGTCATTAGAAACTCTTCCAACAGTACTTCAGTGGGCCAAACAGCCGCATGGATCCGCTTGGGTTCATCGACAGGTAAACCTTTGAATCGCGCCAAGATTTAGTTGATATTTTTTGGTCGAATTTAGGCTCTGCATTTCTTAAGAGAGGAATTCCAACCGGTATCTCAGTCGCCGGTGTTGCATCAGTTAGACAAGACGCACCTTTTAGAAGTTTTGAAGAGTCCGTTTCTTCAAGCCTCCGAGTTAGAGGTACTGCATGCTGTGTTGAAGTGGGGAGAAAACGAATTAGTGAGACGAATGGAAGACAGAGGTATGAAGTAGTCGGTCGGTTAAAAAAACACAATTTGATTATTATTTCCAGAGCCCAACATTGTGAGTCATACTGCCCATTCAGTAGCCCGCAAAGGGGTGAAGAAGCGAGATCTGAGCGATGTGGAGCTGCGCGAAATTCTCTCAGATTTGCTCCCATTGGTACGAATGGACCACGTGCTGCCACCCAATAGTGACATTTTAAGTCAAGCGATACGACGAGGGTTGGTTAGTACACCACCCAGTCACATGATTGGAGGCGATCGGGAAAATTTGCGTGTTAATGCATGGATAAGAGGAGACAAGAATAACGGACTGTTCGTTCAGCCGCGACTTTTTATGCCATATTACGACGAAGTTAAAGTACTAGTAGAAGACCAGTTGATACAAGAAGTGGAAATGATGCGTATGAGACGCGCCAGGTACATGCCAGACATACCAGACACTCTGTATATGGTGGAGGATAAGCCTAGAATGCACGGAGCTGTGGGAGTCGATGTCTTAGCTTCGGTTCTGCCAGTCCCCGATCCAGCAGTGATGAACGCAATGCTTAAGAGGGAACAAAAACTTCGTCAATCGCCGAGTTGTCAACGTGCCCTTAACATGCCTTTATCATCGCGCCATGAAATTAACCGCCAAATTAGACTAAGGGTGGTACGAGAGTTCAACTTACCGGATCCAGTTGCAGACATGCTTGAGAATTGCTATTGCGTGCCGGATCATAGCGATAACGAAATCGGAAACATTAACGATATGCAGATTTCGCCAAACAAAGGTTTAGTTCGGGGATGTTACGGCCGCAATATGACATTTCCAAGACAGAACGTGTATCCCCAATGTCATGACACTCTCCCGGCTGTCATTCCAGAAGGGGAATTTCGCTTTTCGACAGAGCCGGAGAGCAGTTCATGCAGCGATGGCCATTTATCCGATATAATGCCGGATGTAGCGATGGCGACAGCGACTTTAGGTCAGATGCAGTTACAAGAACAAGAAATGGAACTGGATTTGGGCGATGGTACGACCCATCTCCACGGCTCTACGATGGGCGGCACAGCACCAGTATTACCGGGATCTTTACATCATCCGCTTTCTTATCGGCGTTATCAACAACCCTCGACTTATCCTCATTTAAGGTCCGAATCACAATCATACCACACTCGTATGCCGCGATTTTTATAGTTTTAGTGTTATCTCTTGGTTTCGCTTTCGTGTACTGTACATAAAAATAATAAAAATAGCATTCTTATCGGGAATAATATACATCTGTGATTTTCTGTGACGAGATATCTCAACTTTTAAAACTATTTATTGCGAGTAACTGGTTTCTGTTTATTTTCCATTTACTTATTTGAGACTGATTCAGGGTTTTGATTGACTGCAGATTATTACTACCTGGATAAATAATAACTAACGTTCGATCGTTTGATGGTTCAACATTTTTTCGTTATTCTGTATTCATGTACCTGTGCGTGTCTTGTCTTAGGTGTTGCTGTGTTGCTGTTATATGTAAATATGTTTAGAGTTCAAGTGAATTTGTGAACGATACGATTTTATCCACTACTAAGTGCAATGTGTACTTAAAATACTTTGATAACGACTGTCTTTAACTTTTTTTTAACAACGAACCTTTATTTTGTATGCTTTTATTATCGTTGCATTGCCATCGTCGTCATGATTATTTTTTTAATGTACACTACAATACAATTCATTGACATAACTGATTTTTTCATGTTTGGTCCAGCTATTTACTGCATATCATGTTTCTGTGTGGGAGAGAGTCGGAGAAGAGAGAGCTGTAATCGAATTTCAATTCGTTTTCAATCAGTGTTCTACTCGTAGTGTTTCATCTTTGAGATTTGCAGCTCTCTCTTTAAGTTTAGTTAATAAATTATCTGTGATTAATATTTTTTGAAGTTGCTGTATAATATTTCTTGATCGGTTGATGTTGCAGATCACCATTTTGTGATACGTATTGTAATCTACGTTGATGTAATCACATTATTGTTATACATACATGTTAGCTTAGAACTGTATGGTTTATAGGCTTCTATGGGTAATTATTATTTATTAGAAACCTATTAGGTACTCAATCGGATAATTGATGCGATTCAGGGTATTCACATAAACATAACTAATGTTTATTTGTGATATGTACGACTTTCTATTTGTTACTTCCATTCGATGCAACATTCAAAAAAATCCCCTTTGCAAACTGCAGTATGTTATGTTGAAATATGAATATCAACACGAGTATGAAGGTATGGAGGATATTTAGCTTATTACATTATTTATTTCAAAGTGTAATTATATTAAATACAAAACGTGATTAAGACCCACTTGTTTTTAATAATCTGACATACCGTGGTTTTGCAAATCGAACCAGATTTGTGTAGCCGTGGAGAATTGTTTGACCAAATTTCCTCCACCGGTTAACGTAAGATTGAACAACTATAAAATACTTATTGTAATTTAATGTGCTAGAGCTGTATTATAATAAGCGTAACTTTTTAATTGGACAGATGTACTTTTCCTAAATTTCATGAATCGTTAATTCGTTGTTAACATTTTTCCGTTAAGTGTGTATAATATTTGAATGAAACATGATCTATTACGTAATTTATTTCATTTAGTAAATATAGTGGATGCAGTAAAAACTTATTATTGATCACAATCACGCAACCAGGACTCTTCTGTTTGCGTAGCTTTGTGGACCAGACGCGGTTTGATCATCCGAACTTCGTACAAAGGTTTTATGTCTCTAATGGGTCGTCTGCATTTCAGTTCTGTTAATTTCATTCGTTTCAGGGATGGTACTTGGTCTGAAATATCGGAGTCCGGTAGGGATCTTTTAGCACCACCTGTTCGAACTTTCTATTAGGTAGAAACAAAGCACAAGGTTTAATTACCAAGAGCGGTCGACGAAGTGAAGGATATGTTGCTCATCACAGATTTAACCATGCTAGTCACAGAGGACCAAATGTTCGTCGATTTGTTGAGTGAGTCGTCTGTTACTTCAGAAGTCGATGCCTCGCTTCTACTTTTTTCAACCGCATTTAATATGTTAATTTGCACAGAAACATTGATGTTATTTGCTTCTCTGTGGGATGTTTCTGGTGTTCTTGACGCCGTTATGTCCAACTTAGTCAAGGCACTTTCCCATTCTGTTTGGTCGGAGTAATAGTTTTCTTTGCACACGATATCAGTTATATTTTCTTTTTCTGTTGAAGTGTTAGTCGGGGCTGTTTTATACAACTCTTCATCTGCCACGCTTACATAAGAATCGTCTAGAATTTTATTGAATTCGGGAAATGGTTGTGGAGTTATTTGCTTGTTACCTGTGACGTTTTGGTCGTTTCTGATTTCTACAAGACAAGTTTCACTCTGTGACTTTGTGGATGATTACTTACGTTCTGATAAAGGTAGAATCTTCGGTTTTTTGAAATACTCAGAAATGGATGGTGTCTCCGAAAATGTGACGCGGCGGTCGCTCTTTTTTGAGTCGTTCAAACTGGCTGATCCTGTTAATTTGAGATTAGATTTATATACGTGCTTGATTTCGCTTTGATTCATAGGCGTGATTTTCTCCTTTTTCCCTATCTCGTCTTTCTGAATCAGAGGTGTACTCGTCGCCCCGATTAGTGTATTGGCTCCGATTTGCTGAAGGTCCGGTATAATGTCTTTGTAGAAAGGCGTGATTAATACAGAAGGTTCGCTCTTTTCCATTACGGGAGTTTTAGGAGTTGCGCTCATTTTAAGATATTCCCTGCTCATCGAACATTTACCATGCGGGACAAGCTCGTCCAGCGTTTTAAAAACTTTTTTGCAAAAGACACAATGTAGCGGCCAGTGTCTCAGTTTGATGTGTTGCAACAAAGACATTGGGGCTTCATTAATAACAGCTCTGCCATAAATGCATATTTCACAGTTTGGGTCGACGTTGTGGAACGACTCTTCATGGCGACAACGACAATTTACACAACAGAAAACTTTCGAACAAATACGGCAATGATTCTGCAAGATTTGAGAAAAAATTACTAAATTTAATATTTCAGTGCGTACCTCAGTATAATAATTCATTATGTACTAATAAAACACATTTTAACAATCGTATAAATTATATTCACCACGTTAGACAAAATTAGAATAAAACACAAACGAATTGTCGGAGTGATAAGGTCGGACAGGACTTTTTGCAAAGGAGTTAAAAAAACAACAACACCGCCTAGGGTCATGCAGTAATTAATATTTAGGAATCATAATTAAAAACATTTGTACATTTTACTATCAGTATAAAGCATTATAATAGAAATCCGTACATATTTTTTCTCTTAACCATTTTGGTAACGTTATTTTAAATAACTTTGCTAGGAACTTAAACTGAAATTAAAAGGTTGTGCCAAAATTAAATAAAATTATACTTCTCAGAAATTTCTTGCAAAAACGTATTATTAATGAATTCTCTTGGTCTTCATGGACTGAACTGATCCATATCAGGGTCCAATTTATTTCACTGCTTGACTGTCTGTAGTCACTTTCAATGCAATTAAATGGGAGACCCGAGCCACAAAAAATTGTTATAGGTCGTTGTAATCCAGTTTTGAATCCATTCGGTCTTTTTTATTCTAAATAATGTACCTAATCTGTCACTAGTATAGGCAACTAACAATACTAGTATAAAATTTATATTTAATTAGAACGTAATATATAAATTAAATTATAACTGTTACAAGCCGTACAGTGCAAATAAAGGCAAATTATTTAATAACAGAAATATTACTACTTATATTAGTTAATTTTTTGTAAAGAAGACAAACAGCGCTCGTCGTGTGAACGCGCTCTAAGGCCTGCCATTTGATGCGCAGTACAAATGCGCAGGGCATTAAATTGTAGAGTCTGCGAGCAGTCGTTCATCAGAGGATTGAAATCCGCCATTTTCCCTGCAGTTAGTGTGCGCGTCGAATTAGTGCTATTAAATCCATTAAATATAGGTCACCAAATTAGCAAAAAAGTGATTTAGTTCGTGATAAGGGTAAAATTAAGGGACGCACAGTCGGTTGTGCAACCGCTGTCGATTTGAATTAATTTTTACTGTCATGTCACGTGATACGTAATAGGGGCGCGGAGTTCTATCATCATTCGCCATTTGCTTTTTCTGTTGTGAGCGTGTCGCGCTAGTGCTCTTGCATTTGTGAAATATAGGCTGAAGAAAATTGGCAATAAAGGTAAGAATATTGCATTTTGCGCAGATTTGTTGATGTCGTATAATGAATAATCAAATAATTCGGTTAGATAGTTCGAATGGCGGCAAACTCGGCCGAAGCCGCCAACGCCCGGCGGCGGTTTTAAGAAAATAGATAATTATCGGTATTTAGGGTTTTGCCCTTTCAATTATTCAAATTCAGCTCAGACGTTGCTTGTCTTTTGAATTATTTCTTTTCGATTCATGAGTTGCTCAAAGGACGCTTTTTTCAACTCCCAGTCGGTTGTGCAAACCGCGGTTGATTTGAATTATTTTTTCACTGTCATGTCACGTGATGCGTTTAGGGGCGTAGTCGGTTTGAATTAATTTTTAACTGTCATATCACGTGATGCGTAGTAGGGGCGCGCAGTTCTATCATCATTCGCCATTTGCTTTTTCTGTTGTGAGCGTGTCGCGTTAGTGCTCTTGCATTTGTGAAATATAGGCCGAAGGAAATTGGCAATAAAGGTAAGAATATTGCATTTTGCGCAGATTTGTTGATGTCGTATAATAAA
This sequence comes from Eledona agricola, assembly GCA_964023215.1. Lineage (NCBI taxonomy): Eukaryota > Metazoa > Arthropoda > Insecta > Coleoptera > Tenebrionidae > Eledona > Eledona agricola. The sequence continues at coordinate 15,872,469 of OZ026862.1, read as the reverse complement.
TAATCAAATAATTCGGTTAGATAGTTCGAATGGCGGCAAAGTCGGCAGAAGCCGCCAACGCCCGGCGGCGGTTTTAAGAAAATAGATAATTACCGGTATTTAGGGTTTTGCCCTTTCAATTATTCAAATTCAGCTCATACGTTGCTTGTCTTTTCAATTATTTTTATTCGATTCATGAGTTGCTCAAAGGACGCTTTTTTCAACTCCCAGTCGGTTGTGCAAACCGCGGTCGATTTGAATTATTTTTTCAGTCATGTCACGTGATGCGTTTAGGGACGCGCAGTCGGTTTGAATTAATTTTTAACTGTCATATCACGTGATGCGTAGTAGGGGCGCGCAGTTCTATCATCATTCGCCATTTGCTTTTTCTGTTGTGAGCGCGTCGCGTTAGTGCTCTTGCATTTGAGAAATATAGGCCGAAGGAAATTGGCAATAAAGGTAAGAATATTGCATTTTGCGCAGATTTGTTGATGTCGTATAATAAATAATCAAATAATTCGGTTAGATAGTTCGAATGGCGGCAAACTCGGCCGAAGCCGCCAACGCCCGGCGGCGGTTTTAAGAAAATAGATAATTATCGGTATTTAGTGGTTTTGCCCTTTCAATTATTCAAATTCAGCTCAGACGTTGCTTGTTTTTTGAATTATGTCTATTCGATTCATGAGTTGCTCAAAGGACGATTTTTTCAACTCCCAGTCGGTTGGGCAAACCGCGGTTGATTTGAATTATTTTTTCACTGTCATGTCACGTGATGCGTTTAGGGGCGTAGTCGGTTTGAATTAATTTTTAACAGTCATATCACGTGATGCGTAGTAGGGACGCGCAGTTCTATCATCATTCGCCATTTGTTTTTTCTGTTGTGAGCGTGTCCCGCTAGTGCTCTTGCATTTGTGAAATATAGGCCGAAGGAAATTGGCAATAAAGGTAAGAATATTGCATTTTGCGCAGATTTGTTGATGTCGTATAATGAATAATCAAATAATTCGGTTAGATAGTTCGAATGGCGGCAAAGTCGGCAGAAGCCGCCAACGCCCGGCGGCGGTTTTAAGAAAATAGATAATTATCGGTATTTAGTGGTTTTGCCCTTTCAATTATTCAAATTCAGCTCAGACGTTGCTTGTCTTTTGAATTATTTCTATTCGATTCATGAGTTGCTCAAAGGACGCTTTTTTCAACTCCCAGTCGGTTGTGCAAACCGCGGTCGATTTGAATTATTTTTTCACTGTCATGTCACGTGATGCGTTTAGGGACGCGCAGTCGGTTTGAATTAATTTTTAACTGTCATATCACGTGATGCGTAGTAGTGGCGCGCAGTTCTATCATCATTGGATCGCCACTTGATTTGTTCTTGTGTTGATGAGTGTTGCAATATTCGCCATTTGTTTTTTCTGTTGTGAGCCCATTTGTGAAATATAGACTGAAGGCGCGGATTTTCGTGCGGTTGGTGCCTCTTAGTTTCAAGACTTCTTATATTTGGATTTAGGGTCGTATTGTACATTTTACAAAAACTTAAATTGGGGCAATGTTGACAATTCATGTTGCTGTAAATGCGTCTATTCTTTGTTTTTTTTTTTAAATCATCGCTTTAAAATTTTAGGCATTTTATTTTTTTATCATTTTTTTTCCAACCAATTTTCGTGGGTTCAAATAGATTATGATTTTACTAGAACGCAATTTGAAGTGTTGGTTTACGATAAAATTGCTTATTACTTTTGCTTCATTTTGACACGCCACGTGCCGTTGAATTTGTGGCCGTCTAACTTTAGTCGAGTTGTTGGTTATTTCGGATTTTGCACATATATATTTATTTTCAATTTTTATAAATTGACTTCAATTAATTTGAACTAACAACTGTAAAGATATTTTGAAAATTTCTAATTTTCCTGGTTGTTCGGATGCAGCGCCATTTGCGTTGGTTGTGCGAATCAAGAAAAACCTAGAAAGACATCTCTGGTGTGGCACTTTTAATTTAATATTTGGTAACTTTAATTGACCAATGTTGGTAGCGATGATCCTGCAACAGAGCACCTTTATTTTGTCGATTCGTATTTTGTTATAAAGATTGGTATAGAAAAGTGGTTCGAAATTGCATTTTAATATGTTTTTGTGTAAAGGTGAAAAGACAGTGGCCAAATTTGTTATAAGTTTGAGTTGAGTGATTAAACCCTGAATGTTCTTTGTTGGAACGGTTCACAAAACTTGAGGACATAGTGAACGCAACTAAGCCGATAGTGTGGTTCAGTGATCCAGCAGGAGCAATATAAACAGTCAGTTCATTTTAATACATATGATTTATCGCTCCAAAGACTTAAATTTGAGGTAGTTTTGAGTGTTTATTCCTATTGTTAACATTTTGTTGTTGTCAGCATTTGTGAATTTGTCGGTTGTTTTCCAATATGGCCGATAGAGCGTATGTATAAGATTCGAGAATTATCATGGAATTTGATGGAAACACGTTTTAACGTCTTTACATTGCTTTTGCTGTAATTTGGTGCGTTGTGATTGCGGCGCGTTGTATATTAATAACTTGTAAAACCGTTTCGAGGTTGGAGTGACTAAGCGATTATTTTCACATTACAAGGGACCAAAACAATTTCGTGATTTTTGATTTGTTTTCAGCTTACCGAATCTAACCAGCTTCTCCTAACATATGGCACAATGAAAATAGACAGGTCACGGTTGCGTAAAAGCACCTCTGATGTTCCTATCGAGTGCCAACAGCTTATCGAGAAGCTCCAAGCATGTTCTCGGACGGAACTGCTGGAAGAATTGTCCAAGATCAACACCTGGACGTTTGGAAAATGTGAACTTTTACACTGGGCCTTAGTTTTGGACGTTTTTGACAAGATTCTCGGAGAGGCTTGTCGAAAATCGTACGATAATAAATGGGCTTTGCATTGCGATACCGAGTATAACTACGTTGTAAGTTGTTTTGTCGGCGTCTTCAAACCAAGTTGTTACGGGAAATTGTTTCAGTCGAAGAAGTTGTTGCTATGGATTCTCCACTTTACCACGCTTTTAATAGAACACTCATTCTCACGGCACTTGTACAACTCGCTGGAGCACCTGCTGGTTCTGCTCGAGTCCAACGACATGTCGGTGGTTTTGGGGGTTCTCAATTTACTGTACATGTTCTCGAAACGTAGTAATTTCATCTCTCGGTTGTCGCACGAGAAGAAAATTTCTTTGTTGTCCCGCCTGCATCATCTGGCCGAGGTATGTGGTATCATTGTTTAAACTTTTGACATGACGCGTATAAAAATTAATCATCCAATCATAGTTCTCTGTATTTTCCACATGGTGTGAATGTGATGTTATGCAAACACAATAATCTTTTGATAATTATTACATTGAAATTTGAATTGAATTTGCGTTTTAATAGAATTGGGGCGGCAAAGAGAATGGCTTTGGTCTTGCCGACTGCTGCAAGGCCGATCAACCCTTGCCTTATTCGGCAACTACCTTGCATGTCGAGTTCCACAGGGAATTCGGTGATCCTCGGGATGTTTTCTCTAAAAATGGTAAACCCTCCCCGAACATGATCCATATTGAACACGTAGACAAAATCCACAAAACTCCTGCGGAAATAATGAAATCGTTGCTAGGACTTTACTATGTGCCTCCCACGAAACAGGTAAAATATTGACGTTAATCGTGGAATTTTGTCACTAACTTTGTCGAGTTACTTCTAGATGTGGCTTTTCACACGCGTGCGTTTAGCCCATCATTTCGCTGATTACAATAATCGCTTGTTATGCGTGCAAGCGAGGCTTCAAGCACTCTCCGTGCTGGTTTATTCGAACTCAGTTCAGGATAATTTGCACAATTTGCTCTACAACGGACTACTTGAGGAATTGGTCGAGCTGGTCGAAATGAAGGACCCCCACCTGGTTGAAATTCGTTCGGCAGCCTTGCGCACTTTAACGGCCATCATTCACCTCGACAGAAACCCACATATTCCCAAGTAAACATCTTGTAATTGTTGATTTTTGTTTTTTATTATTTCCACTATTTTAGAAAACCGGGATCCAGACTTACAAATATCATCGACGTTACGGGCGCTGGTCAGTACCACGGATTTTTGCCTCTGTTGGTTAGAAATTGCATCATAACTCTGACAAATCAAAACGGTGAAAACCTAGACGTTAGCGACGAGGCCAGTACGAGCCAAGTGGTAGATCCGAATTCGAAATTTTCCCTGTCTTTGGCTACTGCCTTGTTTTCGTTCCTGTACCATTTGGCCAGCTATGAAGCTGGAGGCGAGGCTTTGGTCTCCTGCGGAATGATGGAGTCGCTGCTTCAAGTTATCAACTGGCACGGAGTTGAACTGGAACACATAACTGTATGTCCATATCAAATTTGATAGCGCAGTATTTTTATTCATGTTTTTTAGTTCGTGACGCGAGCCGTTCGTGTTATTGACCTCATCACTAATATTGACATGCAAGCTTTTCAAATTTATGGCGGTTTACAAAGTTTCATCAATCGTCTTGATGTAAGTACATGGTTTTTGAGGTTAGCTTTGATTTTATCAAATGTTTTTGTGCCAGGTTGAAGTGAAGTTGTGCAAGAACGAACAGCTGTATGAAATTAAATCCAGCGTCGTTGATCAGACTTTTTTGGACGAAACACCCGGGCCATCGACTGAGTCCGACAGCGAATCAGCTTCGGATCATGTAAGAACAATCGATTTCGATTGTCGTCCGGAGAACATTGGCAAGACTTGTCTGCCACAGAGGGCAGCCTTACTAAAGTCGATGTTGAACTTTATGAAGAAAGCGTTGCAAGACTCGACCTTCTCCGACAACATTCGACATTTGATGGAGGGAACATTACCGAATTCGTTGAAGAACATTATAGCAAACGCGGAATACTATGGACCGTCATTGTTTTTGTTAGCCACTGATGTTGTCACCGTCTACGTTTATCAGGAGCCAGCGCTTTTGCCCACCTTACAAGACAACGGTTTGATCGATGTCGTCCTGCACTCGTTGCTGGTCAAAGAAATTCCAGCAACTCGTGAAGTTTTGGGTTCCTTGCCCAACGTCTTCAGCGCTTTGTGTTTGAACAATCGAGGACTGCAGTCGTTCATCAGATTAAAGCCGTTTGAGAAAACTTTCGGCGTGCTGCTGTCTGCGGAGTATCTTCCGGCCATGAGAAGACGACGCAGCTCTGAACCGCTAGCTGATACTGCTTGCAATCTCGGCAATGCAATGGATGAATTGATGCGTCACCAACCGACTCTCAAAAGCGACGCCATTAGAGCCATCATTGTATTACTCAGCGAGCTGGTTGCTCTAGGAAGTGATCCAAAATACATCTGCTGGAGACCTCACAGCAAATCCGAAGCGTCGCCGTCGAGCAGCACGCGGTCCGCATCGAACACCGAAGGTAAGTCGCGCCAAAACTGTTCCTCGTCTTTTTTTTAATTTAAATCAGTTGTATAAAAATCTATTGGACGGAATTACGCAATCTCCATATTCTTGTCGGTTTAATGATTATATCATTTTGTAAAATTTTATGCAAATGTTAAAAGTATAAGTGTTGAAATATCGTACGAGTATCAATATTTATGGGTTGATGATTGATCGGCAACTTTGTATTATCAGTATTGAAATTTACTTAATTGATTACTAAATAAAAAGTCGTTTGCAAAATTGCAAACAATGAGACCTGGCTGTCTGGGGATTCAATTGTGTTTTAAAATTTTATGTGGTGTTAAAAACGTCGAAATATTTTACCAATCGACTGTTACAACCTACACAAATTTCCAATTTCCTTTACAATTAAATTTTTTATTTATAATACGACCTGTCTGTCTAACGATTCAATTGTTGTCTTATACAGATTGTTAAAAATACACATGTTTGAAAATCTTAGAAGTTAACTTTATGTTGTCAAAATGGAAAAAGTCATTTATGTATTGTTAAATGAAGATATTAAAGGTCGAAAAGGTATAATTGTGTTAGTTTTTAATGCGGTTGATTTGTTACGACATGTTCGGGACTAACATTGCTGTTTTGTTTTGATAGGTTCCTCAGATGAAGAGGACGACGAAGAAGAGGAAGCATCCACGTCCTCACAAAACGCCCAGAACGAGGCACAGGTGCAGCAGGAGAACAGCGAACGAACACCGATCGCCTTGATTGATTACATAATGAACACGATGAAGTTTATCGACTCTATCCTGAGCAATAATTCAACAGACGATCACTGTCGGGAGTTTGTTCAGCAAGGAGGATTACGTCCCTTGTTGAAGATTCTGGGTCTACCTAATCTCCCCGTAAATTGTCCAGCGAGCAATCCGGGACAGGCTGTTGCCACAGTATGCAAGAGCATCTTGAATCTCTCCCACGAGTCGAATCTGTTCAGAGAAAGTTTATCACAACTGAGTGATGTTCTGGAAGTGCTTAAGCCGATGTACACTAAATTGGACGTTCCCACTGGCCCGAAGCTGCTGTTGGAATTGGCCGGAGCTTCAAATGTTGAAAACGCATTCAATAACGCGAGTGCGACGCCACTTTTGCACGCTATGGGGGCCGCCCATGGATACATCATCATGCTTGTGCATGTGTGTCGCACCGGTCAAAGCGATATTAGAAATTTGTCACTGCAAAATTGGGGCTCCGAAGAGGGTTTAAGAGTGATTAAAGGGTTGGCGGATCTGTACACATCGTTGGTGTGGGAAAGCACCCTGCTGCTGGCTTATTGCAGCGAAGACTACATTCCCTCCGACTTCACTCGAGAAGACATCGAGAAATTGAATGCGTTCTTTGATAAGGTGGGTAACACTAGAGCAGCCGTGGAATTTACTAACGAACAATTACAGTGCGAAGGTAACAATTCCGGGAGCGATAATACTGCCATCAACGTCGCTTCGGCCATGAGAGCACTGACAACGAACCCACCTACAATTTCTATGGACGTCGATCAGGACGCAGTGACATTGAACCTGAGCTCCAGCTTGAAGTACATCAAACCTCTGCTGGGTGTCTCATCTCGATTAGGAAGGGCCCTGGCTGAGTTGTTCGGCTTGTTGGTGAAATTGTGCGTAGGGTCTCCGATCAGACAGCGACGGGGACAGAACATCATAGCAGCACCGCCCTTACCAACACCGTACGCGCGCAGCGTCGCTACAGCATTAAACGTCTTGCTTGCGGACGGTCTCGACTACGAGCGATTGCCGGCGTGCCCGTCGTTGAAGTCGCGCATAACTTTCCTCATCTGCAGCGTTGGATTTACAAGTCCGATGTTGTTCGACGAGAAACGTTACCCCTATCATTTGATGCTGAAGAAGTTCGTGTCGCTGGGTGGACAGGCGACTTTCTTCAACACATTTAAGTGGGCCCTCACCGTGGGAGGGACCGTTCCGATCGACAAGGCCTTTGAACAAGGAGCTCTACCCGAAGGTGAGTTTTTTTTAAATTATTTGTCGAACAGTGCTCTCGTAGTTACCCGTAACCGCGGTTATAGCGAACATGTAAATTTAATAAAACAATTTTTGTTTTTGTTGGTTTTAATAAAATAAAATTGGCGGATATGTACGGGGCGGGCTATGGTTTCGGTGTAGTGTCCGGTGTTATTCCCAGCGGTAATTGTTAAATGTTCGTTAGGCACTGCCGGCTTCTTGGACGCGTGGTTAATGTTGCTGGAAAAAATGGTGAATCCGAAAGCCATCCTCGAATCGCCCCACATTATTTCGAACAGATCGTCGTCGTCTAGCTCCTCTCACAGAAGCTGCAGCTTCGATCCGTTGAAATATCTTATTCAAATCCACAAGCAAGCGTTCGAAGCTGTCATGTTATTGTGGGACAAAGCCCCGATCGCCACATACGGCACCCGTTTGTCCGAAAACATCCTCACGATCTTGCGTCACATTCTCAGAGGAGAAAAAATAATTCGCGAAAAGTTGAAAGTCGAAGACGCGTCGGCGGATCTCAGCAAACCTAAAGCGTCGTCCAGCACCGTTGCGACTCGTGACCATGGCGTCAATCCCGAAAGCTTGACTCAATTGATGGATATGGGTTTTTCGCGCGAACACGTAACCGACGCGCTATTGAACACGCTGACGGTCGAACAGGCGACCGATTACTTACTCACGAATCCGCCGTCGATGTATCGCATTTCGCAATCGTTGATGAACGCCGACGAAGACGACCAAATGATGCAAGCCATCGCGATTTCGCTGGGGACGCCCAGTTGTCAGCCGAGCGCTTCAAAGAAGAAGCCGGTTCAAGACGACGGCAAGCCCCTCTCTGAGAATCTGATCGATGATTTTACCAACAGCGCACTCGCCGCTTGCCTTAAATTACTCGACGCAACTCCCGAATCAGTTCACAAAATCTGTGAGCTGCTGGTGACGATAATGAAACGGAACCGACGTACGTACCGAGACAATTTGTTGAACGTTCTCGTCGAAAAGATAGTCGAGTACGCCGAAACCGTGTGGTCCTGCTACGAGCAGCAGAAAAATATATCCGATTGTTCGACCATTTCGATTTTGACGTCGTCGTCTCGGTTGGGACTCTACCTGCATCTGTACATTTTGTTCTTCGAAGTTTCGTCCTACTTTGAAATGAAAATACCATGCGCTTTGGCGATTCAGAAAACGGATTTGTTGGGACGTTTGATAAAACTTGTGACGTTAATACAGAATGTATTGACTCGTTGGGAATCGTGCACGGAACCGAAATGGTTAGCTTCGGCTCTTCTTCTCTTAGACGCTGTGGAGAAGGTGTCGACTTGTACTCATCGAAAGAGAAACATGCATTTAAGTACGACGCGAGTGTGGCGGTGGTTCCACTTGGAGACCGGAAAGTGGGCCGCATATTCGAACTCGAATAGTAAGTTGCTCAACGAAGCTTACTGGAACGGAGAACAAAGCGCCAGAATAACATGCGGACGAAGACGCTACACCATCACGTTCACCAACATGCTTCAACTGAACGACGAAAGCGGAAACAACCGACCCATCTGCATGACTCTGATTAATTCCACTTTGCCCAGTTCTTCAGATTCCTCCCCGGCCGTCAATTCTAACGAATGTTACACTGCCACATTGACCGAAAAAGAAGAGAAACGTTGCATTTTAGTCCCCTGCATGGCATCGGCTTTAAAAAAAGAGGTCGTCAAAACGTGCGTGAAGTTTATGCACATGTCGATAGAAAAAGAACTTTTGCATTCGATCTTACAAATTTGCATCCGCCTCACTCGAGATTTCGAGTTGGCAAAGATTTTCGTACAGGAGGGCGGTGTCAAGTGTCTGTTGAAAATGAATCAGGACAAGGAGATCGCCGGCTTCGGCATTTTGGCAACGATTTTGATCCGTCATGCGTTGGAGGAACCCAATACTCTTGCGTACGCGATGGAGAAAATTATCAGAGCCCGGACTCTTCCTACGATTCCGCCTTATTACAAAGAGCTGCTCTATATGGTGAGACAGATAGGTGGAGCCGTCACACGTGCACCCGAAACGTTCTACAACGTCGCCAAGACGATTCTTCGTGTCGAAGAAACCGAGGAGAATCGCGAGAACGTCGATTTAGGAATTTTTGTCAAAACTGAACCGGCCAACAGAACCAGAGCTCCACCTCTGGAAGAACCGACTTCCAACGAAGTGGTCTGCGATTTATTAAACGCCCTGTTAAAGCCGTTAGAATTCGTCGATGAAGCCCAGCCGGCCCCAACTTCTACCTCTGCTAACCAGGAAAATACCAGTAAAAGTAGTACGGACAGCAAGAGCAGCACGGACAGTTTAAATACAGATGTGGAGGATTCGGCTCCGGGAAATCAAACCGATACCAGCTCGGAAAATCGCAGTGACGTCGAACAGAAGAAGAAGAAAATGATGCTGCCCAAGTCCGTGATTTTGAAGATTTTGGGCGACGCCGTGGTTTCGTACGGACCCGTAGCTAGAATTATCACCGAATATACGTACAAAGCTGGCTCCGCCGAATGCATTAAAGAGGATTGCACAGCTTTGGCCTTCATTTTGGATAAGATCTTACCGGAAACCGAAAATCTGTCGGATTCAGATTGCTCTACGATGTGTCGAATGCTTATAGCGGCGATCTCAAGTTCAAATCATTCGCCCGAAGCTCAGTTTACTCTTGTGAGTGAAGTACGAGCCGCACTTTTGCGCGCACTCGTCATGCCCGAATCTACTGAAAAACACAGTCAAGTGCAGTTGATCGCCGGAATCATCTCAATAATGATCGACAATTGTCCTTCGTCACAGCCCCGAGTCAAGACGCAAGGGCCCGCACCGCAGATGAATAACATCGTCAGGTTGATGATCCGCAAGTCGTTGTTCAACGATTTGGCCCGAGTTCCTCACTATCTCGATCTGTCGTCGCCCAATACTCCGTTCACGGTTAACGCCTGTCTTAAAGCTTTGGAAGCGCTGTCCCGAATCGTCAATCAACCGGTTCCGGCCAACGTGCAGAAAAGTAAAAAGAACCAACCAGCAGCTGACGAGAACGCGCCAAATCAGAGCGGCGCCTCTAACGAAGCGAATAACGCCCAACCGGAAGTCGTCATCGACGACTCTGTGGTCATCGAGGACTCCGAAGCGGCCGAACATCACGATATCGTCGTAGCTTCGGTGGGAGGGAACGAAAGTGAGAACGTTTTGGTTCACATGATCGATCAACTGCTTGAGCAAGGAAACGACAACAATCAAAGCTTCAGCGACGTCGCTTCGTCTAGAAATCACACAATGGACATCGACGAAGATGGAAATTTAACGTTCGAACACGAACGAGATGCAACTGAAGAGTTGATGAGCACCGATTCCGGTGATTCCGACTCGAATCCGTCTGATCAGGTTGAAGATGAGGAGAACGATGAAAATGAAGCGGACAATGAAAATATTGACGACGCAGACGAGAATAACTTCGATGATGAAGATACAACCGACAGAAGACGAAGTAAGTTATAGTTGATTTATACAAAGTAATTAAATGTCTTAATTGTATTGTGTTTAGGTTCTCTCCTGCACCGAAACGATGACGTATTAATGATACAGTACACCGATCCGGGAAGTGAAAACGAAGTCGTTACCAGGATGGTTGCGTATCCCATGGGTGAACATTCCGCCTTCCCGATGTCGCTATTCGATGAAATAAACAACAGCAGCGATCACACGGGTATGTACATAAAAATTTACACATCTTTATTGAATTTATCCGCGGTTTATGAGCGATATTGTGTTCCGCGCATTCCAGTAAAAAAACAATTTGCAACAATATCCACTAATAACTACTAACGTATGTTCAAAAAAAAGCGAGGTTGCGTTGGCCATGAAAAACTTTGTGCATCAATTTAGTGCAGCAAAATTTCGAACTGTCAGTTCTGAACTGTCAGTTTCGAATCTGTCAGTTTCGAATCTGTCAGTTCGAATCTGTCAGATAGTTTTTAGGTTGGGGTCTTTGTTGACAATGGTTTCGTATACGATGCATTTAGTGTTTTCTTTATCAAATTCATCTCCAGACCCCAATTTGTACTTCTCGGCATTTCATCTGCACTTAATATGGTGTTTGGTCAATTACACAAACAAAATCAGTTCACTTCGGAACCTCTGTCGAAACCTCACCAGACTGAGTGTTTGTTTGCTTTAGCGTTTGTAAAAAGACATGTGAGACTTTGACGCTACAAATTTTATGTTGGTTTTGAGTTTTGTTGTCGATAGAGTGAGAAATAAACAAGATTGATTGGCAGTTACATACATAATGTAAAAAGGATCTATTAGATTCGACAAGATCATGTAAACGCATCGACTGAAGAATATTAAGTACACTCGTATCAGTATGAAAAATTCGAAGTTTACGAACACTAAGTAATGAGTTACTTTAGAAAAACTGATAGCATTACTCGTAAAAATGGAAGAGATTTTAATGAGATCTCGGAGCTCCTGAAATTCTTCAACACATTGTGAATGAAGTACTACACACTCCTATTCGCTGTTAAAGTAAAATAATGCGTTTTATCTGTATGAACACAATGTGGAAGAAGGAGGAAGAGACTTTACATCATAATGAAATAATTTTTAAGCAAAATTTGTCGAGTATTGTCAATCGCTTTCCGTACGACTTACAAAACCGATGCAAAACTATTTTAAATTACACATTATGGAATCAGTCTTGCTCTCTCCTTTGTTAGAGAGTCATTTTCGTTTTTTATTTTTTATTTCATTCAAACAATTAACGCGAACAACTTGAAAGTTTTTCGATATTTTTCCTTCATTTTTCAAAGTTAATAACAAATCTCGACATAAAAAAAGAATAATTTCAGGAGAAGCCATAAAAGGTAGGAGCGCCATTTATCTGATTTATTTATTTATTTATGTATGTGCGGATAAGAAGATAATATGTCGATGAGATTTTTCAAAACTATTTTAAATTTCACATGATGGAATCAGTCTTGCTCTTTTAATTTTTGGTGATGCATTTTCGCATTGCATTTCAATCAAACAATGAACGCGGACAACTCGAAAGTTTTTCAATATTAATTTTTCCATCATTTTTCAAAGTTAATAACAAATCTCGACATAAAAAAAGAATAATTTCAGGAGAAGCCATAAAAGGTAGGAGCGCCATTTATCTGATTTATTTATTTATGTAAGATAAAGACTTGTTCTTAAGTGGTCGAAATTTTTTGCGCGTCTCTTAACGCATATTAGAATTTTTACAATTAAATGTTAAAACTGCAAACGAAAAATTTTCTAATAATGTTGGTGTTCATGATTTTTGCTATATCTGCGTTAAATCGTTAGGTCCGATTGTGCATCCGTTGCTGCTTTCTCGAAATGCGGCAGAAAATACAACAAGTAACGTAACGCGAAATCAGCGTGTCCCACGTACCAGACGATACCAATATTTGTTCAATCCCCGACATCAAAATCCACCAGTGATTTTGCAAAGGTAAGCGAACGGTAAATATTGGTCAGTCGTGTTAACTCGTTCGTTTAGATTGCTGGGCCCCCACGAGCCCCAAGTAACGCTGGCATCAAGTAATAGCATTCTTGGCGGTCCTTCCGACATGCGCGAGTCGGCACGTGTGGTGGTAATGGATAATTTCAGTCTGTTGCCTTCTCACGAGGAGCAAATCGATTTCGTGGACCAATCCGGTTATCTTTTCGGGCCAAGTTTGGCCGCCACTTTGAACCACATTTCGCCGGTCTTGCATTGGTGGAACATCGAATCGAAATGTTTAGATCACGAGTCTATTTACGACGTCACCAGCGAAATTTGCAACAAGTTGCTGCCGATTTTACTGAAATATCGAAACAAAGAGTCGTCGGCGCGGAAGAACCCGCAGAGGAGGGAATCTGTGAACAGGTTCAAGTGGTCCGAAGGGCATGTGATCAGGCGAATCGAAGAGTCAACGGAGCCGAGCGCCAACGATGGTACGGATGAAGACATTGACGGCGTACCACTCGAAACTTCAGATACTTCTACCGACGATCGTTCCGAAAGCAACAGAATGGAATCGTCACCGTTCATCGGATTCGACAACGGAACCGAGCAGGAGCGTCGAAATTCCATGCCGGTTCTAGTCAGATCTGACGAAAGCCGGCCGTCGACTGACGAGAACAATGAGAATGCGGAAAGAAACGACAGTTCGAGAAACGACTCATTCGAAATGCCGACGCTGTCGCCGTATACTCCGCGTCTCGCGTCCAGATCGTTGCCATTCCCAGTTAATCCGCCCGATATTTTGTTCAGCGCAAGACAAGGAAACACCGAACTCAACGTCTCACGTGATAACGAAGACGAAAATCTTTTCTACTGTAACGTAGCCCGTCCAGCTGGTGAAATGTTTGATGACTCGTCAAACCAGCAATCCGGTTCGGAAATGAGCGTAGAAACACGTGTGACCATGCCGATTAACCGAGCAAATGCCGCAGCGAATCCGGATCCGGCACCGAGTTCGCAAGTGAACATGGAGACGCCCATAAGTTCTCTTCTCCGGATCACCTCGAACGATCAACAGCCGGGGCCCAGCTCTTATCAATCCGAGGAAATTCCAGACGGCGTGGATCCCTCGTTCTTGGAAGCGCTTCCGCCGGATATGCGCCAGGAAGTGTTGGAACAACATCGCATATTGCGCTTGCAGCAGCGCTTAGCTGCAAGAACAGAAAACAGCGAGGCCGCAGCTGCAAACTCCACCGAAGTGAGTCCCGAGTTTTTGGCCGCTTTGCCTCCGTTCCTCCAGGAAGAGGTGTTGTCACAGCAGAGACTCGAGCAGCAACGTCAGGCAGCGGCTCAGGCGAATCCCAACGAACCCGTCGATGCCGGCGCCTTCTTCGAGACCTTGCAACCGTCGCTTCGCACGATGATCTTGTCAGACATGGAAGACTCGCAGATGAGTGCGCTTCCGCCCGATTTGGCGGCCGAGGCTCAGACCTTGCGCCGAGATTGGGAGGCCCGAAACAGACAAATGGTGCAAGAGAGAATTTTGCAAAGCAACCTGACCAGCATCATCCGACATTCGACCAGGGCACACCAGCCGCTGCACCATTCGACTGGACATTTCCACCGGGGACAGTGGGCGCAGTGGAACAGGGAGTTCATGAACAACCCGGTCACGCCCAATCCACCTTTAAAAATCAAAGGAAGGCAGCTGTTGGACCACGAGGGACTTTCGTGCCTGCTGATTCTTCTCTTTACCGACGACCCCCACCTGGGGAAGTTGCGATTGCACAGAGTCATCAGGAACTTGTGCTACCACGCTCCGACCCGCGATTGGATCATCAACGCTCTCCTCTCCATCATCGACAAAAGCGTGCACGTTAAGCCTGATGAGAACCTCAACAAGCCGCTGCGAAAGATGCCAAAGCCCGGACCGCTGTCCAGCAAACTAATGACCGACGCGAAACTTTTACAGAACAACGGAACCTGGCTGAATATCAGAATGGAGGCGGCGCTTGGCTGCTCGGCGAACGTATTCATCGTCAACAGGGCCGGAACCGGAAAGAGAAGCGAGAAATTGAACTTCGTGAACATCACCATCCACCCGCAAGCCGCCCCCATCGTTTGTCGAAACGCCCTGGACCTGTTCACGTCTTTGGCGAAAGCATTCCCCTCGTGTTTGCTTCCCATCAAATGCATCAGAGATGACAGAGAGGACAAAAATAACCTGTCTCCGGTCAGAGTGCGACCGGATGGTGCCAGCGAATTCTGGGACATCTTGTTGAAGTTGGATTCGGTCAGCACGAAGAAAGGAAAGAGTATTCCCAAGACACCGGCGATGAACACACCGCCCGAGCCTGATAATAAAACGATCACCTTCGAACAGTCCGTCTTTGGACAGTTGCTGAACATGCTGTCGTCCCCGGTTGTGAACAAAAATACCCAACTCACGGATAACTTACTGAGATTACTGTCTGTGATAACTTCAGGTATGCCGGAGTTGGCCAAACCATCAAATGTTCAGACGAAATCTAAAAGTAAAACTCAGAAAATTGATAACTCCAGCCCCACCCCCATGAACGCGCTTCATTTTGCCGTTAACGTCATCACGTACAAGAATTGCTCCGAAGAAGGCTTGGAATTCATCACCAATCTGCTCCTCAACTTGGCGAGCTCCTCCGTGGACATGAGCTACATGATTTTGAATTTGCTGTTGAACGGGGCCATCAGAATCGGAGAGATCGTCAAAGAACAGATTCAGGAAATGCTGAAGGAGCTGAGAAAGTTGGACAATGACCAAAAACCGAAGCCATCGAGCGAAGACGTCGGCCCTTCTACCTCGCGAGGAACAATATCGAACAGATTTACCAATGAAACTGTGATCATCACCGCATCTACCAAAGTAAAGGCCTCGTGCGAACTTCAACTACCTTCGATGGTGCCTTTAACTTCAAAGTCTTCAAGTCAGCTCTTTTTCCTGAGAGTGCTGCGGGTCATTGTACAAATCCGAAACTCGTTCAAACATAACCTGAAAAAAACCGACGGCACCAGCACCTTCGACATACCAGCCTTAAGCGATCAACTCATCAGCATCGACAGTCTGTGGGAAACGTTGAGCGAGTGCCTTTCTGAATTGGAGCATACTCCAGACCACCATGCCGTCCTCGTTTTGCAGGTACGTACCTACCCTCGTCCATCAATGGTGTTTAGTACGTTTCGATCGTTTACTTTTTTTAGCCCGCTGTGGAAGCGTTCTTCCTCGTGCACTCACCGCAGCAAGGTCCCGCAAAGAAAACTCCTCCAGCCGGCACAGATCAGAACGCCACGACACGATCTGACGAGAGCCGATCGACACTGGACCAATCTCCTCAGCAACAGTCGCCCTCGGCCCCGGCCCAGGCCCAAAACGATGAACCCAGGTTTGCCCACGTCCAAGCTGAGTCGAACACCAACGAGAACGCTGTGAAGACGACGCAAGTACCTCCAGAACAGCAGAAGTTCTTGGGCTTCGCCGAAAAGCACCGACGAGTTTTGAATCAAATTTTGCGGCAGAGCACGTCGCACCTTGCCGACGGACCGTTCGCGGTCCTCGTTGACCACACCAGAATACTTGACTTTGATATTAAGAGAAGATACTTCAGAACGGAGCTCGAGCGCATGGACCAAGGGGTCCGAAGGGAGGAAACGGCGATACATGTCCATCGTTGCAACATTTTTGAAGATTCCTTCAGGGAGTTGTACAGACGTACGGCGGAGGAGTGGAAAAATCGCTTCTACATCGTCTTCGAAGGTGAATTGTGCCGACTTTGGTGGAACAAACTTAAAAATGTGTGTCTGTGTGTGTGTTTCAGACGAGGAGGGGCAAGATGCCGGAGGCCTGCTGCGAGAGTGGTACGTCATTATCTCTCGTGACATCTTCAATCCGATGTATGCCTTGTTCACCGTTTCGCCGGGCGACAGAGTCACGTACATGATCAACCCGGCCAGTCATTACAATCCCAATCACCTGTGCTACTACAAGTTTGTGGGGAGAGTGATTGGTAAGCTATCTTATTTTACATTTTCGTTTTGTATAATCTTTTTTGCTTGCAGCTAAGGCCATATACGACAATAAATTGCTCGAATGTTACTTCACGCGATCGTTTTACAAACACATCCTGGGTATCCCAGTGAAATATACAGACATGGAGAGCGAAGATTACAGTTTTTATAGAGGCTTGGTGTATTTAATGGAGAATAACATCAGTAATTTGGGGCTGGACCTTACGTTCAGCACCGAAATCAACGAGTTCGGAGTCACGGAAACGAGAGATTTGATCACGGACGGACGACATGTTCCAGTCACCGAAGATACCAAAATGGAATACATCAGGCTTTCGTGTCAGATGAAAATGACCGGAGCCATTAACCAACAGTAATTTATATTCGTAATATAGTGATGGAAAAATACTTAGAGGTTTGTTGTTTCAGGTTGCACGCATTTTTGGAGGGATTCTATGATATTATTCCTATGCGCCTAATTGCTATTTTCAATGAGCAAGAACTTGAATTGCTTATTTCAGGATTACCAAATGTAGACATAGACGACTTGAAAGCCAACACCGAGTATCACAAATACCAAGTGAATTCTCTTCAGGTTGGTTATATTTAATGTTAAATTACTGTGTGACTTATCGTTGTTTTTTTTTTTGTAGATACAATGGTTTTGGCGCGCTTTGCGATCCTTTGATCAGGCGGGCCGAGCAAAGTTTCTTCAGTTTGTCACAGGCACGTCAAAGGTTCCTCTACAAGGATTTGCCGCCCTTGAAGGCATGAACGGAGTGCAGAAGTTCCAAATTCACAGGGACGACCGCTCGACCGATAGATTACCATCAGCACACACTTGGTAGGTTTATTTTTTTCTGAACCGTTACAGCATTACTTATACCAATGTTTTTTGTTTAGCTTCAACCAGTTGGATCTTCCCGTGTACGAAACCTACGACAAGTTGCGCTCGTACTTGTTGAAGGCAATCCATGAATGTTCAGAAGGCTTTGGCTTCGCTTAAATAATTATTTGTATTTTAAGACTGATAACGTGTTATTTTTTTGTTGATATCAAAGTAGATAGTCACTATGTAAATAAGATATATCTACTACTGTACAAAAAAAAAAGAGTTCATTGTAATATAAAAAAAAATATTGTTTTCAATTTGATAAGAACAGCGGTTGAGTTAAACGTGTGTTGTATTTCAAGTCACATGTATTTTTGTAAAGGGCCATTACGGCAATTTGAGCGTGATAGAATGAATTTGATTTGAAAGTCAGATTCACTCCTTTTATTATAATTAATTAATTAATATTCGTTTAGTATTGAATTGTTACAATTATCTTTACGTTAGTTATCGTTTTTTTTACACGTTTCTGTTCTGGCTTACTTTTTTACATTTTAAATGTTGTAGTAATCCAGGTTTTCTCATATTTAATAAAATTTTTCTTAACATCAGCAATCTTTTAATTGAGAACCAAAGAACCCTTTAAGGTTTTAATCAAGAAATAAAATACGGAGTCAAGTATTAAATGTAATTTATTAAAAATAATTTCTTACAGACTAACTTTAATATTCTATAAGGCACAACATCCAACAGCACACTATTGCAAAAACTAACACTAATGAAAAATGATAGAATTAAGAACAATACATAAAATAATAGGGCATGCCCTAGTTTCGGAACTTGAACAAAACCTAGATTTATCACTAAAAATAGCGCATTTTAAATTTCCACGATCGACCAAAATTCTAGGTTCTGTGGAATTTTAATTAAATTTAACTTACACGCTACTATGTACAATTTCCACCCCTCCCTCATTTAAGAGGCGAGCGGGTGGAAATATTAGTTCGGCAGTCGTTTCACATCCACAATAAACTAAAATCAATTAGTTATTGTGAATTTCACCTAAAACTAAACTTAAAACTAAAAATTACTTACATTATCCCACACCGTTCTTTTTCCCGGCATGAGTGTAATAAAAATATAATGTTTAAAACCAATGCGCTATGTACATACAGTTCATATTTACCAATGACATTATCAAGAAGTTAAGAAATTAGTTGATTAATATAATAGTAATTATAACGATCTTCTCCGGGATTTTGGACCGTGTTCCATTTGAAGTTCCATTAGGGGGGGTGTAGTGAACGCTCTGAGGAGCAAATTCAAGAAGTGACTCCAATGAACCTCTAGACGTTTCATCCACAACTGCGGCGGACTTCATCAGTGGTAGAAGTGACGATGTGGAAGGGCACAATGAGTTCGTTTCGCTGTCACATTTATATTCTGCGTCGGCATTACATCATAAGACGCAGAATATAAATGTGACAGCGTAGGAACTCATTGAGCCGCACCACATCGTCACTTTTACCACTGATGAACTCCGCCGCAGTTGTGGATGTCATTGGGGTCACTTGTTGAATTAGCTCCTCGGAGCGTTCACTACATCCCCCCTAATGGAACTTCAAATGGAACACGGTCCAAAATCACGAAGAAGATCGTTATAATTAATAACACCGACCGTGAAAGCCTACATACTTTCGTAATATAATAGTGTTATAAATGATATGATTAATTCTTGTTGACCGTCGACGACGGCTTAAAACTAAATCTAAACATAACGAATATCAGAAAATAAACTGAACAAACTATGATTAAGAGAACAATCCAAAATATAACGCACTAACTAAAATGAAAGTAAATAAACCATGGCACTAAATAAAGGAACAAGATGCGGACAGAAAAACATCATCAAGAGCCTTTCCATCCGTTTTTATACTATACAGACTGCATGACTTGTCGCACGCAGTCTGTAACGAACTTATCCTTATCACTGACGAGTGCGCCGAGAGACCACTCCAAATTATCCAGGGCCTCTTCGGAAAACCTGCGTCCGATGAGATTGGTGATCACATTTACGTTGCCGGTGAAGCCGTTCGCCGCCAAGCCTGGCGGAATGAAGAGGTTCACATCGATTATTTTACCGCCTTCCACCACCATCGTCACGCGCAGATCTTTACTTATTTCAGGGCCCACCAACAGATTCTCCGGTACGGTGAAGGTGCGATTTATGGTGAATTTGGGTGTGCGGCCGAAGCACCACTCCCAGCTCTGCAGGTTGCGACTAATCTCGTCGATTCCTAAAATACAAATATATTATTCAACCAACATCAAAAACATCTTACTGTCTGAACAAACAAACATGTAATCAATTTAGAAAGGATAGTTTCTGATTCAAAGTTGTCATGGAAAAAGTAACAAGCTCAACACTTTCTGGCACAAAATTCATATCAAAAAGTAGTAATATCGATTAAAACCTGTAACTTTGTAGATCGTTCTTAACCCTTAAAAGTAACCTAAAACCGAATGAGACTGAAGTGATTGCAATGATTGCAAACTAACGGTGTATTTAGG
The DNA here is from genome assembly GCA_964023215.1 of Eledona agricola. Taxonomy (NCBI): domain Eukaryota; kingdom Metazoa; phylum Arthropoda; class Insecta; order Coleoptera; family Tenebrionidae; genus Eledona; species Eledona agricola. The sequence goes on along the minus strand of OZ026862.1, from coordinate 15,852,114 downwards.
TATTTTTTGAAAATTGTTTAAATCGGTACTTTATTAAAAATTATCAGACTCGTATTTTTTTATTTTGGGTTTGACGTACCTTTGGACCCCCAAAAAAAATAGAATTTTTTAAAATTTGAAAATTTTGAATTCGCGCTATTTTAGCGTGACGTCACAGGAGAAAAGTCAACGGGCTAAGACATTTAAATTTTCTATGTCACAAGGTTGGCACCCCTGATTCGTAATTGACATTTGTCAATTAATTTTTTGGTCTAATGTCGCAAGGTCTATTTTATAAACCCACATCGTCGTTTTCCACCATAAAACTAATAATTAATTTTAAAAAACACAACCGTTCTACACAACCCCAACATGCCCTACCCAGGTGAAGTCATGCAAATGTCAAATCCTCAACTTTACACTCAAAATCAAAATCCCTAAAATTGGCAACTTTTTCGAATCGACCAACCGCAATTTTAAAACACATTTCTACCCAAAAAGTTCTTTGAATGCCGATAATTCAAAATATTATGTCTATTAGCACCGGGACATTTTTCTATATTATCCACAATCAGTAATAAAAAAAGTGTGATTTTCCAGTACAGTAAATTACCCCATTGTCTTTATCGTATGATTTAGTACCTGGGAACCATTGCTCGGTGGGGTTGACCATTTGAAATCCTTTCTGCTTGTTGGCCAAATCCATCCCTCCATCTTTCACCACCAAAGCCTGAGTTCGCAAAAATTCCCAACCGATGATCTTGTACAAATCGTCAACTTTAACCTTGGGATTTTCCTCGCACAAATTGATTATTTTCGATTTGATGGATTTGGTTGCGTTCGTCTCGATTCCAACGTCCATTTTCTGTAGAGCCTGCGATAAGTTTACTTTGTTGGAATTAACCAGAAGGGTGCAGTGGTGATAGGCGTTGGGTCGTCCCAGTTTCGCAGCAGTTCCCGATATCTAATTAGTTAAGAAAATTCGCGTACAACATGAAAGAAGCGATGACGATTAAATTTGACCTCATCCTTAACCCTTCGCCGATAAAGAATTAAAATCAAACATTATAATGCATTTATACAAGAAATGCGATGTGTAAGTCGCCGCTTATCGGAAAGGATACTTTACAGTTGCGCAGCGTGAGATCTTCTCTCTTGGAACTTTCCAACTTGACTCCGTACTCTCTGAACAAGGCGCGTTTGACGACTTCTAGGTTGTACTTTCTATCGTAGTGGTTTCGGGAAGTAAAAAAAGTCATATTGAGATTTCCCTGGTCGTGAAAAACGGTCCCGCCGCCGCTGTTTCGCCTCGCGAGTTTGACTCCGTTGTCAGTAATGGAGGCAAGTTCGGAGACGTTGGCCTCCAACCATGGATTCTGGTGTCTGCCGATAACGACACACGGATCATTCTGCCACAACATCAACACGTGGTGGTTGGTGAAGTCGAAGTTGCGATACAGCCAATCTTCCAGAGCTAGATTCGTGTAAATGTCTTTCGATTGGGAGATAAATACTGACTTCCGAATGTCTTTCTCGGGGGGCACCGTCGCGTACGTGCGGAAGTTGCAGCGAGCAAAGATCGCGTTCAGTCTAATGAAACTGCGTTGAGTTAGTGCCATTTTGTGGGGTAACGGATGCAATAAGTTTGATAGCTGTTGTGCCTGCTAGAAAGTTAACAGATTTGGAGGTGGTTCATAGAAGCGGCGTCTTTATGCGATGCTGTGAGAGCGATGAGGTACTCGTGAAGGGTGATGGTTTGGTGCAGCCACTTCCACGTCTGATGTAAGGAGTTGAGACGGACCCTTAGACCAAGACAGTCTCTAGCAGTACTCAGCATTCCTCCCTTTGCTGCCAGGTTGAATAAAATGAACACTTGAGAGTTTAAAAGCGAAACAATGGTCGAACGCACGCCGATTAAACACACGGATTAAATCAAGCGAAACTTGAAACAATGCAAAAAGTGAGGTTATGCGCTCTTTTACATTTAATTAATTTCGAATACGATTCACAACTGAAGCAAAAAGCGACTTTACCATCTTATATAAACTGACATCGTGGGGTCATTTATCTCTGCTGGGGTCATGATTTATCACGAGACAAAGGACAACAAGGCACCGATAAATTTTTATCCTTTCGCTCGTTTAACATGTGATTTGACAGTTTTAATTACGTAAAACTTAGCGGAACGAGATTATCTTCTTGAGGCTTGGATTTATCTACACTTTTTCGTATTTATTCACCCGGGAGTCGTGATTTTGGTATGCTATTCCGACTTTCAACCGTGACTGTCTCAGAGTGGAGAGGAGACCCAGAGGGTAGGGTATAATATTATACTTTACTTATACTCTCCACTCTGTGAGTGCTCCTTGACCGCTTCAACGCGTCCGAATAAAAATAAAAATAGAACGCAGATTGCGTTTGAATTTTTCCAGTCGTTTTTTCCCAAAACCTGGAATTTCGATTTTCGAAAGGTGAACAAACTCGTGACCTACTCGCTCGGTGTACACAAATCTGTTATTTAGTCATAATAACAAGCGATGTTTTTAATCAAAATACATTATTTATGATTTGATGTCATTATGCCCCTGACATCTGTACAACAATCAAATGGGAACAATTCAATTCTACATTTTTCTAAGGACGAGTATTAAATTCCGACCTTTCATTGTTTCACTCTCACTTTTTCCAAGTCCCCACTTATCAAATGAACCCTTTTTGAAAGGTTCAAATCGAAGTTATAAATTTAAGATCAAATTTTATTATGTCAGTTACATCAATATTTCTCCCTGCCATGCCTTCAGGGCATGGTTATATTGCAATAACAAATACTTGCATACATTTCTTCGATTGATATTTTAGTTTTTAGTGCTAGGAAATTACAAATTTTTGAAGACCTCCCTTACGTAAAAATAACATACAAAAAATTGCTAACTTGTGTGCGTTTTATCGGACTACGGACGTTAAATCGGACGTTAAATTTGAATTATAAATACGGCTCCAAATATTGATCATGTTTTGTGCATAACCCTTAGGGCCTGTTTCCATAAAAATAACATTCAATGTTTTAAATACAAATCTACATCCACAGGTTCCACATTTTAGTTGTGGTCTTTGTGTTCTGTTATTTCCTTTCATTTTCGTTATATTCTTATATCCTTCGTGGATTTCGTTTCGAATTCTTTTGAATTTTCCATCCTACACTATCGACTGTTTCAGGTGTACTACATTGAAATCGATGGGTTTACTAATATGCAGTTATTCTTGTTTTATTTACAATTGTTTAATATTTTTAAACTGTGGCGTTTGAAAGAACAAAGTAAAGTCACCGGTGACGGCAACGATTAATTATTAATAACTCATTAAAATTGAATTTGATTGTTGTGTTGTATTTAATTACAGTTAGCAGTGGGTGTAAAGTTTTGGACATGACTAAATGTAAATTTGTTTGTTTCATAAAAGATTTCACCTCCATCTTTATAATTTATTGTAAAGCGCAGTTAATTGATAAAGGCTTCGGTTACGTATTTAACCACATAAACAGGAAGACGTCTGATTATAATTTCATTATTTTCTTACTATATGGAATTTGAATTTATTATTAAAGCCGTAAAGTTCACGATTAAAAAGTTCCTTGAAAAATGTAGGTGCTGATCTTGATAATTATCAACAGTAAACATGTTTGTTGAAAAAAATTATATAAATACGATTATGAGGGTCCAGTGGTGGTCTCCTTCTCCTTTAACCCCAGCTATCTGTAATTCTACTTTATCTTTTGTATTAATTACAGAAAAATTTGCAAGTTTGAAACTCAATATTTCTAGACAACATTCAAGAACAACTAAATTCAAACAGTGGTAATTTATAAATACTAAAAAAATACAAAAGAATCAAACTTGCATACTTTAGAAAATTAAAATTTTAAACGAATATGAATCAATTGCGTTTTGCATAAGAATTTCACTACTCTACAAGTCTAATTACATCAATGTCTCGCTGTTAGCGTACAATTTCACCACCACGTGGCGTGTCAAAATGCAACAAAAGTAACAAGCCATTTATTCTTAAATAAAACACATCAAATTGCGTTCCAGTAACACTATATTTGTCTTTTTTTCAAATTTAACCCAGGCAAATTGGTCGGCAAAAAATAAAATAACAAATTATTAATTAATTATTTTTGTGTAAAATTTTTTGGGCAAATGGCTATAAGGCGTTATTCCTTTGAGTGCTATCACAATACTAATGAAAAGTCCGTTTATAGAATTAATATTTATGTATCCGTTAATAAGTGAGAGCATAACTAAATTTCACCGCACTAGTTAGTACTGCCATCTTTTGAAGAAAAATCTTACCATTGTGTCGTGGCATTTAGCTCCAAACCAATCAATGAACCTCATTAATTTTATAAAATAATTATAAATTTACTATGTATTTGTTAATAAGTAATATTTAAATTAAAATGTCTTATACATAATTATAGAAATTAAAGACATAATTTTTTGATTTGTGTTAGTCAATCAGCAATACGCAGCCGTGCTCATTTCTCACACAATTTGCATATGCACATAGCCAAGAGAGAGAATAGATAGTCCACTCTCCCTACTCTTTCTAAAGATTATTTATAGTGTCATCTGTTGGGATCTCCTAAAAGTTTCGAACAAACACCCGTGTGAGTACAGAAACCTGTACAGCTTAGAGCGCGCAATTTAATATTTTCGTGCTTTTTGGTTTTTAATTTTTCATTGATTAATATAAAACAATGTACATTTAAAACTGCTTTATTTATAAATTCACCAAAATAGAATTACAGTTCCTTAATATAGAACATACAAACAAAAACGGAAACTCAAGATGCCCCGTTATAACATTATTGCACGTTATTTCATTGCATACATTAATACTGTTATAATAAAATTATAATTATAATACAAAATAACAAAATAAAATATATACACAACCTACTATGCCTTCGAACAAACACAACACCGTTTAATTTTTTTAAATGAAATGATTGTCCGAAATAAATTAAACTAAACTAAAAAACACTATTTATTAATTATAAAACTATAATATTAAAATATAAACAAATCATAGTATAGAAATCTGTGGTATAGAGTGAACACCCCATGGCTTTCCAGTGTAGAAGAAACCATAGCAAACATCAACATATAGATTTGACAAATGCCAAGAGCTGTCAGCTTAAAAAATTTCATCAAAATAAAACGGACCCCAATTTTATTTAAATTCAACAACGGTGTTATTAATCGGGTTTGTTGACCGTGTTCCAAGCGAAGTTCCATGAGGGGGGGTGTAGTGAGCGCCCCGGGAGGCTAACTCAGCAAGTGATCCCCATGAATCTCTGCCAAACGTTTCGTCCACAGCTGCGGTGGACATCTTCAGTGGCGGTGTGGTCGTGGTCGAAGTACTCTCCCAGCTGTCACAGTCGCGACTATGTTCGCGTTTATTGTTTGATTGAAATGCAATGCGAAAATTCATTTCAAAAAATTTAAAAAGCAAAAGTTAATCCATCATGAGATTTGTTATTAACTTTGAAAAATGATGGAAAAATATTAAAAACTTTCGAGTTGTTCACGTTCATTGTTTGACTGAAATAAAATACGAAAATGACATTCTAAAAATTGAAAGAGCAAGACTGATTCCATCATATGTAATTTAAAATAGTTTTGCAAAATCTCATCGACATATTATCATCTTATCCGCAAATACATAAATAAATAAATTAATAAATAAATCAGATAAATGGCGCTCCTACCTTTTATGGCTTCTCCTGAAATTTTTCTTTTTTTATGTCGAGATTTGTTATTAACTTTGGAAAATGATGGAAAAATATTAAAAACTTTCGAGTTGTTCACGTTCATTGTTTGACTGAAATTAAATACGAAAATCACTCTCTAAGAATTGAAAGAGCAAGACTGAATCCATCATGTGTAATTTAAAAGAGTTTTGCAAAATCTCATCGACATATTATCATCTTCTCCGCACATACATAAATAAATAAATAAATAAATAAATCAGATCAATGGCGCTCCTACCTTTTATGGCTTCTCCTGAAATTTTTCTTTTTTTATGTCGAGATTTGTTATTAACTTTGAAAAATGATGGAAAAATATTGAAAAACTTTCGAGTTGTTCGCGTTCATTGTTTGACTGAAATAAAATACGAAAATTACTCTCTTAAAATTGAAAGAGCAAGACTGATTCCATTATGTGTAATTTAAAATAGTTTTGCAAAATTTTATCGACATTATCATCTTCTCCGCACATACATAAATTAATAAATAAGATAAATGGCGCTCCTACCTTTTATGGCTTCTGCTGAAATTTTTCTTTTTTATGTCGAGATTTGTTATTAACTTTGAAAAATGATGGAATAATATTGAAAAACTTTCGAATTGTTCGCGTTCATTGTTTGAGTGAAATAAAATACGAAAATGACTCTCTAAAAATTGAAAGAGCAAGACTGATTCCATCATGTGTAATTTAAAATAGTTTTGCAAAATCTCATCGACATATTATCATCTTCTCCGCAAATACATAAATAAATAAATAAATCAGATAAATGGCGCTCCTACCTTTTACGGCTTCTCTTGAAATTTTTCTTTTTTTATGTCGAGATTTGTTATTTACTTTGAAAAATGATGGAATAATATTGAAAACTTTTGAGTTGTTCGCGTTCATTTTTTGACTGAAATAAAATACGAAAATGACTTTCTAAAAATTGAAAGAGCAAGACTGATTCCATCATGTGTAATTTAAAATAGTTTTGCAAAATTTCATCGACATATTATCATCTTCCTCGCACATACATAAATAAATAAATCAGATAAATGGCGCTCTTACCTTTTATGACTTTTTCTGAAATTTTTTTTTTATGTAAAAATTTATTATTAACTTTGAAAAATGATGGAAAAATATTGAAAAACTTTCCAGTTGTTTACGTTCGAATACGAATTTGAATTTCTAACAATTGAAAATGAGCAAAGCTTATTCGGGATCGGAGTGTTACTCGGGATTGTTGACCGCGTTCGAAGCGAAGTCCCATAAGGGGGGATGTAGTGAGCGCCCCGAGGGGCTAACTCAACAAGTGATCCCAATGAAACTCTGCCAAACGTTTCGTCCACAACTGCGGTGGACATCTTCAGTGGCGGTGTGGTCGTGGTCGAAGTGTTCTTCCAGCTGCCACAATCGCGACTGGCGATTGTTTGGTGTGATTTGGGTGGTGTGTTGTGCGTTCTGTGGTGGTGGTGGTGCTGTTTTAGTTTTAGTGGTTGTTATTGGTTAGTGTTTTATTGTTCTAGTTTTAGTGGTTAGTGGTTAGTGTTTTATTGTTTTAGTTTTAGTGTTTTACTGGTTAGTGTTTTAGTGTTAGTGTTTTAGTTTTAGTGTTAGTGTTTTATTGTTTTAGTGTTTGTTTAGTGGTTAGTGTTTTATTGTTTTAGTGGTTGGTTATTGTTTTATTGTTTTAGTTTTAGTGTTTTAGTGTTTGGTTATCGTTTTAGTTTTAGTGTTTTAGTGGTGGGTTATTGGTTAGTGTTTTAGTTTTAGTGTTTTAGTGGTGGTTATTGGTTAGTGTTTTATTGTTTTAGTTTTAGTGTTTTAGTGGTGGGTTATTGGTTAGTGTTTTATTGTTTTAGTTTTAGTGTGTTAGTGGTGAATTATTGGTTAGTGTTTTATTGTTTTAGTTTTAGTGTGTTAGTGGTGAATTATTGGTTAGTGTTTTATTGTTTTAGTGGTTGGTTATTGTTTTATTGTTTTAGTTTTAGTGTTTTAGTGTTTGGTTATCGTTTTAGTTTTAGTGTTTTAGTGGTGGGTTATTGGTTAGTGTTTTAGTTTTAGTGTTTTAGTTTTAGTGTTTTAGTGGTGGGTTATTGGTTAGTGTTTTATTGTTTTAGTTTTAGTGTGTTAGTGGTGAATTATTGGTTAGTGTTTTATTGTTTTAGTTTTAGTGTTTTAGTGGTGGTTTATTGGTTAGTGTTTTATTGTTTTAGTTTTAGTGTTTTAGTGGTGGTTATTGGTTAGTGTTTTATTGTTTTAGTTTTAGTGTTTTAGTGGTGGGTTATTGGTTAGTGTTTTATTGTTTTAGTGTTTTAGTGGTGGTTTATTGGTTAGTGTTTTATTGTTTTAGTTTTAGTGTGTTAGTGGTGGTTATTGGTTAATGTTTTATTGTTTTAGTTTTAGTGTTTTAGTGGTGGGTTATTGGTTAGTGTTTTATTGTTTTAGTTTAAGTGTTTTAGTGGTTTGTTATTGGTTAGTGTTTTATTGTTTTAGTTTTAGTGTTTTAGTGGTGGGTTATTGGTTAGTGTTTTATTGTTTTAGTTTTAGTGTTTTAGTGGTTTGTTATTGGTTAGTGTTTTATTGTTTTAGTTTTAGTGTTTTAGTGGTGGGTTATTGGTTAGTGTTTTATTGTTTTAGTTTTAGTGTTTTAGTGGTGGTTATTGGTTAGTGTTTTATTGTTTAAGTTTTAGTGTTTTAGTAGTTTGTTATTGGTTAGTGTTTTATTGTTTTAGTTTTAGTGTGTTAGTGGTGAATTATTGGTTAGTGTTTTATTGTTTTAGTTTTAGTGTTTTAGTGGTGGTTTATTGGTTAGTGTTTTATTGTTTTAGTTTTAGTGTTTTAGTGGTGGTTATTGGTTAGTGTTTTATTGTTTTAGTTTTAGTGTTTTAGTGGTTGGTTATTGTTTTAGTTTTGGTGTTTTAGTGTTTGGTTATTGTTTTAGTTTTAGTGTTTGTTTAGTGGTTAGTGTTTTATTGTTTTAGTGGTTGGTTATTGTTTTATTGTTTTAGTTTTAGTGTTTTAGTGTTTGGTTATCGTTTTAGTTTTAGTGTTTTAGTGGTGGGTTATTGGTTAGTGTTTTAGTTTTAGTGTTTTAGTGGTGGTTATTGGTTAGTGTTTTATTGTTTTAGTTTTAGTGTTTTAGTGGTGGGTTATTGGTTAGTGTTTTATTGTTTTAGTTTTAGTGTGTTAGTGGTGAATTATTGGTTAGTGTTTTATTGTTTTAGTTTTAGTGTTTTAGTGGTGGGTTATTGGTTAGTGTTTTATTGTTTTAGGTTTAGTGTGTTAGTGGTGAATTATTGGTTAGTGTTTTATTGTTTTAGTTTTAGTGTTTTAGTGGTGGTTTATTGGTTAGTGTTTTATTGTTTTAGTTTTAGTGTTTTAGTGGTGGGTTATTGGTTAGTGTTTTATTGTTTTAGTGTTTTAGTGGTGGTTTATTGGTTAGTGTTTTATTGTTTTAGTTTTAGTGTGTTAGTGGTGGTTATTGGTTAGTGTTTTATTGTTTTAGTTTTAGTGTTTTAGTGGTGGGTTATTGGTTAGTGTTTTATTGTTTTAGTTTAAGTGTTTTAGTGGTTTGTTATTGGTTAGTGTTTTATTGTTTTAGTTTTAGTGTTTTAGTGGTGGGTTATTGGTTAGTGTTTTATTGTTTTAGTTTTAGTGTTTTAGTAGTTTGTTATTGGTTAGTGTTTTATTGTTTTAGTTTTAGTGTGTTAGTGGTGAATTATTGGTTAGTGTTTTATTGTTTTAGTTTTAGTGTTTTAGTGGTGGGTTATTGGTTAGTGTTTTATTGTTTTAGTTTTAATGTTTTAGTGGTGGGTTATTGGTTAGTGTTTTATTGTTTTAGTGGTTGGTTATTGTTTTAGTTTTAGTGTTTTAGTGTTTGGTTATTGTTTTAGTTTTAGTGTTTTAGTGTTTGTTTAGTGGTTAGTGTTTTAGATTTAGTGTTTTAGTGTTTGTTTAGTGGTTAGTGTTTTATTGTTTTAGTGGTTGGTTATTGTTTTATTGTTTTAGTTTTAGTGTTTTAGTGTTTGGTTATCGTTTTAGTTTTAGTGTTTTAGTGGTGGGTTATTGGTTAGTGTTTTAGTTTTAGTGTTTTAGTGGTGGTTATTGGTTAGTGTTTTATTGTTTTAGTTTTAGTGTTTTAGTGGTGGGTTATTGGTTAGTGTTTTATTGTTTTAGTTTTAGTGTGTTAGTGGTGAATTATTGGTTAGTGTTTTATTGTTTTAGTTTTAGTGTTTTAGTGGTGGGTTATTGGTTAGTGTTTTATTGTTTTAGTTTTAGTGTGTTAGTGGTGAATTATTGGTTAGTGTTTTATTGTTTTAGTTTTAGTGTTTTAGTGGTGGTTTATTGGTAAGTGTTTTATTGTTTTAGTTTTAGTGTTTTAGTGGTGGGTTATTGGTTAGTGTTTTAGTTTTAGTGTTTTAGTGGTGGTTATTGGTTAGTGTTTTATTGTTTTAGTTTTAGTGTTTTAGTGGTGGGTTATTGGTTAGTGTTTTATTGTTTTAGTTTTAGTGTTTTAGTGGTTTGTTATTGGTTAGTGTTTTATTGTTTTAGTTTTAGTGTTTTAGTGGTGGGTTATTGGTTAGTGTTTTATTGTTTTAGTTTTAGTGTTTTAGTGGTTGTTATTGGTTAGTGTTTTATTGTTTAAGTTTTAGTGTTTTAGTAGTTTGTTATTGGTTAGTGTTTTATTGTTTTAGTTTTAGTGTGTTAGTGGTGAATTATTGGTTAGTGTTTTATTGTTTTAGTTTTAGTGTTTTAGTGGTGGTTTATTGGTTAGTGTTTTATTGTTTTAGTTTTAGTGTGTTAGTGGTGAATTATTGGTTAGTGTTTTATTGTTTTAGTTTTAGTGTTTTAGTGGTGGTTTATTGGTTAGTGTTTTATTGTTTTAGTTTTAGTGTTTTAGTGGTGGTTATTGGTTAGTGTTTTATTGTTTTAGTTTTAGTGTTTTAGTGGTGGGTTATTGGTTAGTGTTTTATTGTTTTAGTTTTAATGTTTTAGTGGTGGGTTATTGGTTAGTGTTTTATTGTTTTAGTGGTTGGTTATTGTTTTAGTTTTAGTGTTTTAGTGTTTGGTTATTGTTTTAGTTTTAGTGTTTTAGTGTTTGTTTAGTGGTTAGTGTTTTAGATTTAGTGTTTTAGTGTTTGTTTAGTGGTTAGTGTTTTATTGTTTTAGTTTTAGTGTTTTAGTGGTGGGTTATTGGTTAGTGTTTTATTGTTTTAGTTTAAGTGTTTTAGTGGTTTGTTATTGGTTAGTGTTTTATTGTTTTAGTTTTAGTGTTTTAGTAGTGGGTTATTGGTTAGTGTTTTATTGTTTTAGTTTTAGTGTTTTAGTGTTTGTTTAGTAGTTAGTGTTTTATTGTTTTAGTTTTAGTGTTTTAGTGGTGGGTTATTGGTTAGTGTTTTATTGTTTTAGTTTTAGTGTTTTAGTGGTGGGTTATTGGTTAGTGTTTTATTGTTTTAGTTTTAGTGTGTTAGTGGTGAATTATTGGTTAGTGTTTTATTGTTTTAGTTTTAGTGTTTTAGTGGTGGTTTATTGGTTAGTGTTTTATTGTTTTAGTTTTAGTGTTTTAGTGGTGGTTATTGGTTAGTGTTTTATTGTTTTAGTTTTAGTGTTTTAGTGGTGGGTTATTGGTTAGTGTTTTATTGTTTTAGTGTTTTAGTGGTGGTTTATTGGTTAGTGTTTTATTGTTTTAGTTTTAGTGTGTTAGTGGTGGTTATTGGTTAATGTTTTATTGTTTTAGTTTTAGTGTTTTAGTGGTGGGTTATTGGTTAGTGTTTTATTGTTTTAGTTTAAGTGTTTTAGTGGTTTGTTATTGGTTAGTGTTTTATTGTTTTAGTTTTAGTGTTTTAGTGGTGGGTTATTGGTTAGTGTTTTATTGTTTTAGTTTTAGTGTTTTAGTGGTTTGTTATTGGTTAGTGTTTTATTGTTTTAGTTTTAGTGTTTTAGTGGTGGGTTATTGGTTAGTGTTTTATTGTTTTAGTTTTAGTGTTTTAGTGATGGTTATTGGTTAGTGTTTTATTGTTTAAGTTTTAGTGTTTTATTAGTTTGTTATTGGTTAGTGTTTTATTGTTTTAGTTTTAGTGTGTTAGTGGTGAATTATTGGTTAGTGTTTTATTGTTTTAGTTTTAGTGTTTTAGTGGTGGTTTATTGGTTAGTGTTTTATTGTTTTAGTTTTAGTGTTTTAGTGGTGGTTATTGGTTAGTGTTTTATTGTTTTAGTTTTAGTGTTTTAGTGGTTGGTTATTGTTTTAGTTTTGGTGTTTTAGTGTTTGGTTATTGTTTTAGTTTTAGTGTTTGTTTAGTGGTTAGTGTTTTATTGTTTTAGTGGTTGGTTATTGTTTTATTGTTTTAGTTTTAGTGTTTTAGTGTTTGGTTATCGTTTTAGTTTTAGTGTTTTAGTGGTGGGTTATTGGTTAGTGTTTTAGTTTTAGTGTTTTAGTGGTGGTTATTGGTTAGTGTTTTATTGTTTTAGTTTTAGTGTTTTAGTGGTGGGTTATTGGTTAGTGTTTTATTGTTTTAGTTTTAGTGTGTTAGTGGTGAATTATTGGTTAGTGTTTTATTGTTTTAGTTTTAGTGTTTTAGTGGTGGGTTATTGGTTAGTGTTTTATTGTTTTAGGTTTAGTGTGTTAGTGGTGAATTATTGGTTAGTGTTTTATTGTTTTAGTTTTAGTGTTTTAGTGGTGGTTTATTGGTTAGTGTTTTATTGTTTTAGTTTTAGTGTTTTAGTGGTGGTTATTGGTTAGTGTTTTATTGTTTTAGTTTTAGTGTTTTAGTGGTGGGTTATTGGTTAGTGTTTTATTGTTTTAGTGTTTTAGTGGTGGTTTATTGGTTAGTGTTTTATTGTTTTAGTTTTAGTGTGTTAGTGGTGGTTATTGGTTAGTGTTTTATTGTTTTAGTTTTAGTGTTTTAGTGGTGGGTTATTGGTTAGTGTTTTATTGTTTTAGTTTAAGTGTTTTAGTGGTTTGTTATTGGTTAGTGTTTTATTGTTTTAGTTTTAGTGTTTTAGAGGTGGGTTATTGGTTAGTGTTTTATTGTTTTAGTTTTAGTGTTTTAGTAGTTTGTTATTGGTTAGTGTTTTATTGTTTTAGTTTTAGTGTGTTAGTGGTGGTTATTGGTTAGTGTTTTATTGTTTTAGTTTTAGTGTGTTAGTGGTGGTTATTGGTTAGTGTTTTATTGTTTTAGTTTTAGTGTTTTAGTGGTGGGTTATTGGTTAGTGTTTTATTGTTTTAGTTTAAGTGTTTTAGTGGTTTGTTATTGGTTAGTGTTTTATTGTTTTAGTTTTAGTGTTTTAGAGGTGGGTTATTGGTTAGTGTTTTATTGTTTTAGTTTTAGTGTTTTAGTAGTTTGTTATTGGTTAGTGTTTTATTGTTTTAGTTTTAGTGTGTTAGTGGTGAATTATTGGTTAGTGTTTTATTGTTTTAGTTTTAGTGTTTTAGTGGTGGGTTATTGGTTAGTGTTTTATTGTTTTAGTTTTAATGTTTTAGTGGTGGGTTATTGGTTAGTGTTTTATTGTTTTAGTGGTTGGTTATTGTTTTAGTTTTAGTGTTTTAGTGTTTGGTTATTGTTTTAGTTTTAGTGTTTTAGTGTTTGTTTAGTGGTTAGTGTTTTAGATTTAGTGTTTTAGTGTTTGTTTAGTGGTTAGTGTTTTATTGTTTTAGTAGTTGGTTATTGTTTTATTGTTTTAGTTTTAGTGTTTTAGTGTTTGGTTATCGTTTTAGTTTTAGTGTTTTAGTGGTGGGTTATTGGTTAGTGTTTTAGTTTTAGTGTTTTAGTGGTGGTTATTGGTTAGTGTTTTATTGTTTTAGTTTTAGTGTTTTAGTGGTGGGTTATTGGTTAGTGTTTTATTGTTTTAGTTTTAGTGTGTTAGTGGTGAATTATTGGTTAGTGTTTTATTGTTTTAGTTTTAGTGTTTTAGTGGTGGGTTATTGGTTAGTGTTTTATTGTTTTAGTTTTAGTGTGTTAGTGGTGAATTATTGGTTAGTGTTTTATTGTTTTAGTTTTAGTGTTTTAGTGGTGGTTTATTGGTTAGTGTTTTATTGTTTAAGTTTTAGTGTTTTAGAGGTGGTTATTGGTTAGTGTTTTATTGTTTTAGTTTTAGTGTTTTAGTGGTGGGTTATTGGTTAGTATTTTATTGTTTTAGTTTTAGTGTTTTAGTGGTGGTTTATTGGTTAGTGTTTTATTGTTTTAGTTTTAGTGTTTTAGTGGTGGGTTATTGGTTAGTGTTTTATTGTTTTAGTTTTAGTGTTTTAGTGGTGGGTTATTGGTTAGTATTTTATTGTTTTAGTTTTAGTGTTTTAGTGGTGGTTTATTGGTTAGTGTTTTATTGTTTTAGTTTTAGTGTTTTAGTGGTGGGTTATTGGTTAGTGTTTTATTGTTTTAGTTTTAGTGTTTTAGTGGTTTGTTATTGGTTAGTGTTTTATTGTTTTAGTTTTAGTGTTTTAGTGGTGGGTTATTGGTTAGTGTTTTATTGTTTTAGTTTTAGTGTTTTAGTGGTGGTTATTGGTTAGTGTTTTATTGTTTAAGTTTTAGTGTTTTAGTAGTTTGTTATTGGTTAGTGTTTTATTGTTTTAGTTTTAGTGTGTTAGTGGTGAATTATTGGTTAGTGTTTTATTGTTTTAGTTTTAGTGTTTTAGTGGTGGTTTATTGGTTAGTGTTTTATTGTTTTAGTTTTAGTGTTTTAGTGGTGGGTTATTGGTTAGTGTTTTAGTTTTAGTGTTTTAGTGGTGGTTATTGGTTAGTGTTTTATTGTTTTAGTTTTAGTGTTTTAGTGGTGGGTTATTGGTTAGTGTTTTATTGTTTTAGTTTTAGTGTGTTAGTGGTGAATTATTGGTTAGTGTTTTATTGTTTTAGTTTTAGTGTTTTAGTGGTGGGTTATTGGTTAGTGTTTTATTGTTTTAGGTTTAGTGTGTTAGTGGTGAATTATTGGTTAGTGTTTTATTGTTTTAGTTTTAGTGTTTTAGTGGTGGTTTATTGGTTAGTGTTTTATTGTTTTAGTTTTAGTGTTTTAGTGGTGGTTATTGGTTAGTGTTTTATTGTTTTAGTTTTAGTGTTTTAGTGGTGGGTTATTGGTTAGTGTTTTATTGTTTTAGTGTTTTAGTGGTGGTTTATTGGTTAGTGTTTTATTGTTTTAGTTTTAGTGTGTTAGTGGTGGGTTATTGGTTAGTGTTTTATTGTTTTAGTTTTAGTGTTTTAGTGGTGGTTATTGGTTAGTGTTTTATTGTTTAAGTTTTAGTGTTTTAGTAGTTTGTTATTGGTTAGTGTTTTATTGTTTTAGTTTTAGTGTGTTAGTGGTGAATTATTGGTTAGTGTTTTATTGTTTTAGTTTTAGTGTTTTAGTGGTGGTTTATTGGTTAGTGTTTTATTGTTTTAGTTTTAGTGTTTTAGTGGTGGGTTATTGGTTAGTGTTTTAGTTTTAGTGTTTTAGTGGTGGTTATTGGTTAGTGTTTTATTGTTTTAGTTTAAGTGTTTTAGTGGTTTGTTATTGGTTAGTGTTTTATTGTTTTAGTTTTAGTGTTTTAGTGGTGGGTTATTGGTTAGTGTTTTATTGTTTTAGTTTTAGTGTTTTAGTGGTTTGTTATTGGTTAGTGTTTTATTGTTTTAGTTTTAGTGTTTTAGTGGTGGGTTATTGGTTAGTGTTTTATTGTTTTAGTTTTAGTGTTTTAGTGGTGGTTATTGGTTAGTGTTTTATTGTTTAAGTTTTAGTGTTTTAGTAGTTTGTTATTGGTTAGTGTTTTATTGTTTTAGTTTTAGTGTGTTAGTGGTGAATTATTGGTTAGTGTTTTATTGTTTTAGTTTTAGTGTTTTAGTGGTGGTTTATTGGTTAGTGTTTTATTGTTTTAGTTTTAGTGTTTTAGTGGTGGGTTATTGGTTAGTGTTTTAGTTTTAGTGTTTTAGTGGTGGTTATTGGTTAGTGTTTTATTGTTTTAGTTTAAGTGTTTTAGTGGTTTGTTATTGGTTAGTGTTTTATTGTTTTAGTTTTAGTGTTTTAGTGGTGGGTTATTGGTTAGTGTTTTATTGTTTTAGTTTTAGTGTGTTAGTGGTGAATTATTGGTTAGTGTTTTATTGTTTTAGTTTTAGTGTTTTAGTGGTGGGTTATTGGTTAGTGTTTTATTGTTTTAGGTTTAGTGTGTTAGTGGTGAATTATTGGTTAGTGTTTTATTGTTTTAGTTTTAGTGTTTTAGTGGTGGTTTATTGGTTAGTGTTTTATTGTTTTAGTTTTAGTGTTTTAGTGGTGGTTATTGGTTAGTGTTTTATTGTTTTAGTTTTAGTGTTTTAGTGGTGGGTTATTGGTTAGTGTTTTATTGTTTTAGTGTTTTAGTGGTGGTTTATTGGTTAGTGTTTTATTGTTTTAGTTTTAGTGTGTTAGTGGTGGTTATTGGTTAGTGTTTTATTGTTTTAGTTTTAGTGTTTTAGTGGTGGGTTATTGGTTAGTGTTTTATTGTTTTAGTTTAAGTGTTTTAGTGGTTTGTTATTGGTTAGTGTTTTATTGTTTTAGTTTTAGTGTGTTAGTGGTGAATTATTGGTTAGTGTTTTATTGTTTTAGTTTTAGTGTTTTAGTGGTGGGTTATTGGTTAGTGTTTTATTGTTTTAGTTTTAATGTTTTAGTGGTGGGTTATTGGTTAGTGTTTTATTGTTTTAGTGGTTGGTTATTGTTTTAGTTTTAGTGTTTTAGTGTTTGGTTATTGTTTTAGTTTTAGTGTTTTAGTGTTTGTTTAGTGGTTAGTGTTTTAGATTTAGTGTTTTAGTGTTTGTTTAGTGGTTAGTGTTTTATTGTTTTAGTGGTTGGTTATTGTTTTATTGTTTTAGTTTTAGTGTTTTAGTGTTTGGTTATCGTTTTAGTTTTAGTGTTTTAGTGGTGGGTTATTGGTTAGTGTTTTAGTTTTAGTGTTTTAGTGGTGGTTATTGGTTAGTGTTTTATTGTTTTAGTTTTAGTGTTTTAGTGGTGGGTTATTGGTTAGTGTTTTATTGTTTTAGTTTTAGTGTGTTAGTGGTGAATTATTGGTTAGTGTTTTATTGTTTTAGTTTTAGTGTTTTAGTGGTGGGTTATTGGTTAGTGTTTTATTGTTTTAGTTTTAGTGTTTTAGTGGTGGTTTATTGGTTAGTGTTTTATTGTTTAAGTTTTAGTGTTTTAGAGGTGGTTATTGGTTAGTGTTTTATTGTTTTAGTTTTAGTGTTTTAGTGGTGGGTTATTGGTTAGTGTTTTATTGTTTTAGTTTTAGTGTTTTAGTGGTGGTTTATTGGTTAGTGTTTTATTGTTTTAGTTTTAGTGTTTTAGTGGTGGTTATTGGTTAGTGTTTTATTGTTTTAGTTTTAGTGTTTTAGTGGTGGGTTATTGGTTAGTGTTTTATTGTTTTAGTTTTAGTGTTTTAGTGTTTGTTTAGTGGTGAGTTATTGGTTAGTGTTTTAGTGGTGGGTTACTGGTTAGTGTTTTATTGTTTTAGTAGTTTGTTATTGGTTAGTGTTTTATTGTTTTAGTTTTAGTGTTTTAGTGGTGGGTTATTGGTTAGTGTTTTATTGTTTTAGTTTTAGTGTTTTAGTGGTGGTTATTGGTTAGTGTTTTATTGTTTTAGTTTTAGTGTTTTAGTAGTTTGTTATTGGTTAGTGTTTTATTGTTTTAGTTTTAGTGTGTTAGTGGTGAATTATTGGTTAGTGTTTTATTGTTTTAGTTTTAGTGTTTTAGTGGTGGTTTATTGGTTAGTGTTTTATTGTTTAAGTTTTAGTGTTTTAGAGGTGGTTATTGGTTAGTGTTTTATTGTTTTAGTTTTAGTGTTTTAGTGGTGGGTTATTGGTTAGTGTTTTATTGTTTTAGTTTTAGTGTTTTAGTGGTGGTTTATTGGTTAGTGTTTTATTGTTTTAGTTTTAGTGTTTTAGTGGTGGTTATTGGTTAGTGTTTTATTGTTTTAGTTTTAGTGTTTTAGTGGTGGGTTATTGGTTAGTGTTTTATTGTTTTAGTTTTAATGTTTTAGTGGTGGGTTATTGGTTAGTGTTTTATTGTTTTAGTGGTTGGTTATTGTTTTAGTTTTAGTGTTTTAGTGTTTGGTTATTGTTTTAGTTTTAGTGTTTTAGTGTTTGTTTAGTGGTTAGTGTTTTAGATTTAGTGTTTTAGTGTTTGTTTAGTGGTTAGTGTTTTATTGTTTTAGTTTTAGTGTTTTAGTGGTGGGTTATTGGTTAGTGTTTTATTGTTTTAGTTTAAGTGTTTTAGTGGTTTGTTATTGGTTAGTGTTTTATTGTTTTAGTTTTAGTGTTTTAGTGGTGGGTTATTGGTTAGTGTTTTATTGTTTTAGTTTTAGTGTTTTAGTGGTTTGTTATTGGTTAGTGTTTTATTGCTTAATTTTAGTGTTTTAATGTTTGGTTATTGTTTTATTGTTTTAGTTTTAGTGTTTTAGTGGTTTGTTATTGGTTAGTGTTTTATTGTTTTAGTTTTAGTGTTTTAATGTTTGGTTATTGTTTTATTGTTTTAGTTTTAGTGTTTTAGTGGTGGGTTATTGGTTAGTGTTTTATTGTTTTAGTTTTAGTGTTTTAGTGTTTGTTTAGTGGTGAGTTATTGGTTAGTGTTTTAGTGGTGGGTTACTGGTTAGTGTTTTATTGTTTTAGTAGTTTGTTATTGGTTAGTGTTTTATTGTTTTAGTTTTAGTGTTTTAGTGGTGGGTTATTGGTTAGTGTTTTATTGTTTTAGTTTTAGTGTTTTAGTGGTGGTTATTGGTTAGTGTTTTATTGTTATAGTTTTAGTGTTTTAGTAGTTTGTTATTGGTTAGTGTTTTATTGTTTTAGTTTTAGTGTGTTAGTGGTGAATTATTGGTTAGTGTTTTATTGTTTTAGTTTTAGTGTTTTAGTGGTGGGTTATTGGTTAGTGTTTTATTGTTTTAGTTTTAGTGTTTTAGTAGTTTGTTATTGGTTAGTGTTTTATTGTTTTAGTTTTAGTGTTTTAGTGGTGGGTTATTGGTTAGTGTTTTATTGTTTTAGTTTTAGTGTTTTAGTGGTGGGTTATTGGTTAGTGTTTTAGTTTTAGTGTTTTAGTGGTTTGTTATTGGTTAGTGTTTTATTGGTTAGTGTTTTATTGTTAGTGGTTAATTGTTAGTGGTTAATTGTTAGTGGTTAATTGTTAGTGGTTAATTGTTAGTGGTTAATTGTTAGTGGTTAATTGTTAGTGGTTAATTGTTAGTGGTTAATTGTTAGTGGTTAATTGTTAGTGGTTAATTGTTAGTGGTTAATTGTTAGTGGTTAATTGTTAGTGGTTAATTGTTAGTGGTTAATTGTTAGTGGTTAATTGTTAGTGGTTAATTGTTAGTGGTTAATTGTTAGTGGTTAATTGTTAGTGGTTAATTGTTAGTGGTTAATTGTTAGTGGTTAATTGTTAGTGGTTAATTGTTAGTGGTTAATTGTTGTTGTTTATTGTTGTTGTTTATTGTTGTTGTTTATTGTTGTTGTTTATTGTTGTTGTTGTTTATTGTTGTTGTTTATTGTTGTTGTTTATTGTTGTTGTTTATTGTTGTTGTTTATTGTTGTTGTTTATTGTTGTTGTTTATTGTTGTTGTTTATTGTTGTTGTTTATTGTTATTGTTTATTGTTTATTGTTTATTGTTATTGTTATTGTTATTGTTTATTGTTATTGTTATTGTTATTGTTATTGTTATTGTTATTGTTATTGTTATTGTTAATTGTTATTGTTTTTTGTTATTGGTGTTATTATTATTTATTGTTGTTATTATTTAGCCCCCCGGGGGGGCTTCCAGACGTTTCGTCCACGACTGCGGTGGTCATCCTCAGTGGCCACGTGGTCCAGATCGAAGTGCACTCGAGCCGGTCTCACTTCCAACTGATTTTGGAATTGATGTGCGCCGCTATTTATAGTGGCGTTTGGTGCCGGTTGAATCCGGTTCTTTCTGACGACATTTCCGGCTGTGTAATTCTCCGATGTCACGATGCTATTTTTAAATTTTATTAAATATTTAAAATGTCTACAAAATTCGCTTTTAAACAATATACATTCGATATTTATGCAAACAATATTTTAGACAATTAATAATAGTTTTCAATAATATAAAAAAAAATTAAAATAAAAATAATTCAGTAAGCTATGGATTCATTTGTTATTTACGGCTAGTCTAATTCGCTATTTAAGCAAATTATATTTTAGGTAATTAATACTAGTTTCCAATAATATATTAAAAAAAATGAACATACAGGGTGCTTCACGTAGACCGTTCATTAGAACATTTTCAATTTTCCGTAAAGCTAGACAGTTGAAATTTGATGTATGATTATCATCGATTATTCTGAATCAAAGTAAAATACTATCAAGATGGCGGCACTTCCGGTTATACCGGAAATTGACGTCAACTTTGTTATATTAAATAGCAACAACTTATTTTTATGCACTTGTTAGTTTTGGCAATCAATTCTAAATAAGATGTGCCCAAGTTGTATTATCTTATCTCTCATAGTTTTAAAAATATTCTTAATATGATGATAAAATTTGGAAATGCAAAAATACTTCTAAAAATTAATATTTCTCGAACCATTTGAAGTATTGCAATAATTGTTTTTACTATCGATTCGTATAACTTTAAAGAATAATTCGAGAGTATTTCTAATACATTTTATTTCCTAGGGTGGGCTATGCGATTACCGGAAAATTACTATAACAAAATGCCAAAAACTCAATCTACTATCTACTACAATCTAATAACTGAATTAAATGTAAAAGTAAAAAATAACTCGACCTTTATAAAGGTTTGTTATGCCAATTCTTGGATTTAAAAAAATAGTTTTAACAACGAAGACGAAGGCGAGACCTCCCTAACTGAACATTCAAAACTCCCGCTTAATTTGAATATTTAAATTAAAATTCCCGCCATATTCCGAAGGTTTATGAAGGTAGATGGCGTATCTAGGGGACCGTAGAAATACAAGGGAGTTAGCGTTCTATACTTTTCTCTGTTCTATGGTGCCTATCATAGACAAGTGAAATAATAGATGGTCCATTCCACGGTTCTTATACTCATACGGTTGCCTCACTTCTGGCCTTGTAGGTGCGGGGATAGTGGGGAGGAGAGCAGCGCAGTGACGTCAGCAAGAGACCAAAGACTGTAAGCTTAGCTTGTCTCTGGCTTAGTGAATGGCTTTTAGAGATGAAATTGCGATCACCGAAAAAGTCGTTGTAGTGCAAATAAAAGTTATTTTATGGAATTTTGCAGTTTCATAGTATACAGCTGGCAAAAGTTCACTTATCTGACCTAGAATGAGAAAATAAGAATACGTATAAAATAATTTCTACGAGCTGTTAGTGTTGAGTACCAGTAAAAACATATCAAAATAATGTATAGCTAATCCAAACAGAGGTTCTGGGGTATGTTATACCCCAGAGATATACCGTTATTTTGAATTAATGATGTAATGTTTTTTTATTTTAGAATAAATAATATTCGTACATTTTTATACCAATTATTGATTATTATCATAATAATACACATTGTCCAATCATTTCAACCGCTTATGGATGGAAAATTTCGTAATTTGTATTTTATTTCGCGATTTGGCCGATAGCTAATGATGCTCCGTTTCGACACTCGGAGTCCGGCTACGTCATCATGTTGCGTAGGTCATGGCTGAGTGAGGCAACCGTATGAGCATTGTTTAAGTATATACTTAAACAATGGTATGAGTATAAGAACCGTGGGTCCACTCTCCCTATTCTTTCTAAAGATTATTTATAGTGTCATCTGTTGGGATCTCCTAAAAGTGTCTTCAAACACCCGTATGAGTACAGAAACCTGTACAGCTTAAAGTGCGCAATTTAATATTTTCGTGCTTTTTGGTTTTTAATTTTTCATTGATTAATTTCAAACAATCTACATTTAAAACTTTATTTATAAATTCACCAAAAGAGAATTACATTTCCTGAACATAGGACATACAAACAAAAACGGAAGCTCAAGATGCCCCGTTATAACATTATTGCACGTTATTTCATTGTATACATTAATAGTGTTATAATAAAATTATAATTATAATACAAAATAACTCAATCTATATATATAAAGCGAAGTGTCCTCACTGACACACTCATGTATACATTCACTGATTGATAATCACAAATACAGCCCAAACCGTGAGGGCTGGCGACTTGAAATTTTAGACACGGGTGTATCATGTGCCGAAACGAAGTAATATAAGGAGATTTTGCAAAATTCGGTCCGGTTCCTTTGTATTTAAATAAAAACCGAATAAAAACCGGTTAAAATCGGCTCGCGGAGACCGTGTTTTTGTTAGAAGCACGTGTCTAGCCAAAACAACTTCGACGTCGGGCGACCGGTTTACACTTTCACTTTCTGCTTTCCTGATCATACTTTTGCCGTACCTAGCGAGGCGCAGATATTTAATTATAATTTTGATTTCAATTATAATGTCGATCCGTGACTCATTTAAAAATTACCAAACCACTCCAAATTTAATCCGTCTACATTAAACATCCTCAAATATCTCTTACCATTGCAAACTTTACCAAATCAACCCCAAAAAATTCCCGAACTACGCCAAACTGACATAAATTAGATCCGTTATCTTAAATCATCCCTTACCACCCCTTAGCAACCCCAAGTAACTCCAATCACTTTAAAATAAAACAAAATGACACAAACCATAGCAGACTATTCTCACACTCACACACATTATTTCGGCTACCAAAATTTACCCCCAACTACCCCTTACCACCCCAAACTAAGCCCAATCACTTTAAAATTACAAAAAATGTTACAAATCATAGCAAACTATGCCAAACTCACCCAAATTACTTCGGCTACCATAAATCACCCCCAACTACCCCTTACCACCCCAAACTAAGAACAATCACTTTAAAATTACAAAAAATGCTATAAACCATAACAAACTATGCCAAAATCACCTAAATTACTACGGCTACCATAAATCACCCCCAACTACCCCTTACCACCCCAAACTAAGAACAATCACTTTAAAATTACAAAAAATGTTACAAATCATAGCAAACTATGCCAAACTCACCCAAATTACTTCGGCCACCATAAATCACCCCCAACTACCCCTTACCACCCCAAACTAAGCCAAATCACTTTAAAATTACAAAAAATGATACAAACCATAGCAAACTATGCCAAACTCACCCAAATTACTTCGGCTACCATAAATCACCCCCAACTACCCCTTACCACCCCACACTAAGCCAAATCACTTTAAAATTACAAAAAATGCTACAAACCATAGCAAACTATGTCAAACTCACTTAAATTACGTCGGCTACCATAAATCACCCCCAACTACCCCTTACCACCCCAAATCAAGCCCAATCACTTTAAAATTACAAAAAATGCTAAAAACTATAGCAAGCTATGCCAAACTCAACTAAATTACTTCGGCTACTATAAATCACCCCCAACTACCCCTTACCACCCCAAACTAAGCCAAATCACTTTAAAATTACAAAAAATGATACAAACCATAGCAAACTATGCCAAACTCACCCAAATTACTTCGGCTACCATAAATCACCCCCAACTACCCCTTACCACCCCAAACTAAGAACAATCACTTTAAAATTACAAAAAATTTTACAAATCATAGTAAACTATGCCAAACTCACCTAAATTACTTCGGCTACCATAAATCAACCCCCAACTACCCCTTACCACCCCAAACTAAGCCAAATCACTTTAAAATTACAAAAAATGATACAAACCATAGCAAACTATGCCAAACTCACCCAAATTACTTCGGCTACCATAAATCACCCCCAACTACCCCTTACCACCGCAAACTAAGCCAAATCACTTTAAAATTACAAAAAATGATACAAATCAGAGCAAACTATGCCAAACTCACCCAAATTACTTCGGCTACCATAAATCACCCCCAACTACCCCTTACCACCCCAAACTAAGCCAAATCACTTTAAAATTACAAAAAATGATACAAATCAGAGCAAACTATGCCAAACTCACCCAAATTACTTCGGCTACCATAAATCACCCCCAACTACCCCTTACCACCCCAAACTAAGAACAATCACTTTAAAATTACAAAAAATGCTACAAAACCATAACAAACTATGCCAAACTCACCCAAATTACTTCGGCTACCATAAATCACCCCCAACTACCCCTTACCACCGCAAACTAAGCCAAATCACTTTAAAATTACAAAAAATGATACAAATCAGAGCAAACTATGCCAAACTCACCCAAATTACTTCGGCTACCATAAATCACCCCCAACTACCCCTTACCACCCCAAACTAAGAACAATCACTTTAAAATTACAAAAAATGCTACAAAACCATAACAAACTATGCCAAAATCACCTAAATTACTACGGCTACCATAAATCACCCCCAACTACCCCTTACCACCCCAAACTAAGCCAAATTACTTTAAAATTACAAAAAATGATACAAACCATAGCAAACTATGCCAAACTCACCTAAATTACTTCGGTTACCATAAATTAATAATCATTTTCAAACAAAATCTTCCATTTGGTTGTGTCATTTATAAATGCCTTATCGTATTAAATCATAAAATATTAATAAATATCTGCACATAAAATATATTGTTTCGACTAATAGACGTTATTCTGAATATTAAATATGCTGATACCAATTTTGATTCTCTTCCACATTCCAATAAATATTTGTTCCAGTTGAGATGCAAACATAAACGTATTTCTGAATTGCAACACGCTGACGGGGCAAGCCCTACCTTCTCAACATGCGTGAATTTGTATAAACAGCTCTATGGTTTTTAACTTTAAAGCGGTATAAACGCGGTGTAAGCGCTAGATTTTCGTGAAAATATCTGAAAAATTCGAAATTCTGCAATTGAATTACAGAACTATTGTTGTGATCGATAGTAAATTTATATTTGGAGTGGCACTGCCAACCCTGCCACCCCTAACGAGCCCCTTGCTGAGTACTCTCCTTCCAGGGAAACTTTTGAAATCAACGACAAAATAATTTAGGGCGCCTGAATGTGAAAATATCACTGTGTAATAAGTTCAGACTGACGTGA
This sequence comes from Eledona agricola, assembly GCA_964023215.1. NCBI lineage: Eukaryota > Metazoa > Arthropoda > Insecta > Coleoptera > Tenebrionidae > Eledona > Eledona agricola. Next base: position 15,827,304 of record OZ026862.1, on the reverse strand, counting down.
AACACTTGAAATTTCGATATTCGTTTGTAATTCGTCACAGGTCCATGAAGGAATGCATGTTAATGTAAACAAGTGTTAGTTTGTCGGAGAGACCGAATAAGATTTTTAACATTCCTGTCAAAATATTTATTTACTTTAGAATGTTAATTTCTTAAATTCATTTCGTGACAATTTTGACGGGCCATACGAATACACCTGTGCGAGTATTATTTGGTACATACAAATTAATCTCTTTTGTTATCCAAATTGTTTTTATACGCACTAGGCACGTGCACTTCATATAATTGTGAAAATTGCTGCTTCAGCGTCTGGAACGCTGGTATTCAACGTCGCCAAGGTCGAGGCGACGCATCGGTATTCGAAGTTCTATCGCTATTAAATAAATTATTTTAATATAATATTCCCGATTTGTTCTTGCCGTTAACCAAAACTCTCCCCAATCGATTTTCGAAAAATTTCCAGCGTCGGACCGGACTTCACTTATTTTCGTACGCAAAATTTTTACGTTCAGTTAATAATAGTGGTGTATTTGTTCTTCACCAAACCTGCTCCGGCCAAAATCCGAAATTTTCACTGACATCATACGCTTAAGTATTGTGTGCTTATACACGATTTACACTATTTATTTTACGTACATTGCGTTCATTATGGTTCTGGATAATTTATTACTAAGATGGAGCAGTTTGAAAATCTAATAGTAAGCGGAGAACAAATACCACCATGTATAATTCCCGTGAAAAGTGATGGAAATAGTCTTTTTTACTATCTTTCCTATTGCATTTTTAATACCGGAAATAGAGCTCAAGAGGTTCGCACTTTAATTCTTCATTTTAAAATTACCAAAATTTTTGTAAATTTTACCTGAATACGTTAAACACCCCAAACATAACGCACCATTCCAAACTATCCCTAAAAGTCATACACTTACTGTTGGAATGTTTAATTAAAAACCAGAGGTCCTTTGATATAAATGTATTGTAATGTATAAATGTAGTAACTTATTATTTGCACGAGCGCTCTCTGAGCTGGCTAAAAGCAAACTGAAGCAAACTGACTGAAAAACGCACAAACTGCAGATCATTGAGAGTATGCGAGACGTCGAACAATCGTAGTCAAAACAAGTCCACGTTAGACGACATCCGGACGCCTCACACACTCACAAAACTTGTGAATATTTTTCCAACACTCCCACGTATTCACAATCTTTTCAATTCAATTTGCGCTTAAAAAAAAACAACTTAAACAATATTAAATTAACAAATTTAGTTTAATAAGTAAGTCGTTCAACATTCGTTTTGTAAGCGGTTTTGTGAGTAAATCCGCCAATTGTTCACTTGAACTCACGAAACGCACTGAAATGTTGCCCTTTTCGCATTCATCACGCACAAAATGCACTTTCACATCGATGTGCTTGGTGCGGCTGTGAAGTTGCTGAGCTTGGGCTAACCTGATGGCTGATTGGTTGTCGACGCCGATGTCCACCGTTAAGATGTTGATGTCCAATTCTTGAAGAAGAGACTTCAACCACAGAGCCTCTTTGACACCTAGGGCTAGGGCGATGTACTCCGCTTCAGTGGTTGATTGTGCCACCATTGTTTGTTTTTGACTCTTCCATGTTACTGGACCGTTGGCAAGTACAAAAACATACCCACTCGTTGATTTTCTGGTCTCCGTACAACCAGCGTAATCTGCATCGGTATATCCAGTGACTTCGATTTTTGATGTGTTGGAGTACACTATTTTGTAATGGGACGTCTGCTTCAAATAGCGTAAAATTCGTTTTACGGCTTGCCAGTGATCTTCACTCCAGTTATTCAAAAAACGACTCACTTGATTTACGGCAAAACTGATGTCTGGACGACTCGAAGTAGCTAGGAAAATAAGCGATCCAACTGCTTCGCGGTAAGGCTGTCTCTGCTTGCACTCTGTATTATTTTCCACTGATTTTAAACGTATACCCGGATCGGCCGGAATTGCAAGTGGCTTTGCATCACTCATTTTAAATTTTTCAAGAACTTTTGCAATGTACAATTGCTGATGAACGGTTATTGTTCCCGCACTCAAGTCCTGTTGAATTTGAAGTCCAACAAAATGCATGTTGTTGTCTAAACTCGCGATTATTTTAAACTTGTTCTCTAAGATTTTAATGAGTTCGTTTATTACACTTGGCGATTTTGATATGATCAGTCCATCGTCCACGTAAATTGCTAAGTAAATCTCGAACTCAGCAATTCGACCGACAAACACACACGGATCGGATTTTAACTGTTTAAATTTGTACTCACTCAGAAAAGACACGAACTTATGATTCCAGCATCTAGGAGATTGTTTCAGACCGTACAAACTGCGGTTGAGTTTACACACCAGGTTCGGCTCTTCCTTTGAGACAAATCCTGTCGGTTGTTTCATGTACACATTCTCAATTAATTCACCGTATAAGAATGCCGTTTTTACATCAAAATTCGCGATTTTTAGTCCTTTTTCGGCTGCTAAGGCTAGCAAAATTCGAATTGAATCATAACGCGCGACGGGTGCAAATGTTTCTCCGTAATCCACTCCTTTTTCTTGTGTAAAACCGCGTGCGACCAGACGGGCTTTGTATCGTATCGGATTGCCGTTTGTATCACTTTTAATTCGAAAAACCCACTTATTGTCAATGATTCGCGAATTTTTCGGTAACTTCACAAGTGTCCACGTATCGTTTGATTTTAAAGAGTCCATTTCTTCTTCCATTGCTCGACGCCACTGTTCCGCATTTTTGTCTTTTATTGCACTTTCGTAACTGTCCGGTGTTAGAACTGCACAATAAATCGCTGGTCCATAATAATCGGGTCGTTGCAACGTACTTCGATCCCTTAATATATGAACGTTCTCTTCCGCTGCGTCTTCTTCATCCTTATTCTGTTCGTCTTCTTGTGTTGCTTCCGATGCTGATTCTTCATTTATTTCACTTTCCTGATTCTCAAATGTTATAGGAAACACAGAGGGATTTTCTTCTTCTTCACGTGATTCTTCTTTTGCAAATGTTTCTTTTTCGTTGAAATTAACGTTGCATGATATTTCAACTTTTCGTTTTCTTGGATCCCACAGTCTGTAGTTGTTGGAAATTTCCTGGTATCCAACAAACATTAGCTTCTTACTTTTCGGATCCCACTTTTTGCGAAATTGCGGAGGGATTGACATATATGCACAGCAACCAAAGACTTTAAAGTGATTTATTTCCGGTTTTCGTCCAAACCATTTTTCAAATGCACTTTCTTCTTGATTCTGTGATAATGATGTTCTGTTCAGAATGTAAACAGCGGTGTTTACAGCTTCTGCCCACAAATCATTGGGTACATTCTTGTTGTACAACATTGATCGCGCTGAATCAATTATTGTTCGCAATTCTCTCTCTGAAGATCCATTTTGCTGTGGTGTATAGGGAGCAGAACATTCGTGGATTATTCCTTCTTTTCTTAATCGCTCTTGAAAGTTCTGATTCTTGTATTCCGTTCCGTTGTCACTTCTCAAAATTTTTATTTTGTTGCCTGTTTGTTTTTCTGCAAGAGCCTTAAATTCGTCGAACTTATTAATGACTTCTGATTTCTGCTTCATGAAATGAACGCTTCTGTAGCTTGTTGCGTCATCTTTGAATAAAACGAAGTAACGTGATCCTCCTGGTGACTCGATGTTCATGGGGCCACATACATCAGTATGAATCATTTGTCCCGGTTTATTCTCTCTCTTCATTGTTGTCGAATGTGATTTTTGGAACTGTTTACCAAATTGACATGCTTCACAGAATTTTTCTTCTCGATCGTCAATTTTTAAACCACGAGATTTTACTGCTTTCTTTATTGCTCCGTAATTGACGTGACCAAGACGTTCGTGCCATGTCTTCAATGATGCTTGCTTGCTCAGATTACACTCCAGCTTCGACCTTATTCTGAATTTCATCACCCACAAATTATTTTCGCGAACACCCACACATGCAACATCACCATTTTCTTCTTGAAACTCGCACTTGTGTTTAAATGCTTTAAAGATGAACTTTTTGTCAGTCATTACTCCCACGGAAAACAAACTCCGATTGAGTTCCGGGATATACAAGACATTATGCATTTCTCTGTTGTGCCACTGGCCTTGAACTTGGACTTGGATGTCGATGTTTCCAATACCGACTGCTGATATTACCTTATCATTGGCAATTTTAACACTTATGGGCTTCTTTAGTGTTTCGATGTGTGTGAACCAATCTTTTCGATGAGTCATGTGGACGCTGGCTCCTGAATCACAAATCCACTTTTCTGAATCAATTTCTGAACTGGCTGAATAAAGCAATGAAATGTCGCTGATAAAAGCATTTTTTGGCTTTTCATTTGACTTTTGTCTGTCGTTTGCTTCTGCTAAGCGCTTTCGACATTCACGCGCCCAATGCCCTTTCTTTTTGCAGTAATTGCAGTTTGTCTTCTTTTTCAGATCTGCAATTTTGCTGTTCTTCTTTCCTTCTTGTTGAAGTTGACCTTCTAGTTTTGCTTGAAGCGCTTTCACTTGTTGTTCTAGAAGGGATGTCTCATCTTCTTGCGTGCTCATCCTGACCTCTTCTTTTAGCAGGCGTGCTGTGAGATACTCCAAATTTTGCGATTTGGGAGCAACTGAATCCCATGCAGTTCGAAAATTGTTAAACTTCGGCGGTAGACCGTTGATAATCTTCGAACACACTGCACTTTCACTCACTTTTTCGTCGACATCGTTGAGTTCTTTTACGATTGTTTCAATTCTGCACAAAAAACTTGACATCTTCTCTCCGGTGCTCATCCGCACTTCATAGAATTTTTGCCATGTTAATTCTCTTGACAATTCCGTCTTCTGCTCGTGCAATGTGGTCAGCTTTCGCCACATTTCCGTTGCTGTCTTGCAATTTACCAACGATTGCAGGACGTTCGGTGAAATTGTTGTTAGCAGAACAACTTGGGCTTTTGAATCCTTTGCTTCCCAAGCTGCCCATTCAGCAGATTTGGTGTCTTCAGGCTCAGGTTCATGTCCATCAACGACTGACATGAGCTTTTCGGCTTTGAAGACGATGGAAACGCTGAATTTCCACAATTGAAAGTTGGAACCATTCAATTTGACGATCTGTGCAAGATCACTTCGCGACGCGGTTGCCATTTTATACTTTCGTTCAACGGGAATACTAACACTTAATTCTGTACCGACTTGTACTACACTTATACACAGTTTTAGTGACCTGGGCCCATAACCTGTTGGAATGTTTAATTAAAAACCAGAGGTCCTTTGATATAAATGTATTGTAATGTATAAATGTAGTAACTTATTATTTGCACGAGCGCTCTCTGAGCTGGCTAAAAGCAAACTGAAGCAAACTGACTGAAAAACGCACAAACTGCAGATCATTGAGAGTATGCGAGACGTCGAACAATCGTAGTCAAAACAAGTCCACGTTAGACGACATCCGGACGCCTCACACACTCACAAAACTTGTGAATATTTTTCCAACACTTACCATTCAAAACTACTCCAGGTCAACCCATAATTAAAAAAAAAATTACGAATTCTAAGCAAACTACGCCAAACTGGCATAAATGACTTCGAATTCCCCTAAATCACCCCAACCACTTCTTACCAAGCCAAACAAAGCCCAATCACATTATAATTACCGAAAATTTCGTTTAATCCGCCAAAGCTAAACCCTGCCAACTATCAATAACCATTCCAAACAATCCTCAAAGAAACCCATATCATCCGAAACAACCCCAAATCAACCTAATATTTTTGCATTTTTTTGAACCATAGCAAATCACGCCAAATTAACATAAATAACTTCGACTTTTTTTATCCATAATTCCCAAATACTTCGTTTTTATGGTGTGAAATTTTGTATTTATATATTTCAACATTGTCTTTAACGTTGTCAGAGAACTAAATGGGAATAATTTGGAATAATTTAGCTTCTCTGTCAACTCTCCTTCTCTTGAAACTTTTGAAAACAACGACAAAATTATTTGGGGCTCCTGGATTTGAAAATATCACTCTGTGTAATAAGTTCAGACTGACTAGAGTGAAAAGAAAGGAGCTTGCACCCAGAAACGAAATTAAATGGAACACTTGAAGTGCAATATTTGTTTGTAATTCGTCACAAGTCCATGAAGGAATGCGTGTTAATGTAAACAAATGTGAGTTTATTGGAGATGCCGAATAAGATTTTTACATTATTGAAGCAGCTTGAGCCTGCCACGTCAAGGGCAAGGTCACAAACGTGAAAAGGCGATGCTCGATTTGGTTTTATTTAATATCTATGCAGATCAAATAAAGTATTTTAATTTAACATTCCCTTGGTGGTTGATTTGTTCCTCGCGTTAACCAAATCTGTCCCAATCAATTTTCGAAAAATTACCAGAGTTGGACCGGACTCCACTTATATTTGTACGCTAATTTTTACATTCAGTTAATGGTAGTGGTGTATTTGTTTTTCACCAAATTTGCCCCGGCTGAAATCCGAAATTTGCACCGTTGTACGAGACTTCACTGACATTCATACCCTTAATAATTCTGTGCTTATACACGTTTTACACTATTTATTTTACGTACATTCTGTTCATTATTGCTGTACATCATTTATAACTAATATGGAGAAGTTTGAAAATATAGCGATGTACAAATACCACACCGTATTATTCCCGTGAAAGGTGATGGATATCTTTTTTACTATCTATGTTATTGGTATTGAAATTTTAATACTGGAAAGTGAGCTCAAAAGGTTCGCACTTTAATTGTCAAACAAGTTGCGGCCAAGTTTTAATAATTTTTGTGCAGTTCAGAAGGAGATAATTATGCTGAAGAGTTTGTTTATGCTGAAGATAAGTCAAAATCATCCACATACTGTTCCGTTTGTGAGATGACTGCAGCAGGAGAAATGTTTCCATTGTGTTTTCAACTTTATCATAACATGATCAGCTAATTTGTAAACTTTTATTTTCCCGAACGTTAATTACGATTTCCTGGAATCGCTTATAGAACACTTCCAAACTGCGTCTTTGCCTAAATAGTCTATTCAAGATTTTTCATCTCAGATATCAACCAAGGTATCCTCTTTGTCCAAATCATATTGAAGTCCTGCCAACGCAGGTTAATTGCAGCAAATTTGTTTATTTTGTGATAGGCAAGGTAGAGCATTCCCATTGTATTATAATGTCGATTAGTCAACATCGCCAATACACCACTTTTGTCAACACTGCGTTTATTTAATCTACGTCCGGGCAACGCCGGGTACATTCAGCTAGTAAAATATATACACAACCTACTATGACTTCGAACGAACACAACACCGTTTCACTTTTTTAAATTAAATAATTGTCCGAAATAAATTAAACACTAAACCACAGCACTAAACTAAAAAACACTATTTATTAATTATAAAACTATATTATTAAAATATAAACAAATCAAACACCCGAAAAAAAAAATCAAATTAGACGCTGCCAGTTCACAACGCTAACTCGAATGGTACGAGATAAAACAAAGTCATAACAAAACCAGGTAAAAATGCCGAATTCGAATTCTAAGTTTTCTGCAGTCAGCAATCATAGATTATAGGGAATTTGGGTTGGTTGCAAATTAAGGTTGACCACACTGCGTGAACCAGCAGCTCTTGGTGTCATCTGTTGGGATCTCCTGTAAGCTTATTTTATTTAGAAATATAGCATAGAGTGCGCACCCCATACATATGCATATTGTATTGAAGATAATTAAAAAAAAGTAAATACTAAATACTGTTCCACTAATTTTCCGAATGGCAAAACATTTCTCTACTGTTATCATTTTTAGTTGTTGTTATACTGTAAAGTTAAGCAAATCGAGAGTAAAACTTGGATTTGTACCAGGAATGTATGATTACCAAAGAGGTCTTTGAAACTTTCACCACACTACATCAATGAAGGCGTAATCTGATTGGTAAGCTTTATCAGGGATGGAAGAGTTAGAAACCCAAAATTAAAATATAATCTATTCAGGTATAAAATGCTTACCTACTAATAGGTTGTTTTATGTCGATATAATTATTCCGATTTGTGTTCAAAAACGCACACTAATGAACTGAAAATGAAATTTATTTGAAACGAGACCATTTTGCTAGGTTTGTCGCGCGTAATTTTAGACACAAACACAAAGCCATTTTGAATAATATCTTGAAAAAAAAAAAAACTGTTTGTTCAACAAAAAGCTTCTAAGTAACCAATGGTATGAAAACGTAACAGCAGTTATTATACAAAATTAGAACATTACGAATAAAAATTGAGCAATGTAGAGCCAAGTGTGCCTTTAGTCACTACCGCCTTTTTTTTATTTGAACTTTAATTTACTTTATTCTGTTTTTCAACCATACATTTTTTGGAAATATCTTTAAACGATCACTAACACAAAACAAGAACTTTTATTTGTAGGTAGAAATATATCAACCTTTAATATCCGTGCAACAAATCAAACCGTGTAAATCTGGGTTGTTTAACAGTGTAATTCTGAAATAAAATACATACATAAATAAACTTAAACTAAAGAAAATAAATGGAATTTTCTATAAACACTGCAAGACGCAGTTTATCAATAAAATGGAATCACAAATGCCAGTCTAAACCTTCGGATTCGTCAACATCGCACTCCTCGTGGACTTGGGCAACTCGAAATCGTAGATTCTGTTGTAATTATTATCACAGCAATTTAATGGCGGCCTTGCCCGTATCCCGAAAGTGGTTAATCGCTTTTCGGGCAGCTGACACAGCATCATGGTGAGCAATTTATGCTACAACAAAAACCATCATCAACGATATAACTCCCGAACTAGTTACCTCGTCAGAATGCCGCTCGACGAAATATGTAGGAAACTTGTTATCTCTTATATCAGTCATTGTTCGAATTCGCTCCATGTCAGTACCGAAATGTACCAGCAATTCAAAGAAAATCAATCCCAGTGAATAAATATCGACTTTGTAGTTGTACTTCTGTCCACTCAACTGCTCCGGGCTCATGTACAATCGAGTTCCGACTTCTTTAGTGTGGCCTCTCAATGAATTCAAGCCGCCTGAAGCGTCATGAGATTCTTCCTCGTCTTTAACCAATCCGAAATCGCCCACTTTTATTTGACCGTCCAGAGAAAAAAATATATTACTAGGCTGAAAGCACACGTTTTTAAACAGCCACTTAAAGTTTGTTGTACCTTTAAGTCCCGATGAATGAGGCCTTGCAAGTGAACATACTCAACAGCTGACAAGATTTGTTGAAAAATGTTTAAAATGTCACTGAACCGACGACTTTCATTCTCCACCAGCCACTCCTTCAGACTTTGCTGCTGACAAAGCTGCATTTGAATGTATAAAAAAGCTGGTGGATCCTTTATTATGCAGTTATCATTTAAACAGTGATAACGTCTACTGGGCCGGCGCCAATTCACCGTGCCAGCAGAGTTATGGGAATCATCATACGATACTGTGTCTGTCTTACCGCTACTTTCGCTATTTATCACGACTTTACTTTCGTCTTTCTGATTATTACTATGGTCGAATACAATAAAGGAGTCGTTTCTGTTGTCGTCCATTAAATAATCAGGACAATCAACTGACAATGAGTTTGTTTTAACATTGCTCAATTTGTGATTATTGCCCGTATGTGTGCTGTAAGTTGTGGTATTCTCCGTGAGGTCCTTATAATCTCTGCCAAATTAAAACTTAAAATATTTTATTAGAGTTTCTAAAACTTACTTAATCCATTCGCTGTCGTGCTGTTGTTGCCACCCAAACGGCGGTTTTTCCACCCACGAATTAAAATATCGTACAATATTGTGATGCTCCAGCTTAGCTAAAGCTTTCACTTCTCTCATCACAGCTTCTCGCTTACATTCCCTGAAATTTGCAACGATAATCAATAACGAACAAAGAGCACTTCTGGTTATAACATACTCATTGGGTAGTATTATACGCTTTATTGCATAGTGGCATTCATCAATTTTTTGCTTCACTTCAAAAACAACTCCAAATCCCCCCTTTCCCAAACATCTTAATGTGTCAAAGTCGTTTCTATAGCGTGAAATAAAGGGGCTGTCCGACGATTCTGATACTCTATCAGACGAGGAGTCCTTCGACGGGATTTCTACGGAACGTTCCACAAAAATAACTTGTTTATGTTGCTGTCGTCGAGTGAACGAACGAAACATGAAGTTGAAGACAAGAGATGTGGTCAGAAGGCTCACCAGTGCTTCCTTCCTAAAATCACAAAAAACTGCTAATGTTTCAAACCACACATTTCAACCTCAAAAACTGCTTTATATCATGTTATATTATATTTACACAAATAAAGATTAATAGGATTAACATATGATCGTCAAAATATGCGATACTAACCACCAAAATGCCAAAAACCATCGAATGCTTCCTTTATCAGACTCATCAGACAGGGCCAGAAATTTTAAGGTGAAGTTCTTTCCACATAAACCATTATTTTTTTCCTTAACTGCGCGATTGCTGTACAAATAGTACCCTTGTCCTAGAACACAATATGAAGTATTGTTACAACTAAACGCAAAAATACCATTCACATATTCCGAGCTGTATAAAACAGAAATAGCAGTGGAGTCGTCTTCGGTCAGTAATCCTGACGCCGATATCGGCTTCCAAGGAATTTTCCCGATATTTCTGTCCTCTATAGCTTTACCTTTTGAATTCAACTGGCTTTGTAAAGCATACGACTCATGGATGTACAACTGTTTCTTATGCATTCCCAAATAAATAACGGGCGAAACATGTTCGTCGGTTGCATATTTAGAGTTTTTAACACGAAATAAATCGATCTCGCTGAGCTTGTTGCCGTTCCATTTCCAAACCCGCGCTATGGGAGACGGGAAATGGTACTGCCAAGTCGTTTCAACGTTATTCTGTAATCGGGACGCCAACAATAAACCGTCGGGAATTATAGCAGAGATGTTCCAATTAAACAAGTCCACAGTTGGATCGGAACAGCTCGTGTGTGTTGATTTTATACTGTGTTGTCCCACGCTAAAATTCCACCTAAAATCCAAAAATATTATTGATACTTGGACTTTTTAATTCACCTTTCGTAGCCTGATTGTGAATCAACAGCCCGTACAATCTGAGTGCTTCTTTCGAGCAGTAAAATATCATCAACTTCACTACCACTATCAGTGTTGTTAACGCAGTTAAGCGTCGAGCAGGTGTAGATTATTTTTCCAGACCGAAATCCTATTCCATAGGTTCTCACTTCGAGTCCTCCAGCAATGACAAGATCATCGGAGTATTTGAACGAGGAGCGAAGTAAAGATTCGGCCGATATTGAAATTGGGTCGATAGTGGTACCGTCAAATTTGTACAGCGAGCCTGTTAGAGACGGGATTATCCGAATCCATTTGCCACTATTAGTTAACTGAAACTAATCGTTAGTTTGTATTTTAAAGCCGAATTGCTAACCTCAAGGTTGTGGATGTTGGACACGAGTAGGGGCCCAGGTTCTGTATCTATTTGCCATTTCAACGCCCCCTCAGATGTCACAGCTGAGAATTTCCCATCTATGGTGCTTACCAAAACTAACCTAAAAAACTTGTTTTTATAAGTTGATAAAATACCCAAATTGCACCAACCCAGGAACGAAGTTGTCCACACAATTGGGAAGCTTTTCATATTCGCTTTGGACCTGCTGCACTAATATTAATCCCAATATTGCAATTATCGATTTAAACATCATTGTCGTGTTGATACACGTAAGCGGTCGGGCATTTTCAGTCAAAACAGATTTGAATACACATATATTGTATTGTTTAATACATTGTAAATTGGGCACTTCGGTAGAGTATGCACAGGAGAGAATTATTTGGCAAAAACTAACTAAACATATGACATATGATACAATATTTACAGCTTGACTGTTTACGATACGTCCCACTTCTCAGAACATGTTGGTGATTCAGTAACGTCATTATCAAGGTCACGCTGCCATTATAAATTCCACAGAACTAACAAAATATAAATTCGGAATGTCCTGTTGTTATTGATCTTATCTGCATCTGCAAGATGCAAACAAGATATATTTTTAAATAAACAAGCTCAAGTGGCCCTTCTGATTAATAAATCTAATAATATATTTGAAAAAATATTTTTGTAAATTTATTACCATTAAAATAAATATCTGATGACCGTAAAAGAGGTGGAGTTTGGGAGGAGTTTATCATATGGTGATCGCGCCATAATGGCCAAAGTACACGAAACATAAGTTATCGTCACGTATACTTACTTAATCACGGCAATAAATGATGAAGTTCATAATTTACATATCTACAGGATGAATCACTTCGATGGCGCTGACATTTTAATTTGAACACGTGCCAACATAAATCTTTAAAGAATTGCCAACCTAAAAAAAATATAATAACTCGACCACTGTTTTAAATTATATAGGCTGTTTAAAAAATCGATTAAAATCTGCCGTGTGTTGGTTCTTCGTATCAAACATAACATACTGCATGGGTTCTGGAATGTTGCGTTAAATAGATATTTTTTATTTGAAATTATGATTGTAAAAAAGGTTTGAATAAAAACCACACATATTTTGTAAATAGGGAGATGCTCTTTGCTTAAAAGAATGCTTTTTATTTGACAAAATACGTTTTACTTGAAAAATGGTAAACCGAGAGGTCCTGATCCTATTATCTATCTACCTTCTTCATTCCTCCCATTCCCGCTACGATTTTAAATATTCAACATCAGCTCAAAGAAATTTTATGTGAATAATAATCGTTTTCACGTTTTTAAAGTACTTAATTTTATATAAAATAATAAAAAACAAGATATATGTAGAGTGGTATAAATAAAAAATTGTATTTGCTTTTAATTTGAGTAAAAACTTTATAACTACATATTCTTTTCTATAGTTCTTGCTTTGAATCGAAGGAAATACTTCCTGTTGAAGGGTTTATAGAATATACTATATATAAGTATCGATGTAAATGGGAGTAATAGGAGTAGTTTTGAGAATTAATCCCACAGGGATACTTCATGTGGTAGATTTTGCAAGGCTTTCTGCTTCAAATAAAGCATGAAAATTAGTCAGCTACTTACCAAATAGTTTTTTTTAAATTATTAAAAATTACAGCTATTATAAACTTACAAAAAAATTAAAAAATATTTCTATTTAGAGAGAAAGAAAATATAGAACATTTGCAGTGTAAATTATTTCGGTGGGTATTTTAACAGGGGTTGCAATTTGAAAAAATTGAGATTTTGTCATTTTGTTATAGTCATTTTCGGGAAATCGCAACGACCTCTAGAAACATTAAAAAGTAATAAAAGTACTGTCAAATTATTCTTTAAAATTGTACGAATCGACAGAAAGAAGAATTATTACTAGTGTCCGACCGAAACTAGTTTTTACGGCCGAAACCGAAACCCAATTTCGGCTTCAGTCTCAGTTTCGGCCGAAACCGAAATTTCATGTTTTCGTGGGAAAAACAAAGTAAAAATTATCAAAATCGGTTTTTATTATTTTTTTAACCAATCACATATTAATCATTCAGCCTGTTATTTTAAGTAATCATTAATTTATTATATCATATTATTACCCCCCTTATTGAAAAAAGCACAAATAAATATCCTTTTTCTTTAATATTATGAAATAAATAAAAACTACAAAACAAAATTAATGCTTTTAAAGTAAAAAGAAATTACCTAGTAAATATGTGTAGGTAGGTAAACAAAAAAAACACTCTTTCATCTTAACAAAAATTTTTTTTTTCTAAACTTTGGTCATTTTGTATGGTACTCTTGTTAACCTACTACAATAAAATTCAAATTAATAAGTCCCTATCTACCACATACAACTAAATAAATATTTTTGATGCAAATAATCTTCAATCGAATGTATCAAAATAAAAAAGCTTTGCAAAACCTCCCGAATGCAGTTTCGGTTTCGGCCGTAGTTTCGGGGATTACAGCCGAAACCGAAACTAGGCCGAAACCAGTTTTTTTGCCGAAACTAGGCCGAAACCGAAACCGAAAGTTCGGTCGGACACTAATTATTACAATACATCAAATGGTTCAAAAGATATCAATATTTTAAAAGATTAATTCATTTCCAAATTTTAGCACACCATTAAGAATATTAAAAAAACTATGCAAGGTAAGTAAGAACAATCCGGTTTTTCGGTTCACAATTGAGTGATCGAATCAATATTAACACAAAAATAGGGGGTTGTCATTTGAAATAATAATAAAATAAAGTTGTTGTTATGTCCGGTATAACCGGAAGTGTTTTAGTATTTTTCTTCGATTCAGAATAATCGTGCATCAAATTTCTTGCTTTACGGGAAATTCAAAATTATCAAATGAACGGTTCACCTGTGAATCACCCTGTATAGTTAGGTTTTAAGCCTTCAAAAATGAAAATCACCAAGCCCCGATATTAACCCTCAACAAGGCAAATTGCCAAAGCCCAAATGAATTCACCTCTCAACAAACAAAAAAGAGTATATGTGTTCACAAGACCATCAAATGTACCGTTGACCAAATTTTTTAGCACAGTGTTGAAGAAGCTAAAAAACTTATTATTCTCAATCGAATATTAGATAATGAACTCCTAGCTTACAACAGATAAAAAAACGTACAAGCTGCAGTTCGCTTGCATTTCCTTCGAATTTTTTGCGGTCGTTTGAGGAATTTAATTGAAGGGGAATCATCGCATGGATAACGAGAATCGTGTCCGAACCATAAATAATGCAGAGGGCACAAGGGAGCAGACCCTCGTTAGCGGGTACCGAGTAAAACACGACCTTTGGTCAATTCGGGGCAAACGGCAAATATTTAACGATTCGGTTTGCATTAATGATTAATAAAAGTGTGAAGTTGCGCGGATCTGGCTCGGACGCAGGCGTCGTCACTCCGACGTCCGTTCCGGCCCGGCTCGCAGGCGTCGTCGCAGATGTCGTAACCAAAAAGTTTCAGTTCGCAAGGTCCCATAATGAACCGCGTTAAAAATCGGCGTTCGCGTGTGATGTCCTAGTGCGAGCAACGATGCGGAGCAGCAGCTCGGAACTGCTCCTGGACCAGCAAGAGGAGCTCCGCAAACGTAAGATCAAGGAGCTAGCGGCGGCGAAGAAGGCCAGCAAGCAGGCCGATGGCCGTTCGTGCCGCGAGCAGGCTCTCTTTTACTCCACCAGCTTGCTGGCGGTCGTGGCGATGTCGGCCGGGTCCTCTCTCCTGTTCCTGGTGCCGCTCTACGTCGACCCCGCCATCTCGACGCTGGCGTCCGATTTCGTCACCTCTCCCGTCACCTGCGTCACCACCCGGCGCGAGGAACTAACGGGCTTGGCGAACTGCTCGTGGAGTTCGTGCCGAGAGGGATGCACGAGTGACGCATATCACTGCACCCATATCTACGTCAGCTACAACGAGTCTTCGGCGACCCGCAACCAGACCGACGACGCCGTGCTCCTGGTGAACATCAAAGGCTGCGGCTATCCGCCGACGGTGCTCTGCGCCAACTTCACAGAGGTCTACGGAGCCGAAGGAACGATCTTCCCCTGTTACAACTCGCGCCAGAACCGAACGGTGGTGCTCACCCACTACGAGCGGGACGAACAGGTGGCCATCATCATCCACTACTTCGCGGTGCCGTTTGTTATCACTTTGGCCACCTCCGTCGCGTTATGTGTCATGCACTGCGACTGTCGGTGTCATCCGACGACCCACCACAAACGCTCTAGAAGACCACGAATCCACGACTTGAGCGACGGTTCGATTAGCATAGGTGTGGATTTAAGACATAACACTAGCTATCACTCGGACCTGGTGGCGATTAGGCCTATGTAATTTTTTTCCACCGCATCCCTTAGTTCCTTTAATACGTGTCTCGTGTTATAAATCAAAGAGTGTGCGGGTGCTATCGAGTCGTTTCTTCACATCGACGTCTCTTTACCACGACATTCGTATAAATATTACTCCTCAAACATATGCCTGACTTGTTCGATTCAGTATATGCTTTCACACTTGTTTCATAGAGAAATGTACATTTTATTAATACAACTATTTTTATAACACAAGTACCTAAACCTATTCGGTTTCGTAGGACCTCATTGACCTTTGTGGCTTCTGTTATTATCAACATAATAATTATATTACATGCTACCTACAGGTTTGAAGTTAATTTTGTATTAAATTTTATATTAAAGTATATTTATTAATATCAAGTCTTTGACTATCATCACCATTTACGTAACGTGTATTTCGGGACATCTTTCCCTGCAAGGATAATCGATAGGTAAGGCTTGCCAACTGATAGAGCACCTAATATTTCATTTTAGTATTTTTTAAATGCTCAAACACGTTGCACTTTATTCCGATACCCACTGACTTAGAAACTCAATTGACCGTTTTTATCTACAAAACTCATATAGAGCACCTAATATTTCACTTTAGTATTTTTTAAATGCTCAAACACGTTGCAATTTATTCCGATACCCACTGACTTAAAAACTCAATTGACCGTTTTTATCTACAAAACTCGGGCGATCTACAACAATGAGCTGAATTCTGATGTAGCAATATTTTTTATGGGTAAGATTTAAACGCGCTTTATTTTAAATGCGTTGAGCAATAAATCGATTATTATGCGCACTAAAATTTTTCATTTTGCGCAATAAATCAACATGTTTTGTAAATAAAAAATATATAATAAGCAATATTTTGAATAATCTGAGAAACGGTCAGCATTTTGAGAACAAGATCGATGAATGTGTGCATTAAAAATTTACAAGTTCTGTAAAATCATAAATTTAAAGAATCGTCCAGTGAAGAGATCTTCATAAACATTCAGAATGATCGATAATGCTTTGCGGGAAATTCAATATTTTCTAATGAACGGTCTACCTGAATCACCCTATATATTTATATTTTTTTATGAATTATACACATCTTAATTGATGTAAAATATGACTCCTGAACGGGCCTCGTTCAGGATATCGAAAAAATAAACTGGACTTGTTTAAAAGGATTTTTATTCTGTTCTGTTCAAAATAGTACCCAAAAAATCATTAGAAATCTCTAGATTTTCAACACTAAGTCTGTGTATTTTGTACGGCTAAATTACGACATTTATTTTCTGTTAAAATACCTACCGAAATAATTTACACTGCAAATGTTCTATATTTTCTTTCTCTCTAAATAGAGATACATTTTTATTTCTTTGTAAGTTTATAATAGCTGTTATTTTTAATAATTAAATCTTGTCAATCATTTAAGTAAGAAAAAATATATTTGCAAGCATCTTTGGGAGTAGCTATAAGGTTCAAATATGTAGAAATAATTATTTAAAAGCTGATTATGCAAAAATAATTATACTTTGTATAACCTATTATGGAACTAACATCGGTTGATTTATTGATTGACATTTAAGCCAACAAAAGCCGCTTTTTTGATGCTCCCAAACCAATGTTAATTTATGTGCTTAAAATAAAATATATATTAAATTTAAAAAACGGTCCAGTAAAGAGATACTCATAAAGAGGCAGACAGATTTTGCCTTGATTTAAGAAGAGACACATCCTGGAATTTTCGTCGTCTTTATGATCGCTGGAAATACATGTTTTTAGCAAAAATACAAACGCTAAAAATGTGAAACTCAAAATATAACCACTGGGAAAGTGCTTTGTTGACAATTGTTTCGTATACGATGCATTATTTATCTTTTTTATCTCCATACGCCAATTTGGACTTCTCGGCGTTCATCTGCACTCCTCTAGTGCGCAGAGATTTTCGAATGTCGAGTGCGTTTGAATTTTTTTGAATGTGGAACGAATTTTGTTTTGCCATAATGAATTAATCCTTCAATATTTTATTTGTTAACAAAATTGTTTTTATTATGGGATAAAAAAAGTGCAAAACATTTCCCGCTTTCGTTGTGAATCCAAACATCAATCTATTCATTGTTACAGCTTCTCCTCTGTTGAGGAGAAGTGTAAGTCGTGAATAGATCGATGAAGAAGAGACAGTTGCAAAACCGAGAAATGTCTTGAGAATATTTGGCAGCACTCAGTTGCCCGTCAACCTTCATGGGTCATCAGTCTCTATGCGCAACTCGAGACCTACCAATTCAGTTTAAGAGCAACTGCATTCTCAATTAATATTTCAAAAATCGTTGTATATATAGTTAAACACGGACGTCGACCGCTAGGGAGTTATATTACACAATATACATTAGAAAAACAAGGTTCGAGTTTGCTTGGATTCGAAGGTTCAAAAACCAATAATGACTTCATTGTGCAAAAATGCATGACGTCATAAGTAACATTTTTATGTCATAAGGTGGCTCATTAAAAAATAAAATTAAACTGTCGTAGCGTTTTGCTTGAAAACATTAAATAACGCATAACTTTATATTTTTCTGACAAAGTTTGTTTGATATTCTGATATATTTATGAAAGTAATCAGTAATCAGTAACTAGTTATAGGTGCCTGAACAATTTTTTAGGACAAATTTCAGTAAATGGATGCGAAGGAGGGTAGCATTATGTTTATGAAAGCGATGTATACATGCCCTGGCATTTATTATAAATAATTTAAATAAAATTGGTCCGTTTTATTTTGATTGTAAATTTGCAATTGACAGATCTTGATATTTGTTAAATCTATATTTTTATGTTTTCTATGGTTTCTACACTGGAAAGCCGATAAATTGCATCGCCAACGCAGCCTCGTTTTATTTTTGAACGCACGTTACAAGGCAATGTTGTCTTCATTGTGTACAACAAACAACCGCATGCTCGATGTTAATGAACAATTAAAACACGCAATTTTCTGAAAACCATTTAGGTATTTTCGTCGCCTTTATAAACGTTAGAAATAGAAAGGATTTTATTTAGCAAAAATACAAACACTATAAATGTGAAAAAAAAGTAATAGATAAGATATTTATGCATGCTTCTCGTCTAATATTTTTTCAAATTCATTTACCTATAAAAATTCGTTATTTTTGACATTTATTTTCTAATTAATAAAATATAACACACGACATTCCTGGACGTGAGTCTGTACTCCAATAAAAAAAAATTAAAACAGCAAAAAAATTTGAAAATAATCCAAAATACACAGGAATTTCAAACACGTTTAAATATATGTGCAAGCATCTTTTGGGAGTAGCTATAAGGTTCAAATATGTAGAAACAATTATTTAAAAGCTGATCGCATAGCTTTTAAATTTAAAAGTCACACAGCTCATTTAATTATTTTAATACACTAATATGTTATTTAAGAATCTATTTTTTTTATGAACAACCTTTTTTTTATGCTATAAACTACTTTAAATTCGCAAATAATTTGTTTAATCAATTTTTTTTTCTAAACCTAATATTCGTAATGAAATGCATAAATATATTATACAATTATTCAAATTAATGCAAATTTAAATTGTCCCCATTATTTATTCAATAATGCAATATTTTGAAACGTAAATTTTTTGTTTTTATCCATATTTTAGCCATTTAATACACAATTTACAGTCTGTTATTTTTAAACGGTAAATGTTGTTTGAGGTGTTTTGGTGGTTTAAACGGGGATGAAGTTATAATATCCACTTTTGGCACTAGTGCGTCGTAAAAATATGTACTCTTTTAGTTTTGGGCACACCGCCCAATTATTTCATGGTAATTATACCAAGTAATAAATTCAGTCTATTCCGAATGGGACCGGCAGATATTTTTATTTATTTGCCGCATGCAAATTCCGAACTTGCGGGCAAATTAAAAACAATGCGAGGTTTTGCAGAACTGGTCTAAAGTCGAGGTCGATCAATTTATTATAAAAAACACATTTTTATGTAACAAGCAAAAACACGCCACTATTAAAAAATAATCCCGCAACCTGCGAGTTATGTAATGAACCACCACAACTTTACCAGTGAAGGGTGAAACAAATAAAGAATACATTAATTGATTTATTAAAGTTTGACATTTATAATTATACTCTTAGGCAAATGGAAACATCACATTAGAATCTATGTTTTTGAGGGTGTGTTATTAACGTGTGTTTATTGCTGATGTACAGTTAGAAAATTACAATACTGGCCTGTATGTATAACGGAGAAATTATTATCTAATTTGTAAGACTAAAACAATTTAAATGACTAGCATTAACATTGACAAGTTTGATCTCACCCAGTTATATATTATTAATATCTAATAAACGTTAATATGGTAACTTATATAAACGGAATTGATTAGTGGTCGTGCAAAATTCGAAAGAGGATTGTGAGCACAGAGGAAGATAAGATAAATATAAAACATTCTTCTAACTAGACGATATTTAAATACTGATATTGAGATGAAAAAACCGAACGTTGTGTTTTTATACCGCACGATCAAATAAATTGATATCGAAGTAGGTATTTGTGATTCTAAATGGCGACGAGTTGTCGTGATAAATCAAAACGTGGCGAATACAGGTTATCGACCTTTGGCATTCTTTTTGAGGTCATCCTCGGCATCAGTTTAATCAACCTGCGGTATTGGTGTTAATCAACTAATGTGGATGTTTCAAATAATAAAATAATAAAAAAGATAACGTAGACACTTAATTAAATCCGTAACAAATTAACAATATATTGATTATTCCATATAAAAATATAATCATTAAATCTAGCAACGTTATGTACATCTTTGGTTTCATACCTTACTTTCTGGTCCCACAGCGACGTGGCTGAATGAGTTCGCAACATTTGCAACAAAAAGAGCGCAGATGTGTCCGTAGTTTTTTTGATACCATTCCGGCGCTTTGCCCCTTAATAGTTATAAATAAATGAAACGATAAATTAAGTTGAAGGTTTACTTACATTGAGTCGACTCGTGCAAGATGCAGCAGTTTAGATCGTCCAGAGCCGCACGGTTCTATGAGATATCTCGAAGCCAAAACGATTCCCCGTATTGTATTGGGAACTGGAACGGCATCCTGATGCTCAACAGACGTTTCTATAATTAAACAACTATCTTTGGGCAAATCGGTTTTCCAGGTACGGATGACGCAGTACTCCTCGTTCGGCAATGGAGAAATCTTGCGCCTTACAAACTGAAATATCTCGCAGTTTTTCTCCATCTGGGACACTATCTTTGCGGAATGCAGTTCCGGGTCCCAAATATGGCGCTCGCGGATGATGCGGTGCAAGACATCCACCGGCGAAGCCTCGATTTCTGTTGAAACTTTCCACAAACGCAAAGGATGACCGTCTGCCACTTTCTTGTACGAAATTTCCACTCTCGGATTGTGGCTAGATACCACGATCCACCCTCTTCCGCGCTCTTTGACTTCTCTTAACAGGGCCATTTGACACTCGTGCAGATACTCTTTCCATCCGCCCATGTTCTTGCCAAGCTCGCCCAGCTTCACCGCTTTGCTTTCCCTGAACTCGCTCGACTTGCATTGGTTCACCAATTCTTTGGGAACCCGAAACAAGGTGCTGTAATTTTTCAAAAAGTACAACAAACAGTCGTGGCCAGCTCTAGTTTCTGCCAGTTCTTTCGGATGTGGAGCTCCCAAATTCTGCTTGAACGATCCCGAGTAGTGGAAGAGCGAAGGGGCGAAACATAAGGCCAAATTGCTTTCGTTCATCTGATTCAAAGCGGCATTTTGGGCTATCTTGAGTAGGAAATTTAGCAGGAATTGAAGCACTTCAATGTGTTCATCCGGCAACAATAAAATGGCACAAAGCACAGATTCGCGCCGTAAATATGGTGGGACATCTAAAACCAAACTATTATTACTGTAAAAGCGAAGCCACGCAGATTTACATTGAAATATCAAGATAAACGTCTCGGAGAGCTTGTTGGTTAACAGAGTTTCTGGTAGTTCTCGAAAATATTGCTTTATCATGTCGGCCACATCGTACGATTGCTGATCGTTAAAATTGATGATCTCCGTCGTAGAATCCACCATATTTCGAAGCAGCTGTATACGAGATTTCACTCCTGACTTGCGAAAAAGTCCGACGTGGTCGCCGGCATTTTGATGCAACCAAAGTAGGGCTTCTTCGATATTGCGCGGAATCGATTGACCAGTTCTTTGTAGCATCGTAGTTAAGGGGACTCCAAATACTAATTTATCTGACGCACACACATAAATATGTTATACTCAACGAGTTTATTTCAAATCACCTTTATACGCGGGATTTTTCATTTTACGAATAAATTTGGGCAAATCCCAATTCCAGCCGGTTCTGTGCGAAGGACAGTGCTTTTCCATGTGAGCTGTAAGTTTCAATAGTGCGAGTTTTCGTAAGACTTGCAATTGGGTACAAGATAGACTGAAAATATTCGGGCCTCCGTTTTCCAAATTAACGGAATTTTGAGGGGAGGAGTCTTCATTTTGCGGCAGAGCATGCCACAGTACTCTGAAGACAAAAGCAACAAAAATGTTGTTGGAAATTATAGTTAAAAGTACCTGTCGTCGGAGGAAATCTGCGCGGTGAGCCAGGAATCGGTGTTGTCGAAAGATTTGGTCCTGCTGGACCTCTGACTTCTTCTTGGCGTGCACTCCGAGTCGGAGATGTGGTTAAGTTCGCACGCTTTTAAGTCACTGAGTTGATGGGTGATGGAGTCGAGGAGAGGCGAGCCTCCTTCGCTGATTATCACGCCGTCCCTGCGCCTTCGTCTGAATTTCGTGGAACCGGCTCTTCGGAGCTTGTCTTTGGGGCTTTCTGTGTACTGCTCGAAGACCTCGTCGTTCTGGGCGAGTTTCTCGGTGTCGGAGGCGATCGGTGGATTTTTGCATGCCCGAGACCATCGACGAATGTCGGTTTGATAGGTCCAGTTGTCGCTCAAAGCGCAGTATTCGTCTTCCGATTCGTCCGTGTTGTGTGAAATTCTTTGTTGATGGATGTGGACGCAGCTGTTGAGAATTTGGAGTCGCCGGAAGAGAGAATGTAAAACGTCGGGCTCGAGAAGAGGGTGGTCTTGCGCAACGGTCGAAAGGTCGATTGGAAATTGGAGATCTGGCATTGAAAAACATGTAAAACGGTCGAGAGAACACGCTGGAGTCCGTACCTTCGTACATCTGGGCATATTGGGGAAATCCCGTCGCTCTCAGCCATTTGCACGCTTCCGCGGCTTCGATTTCTGTAAAAGAAGTTATTATTGAAATGGGGTGTTTCAAGACCGGAGGCAAACAGTCAAGCAGCCAGCAACAAACCTGCGATTTTGTGGTTTCGCATCTGCCTCCATAGCTGCTCGGCCTTGCGCACCGGCCAGTTGTCATTTACTTTAACACTGAGACTACGGAAGAACTTGTATTCTTTGATACGGATGGACATAGTGCATGTACTCACCGGCCAGGTGTCGATCCGACTGTGATCTGGATTGTTTGCTCACCTGAGAATACAGAATCATTTATGCATGGCTACTCATGTAGATAATAAGTTCAAAGGCGCGCGTACGCATGATTAATACAACTAACCTTGATGGGAACCTTCTTTAAAACGGGCGCCGAGGAGGATTTCGTGCCCAGGATTTGCTGCCAATAGGGTTTGCGTCCCCAACCGGACACCTGATGCCCTTTTCCGTCGGTCGAAGAGGCCGACTGAGAATCCTCATCGATCAAATCGGTGTCGGACATGCAGGTCAAACAAGGACTCGAGGAACATTCCGACGCCCAAGTTAAATTGGTCGATGTCGGAGACGATGATGGAGAAGTCTGCGTTGCTGCGTTTGTCCGATTGTTATTTTCACCACACACCACCTGCAATTTTCAATGTTCCACGAGTTTTCCCCCTTTTAACAACCTCACCGAACCCGATAATGACTCCACACTTGAGCCGCCGTAGAATTTGTCATCGTACACTCTGCATTTCCTATCGCCGTTGTACGCTGGGATATTATCGACGCTCAATTTTGGAAATACATCCCCAGTCCGTCCATTTTCAACACTACTTTCTGTATACCGAGAGAATAGTTCCGTTAAATCTGAATTTATGGTGGCGTTGATCTGGAGTAGAAATGGATCCAACTCGTAATCGATCTTGCTCTCGTTTTTGTGACCCTTTTCAGGCAGCAATTTCGAATTTGATTCAAGAGTTACATTTTCGAAAGCTTGTGTTATTTCGTTCTGGAAACAAAATTCCTAGTATTACACTTTCTACGCAAGTTATTAATTAAATGCACCAAACATAAGCACAATTTCCCCTCCTTATTTGCTCAATTTATTTTGCAGTTTTAAAGTCATTTAAGACGTTGTGTGTTGTCCCAGATTTACTATCTGTTCGTACCAATAATTGTATAACTCTATTTAATGTTTGGTTTTCAATTCATGCCTGTGAGTTTTTTATAAAGAAAAAAATGTCCCGGATATTTTTGGACCCTTTGATGCAGCCTAATTCCGAGCATTATTTTTTTATGCAACAACTTAAAAAATCCTAGATTGTCGAGTTTCTAGAAGGCAAAAATATGTTAGATGTTTGTTTATTTTTCGTACATATTCGTCATGGCTCGTCGTTCATTATGTTCCAATGGAAGAACTGTTTTCCGCATTTTTTATATACAAGGTGATTCACGTGGATCGTTCATTAGGAAATTATGAATTTCTCGTAAAGCTAGAAAGTTGAAATTTGGTGCATGATCATTATTGCTCATTCTGAATCGAAGTAAAATACTTTCAAAATGACGACACTTCTTCTTCCTGGCAATTATTGTGGAGGTACAACTTTGTAATTAATGCAAATGTTCCATGAAATATTACTTTATTTGTGTAATTATTATTATATGCCATTGCAACAATAAGTTAAAATCTCAATTACAGAACACTTAACTGAATCTCAATAATGTTATAGATATTGATTTCAATTGTTTGCGATTCATTTTTTCGATGTCACAGCCTAACATCAAAATTTCAAGAAAAATACATTTTTATAGAAAATGAAAAATATAGCAAAAACTAAGCAGAACTGGCATATGATACCTTCACAATAATCGAGTTATTTTTTATTTCTACATCAAAAGGTTGTTAATTGTGTGAGGTTGTTAATTGAAAAAAATTAGTTTTTAATATTTAGTTATTTATAATCATATTAAAAAAATCGCAGCAACCGTTTGAGACATTAAATTGCATAAAAAGTACTTTTAGATTATGCTCTGAGGTTATGCAAAACGACAAAAAAACGATTGCATTATATGCAACGAATCAAGATAAATTAATTTTAAAAAAATCCTTGCATTTCCAAATTTTAGCATTAAAATGAAAATATTTCAAAAACTATGAGAGGTAGGTCCCGACAATCTGGGTCTGAATGAGCCAAATGAATGGGTGCATAAAAATAAGGGGTTATCGTTTAAAATAGCAAAGTTGTAAGTTTAATAACTAAGACAAAATAACCAACTTCTTGGTTAATGTGAACTTTTCAATTTCAATTCAAATGTACAAAATTGAATTATGAACACTGAACTAAAAATAAAATATTAATATGTTACATTACTGAATTCAGAATAAAATGTTTACAAAAATATTAAATTGATGAGCGGTTCCATTTACATAAATATTTTTCTTTGTCAAATTTAAAACATTGCTGTTAACCTGTTGCAAACAATAAAACATTTGTTAAATAAGAAGACGTTTTAGCGACGCTGCAGTTAAATAAAAAATTAATTCTTCAAAAGTTAGAATTTTAATTACTCTAATTCTATTCATTAAACAAAAATATAAACAAAAACTATAAATTATTAGGTTACATTGGTTTACAAAATAACCAAGACGTTGGTTATTTTGTCTTTCTATCCGAATATCTTCCGTTAGTTTATAAACTAGCCAAGAAGCATTGGTTATGTTATTTATTTGCTTTTTGTTTATACTTTGCCCAACATTCTTGGCTAGTTTAGAAACTAATTGGATAGTATATAAACTAACCAAGTAAACATCTCAACCGTAACATATTTCATTATGAATGATTATTAATTATTTTGCGTTTTTGCGAGTTAAAAATTTGCCGGACCGGTTCGATTTAATTTCTGCCGAAATTATCCGTCGGCTACGCTTTCATAAACCTATTAATTTTTTCTTTCAAATCTAATATCGATTGCGTAAGAATATTGGAGCGCAAAACGCGAGGCAAAAACTTGCGGTCCGGTAAATTTTTAATACGCTTTTGATTGGATTTCAACGTAGCTGTAAAGAAAAGTCGGCATCAAAACGAAACAGCATTGTTTGAGAGACAGAACATTAACAAATTCCCATATTCCCAAGCCTAATCCAAACTGTCCGGAGGCCGAATTACCTTGTGAACTCTGGAGATGTCGAGGAGTATATTTAAGGAGAGTATTGTTTGGTGTTGGTCAGTCTGAAGCCACAACTTCCTGCCACAATGCACGTTTCGTTAAAATGGCTACTCATACTAAGTCTAACGGGCGTGCACGTGATTAACACCAAGTCCAAATTTAAGTCACGTTTTAACCGAACATGTTCCAGGCACAAGAACCAAGAAAAAGAAGCGGTCGGTTTTCGCTTGAGGAACCGATTTTGTTGGAGCAGAACGAGGATGATGTGTCGTGTTCGGCTAGTAATTGCGTGAAACGATCTCCTGGACAAGACGATTTCGGACCGTTTTGGGCTAATCGCGGAAAGAAAGACCCCACGTACATGAAAAGTAAACTGTATGCCGAAGAACCGCATTGGATTTTGGTGAGACGAGACGGGAAAGACTTCATTGAAAGCGAACCGTTTTTCGTGACTAGAGGAAAGAAAAGTCTCAATGATGACCTCCTAGCCGCACAACTTTGGAAAAACGTTCTTGGAGGAAAGAAGCAGAAATTTATTCGCAATTATAATGACTTTCAGTGAATCGTTGTGTGAGTTTTAGAATGTTATTCCGAGCAAAATAATAAAGTGTCAAATAAGAGAAGTGTTACTTACTTTAGCTCGTTCCAAATAGAGCTCCAGCTCTTGGTAGGGATCACACAGACTCATTTCCTTCACTGGACTCACTGGAGGAGTCTTCGAGACATTGTCTCCACCTTCAACAAAGCAAGCAATATATCAAATGCCCCACGACTAGATAACAAACTATTTCGTCAAAACAATATTTCGAAAAAGGCGTTATCGTAATCTGTACGGAATTTATTGTTAAAAATTTGCATTATTCATGCGGACCCACACTTTGCACGTCTTGGTTAAACGACAAACCGGCCAGAATTAATTCTATTTTGGTTGTATGACATAATATTCTACCTTATTTTGCAACAGGTTGCTAATAAAATAAATTAGACATCAACCTTTTACACTCAGACATTTACAAATTTGACGTCATGTCCATTTACAGTCAAATAAAAAATACAAGCATTTATGTTTGTCACTTAAAATAATCAAATATGTACATAATGTATATTGTTCCGAGTACGGCTTTAATGTCAATGTCACGTAAAAAACTGGACGCTCCTAAATATCTGCACAAAATTGTGTTGCCCAATAACGTTTATTAGAAATCTTATTTCATCTTTCTACACGCCGAACTGAAATTAGATTCATAGAATTATAAGTACTACCTACACATCTACTTATTACAGTCACGTAATTTGTGAATCAACAGAACCGATGGCTGCCAAGAATCATAATTAGCTGACTATTATTCTCCGTTGGTTACAACATGCACAACCCTCCCCAAAGAAAGTGTTGTCGTAAATGGTTTTTAACTTTTTTGTTTGCTCTTATTCGCATCTTGTGCGCAGATGTGACTGAGCGCGGATAACCTCAATAGACCCTTAATCTATGACCTCAGATCATTCCAAAAATATAATTGCCTTTCTTTCCTTCGGTCCGTTTTTATATTCAAGCGATTACACTAATCAATCATCGACACCAAAACGACATTTCCGCTCTCGTAGAAAATTGTTTATAACACTCAATATTAAAAAATGATCGAAGCAAGAACGTCACTAATGAGTAATTCAAATATGTAATCAATTAGTCATTTTTACGCTGCATGATGAAAAGTGTTTAATGTTTTGATAGATGACTTCAAGGTGTTTATTTCTATTAATTAACAGCACTTGTCAATTGTGAAACACTCACGGCAGTAAAGTTATGAAAACATTTATGAAAACAGAGAATGGTTATTACTCTGACTCCTGATTTGTGATAATCGTAGAACAATGATAGAAAATAGAACTAATTACACAAACAAGTATATGTCGTATTTCACGGTTAAAGTGTAAAATTCATGTTACTGCTTGCATTTTATGTAGCGTAGCAACGGTTATGTATTTAATTGCGCCAAACGCAATTCTATTTGCTCTTTTTACTTTCAATTAATGTCCTGTGACTTGAAGGAGCATACATAATCGAATTTTTATAATACAAAAATATGTTCGATTTGTTGTCTTAATACAGGTTTCAATATTTTTCAAACGTGTTTTACATACTTTTTTAAATCGCGTTCAAATACTACTTAAAATATTTATCGTGCAGCAACTTGAAGATAGAAGAAGCCGAGATCGTTCGAGTTTTATAATAGGTACACAAGTATGTTAGATTGGAATTGAAAGGGTCAGAAGACAAAAAAGGAAAAATAACCTATACGTAATTGCACACTAAAAACTATGAAGAAAATAAAACTGCTAATAAAAAATCTAAAAAAAAAAATTGATTTGGATTACTTGGATATTATTTGTTTTTCACATTTCTTGCTTTTTGTGAGTTTGTACTACGTTCTACTTTAATATTATTCTATTATAAAATGATGCAAGTGATTTTTTTTTAATATTTTTTCGGAGGCAAATGTGCATTTTATATCACAAATGTGTAAATTTTGTTTTCAAGAAATTGTATACTGAAATATGAGATAGGTATGTATCACACATTTATTTTTTTCAAACAACTTTTCCAATTTTGAGCCACGAATTTTATTTATAAAAAAGAGACTTTAAGACCCATTTACACCTCTTTTTCAATTTTGCACTTGAACCGTTTTTCTTCTGACCCATCTATTAATATGAGAAGACTAAATGAGGCAAAATGAAGATGAGACAACACAAATGAAATAAATTATATGCAAATTTATGATGTTATTATTAAAACTTAAATAATTACAAAATTTAAAATATGTTGACAACAATTGTTTTTTAAGCCATCTTACACTTTTGAAATAGTTGGCAAATAACATCGAATGCGTTAGTATTGAAATTTTAAAAACTGCTTGTGTTTTTAGTTCCGCAGCGAAAGGTATAAAAATAAACAGTTCTAATTTAAAATAAGAAATATAAAAGACTGAATTTTGAAACTTTTGACAGTACATTTTGCACACCCCGTAATAACTCGGATTAATCAAAGTAGATTAACAATTGTTAGACATTATTTTTATAAATTATTATTTTATAAATTATTTAAGCTAGAGGCGGAAAAGCATTTTTTTTCTCTGAACCGATTTGAAATTTTTTTGGGAATATGTAGGTAAGCAACTAAAAATGCACCATAATCGACACAAAAAATATATAGCATGCAATTTAAAAAAATATATAATTATGTAGTCACACTTTTTTGGGACATTCTGTATAATAAAAAATGTTTTCCTGCAATCAGGAGGCAAAAAGTCCAAAAATACATACAGGGTGTTTCAAAATTATTATTCTGAAATTAACAGATATGCAGAACTCGCTAATTTAAATGACATAAAAATTGGGTTTTTCTTTAACATTTTCAAGACAGTCGAGCGAGATTAATGAGATTTTGTGTACACATCTTTAATTTATACCTTACGAGATGTTTCTGGTCATAGTTTATTATTATTTTGCAACTTATTTCAGTAAGAATGGTAAGCATGATAGTTGCTATTTATGTAATATCGAATTAATGATTATGTATTTATTAACAGGCAACTCTGCATTTAGATAAATGATGTTAATTCACTTCTTCATTTACAATTCACATCGCTTATTATATCACAAGTTGTTTAAATGATGGATTATAGCCGAGGCGAATTATGTAAAAGTGTCGAAAGGAACACCGCAGGCAATCATGTGCTAAAGCCGACTATTTACTCTTTCACAGTAATCATTTTTACATTGAGTTAGGTTCAAAAAGCACTTACCAATACACGACAAAGAGCTATTGACAGAAGTAAATCCTCTTTGTGACCTTTGTATTTGTAAACTTATAAAACGCTCGCCGACGCGAAATTATTTCCGGAACACAACACTTCACTTATCATCCTCAAATGAAAATTACATAATTCAACTAAATTTAAATCGATATCAGTTTATCTGTTGCGGTAAATGATTCGTAAAAATGTTATCAGCTTATCTGTGTGCAGCAACCCGGAACTGCGCTTTGTGAAAAAAGCTCGACTGTTTCGTCAATTAATATAATTCATATGAACGAATAAACAGCTACGTGAATTTGTGTCAAAATACAGTTTCAGCCACTGACTTGTCAGCCAACCATGACACCCACATAATCTTAAAATCATATCGAAATATTTAACATTGCGCCTTCTGAAGTCAAATGTCGCATTTTATTGATACGAGCACGAAAAGTAATTAAAGTTTCGTCATGCAGTTAGTTGGTTTTACGTAAGCACAATTATGTAAAAAGCCCATTTTCGAACCACATATTTGAAGAAAAATTTTGAAATCGAGCGTATTGTTTCTTCGCGGGAGAACAAATTTGTTAATTAACACATTCCCCAGCAATTAAGTTGACAGCACACTCCAGGATGTTATGTTATTATCTCCGGTTAATTTTATGAGCAGCTAAATTAAATGTTTACATATTTTAAGTATTTACCTCGAACCGAATCTAAGTGGTGATCTAACAATATTATTTGTATTCGTTATTTGTTTCTTTTTTATTATATATTTGAAGAGATTACATAAGGATAGCTCGCGGCTAGAAGAGAAAAAAGCGCGGGTTAGCCTCGAACGATTATCAGAAAATAATAATTTCGTTGTTGTTGTTGTGGAGAATCGAGTGAATGGGAATAATCACCACACGCAGTAGTAAACAGTCTAAAAATAAGCAATATACCAAAAGCAGTAAGTGCAAGCGGTAGGTGGATGTACATTCCTTATCTAAAATACACATAATTGTGTAAGAACGCTGGTGTGTTAGTTGAGGAATGATGGATGTATGTACTTACTGTTCCGAGATGATTTTGGCAAGATTTGAATCCGGCTGGTCGTGTATGCTGAAGAACCACGCGCATTCTGAATCTGAACCAATGCGGGCTTCCAGTCATGGGCAAATTATCGCATGCATTCCCTTCGGCGGGCTGGGAGCAAGCTTCATCCGAATTCGTCACCAACAAACTGTACGTTATCTTGGACTAACTGGCTAAACAAACAGCTCACAGTGACGTACCACCAGCAGACAACCGCTCCACAACTAACAATAAAAACACAGAATATAAAAGTGGCAACTGGCAAAGTGGGCAAAGTTGAATGTTGAAGTGGGAGGCTGGGAAGGGAAACAGGATGGAAATATTTGTAGTGAAATATGTGGATGTGGAATAGTGGAATAGTCGGAGCTTGTACGCGAACAAGAGATGTTACACGTTACACGCACCACCTGTTCGAAAACAACGCTCACTTTCGTCTTGCGACATTCCGAAAGATCTTTGACAATTTCATAATAAATCAGCGAGGACGTTCAGTGAAAGTTCGCTGCGCTCGTGGGTATATCCATTCCGCCATGCTTTAATATTCATGTGAGCCTCCCAAGCCCCATCACAAAGCGGATATTGTTTTTTCGAAAACACTTGGTCCCTGGAATGTTAAACTTCCACTAAAAAAACGCACGGATTATTCGCTCCGCTACGTCACAAATACGTGTCAACTTTTTCAAATACCACTTGGATCAATTTCTACCTGAGCTTTTACAACTATTTACCCAAACATCTACCGCTGCGACATCAATCACGCTTAATCCTCCCACACAAAAAATATTTGACAGGAGGTAATGGCCCAATACTTCCAAAACAAATCAACAAGTATTTATTACATTATTACACCGTGCCCCCCAGGCTTAAAAGTCACTTTCAAATTTGACTCATTTCGTAGTATACATAAAATTATGGCAACTCCTGACTCATTCTCATATGCAGGTGGTTTTACATGGAATTAAAAATATCCGCGCTTTTTCTAAATGATTCAATCGATCCAGTTAACTGGAATGAATTTATGGAAATTCGGGCATTGTTCCTTTTATCGGGAAAATGAGCACAAAGTAAACGACTTTGTCGCCGTTAATCGAATCGTTAAATGAAGTTCTATTCACTACTCACCATTTCAGTCCCTACAATCAAACCTGATTCTTTAACTGCTCAAAACAAACTAAAATTACGTCGTGGCGTCATATGTAAAATAACCATTGTTGATAACAGTGTCATTAACACAAATTTATACTCCGATGCCGCAAAACAAGAACCACTTCACAAACTTGAAACTAAATTTACTGCTCACGCAAAATTAATAATCGCGACCTCGTATACGTACATGTATAAAATAACTATTATTGATAATAGGGTTATTAATATAAATTTATCTAATACGTATGCTATATTAGCTTGCAAAAAAATTACACAATAATTGCTTCATAAAAAATAAAATTTTAATTATCAAGCGATAATAGTTAA
The DNA here is from genome assembly GCA_964023215.1 of Eledona agricola. Classification (NCBI taxonomy): domain Eukaryota; kingdom Metazoa; phylum Arthropoda; class Insecta; order Coleoptera; family Tenebrionidae; genus Eledona; species Eledona agricola. The sequence continues at coordinate 15,794,670 of OZ026862.1, read as the reverse complement.
TAAACTGAGAATAAGGAACAATTGTCACCATCACTTGGTATTTACTTACTTAAATAATGTGAAAGTTTACATATTTCTATAACTTTTATTTTATAGCCATCTAAATGGTAACGTTGTTGGTTTTTAATAAATAATTACAAAAATGGGGATGTGCAGTTGGTGCTTCGAATTTTAAATATGTAAATACAATTAAAATAGAAAATAATATAATTTGTTGTTATAAAACATTGTTAAATATTTTAAAACTCAAAAAACTGTTAGAATTCAATGAAATCTAATGAAATTTGAAGCGCACCCCTCGTCTTCCAGCCATTGAATAGTTGATAACAAAAAGGAACGCTCGGAATGTTTTTGTGTCGGTTGTAATCAATTTGGGACCTAAGTCGTGACACCCAACGCCTTCATAATGACAAACCATATTTCAGACGGTATAATTTGGTTCACATGAGGTGACTAAACCGCCGACACTTTCAAGGTTTAAATAAAACTTCATTCATGGTATACACCGAGAACCGGCATTCGTTTTATAGATGTTTATAACACAAATGAAAACATCAAAACAAACCGTAAATGCATGGGAAATGTCCAAGGGTGTGTGAAAATCGAAACGTACAAGACAAAACAAACAAGCTTTATGCTTGGCAATTTTTTAAGTTTTATTTGAACTAAAGTGGACGCCAGTTAATAAATAAAAAAACGTTTGGGAATAATTTAAAAACAGGATTGCTGAATTTCGTTTGAAATTTCGACGAACGACACGTTTGATAAAAAAATGTTTATTTTTCGGATGATGTATCGAGTTTTAACAAACATAACGTTGATAAATGTTAATTATTTTTGTGATGATGTAAAGCGCAGATGAATACAGTATAAAAAAATATAAAAATATGCAATACAAAAACATTTATTGTCCCTTAACATGCAGCTACCTAATTGCGTAAAATTAATGTAAGGTTTGTAAACAATTAAGGCCACAGCAGTTCAATGTTTGGTGATTGCATCTCCTCAAATACTTGATATTGGGAATAAACGACAAGCCAGCAGTAACCCTATAACAACAGTCGGTAAGAAAATGATTTACAAAAAAAAAAATCTTACATTGTAGGTCATCCATGACCAAATGACAAAGGTGTGAAGCACTGTTTCAAGCTGGAAACACAACGATTTAATGTTAACTAATTTCAGACAATGCGCATACTCACATAAATATAATACCCTCCAAGCAACCACAATCCAAAAACTAATTGAAACAATACAACAATGCCAAACGCTACCAGCCATGGTAACATCATACCACGATTCATCATACTCAGTCCAAATACTAACAAAATAGCTGATGCAATTAGTAAAACAAAATATGCCAACAAGCATCCTCCGACAACCTGCATAGCTAAAACCACACACATCAAGCTTTGATAGAACATAAATCATATCTACTTACAAAACCTGATATCTGCTTCAAACAGAGGGTTGTACAACTGAGTCGAGTCTCCACCGGTCATGTCAAATACGATAAAAGTCATCACAACAATGCTCATAGCTACTGTGTAGAAGGCAATAACTTTGCAGCTGGTTTTGAGATTATTTGTCCAAATGCACGGAGACCAGCACGAATTTAATATGGCCATTTTAGAGAGTTTGTGCGACAGTTACGAGTAAAATATGCGTTCTTAAAACGTATTGCAAAATTGCATGGAATGCAAGTGGGGCATTAGTGATGGGTACTTGAAGTGGCTGCTTCTGTTACGTCTACCTTGAAACAGATAAACGATTACTTATGTAACTGATAATAAAAACAAATAGATAAACATGTAAAAGATAAATATCTTACTATTTTATGTCACACCCAATTCAAATTAACAGAACGTAAATTGCTCATAAACGATTAACGTAAACACAACTGGTCCCTCCCCAGCTTATCCGTCAGCTATCCGGCGCTACCAACCATAAAAAAGAAGTTATTAACTAAACGCCCGCACCCAATATAATAAATTTTCATTATTTTTTAAAATTAGTACAAATAATATTTAAAGTGTTGTATACCCGATCTATAATGTTCGCCCATACATACATAGTTTATACATAACAAACTTGTTATACATTTCTTGTTTCTAAATCTTGGTAATAGAGGGCAGCTCCAGCAATATGTATAAATGGTTGCATACACTTATGAAATAAAAAATTTAAAAAATATTATTTAATGCAATATTACATGTAATTGTTGGCTTATTTGTGGTCGTATTAAGTTATGTAAACTTCGCAGCTTGTCGTTTGTCCTTCATTTATATATCTTTTGTTCATTTTGCTTCATCTTCATTTCCCATCTTTTCGTTGCATTTTCTGGGCATACGTTTCATTAATGATATAATAATCCTTCTCAATATCTTCTATTTCACATCCAACGAGCGCCCATTATTTATTTATTGACCCAAGCTTGCTTATCACTTGTTTATATGATGACGTGACTTCTTTACCCTGAATTATCCTTTCCCACGCTTCCTTTTCCATTGTTTTGCTTTTACAGTCGTTTTGCGTCTACAGTCTCGATAATTTTAATTAATAATTTTTAATTTTTTTTAATTTCCCCCTTCTGCGTTTATGTTGCATTCTCAATCTGTTTAAATTTCTTTTAGTTTAGGTGCACGGTTAACTTTTTTACTTATTCATTCGGCGACTTGACTTCGTTGCCGTAATTTTTGTATCTTTTAAATTTTTTAGTAAGTTCGAATAACATATCGTGAAGTGTAACTAGTTAGTAGTCAATAATTTGGAGCTAATATTAATTATTTATCCCAACAATTTACCCCCCATAATGGAATATATCATGAAAATGGTTATCTGTTGAACACATGAATATATAATAAAACAGTCGTGAATAATGTATTTGTGAAGGAAAAGGTTATTACAATTAGTAAGAAATGTTTTATCATGACCCCACAGTGGAAAGTAGTTAATTAATTAGTTTCTATTTATGGAAACGATAAAAATATTTAAAATTCTAATGATTTGGTCTATATATCGTTAATGTAAATGCAAGTACGGGAAAATAATTTGAAATTAAATTTTTATCTTTTAATAAAAACCAGCGATTTATAAACGAGAAAAAACGAGGATTATTAAGATTTATGACCATATTCAAGGATTCATTAAGTTTCTGAACGTTTTTTTACGTATTAACAATTTGTAGAAAGGTAAAAAGCGTGAGTAATGAGAAAAATATATTACTGTCATCGTAATAAACGAATTGCCACCCCCGAGGAAGTAACTCCTGGGGGAGAGGGTGTGTTGAAACGACCGCAACATGGATAAAACCGAATTTCTGCTTATCGCCATGAAACAAGTGTTAATTCCACCGAAATATGTACATGTGAAAAAACACGAAAATCGTTTGAATTTACATGTCATAAATCTAATACGATACGAATAAATCATGAATCGGTCCTCTGGAATTTTGAAACAATCACGATATTTTATTACATTACCCAATTTAATAAAGTGCAACTTTTGCTTTAAACACAGTGGAATAAACAGAAAGAGTTATTGATATGACCCAATCAATTATAAAAACTACTCGGAGATACCAGTTCAGAAATTCAAAGACGAAAAATCGAACCGTTTCCTCTGCTAGACAATAAAATGAAACGCTAATTTTATAAAAAAATTTTAAAATGTATTTTTACTAATTTTTATTTATCTTAGTTCGACGTTGTCTGGATATAGTTTTGCCTTTAATGAAATTTAGACTTCTAAAAAATAAATTAAATATTGTTTTTTGTATTTTGAAACAATCACGATATTTAATTACATAACCCAATAAATAAATTGCAAGTGGAATGGAACACGGTCATGGAACTTCAAATCGAACACGGTCAAAAATCCCGAAGAAGATCGTTATAATTAAATAAATTGCAGCTTCTATTTTAAAGACAATGGAATATAAAAAGAAAAACAGAAGGTTAATTATATGAATGAAACCCAATAAATTATAACAACTACAGATCTCAGTTTCTAATTTGTCTCGATACACTTTTGCCGTTAATGAAATTGAGGCTCCCGAAAAATAAATTAAATATTGTCTTTTGAATTTTGAAACAATCACGATATTTAATTACATTACCCAATAAATAAAGTGCAGCTTTTGTTTCAGAGAGAGTAGAATATAAACAGGAAAACCGAAGTTTAATTATATGAAACCCAATAAATTATAACAATTAATCAGAGATTTCAGTTCAGAAATTCAAAGACGAAAAAATCGGAGCATTTCCAATATTACAAAATAAAGCATTAAAATAAAAAAAAATTCATTAATTTTATATAAAAAATTAAAAATGTATCTTTACCTATTTTTATATTTTAGTTTCGATTTTGTCTCGATACAGTTTTGCCGTTAATGAAACGTAGGCTTCCGAAAAATATATTAAATATTGTCTTTTGAATTTTGAAACAATTACGATATTTATATACGTTATCCATTAAATAAAGTGCAACTTCTGTTTTAAAAACCATATAATATAAACAGAAAAAAAGAAGTTTAATGATATGAAACCCAATAAATTATAACAATTAATCAGAGATCTCAGTTCAGAAATTCAAAGACGAAAAAATCGGAGCATTTCCTCTGTTAGAAAATAAAGCATTAAAATAAAAAAATGCACTAACTTTATACAAAAAATAAAAAATGTATTTTTACTTATTTTTATGTCTTAGTTTCGATTTTGTCTCGATACAGTTTTGCCGTTATTGAAATTGAGGATTCCGAAAAAATGAATTAAATATTGTCATTTGAATTTTGAAACAATCACGATATTTAATTAAATTACCCAAAAAATAAAGTGCAGCTTGTGTTTTAGAGACAATAAAATATAAACAGAAAAACAGAAGTTTAATCATATGAAACCCAATAAATTATAACAATTAATCAGCGATCTCAGATCAGAAATTCAAAGGCGAAAAAATCGGAACATTTCCTCTGTTAGAAAATAAAGCGTTAAAATAAAAAGAAATAACTAATTTTATACAAAAAATGAAATATAAACAGAAAAACAGAAGATTAAAATTATATAAAACCCAATAAATTATAACAACTACTCAGAGATCTTAGTTCAAAAATTCAAAGACGTAAAAATTGGAGCATTTCCTTTGTTAGACAATATAACATTACAATAAAAAAATCACTGGTTCTACATAAAAAATTAAATTATGTGTCTACTAATTTTTATTTATTTCTTATGACCTGTACAAAAATACTATGTATTTAAAGTGCTGATTAAATTTTTTCTTAGTTTTGACAATGTCTCGATTCAGATTTGCCGTTAATGAAACTTAGGCTTCTAAAAGATAAATTAAATATTGTGTTTTGAAACAATCGCGATATTTAACTACATTACCCATTAAATAAAGAATATAAATAGAAAAACAGAAGGTTAATGCTATTAAATCCAATAAATTATAACAAGTAATCAGAGATCTTAGTTCAAAAATTCAAATACGAAAAAATCGGAGCATTACCTCCGTTAGATGATAAATCATAGAATTTAAAAAAATCACTACTTTTACACAAACGATTAAATATGTATTTTTAATTGTTTTTATTTGTTTTATAACATTTTCATCATTTGTTTCGACACAGATTTGCCGATAATGAAACTAGGGCTTCCAAAAATTTAATTATACATTGCCATTACGTTACCCATTAAAAAACGGGCAAGTTACGCGTATGTTTTAGAGACAATGAAATATAAACAGAAAAACAGAAGATTGATGATACGAAACCCAATAAATTATAACATCGGAACATTAAAAATTTAAAAAACCACTAGTTTTATACAAAAAATATACATGTATGAAAAATGAAGGAGTTGAAGCTTGTAGACTTTTGTGCATAGTTGTTACATGACGAAGACACAATGAATTAATTTTAGACCATATCAATTCGATACATCAAAAACAGACAAACACGTTGAGAATGGTGGAAAACGAGCGATGTTTCTTTAGATTACCAGACGTTCGCAAACCAACACACATAGACAGATATAGACAGAATAATGCAATTACTTTCGTTATAAAAATGGCCGATATTAGACGCAGTCATATAAAACATTTCGTGCTACAATTAAAATATTGTAGCATAAAGTAGGACACCGTAGAGTGTGAAGAACGATTATTGTAGACGTATGATTGGTATAATTTAGGTGCCAAGAGATGCGTATCAACGATTCGAATTGTTTTTTCCTAGTTGAATGTCAAGCGATTCATAAAGGTCATAAAACGATTCATAACATGGGCATGGCATGATGTTGTATTTACGTTGTACTAATGATCGTGGAATAAAAAATTTATTAAAATTGTAACGGTGTTCGTGGGCAAGACGAATTCGAGTTAGTATATCCATCTGCAATGTGCAGCAATTTCGGCGCACTTGCTGGGTCGATATCGACCCGCCGTCCGGGGTTAATATAAGGCAATAAAAGGCAGTTGAATAGTGAAATAGTGGGTTTGGGGCATCGCGGACGCGGTCTCCGGCATGAAGTAATGTATCCGAAGGATCGGATAGGCAGTGTTTGTAGAAGAAGTAGTTGTCATTAGAGACATATTGATTGAATCAACAGCTGGTGGGTGTGTGCGCGCGAAGGAAAATCGGATTGGTGAGGACCTGTGACGCAGGCACTAGCCGGTTTTTTAGTATAAAATAATACTAGGTGTGAGGAAGGGTGCTATTGTGCGCTGTGTCTCGTCCGTCCCCAGAACCTGAGCACCGGCCATGGTCAGGGTGGCGTTTTCGCCGCACCCGCTCCTGCTGGTCACTCTAGTGATGGCTGTTTGCGCCACCATTCCCCACGCCGTCATGGCCATAGATCTAAGCAGACTCTACGGACACATGAGCTCGAAACGCAACGGTAAGTCATCCGATCGATAACGTCATTACCATGCATTTCTCTTGCGAAAACTAGGAGACGCGTGCCATCCCTACGAGCCGTTCAAGTGTCCGGGCGATGGCAATTGCATATCGATACAGTATCTATGCGACGGGGCCCCCGACTGTCCCGATGGATACGACGAAGACTCGCGTTTGTGTACCGCAGCTAAACGACCCCCGGTTGAAGAAACTGGAAGCTTTCTGAAGTCGCTCTTGGCCAGCCACGGCCCCAACTACTTGGAGAAACTCTTCGGAAACAAAGCACGAGACGCCCTGAAACCCCTGGGAGGCGTAGACAAAGTCGCCATAGCACTATCAGGTCAGTTCCGCGTTATTCCCCCGACGATGGCTAGCTAGTCGTTTGCAGAATCTCAAACGATCGAAGACTTCGGAGCAGCTCTGCATCTCATGCGATCCGATTTGGAGCACTTGCGTTCGGTGTTTATGGCGGTCGAGAACGGGGACTTGGGTATGTTGAAGTCGCTCGGCATTAAAGATTCGGAACTGGGAGACGTCAAGTTCTTCCTGGAGAAATTGGTCAACACCGGGTTTTTAGACTGAACCATACCAGACCCTGCTGCTGTCTTCTTCGCCCATCCTCTACCCCACTTGCCTCTGAGCAAGTCCTTCTACTCGTACCTTCCCTACTAGATCTGACTGTCTCTTTAGTAAAGCAGCAGAGTCCGCAAGATCCGTCCCCTTTCGTCGACCTTTCCACCCTTCAATCTGACACCCTCTTCTGTCTCGGAGGTGAATTCACAAGAGCAACGGCCAAGCAACCAGACTTATGAATACATATCAAGCACCAAGGTATACATTGGAATACATTACGTCACATATCATTAGGTATAAATAAATCTTATAATAGATTGTTTGCATAAAGCGGTGTGATCACAACTTTTGAATCATATAGTTTCATAAGACGTTTCAAACTCTCTGGATGTTTTTAATGGATTCAACACTGGGCGCAGCAATTGGGGCGTCGAGTGATGATCGTTCAAACTGTATAGCTAATTGTGATCACGTATAATAAGAGACTCCCAATACAATTAATGTGGCACTAATGGGGGACATGAAAATCCGGCCAGTCCGGGAAATCACGTCAATCAATGGAAAGGTGTTCGAACCTCTTTGTTGTACATGGTGCAGGACCACATTGCAGGTTCCCTTTGTCATTGTATAATCAATTTATAATGTTGCGCGCGAGAGGGTGACAACCCTCGGAATTTCAAGCGGCGTCAAATCGGGCGCGTTCAAAGGGCCTGACGCGTCTCGCAACCGCCAGAACTTCCGACTTGGCATCCCGACGCCGCAATTATTGTGATTTTTCTGTACATATCAGGACAGCGAAAGACGCACCTTAATGCTGAGATAACGACCTGACATTTGCCAACAATTCACGCTGAAGGTGCGTCTTTCGACTCTTAACGTTCGCACAATCACATCTGCACGAATATATTATAAAAGTCTATTTTTTCGAGTGGCAGTGGAGATGTTTGTGTTCTCTGTGCGCCGAATTCTCTATCGAAGGTTATCTGGATTGAAATATTTTACATAAAAGGCTGGTTCATTATGTATACATATCAAATGTTTTTTAATAAATAAATGAATATAACTACTAGTAAGGCCCTCTCGGCACACTACACTTTTTTACGGATTTTACCCACCCTTTAAAGGTACCTATATTTAAAAAGCAAATATTTCAACGATTTTGTCATGTTTTTAAAGTATATTAAAAAAGTTAACATTCGCTTCGGCTCATGAAGCTATGCTGAATTTCAAGGCATTTGGGTCTGTTTGTATAAAAATAACTAATTCTAGGAATCAACCCATTGAACAAAATTTTAATTAAGAAGTTCAACCTATACGATATTTAAATACTTTGAACAACCAATCAACCCATTGAACAAGTAATTAATTTAAGAAATTAAACATATACAATACTTAAATGCTTTGAACAACTAATCAACCCATTGAACAAAATATTAATTAACAAATTTAACCTCCACAATACTTCAATTGTTTGAATAACTGTAAATTAATTGTAGCATATCATTATCAACTCAACACATAATTAATTATTGAATCGCGTCTAGGGATCTAAAAAACCTGTGACCTGGAATCCAAAAATTCAGTAATTTTTGTTTTAATTTTTTTTTTTTGAATTCTGAATTTGAATTTGAATTTCTGGGTTTGTAAATATCAATTTTTTGTCGAAGACAATATCTTTTCATGTTGTCGCCATAATCCTCGTCTGGACCCGCAAACACATGGAAGATTAGATCCATTATTTTAAAATTAATAAATTTTGAGGATCTAACCACCTCGAAATTTTAATACATATTCCCACCTAGAAAGCATCTTGATCTTGAAGGATTCGGGATTTATCTGATACAGATCCACTTCTTTTGGGTATTTTATAATATGATGCATATGGAAACTTGTCATATTTCAATCCCTGAAATTAAGTAATAGTGGTACGGTAAGTATATCTGGTTTAATACTATTATATTCAAACTTGAAATTTGAAACAGATTGCCATTGATCAAATGCTTTTTGTGCTAATTCTTTAATTTCATTTGTAGTCAATAAAAATCCCATTTAAGAGTTGTTTTAGTCCATTTTTTATTATGTACTATATAAGCAGTAGGATTATCGTTAACACCACACCTAGGTTTATTAATCAAAGCAAGTGTTTCTTGATGTTCCATCAGCAGGTAAATTATAGAATTCATGAAACCTTATGACTTACTTGTTTCTATTAATAAAGAGTCATCACTCTCTAAATATCCAAATTGTTCTAAATACTCAGTAATATTCATTTCCAACGATGAAGAAGAAATACTGAGAAATAATAAAAATAATAAAAAATTTATTAGACTAAGAATCGGTTTAGCCTCTGAACCGACGCTGTCAGGAATCAATTACCGTTTAAGTTAACTTTTTGTAAGTATTTTTCTCTTGGAAAATAATTAAAGTTATTAATAAATTCTTCTTCGCGTAAATTTATTTCTTTTTATTTATTTTATCAGCTTTTTATAAATGCAATCTATAAAATTTATAAATTAATTTATATTCTTCAATCCTCTCTGATATTTTCAATTTGTTATCTAATATTTATTTTACCCCAGCACCAAGGGCTAAAGAAGATAATCCCTATGCACTAAATAATTATTTACTGATAGCAGATAATCCAATTCCAATTTTATAAAAATATATGTAACTTTTTCTGTATACATACAACCAAATAGTTTTCCATTTATTACATACAGAATATATATTAATATAATTAGATTCAAATATTGAAAAAATACTTGTTGTGGACCTGTCTCCATTTGATCTAAAACAAAAAGCATTTCGTTAATTTTTAATCTTTTATTTTTTTAATAAATAAGTATGAAAGAGCATTAAACAAATCTAAAAAATTTAATGGGTTCAAGCTTAAATCGTGCAATTCACGATCTTCGGCTTCTTCAGTTAGGGTTAATTTCATAACATTTCCTGGTCCAATAGCAACGGTTATGCAGGTACATACTAAATTGGCACAAAAAATCAATATTTATTAATGAATTGAGATTGTATACTTTGGTTATGAAACCCAATTTGCCTCAGACAATTAATTGAGCCTTTCAGGGACGCTTTACCCTTTAGGTTTGATTTTTTAGTTAATCGACCCTTTAGTGAACTTTTTTAATTCGTCGCAAATGTTCATTTAACGATTTTTATTTCTTTTTGTTTAGAATAATAAAATTTCGTCTTTATATGTATAAAACGGTGGTGATTTGACATATGTAGACGCTATATTTTTAAGACCTGAAGTTACAGCTTGAATGATATCATCTTTATTATTTTTCCAAAAAGGTTTTAGTATATTGTGATATCAAAAACTTAATATACCAGCATTAGTATCCTTTTAATCCGTATAAATTAATAGGGTTTTCAGAATAATTTGTTTCAAAATCATTCTTTTGAGAACTAATGTGTATTAGACTCATTTATTCAGTAAAAAAAAGTATGATGAAATCAGCCCCGTATAGTACAAACTTAAAAACCTGTAGAAATGCCTTGAAATTCAGCATAGCTTTATGAGCCGAAGCAAATTTTAATTTTTTTAATATGCTTTAAAAACTGGTCAAAATCCTTAGAAAAGTGTTGTGTGCTAAGAGGGCCTTACTAGTAGTAATATATATGCATATTTAATCATCACACAATTAAGTTGTGAGGTAGAATTTCTAATTAAATAAATATATTATCAAATACAACGTCGTTTTCTACACCCTGACGTGTTCCCGTCCCCGTGCGCAATTATCATCTAATCGATATTTATAACAATCAACACGGAAACAACGTATAAACACAACAATTCCCACAAATCCGACACATGATAAAAACGAACATTATGTTGATTTTTTTACGAGCCGTAATGGCTCTCGTCTCGATTTAATTGAGCTGATAGTTGTAATAAAATGTAAAATGCACACACCCCCATTACAACTTTCGATCAATAATTAGTACAATTGTATTGTCGGCAGTAATTCACGCCGATCCGCTATTCTGATTTATTATATTTATATATTCAATCCGTGATATCGGCGTCATTGGACAGAATATATTTCTTTCATATTGATTTTTTTGAACAGGCGGTGGGTCGTAGTTTAATAAATACAAATTTCTACGTTTAAAAATAAAGAATTGAATGTATAATACGAATTTCTGTTTGTTCTTCTATATTTATTATAGATAGTTCCGTGATTAGAATAGCGCTGTTTTCATGCACCTTGTCTTCTAGTTACACATTGCTAAATAAAATTTAATTATACCTTGGCGTTATTAATACATAATTACATTTAAATCAGTTGGGGTAATCGTTTTCCAACAAACCACTTCCATTTTATTATTATTACTATTGTTCGATGGGTGTTGCATTAAAAAATGGGTAGTAATAAAATGCTCATTTCTTTAAATCATTTTGTACGGTAAGAGATACTAAATATTCAGTAAGAATTACTAAATGCTCAGTATTAAATGTAGAAAAGATTTCGTGTTTTTTGTAGTTTTGCAGGATAAAATATTATATTTACTTAGTAAATTATTTTCGATTTTTTTTTGCTCGATTAAAATATAAAAATATCAAATGTTCGGTAATTGAATTGGGGTTAAACGCCGTCGTCGGCCTTCAAAATCGAAAAGAGAACTTCTATTACTTACAATAGTTAATATTTACTACAATTTACTCCATTGTTAGAGGTTTTAACGCCTGTTTGTTTGGACAACCGATCCGCCAAAATAAAAAGAGAACAAATAAATGTTCATCTCATGTTCATGTTAAAAATAGTTTTTTGGTGTTTCTGTCTACGTCTGCTTTAGTTTATAATAATTGTTATGTTTTACAATTTTTTGTATTGTTTTGTTAAATGTTGTAATGTGTTAACTAAAAAAAATATTTTTTATTTCACGTATATTCCATGTTTTAATATCCTTCAAATATATGAAGTGGTCAGAAGCAAAATTGTAAAAGTGGAGTAATGGACCTTATGTATTTTTTTTATAAAATCCGTGGCTCAAACTTGGAAAAGTTGTTTTCCCACCAATAAATAAATTCATAATTTTTTGTGTACTAATATGCGCTTTGTATTTTTTTTTCATTTGAAGCATTTTTCTTCTGACTCCTTCATAATATTAAATAATTAATGAATTAATATAGTTTATCAACCGTTGGATTTACTTTTCAATATATTATTTATTACAGTATACCACCGTTGTTGATGTTTAATGTTGTCAGTGTTTTAGTTTACTGCTGAGAATTTCGTATATTATTCCCTGCGTTTGGTAAATTTACTGATCGTTTAGAATTTTTACCGACAGTTTGGCATTTATAACGTGCATTTCATATTTTCGTCTAACCATCTGAATAAAATAATGGAACAATACACAATAAAATACCGAGCATTTAATTAATTTTGTAAAAAAATTACTCAATTTCAAAAACAGCTACAACAGACAGACCAAAGATTGATTGATAACCATTGAAATCTCTTTGCGACTATATTTTTTGAATGCCAATGACATAACGCATTGTATAATCAATATCCAGCGAATGCCCCCGCAATTTTCTAAGCGACGACCTTTAGTTTGAAAGTAATATTCAGGATAAGTTTTTTAATGGCCAATTTGCTTATAATTTTTATTACCAATAAGAGTCAGCTAGAGCTATAATAACCATTAAACCCACGAACTGTTTTTCACAAAATAAAACTCGTTCGAAGTTCGTAATTGACAATACCAGAGCTGTAACTGCTATTTGTTTAAAGTTTTTGGGTTGAGAAGGGACGGTGAGATAAAATAATTGTAAAAAATGAGATTTATTTCCACTTATGCAAGCACGAGATTTGACAGTTCTTGCAAACTAACTTAACCAACTAAATGAAATCCTGGAAGCCACAATAGTTCATCGTAAGAAGAGTAACAGTAATACAAACATATAAAATTCCGATTGCTTATGTTTCAAAATATTGCGCGTTATCAAATAAAAATAATCGGTACACCAAAATTTATTCACTTTATAAATAATTAATGCCTATATGTAGTTTAAATAAATCAGACCGACTCGGTGGGGCTCTGGAATTCAGAGAGAGCGTGAATCGGGTTCTGGACCTTCTTCTGAGAGCCTTTGCGCACCTTCGCGCGCACTTCTTCCGGCTTTTCGGGCCGAACGAGCGGCTTTTTTTCCGGCGCTTTCATCTTCCAAACAACGATGGGCGACTGAAAACGAACGAACAATTTTTGACGAACCCAATCAAAACGGAACTCACCGAAATTGTTCCCTGGCGCGGATATTTCGTCGACGCCACGTACGAGGCTTTAACGGTCAAAACGACCGCATTCATGAGATTCTTCGCCGCTTGTATGAGAGAAGTCGCGCTGTCCAATCCAGAAACGATCAACTCTCCGCTGATATTCTGAACGTCGGCCTTTACTTTCGAAGTAATATTCATTTGGTGGCAGTAAAGAGCGATGCGCTGTAAATAAGCCAAGAGGTCTTTTTTGGTGGAACTTTCCGGGCACTGCTCTGCTATCTGTCTCGTCAGTTTATCCAGTTTCGTTCCGGCTTCCGAAATTTTTTTGGCCGCGTTGATTACATCCATCGTCGTTTTTAGCGGACCACGGCCGCTACAAATGTACAACTATTAAAATATACAAACAAGTACGCTCGAGACTAACCGTGTGAAATCGGTCATTTCCATCATTATCATGCACATGTGTTTGGCCAAAACTATAATGTCGTTTCCTGTGTCGTCCCATTTGGCCACTTCTCGATCGAATTTCAGCTTCTCGCTTCGGAAAAACTCCACTTGCTGCAGAATTTTTTGCTTATCTTCTTCTGGCATCTTACCCATGGCTTCCTATTAACGAATTGAAATTACATTTGACTTGTGCTCATTTAATAGCTTACTCTAGCCGTAGTAATGCCACTTATATCAGGATATTCGTCCACTCCGTGCTCACCAGTATGGGCACTCGCTGCAATTTACTTAGTACCAATATGAAAATTGTGTAAGAAACTTACATTTGCTGCGTGTTTCAAGTGTGTAGTTTTCGTCCAGCTCAACATCCTCGGGATCCAGGTCTTCATCCGCCTGCAATTTCAGTCCAAAATCACAATAAATCAAAAAACGGTAAAGTCGACTTACTCTGTTCATGAGTACAGCTCTTCGTATTTCACGCACCCCATCATAGACCAGCCTCGAAGCGTCTATAAAATCATTTTCATCGACTTCTTTGGCTGGGTTGCTGGATAATGCTTGAACCGCCACTTGAACCCGCTGACTGAACTTGGGCATGACTTGATCATTCAACACTTTAACCGCTTCCAAAACCCTCTTCGTGTAAATACAAGGCTCGTAATTGTCCATTTCGGCAGTTACAACGTTGCAAACTCTGTTGGAGCGTCCTCTTATGCCGCCAGCTGTTCGGTCCAAAGTATCCGCATCGCCTTCTTGCAACGCCAAAACGCACTTATTCACGTCTTCTAAAATGTGATTCTCGGAGACAGCCAAGAAGTCGTCGATCGTGGTAATGTCGTCGACCGCTTCGGTCAAAATGCGCACTTGGTTCTCCCACGATTGCTTAAACGCGTCCATGTTTTCTTGAGCCACTTTGCTGCGCGGCCTCGCCGCTAGAATTCTGGCCGCGTTTATTACTTCCGGGCAGAGATTGTCGATTTGAGCCGCTGCGTAACGCACCATTTTGACACCGTCTTCGTTATTGGACATGCTGCACACCAAATTGGCCACCTGAAACACAATTCACGTGAAATCTGAACCGCGGACGTGGTCGTCGGGACTTGCCTCCACGAGCTTGTTCGAATGTTCGGTGAACATCACAGCGAACTCCTCCACTTCCTTCTCGTTGCCGTTCTGAGCAGCTTTGATTAGAACGAGAAGCGGGACGTTTGTCTCAAGGAAACTATCGGAAACGTGGTCAACCACTGCTTTGCGCAGCTGCCTCCTCAAGTCTCTGGTTTTGCGCCCCATATTGTCAATTGCACGATTGAGCCCTTCGCTTTTTTCTTTGCTGCCGATGTTTGACATGTACTCAGAAAGCAGATCTTGGAGAGCTTGTCGAACGGCGTTGCATTCGGCGACGATTCGTTCGCGTCTCTCGTCTCTGGTGCAGCTTGAATCGGCCATTAAAGCCGCTCCACTTATTATGCTTTCCAGACGCTCCTCCAACGAGGGTCTAGTGTGGACCTCGTTGTACGCCAGAGGTTCCATCACCATATGATCGTCGAAGTCGTCCAAGGCAGCTGCGAGTTCGCCGGGGCCGTCGTAAGGACCAGAAGCAGGCTGGGGCGTGCGCCCCTGGGCGACATCGTTAATAGTATTAACCGCTTCGCAGACTTGCTTGAGAACATAGTCGCGATTCGCTTTGGCAGCTGCGAGTTCCGGGTGCCGTACGTACACCTTGGAGGCAGTCAAAAGCATTGTGGAATGTTTCTTAAGAACGGCACGAGCGGCCGCTAAATCGTCGCGAAGTTGCGGATCTTTCAGCTCCTGCTGGCGTTTGGCAGCTTGATTCATCAATTCGTTGGCATTTTGTCCGAACGCTTTAATGTTATCCAAAAGCTCGCCTTGACTCGAGGCATTTTTCAGCTTCTCCAAGTCGTTTTCGACAACGTGTAAAGACTTGAGCAACAAATGCACGTCGACCATGTCGGCAAGAATCAAAAGACGAGTCACGGCAGAAAGAAGATTACGAGCTGCACGAACCATGTTCCCGCGTTTTAGAGAGGAGCAAGGATCCTCCGAGAATTCGCGAGCGGCGATGCTCATTGCATTTCCCGTTTTGCGCACTTCTTCCACTGCCGACAGCATTTCTTGCGTTATGTCGGGATTTTCATAAGCGATCTGCTCGCCTTTTTCGATGAAATTCTCCGTCGCTTTTTCCACGGTGCTAACGAGAGCGTTGGCGCGCTTAGATTTGCCCTTCTTCTTCTTGCTGGGACCTTTTGTGTTCACAAGAGTGGTCACTTGTAAAACCAACGGTTCCAACGTCTTCTCCACTGACATGGTCCTAATTTCTAAGTTTTTTGGGTCCCACTTCAACCCAAAGTGATCGTTCATTTTGGCTGATCTAAACAGCAAAAGAAACTCTTGGTCACAAACACAAATTTATTGAGAACACGTAAAAAACGCGACGAAGAGTTTCTTCATAAAACCATTGCTTAATATATCGTGCCGAGAAAATATTGGAATTAATTCGATACATTTTTTACAAGGAGCGAAAAAGGAAGTCGCTCGTACCCGTCGATTTTTAATTTTAAATGCGCAAATTTTGACATAAAAATCAGCTTTGTTGTCATCTGTCAAAGATAAGACGCAATATTTTTTTACGGCAACCTTAATTTTTGATCGCGTCCTTTTAAAGAGCATGTTGATTATTTATCAAATTTTTAATAGGTTACATAACAATATTTTTGAGATTTTTTTAAATCTATTTATAGTGTCCGACCGAAACTAGTTTTTACGGCCGAAACCGAAATTTCATGTTTTCGTGGGAAAAATAAAGTAAAAATTATCATAATCTTTATTTTTTTATTTATTTTTAAATCAATCACATTTTAATCATTCAACTTATCATTTTATATTATAACCCCCCTTATTTCAAAAAGCCCAAACAAATATACTTTTTTTTAATATTATGAAATAAAATAAAACCTACAAATCAAAATAACATTTATACTTTTTAGTAAAAAGAATTTACCTAATAAATATGTTTAGGTAGAACAAAACAAAAAAAAACACTTTAATCTAAAGAACGATATTTATTTTTATTACAAGGCCAGAAACTGTCATTTTGCAAGTGACGAGGCGTTAGCCGAGACACAACAAAACTAAACTTTTTCGGCCAACAAAATATTTTAAATAAAAAAATTACTTAATTGTTAAAATAATTTCGGTTAGGGGATTTATTTTTCCGCTGTTGGAGGTTCCTATTTCACGATATGAGATAAAAAAATTTGGTCACAAACACAAATTTATTGAGAACACGTAAAAAACACGACGAAGAGTTTCTTCATAAAACCATTGCTTAATATGTATATCGTGCCGAGAAAATATTGGAATTAATTTGATACATTTTTTACAAGGAGCGAAAAAGGAAGTCGCTCGTGCCCGTCGATTTTTAATTTTAAATGCGCAAATTTTGGTATAAAAATCAGCTTTGTCATCTGTCAAAGATATAACGTAATTTTTATTTTTTATGGCAACCCTAATTTTTGATCGCGTCATTTTAAAAAGCATGTTGATTATTTATCAAATTTTTAATAGATTACATAACAATATTTTTGAGATTATTTTAAAATCTATTTATAGTGTCCGACCGAAACTAGTTTTTACGGCCGAAACCGAAATTTCGTGGGAAAAATAAAGTAAAAATTATCATAATCTTTATTTTTTTATTTATTTTTAAATCAATCACATTTTAATCATTCAATTTCTGATATTTTTAACTAATCATCAACTAATCATTTTATATTATAACCCCCCCTTATTTCAAAAAGCACAAATAAATTTACTTTTTTTTAATATTATGAAATAAAATAAAACCTACAAAATAAAATTACTTTTATATTTTTTAGTAAAAAGAATTTACCTAATAAATATGTTTAGGTAGAACAAAACAAAAAAAAACACTTTAATCTAAAGAAAGATATTTATTTTCATTACAAGGCCAGAAACTGTCATTTTGCAAGTGGCGAGGCGTTAGCCGATACACAACAAAACTAAACTTTTTCATCCAACAAAATATTTTAATTAAAAAAATTACATTAATTGTTAAAATAATTTCGGTTAGGGGATTTATGTTTCCCGTTGGCGGTTCCTATTCCACGATATAATGAGATAAAATAATTTTTTTGACATTTGTAAGTTATGAGTAATTTGAGTGTACAATTCTACTGATAATAAGTAAACATGGATAAAGACACACCAACACATATTCAAAAGCAAGTAGCAGAAAATGTAATTCAGAATTTATTACCCTAAAAGTCAGCGCCGTCAACATAAAAGCTTTCATTGAAAATCCCTGCTTTCCATTTTCTTGCCTAAGCAGGCAATTTATCGTTTTCAAGACGATTTGAGCGCTTGCAAAATAACTAATTTGAAACGGACGCCGAAAAAATTATGTCTTCTAAAATTTGGTCATTCTGTTCTCTTGTTAACGAACTACAATAAAATTAAAATAAATAAGTACCTATCTACCAAATACAACAAATCAATAATTAAATTAAATATTTTTGATGCAACTAATCCTTCAATCGAATGTATAAAAATAAAAAGAGTTTCGCAAAACCTCCCGAATGCAGTTTCTGTTTCGGCCGAATCACAGCCGAAATCGAAACTAAGCCGAAACCAGTTTTTTTGCCGAAACTAGGCCGAAACCGAAATTTCGGCCGGACACTATCTATGTATTTATGTTTGATTGTATTTGGAAATGTATTCAGTTTAACTACATAAGTTGACATTTACTCTGATTATTTATAATTTTTTTCACATGATTTAGATACACATACACAAAAAAAACTGTTTTCAAAAATATTGTTATGTAATCTATTACAATTTGTATTGTTTTATATGCAAAAAACATGCTCTTTAAATGACCCAATCAAAAATTAGGGTTACCATTAAAATAAAATAAAATGACGTCATATCTTTGACAGAGATGACATAACAAAGCTGATTTCCATGCCAAAATTTGGGCATTTAAAATTAAAAATTTTTTTTCGCTCCCCGTAACAAAATTATCGAATTAATTTCAAACTTTTCGTCCGCACTGTATAAACAACGTATATGTCAATGATAAAACGTTAAAAGTTTGTTGGGTTTAAGAGTACAAGGTAAAATGGTTTCGGCGTTTACATAAGCTAAACGCAGACAAATAGATACATAAAGATCCTACTCAAATATCCAAACTTTTTAGGTTTCTCAAAAAATATGTGCAAGTTGAGTAAACCCATATATATGACACCTGCAAATTTCATATCGTTTTATTTAATTTAAGTTGGATACATATTATGATTATTTGTAGTTTCTTTTGTGTTATTTTGAATTTATTCAGTAGAGCAAATACATATATTAATATTATTATTATTATTCACTGCGTTAAATTAACAGGTCGTCACAAATTAGGGCTACTGAAGTAACTTGCGATTAACAAGAGCGATCAGTCTTGAAGTCTGTTGTTTAAATTGGACTGTCCATTACATTTGTTTTCAGTTGTTTTTATTTCGTTTATAAAGTTTAGTAATAAAGTATTTTTGTTAATTTGGCTGAAATCTCGAGAATGTGGTCGGTTTTTCTAAAACCAAATAGTTATAATGTAAAGACGAAAATTAGGTATTCAAGAAGCAAAGAGTGATAATGATTTTAATATTCCATAAACCGCAATTATTAACTGCCACGTAAAATCGGACATATTTCCGAGAAATTACTGCTCGGGTTATTTCACAACACCGGCAATTCATTATCTAAATTGCACGCTGGGTCAGCAAACTGCAGCCGCAGAACACAAGAGTCGATAAAGTGATAACGACAATGGCATTATAAGCTGTTTACATACAAGTTCTACTCTCTTAAAAAGTTCCACTCTCAGCAGTTCACATACGTTTACGATTTCATTGGGAAATTTAAAACAAGAACATAAAGTGTATTGTTACCGATGAATCAATTTTTGGAAGAAACAGAGTGGAAACTCTAACTGGAATAAATTCAGTATCTTACAAATATTTTGCGAAAAATTCCTGAAACACGTCGATTATTGTTTTTAACTTCCTACTTTTCGGCCTAACCAATTTTTCTTTTTTTTTACTCAAGGGGCTGTAACCACCCTTAACTATTTTTTTTCAAATGGAAAGATATATCAATTAACACATCATTGCAAAGCTCATGGAATTTTTATTTAACAAATAAGTAGTCACTGTAAAAATTTAACAGAAAATCTTAGAATCGAAATTTTAATTATGATTGGTTTTGGCGACAGAATACGAACCGATTTTAAAACAAATTAAAACGTGAAATAAAACATCGTTGTACTCCTAGTGTACGAAGTATGTATGTAAAACTAGCTGAATGTACCCGGCGTTGCCCGGACGTAGATTAAATAAACGCAGTGTTGACTAAAGTGGTGATGTTGACTAATCGACATTATAATACAATTAAACAGGAATCCTCTACTTTTTCAATCACAAAATAAACAAATTTGTTGAAATTAACCTTCGTTGTCAGGACCGGGTACTTCAATATGATTTGGACAAAGAGGATACCTTGGTTGATATCTGAGATGAAAAATCTTGAATAGACTCTTTAGGCAAAGACGCAGTTGTTCTATAAGCGATTCCAGGAAATCGAAATTAACTTTAGATAATTTTCGGGGAAATCGAAGTTTACAAATTAGCTGATCATGTTATGATAAAATTGAAAACACAATGGAACCATTCCTTTTGCTGCAGTCAACTCACAAACAGAACAGTATGTAGATGATTTTGACTTATCTTCAGAATAAACAAACACTTCAGCATAATTATCTTCTTCTAAACTGCACAAAAATTATTAAAACCTGGCCGCAACTGGTTGGACAATTACAGTGCGAACCTTTTGAGCTCCCTTTCCAGTATTAAAATTTTGGTATGTGGTAAAATGTGGTATTTGGTGGTATTTGTGCATCGCTAGATTTTCAAACTTGTCCATCTTAGTTATAAATGATGTAAAGCAATAATGAACACAATGTATTTACGTAAAATAAATAGTGTAAAACGCGTATCAATGTCAGTAAAGTCTGATCCAACGCTGTAAATTTTGGATTTCAGCCGAGGCAGATTTGGTGAAAAATAAAAACAACATTATCATTAACTGAACGGTCCGGTACGACGATGGTGATTGGGAGCAAATTTGGTTAACGGCAAAATTAACATTCTATATAAAATAAATAAATATTTTGACGGGAATATGGTGGATGTAAAAATCTTATTCGGCTTCTCCGACGAACTCACACTTGTTTACATTAACACAAACTTGTTGAACAATTAAAGTGCGAACCTCTTGTGCTCCCGTTCCAGTATTAAAATATCAATACCAATACCATAGATATTAAAAAAGACAATTTCCATCACCTTTCATAATACGGTGTGGTAATTGTACATCGCTAGATTTTCAAACTTCTCCATCTTAGTTATAAATGATGTAAAGCAATAATGAACACATTGTACGTAAAATAAACAGTGTAAAACGTGTATAAGCACATAATTATTAAGGGTATGAATGTCAGTGATGTCTGGTACATACAACGGTGAAAATTTCGGATTTCAGCCAGGGCAAATTTGGTGAAAAACAAATACACCACTACCATTAACTGAACGTAAAAATTAGCGTACAAATATAAGTGGAGTCCGGTTCGACGCTGGTAATTTTTCGAAAATTGATTGGGGGCAGATTTGGTTAACGCGAGGATCAAATGTTAAATTAAAATACTTTATTTGATAGTGGTAGACGTTCGAACACTGATGCGTCGCTTCATCGAATTTGGCGACTTTGCGAACAGTTTCCGACGCTGGAGCAGCAATTTTCACAATTGTAGTTGTGTTAAAATTAAACACCGCGATCGAGTACTGCTCCACACGCTGAACCAGCAATTCTCGAATTCTAAGAAACGATAAGAAAGGCTTATCCAATGCTTGGAATGTGCGAATTTCTGCATAGATATTGAATAAAACCAAATCGAGCATCGCCTTTTCACGTTTGTGACCTTGCCCTTGACGTGGCAGGCTCAAGCTGCTTCAATAATGTAAAAATCTTATTCGGCATCTCCAATAAACTCACATTTGTTTACATTAACACGCATTCCTTCATGGACTTGTGACGAATTACAAACAAATATTGCAACTTCAAGTGTTCCATTTAATTTCGTTTCTGGGTGCAAGCTCCTTTCTTTTCACTCTAGTCAGTCTGAACTTATTACACAGAGTGATATTTTCAAATCCAGGTGCCCCAAATGATTTTGTCGTTGTTTTCAAAAGTTTCAAGAGAAGGAGAGTTGACAGAGAAGCTAAATTATTCCAAATTATTCCCATTTAGTTCTCTGACAACGTTAAAGACAATGTTGAAATATATAAATACAAAATTTCACACCATAAAAACGAAGTATTTGGGAATTATGTATAAAAAAAGTCGAAGTTATTTATGTTAATTTGGCGTGATTTGCTATGGTTCAAAAAAATGCAAAAATATTAGGTTGATTTGGGGTTGTTTCGGATGATATGGGTTTCTTTGAGGATTGTTTGGAATGGTTATTGATGGTTGGCAGGGTTTAGCTTTGGCGGATTAAACGAAATTTTTGGTAATTATAATGTGATTGGGCTTTGGTTGGCTTGGTAAGAAGTGGTTGGGGTGATTTAGGGGAATTCGAAGTCATTTATGCGAGTTTGGCGTAGTTTGCTTAGAATTCGTAATTTTTTTTTAATTATGGGTTGACCTGGAGTAGTTTTGAATGGTAAGTGTATGACTTTTAGGGATAGTTTGGAATGGTGCGTTATGTTTGGGGTGTTTAACGTATTCAGGTAAATTTTACAAAAATTTTGGTAATTTTAAAATGAAGAATTAAAGTGCGAACCTCTTGAGCTCTATTTCCGGTATTAAAAATGCAATAGGAAAAATAGTAAAAAAGACTATTTCCATCACTTTTCACGGGAATTATACATGGTGGTATTTGTTCTCCGCTTACTATTAGATTTTCAAACTGCTCCATCTTAGTTATAAATAATGCAGAACCATTAATGAACGCAATGTACGTAAAATAAATAGTGTAAATCGTGTATAAGCACACAATACTTAAGCGTATGATGTCAGTGAAAATTTCGGATTTTGCCCGGAGCAGGTTTGGTGAAGAACAAATACACCACTATCATTAACTGAACGTAAAAATTAGCGTACGATAATAAGTGAAGTCCGGTCCGACGCTGGAAATTTTTCGAAAATCGATTGGGGAGAGTTGTGGTTAACGGCAAGAACAAATCGGGAATATCGGGAATAAAATAATTTATTTAATAGCGATAGAACTTCGAATACCGATGCGTCGCCTCGACCTTGGCGACGTTGAATACCAGCGTTCCAGACGCTGAAGCAGCAATTTTCACAATTATATGAGGTGCACGTGCCTAGTGCGTATAAAAACAATTTGGATAACAAAAGAGATTAATTTGTATGTACCAAATAATACTCGCACAGGTGTACTCGTATGGCCCGTCATAATTTTCACGAAATGAATTTAAGAAATTAACATTCTAAAGTAAATAAATATTTTGACGGGAATGTTAAAAATCTTATTCGGTCTTTCCGACAAACTAACACTTGTTTACATTAACATGCATTCCTTCATGGACCTGTGACGAATTACAAACGAATACCGAAATTTCAAGTGTTCCACGTCAGTCTGAACTTATTACACAGTGATATTTTCACATTCAGGCGCCCTAAATTATTTTGCCGTTGATTTCAAAAGTTTCCCTGGAAGGAGAGTATTCAGCAAGGGGCTCGTCAGGGGTGGCAGAGTTGGCAGTGCCACTCCAAATATAAATTTACTATCAAACACAACAATAGTTCTGTAATTCAATTGCAGAATTTCGAAATTTTCAGATATTTTCACGAAAATCTAGGGTTTACACCGCGTTTATACCGCTTTAAAGTTAAAAACCATAGAGCTGTTTATACAAATTCACGCATGTTGAGAAGGTAGGGCTTGCCCCGTCAGCGTGTTGCAATTCAGAAATACGTTTATGTTTGCATCTCAACTGGAACAAATAATTATTGGAAAGTGGAAGAAAATCAAAATTGGTATTAGCAAATTTAGTATTCAGAATAACGTCTATTAGTCGAAACAATATGTTTTATGTGCAGATATTTATTAATATTTTATGATTTAATACGATAAGGCATTTATAAATGACACAACCAAATGGAAGATTTTGATTGAAAATGATTATTAATTTATGGTAACCGAAGTAATTTAGGTGAGTTTGGCATAGTTTGCTATGGTTTGTATCATTTTTTGTAATTTTAAAGTGATTTGGCTTAGTTTGTGGAGGTAAGGGGTAGTTGGGGGTGATTTATGGTAGCCGAAGTAATTTGGGTGAGTTTGGCATAGTTTGCTATGGTTTGTATCATTTTTTGTAATTTTAAAGTGATTTAGCTTAGTTTGGGGTGGTAAGGGGTAGTTGGGGATGATTTATGGTAGCCCAAGTAATTTGGGTGATTTTGGCATAGTTTGCTATGGTTTGTATCATTTTTTGTAATTTTAAAGTGATTGGGCTTAGTTTGGGGCGGTAAGGGGTAGTTGGGGGTGATTTATGATAGCCGAAGTAATTTGGGTGAGTTTGGCATAGTTTGCTATGGTTTGTATCATTTTTTGTAATTTTAAAGTGATTGGGCTAAGTTTGGGGCGGTAAGGGGTAGTTGGGGGTGATTTATAATAGCCGAAGTAATTTGGGTGAGTTTGGCATAGTTTGCTATGGTTTGTATCATTTTTTCTAATTTTAAAGTGATTGGGCTTAGTTTGGGGCGGTAAGGGGTAGTTGGGGGTGATTTATAATAGCCGAAGTAATTTGGGTGAGTTTGGCATAGTTTGCTATGGTTTGTGGCATTTTTTGTAATTTTAAAGTGATTGGGCTTAGTTTGGGGCGGTAAGGGGTAGTTGGGGGTGATTTATGGTAACCGAAGTAATTTGGGTGAGTTTGGCATAGTTTGCTATGGTTTGTGGCATTTTTTGTAATTTTAAAGTGATTTGGCTTAGTTTGTGGTGGTAAGGGGTAGTTGGGGGTGATTTATGGTAGCCGAAGTAATTTGGGTGATTTTGGCATAGTTTGCTATGGTTTGTATCATTTTTTGTAATTATAAAGTGAGTGGGCTTAGTTTGCGGCGGTAAGGGGTAGTTGGGGGTGATTTATAATAGCCGAAGTAATTTGGGTGAGTTTGGCATAGTTTGTGGCATTTTTTGTAATTTTAAAGTGATTGGGCTTACTTTGGGGTGGTAAGGGGTAGTTGGGGGTGATTTAGGATAGCCGAAGTAATTTGGGTGAGTTTGGCATAGTTTGCTATGGTTTGTAGCATTTTTTGTAATTTTAAAGTGATTGGGCTTAGTTTGTGGTGGTAAGGGGTAGTTGGGGGTGATTTATGGTAGCCGTAGTAATTTGGGTGATTTTGGCATAGTTTGCTATGGTTTGTATCATTTTTTGTAATTTTAAAGTGAGTGGGCTTAGTTTGGGGCGGTAAGGGGTAGTTGGGGGTGATTTATAATAGCCGAAGTAATTTGGGTGAGTTTGGCATAGTTTGCTATGGTTTGTGGCATTTTTTGTAATTTTAAAGTGATTGGGCTTAGTTTGAGGTGGTAAGGGGTAGTTGGGGGTGATTTATGATAGCCGAAGTAATTTGGGTGAGTTTGGCGTAGTTTGCTATGGTTTGTAGCATTTTTTGTAATTTTAAAGTGATTTGGTTTAGTTTGGGGTGGTAAGGGGTAGTTGGGGGTTGATTTATGGTAACCGAAGTAATTTGGTTGAGTTTGGCATAGTTTAGTATGATTTGTAACATTTTTTGTAATTTTAAAGTGATTGCGCTTAGTTTGGGGTGGTAAGGGGTAGTTGGGGGTGATTTATGGTAGCCGAAGTAATTTGGGTGAGTTTGGCATAGTTTGCTATGGTTTGTGGCATTTTTTGTAATTTTAAAGTGATTGGGCTTAGTTTGGGGTGGTAAAGGGTAGTTGGGGGTGATTTATGATAGCCGAAGTAATTTGGGTGAGTTTGGCATAGTTTTGCTATTGTTTGTAGCATTTTTTCTAATTTTAAAGTGATTGGGCTTAGTTTGGGGCGGTAAGGGGTAGTTGGGGGTGAATTTTGGTAGCCGAAATAATGTGTGTGAGTGTGAGAATAGTCTGCTATGGTTTGTGCCATTTTGTTTTATTTTAAAGTGATTGGAGTTACTTGGGGTTGCTAAGGGGTGGTAAGGGATGATTTAAGATAACGGATCTAATTTGTCAGTTTGGCGTAGTTCGGGAATTTTTTGGGGTTGATTTGGTAAAGTTTGTAATGGTAAGAGATATTTGAGGATTTTTAATGTAGGCGGATTAAATTTGGAGTGGTTTGGTAATTTTTAAATGAGTCACGGATCGGGGACATTATAATTGAAATCAAAATTATAATTGAAATATCTGCGCCTCGCTAGGTACGGCAAAAGTATGATCAGGAACGCAGAAAGTGAAAGTGCTTTTAATGTAAACCGGTCGCCCGACGTCGAAGTTGTTTTGGCTAGACACGTGCTTCTAAAAAAAACCCGGTCTCCGCGAGCCGATCATTTTTTGCTTATTTTAACCGGTTTTTATTCGGTTTTTATTTAAATACAAAGGAACCGGACCGAATTTTGCAAAATCTCCTTATTAGCGTTCATTCTCGGCCCTTGATAGACCCGTGTCTAAAATTTCAAGTCTCCAGCCCTCCCGGTTTGGGCTGTAGGTTGTCGGTGAATCAGTGCATGTGTAGATGTGTAGATGTGTAGATGAGTGTGTCAGTGAGGACACTTCGCTTTATATATATAGATTAATAGCGACACTATGAATCGAAAATTTCCACAAATATGTAAAATTGATTTTAGATAGTTAGAATTTTCATTGAACTTTGAATAAAATGGTTAAATAGTCAATTCAATGCCCTTTGTTTACCTAATAATTTATTAGTTTAGTTTTTTTGTTTATATTTTTGTTGTTTTATGCTGCATTGAGCATATTCATATGAATTATTTTTGTTTAATAAATGTTTACGTTTTATTAAATTATGTAACATTTTGAAGAATTATTTTTTTATTTAACTGCAGCGTCGCTAAAACGACTTATTATTTGCAAACAGGTTAGCAGAACTTTTCTCAATATGACAAAGAGACAGATTAATGCAAACAGCTCTCGATTTATCATTTTTGTAAACATTTTATTCAGAATTCAGTAATGTAACATATTCATATTTTATTTTTTGTTAACAATGTATTATTAAATCGTGTACGTTTGAATTAAAATTGGAAAATTAGTTTACATATTAATCAAGAAATTGGTTATTTTGTCTTACTAGTGATTAAGTTTACACTTTGTCCTAATAGTTTCGGTTAATATAAATTAGCCAAAACTCACATATTATTTACTTACTTGCTTTTGGTTTATACTTTAACACCTTCTGGGCTAGTTTAAAAACTAATTGGACAGTATATAAACTAGCCAAGTAAACACATTTACCGCTCCGTTTTTACGTCACCTGGGGACAATTCTCTTTGGTCCGCTCGTCTGGTAAATTTTGTACCACGATTTTTTTTATATAGTAAACGGGTGATTTCGAATAAACAAAAAAATAGGGCATAATATTTTTTTTGTCTAGTTTCTAGAAAAACGTTTTTGAAAATTGTGGGACGAACAAATTGGCCCAATCTATTCTTATGAGTCAGAGGCCAAATACTAAACAGTCCTTGTAAAACAAAAAATTAAAACAGTCTACACAGAAATATAATATAAGTCGCGCAAAACATTAGTGAAACATAAAAAAAACAATAGTTTTAGTCATATTTAAATAAATCATAAACATGACAAATATGTAAGTGAGTCATCCTAAGAAAGAAATGTGACAACTGTCAAAATGACAGATCATCTCAATATAAACATTTACGATCTTAAAACTATGAATTTGCAGCGGAAACTAAATGAACACTAGAATTACTTACAACCAACACAAACCTGAAGCAAATAAACACGAATAAACTACGAACTTCTAACGAAAGCAGAACTTTTGTTAATAGTGATTAGTTCAGGAATTCCATAAAGGAAATTAGCGAATGGTATTAGTCATTGCAGCAACTCCACGAATTCCTTACACCCGGAAGTTGAAAAACAATCATGATTTTTGGTCACATTTAATTTATACCAAATCACTTACCTAAAATTAGTCGAATTAACAACACCACAGCTTAATAAACTATAGACACGAAAAGAATAATAATGTTTATAAACGACTCCACCCGCTGGAGAACGCTTGCAATGTCATGTTGGTGGCACTGTACACTCGTAGCACCACTCAACTGTCAACTGACCAAAACGCGCAATATTTAAATTTAAACAAATATATATTTTCCACCTGTAGATTACACATTTCTGATAAAGAAATTTAGATGTTGATAAGAAAGCAACCGCCAGAACAAATAAATATTTTATCAGGCAATCGCCAATCATATTTATTCATCATCCTTATTTCAAATTATTATCTATTTTTAATATTGTCTTGTATATCTTGTGCCAATCGCTTTTATTTTCACGATTAAAAACTCATTATTCGTTGATTTCAACCAAGTTCGACCGCGAATTGTAGATTACAGCTCTTTCTACAACAAATCTATTGTAATTTTGAAAATTCGTTTTTGTTGAAATGAATTCGGGTATAAATAGAGTAGAGTTTACCAAAGCAGATAAACTTCTTATATTATATCTAAATCAACAAAAATGTCAACAAATACAAGAGCTGACAAGGTGAAAAACAAACACGAATTTGAATAAAAGACGTATTATTTGTTAAACGCTTTAAGAAGTTGTTATTTAATTTGCCTTACGCAACAGCGGATATTTTCGTCATTGTTTCAACAGAGCAATAAAAGAAGGAAACGATTTTAAATATAATTGTTTAAGGCAATAAACTTTTTATCAAATGCGGAAAGAACGCGGATATGACAAGAAGGGACGTAAATTTGAATTTAATGAAAATGAGACGCTTTTGGGGATAACGTCACAAGTGAACAGTCTATGTGAATAAGGATTTGTTCAGATATTTATTAAAAATTATTTAATTTGAAACGTGTACGGCTGAATTAAACAAATAATAGAAACTTATTTAAATCTACTTGACTTTATCTCATTCTTGACAAATAAAAATTTAACAAATTCTGCCAGTTGTATTAAATCTTTGGTGCACGAAACAATACTGTGAAAATGGGGACCGATACGGCAACGACGATGGCCGAGAAACTGCCAGTGGACAATAAAAAGAACAAATGGAAAATCAACCGAAACCTCGTCATGCTAAAAGTGACGCTGTTTTTTCTTTACGGAGGTAAACGATTTATAATAATGACGGTTAATACGCCGCAAATTTTAGCAACTTCGTCTCTTGTCCCGTACTTGACAATCCACATGCAAAGCATAGGACTGACCATGGAAGAAATCGCAATGATTTATTTGGCGCTACCTTTTACAACTTTCGCTGCGCCCCCAATCACCGGCTTCATAGTGGACAAATTTGGAAAATACAAACCTGTCATTATGATTTCCTTCATTTTAACCGCAGCTCTCCACCATTGTCTTCTCCTCTTTCCCCATCAAGAAACACCAGGAGTCATACCATCCGGCTACATTATAACTCACCCAAAAAAAGGATACGTGGAAGTTTGGTGGAGTCCTTGTCCCAGTCGGGAGTGTCCAGAAGACGAAGAGCTGGACGTCATTTTAGACATGTGCGTCGACCACTGTTTGCTAAAGAAAAAACAAGACTTATCCTTCATTGAAAACTCAGAAGACCCCGGAAAAACGGACGACTTATATTTCCACTTGCGCAAGACTAAAAACGACACCTTGCGGTATGGTTCCGCGGATTTTACTTTAGCAATAATTCTTCACACGATCCAATTTTACAGTAACTCGACGCAACTCTTCACGCTAGACATG
The DNA here is from genome assembly GCA_964023215.1 of Eledona agricola. Classification (NCBI taxonomy): domain Eukaryota; kingdom Metazoa; phylum Arthropoda; class Insecta; order Coleoptera; family Tenebrionidae; genus Eledona; species Eledona agricola. Next base: position 15,764,471 of record OZ026862.1, on the reverse strand, counting down.
CACCCAAATCTGGGCGAACCCATCGAGCAAGGCGGCGTGGACTTGGAATCGGCAGAAGAAGACGACAACGTCATCGACTTTAAAAAACGATTTAAAGCGAAATTGCTAAAACGCTCGGGCGTGAACGTTACAGAACTCGAAGAGAACGACTTGAGATGTGGAGGGATCGTGTCGTCTGCCAACGACATGAGCACGGGTCAGCGGCTGAAAAACTACTCCAACGACTGTATTTTGCAAAAATGTCACTTCATTTCCGGCGGCCCCGAAGTGTGTCCGCCGGAATACAAAAAAAGCGACGATAGAATATTTTGGATATACACCATGGTACGTTTCATGGCCAGCATAATGCAGACTGCCGGAATGACCATCATGGACCCAGTGGCTTTGACCATGATCGAAAAGTACGGTGGTGATTTTGGAAAGGAGCGACTTTTTTCCAGTTTAGGCATGGCGTTGTTTTCGCCGCTCACCGGAGCTTTGATTGACTGGAACAGCAGACGTTCGGGCTACACAGACTATTCAGCAGCTTTCTACACTTACGACGCTCTCCTCATCATTGCAGCGGTAGCAGTTTCATTAATGCCACTAGGAAGTAAACTTCCCGCCGATAACATCTTCCGCGATCTGAAGAACATTTTTAAACTTCCTCACGTTACGGTCTTCATAATTTTTTTTTATATTTTGGGAAACTTCTGGGGTTTCATCGAAAGTTATCTTTTTTTCTACTTGAAAGATTTAGGTGCACCCAACTATCTTCTGGGCATTACGGTGTCTGTAGGTACTGTTAGCAGCATGCCTTTTTTGTACGGAGCCGATAATATCACCAGAAAAATAGGGCATATCACCATTATTATCGTTGCATTTTTTGCCCATGCGGCTAGACTTGTCGGTTACTCTATGATCGAGTAATTTGCCGAAAAATTTAATCAACTTATTATATTATTTAATTCGTTGTAGGAGTGCTTGGTGGTGTTTCCCTTTTGAGGCTTTGGAGTCATTGTCTGTGCACATGATGTGGGTGGCTGCTGCCACTTATTGTGCAATTCTAGCACCTGGAAGCCTTTTAGCCACATTAATAGGAGTCATAGGAATGGCACATTTCAGTATAGGTCCTGTAGTGTATATTTTTGTCATGCCGAATATACCTGTTAATAATATTCAGGTCGAGGAAGTGGTAGCTTCATCGGAGGTCACGTAATTGCCAAATTTGGAATACGGCAAGGGTTTCGAGTAATGGGTTTGGTTGCCGTCATTTCCGGAATATGTTATGCGTTATTACATTTCTTATGGTTACGGAAGTTTGAGCAAGAAATGGAAGAAGGTAATATAGTCCCAAAGAGTCCGCAACCTACTTTTTTTTACAGAGAAAGCATCTGAAATTAAGGAAGACGACGAACCCAAGTTTAAGGATCAAGGAACGATGGTTAGCTTCGAGAGGTTAAGTTTAGTCATCGAGTACAATCAAATCGGTTCGTTATCGTCTTTGGGACGAACTAGGGAGTATGTGAGGGCGAGAAGTAATAGCATGAGACGAGAAAGTTACTCGAGTGGGATGTTTAGACTCCCTAGAGGCAGTAGTTCCAAGGTTGATTTGCTTAAATCTGCTATTGAAGTCAACCATCATAAAAGTACGAGTCAAATGAAGATGTCCAACAATTACCTTAATCGCCAAACAGCGAACAGCAGCGGAAAGGTTAGTAAACAATAGTTTTTCTATAAATTACGCCAAACCCCGTTTCAGATCCACACGGATGCCAAAACAACTGCACCTGAATTGGAAGTCGAAGCGCTAATTCCCAACGAAAAGGACGAAATTTTATACGACTCTGTTAAAACGAAAGAACGACGCGAAGAAAATGTTTAAGGGATAAAAACCGAGTACTTAAAACTTACAGTAATTGTTTAAATTAAAATGTTCGAATACCATTTTATTAAAAATACAGATTTTAACAAAACATAATTTTTTTGGGATAAAATTACAAAAAAAAACTCAAAAAAAGAAACGAGAATACAATATAAACTACGGTTTAGAATTAAGAAGTAATATTTTTATTATATTTAACATTTTCTTAAGCGTCTTATACGGTAAATGCTGCATGGTGAACCATATGGGACTTTCAGGACTGTACTTTGACTCTGGCAGTAGGTAAAAAAGGGCCCCACGTAGAACTCTACTCGGGCTGAAAAATTAACCAACAATAACTAATTCATTCGCCCAATATCGTCAAATTCATACCATTTGGACGTGTACAAATCAAACAGCTTAACAGGACATCTTGCGGGTTTTTTAAAGTTCGGCAGTAGCTGTCGTTTTTCCAAGGGCTCATCGCACAATCCTGCAGAACACAAAGAATAAAAGCAGTTTATTAAAATCCATACATACGCCCAGTATGTAGGGGAGACTTCTCATCGTGTAATATTAATCGGTACGGTCGGTTTATGAGGTTATAGTCACAGTACCGTATGATGCTTGAAAATTCTAGAGCATAGTGATCTTCTGCAGTCTAAAACAAAATAATAATAAAATAAACAAAACACAAATAAACCTAAAATTAAACGAAAACTCACCTCAAAATGGAAGTATTTCGTGTTATATAGGATCAACGCACTCAATAAAGCATAGGGGGAATGACCACCAAACAGCTTCAGCTCCCAGAAATGTTCTTCACTTGGCATGTCTGAATAAACACATTCCCTCGAGTACACATTCTTCGACAAGACTCTATCTAAACAATCAGTGAACTCAGCATATTCTGGATCGTAAAAGATAACGTCTATGCGATCATTCTCAGTCAAGTACTTCTGAATACCTGCAAATTCCAAATGAGCACATATTCTATTACAAACGCATAAGATTTCAATACAAGTGCTTACCTAAAAAAATTCTGAGGTAAAAGCCAGGTGGAAATTCAATTTGCATCTGTGCTTTTTCATAATGTCTGATGACTTCACAAAGCGCAAAATTTAATTGATTCGCAGTGAGTGTCAAAATATTCTTGTACTTCAAGAACACCGGATACTGCCTGGATGCGCTTTTAATCCATTCCTGATAATGAAGCATGCCGTAATCGCTCTAAAAATACGAATGACATAAAAATGATCGATACACATATAGTCACATCCAGTCACAACCCAGATCTCATTTGAATTATAATTCTGGGAAGTACCGTAATACAGCTTAACAATTCATTTCTCGGACAACAAAAATAATCGAAAAGTGGCTGATTTTAAAAATTACACAAACAACTGCTCACAAACACGCAGATCCTTTAACGCTGTCCAAAAAATCATTGCACATCTATTAGGTAAGTGCCAAGAACCACTTGCGCATCAAGCAAAATAAGTGTTACCGAGACTAAATCCTCTTCTCCCTTTTTCTTTGGTGGTTCATCCACTTTAGGCAATTCTGGCAAAAAAATTGCAGGGATTATCGGCCGGCCCATAGGAATCTCAGCTCGGGTATGGCGTTCACCTCCATTTGGAACTACATTCAAGACAGATTGGTCATCCATCTGGGGTTTGGCGGACTGGAGTTTTCGCTTCTGGCGCTTTTTGGGGGGACGCCCTCGAGGTTTTTTTTCGGCCTGTGGTGCAACATTTTTCGACTTGCGTACGGTAACCTAAAAGATGAGTTCAAAGTACCACCAAGTCCAAATCGAGCTAAATAAACGTGTTACCTCTGGTTCCACAGATTCTTTTTCCATGGACACCGAACAAAGATTCAGAAAAAGGGACACATCAGCCTCAGCTTGGGCTTGGTCAACCAACTGCATGTGATCACTCTCTTCATAATTCGATGACTGCTCCAGGTTATTCCCAGTTGAAACGGCAACCTAAAAGATGAGTTCAAAGTACCACCAAGTCCAAATCGAGCTAAATAAACGTGTTACCTCTGGTTCCACAGATTCTTCTTCCATGGACACCGAACAAAGATTCGGAAAAAGGGACACATCAGCCTCAGCTTGGGCTTGGTCAGCCAACTGCATGTAATCACTCTCTTCATAATTCGATGACTGCTCGTTATTCATAGTTGCAACGGTAACCTAAAAGATGAGTTCAAAGTACCACTAAGTCCAAATCGAGCTAAATAAACGTGTTACCTCTGGTTCCACAGATTCTTCTTCCAGGGACACCGAACAAAGATTCGGAAAAAGGGACACATCAGCCTCAGCTTGGTCAGCCAACTGCATGTAATCACTCTCTTCATAATTCGATGACTGCTCGTTATTCACAGTTGCAACGGTAACCTAAAAGATGAGTTCAAAGTACCACCAAGTCCAAATCGAGCTAAATAAACGTGTTACCTCTGGTTCCACAGATTCTTCTTCCAGGGACACCGAACAAAGATTCGGAAAAAGGGACACATCAGCCTCAGCTTGGGCTTGGTCAGCCAACTGCATGTAATCACTCTCTTCATAATTCGATGACTGCTGCGGGTTATTCACAGTAACCTAAAAGATGAATTCAAAGTACCACCAAGTCCAAATCGAGCTAAATAAACGTGTTACCTCTGGTTCCACAGATTCTTTTCCCATGGACACCCAACAAAGAAACGGAAAAAGGGACACATCAGCCTCAGCTTGGGCTTGGTCAACCAACTGCATGTGATCACTCTCTTCATAATTCGATGACTGCTCCAGGTTATTCCCAGTTGAAACGGCAACCTAAAAGATGAGTTCAAAGTACCACCAAGTCCAAATCGAGCTAAATAAACGTGTTACCTCTGATCCCACACATTTGGTTTTCACGGGCACACAAGAAAGATTCGGAGAAAGAGGCAATTGAGCGGCAGCTTGGGGTTGGACTAAATTCACTTCTGACTTTATCTCTGATAGCTCATCCTCCGCCATAAATTCTAGCAACCAAACTACAGGGATTATCGGCCGGCCCATAGGAATCTCAGCTCCATTTGGAACTACATTGAAGGGTTCCTCCAACTGCATTATGTGATCACAGTCTTCAAGATTAGATGACTGGTCCGAGTCATACACAACTTCAGACTATAAGATAAGTTCAAAGTACCACCAAGTCCGAATCAAGTTAAATAAAAGCGTTACCTCGTCTGATTTTACATATTGGTCATCCATCTGGGGTTTGGCGGACTGGAGTTCTTGATTCCGGCCCTTTTTGGGGGGACGTCCTCGAGGTTTTTTTCCGGCTTGTGGTGCTTCATTTTTCGACTTGCCTTTGAGCTTTCCAGAACCAGGCGGTCGTCCCCGCCGTTTACAGTTGGTTTTCGGAGGTTCCGGAGGTGACGGCTTACGATAAATCACATCCCGACCAGTAACAGTTTCTGCAAAACAATTATCAAAGTAAAATTGTATTACAACAAAAGTAAAAGTAGCATATTTCAGTAATTGTATTACAAATGTAAAAGTGATCAGTGAACGGTTTAACTTTAATCTCAGTTTTAGAAAACCGGTAACAAGGTGCAACACTGCAGAATTAAAGTGACTAGATACCAATGTTTTTATTTATTCACTAGGGTTGAATTCTACACAATAAGCAGCTGTTTACGCCAAGCACTACCGTTCTGTTCTCATGTTCCTTTACTGCAAGCCTTAGATAGTGTAAAAAATTAGATTTGTGCCGCTTTTATCAATAATTTAGTTCAAAATAATAGGAAGTCCGGTGTCCAATTAGATTTTGCAATATGGCCTACCATTACCCAATAACCGAGTTTTCCGAATCGAGCAAAAATAAATTCAGCGGAATGTTTCAAGGGCCTTCCGTTTACTTTTCAACTCCATTTATTTGTGGTGTACAAATTTGGGAAAATGTGCCGTTAAAAAAATTTTGTGGCCGTAGAAAACGGGTCACAAACATTTTACTATATGAAACGGGCTTTTAGGGTCTTACTTGAAATTCATTATATTACTATGAGTTTATTGAAAAACAGCATTTTTTTTCTGCTGTCGTTCAATACATAATGTATGTTCTACAAAACTTTACACACATTTTTAAAAATTAATAACAATTTAATATTGCCAAACAAAAGTACAAGCCATGAAATGCATAAAAGGGCCGTGACTTTTTAGATTTTGCCAAATTATTTTGTTAAAGTACATACGATTAAATCAATCTTGCTCATTGCATTCCATGAGAGCAATTTCCGTATTTCAGTCAAATAATGAACGCCGCATAAAAGTATTTTGAAATTTTGCATTGATTTCTCATAATAACAATCTTTATCGACACCAAAAATTCGCCAGTTAAATTATTTCATTTTTCAATAAATGATACTGCCTCATAAGCGGCGAAAAAAGCGCCGTATAAACTACCTGCACGGACCGGAAGTTATCTAATCAGTATTTAGACTTTGGGCGAAATTTGGCATTATTTGTTTAGCCGTCGAAGGTGCCGGTCGACCCTTTAACTTTGGCTTGCTGTCTTTTAGTGTATCGTTTTCCGATAAAGAGAGCGTGCAAGGCATCTCTGATAAATTAGTAACATACAGTCGATGCCATGTCTTCTATATCTTATTGATTTATTTATGTATGTGCGAAGAAATTAATGATATGTCGAAGAGGTTTTGCCAAATTATTTTTTTAAATCACACATGATGGAATCAGTCTTGCCCTTTGAATTGTTAGCATGTCATTTTCGTATTTCATTTCGATCAAACAACGAACGCGAACAGCTCGAATTTATTTAACATTTTTCGATCATTTAAAAAAATATATCCATCAATTTTAAAAATAATTCCACCATTTAAAAAAATTAATAACAAATCTCGACATAAAAAATTACAGGTAGAAGCCATGAAAGGTAGGAGCGCGATTTATCTGATTGATTGATTCATGTATGTGCGAAGAAGTTGATATGTCGATAAAATTTTGCTAAAATATTATGTGAACTTACACCTGATGTCATCTTCGTATTTCATTTCTCTTTATCATTAATTAGCGGCGGAAAAAATGCCATTTAGATTACCTGCACGGACCGTAAGTTATCTAATCAGTATTTAGATTTTGGGCGACAAGTGGCATTATTAGTTTAGCCGTCGAAAGTGACGGTCGCCCCTTTTACTTTATCTTGTCTTGCCCATTGAATTGTTAGAATGTCATTTTCGTATTTTATTTCAATCAAACAATGAACGCGAAACACTCGAAAGTTTTTCAATATTTTTCCATTATTTTTCAAATCTCGACATAAAAAAATAAAAATTTCAGGAGAAGCCATAAAAAGTAGGAGCGCAATTTACTTGATTTATTTAATTCTTTATGTATGTGCGAATAAGAAGATGATAATATGTCGATGAATTTTGCAAAACTATTTTAAATTACACATGATGGAATCAGTCTTGCCCTTTCATTTTTAGAGAGCCATGTTCGTATTTAATTTCAATCAAACAATGAACGCGAACAACTTGAAATTTTTCAATATTTTTCCATCATTTTTCAGTTAATAACAAATCTCGACAAAAAAAAAAAAAATTTCAGGAGAAGCCATAAAAGGTAGGAGCGTCATTTATCTGATTCATTTATTTATTTATGTATGTGCGGAGAAGAAGATGATAATATGTCGATGAGATTTTGCAAAACTATTTTAAATTACACATGATGGAATCAGTCTTGCTCTTTCATTTTTAGAAAGCCATTTTCGTATTTAATTTAAATCAAACAATGAACGCCAACAACTTGAAACTTTTTCAATATTTTTCCATCATTTTTCAAAGTTAATAACAAATCTCGACATAAAAAAAAATTTCAGGAGAAGCCATAAAAGGTAGGAGTGCCATTTATCTGATTTATTTATTTATGTATGTGCGGATAAGAAGATGAAAATATGTCGATGAGATTTTGCAAAACTATTTTAAATTACACATGATGGAATCAGTCTTGCTCTATCATTTTTAGAAAGCCATGTTCGTATTTAATTTAAATCAAACAATGAACGCGAACAACTTGAAACTTTTTCAATATTTTTCCATAATTTTTCAGTTAATAACAAATCTCGACATTCACAAAATTTCAGGAGAAGCCATAAAAGGTAGGAGCGCCATTTATCTGGTTTATTTATTTATTTATGTATGTGCGAATAGGAAGATGATAATATGTCGATGAGATTTTGCAAAACTATTTTAAATTACACATGAATCAGTCTTGCTCTTTAAATTGTTAGTCATTTTCGTATTTTATTTCAAACAATGAACGCGAACAACTCGAAGGTTTTTCAATATTTGTCCATCATTTTTCAGTTAATAACAAATCTCGACATAAAAAAATAAAAATTTCAGGAGAAGCCATAAAAGGTAGGAGCGCCATTTATCTGATTTAATTATTTATTTATGTATGTGCGGAGAAGAAGATGATAATATGTCGATGAGATTTTGCAAAACTATTTTAAATTACACATGATGGAATCAGTCTTGCTCTATCATTTTTAGAAAGCCATGTTCGTATTTAATTTAAATCAAACAATGAACGCGAACAACTTGAAACTTTTTCAATATTTTTCCATAATTTTTCAGTTAATAACAAATCTCGACATAAAAAATAAAAATTTCAGGAGAAGCCATAAAAGGTAGGAGCGCCATTTATCTGGTTTATTTATTTATTTATTTATTTATTTATGTATGTGCGAATAAGAAGATGATAATATGTCGATGAGATTTTGCAAAACTATTTTAAATTACACATGATGGAATCAGTCTTGCTCTTTAAATTGTTAGTCATTTTCGTATTTTATTTCAAACAATAAACGCGAACAACTCGAAAGTTTTTCAATATTGGTCCATCATTTTTCAGAGTTAATAACAAATCTCGACATAAAAAAAGAAAAATTTCAGGCGAAGCTATAAAAGGTAGGAGACATTTTGCTAAAATATTTTGTTAAATTACACCTGATAGAGTCGGTCTTGCTCTTAGAATTGTTAGAAAGTCGTTTTAGTATTTCATTTCAATCAAACGCACGCGAACAGCTCAAATTTTTTTAACATTTTTCCATCACTTTAAAAAATGTATGAAAAAATCATTTAAAAAAAATTAAGAACAAATCTCAACATAAAAATGTTTTAATTACAATGATGGAATCAGTCTTCCTCTTTGAATTGTTAGAAAGTCATTTGCGTATTTCATTTCTATCAGACAACAAACACGAACAGCTCCAATGTTTTGTATACATTTTTCCTTCATATTTAAAAATTAAAAACAAATCACGCCCAAAAAAATATGTATATATGAAAGGTAAGTGCCATGTCTTCTTTATGTAATCGATTTATTTATATATGAATGTATGCATTCCACCTTTTATTCTATGCCGATTTCAATTTGTAAATTTCCCCTGTTCGGTCAATAATTCAGGAGTCGTTCGGACATGGTTGAGAAAAATCATTATGACGGTTATTTTGTTATAATAAAAACTTTAAACTTCTTCGCACCCATTTCAAACAACTAGAAAATCGTTCAAAACTGCATTTTAGACATGACCGGACCCATTTTCTACGGCCACAACTGTTCACAAACTTTTAACGGCTTGCTGGGAAATGTATATCAAAAACCGGACGCTTTCTCTAAATTTTTAAACACCGACAAAATAAACCGATTAAAAAATTACACATTCGGTCAATAATTCAGGTGTCGTTCGGACATGGTTGAGAAAAATCATGATGACGGTTATTTTGTTATAATAAAAACTTTAAACTTCTTCGCACCCATTTCAAACAACTAGAAAATCGTTCAAAACTGCTTCAAGATATGACCGGACACATTTTCTACGGCCGCAACTGTTCACAAACTTTTAACCGCTTGCTGAGAAATGTCTATCAAAAACTGGACGCTTTCTCGAAATTTTTAAACACCGACAAAATAAACCGATTAAAAAATTACACATTCGGTCAATAATTCAGGTGTCGTTCGGACATGGTTGAGAAAAATCATGATGACGGTTATTTTGTTATAATAAAAACTTTAAACTTCTTCGCACCCATTTCAAACCACTAGAAAATCGTTCAAAACTGCTTTTTAGACATGACCGGACCCATTTTCTACGGCCACAACTGTTCACAAACTTTTAAGGGCTTGCTGGGAAATGTATATCAAAAACCGGACGCTTTCTCAAAATTTTTAAACACCGACAAAATAAACCGATTAAAAAATTTAGAACAAATTCGAAAGAACCGAAAGTGTAAAGTACACATTTCTAATAACTTTTGCGGAAACTGAAATAAAAAACATACCCTCCGACTTTGTTACTTGGTCTTTCCGTTCGACTTGATTAGAAGAAGCGGGCTCCATAACGTTAGACACCTCTTGATTAGAAGAATCACAAAAATCCACAATGATGGAATTAATAACGTTTTCACTGACACTCGTCTAATTCTTGAGTAAACTGCAGAAATTGCGTTTGACGACCGAACCGACGACACAAACTGCGCTACCACGCACTGAATGAGGCGACTGCAAGCAAGTTTCAGCACATGCGCTTTTATGGATCACACTTACCCCCCACAATTCCTTGACTCTCCTCGCGGCATCGGATTGGTTAATTCTTCGCGATTCAATTTAAAATTTGTAATCTGTAATCCTGTCCTCTGAGCTAATTGCAGTTTTGCCCACATTTCGGTGTAAAATACGGAGATGTTAACTCCTATAATTTTTTTTCTCTCTTCGTTCATTCTATTGAAGCGTGTTGATGCAAACTTGAAACAAAAATACATTTATAGTCCACGTATTTAAAGTTATACCTGTGTTATCTACAGATTTTGCCAAAACTGTAATATCTAATTATAAACTAATATTTTAGCAATTATTGGACAAACAACTCAACTAGGAAAGCGACTTATTCGTAGTGTCCGACCGAACTTTCAATTTCGGTTTTGGTTTCGGCCTAGTTTCGGCAAAAAAACTGGTTTCGGCCGAAACCGAAACTGCATTCGGGAGGTTTTGCAAAGCTATTTTTATTTTCATACATTCGATTGAAGATTATTTGCATCAAAAATATTTATTTAGTTGTTGTATGTGGTAGATAGGGACTTATTAATTTGAATTTTATTGTAGTTTGTTAACAAGAGTACCATACAAAATGACCAATGTTTAGAAAAAATAATTTTGTTAAGATGAAAGAGTGTTTTTTTTGTGTACCTATCTACACATATTTACTAGGTAATTTCTTTTTACTTTAAAAGCATTAATTTTGTTTTGTAGCTTTTATTTTATTTCATAATATTAAAAAAAAGTATATTTATTTGTGCTTTTTTAAATAAGGGGGGGTAATAATATGATATGATAAATTAATGATTACTTAAAATATCAGAGGCTGAATGATTAATATGTGATTGGTTAAAAGATAATAATAAAAACTGATTATGATAATTTTTACTTTTTTTTTCCCACGAAAACATGAAATTTCGGTTTCGGTTTCGGCCGAAACTGAGACTGAAGCCGAAATTCGGTTTCGGTTTCGGCCGTAAAAACTAGTTTCGGTCGGACACTACTTATTCGTTTGCCGATGCGATCTTCGGAGAAATCGGCAACGCGTTGCATTTTTGCTTGGAGCATTTTTGTTGATGCTGATTCAGTTGAGAATCCCTAGCCATAACGTTAACGTTTCCTGTTTTTCACACGGAGCATTATTTTTCGGGCAACCACAACATCGCAAGTGAGGCTGATTTGCAAGACGGCAAACTCGAACTCATAAACTATTTAGTTAATAGCCGCGACATAAACACGGGATTTCTATAATCAGCAGTCTTGCGGCTGAGAACTGCAAACAACACATTTGCTCCCACACTCCAGTAGACCTGTTTTGTTTTTAATTCTTATCTCCCCTGCAAAATTGGTTCCGAAAATAATCGAGTTTCTTCCAAGCATTGTCTGTTTATTTATTTATATTTAACATCACAGTCTTCCGTCGTTTTATGTTTCTGAATAAAGCAATTTTACTCACCAAAGACAAGATTTAATGTATTTAATGTTTGCTCGTGGAATTATATTATTATTGCTTGCGATCGCTCATCGATCGTGAATTGATCATGGTGGAATGAAATTGGCACAATCGTCATTAATATCAACAAGAAGAATTAGCTGGTGTCCAGTAGAGGGATGGAGAGAATCTTCTTCTTGTACCTGGATTGAAATAAACAGTCAATATAACTTTCCAGAATTGTAATCAATTTTACCGGTGATAAACTCGTTCCGGGCCCATCTGTGAGTTCCTGGTGTTCACTAAGGTCAAATTGGGCTATTGGATCCTCGTATGTCAGCATTTTTATCACTGTCCTCTTCCTCAAAATCCACAAACGGCGGATTTTCGTTCTTATTATAATATTCGGCCCTCCCAATGATGTCAATATCAATGCAAGAACCACTGGTTTGCGTCTCAACCCCTGACAAAATAATTCTCAGTTAAATACAATTACACACCTCTTCAAAATAATCGGTCATGATTAAATACCTAATATCTAACGTGTTCCGCGCTGGTTTTGAAAGAGATTTTCGTATTGTGGATAGGGTAAAATTCATGCGTTTATTCTCGAACAAATAGTGCTGAATTCCTGCAAATTACAAACGAACACATATTTTCAATACAAATAATTTAACGACTAATTACCTAAACAGATGCGTATTTTCAATTGGCAAAAAAGGAAAAAAGTTTTCTGTATCATTGTCCCTTTACGATTAATGCGTTTTTTGTTGCACGGAACAAATGATAAGCGATAGAATATAAAACCGATTCGAGAACGACTTTTCTTTCACGAGATCTCTGTTGTGCCGCTATCAGCAAACAACTTTTTTCCGTGGAAACGAAGACCTCTGCGTAATATTATCGGGAATTCAATTCTTTCGGCCAAATGCAACGTAAACAAATACCCTTTTATAATTTTTTTCAAATCTGCATGCACAAAACTGCTTTCTTGTTCTCATATCAAGCTTTTAATTATCTTAATTTTATTGACGAATAATCTGGTTTACGTCAAATTAATTTTTAATTTGTTATTAAATTAACTACTAATTAAAGTGAATTACAAAGCTTAAACACAATGCTTTTGGATGACACGAGATAACATCTTTCGCCCATCCAAAAGTTCTTCCAGGGTTTTTTAATTGATCAAGTTTTTCTTCTTCATCTAAACATAAGCAATTATGACTAAATCTCGAAAATATTTATTTTTCCGTACACTTAAGAAAAATGAAAATCTGTTAGTGAACCGATTTCATTTGAAGAACTCATTATCAACAAATGCCCATAGATAACTCCAGAGATGGGCCAGAATGTAACAAAACGATTCGAATAAAATCTGTTTATAGTATGCGGGTTGATTTTTTGAACATTTACTTGGTAATACAAACTTAATCAGTTTATTCAACAGATGCGTAAGGTCCTAATTCTAAATCAAATTTGCCCCTAGCAGTGCAAGTTTGAATTAGAATTAGGGCCTAAAAAAATAAGTTTTAAAATGGTTTATTTTTCTGGAAATAAATTGTTACAATACAACATAAAAAAATAGCTTTAAATCAGTTAATAAAATATAAAATAGTTGAATACCGATAAATGATAAAGTCACTCACGAGATGTGAGTGGCTTTATCATTTATCGGGAGGAGAGATCTCTTCTGAATTTCTCTGGCGTGTCTCTGTTTTCAATTATTTTACATTTTATTGATATATGCAACAATTTTTAATTGTGTATTTGATTTTTTCGCGGAACACTTGCAACGGTTTCACGGAGCACGAATTGAAAATCACGGGTATAAAAGCTAATTTTGATCAAAAAAATAAATTTTAATTGTGCTATATTTCTGTAAGCAACTGGGATTTTTTTGTAAAATTTCGGTGAGACCCATTTGAATGCATCCTAAATTCAGTGGCGTAATCAGATTAAAGATAAAAAAATTGCTAACATTCTTTTTTAATTTTTGGCAATGAAAAAATTCGAAGTAGGACTCGATAAAACCATTTTTTGTGAAGCTTTGTCGTTAAAAAAATCGTTTAAGTCGATCAATTAATAACAATTTAAGCGAGGTGGTTTTTAATGAGTAACTCTGAACTTGTCGTAGGTGAACAATAAAGTTAACCCAATGGGAAGCAGTGATTGAAATTTACAAATATATATATTTGTTGTTGGTGGATAGTTACAAGTGGTCCCATTCCATAAATTACCAATTGAATTTGTTTACGGTCAAGACACGTATGAATGAACGACGCTGGATTAAGCCAAGAATAATTTTCTCAATCTCTCGTTCCAAACATTGTTAAATTTGTAATTTTACTTTATTAATTTATCCAATATCTTGTTCATCACATTTGAAATCGTCGCCTTCATTAAACATTCCCTGCAATTTAATTGCACTGTATTATAATTGTATGCAAAGCTACATTGCTATGTTCAATATAAACATATTCAGTAAAAATTGAACATGCCCAGTAAATAATTATTTTGCTATGTATTTAAATATTTGTCTACTTAAATAATTCTCCTTCTATGTTGAACAATGTTTTGCTTAGTCGAAATTAATATTCTGATAAAACTGAAAACACTCAGTTAATATCAAAAAGTGAATGCTCGGTAAATACTATATCAGATGTGCAATAGATTAAAATAATGCTAGGTGGAAAATATCGGCCATAAGTAGGCTTAAATAAATCCAAAGTAGACGGTATTACTTATTAAGCTATGTTTTTATCTACAGAATGAGTTTTATTTATTTATTTAAATTGTCTGTATTTTATATACTATACAGGCTAGAACAAAAGGATCAAAAAATGGGCGTAACTCTTACTAAATAATTTTCTTCTCAATTTGCTTTAATTTTTTTTATTTAATGGTAAAATTGCACTACAAAATATAGAAAAATACGCTTGTTTCAAAATTACATAAAAATATATTAGGTACCATTTAAAAAAACAAAGTTATTAGTTGCCATAACATGAAGACAAAAGAAGAAAGGACTGAAAATACCATATCATGAAGGATAGTAAACCAAACACCTTGTATTAAACATGTTTTCATAACTTTTCAAATAAAAATGTTACAGCCATTATTTTATACTGTTCTTCCATTTTGTATAATTCTTTTTACAATAAAAGTATGTTTAAATTCATACAATCCTCTGTGCTTTTATATGATATACCTACTTAGTTTTACTTATTTTTACTTAGCAAATCATCAAAATACTGCAATCTTACAATATTTTACATAATTCAAATATTATAACAAGCGTTCAAAAAAAAACCGGGAGTGCAGAAAGCTAGCTTTTGTTTTATTTTTCCAATGTAGACATTTGACAGCAGCTATCTGAATTGGCCAGGCGATGAAATTTGTCGAAGACGGCACAAAAAATAACTTACGCATTGTTTCTGAAACGGTTATTAATAAAGAATTTAATTTCACATTTCTCCAAATCAAGGTCGAAATTTTGCCACACATTTTATTACCGTTTTTTTTAACGCTCGTTACATGCAAAAACTACTTGGTCAACTAATATTATACATGGCTAATCACCACATTTTTACCTTGCAAAACACTGTAAAATACATAGCAAATAATTACCCAAATTCCTTTTTGCCTTTTAAGAATTAAATGCACCGTATAATGTGTTGCATACCTATCTTAAGAAACGATTTAATTCAGATAGTTACACATTTTTTAAACTAATCACTTGTAATAACAAGTAAAATATAAAATATAGGCAAGTTAATTGATTATTCTTACCTTTGTACATGCAATTGCTTATTTTTGGGTCCGAACATTCGCTACTCACGTGACATGCTGTAAACAACCATAAACAACATTGACAGGCGGTGCTTTTAGTTAGTGACCTTTTAGTGACATTCGTTAAGAGGCGCCCTCTGTATTTTGACGCAGAAATTTAACATTGATTTCCTCATAGTGTGACCTTCATTGTAGATATTTTTTTATTTTTTTGTCTTTTCTAATGAATGAAAGGAGAACGTCAGGACTAAAGATTATGTTAGATTAAGATTATTATACGTTTTCAAAAAAATTTCGGTTACAATTGGCCACTTTTACTATTTTTAAAAACTCGCCTCTTGCTTGGGCCTAACACACCCACAGCCTATGTGATAATTTTTAGCGATTGTAAATTTTCGGTTTAACGTAATTGTAAAAATTGGCGTATGTTTTATATAATTTACGTTGACTTTATAGATTGTCGGCAAATGCCAGTTTTTGAAAAACGATATATTACACAGGTGCGCAAAGTAAGTTCATAATTACAATAATTCAGGCTTATCTACCGAAGCAGAAAATAGAACACAAATGGTCACCTTGAGTTACGTGTTTTTTAAAATTAATAATAAGTTCTCCCTAAGTTCTAAACTTGAGATATTTTGATTAATTTGGGTTTATGTGATAAGAGATTAGAACTTAGAACTACAGCGCGTCCTCGTTCTTGGATTTAAACTTCTTGTGGAAGAGAGAGATAGCGCAATCTGCCAACTAAAATCTGTCAAACTGAGACAAACGAACGAACCGATCTGTCATTTCGAGGGAAATCGAGTCTGTCACCCGGAAATGTGAATAATTTAACTAGAAAGTCCGTCCGAATCGGTTTGTGTCTTTAAAAGTCGAATAAAGCCTGAGCCCCTTTCGCGGGTTCACAAATTTTAGCCGGAGGCTTTGGAGTCGGGCCAGGTCAGTCGGCCATATCTGGCGGTGCTGCTGATATGCAGAAGTCCAAACGATAATTCCCGTAATCGTGTGGTGTAACGCAAAAAGAAGAACAGTGTAAACAGCGATCATGTTTAAATCTTGCTGCTTTACCGAGTGGTGTTAAAATAAGTGCTCAACATGGCTAGTACTTTCGACCATGAAGACAGGGCCAGGTGAGTCGCGAAATTGGCCCGGTTTCTTTGAGTTACACCTAAATTTTTAGCTGGTATTTTGGACCAATTAGTCGAAGAGAGGCAACGGATCTGTTGATGGCCGAGCGAGGGGGTGGGGTGTTTTTGGTTAGAGATAGTGCCACCAGTGTTGGAGACTACGTGCTGTGTGTAAAGTACGCAAGCAACAAGTTTACGTGTTACACATTTAAACGCCCACATTGTTGCAGGGAAGACAGTAAAGTGAGCCATTACATTATTAACAAGATGCAACAGTCTGATCAAATCCACTATAAAATTGGAGATCAAATATTTCCAGATATACCAAGCTTGCTTTCTTTTTATAAGCTGCACTATTTAGACACCACACCGCTTATTAGACCTGCTTCAAAAAAGGAGGAAAAAGTAATTGCTAAATTTGATTTTGATGGTCAAGTAAGTACATATAACACAACTTTGTTTTATACACTTTGCTAAATTGTGAAAACATCAATTGTAGGATGCCGACGATCTAGTCTTCAGAAAAGGTGAAATTCTAACAATTATAGCTAAAGATGAGGAGCAGTGGTGGACGGCGAAAAATAGTGGGGGATTGAAAGGATCTATCCCCGTTCCTTACGTACAAAAAGTAACATTGTTTTATGGAAATTCTTATATTTATCCACAATTTTTTGTAGTACGAGGAAGGACAACACAATATAGAAATTTCCCGGCCGGGGTCTGGTGGTAGCGTTACTTCATCAAGTCAAGCAGAAACGGCAATGAAAAGAAGTCAGATGCAAGTACGTTGGAATCGTTTCAAGTTTCATAATTCTGTTTTTATCGTTTTAGCGGAAGCTTCCGGCTAAAGCTAGAGTAAAGCAAGTTCGCGTTCCCAACGCCTACGACAAAACAGCATTAAAGTTAGAAATCGGAGATATAATCACTGTCACCAAAACAAACATCAATGGGCAATGGGAGGGCGAGTTGAATGGAAAAACTGGTTATTTTCCGTTTACGCATGTAGAGTTTTTAGATAATGATAATGAACTTTAGTGTCCATTTTTTATATTGTATTATAATGCTCGATTTTCGCTGTATATTTATTAAATTAATTTGGCACTAATATGTAATGTTTAATTGAATTATGAGCTGTTTGTGTTGTTAATATCGATTTGTATTTTTATTAATTACATATCAATATTTACATAAGTGGCTTTTTTATACCTGTCGTTCTATTCTAATGATGCCATAATTGTACTCTCTTCGTCTAAGAACTGCTGAAAATATTCCTACGACTGTTTACGAAATATTTATGATTAGCATAGGTACTCAAATTCAAACTGTGTAGATAACTCTGTCAACGGTTATTATGTATTTTTGATGGAAAATTTAAAATATTTTGCTGCAAGATTTTTATTAAATGAATTTAATTGCAACTCGACCGTTCTTTTTATCCTCCTCTATCCCAGTAACGACGCAGCCTTCGGCTACTGTGCCTGTTTAGCAATGTCAAGAGGAACAAGAAATAATTTAGTAGTTTTTAATCTCTCTTGTCTATGATAGGCACCATAGAAAAGAGAAAAGTATAGAACGCTAACTCCCTTGTATTTCTACGGTCCCCTAGATACGCAATCTACCTTCAGAAACCTTCTGGATATGGCGGGAATTTTAATTTAAATATTCAACTTAAGCGGGAGTTTTGAATGTTCAGTTAGGGAGGTCTCGCCTTTATCTTCGTTGTTAAAACTATTTTCTAAAATCCAATAGAATATCGGAAAAACTATCGAGAATTGGCATAACAAACCTTTATAAAAGTCGAGTTATTTTTTACTTTTACATTGAATTCAGTTATTAGATTGTAGTAGATAGTAGATTGAGTTTTTGGCATTTTCTTATAGTAATTTTACGGAAATTGCAACGCCCATCCGAGGAAATAAAATGTATTAGAAGTACTCTCGAATTATTCTTTAAAGTTATACGAATCGATAGTAAAAACAATTATTGCAATACTTCAAATGGTTCGAGAAATATTAATTTTTAGAAGTGTTTTTGCATTTCCAAATTTTATCATTAAATTAAGAATATTTTTAAAACTATGAGAGATAAGATAAGACAACTTGGGCACATCCTATTTAGAATTGATTGCCAAAACTAACGAGTGCATAAAAATAAGTTGTTGCCATTTAATATAACAAAGTTGACGTCAATTTCCGGTATAACCGGAAGTGCCGCCATCTTGATAGTATTTTACTTTGATTCAGAATAATCGATGATAATCATACATCAAATTACAACTGTCTAGCTTCACGGAAAATTGAAAATGTTCTAATGAACGGTCTACGTGAAGCACCCTGTATGTTAATTTTTTTTATATATTATTGGAAACTAGTATTAATTACCTAAAATATCATTTGCTTAAATAGCGAATTAGACTAGCCGTAAATAACAAATGAATCCATAGCTTAGTTAATTATTTATATTTTAATTTTTTTTTTATATTATTGAAAACTATTATTAATTGTCTAAAATATTGTTTGCATAAATATCGAATGTATATTGTTTAAAAGCGAATTTTGTAGATATTTTAAATATTTAATAAAATTTAAAAATAGCATCGTGACATCGGAGAATTACACAGCCGGAAATGTCGTCAGAAAGAACCGGTTTCAACCGGCACCAAACGCCACTATAAATAGCGGCGCACATCAATTCCAAAATCAGTTGGAAGTGAGACCGCCTTGAGTGCACTTCGATCTGGACCACGTGGCCACTGCAGATGTCCACCGCAGTCGTGGACGAAACGTCTGGAAGCCCCCCCGGGGGGCTAAATAATAACAACAATCAATAATAATAACACCAATAACAAAAAACAATAACAATTAACAATAACAATTAACAATAAACAATAAACAATAACAATAACAATAACAATAACAATAACAATAACAATAACAATAACAATAAAACAATAACAATAAAACAATAACAATAAAACAATAACAATAAAACAATAACAATAAAACAATAACAATAAAACAATAACAATAAAACAATAACAATAAAACAATAACAATAAAACAATAACAATAAAACAATAACAATAAAACAATAACAATAAAACAATAACAATAAAACAATAACAATAAAACAATAACAATAAAACAATAACAATAAAACAATAACAATAAAACAATAACAATAAAACAATAACAATAACAATAAAACAATAACAATAAAACAATAACAATAACAATAAAACAATAACAATAAAACAATAACAATAAAACAATAACAATAAAACAATAACAATAAAACAATAACAATAAAACAATAACAATAAAACAATAACAATAAAACAATAACAATAAAACAATAACAATAAAACAATAACAATAAAACAATAAACACTAAAACTAAATCAATAAAACACTAACCAATAACCCACCACTAAAACACTAACCAATAACCCACCACTAAAACACTAACCAATAACCCACCACTAAAACACTAAAACAATAAAACACTAACCAATAACCCACCAGTAAAACACTAAAACTAAAACAATAAAACACTAACCATTAAACAAACACTAAAACATTAAAACTAAAACAATAAAACACTAACCAATAACCCACCACTAAAACACTAAAACTAAAACAATAAAACAATAACCAAACATTAAAACAATAAAACTAAAACAATAAAACACTAACCAATAACCCACCACTAAAACACTAAAACTAAAACAATAAACACACTAACCAATAACAAACCACTAAAACACTAAAACACTAAAACTAAAACAATAAAACACAAACCAATAACCCACCACTAAAACACTAAAATTAAAACAATAAAACACTAACCAATAACTCACAACTAAAACACTAAATCTAAAACACTAACCACTAAACAAACACTAAAACACTAAAACTAAAACAATAAAACACTAACTACTAAACAAACACTAAAACACTAAAACTAAAACAATAAAACACTTACCAATAACCCACCACTAAAACACTAAAACTAAAACAATAAAACATTAACCAATAACCCACCACTAAAACACTAAAACTAAAACAATAAAACACTAACCAATAACCCACCACTAAAACACTAAAACTAAAACAATAAAACACTAACCACTAAACAAACACTAAAACATTAAAACTAAAACAATAAAACACTAACCAATAACCCACCAGTAAAACACTAAAACTAAAACAATAAAACACTAACCAATAACCCACCACTAAAACACTAAAACTAAAACAATAAAACACTAACCAATAACCCACCACTAAAACACTAAAACTAAAACAATAAAACACTAACCAATAACCAACAACTAAAACACTAAAACTAAAACACTAACTAATAACCCATCACTAAAACACTAAAACTAAAACAATAAAACATTAACCAATAACCCACCACTAAAACACTAAAACTAAAACAATAAAACACTAACCAATAACCAACAACTAAAACACTAAATCTAAAACACTAACTAATAACCCACCACTAAAACACTAAAACTAAAACAATAAAACATTAACCAATAACCCACCACTAAAACACTAAAACTAAAACAATAAAACACTAACCAATAACCCACCACTAAAACACTAAAACTAAAACAATAAAACACTAACCACTAAACAAACACTAAAACATTAAAACTAAAACAATAAAACACTAACCAATAACCCACCACTAAAACACTAAAACTAAAACAATAAAACAATAACCAAACATTAAAACACTAAAACTAAAACAATAAAACACTAACCAATAACCCACCACTAAAACACTAAAACTAAAACAATAAACACACTAACCAATAACAAACCACTAAAACACTAAAACTAAAACAATAAAACATTAACCAATAACCCACCACTAAAACACTAAAACTAAAACAATAAAACACTAACCAATAACCAACAACTAAAACACTAAAACTAAAACAATAAAACACTAACCAATAACCCACTACTAAAACACTAAAACAAAAACAATAAAACACTAACCAATAACCCACCACTAAAACACTAAAACTAAAACAATAAAACATTAACCAATAACCCACCACTAAAACACTAAAACTAAAACAATAAAACACTAACCACTAAACAAACACTAAAACATTAAAACTAAAACAATAAAACACTAACCAATAACCCACCACTAAAACACTAAAACTAAAACAATAAAACAATAACCAAACATTAAAACACTAAAACTAAAACAATAAAACACTAACCAATAACCCACCACTAAAACACTAAAACTAAAACAATAAACACACTAACCAATAACAAACCACTAAAACACTAAAACTAAAACAATAAAACACTAACCAATAACCCACCACTAAAACACTAAAATTAAAACAATAAAACACTAACCAATAACTCACAACTAAAACACTAAATCTAAAACACTAACCACTAAACAAACACTAAAACACTAAAACTAAAACAATAAAACACTAACTACTAAACAAACACTAAAACACTAAAACTAAAACAATAAAACACTTACCACACCACTAAAACACTAAAACTACAACAATAAAACACTAACCAATAACCCACCACTAAAACACTAAAACTAAAACAATAAAACACTAACCACTAAACAAACACTAAAACATTAAAACTAAAACAATAAAACACTAACCAATAACCCACCAGTAAAACACTAAAACTAAAACAATAAAACACTAACCAATAACCCACCACTAAAACACTAAAACTAAAACAATAAAACACTAACCAATAACCCACCACTAAAACACTAAAACTAAAACAATAAAACACTAACCAATAACCAACAACTAAAACACTAAAACTAAAACACTAATTAATAACCCACCACTAAAACACTAAAACTAAAACAATAAAACATTAACCAATAACCCACTACTAAAACACTAAAACTAAAACAATAAAACACTAACCAATAACCAACAACTAAAACACTAAATCTAAAACACTAACTAATAACCCACCACTAAAACACTAAAACTAAAACAATAAAACATTAACCAATAACCCACCACTAAAACACTAAAACTAAAACAATAAAACACTAACCAATAACCCACCACTAAAACACTAAAACTAAAACAATAAAACAATAACCAAACATTAAAACACTAAAACTAAAACAGTAAAACACTAACCAATAACCCACCACTAAAACACTAAAACTAAAACAATAAACACACTAACCAATAACAAACCACTAAAACACTAACCAATAACCCACCACTAAAATACTAAAATTAAAACAATAAAACACTAACCAATAACTCACAACTAAAACACTAAATCTAAAACACTAACCACTAAACAAACACTAAAACTAAAACAATAAAACACTAACTACTAAACAAACACTAAAACACTAAAACTAAAACAATAAAACACTTACCAATAACCCACCACTAAAACACTAAAACTAAAACAATAAAACATTAACCAATAACCCACCACTAAAACACTAAAACTAAAACAATAAAACACTAACCAATAACCCACCACTAAAACACTAAAACTAAAACAATAAAACACTAACCAATAACCAACAACTAAAACACTAAAACTAAAACACTAACTAATAACCCACCACTAAAACACTAAAACTAAAACAATAAAACATTAACCAATAACCCACTACTAAAACACTAAAACTAAAACAATAAAACACTAACCAATAACCAACAACTAAAACACTAAATCTAAAACACTAACTAATAACCCACCACTAAAACACTAAAACTAAAACAATAAAACATTAACCAATAACCCACCACTAAAACACTAAAACTAAAACAATAAAACACTAACCAATAACCCACCACTAAAACACTAAAACTAAAACAATAAAACACTAACCACTAAACAAACACTAAAACATTAAAACTAAAACAATAAAACACTAACCAATAACCCACCACTAAAACACTAAAACTAAAACAATAAAACAATAACCAAACATTAAAACACTAAAACTAAAACAATAAAACACTAACCAATAACCCACCACTAAAACACTAAAACTAAAACAATAAACACACTAACCAATAACAAACCACTAAAACACTAAAACTAAAACAATAAAACACTAACCAATAACGCACCACTAAAACACTAAAATTAAAACAATAAAACACTAACCAATAACTCACAACTAAAACACTAAATCTAAAACACTAACCAATAAACAAACACTAAAACACTAAAACTAAAACAATAAAACACTAACTACTAAACAAACACTAAAACACTAAAACAATAAAACACTTACCAATAACCCACCACTAAAACACTAAAACTAAAACAATAAAACATTAACCAATAACCCACCACTAAAACACTAAAACTACAACAATAAAACACTAACCAATAACCCACCACTAAAACACTAAAACTAAAACAATAAAACACTAACCACTAAACAAACACTAAAACATTAAAACTAAAACAATAAAACACTAACCAATAACCCACCAGTAAAACACTAAAACTAAAACAATAAAACACTAACCAATAACCCACCACTAAAACACTAAAACTAAAACAATAAAACACTAACCAATAACCCACCACTAAAACACTAAAACTAAAACAATAAAACACTAACCAATAACCAACAACTAAAACACTAAAACTAAAACACTAACTAATAACCCACCACTAAAACACTAAAACTAAAACAATAAAACATTAACCAATAACCCACTACTAAAACACTAAAACTAAAACAATAAAACACTAACCAATAACCAACAACTAAAACACTAAATCTAAAACACTAACTAATAACCCACCACTAAAACACTAAAACTAAAACAATAAAACATTAACCAATAACCCACCACTAAAACACTAAAACTAAAACAATAAAACACTAACCAATAACCCACCACTAAAACACTAAAACTAAAACAATAAAACACTAACCACTAAACAAACACTAAAACATTAAAACTAAAACAATAAAACACTAACCAATAACCCACCACTAAAACACTAAAACTAAAACAATAAAACAATAACCAAACATTAAAACACTAAAACTAAAACAATAAAACACTAACCAATAACCCACCACTAAAACACTAAAACTAAAACAATAAACACACTAACCAATAACAAACCACTAAAACACTAAAACTAAAACAATAAAACATTAACCAATAACCCACCACTAAAACACTAAAACTAAAACAATAAAACACTAACCAATAACCAACAACTAAAACACTAAAACTAAAACAATAAAACACTAACCAATAACCCACTACTAAAACACTAAAACAAAAACAATAAAACACTAACCAATAACCCACCACTAAAACACTAAAACTAAAACAATAAAACATTAACCAATAACCCACCACTAAAACACTAAAACTAAAACAATAAAACACTAACCACTAAACAAACACTAAAACATTAAAACTAAAACAATAAAACACTAACCAATAATCCACCACTAAAACACTAAAACTAAAACAATAAAACAATAACCAAACATTAAAACACTAAAACTAAAACAATAAAACACTAACCAATAACCCACCACTAAAACACTAAAACTAAAACAATAAACACACTAACCAATAACAAACCACTAAAACACTAAAACTAAAACAATAAAACACTAACCAATAACCCACCACTAAAACACTAAAATTAAAACAATAAAACACTAACCAATAACTCACAACTAAAACACTAAATCTAAAACACTAACCACTAAACAAACACTAAAACACTAAAACTAAAACAATAAAACACTAACTACTAAACAAACACTAAAACACTAAAACTAAAACAATAAAACACTTACCAATAACCCACCACTAAAACACTAAAACTAAAACAATAAAACATTAACCAATAACCCACCACTAAAACACTAAAACTACAACAATAAAACACTAACCAATAACCCACCACTAAAACACTAAAACTAAAACAATAAAACACTAACCACTAAACAAACACTAAAACATTAAAACTAAAACAATAAAACACTAACCAATAACCCACCAGTAAAACACTAAAACTAAAACAATAAAACACTAACCAATAACCCACCACTAAAACACTAAAACTAAAACAATAAAACACTAACCAATAACCCACCACTAAAACACTAAAACTAAAACAATAAAACACTAACCAATAACCAACAACTAAAACACTAAAACTAAAACACTAATTAATAACCCACCACTAAAACACTAAAACTAAAACAATAAAACACTAACCACTAAACAAACACTAAAACATTAAAACTAAAACAATAAAACACTAACCAATAACCCACCAGTAAAACACTAAAACTAAAACAATAAAACACTAACCAATAACCCACCACTAAAACACTAAAACTAAAACAATAAAACAATAACCAAACATTAAAACACTAAAACTAAAACAATAAAACATTAACCAATAACCCACCACTAAAACACTAAAACTAAAACAATAAACACACTAACCAATAACAAACCACTAAAACACTAAAACTAAAACAATAAAACACTAACCAATAACCCACCACTAAAACACTAAAACTAAAACAATAAAACAATAACCCACCACTAAAACACTAAAACTAAAACAATAAAACACTAACCAATAACCCACCACTAAAACACTAAAACTAAAACAATAAAACACTAACCAATAACCAACAACTAAAACACTAAATCTAAAACACTAACTAATAACCCACCACTAAAACACTAAAACTAAAACAATAAAACATTAACCAATAACCCACCACTAAAACACTAAAACTAAAACAATAAAACACTAACCAATAACCCACCACTAAAACACTAAAACTAAAACAATAAAACACTAACCACTAAACAAACACTAAAACATTAAAACTAAAACAATAAAACACTAACCAATAACCCACCACTAAAACACTAAAACTAAAACAATAAAACAATAACCAATAACCCACCACTAAAACACTAAAACTAAAACAATAAAACACTAACCACTAAACAAACACTAAAACATTAAAACTAAAACAATAAAACACTAACCAATAACCCACCACTAAAACACTAAAACTAAAACAATAAAACAATAACCAAACATTAAAACACTAAAACTAAAACAATAAAACACTAACCAATAACCCACCACTAAAACACTAAAACTAAAACAATAAACACACTAACCAATAACAAACCACTAAAACACTAAAACTAAAACAATAAAACACTAACCAATAACTCACAACTAAAACACTAAATCTAAAACACTAACCACTAAACAAACACTAAAACACTAAAACTAAAACAATAAAACACTAACTACTAAACAAACACTAAAACACTAAAACACTAAAACTAAAACAATAAAACACTTACCAATAACCCACCACTAAAGCACTAAAACTAAAACAATAAAACACTAACCAATAACCCACCACTAAAACACTAAAACTAAAACAATAAAACACTAACCAATAACCCACTACTAAAACACTAAAACTAAAACAATAAAACACTAACCAATAACCAACAACTAAAACACTAAAACTAAAACAATAAAACACTAACCAATAACCCACTACTAAAACACTAAAACTAAAACAATAAAACACTAACCAATAACCAACAACTAAAACACTAAAACTAAAACAATAAAACATTAACCAATAACCCACCACTAAAACGCTAAAACTAAAACAATAAAACACTAACCAATAACCCACCACTAAAACACTAAAAATAAAACAATAAAACACTAACCACTAAACAAACACTAAAACATTAAAACTAAAACAATAAAACACTAACCAATAAACCACCACTAAAACACTAAAACTAAAACAATAAAATACTAACCAATAACCCACCACTAAAACACTAAAACTAAAACAATAACACACTAACCAATAACAAACCACTAAAACACTAAAACTAAAACAATAAAACACTAACCAATAACCCACCACTAAAACACTAAAATTAAACCAATAAAACACTAACCAATAACTCACAACTAAAACACTAAATCTAAAACACTAACCACTAAACAAACACTAAAACACTAAAACTAAAACAATAAAACACTAACCAATAACCCACCACTAAAACACTAAAACTAAAACAATAAAACACTAACCAATAAACCACCACTAAAACACTAAAACTAAAACAATAAAATACTAACCAATAACCCACCACTAACACACTAAAACTAAAACAATAACACACTAACCAATAACAAACCACTAAAACACTAAAACTAAAACAATAAAACACTAACCAATAACAACCACTAAAACTAAAACAGCACCACCACCACCACTGCACACAGAATACCACACAACACACCACCCAAATCACACCAAACAATCGCCAGTCGCGATTGTGGCAGCTGGAAGAACACTTCGACCACGACCACACCGCCACTGAAGATGTCCACCGCAGTTGTGGACGAAACGTTTGGCAGAGTTTCATTGGGATCACTTGTTGAGTTAGCCCCTCGGGGCGCTCACTACATCCCCCCTTATGGGACTATAAAAAATGAAAAATTTCAGGAAAATTCATAAAAGGTAAGAGCGCCATTTATCTGATTTATTTATTTATTTATGTATGTGCGGAGAAGATGATAATATGTCGATGAGATTTTGCAAAACTATTTTAAATTACACATGATGGAATCAGTCTTGCTCTTTCAATTTTTAGAGAGTCATTTTCGAATTTTATTTTAGTCAAACAATGAACGCGAACAACTCAAAAGTTTTTCAATATTTTTCCATCATTTTTCAAAGTTAATAACAAATCTCAACATAAAAAAAGAAAAATTTCAGGAGAAGCCATAAAAGGTAGGAGCGCCATTTATCTGATTTATTTATTTATGTATGTGCGGAGAAGATGATAATATGTCGATGAGATTTTGCAAAACTATTTTAAATTACACATGATGGAATCAGTCTTGCTCTTTCATTTTTTAGAAAGTAATTTTCGTATTTTATTTCAGTCAAACAATGAACGCGAGCAACTCAAAAGTTTTTAATATTTTTCCATCATTTTTCAAAGTTAATAACAAATCTCGACATAAAAAAAGAAAAATTTCAGGAGAAGCCATAAAAGGTAGGAGCGCCATTTATCTGATTTATTTATTTATTTATGTATTTGAGGAGAAGATGATAATATGTCGATGAGATTTTGCAAAACTATTTTAAATTACACATGATGGAATCAGTCTTGCTCTTTCAATTTGTAGAAAGTCATTTTCGTATTTTATTTTAGTCAAACAATGAACGCGAGCAACTCAAAAGTTTTTAATATTTTTCCATTATTTTTCAAATATAATAACAAATCTCGACATAAAAAAAGAAAAATTTCAGGAGAAGCCATAAAAGGTAGGAGCGCCATTTATCTGATTTATTTATTTATTTATTTATTTGAGGAGAAGATGATAATATGTCGATGAGATTTTAAATTACCCATGATGGAATCAGTCTTGCTCTTTCAATTTTTAGAAAGTCATTTTCGTATTTTATTTCAGTCAAACAATGAACGCGAGCAATTCAAAAGTTTTTCAATATTTTTCCATCATTTTTCAAAGTTAATAACAAATCTCAACATAAAAAAAGAAAAATTTCAGGAGAAGCCATAAAAGGTAGGAGCGCCATTTATCTGATTTATTTATTTATGTATGTGCGGAGAAGATGATAATATGTCGATGAGATTTTGCAAAACTATTTTAAATTACACATGATGGAATCAGTCTTGCTCTTTCAATTTTTAGAAAGTCATTTTCGTATTTTATTTCAGTCAAACAATGAACGCGAGCAACTCAAAAGTTTTTAATATTTTTCCATCATTTTTCAAAGTTAATAACAAATCTCGACATAAAAAAAGAAAAATTTCAGGAGAAGCCATAAAAGGTAGGAGCGCCATTTATCTGATTTATTTATTTATTTATGTATTTGAGGAGAAGATGATAATATGTCGATGAGATTTTGCAAAACTATTTTAAATTATACATGATGGAATCAGTCTTGCTCTTTCAATTTGTAGAAAGTCATTTTCGTATTTTATTTTAGTCAAACAATGAACGCGAGCAACTCAAAAGTTTTTAATATTTTTCCATTATTTTTCAAATATAATAACAAATCTCGACATAAAAAAAGAAAAATTTCAGGAGAAGCCATAAAAGGTAGGAGCGCCATTTATCTGATTTATTTATTTATTTGAGGAGAAGATGATAATATGTCGATGAGATTTTAAATTACCCATGATGGAATCAGTCTTGCTCTTTCAATTTTTAGAAAGTCATTTTCGTATTTTATTTCAGTCAAACAATGAACGCGAGCAATTCAAAAGTTTCTAATATTTTTCCATCATTTTTCAAAGTTAATAACAAATCTCGACATAAAAAAAGAAAAATTTCAGGAGAAGCCATAAAAGGTAGGAGCGCCATTTATCTGATTTATTTATTTATGTATTTGAGGAGAAGATGATAATATGTCGATGAGATTTTGCAAAACTATTTTAAGTTACACATGATGGAATCAGTCTTGCTCTTTCAATTTTTAGAAAGTCATTTTCGTATTTTATTTTAGTCAAACAATGAACGCAAGCAACTCAAAAGTTTTTAATATTTTTCCATCATTTTTCAAAGTTAATAACAAATCTCGACATAAAAAAAGAAAAATTTCAGGAGAAGCCATAAAAGGTAGGAGCGCCATTTATCTGATTTATTTATTTATGTATGTGCGGAGAAGATGATAATATGTCGATGAGATTTTGCAAAACTATTTTAAATTACACATGATGGAATCAGTCTTGCTCTTTCAATTTTTAGAAAGTCATTTTCGTATTTTATTTCAGTCAAACAATGAACGCGAGCAACTCAAAAGTTTTTAATATTTTTCCATCATTTTTCAAAGTTAATAACAAATCCCGACATAAAAAAAGAAAAATTTCAGGAGAAGCCATAAAAGGTAGGAGCGCCATTTATCTGATTTATTTATTTATTTATGTATTTGAGGAGAAGATGATATGTCGATGAGATTTTGCAAAACTATTTTAAATTACACATGATGGAATCAGTCTTGCTCTTTCAATTTTTAGAAAGTCATTTTCGTATTTAATTTCAGTCAAACAATGAACGCGAGCAACTCAAAAGTTTTTAATATTTTTCCATCATTTTTCAAAGTTAATAACAAATCTCGACATAAAAAAAGAAAAATTTCTGGAGAAGCCATAAAAGGTAGGAGCGCCATTTATCTGATTTATTTATTTATTTATGTATTTGAGGAGAAGATGATAATATGTCGATGAGATTTTGCAAAACTATTTTAAATTACACATGATGGAATCAGTCTTGCTCTTTCAATTTTTAGAAAGTCATTTTCGTATTTTATTTTAGTCAAACAATGAACGCGAGCAACTCAAAAGTTTTTAATATTTTTCCATCATTTTTCAAAGTTAATAACAAATCCCGACATAAAAAAAGAAAAATTTCAGGAGAAGCCATAAAAGGTAGGAGCGCCATTTATCTGATTTATTTATTTATTTATGTATTTGAGGAGAAGATGATATGTCGATGAGATTTTGCAAAACTATTTTAAATTACACATGATGGAATCAGTCTTGCTCTTTCAATTTTTAGAAAGTCATTTTCGTATTTTATTTCAGTCAAACAATGAACGCGAGCAACTCAAAAGTTTTTAATATTTTTCCATCATTTTTCAGAGTTAATAACAAATCTCGACATAAAAAAAGAAAAATTTCAGGAGAAGCCATAAAAGGTAGGAGCGCCATTTATCTGATTTATTTATTTATGTATGTTCGGAGAAGATGATAATATGTCGATGAGATTTTGCAAAACTATTTTAAATTACACATGATGGAATCAGTCTTGCTCTTTCAATTCTTAGAGAGTGATTTTCGTATTTAATTTCAGTCAAACAATGAACGTGATCAACTCGAAAGTTTTTAATATTTTTCCATCATTTTCCAAAGTTAATAACAAATCTCGACATAAAAAAAAAATTTCAGGAGAAGCCATAAAAGGTAGGAGCGCCATTGATCTGATTTATTTATTTATTTATTTATGTATGTGCGGAGAAGATGATAATATGTCGATGAGATTTTGCAAAACTCTTTTAAATTACACATGATGGATTCAGTCTTGCTCTTTCAATTCTTAGAAAGTCATTTTCGTATTTTATTTCAGTCAAACAATGAACGCGAGCAACTCAAAAGTTTTTAATATTTTTCCATCATTTTTCAGAGTTAATAACAAATCTCGACATAAAAAAAGAAAAATTTCAGGAGAAGCCATAAAAGGTAGGAGCGCCATTTATCTGATTTATTTATTTATGTATGTTCGGAGAAGATGATAATATGTCGATGAGATTTTGCAAAACTATTTTAAATTACACATGATGGAATCAGTCTTGCTCTTTCAATTTTTAGAAAGTCATTTTCGTATTTTATTTCAGTCAAACAATGAACGCGAGCAACTCAAAAGTTTTTAATATTTTTCCATCATTCGTCAGAGTTAATAACAAATCTCGACATAAAAAAAGAAAAATTTCAGGAGAAGCCATAAAAGGTAGGAGCGCCATTTATCTGATTTATTTATTTATGTATGTTCGGAGAAGATGATAATATGTCGATGAGATTTTGCAAAACTATTTTAAATTACACATGATGGAATCAGTCTTGCTCTTTCAATTCTTAGAGAGTGATTTTCGTATTTAATTTCAGTCAAACAATGAACGTGATCAACTCGAAAGTTTTTAATATTTTTCCATCATTTTCCAAAGTTAATAACAAATCTCGACATAAAAAAAAAATTTCAGGAGAAGCCATAAAAGGTAGGAGCGCCATTGATCTGATTTATTTATTTATTTATTTATGTATGTGCGGAGAAGATGATAATATGTCGATGAGATTTTGCAAAACTCTTTTAAATTACACATGATGGATTCAGTCTTGCTCTTTCAATTCTTAGAGAGTGATTTTCGTATTTAATTTCAGTCAAACAATGAACGTGAACAACTCGAAAGTTTTTAATATTTTTCCATCATTTTCCAAAGTTAATAACAAATCTCGACATAAAAAAAGAAAAATTTCAGGAGAAGCCATAAAAGGTAGGAGCGCCATTTATCTGATTTATTTATTTATTTATTTATTTATTTATTTATTTATGTATTTGCGGATAAGATGATAATATGTCGATGAGATTTTGCAAAACTATTTTAAATTACATATGATGGAATCAGTCTTGCTCTTTCAATTTTTAGAATGTCATTTTCGTATTTTATTTCAGTCAAACAATGAACGTGAACAACTCGAAAGTTTTTAATATTTTTCCATCATTTTTCAAAGTTAATAAGAAATCTCATGATGGATTCACTTTTGCTTTTTAAATTTTTTGAAATGCATTTTCGCATTGCATTTCAATCAAACAATAAACGCGTACACAGTCGCGACTGTGACAGCTGGGAGAGTACTTCGACCACGACCACACCGCCACTGAAGATGTCCACCGCAGCTGTGGACGAAACGTTTGGCAGAGATTCATGGGGATCACTTGCTGAGTTAGCCTCCCGGGGCGCTCACTACACCCCCCCTCATGGAACTTCGCTTGGAACACGGTCAACAAACCCGATTAATAACACCGTTGTTGAATTTAAATAAAATTGGGGTCCGTTTTATTTTGATGGAATTTTTTAAGCTGACAGCTCTTGGCATTTATCAAATCTATATGTTGATGTTTGCTATGGTTTCTTCTACACTGGAAAGCCATGGGGTACGCACTCTATACCACAGATTTCTATACTATGATTTGTTTATATTTTAATAATATAGTTTTATAATTAATAAATAGTGTTTTTTAGTTTAGTTTAATTTATTTCGGACAATCATTTCATTTAAAAAAATGAAACGGTGTTGTGTTTGTTCGAAGGCATAGTAGGTTGTGTATATATTTTATTTTGTTATTTTGTATTATAATTATAATTTTATTATAACAGTATTAATGCATGCAATGAAATAACGTGCAATAATGTTATAACGGGGCATCTTGAGTTTCCGTTTTTGTTTGTATGTTCTATATTAAGGAACTGTAATTCTATTTTGGTGAATTTATAAATAAAGCAGTTTTAAATGTACATTGTTTTATATTAATCAATGAAAAATTAAAAACCAAAAAGCACGAAAATATTAAATTGCGCGCCTTAAGCTGTACAGGTTTCTGTACTCATACGGGTGTTTGAACGAAACTTTTAGGAGATCCCAACAGAAATGACACTATAAATAATATTTATAAAGAATAGGGAGAGTGGACCATCTATTCTCTGTCTTGTCTATGTAGACGACTACCATCCATTCATATATACAAGCGATGATGAGATACGTTTCAAGAAATAAAAATAAAAGAAAAAAAAAAAACGACTTCTCAAATCTAGTGTAAAATGTTTCATTTTAATGTGCATTAAAGTGTATGTCACCCGCAGCCTTAGCCTTGTCTTGTTAAATAATAAATACTATAACTTATTAATTTACAATAATAAAAATTTCCCTTTTTAAAACGAACGACTTTTAAAGTGATTCCATGGCTTGAATATTTTTTATTTTTACCAGGTTTAGTTAAATAACGTGCGTAAAAAAATAAAAGGAGGCTGGCAGGCCATGCAATAACTTCGACTTCGATAGCAAAATATCGACCTTGAGTTGGAGAAATTCGAAATTATGTTTTCTTTTGACAACCGTTTCATGCATAAGTTATAATTAAAGGTTTTTAAGAAATGCCATTTTCAGGTGCCGGTTTTAATTGAATGTTTTTGTCAAATGTCATGGGTCTACAGTGTAAAAAATAAAATAAAAGCTAGTTTCTATGGCAACTCAAGCCTTCATTTTTATTTGCTCACACGTTATTTCTATCTATACTTTCTATTTCTATATAGTTCGATGGGTGCGAAAGAGATAAACAACCCAAGTGGCCTTGGCATTTGTGAGTCCACAAACGGTTGTCATTAGTCTGTCAGGAAATGAAGGAAAAATTGATCTGTCCTGTAATTGGATATTTTTTTTAATTATATTTGTTAATAAGCGCCCTATTAGGAATGTTTCTTTCAATGGTGTATTTGTCAGTGGCGGCTGGTGGTAAGAAGCACAGGGACACATGCCCACTGATGCTACAGAAATAAATAATATTTTTTATTGATTTCAATTTAAAATTTATTTTGGGTTTCAAATTATTTGAAAACCAAAACAAATTAAAAATGAAAATCTATAAATAAGATTATTTATTTCTATAGCATCAGTGGGCATTTGACCCCGTGCCCCTTACCACCAGCCGCCACTGGTATTTGTTAATTTGCAGAAATGTCAGAAGTTAGGGTTTTTGTGTTGATGAAGTTTGGTTTGGAAGTTTACAACTTTCTACCTTACCGATTCAGTAATTACATATACTAAGCGAGTGAATTGTGTGATGCGTTGATTGTAGATTATCCTGTCTTTAAAATGTAAATAATAAATATAAAACAAAATGGGTCGTTCAAAATTTCCCGGAAAACCATCGAAGCATGTTAATAGGAAAAGAATTAATGTTCTTCCACCTACCACTGAAGGAATTATCGAATGTAGCAGCTCTATGACAGTTGAAACTGTTGTAGAAAACAAACAGGTAAACATAAACACTTTTGGTTATTATTACGTGAAAAATCGTCTACCGGGGCATTTTTTTCAAAACACTAATTTTTCGTTTGATTTTAGGCCGAGAAAGATGTTGAAGAAAATAGTGAAAGTAAAATTATAAACAATGCTATAAACACAAAAGTGACATTGAGAAGAAGACTGAGTAGAAAAATGCAAACTTCTAAAGCATTGTTGAGCAATAATACATCTAAACGTGGTTTGATATCCAAATTATGTAACAAAAGCAGTGTTAAATCAGTATCATGTAAGCTGTCAGTTAAAAGCAAACTAAACTGCAACGGCCCGCGAAAATCGAACATTTCGCGTAAACCAGTGCACAACTACTCACCGATTAAAAACTACAAGCCATGCCGAAGCGGAAAGGAAAGCAACAATATTGTCGGAAAGTTTGTCTTGCCCACACGGAGTGTCCATTCATCACGTGTCATCAAACCCAACAAACGCTTCATAAACGTCGACCTAAGCGACACTGTAACGCTGAAAAAACGTGTTATTAATAAGCGGCACTGCATAAAGCAGAGTGAAGGAGCTTCCAACTCGGGAACTAAAAGTGACGGTACTTTGCTGACAGAATCGCCAACTAAAACCTTGTCAAATGGACGTGTAGTGTTGCGCCAGGCGCGTCTCAAACTCCACACCCAAACTCCCAAAGGTACCGATGGTCCGTTTTCATGCAGCTCCAGTGGTGGTTCCCCTGCCGGGACAGTTACATGTGGTGTGTGTGGTGCGGTACGTTTCTACCGATTCGTCAAACAAGCGCGAAAATTTAACATCTACAGTTGCGAGTCTTGTCGCAAGTTCATCTCCAAAATGATCAAGAGGCAGTCATGTGGGAAAAATGCAAACACGTTAGTGTGCCACAAGGGACAGGGGATGTGTCACGTCCCTCCGATAGTGCGCAGCCAACAGATGAAACTAATTCGGTGTGCATACAGATCTAGGTGCCCGGCTTGTTGGCTCAAGATGTGCCTTCGTTCCTTTCAAATGCCCATGTCGCTCAAACAAAGCCTGATCCAGTTGCTTCCGAAAAACATGCAAGGTTCCGATGTTATGTTCACCAATTCCTTGCCGCTGCTCTGGCAAGTGACTGTACCAAGCATGGATGCCGGAATAAGCAGACCGAAGGTGGAACAACAAAGTGAGGTGGTGAATCAGAGACCAGTTAGATTTAAGAGCGTCAAAGCACCAGGTCATCCCAATCCTGTACCACCGAGCTCAGATATTAAACGTCAGAAAATTGATCTGAAAGGGCCCAGAGTTAAGCACGTGTGTCGCAGTGCGTCTATAGTTTTGGGCCAACCGCTGGCCACGTTTTCTTCCGACACTGAAAACAAAGAGAAGAAGAAAAGCGAAGTGCAAGAAATTAAGAAGCCACAGAAGAATGTGCCCAGTCCATCTGAACACTCCGACACTGCTTCTAAGTCGTCAAAAGATGTGGAAAGCAGCGAAACCGAACTCTCAGACAACGACCGAGCTCTTAAGATGCCATTAGAATCGATTATTTCGCACATCAAGCGCGATAGAAGCCATAGAGTGCCTTTTTCTGTTTCCTCCACTTCCTCACTAGCACCATCCGTCACACCTTCATTCTTCGCATGTGAAGTAAGTACTAAATTTAATGACGAAATTGTTTGTAAAGCGATTTTAGAACAAATTACAGGAAAACATGATCTGCTTAGACTTCTGGGACAACTACGACTTGGACGACATTAATAGAAATGGGTTTTGTCTCATTGCTTCTCAACAGTTTCCCATGCCAGCTATTTGCTTTTTGTGTGGAAGTGCTGGACGAGAGGCACTTCTTCACTGCTCGCTTTGTTGTGAACCTTATCATCCGTACTGTTTAGAACGCAGTCCACCAAGAAGTAACAGCAGTAGACAAAACATGTGGCTTTGTCCGAGATGCACCAAATGTAGTGTTTGCAATCAGACGGACAGGCAAAAGCTCAACTGTCAGAAGTGTTCCAAGGCCTATCATCTTGAGTGCTTCAACATCGATTCCAGTGATAAAAGCAAGCCAAACGTAAGTAAAAATAGAAATATATCTAAATCATTTCGAGATAGAGCATAACATCTTTATTAAAAACAATCTTATTAGGGTTTTTGGACCGTGTTTCATGTTCTATTGGGAAATGTAACACACAACGACCATGAAAACCCAACACACTTTCATGGCATCTTTATATCGAAAAGAAAGAAAATAAGAAATTAATGCCATAATGTTATATTAAAGAATGACTTACATAATAGCCTTATGAACGAGTTTTTTATACTATTTTTTCTATTTCGCAACTTTTATGCAAGTTTTAATTAAAAATTTGCGAATTTATAATTTTGGGAAAATTTGCATGGGTTTGTTGTCAGTTGTCAAAATTAAAATTTATATTTTCAAATGCAATTAGCCCGCACAACAATTGTGGTGAAAATAATTTTCAGCAAAATATTGTGGCAAGCAAGCTCTCTAGGGATTAATTTCAGTGCTCAAGACACATGTTTATAATAATTGGGGAAAGCTAATTTAAATTTAAAAAACATTGTAAAGTTTTGTGTTGGTGTTTGCTTTGACGTTTGACATGACATTTCTGATCATGACATACCACCCTAGAAAAACTAAATTATACACCAGTTATATTGCGAAACTCAAATATATATTAAAGCACTCGATAGAGTGTTTTAACAGCTTTGTTATCGACGCGAAGTAGAAAAAAAAATACATTTCTCCTTTAATTATTGAAAATACGAAAATTTGAAGACAATTATTATCAAGTTGTTTCAAATGGATTAAATAAAGAATGGATAAAGTGTTTCATATTTAATATCATTAATTAACGACGCCGATTTACAAGATAAAAGTGGAATTTAAAAATGAAATAATATACAGAAAGTCGTATTAAAAATAGCGTTTCTGTTAAAAGTTGAAATGTGCTTAAATCAAAATTATTTTAATTGAACACTAAAAACTTCTACCATATTATTTATCATTTCAGAAAAAATATATTTGCAAGCATATTTTGGGGTTCAAATATATAGAACCAATTTTTTAAAAGCCGATCATAGAGCTTTTACATTTTTTTAAAGTCGCACTGCTCGTCATGCTCGTTTCAATCGTTTTAGTGTGCAGTTATTTTTTATAGCTTTAATTTTTTTTAGTCATGACGGGGTAATTTCAGATAGTTAGATATACAAGTGAGAGTTATATTAAAATTGGGTAAATTTCTGAAATTATAAAAATATTTAAAAGCTGCTCATTCATTTTAACATTTAAAAGTTAACAATAAGGCTAATTTAATTATTTTAAAACACTAATAGTTTATCTAGGGAGAATGTATTTTTTTAATTCACACTTTTTTTTATGTTTGTTCATATAAACCACTGCTAAATAGTGCTAAATTATTTAAAGCTTTGGGAAACAATTTGTTTATTGCTAATTAATTTTTTCTAAAGCCCATACTATTAATTAAATGCACAAATATGTTATATAATGCTTCAAATTAATGCTCATTTAAATTGTCCCCATTTTTTATTCGATAACGTGCAATGTTTTGAAACGTAAATAATCGAAATTTTTCAGTTATATTTTGGCCTTTTAATATCTAATATCTAGTGAAGTCTGTTATTTTTAATGGCCCACGTAGCCTCCGTTTTTTTAAAGTTCGTTGTAATTATCAAACAATCCGATTTGATTTTATATGGCTTTTTTTCTGTTATCAAACTTTATAACAAGTCGTTATTTTCTTAATCGTTTTGTTTTTTCATTTTTCGGGCTTTGCGTCCTCGATTTATCGTAGCTTAGGTTCTGGTGTCACGTCGATTTGAATATTTTTCAGATTTGTTCGAAATGTGAAAGATGTAAAGAATGCGGGGAATCGAGCGGGACGACATATTTCGGCAATTTATCGCTATGTGTGAACTGTTTCGAACAGCGGAAAAAAGGAAACTCCTGTCCACTATGTCAAGCGCCTTTCAAAGACGCGGGTCTGAACGAAAAGGTTTCTCGTTAACATTATTTCGGTATCGTAAATTAAAGTTAAAATTTACAGATGATGGAATGTACGAAATGCAGAAAGTGGGTTCACGCCGACTGTGAGGGTTTATCCGAAGAGTATTACCGCATTTTAAGTGATCTTCCCGAGTCCGTTAAATACGTGTGTTTCACTTGTTCAAAGCAAACGGCGACTTGTTGGCGAAAATCGTTAGAAGCCGAACTGAAGTACAATTTTAATCAAGTGTTGCGATTATTAAGCAAAAACAAAACGGCGAAAAGCATGCTGAAGCTGAGTTTATTGAACAATTACGTAAGCGACAAGAAAATCGCCGGCGATTGTGAGAATGTCGACGAGAACGACGAGAACTTTTTAACTTTGTATAGGAACGAGAACGAGAGTGAAATCGTGCCGATTTTGAAAAATTACAGCGATTTTAAAACGAATCCCAACTTGAGCATTTTGGATATCAAACGTAAATCAAACTCGAACGAGTACAACTCGGTCAAAGAGTTCAACAAAGAGATGGAGGACGCTTTGAGTCAGACCCAATCAGACGAGTTGCTCGGCATTTACAGGACGATCTTAACGTCAGTGTTTCCGTGGTTCAAATCGTCGCAAGTTCTCGACAGCTCAGTCTCAAGAAACGAAATTAAACGACTCGGCAGTGTTACTGTCGACGATGACATGTGCGACCAAATCGAATGCGTTTCGATCGACTCACGATATTGCTCCTTTTGTAAGAGCATAGGTGACGGACTGAGCCACCTAGAATCGCGCTTATTATACTGTGGACAGAACGAATGGGTGCATATAAACTGCGCTTTATGGTCTTCGGAAGTGTACGAAGAGATTGATGGGTCGCTACAAAACGTCCACAGCGCTCTAGCAAGAGGGCGATTGATGCGATGCTCCTATTGTAAGCAAAAGGGGGCGACGGTTGGTTGCTGCTACAAGAGCTGCTGCGAGATCTACCATTTCATATGTGCGCGCACCGCCAAGTGTCATTTCATGCACGACAAAACCGTCTTCTGCTGTAGTCATGAGTTGTCCAAAGTAAGCAGTGTCATAGACACGCCGAACGATTTCAACATACGCAGGTCCGTGTTTGTGGAGTTGGGGGATTATAAAAAGGGTCAATACGCGCAAATCGACAAGATTAACGTGATGGTCGGCTCGCTTTGCGTCACCAACTTGGGAAGAGTCAATCCAAGCATTTCGGATACCGTGGATGCGATCATACCGATTGGATATTGTTCGTCGAGATTGTTCTGGTCGACGGTGGAGCCGTGGAGGCTGGTTTCCTACAAAATAACGACGTCTATTCTCAACGCTCATGTTAACAGTCTCCACGTCGATAAGAGCTTCACCGTGGACCATTCGCTCCCCAAAGCGGTGGTCGAGCGCAAGTTGAAGGAAATTCTTGTATGGCAGAAAGACGTCGACAAGAAGAAGTTAGACGTTGTTGATTTTGACGACGAGGAGGAGCCGCAGAACGGTGCAGATTTGCTCTCCCCAGAAATCACCGACGCTATATTTGAAGAGCTGCCACATGAGATTTTGGACGGTATTTCAGTCCAGGACATTTTCCCCAAACTAATGTCGTATGAAGACTTCGTCACGATGGATTCCAAAACCGACGGTAACAACTGCGAGAAGTCGGAGCAGGATATCGAAAATATTGACGATTTCGATTTGTCGGAGACAAAAAGTAAAAACCAACAGAGAGCGTGTAGTTTAACTCTCAGTTGCAAACTAGACAACAGCTTTTCGCCTGTGATGAAGAAGCGTAAGATTTCTCAAAGAGAGAATAGCGTGTATTTTAAACTCCTGCAAGTCGATGGGAATTTCGATGACAGCTCCAGCGACTGCGGGTCTCCGGTTGGAACAATTGGAAACTTATGGGAATCGGATTTGTCGGAAGAACCCGTGGCGTGCGAACGATGCCAGTGTACTTACAGAACTAAAGCTAGTTATAAAAGACATTTGGAAACTTGTGAAGTGATATGTAGCAGTGAAAGTGATTCGGAACTAAACCAGGACCAGGAAAACAACACCCACCTCGAAACCGCTCATTCGATACTGGTCCAAGAGAATTCGAGCGTGGCCGAAGTAACCCAACCTGTCGTCATAACTTCGTACGAATCCTACCAGAACGAGATTCACACATCTGTTTTAAATACTCAAACATTCGTCGCGTCCAAATCGACGGAACTAATATCAGTGCCCCAGAGCTCGGACTTGCTGATACCCCATCTCTCCCAGAAGCCTGTGATTCACCCGGAAATTTGTGCAGAACAACCACTAACCGAAGCTGTCGTCAGCAATGAAGTGTTCGCTGTGTCTCAAGCCACAGTGAGTGAACCACAAACGCCTCAGTTTTGCTTAAACTCCGGTGTTTCTTTATGCGTCAATCCTTCCATTGCACTGCAATCTATAAATACGACAAGTCCGGTAATAGCGACCGCAACGGTTCAACCTCAGTTAGAATTCCAAGCACCCAATGTAACATTACAATCGCTGCCATATTCCACGAATGTCGCCCCTATAATCAACATGGCGCCCAATCAGATAGCGTTGAACAATCAGAATATCATCAATTCTGTCCTACAAAACAACACTAGATGGGTGAAACCAGTGGAACAGCCGATTCTCGCGAAGAATTTCAAGAGTTTTAAGCCGCGAGGACGCTCAATTGCTGCTAAACGCTCGCACTTGGAGGAGGAGAGCGTGGTTACGGCGCCGCCTCCAATGATTGTGCAACATTTACCTTCCACCAGCTTCATGCCGACTTACGTTGATACTTTCCAGCAGCAATCCGGCCAAAACTTGCAGTATGTCATTAATTCGCAGCCGCTAGTGCAGTTCCAAGCAGACAGCAATTTGATTAGTTTGCTGCCCGGAATTCAACCGACCATGATAATACAGCAGCCGCGAGTGATTGAGAATCAGCTAATCGTCGATGGAAACGGCTCCTTAAGCTGGGGCCCTCAGCAAGTCCAACCGGTGTACTACGGCTTCGAGACTATCGTTCAAAACACAGTTATGCAATCGCAACAGTTCTTACCATCGACAGTTCCTGGAGTCTTAACTGCGAATAGTAGTTTTTCCACTACGACGCAAGTTTTCCAAACGAGCAAGTTGGAGCCAGTACTGGACGTCAGTGCCAATAGCTTCGTCCTACTGAATACTGGGCAGTTAGTGAACTCGCAATCGCTAGAAGTGCCACAGAACACCATGACCACGACCACAAACGTATTGCCACAAACCGAACAAATTCAGCAAATAACAACACCGAAATTTGCAAGTAGTTCGTTTCAAAAGGCCACAAGTCAGCCCAGCGCAGGCAACAACAGTATAACGTTGCCGACTTCCCCGTTTGTGTCCGAACAAGGGATACCAACCAACATCGTAACGCCCACTCCAAAACCACCAATCACATCGCAGAGTCGTCCCATGAGTCGCGTGCTTCCCATGCAAACCGTGAAGGACACGAACGTTAAGTTGTGCCCAGAAAAAGTACAACTCGCACCGAAGGAAATTAAGATAATTAAAACAAAAAGTGCGGAAGCGCTGGCGGAGCCGGACCCCAAAACGATTCGGTGTAAAGTGGTAAAAAACGAAGACGTAATCGGCGATAAGAAGGACCTGCCGCTTAAGTTAGTTTTCCAAAAGCAGAGTCAGGACGGGTTGTATAAAGTGAGCCACAACAACACTGACGACAACCAAACTGCTAAAATAAACAACCTGATTTGTAAACCAACGATCGACAACTACAAAATCACCAACAATTTCACCACACGCATTTCGCCAGTGCAAGTGGCTCCCTTGAAACCGATCAAGTCGAACGTGAAGCCCGTCCTGCCGTTGAGCGACAAACAAAATCGCCAGGAAAAGTTGGAGAGGAAGCTCGATTTGGCGAAGCCAGTCTCGTGTCCGGACAAAAAGGAGAACGAGAACGTTCCGACTATTTTATACACCATCGAGACGCAGGACGGGTTCAAATATTCGTCGTCGTCCATTTCCGATTTGTGGACGAAGG
Source organism: Eledona agricola (assembly GCA_964023215.1). Lineage (NCBI taxonomy): Eukaryota > Metazoa > Arthropoda > Insecta > Coleoptera > Tenebrionidae > Eledona > Eledona agricola. Next base: position 15,720,938 of record OZ026862.1, on the reverse strand, counting down.
TGTTCGAGGCTGTCCAAAACGCACGGGTCGTCAACAATTTGCCGTTGCTGCCCACGGACCCTTCGGCGATCGTCAGCAGCTTGGAAACTTTGGGACTGAAAACGTCCGGTCTTAAATACTTGCTGGAACAACTGCCGGGCGCCAGCAAGTGTTGTAAATACAGACCCAGGTTTAACTTTCCTTCGAAAAATGCGGAATCCGAGGACGAGCTAGTGGGACACTCTTACGGGTGTGCGACTTGTATACCGCACGTGCGCAGACACGAACCCTACGACATGTTCGGTTGGTTGGCGTCTAAGCACCGAAAACCTGAGCACAATCAAGCGGGATCGGAATTGATGTCCAGGTACTCGTACGACTCGACTCCCCACGTTCGTTATTTATTAATTGTTGTAGACGCGGCTCCGTGACGAATCTACCCATGGCGATGAGATTCCGTCAGCTGAAGCTCACGAGCAAATATTCGGTTGGAGTATATCGTTCGGAGATTCACCGACGAGGTTTGTTTTGTCTGCGGGACTTTGAAGCAGGAGACATGGTTATAGAATACGCCGGAGAGGTAAAGTAGGACGCTTGTTGAAATTGGTACGTTTAACGGAGTGGTTTCAGGTGATTAGATCGATTCTCACAGATAAGCGAGAGAAGTATTACAATTCCAAGGGGATTGGGTGTTATATGTTTCGAGTCGACGACAATTTAGTCGTGGATGCTACAATGAAAGGCAACGCTGCGAGATTCATAAATCATTCGTGCGACGTAAGATGACATAACATATACTCGTAGATGAGTTGTTGAGTTTTTTTTTTATTTGCAGCCCAACTGTTACTCGAAAGTAGTGGAGATTTTGGGACACAAACACATCATCATATTTGCACTCAGAAAAATCGTGTGCGGTGAAGAGTTGACCTACGATTATAAATTTCCGATAGAAGAGGATAAAATTCCATGCACATGCGGATCTCGTCGCTGTCGCAAGTTTCTTAACTGATATTTAATTTGAATCGTCAGTATTTTGTGTTTTATCTCGAATTAATGCCGTTTGACTTTTCTAATTGTATTTAATTGTGTATATTTGTTTTTTGTAATTAGCATTGTAAATAATTATAAATGTAATTTACTTCCATAGCACCTATAATTGCCATTTTAAAGTAATTACATTCTTGAATATTGTAAGTTTTGTAATGTCAGTATTTGAAATTATTGTATAGATTTGGCTGTGAGATAATATGCATTTGTGCCATTGGCTGCATAGGTGCTATATATAGTTATAAATTTTTGATAAAAAGTAAATATGTGATATGTTTCATAGTCCAGTGTAATTATCTAGTTATACACGTCAAAGCGAAATTACTTTTCAGTAATTACTGGTACATATTTTTAAACAAAAAGAGTTTCGAAAACATTTTTTACGTATATAGATTTTATTGTTTTAAGTTTTACGCCCTTGCATCAAATGCTTTTTAGTAGACACAACTGCCATTTCAAATGCGCATGAAGATTACTCTCGATTGTTCAGCCTACACATGTTTTACATAATTTTCTACTTTGTATATATTTTTTTATATTTTGTGTTGTCTTAATTATATACCTATGGCAAAGATGACTTTTACTGTGCAAATCTCATTCATTCACAACTTACATTCACTCGATTTAAAGTGCGTGCGATTGTTAGAAATTGTGATTGTAATTTTACAAATGACAATATCGACATATCAGTTTAACAAGTAGAACGGTGGTGGACTGTTCTACAGCGTGATAAGAGGCCTTGTAATGTGTATATATTAAATCTGATCGATTACAGTGTCTTAAATTTTTATTGTACATAAAGAAATTCAACCGTGCTCCTTCTGGTGCTTAATACTTATGTTAATTCGAGCAGCTGTGCTATACACTTGTAATATTACCAATAAAAATTCATACTAATCATTCTTTATTATTTAACGAGAATCAATTCAAAGAAACGTCGACCAATACACGATGTTCAATATAATAAAAGAAAACGGAAAAAAGAATCGAGAAAACTGGTCGATCCAAATTGCTACGCTCTTCCCGTTGTAAAACGTTGCGTACTGTGGCTGGCTCCCGGTGCTGAATCTTGGCTCTTCCATTCCCTGCACATCTATTGTAAAACCGCGCAACTCGCAAATATCGCTCGCAGTCTCACCCTGTAGTCGTTGAACTGTGAGTGAATATCCTCGTCGGAATATCCCTTCATCGCCTTCGTCGCAATTGGACCCATGAAGTTGTTGACAACGGCAAACTCCATCAGCGACATAAATACGAAAACTGAGCAGCTCGACATCCACACATCTATTGCCTTGACGTACGACACCGGCGGAAGAGACTGCTGCGACTGCGTGTTTTGAGTTGCTAAAATTAGGTAATTTAACTTCAGATCGTCCCTCGTAACTTCATCCAAACAGGGTTCCCAACAATTCCACCAAGGCTCAAAAATCGAATAAACCCACAAAACGGACTAATTTGATACGTTTCAAGAGAAAATATTACGCCACATACGCAATAATTTCATAAAAAAGCCAACTTGGTAGAACGGTAGTGGTGCGGTGAGGTGTAAAAAACCGAACAATTCCACCAAAGTTAAAAAAAAATACAGGGGGTGGTTAAAAAGTACGCACCCAACGTAAGAAGTGAAGTAACGCCGAGCGTAACTCTAGCTGGGATCGCTTCAGGTTTAATCCAGAACGAAATCCAAGACATTACGACTATTAAAGCCGAAGGAATGTAGGTGTGGAACAAATGGTATCCGAGTCGTCGCCGCAGCGTGAAAACAATGGCCAAACAAGTAAAATTACCTAAAAAAACTACTGATTATGAAATCATTCAGACGGGGTATGAGTGCCTGTTGAGTACTCAATCGTACAATCCATTGTGTAATTGTTGGAAATATCCAACTGTGGAAGTTCAATTTCCGGATTTACGACAAGTGGATCGGTCATATTCCAAATGAATACCAAATCGTGGTCTGTGTGTGACACTAAAACCGACTTAAATACATAACTAGTTCAAATTAGTTCAAACAAGATTTACAACTCTCGATCATCATCGAGCAAATTTGGGTGTCATGTGGGTATGACTCGAACTTCATGGCACAAGACAGCACCAGCGTCAGTCTAAAAAAACGACACGAGCAAAATGTTTGTTTGCAAGCAGGATACGGTCGTACTTGGACATGTACAGAAGTGTTTTATCGTGGTAAAGCCACAGATAATGATTCGGAATAGTCATCTCGTGAAACGTCACGCTTTTCGCGTTTTTGAAAAAACAATCTGGTCTCCAAATGCTGTGAAGCCATTCAACGTCTAAAATCCTATAGTCTTCGCTCATGTTTTCGGGCAGTCTGAGTCGCGGATCTCTCCAGCTCTGGGCCAAGAAGATGTCAGTGACGTACGTCTGGAAGTGTTTATTAGACAATCGCGGCGATTTAAGCAACGACCTGCCATTGATTCCTCGTTGATCGAGTCGAGCGACAAAACCGTGACGTGAAAGTAAACAATCGTCGGTTGACCCTGCAATTTAGGGGCTCTGTTTTTGTCGTACTGCTTCGGTTTCTGGGGCAAAATGTCTCTCAAAGACAGACTAATCTCTTCGAATTGATCGCGATATTTGACATTTTGGTTGTTACTGAAATAAGGTTCCTTGTCGATAATCTTGTTTAATTTGAAAATTAGTAACAAGGAGGGGATGTAAATAATAGTTAGTACCTACTTACTTACAAGGTATGAGTGCTCTTTACATTTGAGATCATACACAGAGCCAGTAAAACACAGAATACCATAGTGAAGTACGATTAATGTAATCTCATTAATGGTGTGATAGACACTCGGGCTCGCTACCACTGTTAGCTATACTAACGACTAGCTCCCTTACATTTTACACTAATTTAATTATGCCATAATTAGCTTAAGTTACAAACAAAATCACTGGGTCGAACCCTTAGCAATGCGCTCTGCAAATTTAAGGAAGTTGTATAGTGAACCGCGAGGATGCTCTAACTACCCCTAGCGACTATCGTTATCGTTAATAATAAACGTTTGAATAATACGCATGTACACACTTTCAATACTATTCTGTACAAGTAAGATTTTACATTATATACAGTTAAGTAAGTCTATTTATTACACAGATCGCGACTACCGGTGATGCATAAATGAAGTACTAAGAAAAATGTTTATTTCATAAAAAGAAAATACAAAATTTAAGTAGCTCACTGACTTCAAATAACAATACTCCTACGAAATAAAATAAAAAAGCAAATCGGACACGCTCGAAAACAAACACGTTTTATTTGCGATGGCGATGTCTCCTATCAGTCACAGTACATATTAGCCCCGGGGCTAGTCTCAGCGCGGATGCGGACAGTAAAAAAATAATTCTAATAAATCATGCACTATTAATTATAGATTTCATTTAGTAATTATCACATAAGGAGTGGACTTGAGGTCCGCCGACCTCAACTGTCAACAAATACATAAATTACACGGTGATGATTCCTAAGTATTATTGCTAGTTGCCATTGTGACGAACATTTGTTGAAAGTCGGCCAATTCCTGTCCTAAGATTTCAATCCCTTGCGATCCGCTACGAGTGGATTCCGCTGAAGACGGCGCCGCCTCCTTGCCCCCGGGAGTGTTAGTTTTATTCTTCTCGCTATCGACCGCTCCTTCGGGGCGTCGCGGCGGCGTTTGCTTGCAGGGAATGACGGGTTTATTTGGCGGAATCGGCGGCGGGACGCCTCTTCCGGCCACCGCCCCTTTTTTGGGGGGCGTTTGGGGCGCAGTCGTCGCCTGATACTGAGAATGAAACGCAGCTTTCGGTTGAGATCGCGTCGTCGAGGATTGCTGAGTCGAAGGCCCCGCGTTTGTCATCAACTGTAACAAACACGTGACGCTACTTTGACTAGCGCGGTGGGTGAGTCACCTTAGTCGAAGCTATGGGGACAGGCGGCGCGACTGCCGTTTGACGCAGTGCCTGGCCCGGAGTCACCGATTGAGCTATCCCCGTCGCTGAAATTTACTTCGTCAATTATTTGGATTTGAAACGAACGATTATTACTTGGACCCGAAACGGGGACACTCGACACCGTCGCCGTGGGCTGCACCACTTTCGCTACGCTACTTATCATGGGGGCTGCACTATCACAAGTTGCACTCGTTCGACTCTTCAATAATTCATAATCAGACTTGAGTTTTACTAATTCCGCCTCCAGCTCTTGACATCTAAAATTCACGTCTGAAATAAGCAGCTGTCTGAATTGAAACGAATTTAAAACTAATCCAACCGCAAACCAGCTCCTGCCATAACTCATTACATTATTTAAACAAAAATTGAAAATCGGACACGTTCTAATTCAAATATGCTTTTTAGGCGTTCATTACAAAAATGATGATTCTATGGCCGCTTTTGCGGTTTTACTTTTTTGTACGCATCTGTCAAATTGTCACTTTTTTGTACACATCTGTCAAACACTTACTTTTTTGTACTCATCTGTCAAACTCTTTTCTACCTATTTCGCAATTTGAGAAACTTTTTATATTTATATTTTTCATTAAATCTGTCGTTGGGTGTCTGCACTATCGCTATCACCCATTTTTAAATGCTCAAAACAGACGCAAAGACGCTTAATATTAAATTTGACAGGAGACGCTTTTGTTTGTAGTTTAGTTAGCCTAAGGCAACTATGTTCTTCAGGAAAATGTTTAATATAAAAATTAATTTTGTGGCCAAATGGCCAAATTTTTGAATTATTTTTGATCTCGGCCTAAGTGCTTTTTTGGCCTCATCACAAACAACGGATTGGGCCAAAAAAGATCACTTTTACGGCCTTGATACACAAACAGCTATTCTACCGTTGATTTTTTGTGCACGTCTTATAAAATAATTTACAACATAATGCGTATGGTTTTTTGGGAATCTTGTAACAAGCGATGTTAACAACGGTGATCTTATTATTTTGTAATAGCGATGTTAATTACCTAGCTTCTTTCAGAGCGAGTTGAGCAGTAAGTGTCTTTTTGTCGGCCTCAAAAACATGGACTTGCTTTTCAAGTTCTGCCTCCATTTGCAACGACTTTTTACTTTCTTCCTCGAGCCCCTCAGCCATGGTGTCAATTCTACTTTTTTCCTCTGATAAAATCTGTAATCACACAATATCACATAATAGTTGTTTAAAAAACGTGGCAAATTACTTGTGCTAAATCCTCACTCCGCTTTCTTTCCTCTATATATTTAACTATGATCTTCTTCCTCTCGGCTAGTAGAAGAAGTACAATTTGTTTCTGTCTAGCCCTCTCCTCATCAGCCATGTCAAGCTGCTTCTTCACTTCTTTCTCCAGTTTCTTTCTTGCAGCCCTTTCCATTTCTAATTCTTGTCTTAAACGCGTCCTCTCCATTTCTAATCCGTAAGTAATATCGTCCCCTTGAGCAGTGTCATGTTCGTGTTTACATTTCTCTTCCTCCAGCTCCTGAATAACTTTCCTGTGTTTTGCCTCTGCCTCTTTTAGGATATTAATCATATGTTGGTGGGCTCTTCTTTGTTGCAGTGCTAATTGTTCCAATGCTTGAAGCTGCTGTTCTGCGGCAATAGCCATTTCTTGTTCGCTCACAACAGGCTTGGCTGTAGGTCCATCGGCAATACTGTCACGAAGCAAGGCTGTGTAAGGGTCTGACGCCACAGCTGGTCTATATCGCCCCACGCTTACCACTTGCTTAAGCCTCTCCGACTACATTCACTTAATTAACACACAAAAATATAAATTAATCGTTTACCTTCATTGCAGCTATTGCGATGTCTCTGGCTTGAATCTCGCCCTCAAAGTACGTAACGAGTTTGAGAAGATCGTTCTTAGACAGCTCCATTTTAGGATTTCTCTGGAGGACAAAGGAATAAGTAGTTCTGGATGCAGTAAGTATAATTATAAATAACAACCTTAAGTGTATTGCTCCCAACGTTGGTTCTGTCTAGTTGTTCATATTGATTTGCTTCTGTGGACCCCCCTGGCTGCTGCTGTTCAGGAACGCAAGTCAAAGAGCCTCCAAACCCCATTCCTAAGCCGCTAAGCCATCCATTCTGTTGATTGTTATTAGAAGCCATGTTGAGAATTTTTTCCTGGTTCCTTAATTGTACCAAGTCCGCTGCTACAATAACCATAAACTCATGTCTTTAATTGTCGACAATTCTTTTATTATCGACATTATTTGAGCTACTGTTTAAGCGATTTTATTAGTAAAAAACACTCGTAGAGGTTAACGTGAACGATCGATTAATTTACTCATCATAACCAACACAACACCTTATCTAGGGATTTTCTTTGCGGCGGCCTTCACCCTGAAGTGACATTGACTTATACAGACTAACTTTAGCTAACTTAGCTACTTGTCTGACATCTAGCGACCCGTAGCGGAATGGTTTAAAAAATATATTCCCGATGTTATTTAGCGAACTTAAAATATTCTACAATTGTATGTTAAATTATTAAAATAATTTAAAATGTAAAGTGATGAGCTCGATTTGAACAAATTAATTAATATGCACGCTTTGGAAGTGTGCAGTACTAGGTCCATCTAGTGTCGAGTTTATTTATTGATAACGTATTTACAAAAATAATAATATGAGCAACAACATATTTAGTACATTTACAATTCGGATCGAATTAATTAGGAAAGCAGCGGTTCTTTATTTGTATTGGATGGATTTATTGTTGTGTTGTGTTTGATCTGTGCTTCCGATTAGTGTTTTCTTTTTGTTGATGGTGTCAGCGCCCCCATGCTCAGCTGGTTTGATTTGACGTTTGAAGTATTTTGACAGTGACAATATGATGTGTAATCAGTAAATACTTATTAAGTAAACTGAAATAAAGGGTAGATTTGGGGTTGTACCCTGTTTAATGTGATTTCTTACGGTAAAAAACATGTTCAGCCGTTTTAAAAGTGCAGTAATTGGTGCCGTGAGTGGTTTGGAACCGAACGGCGCGTTATCCTCTGGTGATTCGCACCACAAGCAAAATCTAGCCCCAAAATTTGCGTACGGACGCCCCACGTTTTTAAATCTCTCCGAAGATGAAGTGCAAATGTCGGCCGACCACAGACTGAGACCCATTATACACCCCAGTTCTCCTTTACCCCATTATGCAGGGTACGCAGAATGTGTGAACGCTGGCAAGTCTAAATGGAACGAGGACCAAGCGGTGTACAGACAAGGAGTCCTCACGAGGGTTGAATACAACGGCAAGCAAGGTGTGCAGAAATTTTCAATTCCGTACACGTATTATGGAATTTTTGACGGGCACGCGGGTGTTGGGGCCGCGCTTTGCGCCGCCAATCAGTTACACCACATCCTGCATGTATTGTTTAACGACCCAGTCGACTTGCATCTAAGTCTTGTCTTTATAGGAAAAATTAGTTGACGCTCAAGACGACATATGGATTGATTTTACTGAAAAGAGGCGCTTGCGAAGCAAACCTAGCGACTTACTTGTAACGGGCGCTTTAGAAGCAGCTTTCAAAGAAATGGTGCGTGGAGGCAAACGTTTTCGTTCTGTTGTTTACGTTTTATTGTAGGACCAAGTAATCGCAGAGGATAGAACTAAATATCAAGCCGCCGGCGGCTGTACAGCTTTAGTAGCGTTGTTCATTTTAGATAAATTATTTATCGCAAACGCGGGAGATTCACGCGCCATTATTTGTAACGGTAGTAAGTTCACTCAGATGTCGATGGATTTTACGCCGGAAAACGAGCGTGACAGAATTAGGCGGCTTGGTGAAGAACAACCCATTCTTTTAGGTGATTGCATTTTTATAAATTATTTCATTAATCATTGCAGATGGTGCCGGTGATGGGTCGGTTGAGGTAAGACGCTCTGGGTGTAAACGTTGATTGTCACTAACTAATAATTTGATAACGAAAACTGTGGCATTTCTAACGAATCCATAATCAATACATTCTTTTACTTGCTAAAGTCTATAATAGGTGGCGCCACGAGTGCCAAAAAGTGGCGAATTTGTAGAACGAACAACAAGGGAGCGCTTCACTTTTTATCTTCAATAAATAAGTGCTAATATTTCTGTAGTTTTTACGTATTATCCGGTCAACAAGTCGCTTCAATTATGACTGAGTTTTTAATTCATAATATTATCGTACGCCGTGATTTGTTAACGTCAATAGTCTACACTGTAAAATAGCAAATAACAGCTAGGTTCTCTAGCCTCCCGAGCTTTTTGTACGCTCTATGCAATTTTTTTTTCAAACTTGACAAAACTAACAACGCACAGTTTATATTTCATCTCGGTAACTTTAAGAAACGATATAACAAGTTAAATTATTGTTACGTTGTACGACAAGGCAAAATTCTTGTTTTTTATTAATTAGAGCGGCTGGAAATATTTGGTTTTTTCTTGGGAAGTATTTTTTACTAGTCGAATTCTATAACGTAAAATAATTTTACCGGTACTGAAAAATTATGTGTCGCTCATAAAATCAAGGCATATTTTTCCAATTAATTCTATTTATTTAATTTTTTTCTATAAACGAATTAATTGGCATGTTATTCTAGTGGATTGTGCTAGCCGCCTAAATAATTTATTCATGAAAAAAAATTTAGAACATATTGTTTTTAGTAAAAATTTGATTGTGTTGTATTTGAAAAAGCAATGCACACGCAACCAACATTATTTTTTTCAGAAAATAAGCGTGCCAGTTGGTCTATAATTAAAAACGTATTTATAAGAAGTTTGATAAGACGCGTGACCTTTTAAATCGAGTTTCCAATGTGTCGTTCGAAAATTACAAACGAAAAATAAGAAAGAAAAAATTCTGATTTGTGAGCGTTTTGGAAAATCATTTTATACTAGTTGGCCCCTGTGCGAATAATTCGCATGGCAATCATGTTTGCCTTACCATTTTACCGCTTGGAATGCGCATGCGCTTGCGGAGTGGGAAAAATTCAATAGATGGCGGTATGACCAAAATACGGTTTTTAATCATTTTAAATGAAACGTTAACATTTTGAACTGATTGTTTATTTTTCGCAGATAGCGGGTGAAGTTGGTCTTCAAAATGAAGGCTCAATCATTGGTTTTGATGAAGTAATAAGGGAGATATGGTATACGACAAAAACATGGAGATTATCAAAAGAACAATATTTCGATTTATTTTTAATTTGCTTGTTTCTTAAAATTACCGAGGTTAAATGTGAACGTAGGATGTTATTTATGAATTTTTTAATTTGGCGCCACTTGTTCCATGTTTTTATTACCCACTAAATCTTCACCTTTCTATTATTTTAATTTTTTATTGTATGCGGAAACTCACTTGTAGGTGAAGATTTCACGACAAAAGAATACGTGAAGCCGCCCAAATCGACCGAATTGGGCAAGACAATAATGTACAGAGATGCCCACATGGCGGGTTGGGCTTATAAGACACTCCAAATGGACGATCTCAAAATCTCGGTTATAACCGGGCAAGGCAAGAGAGTAAGGAGGCAACGAGTGATTCTGTTGTATTTGTTTCTTGTTTGTAGAGTCGAGTAATGGGTACGATCGGGGTAACTCGGGGTTTTGGCGATCACGATTTGCTTTCTGTATATCAGAAGTCGCCGATAAAGCCGTTCTTGTCGGCCAGGCCCGAAGTGCAGGTCCATAAAATAATGAGCGCCACCGAGAACGAGGTGCTGGTTATGGGTACCGACGGTCTCTGGGACGTGGTTTGTGGCAGTAGAGCCGCCGAAGTCGTGTCGAAGGCTTTGAGCACGTTTATGGAAAAAGAGCGATATGTTAGTGCCGCCACGTGTTTGGTCGGGTCAGCTCGAGGTTCCTTGGTTAACGATCACAACAATTGGCAACTTAAAGATGGGAAACTGTCCTCGGCCGACGATATATCAGTATTTGTCATACCTCTCTTACCGTATAAGCTAGAATACGAGAATTTGTTAAACAAATATGCGGATAAGTCAAAGAAATCGTAGATTTGAATTTCGCTCCAATTTCGGCTTCAATTTCCAAAGATTGTTTCAGATTTGTATGTGTTTGTACCTGTGCAATTTTACTAAGTTAGCCCATTGTCCTCTTCATCATTCCTTATTTTATTTTCGTATTGTTATCCGTTGGATCGAAACGTTTGCAATAAAATCAACGAAAAACTATATTCGTTTTCATTACCCCCGCTATCGCATCAAAAATTCAACCGACTCGGTTGCGTGATTGATTTATGCCGAATCGATATTTACCAGAGAAAATATTTGAAACGAGAAATGTTTTATATCGGAAGGGTGCGAGTAGTAACTGTCATGTGCGCCTACAACAGATGGAGTTAGAACATAGAACAGTTATATTACTTGCACACCCTTGCATGCGTGCACCCCCGCTTATGCTAATTCCTGAATTGAAAATGTTTCAAACATTGGTTATGAATAACAATAGGTGGCAGCACACCTGGCAAAATTTTTAAAATACATTAATATGTATTGTTTTAATAATTCGCATAGTTGTGAAAAACAAAAGGCGACAAGCAGATTAGCCGAAAAGTTATTAATCATTTTCTTTCAACGGAAAATGCTCACAACCAGAGCGGCAAATAACAGACTGACACTAGTCGGAGCGGTACGCGAATGCTCTCAAATTATGTCACTAGCAATTTATTCATTAATCATAAAAAGTGCCGCATTTTATAACCGATTTTACGTGGAATGACTTATGCAGATGATTTCAAATTGTGCCTTTTTTACAAGCAAAACTAAACTTGGCTTCATAATTTCCAAGCGTTTAAGTTGTTATAACTTATATCAAACACGACCGATGATGTCTACCGAACACGCTGACGAAACGTTCGGAAAAGTATTTGAGTGCATGGCAAAAAAAGTGCATTAATATGCATATTTTTCTAGTGGATTGTGCTAGCAGTCGAAATAATTTTTTCCTGAAAAAAAAACAAAATACAAGTTTGGTCAAATTCTTTATTTAAACACTGTTATTCGATCAAATTAACAATTTGAGTTCATGAGCCACCCTGTATAGTAAATTATTAAAATTCAAAGTTTGACTTGACCACTATAAACTAGACGATATTAAAAATTTTCTGTCAAAATTTAAGCCAAAATTCTCATTGGTTTGGAAGCAGCGATTTTTCAAAGGAGCTTTTGTTGGTTTAAATGTCAAATAATAGGAAAACAACTGAAGTTAGGTCTATAATAGGTTATATAAAGTACAATAATTTTTTGATAAGGAATCCGAATATTATATATCATATATATTAGGGTTCTAAAGAGAACGACATTTCTATCTCCTATACTATAATATGCAGTATTGTAAAGAATAAAAGTACTTCAAATAAATAGCTGCCTTTGTTCTCTCAAGTAATATCGCTAATTTGGAAAATAATTGATTAAGAAGTTGAATAATGATGAGTCAATGGATAGCTTATCAAATATACTATATATATATATATACTATATATAACATATCAACTAAAAAACTAAAATTTAATATAGTGTTGAATTTAAAAAAAGGTTCTATTTTTTACATTACAATGCCATTTCAATAAATCTGGCAACGCTGGTCCAAACAGTGAGAATTGCCTGTAAAATTGAATATTGTTTTCACTTACAGTAATACAACTATATAAATAAAAATTAAATGCTGGTCGTTAGTAATCGCATGAGAACGGCTGAACCGATTTGGCTATTTTTTTTTAATGTTCGTAATAGTCCGAATATAGTTTTTAGGGAAAGAAAAATTGGAAACGTTGCCCGGAAAATTTGAAAATTTGGGAAAAACTGAAAGTGATTTTTTCTATGGGATTTTTGTATGAACTAACTCACGATTGGTACGATGAACATGTGTAATCCTTTTTTTGTTTTGTTCGTTATGGCCCTGGAAATGTTTTCAGGAAAATAAATTAGATACAATTACAAAAGTCGGAAAATCTGGACAAAAGCAAAAATAATAATTTTTGTATTCACTCTCGATCATAAATGACGATTGGAACGACATATTTGGTTGATTCTTTTTTTGTTTTGTTTGTTATGCTTGCGGGATGGAAATAACGCAATTATATGTTTTCATTTAAAATAAAAATCGGGAATATCTGGGGAAAATATGGAAAAACGCATTTCAGCCTAAATTAAAATAAAATTACATTTGTTTTTACTTTTGTGTTGTTTCGCGTTCTGTCCAACAAATGTAGTTATTTTATTCCAATTTATTTCGCTACGTGCCAGTGCTGTCAGATGTACGATAAATGCACAAGTTATCGCTATTTCTTCCCTAATTTTCGCACTAAATTTACTAATTTTTCCACATTCAAGTGCGGATTGCGAAAGAATATTTAGTCAGGTAAATTTGATTAACACAAAACTAAAAGATAGTTTATCTCATGAAACGGCAGTGCAACAAATATATTTATTGACATTTGGACAGGACAACGTCTGTCAGATCAGCTAGTACAAATAATGAAGAATTTTATTCTTTTCTCTTAGTAATACTGGATTGTTTTATTTATAATCTAATAACTGTATAATCAATTTGGGAATCGTAGAAATAAGATTACTATTTCCAATGTAAAACATTTACAATTAAATTAACCATCGAAAAGAAAATTTGTTCAATCGATAAAGCGCGAGTAAGAACATATTTTTAAGTTGAAATGTGTGCTTTCACTGAGGGCGCAGACGGGATTGAAGTAAGTATTTAGAGTCTTACAAGTGGGCATTTTTAATTTAAAAATGCGGACGGAAACGATGCATTGTGAAGACGGAACACAATACGTTTTGAGTAAGGTCTGGGGCGAGTTTGAATTTTAATAATTGCATGTCGGGCGTGATCTCGCGGTAAATAAGATTATTTTAGAAATTACGAAGACGAGTAAACATTTCAAGAAATAATAAGTTGGGTCGTGTAAAGGGTGTCGTAAAACGTAACGACGAAACGACTTTTTAATGACTGTATTTATGTTTATAAATTTGTGTCCCGAAAAGATATGAAGGAATTAAACCTTGCAGTGAAGTAATAAAACACGTATAAAATATGAAATTGTCGTGTTTTGTAGGAGAATGTAAATTGACATAAATAGCGGAGGCAAGAGGAGAATCGGGTCGCTGTTGTACAACCCTAATAAAGCGTCATAGTGTTTCGCTTTTCCCTTGACTGAACTTGCTTTCCCGATGACGACCTAATGAAATTCTATGAGCCATGGCGATGAAATATAACCTAACGGGGATGAAACCGTTTGCATGTATATGGAAGTAAAGCAGCCATTTTCACTATTAACGATCAGTTTAGTTGACGAAAACATACTTCAATATCAAATCAAAGACGTTCACTGTAACGCCGCCATAAAAACATTCGACAACACGCTTCTTCTTCACCTTATGGTTATGGCTTTATGGCTTTGTGCGACATATGTAACCCGCCACTGATTCTCCGCCAAGAAATTTTATTCGATTAAAATGGAACAGTTCGATTAATGGCGAAACACTCGGCTTAAATTGCTGCCAATTTACAAATTGAACGGTGAATTCGCTCGTGGAACGTGACAATCTCTCTGGGGAGATTGTTACACATTAGCCCTTGGCGCCCCCGGAAGGATGCTTTTCTGGGCGCACAAACACGCACCTGATTGATATTTTTGTCGTCGTTTATGCGCCGGACAAATTGGTCGACGAGCGAAATCTCGGACACAAACGAAACACTATTTCCGGTCATTTCGATCTGAATAAATTCGAACATTAAGGAAACAATAACTCACGTTATAGCACCAGTCTAAGTAATAGAAGTAGTTATTTCTAACGAGAACAAGATATGGGCGCAATCTCCTCGCAAATATATAAGAAGACGCAACATCCGCTCCAGGAATGGACGTGCTTTCTCCGGAAGCTCCAAGTGAAGTTCAGAGGAAGTCGGAAGCACTGCAAACAAGCATGATAGCGCGCGTTCTACAATAATATACTCCACTGATTGCTTTCGAAACGTTGTTACCGTCTACCGTTCCTCAACCAAATTCAATCATGTTCATATTCTAAACGCTGATTTTTCTACGCGAAATGTGGCATCTGTTCTATTTTAAAACATTATCTCGACCCTCTGGTTGGTGTCGCGTGATAAATTTATTTGCACTAAAGTGCGCACTAAACTTTATAGTGGGTTCAAAATTTAGGGAACATAAAGCCGATTTAAAGAAATAGGACCGATTGTGCGTGTTATCCCTTGACACCAGCTTTTAACGTTTGTTTGCTGCTTTTACAATAAATCTTCACCCATCAATTTTTCCCTATTCTGCTTTTTTTTAATCACTTCCTACAAGTTGCACGATTTTGTTACGTCGTCACAATAATATAAAACAAATTTATGTGTCGTCCAATCAATTATTTTTTGTTTTTTCTTTTACAATTTTGAAATAAATCTTCATAATTAATTTAAATTAATCAAGTTAGTAGATGAGATCGATATATTTTTTACAATTTATGTCACTACTACTACTATTCTATTACTACTAATCAATAATCGCAAATCATTTCTTTATCGTTTTCCTGCTAATTACTAGATATTGTATGCTGTTGTAATTTTTACAATACAGTTTTTAATTAAAAATGTATTGTAAATTGCGGGATTCATTTATGCCTGCCGAATAATCTTTTATAATAAATTTTCACCCATCAGTTTTTCCCTATTCTGCTTTTTTTAATCACTTCCTACAAGTTGCACGATTTTGTTACGTCGTCACAATAATATGAAACAAATTTATGTGTCGTCCAATCTATTATTTTTAGTTTTTTCTTTTACAACTTTGAAATAAATCTCCATAATTAATTTAAATTAATCAAGTTAGTAGATGAGATCGATATAGTTTTTACAATTTATGCCACTACTACTACTACTATTCTATTACTACTAATCAATAATCGCAAATTATTTCTTTATCGTTTTCCTGCTAATTACTAGATATTGTATGCTGTTGTAATTTTTACAATACAGTTTGTAATTAAAAATGTATTGTAAATTGCGGGATCATTTATGCCTGCCGAATAATCTTTTACAATAAATTTTCACCCATCAATTTTTCCCTATTCTGCTTTTTTTAATCACTTCCTACAAGTTGCACGATTTTGTTACGTCGTCACAATAATATAAAAAAAAATTATGTGTCGTCCAATCTATTATTTTTAGTTTTTTCTTTTACAACTTTGAAATAAATCTTCATAATTAATTTAAATTAATCAGGTTAGTAGATGAGATCGATATAGTTTTTACAATTTATGCCACTACTACTACTACTATTCTATTACTACTAATCAATAATCGCAAATTATTTCTTTATCGTTTTCCTGCTAATTACTAGATATTGTATGCTGTTGTAATTTTTACAATACAGTTTGTAATTAAAAATGTATTGTAAATTGCGGGATCATTTATGCCTGCCGAATAATCTTTTACAATAAATTTTCACCCATCAATTTTTCCCTATTCTGCTTTTTTTAATCACTTCCTACAAGTTGCACGATTTTGTTACGTCGTCACAATAATATAAAACAAATTTATGTGTCGTCCAATCAATTATTTTTAGTTTTTTCTTTTACAACTTTGAAATAAATCTTCATAATTAATTTAAATTAATCAAGTTAGTAGATGAGTTGGATATATTTTTCACAATTTATGACACTACTACTACTATTCTATTACTACTAATCAATAATCGCAAATCACATCTTTTTCGTTTTGCTGTTAATTACTAGATATTGCATACTGTTGTAATTTTTACAATACAGTTTGTAATTAAGAATGAATTAAAAATGTATTGTAAATTGCGGGATTCATTTATGCCTGCCGAATAATCTTTTACAATAAATCTTCACCCATCAATTTTTCCCTATTCTGCTTTTTTTAATCACTTCCTACAAGTTGCACGATTTTGTTACGTCATCACAATAATATAAAACAAATTTATGTCTCGTCCAATCGATTATTTTTAGTTTTTTCTTTTACAACTTTGAAATAAATCTCCATAATTAATTTAAATTAATCAAGTTAGTAGATGAGATCGATATATTTTTTACAATTTATGCGACTACTGCTACTATTCTATTACTACTAATCAATCATCGCAAATCATTTCTTTTTCGTTTTCCTGTTAATTACTAGGTATTGTATACTATTGTAATTTTTACAATACAGTTTGTAATTAAGAATGAATTTAAAATTTTATTTTAAATTGCGGGATTCATTTATGCCTGCGATATTAATGTCGACGCATTTCCGCGACTTATTTTTTATCGGGTCAGTTATGTATCGGTATATATTTTTTACCGTTTATGCAGCATCTATTCATTTGAATTTCGGCACGATAAATCTTCCACCTAATATCCTAATGCATTTGAATAAAAAATGACGTTTCTGGACATTTTTTGCGTTTAAATAAATCGCTGCAAGCATCCGAGTGATCCAGATCCCCGAATATGTATATTTGATGACAGTTTTATGCAAGTGATTAGTTTGACATCGACAATGGATGGCGGAAATCTGTATCGATTTACCCCGGCGGCGAACTATTAAAATAGACAAGATTCATGACTATTAATTATTTCGGAAACCAAGCCGGAATTTTCGTCCGAAATTTCCAAATCGGCGACTGGATAACGGTGAAAATTGAGATTGCATTTGAGAGGAAGCAATTTCAGATTGCATCTCCATGTTCTACATCGGCAAGGAGATTTTACTTAAGGTTTTATAGGACATTTAATGTCGTATCTGATATTTTAGGTGGCATTAATTTTTGTAGGGAGGACGTAATATCTGTTTGTTCGTCTAATACGGACTAATCTCTTGTAAGTCCGGATTATGATCCGACCGTTCCGAAAGTTAAAAAAAATGATAAAAGACTAAGTAATTAAGCAAATAGAGTCGTTAGAAATTTTATTGCGGATTTTACGGTTCACTTCGAATTTAATTTTTCTTTTGGGAACAGTTGACGTAAAATTTTTCAAAAAACGACTAATTTCATTTAATTTCTCAGGAGACGCACGGGGCTTGTTTTGTTTGCGCATCGATTCGGGGTATTTATTTACTTGTCGTACGTCGTTATTAGTGAATAAATTATAATCCCAATCAAGTCCGAGCAGTACGATCCAATAATTAATGTCAATTAATTCCAGTAATTAGGTTTAATGTTGCGACCCTGTAGGTAGGTGGTATGGCAACATGCTATTATGTGGTACCGTATGTGGTCCACTACCACAACCCCTGTAAGCCCTTGTGCATGTGACACCCATTTACTCATTGATTGATCCAAGTTTAACTAAAGCCGACACATATTTAGCTAAATCACTCTTCTGACTCTTCGAGACGATGTTCAAGTTTTATCAGAATTTGCCGTTATGGCCAGTTAATGTTCAAACTGGGGTGGCTCGCGTGATCTCGTTTACATCGCTATAAAAGCGAACTTTAGGATGCGTCATATCAATTTCACATTCAAAAAGATCTATAGCCGAAAAAATTGAATTGTGGAGTGAAGTATCCCCTTCTTATTATTCCTTAGGTTTGCTGACCACTCACCATTGGGCAACAACGCCTATTATAATGACATTTGAAGGGTGACGAAGATATTGGGTCTGTTCGAGTCGTCGATGACACTCACATTTCAAAACCAATTTTATACGCTTCATATGCCTTCAGTTTTATTCAAAAAAACTTTTCGCTTTGGAATTTTTTTTATGGAAGGGACCGCTGCAAATTGCAAATAAAATTTTATCTATTGTGATGCGGCGGAGGCTGCACAAGTGAGGGCTTCAACTTTCACAGATTTCACTTAAATATACTCTCTTGTGTCTACATGATTTAATTTTACTGCTCTTTAGTCCGTTCCGGATTCCACTCCAACTTATTTTATCACGCTCCTATTCTCCCCATCTTCATATTTTCTTAAAGCAAAGATGCGCGACATTCACTAATAACAACACTACATTAACAACGTATGTGTTTTCATTTTTTAAATATGAAAAATTATGAACGGCAAATTTTTTTAACTTAACGCGTTTGTATGACAACAATAAAATATTGAAGTGCAATATTTTAAAAATTTAAAAATTCCGTTATGTTAACACCGTCAAGTTATTTTAAGTGACCGGAAAAGATTTATGCAATGTAATATGAAGAAAGAAAGCAAACATTAAAATATGAATTCTTACCAAAATGCTCCATTGGAAGTTAAATATTTTTACACTAAACTCTCGCTACACTTTTATTGAAAATATTCAACAGAATTCGTATTGATAATATTTTTGCTTTTGATTCCTCTGATAACTCAAAGCGAAAGACTCCACGAAGTTTATTTAAACACTGTCGGGTCAGACGGATTTTTGCAGTTTCTTCGAATTTTCCAATTTTTTTTGTAATTCTCTTGAATCTTTCTTTCCTGAAAACTTTTCTAGGAAATAACAAGCAAAGCAATAAAAGAATTATGCATATCCATCACTCGAATTGTGAGTCTTGAGTTCATACAAAAATTCCGCAGAAAAAAGCACATTCAGTTTTTTTCTAATTTTGAATTTTTCCGGGCAACTTTTCCAGTTTTTCTTTCCCTAAAAATCTTATTCCGATTATTACGAAGATTTAAAAAAAATGCCATATCGGTTCAGCCGTTCTCCAGGGATGCGCATACCAACGAAGAGCATTTAATTTTTATTTATATAGATATTAAAAAGTATTCGTATTGATAATATTTGCGCTCACAAATTTTCAAATACATTTTTTTTTAATAAAGGTTATGTATATGATAATCTGGCTCGCGTTCTGTAAATAATTAATTAATTCTAACGATAATTGCATCGACTGGAATGCGTATACATAATACATAAATCCATAAATTGAATACCTGGGAGACGTACTTGTCGTTTTTTAAACTCATGTTCACTTTATGCCATGGCACAACTATTTAATTGAATTTAAAAAACTGAGCTCATAATTCGTCATTTTGTTTGTTTTTTTGTAATTTTTCTATTTGTCTGTTTTGTCGATTTGAATTTAATTTTTTAGATTATTCTAGTTTCATAACTATTTAATTGAATTTTAAAAACTGAGCTTCGTCATTTTGCTTGTTTTATTTTGTAATTTTTCTATTTGTCTGTTTTGTCGATTTGAATTGATTATCGTAGTTTTTTATTTTGTGCTTCTTGGATGGGCGACTTAGAAACAAGAAATAATAATAATGGAGAAGAAAACATCTTGAAATAAAGTAATTATAGTACGATTTGGTTGAGTAGAGTTGTGAGTAATAAAATTGAACCAAAAACGAAGAGATTCCACGATTCCATTATAGTAAACAATCCGGCGTCTTAAATGCTTTTCGCGTTTAAGTCCGTATCGTAATTCTTCTGATAATAAAACCAAAATATTTTATGACACGTGAAACTCAGGTCAAATAAGATCAGACCGATGATTTATGACATATTTAAGCTCAGCTGAGGTCAAGACGTGTTATTTTATAACTACTTACACCTTTCAGTCTAGACTTGAAATAACGTTCCAATTTTTTTTGCAATTTGTGCGAGTCGCGTGACAATTCGAGAAAACGTGGTATTTATCAGAAAAGTGTAAATTGACAATGATGCATTCTTAGTGCTGGCTTTTTAGTGAGTTAACTAAATTAAGTTAACGAGGAGTGTTTAGGTGACGGAGCGAAGTGCCTGTTTTGAGACACCGATACATGCATCACCCCCTAATTGAATCCTGGTCTGCATCCTACTTCTGACACCTGACACTACTTTGCACTTGACATTTGGCTCGTTCGACGTTTGGACACATATTAGAGCTAATTGTGTGTAAATAAAGGCGGAAGATAAAGAAAATAAGCTTACTCTCACGCGGGATTAAATCGGCGTGCTATTTTTAGTGTCAGTAAAAGAGAAATAAGTCATAAACACAAATTATGCAGATACATCAATTTAAACAAATTCAAGTATCCCCCAAAGTAACGTTCGTTATAAGCCATAAAGTCACATTTACGACTTGCTTTGAATAAACCCCACGTAAATCATGTCGAAATCAGACCATACTCGTACTTTTTACTATCGGAATTTTACTATCTTAGTACGGGCAGTCTTAACATAATCCTAATCCATTCACACTCATGTGAACCGGAGATGATTTGGTTATTTTCTTTAACCCTTCTCACTCGTTAAATATAGTTGTTCTCAAACGGGGCGCGTTGTCTACATATAAACAATCTTTGCGTTTGAAATTTAGGATTTAGCGCCCGAGCGTTCGAAACGAGGGTATGTCGGTTATTGTATTTTTACGACGCATCGTCTTAGATTAGGAAATGTATTTTCATCCCTCGAGACCGAGAGCGTTCACGCAAGCTCGCATTTGCATATCTTCGATGACGAAATGAATCTAAATAATTCTTTATCTCCCCGGTCCGGATTTGAAAACCAAATTGATTAAATCATAACATGTTTGTGTTTTCTTACAGAAATGAGAACAAAGAAGCGGCCGGGACGTAATCTCTGATAATTTAGCTTTTGTTGAAACTGGCTTAATTCCTCAACTCGTAAATTAGTACCAGGAAAACACGCTTCTGGAAGCGTGGGATAATTAGTTACTTTTTATATCTTTGATGCCGCTCTTACTTCACCCTTCCTTTTTACAAATAATATAATTAGTGTTAATCTCACACTCGTAAAGAAAGAGTCGAGATGTTTTAAGACGTTTACGTTTCGGAGGTGCGCCCCTCCTGAAATATCCTCCAGACACTTCGGCTTCGGGTTCAGCTTCACGACGATTAAAAAACAAAAACAAGAAGGATAATAAAAAGCGCTCGCGTATTTCGTACAAAACAAGTGAGCTTTTCAAAGAAATATCGATACAATTTCCTCCAGAGAAGTAAAAATTATTCGCTCGTAAAGGCGGAATTAATTCCGACAAAAGCCATTAAAATGATTAAAAGAATCAGGAGTAAAATATGACATCCGAATAATCGTGATAGAGGATAAACTTGTGATAATCACGATCGCCGAAGCGAAAGGAATCTCTGGAGTCGACATCTTCAAACAACAGGCACGGATCCTTTATCTGCCTCCGGGTACACATGTTGCTTTCACTCAACTGTAAGAAAGTACCCCCAAATGATTGCATCAGCCCAATCAAGCTCGAAAAAATAAATCCCGTAATTCTTTTGCAAACTTTCCGCCAACAAAGCGGAAACGGGCTTTCCGATCAATTTTAAATATGGGGAAATTAAATTTTAATCCGCCTTCGCCGGCCCGATTTCAATCATCAAAGTCGCTAGACCGGTGATAATTTAATACGCATTTACACGCCCGCGCCTTAATTGTAAAATTAGCAAACCTCGACCGAAAAAAGTCGAAAAAACGATTTGTACAATGCGACACCTGTACACGAATATTTAATACGAACATAAGTGACATGTGTGGCACATTTATTACAAGAGCAGGCGGTAAATGACATTTCGCGTGATTAAAAAAACGGGGAAATGAGGTACCGGCCGGTACAACCCTTGAAGTAAGTATATCAAATTGGCTTTTAACATCAATTATGTGAAATTATAGATTTTCCGAAATCATTACGCACCTCGGCAGTCAATTACAACAACAGATGCCACGACTTTCAACCCCCATCGATTTATTGTTGGAAAGGTGCGTTTTGACTCTGTTGCCTTGCGGTTGGAGGTTGGAGGTTGGAAGTTGGAATTGGAATGAATTTATGGGAGTTGTTGTACAGTAGGTCAGATGATGAGAGTCGAAGGGTAACTCTGTTACGTGTGGAGTTGGGAATGATGGATCTTTTCCCGTCCCGACGACCGGCGTCGCCGAACGCGCTCCAAACGCGCTCCACCGTAATCTTTGCTATTTGTCATCTAAATTCACCTCCTCTATAAAGTAGTGTATTCTTTTAGATCCAATCAGCTTTCCTCGCCTGACTTTTGTTCGACTACGACAATAACTCTTCAAGATTGGGAAGCTTTATCTTTGTGTTATGAGGATTGATTAAGACCGCGAGGGGACAAATGAATTTCACACCAATTGCTTTATCGTTGTTTCGTTGTTGACGGAAAATTTATGGGCGGCATTAGGCGGCCCTGCTGATTCCGAATCATCATCGTCCTTCTTACGCACTCTCCCACTTACACTTCACGGAAACGATGACAATTTTCGTTTAATTAACGAAAAGAATCGCATTTTTTGCGTTGCCTTTCAGTGGGAGAGCCGTTTGTTGGATGGAGCAAATCCGGGAAAATTTTGTGCCTCGGAAGGGAAACCTTGTGATCTTTATTAAAAGCATATCCGAACGACTTTGCCTACAGTTCATTACATCGGATATTCAGAATTCCTCTTATTTACCTTGAATGTCTCGCTTTCGTTTGTTCTAATATAGAAAGAACATTGGATGATTGAAAGACATCGTCGTTCCCCTACGACTACGCCGCTCTTGGGATTAAATTTTACATGTGGATTGACAATAATAACAATACACTTTTAAGAAAATGAATTTCTACAAAGGTGAGTTCTTTTGATGTTCGTATTAGACAATATTGGAGCGGGGTGCTTTTTGCTGCATCTGTGACATTTCGTGCACGTATTCAAATTCCGCAATAAATAGGTGTTTTGTATGTTTGGATCGAGAGTCTGGCGGGAAAACTGCAATTTTTACCTTGAAATTATTTATAAGCTTCCACTAGACCAGATGACCTATATCTGTATGATAAAACAAAATCAATGCTATCGCAAAAGTCCTTGTTTGCTGTAGACAAAGGATTTAAAAATAAACGTATCATTGGATTACTTCATTATCCTTGGGAAGTGTCGAACGGATTAATTAAAGGACAAGTTCTATTTTCTTGCGGAAAAGTGGCAAATAAAAACGGTGGAAGATATTGGATCATGGATCGATATGAAACCCAGGGCACGGTACAAATATTTACACTGGACCGAGCATTAGTCTCTCGCACGTGATGCGAATCATACGTATTTCGCAAGTAATCTCCCAACGTTGTCTCAACACTAACAACGGATTTCTTTTAACGGCTTCCCATATTGCGAATTCCCGTAATCCGATATTGGGAGGAATCGAGTTAAGTTCGACTTGCGAAACGGATACCGAATAAACGAAAAATGTCATTAGGCCGCCGGCATCCAATTAGATTAGGTCAGCTTGTCACATCATGAAATTTGTTACTGGCCCTCCAAATGGATACTCAATAAAATTCCGGCAAAAACGCCGACCCACACGCCAAGATTAATGGATAGGTTGACAAAACTGAAAAAAGCAAACTTCTTGCAGCTGCCCACGACGACTAAAAGGCAAATCAATTTCGACATTCCAACAATTAGCGAATATTTCGCCGCCAATTATGCCGACACCACGACTACTCGGAATTCTTCTAAACTGATTGTAACTTATAAAAGTGTGTAGGCTTTCACGGTCGGTGTTGTCAACAACGGTGGTATTAATCGGGTTTGTTGACCGTGTTCCATGCGAAGTTCCATGAGGGGGGGTGTAGTGAGCGCCCCGAGAGGCTAACTCAGCAAGTGATCCCCATGAATCTCTGCCAAACGTTTCGTCCACAGCTGCGGTGGACATCTTCAGTGGCGGTGTGGTCGTGGTCGAAGTACTCTCCTCCTTTTAGGATTAAAAATGGATAGGAGTTGGCAGCCAACCATGACAACGAGAAGAGTGACGTCACCACCTTTGACGAATGCAGGGACACGCCCACCCGGAACGATGCATAACCGATCTGAGGCTATATATAGAGCTGCGCAAAGTGATGATGTGCCAGTCGCGACTGTGACAGCTGGGAGAGTACTTCGACCACGACCACACCGCCACTGAAGATGTCCACCGCAGCTGTGGACGAAACGTTTGGCAGAGATTCATGGGGATCACTTGCTGAGTTAGCCTCTCGGGGCGCTCACTACACCCCCCCTCATGGAACTTCGCATGGAACACGGTCAACAAACCCGATTAATACCACCGTTGTTGATTGTAACTTATTTGTTTGTTCCCACTCACCATTTATTTCCACTTAATTTAAATACTATTTACATATATAAGTTAATTGTCGCGGTTCTTACATCTCTTGCAATTACGTTGTTTTTATTCAGATCCGGCCACGCGGAAAATGTCCCTTGTTTTATGCCATCTTTGTATATACAGAGTGATTTTTTTAAAACGCCTATTAGAAAATATTTAACTTACAAACATCAAACCGAGATGAAATTTTATACCCGGCCATAGTAGACTATTTCGAACGTAAGTAAAATATTTTCAAGATGGCGGCACATCCGGAAACTCCGGAAGATGGTGCCATCTTTGATTTTTTAAATAGAACTATCCCATTTTGAATCGACATTTCCAATTTACACTAAATCGTGAGTTCAGCCTCTTCAATTATCCGTACTTATCGCTCATAATTTTTGACTTATGTCACTTTTTAAGCAGAAATGACATACTAAAAAATTCATATCTCCCGAACAGTTAAAGATAAAGACATCAAATTTATTTTCTTTTGTTCTTCAAGGTCGCCTGTCAATTTGACAACGATAAAATGTCAAAAAGTCATTTTTTTTCAAATGGTACCTACTGTTTCTAATGCCGTAAATCGATAGAACCACTTTTATTAAGGTTTTGTAAGTCTGTCGTGCATGGTTTCTGTGAAAAATGACATTATTCGCGAAAATTGCGAAACCTGTTCAAATGTTTTTTGAAAAGTTGTACACTGATGAAACAAAAGAAATACATTACTTTTTAGTTGTCAAATATTTTGTCAGCATCCACATTAGCGATTTGTATAATACAAAAATGCTATGATTACGATTAAATTAATTAATTAAATGATTATTAGTCCCGTTGGATTTTTATTTATGGGGGCGTGTTAAAGATCTCGTTTATGAAACTCAGCCAACGGATATGAACAACTTGCAGTCAAAAATAACAGAAATAATAAATGGGCTACATGGAAATGAAATTCAAAATGCAATTGCAACTGTCGAACGTCGTGTTATTCAGTGTCTGAATCAAAATGGTGCACATATCGTAAATCTTTAAAGCAGATTACTACTTGTTGTTTTGATATTGAATAATTAGAGTTCACTTTTTTAGGAGGAGAGGACTGTTATTTGATTGCAATATGTTTTAAACTTTTCGTTTGTTATTATTGTATTATTGCTATTATCATTTTTTGGCTTTGAAAATTTAATTAAAATAATTTTAGAGATTACAAATCAAACATTTCTGCAATTCAGCAATTGTTGTTGATTTGTTACACTTGAGAATTACGCAAAAGGTTACAATTTTTGCAAATAACATAAATTTTCACAGAAACCATACACGACAGACTTACAAAACCTTAATAAAAGTGGCCCTAAAATTAAAGTTTTTATCGATTTACGGCATTAGAAATAGTAGGTACCATTTGAAAAAAATGACTTTTTGACATCTTTTCGTTGCCAAATTGACTCCATCGTAGTAGGCCACGAAAGCAAACTCGATATGTCAGTAGGTAATCAGCGCATGCAGGCGACATTGAAGAACCAAAGAAAATAAATTTGATGCCTTTATCTTCAAGTGTTCGGAAGATATGCTTTTTTTAGTAGACCCCTACAAGTTGTCATTTCTCCTTAAAAAGTGACATAAGTCAGAAACTATGACCGATAAGTACGGATGATTGAGGGGACTGAACTCACGATTTATTGTAAATTAGAAATGTGGATTCAAAATGGGGTAGTTCTATTTAAAAAATCAAAGATGGCACCAATTTCCGGATATGCCGCCATCTTGAAAATATTTTACTTAAATCCGAAATATTCTACAAATTTCATCTTGCTGTGATGTTTGTAAGCTAATAATTATCTAATAGACGCTTTAAAAAAATCATCTTGTATAAATCTTGCAAATTATCAAAGTTTTTGCATCAATTAATGAGAGCCGGCCCACATAACTGACTGCAGATGCGATCTCACGATTTTCGGACCGGGAATGATAACAATGTTTGATAAATTGGGTTTGAACGATGTGTGCGAGCGACAAATTAACTATTGTCGGATTGTTGTACAATACGTTTGCTATTTAGTTTGTGTACGAAAAGAAAAAAAAAAGGGTGAGAATTTGGGATAAAAGTGCATGTCACAATATTGTAGGATTGATTTCAGCCGTCGGGGGTTGTTCGTGGATTGAACAGTGTCTCCTTGGGGACGCGAAGGATCCGCTTATTGTATTCGAAAGTGTAAAATCACGGCGCGGTAAAATTTCGTTGTCAATTAAAAATTCGAAGGGGTGTTAACATTGGGGTTAGAATGTCGCGCTGTCTCCGGTAAATATAATCAATTTGAAACGATAAAACGCGGTAACAAGAGATTCACTGAATGGATTTAATAGAAAATTTAATTGCGTGAAATACAATAATATGAATGACTGCTTTCTAGTAGTAACATAAGGGTTGCTTAAATGATCTCCGCCGGTGACAGTGGTCCAACTGCCACTTTTTATTACAAGTGTCACCCTAAGTATCGAGAGATTGTCGAGTTAGATCTTGGGGTGGCGATGTTTAATTCTATTTTGGGGTTGAGGTGGTAAATCTAGGATTCATCGATAATATATATTAGTAAAAACGTCGCCGCCATTGTGGCGATGAAGCGGATTTAGTCGTGCGTCTAATTTAGGGATTTATGTACGGCAGGCTAGGTTTTCGTGTGAGCCGCTGACGGCTGTTTTATTTCCGAAAACATGATGTAATGATTTTTCACGTCTAATTTACCCGCACTTGAAACGTCTCGAAAGAAGTGTCTCCTCTTTCGCGAGGATAATAGCGGTAAAGAGAAGACCAAGAGACGTGTTCGCGTTATTAAAGATTCAGCAAGCATCCGCCATTCTGGCACCCACATAAACCATAAGTATTCCATCTCGAGTTCTCGAGATTTGTTCATTGCTTTATTTTTTGATAAGAGTCGGTGCTTAGTCGAGCTGTTAGTTCCGCTCGGTCGCCTGCCTAACTAGTTAGAACATATTATGCCCGACTTCTATGAACACATTCTTCGCTTTGCGAAGTAAATGGTGGAAACGTAACCCTAGCGAAACGGCTGACTCGGTTTCATCAACCAAAATATAATAACGCGATGCGTTCATTATCAATCAATAAGAAAGGGGACGGCGGGCTCGGCTCCGAAGCCCCATTTGCGGGGTTAAATCTGCCATTCTGCTGCCGATTTAGCCGAGCCGAATGTGGTTTTATTTTAAAATCGCATAATGACACAGCCGTAATAAAAGGTGTGCAAATAATAGGATCGTTCACGTTCGCGTCCATAAAGATGACGAAGAGATATTATCGTTCCGGTAGTAAACGAAGACCCGGAACACTACTTAATAACATTTTAAATGAACCAAGCCGAGGCAGGCATTGTTTGACGGACGAAATGTCCGTTCGGTAATCGCTGCTCTTTGCATGGTCACCCGATTAAACACATATTATTTTGATTTACATTTATGGCGCAACGTATTTGTTCTACTTGGACAGCGATTAACTTAACACCTGGTGCCCATTAGTTTTGAGCCGTTTCAAATTATTTCCAACTCTTTCTTTCGTTTCCTTTCCTTTCTTTTCTTAAAAGCATTTATAATACATCCTCTTATAAATATCTTATATTACCACTTAATGCACTCATATTCAAAGCGTAACTGCAAAGATAAGATACGTCCAACTCGAACCCCGGTAATTGGTGGTCATAAGCTAAAGTGCCATATTAATGCGAAAAAATCAACGATTAGTACTATTTTTTGATTGTCGGTTCTTTGCGGTGACAAAACTACCAACTAATATATGCCATAAAAGCCATCTTTCATCTTGCCGCGACAACAAAGACTCACGTTTATCCATATAATTCACGTAAAGTGCTTTCAGATAACCGAACTGACCTTTAGGAATTATTGCGTGTTTTCTATTTTAAAAAATATACATCGGAATATGATTCATGACACTTTATACGCGTCCACTCCACTTGGCCCACTTTAAATGTTTTATCTTTATGGAATCGTTTTCTCCAGTTTCGCAACGCTATTTAATGCTTCCTTATCTGCGGACACTCAACAAAGGATAATAAATAGACCGGGAAAGAACACACTTTTTCTTAATTTTTGTTAATTAAATATCGTTTATGGTTCGTTATAGTTACCGTTCAAACATTTCCACATTTTATTAACTTTTTTCACAATTTTTTGGACGTTCCTTCAAGCTACTTATGATTCCTTTTTTTTACGGACATTTTGTTGAATTTAGTTGTTATTAAAGGAGGGTACGTTCCGGATTTTGGTACAAACGATCTTCTTCCCCGTATTTATAATTTCTTTTTCTTTCGACACTATTCTGTTTACTGTAGTAAGAATTTTACGTTTGTGCTTGTTTGTTCCATTTTTTGAAATATCTTTCACTACCTATTTGTTTGTTCTCTTTTGCAACAATTTTGTTGAGATTGTTGGATGACTGGCCTTTTTGCAGAATAAAATTAGGTTAGTAATAAAATGCTCATTTTATATCATTTTGTACGGTAAAAAATACTAAATGTTCGGTAAAAAGTACTAAAGCTCAGTATTAAATGTAGAAAAGATTAATTGTTTTTTGTAGTTTTGCAGGATGAAATATTGTATTTACTTAGTAATTACCCTCAGTTACAATAGATAAATAAAATTGACGTACTATATAATATTTATTACAGAGTGATCACGAAGGACTGAATGCCGTTGGTAGTACATAAAATTATTTAAAAATACGGAGTTTTTTTATGTTGTGGCTGGCAAAGATGTTCAAACGTCAATGTGCAAAAAATACGGAATAGTTCGGAAATAAACCATTCCAATAAAAATGTAATATCTACGAGGTAAAAACCCATTTTTATCAAATAAAAATTGACAAAAAATAACCTCTTGTAGTTTAAATTTACCTGTAAAAGTCACAACTGATACCTGTAAATGTCAATATTGACAACCGTAAATATGAAGATCACGGTATTACCAATTTTCATGTCATTCTTGATCACTCTGTATAATTTACTCCATTGGTACAGATTTTGACGCCCGCTTGTTTGGACAATCGTTCCGCCAAAATAAAATGGGAAAAAACGTTTATTTATGTTTTTTTTGTGTTTCTGTCTGCTTTAATTTATAATAATCGTTATGTTTTATTATTTCTTATTTTGCTTTGTTAAATGTTATGTGTTAATAATCCCAAAGAAAATTTTCAATAAACTGGCCGACTATGAAACTTTTGAGAACCGTCAGTGTCAAA
The DNA here is from genome assembly GCA_964023215.1 of Eledona agricola. NCBI lineage: Eukaryota > Metazoa > Arthropoda > Insecta > Coleoptera > Tenebrionidae > Eledona > Eledona agricola. Next base: position 15,690,643 of record OZ026862.1, on the reverse strand, counting down.
ATTTAATTCAAAAACTGTATAAACTTACTTCCAAAATCGTCTTTTATCGGAGTTACGGCTCTATATACGGACGAGTTTTTGTTTTAATTCTGAAATTTGGGACGTAATTTTAACTTATCAATTTATCAATTTTGTTGATCATCTGCTACCTTCAAAAAGAGTTGAAAATTAAAACCCTTTGAGCTTTTGTAAATGTATTTAGTATTTTTAAAATAAATTTTAAATAAATAAAGGGCTGCAATTTCCAGAATCAAAATAGTAATGATAATAGCCAACCTCCGCAATGGAGACGGTACATGAAGAAGAAGAAGTAATAAAATCTTATTATGTGAAGAGACAGATAACTTTCCGAGTGAGCCAGGCTTTTAAATGGCATTTTTTAATTTACAATTTTTTAATTACGTAAAAACATGCAAATTAATGAAAATAATGAAAAAACCATTAAGGGTTGCAATTTTTTACTTCTTTCTAGGATTGAAGATAATTAAAAATATTGCTGTAGGAAAGTCTTTGATATGGTAAAGTTAATTATATCCCAAATTTTATTTTTCTATTATCTTCAAATTTGAGAAATAAAATCAAACCTGAATTTTAACGTACCCCCTTTTACAACGAAAGGCGTAACTTATTTTTTGATGTAAATATTTTGTTGATGACGTCGTTTTTTTTTAAAGTATGGCATTATCCTAATTTTTTTAAATGGCACCCCCAACTTTTTTTTGTTTTTAAATAAATAAATAAGCATTTATTGTGCCTCGCAACAAGTACAAAATACTACAATATGCAGTATAAAAATAAACAGTAATAAAACAAAATAAAATAACACTCTGAGATAAAACAAACACCTGAACTACATAAACTTGTCTAGAGACACATTCTTCTATTCTACCAACTGTAAAAAAAAGTGATATCTTACATAACATTTTTCTTGATTAACTGCATTTAATGTAGTTTAATTTAGGGGCACATTTCTTTAATTGATACCTATAATTTTTTTAAATCAATGTATGTGGTTCTTGTTACTTTTATATGACACATGATAAAATTAGAAAAAAGTCGGGTTTGTTTAAGCAGTCTTTAAGAATTTGACAAGGATTTTAAAGCGTTTGCTAAATTAAAAACAATGGTGCGTTTAAGAGAATCTGAAAGAGAGTGTTAATTATGGTTGGTTTTGGAAAATTATTTGTAATTTACTGATATTTTTTCTTCAAGGAAAAAAAATTATTGTATGACGTAAAACACGTAATTATCTCAAAAAAAAAATGTTATGCAAGGTATCACGATTTTATTAATGGTGAATAGAAAATTGAATATGGATCCCATTTGAAAAAAAATTTGATGTCATAGTTCAAAAACAGATGACGCTTTCAACATAATTTTTACGTCAAAAGATAGCAATTTAAAAACAAAAATCGATGTGTTCAAGCGTGTTTTTCGCAAAAACATTACATAACTAAATTATGAATTTTGTTCCGAACATTATGATCACTCTGTATATTATTTATTACGTTGTTTATTTTATTAGTTATTAATTATTAATTAATTATTTATTTATAATAATTTATTACTTATTTATAATAATTGATTAATTTATTAATGAGCATTTCGTATTATTGTATCTCGCATTTGGTACATTTTCTGAGTATTTAGTATTTTTACCGAGCGTTTAGCATTTCTAACGTGCATTTCATATTTTTTACCAATCATTTATAACTTCACTGTGCGTTTGGTATTTTTACTAAACAACTGAATAAAATAAAGGAACAATACATTTTTCGTGTAGCATTTAATTAATTTGGATAAAGTATTTCGATCAACATCTCCGCCTTGCTTTTATAAAGTTTTGCGAGTAACCGGATGCAGCATTTTACACACTCCAATAAAATTTGAAATAAATTGTGGTCAAAACTATACTGTTTATGTACGGCGTCTTGGTTTTAACGAAATCCGTGGCATTTTTAAGAAAGAATAAACATTTTTATAGTTGGACATCGCAACGATTCTTGGAGCAAAGTTTTACAACTCGCCATTTGCGATTCAAAACAAGCTGTGATGTTCGACACAAATAGATACGAGATTACGCTTTATTTTACATTGTACGGGTAGATTGTGGGAAGAGAAGTGTTTAATTGAACGCGAGAAATGATTAAAGTTAAAAAATGTCATATGTGTACATCATTGAACCGATTATAAATTTGAAACGTCGGGGTGTGAACACGAAATTGGAGGGTAAAGTGAAATGTATTGTATAATACACATTTGTCTAACTTTATCCATTTGGGTTTTGATTCACACAAATAGTGCACATAAATTTTCGCCGGCTTTGTAGTCAGTCAGTCGCTGGTATTCCACGAAAAGTGTAAAAAATAATAGAAATGAAATTTAAAGCACGCACCCCGGGGTTCATGGAACGGTTTGTTTTTAATTTCGTCTTGTTTGATTGTGTTCGTGGAAGGGGAATTCGTGTGAGTTTAAATCGAAAGATTTTTATTTATCTGTGCATTCGGCTGGGTCGTGTTTAAATACAATCATGTAAACTGGCGCAATTAAAGCGTGGAGCTTTTTCCCGATACGGATTAGAGAAAGTTCGTGGTTGGGTGGTTTTAAGCTCGTAGCGGGTGCCGTGATAGATGGATTCGAAACTGGTGACAGTTGATGTCTTTGAATTAAAGCATTAATTACACCGAATCAAATTCTCGCCGACGGATTTCCTGGCAGATGTCGTGACAATCTCAATAATGCTCATCACCCGACGTTTCCGAGCCCGCTTTCAAAAATCGCAACCCCTTAATTTTAAAATTGAAACTATTTCAATGAAATTTGTTTACAGTAGACTGCTTTGACTGACGAGGGCGGAATTAAATTTGGTCACATCTTTTAACAACCCCATCTTTTGCCGGCTGCGTCGACGATGCGGTCGAATTACCACTCGGGGTGTGACGAATAAATAAATACCTATAATACATGCCTATCTGTGCACTTTATTCTTATTCATATTCATATTTATCGGGCTGACTTGACTGATTGCGATTTTCACAATTTTAAGAAGCTTATCTTAACCGTCGTTAATTGAAATCGAAGCCAACCTGCTTTTGCCTCATTCACATCGCTTATTGTTATTAAAATCGGCGCCTTTGTCTGCCCAACTCCGCTGCATACATGAATATTTAACCAACCTGGATTTTTTACAAACAAACCCTTATCAATTCCGACTTATCCCAAAATGAATGCGCGCTTTTAATTTGTATTGGCATGCAAAATTACGCTCGTTTACACCGCACATTTCACGCATGAATTAACGCTCTTTGTTAACCGCAACATTTTATGCCTATCACTTTTTGCCGGCTTGATTTTAAGCCGACTTCTCTTTGGACGTTCCGACTTTATTCATGTAAAATAAACAACTTATCATTCCGAACTGCACTTTGTCATAAAATTTAATTTTCCCCGTTTAGTTATTTATGCAACGCCTAAATATTTTAAAAACCACTCTAAATTTGAAATAGATTTACACACGAACAGTGAAAGTGGTAATACCTGCATTTTCAAATTTAAAAATTATGAAAAAATATCCAATTATTTTAATATAATATACTTTTGGTGAAAATGGAATTCTCAGTCATATTGGAATAAGCATTTATCACATAATATACGAGTTGTTCGTATATTAAGAATAAAAATGTATTTCTTTCTTATGAAAATGTATTTTAAGACGATCTTAAAACATAAATTCAAAACAAATAGTCAATAAACATTTGCTTAGATATAAACACTTTTATAAATTCAAGTTTAACCAAAATTGAATATTATTTCTAATGCAAATGTTACTTTTGAAGGTTTTGAAAAATAAAGTATTATTTTAAATTCACCGTATTAAAAATGTTGCTCAACGTATATTATAGTTATAAGTTGCTGTATAGAAAAAGCACTCAAATCTATTCTTCTAATGTTTTTCCCTATAATTTTAAATTAGAAAATAAAAGCTGAACTTTTGGTGCGATACGAGTTAGAAATAAGAGGGATTTTAAATAATATCTAAAACAAAAGCAAAATATTGTAACAAAAAATTGAATTAAATAAAATTATAAAACATCCAGTTTTATTGGAAAAGAAATCGGTTTGCAATTTTCTATCAGAAATTGTTTGAACATCAAGATTTTGATACTTCGTTTTAATGTAATTTTATTCTGAGCCTTTAATGTGCACAAAATTATTTCTACCTTATTGTTTTTTGTAATAAATAATACACATGTTCCACGGAAGTATCAAATAGTCCGAATTACAGTTATCAATGAATCGTAAAATATGCATCGGTTTTTTATTTTATAAAATTATTTTTTATTTAATAAAAATATAATAATTAAAGTTTGAAAAACAGCAAGACTTGTATTTGAAAATTATTTTAACTTGGATTTTCAATTCCCTAAAATAGGAATTTGACACGTTTTTTGTGAACTGAATAACGCGATAGATTTTATTGACTTTTAAATGTTCATATACAATAAAATTATATAATATTAACTTATACATTATAAAACAGACATTATTCTGACTGGAATAATTTTTTAAGGCGTCCATTTTTATTTCAACTATTCTTAAGTTTTATTTCTCTCAATTTTTTTGTAACGGAAATTGAACTGTTTGAAAATGTTACTCAAGCTTTTTTGGAGCTCAAAAAAATGCCCTTTCATTTCTGCTTTTAAAATTCACTTGAGTTCTACTCAAAACGCTACTCGAATTTTTAATTTAGAAAGTGCCTGGATTTCCAACTTGAAAATTACTTCAGTTACATTTTCATTGAAACTAAATGTTAGGTACCGAAATTATTTTGAAGCTTAATAAAAATTGCCCTTTCATTTATAAATTTAAAATTCGTTTGAGTTCCACCAGAAATACCACTGGAATTTTTAATTTAAAAATAGCCTGAATTTATATAATATACAACATCCACAATTTTTGAATTTAATAATTTGACAATGTAAGTGCAAGTAATGTCTGTAATTTAAAAAATACTATAACGTTCTTGTATCGTTTTATAGAAAATATCATCTGCAGTATTATAGTATTATATATTTAGGTCGGATTTTTCGAGGCATTTTTGAAATGGTAACTAAATATACGCAAATAATTATTTTTTGCAATATATGCCCTACATTAATTTGTAATTTAAATTGTAAGTAGTAAAAAATACTTTGGCGTTCCGTAACTACTATACCAAACTGCACTTTGTCATAAAATTGAATTTTCCCTGTTTAGTCATTCATTCTGTTTTGGGACGAAGAGTTGTAAGTAACAGGATACAATGGGAGCAACAATAAATGAACAGCGCGTGTCAGAGACGACGTCGACAAGCTTCACCGCAGAAACTCAATCTCTTTTCTCATTAATTGTGTGATAACGGAGGCGTTATCGGACAATTGTCACAGCTTTACAAAACTGTTCATTAATTATTGTCTGTCTGAAGTACTCTTAATTTCCCTTGGACGGAGTCAGCGGCAATTTCGAAACTACTCCTTTTTTAGTGTTAGCTCCGTTGTCATTACCGGCGAAACGGTGAATGATTAGCGTTTTTATTGGTCAATAAATAAAGTGAGAATGGGGGTGAGACGTGTTTCGTTTTAGACACAGCATCTGTGTGTCAGCAGCACATTTCTTTTTAATTAATGTGAGTAGTAAGTCTTTTATTGGAATCCTGAATTTATAGTGGCTGGCTTAACTACTATCTGTGAGGTAAATTGGTGATCAACGAAATTCTCCACTTTAGCCGCTCCGATGGGCATTGCGGCAATATTGTGTGCAGGAATCTCTGGAATCTGTCAATAGGATTTACAGTTCCATGTGACGGTTCGAATGTGAAGTCAGTGTTGTTTTTCAGCAATAAAAATTGACTGGACATTATTATAATGGCGTGATAAGGTCACAACGTCGGCGAATGTGTAGATAAGTAATGTGCGAGCGTTGCTCCAAAACAAAGGCAATTTGTTACCCGTAATCTCTTAAGACACATGAATTAGACAGTTTTTTACGAGAGCAAACATGTTCATTGGTCTCCTTAATAACGCATATTAATTTCACCGCTGGCGTTCGGTAATTATTTAAAATTCTAAACTTACTCGCTTAAAAATAAATACCTACACGCACATATATTCGGGGATCGAGGCGCTACCCCACATAATATATTTGCCGTGAAGATTGTGTACTCCCGAAATAAGTGCTCCGACACTGCAAATAAATCTAAACGTCTCAGATCTTCGTCGACTTTTCGAAACTGTGTCAGATGGGCGGACTACAATAAATACAAACTGGGGTGTCTTACAAATCACTGCCTTATCTCGAAGGAAATTCTCGAATTCTCAAGGCGTGTCAGAGGTGAAGAACTCGCCAGACCGTGTAAAAAGTCAAACCTAACATTTGTTCCATTTAATTACCGCCGCCGAAATTTATTTCTATTTTCTAAAATCGGTATAATCCTCTTGTATCGCCTCGGCAGCGACCACGACATATTGCTTCTGTTTTTCGACATTTGCTTACGACTCCACAATTTATTGTTAGCCGAAATGCTTTATCTTACACTAAATTACTTTAATGTTGCCTTTAAGATGCTCTAAGCCCTTTGTACCACGGTGGTAATTTCGAATGGGGATATTTAGCGCTACTTAAGCGCCGACTTGAGTGGTCAATTTGCGAGCATTTAGATCTCAGATATCCTCACCCGACTTGTTAGGCACATAGATATTTTTAAAACGAAAGCATCGACTCGTTATTTAACGTCTTTGATAATAGCGCAAAAATCGCGAGAAATCATTAGTTCTATATAACAGTTCGTTGATTGTTGATTACATTCCTGGAATAAAGCAGCATGCATAAAATTACCCCTCACGACTTTTATACATTTTCCAGTGAATGGGGTAGAATTCGAAATCGTTTTTATTATCAGTTACACTCCGGTATGCACAGAATCGGTAATTATTTTCCATAGATCGTAGATAGGTTTAGCGGCTTTATTACCCCGTATTAATAAATACACGTCAACTACGTGTTTACCAGGCGACAAATCGTTGTCTCACACGTAAATTTCATTATCAAGATAAATGCATTTTTTCTTGGGAAAATTGTCACATGCTGTTTATTTCGATGACTAACAATACACCATTTAGCTTCTTTTCATGTAATGTATGCAAATGACGGCGATAGCTATCGGCCTTTTTAACTTTTGATACAATCAATTTCGGGGACTGACAAGACTTTTTCAGCGGGATAATTTAATTTAGGTAGGAAATTTTCAACAGACTACTTCACTCAAGATGTCTGCGTCATTACAAAGAGTCTCGCCTCAATTATGTTCATGTGCCTCTTCCCTTGCTGGAAACCCTGAAGACTTCATAACATTTGACTTGCGGCATTCTTGTTGTTTCATTAATTACCAGAAACTCAATACCAGTTTCACTAATTTTACTCTTTCAAAAGGGACCAAATTAATGTGGAGAACTGACAACATTGACAGATGAGGAGGAAGAAAGAAGCGCTCGGAAACTCAGTTTACTGGAAGTTATTCGATTAATTTGTCCCAGGTTATTAGTGTCTTTACGGCGGCTTTATTCCGTTTTAACGACTTCTGATGGCTAGGACGGAATTATAAGATTTCGTTGCGCGGTAGCCGCTTGTGTCAATAAAAATAAATGAAAGTTTATTATCGAGTCGATTCCATATTTTAGGCGTATGAATCAATCTAGCCGCGACGGCCGCTTCTTCAACGCCAACGAATGATTTGTGGTCTTAACAACTTCCTGAACTGCTCCTTACAACATGTTATACGACTCCTGATAAAAATTGTTCAAATTGTGTCTATATATTCTAACATTCTCTCTTTTATTTCTGAGCTTTAAAAATGGCTCCGCGCCGCAATAAATTTAACTTACCACTCGTCCGAAGATCAACAGATACGACACGCATTATTTTACTCTGATTTATTTTCTATAACGTTCTTAGACTCAACGCCTCTGTTCCCTTTGAAATATGTCCGATAAAAATGGAAATCAATTTTGTCGATAGAAGCTACTCGTACATATTTATTTATTTTTATTTTTTCTTGCAAAAATGTGCCTTAAATTAATCGACGTGATTGAGGATCGCGTCTCGGGGAATCCACGCTCGGCATTCTTTTGTTTGATAAACCATTATCTCGGTCGGAGGATGATAAACTACTATATTTTCATCATGGCTGTTTTATCTTCTACATTATTGAACCTGCCTTATATGATTGAATGTTGTTGGGACTGTGATCCGATTCGCAACAAAGGCAATATATTACAAAGAGATTTGTTTTTCGTATCCTAATTTAATCAGCATGATATATCGATATACGTTATGTTAGGTAAGAAGTGAGATATTGGTGTTATCGGAAAGCGTGTTTGAGGCCAATTTGGAAGCCGTCACAAAGGGCAAAACCCAATCACCTTGTCTAAATAGGAGCGGTCTATTTAAAGCAGTTATCGGTGCGACAGAAGCTACGTAAATAAATAAGAAACAGCTTCGAAACGTCAATAAGGCGGCTGAAGAAAGAAGCGCCTCGAAAATTCAAATCAAAAACCGAAATAACAAGAAAACGAGGTCTACAAACACACATCCATCATGTCGTACAAAACACCCACTTTAAATTCGAAATAAAAACAATTTCGGGCAAACATATTTAAAAGCAGCGCCGTCAGCATACAGGAATGATTGACAAGGGGTTGCCGGTATGGAAATGCGCTCCAAGATGCAACATGCCCATGAATCTATATGTATATTTGTTGGGGTGAACGCAACTGTCGCCGAATTGCGAATATTCACAATGCAGATTAGAGGAGAGGAACGCCGGTCACGTTATCATTTCATGTAGATTGATAACAGCGATCGCAATCGCTTTCTTAAATCCCGGAACGTAATTGCCCCCGAAATAACGAGGGACACTAAAAGGGCCTAATATATTGCACACCTATCAGGCCTCGCCTCAATTATAGCCAGAGATATTAATAATTTTACGGCGCCGTATCGTGGAGATAAAGAATTATAACTTGCTTTCCTTAGCGATAAAGTTTCCTTTGTGTCAGACCTGACTGTTAAGAAAAAGCCAATTTATATACATATTCCAAATAGGCGTAAAACTTTATGTTTTATGCCACAATCACTCTAGTTATTCCCTGCCAGATATAAAAAATTATTGTCTGAATGTATAAAAGTGCGACACCCTATTTACGCTATCTTATTTATTTCTTTCATTAATATCGGAGTTGTCGATAAAACTCCCGCGGCTTTTTGTTCTAAAACAAAGTACACTTGTATTCCGCTTTATTCCGCGACGAATAAATTTTTTATTGCCGTTTTTATATTTGTGTGCAAAATGTCTGTTGAAATTTAATTAAAACGAAACGCCGGCAAACAGCTAATTCTTATCATTTTCACACACTCCCCCGAACTTTAGCGCTCGTAATTAACGGCTGACGTTTCTTCAAAATTCCCGAAAACGAAAGAGAATTTTTAACGAGGAGGAACGGAAAAGCGGAAGCCGGAAACGCGGTCTTGTTTGAACAATCTGCACATAATCGATCAATTCAGCAATCACACAAATGGAAGTTTTATGTATAGTAAAAGGGCAATCAAAATCGAATCGGTTGGAATTTTCAAAATAATCGGGTTAGTTTGTCGATATTAATATCGGGAATAAGTTTAGTATCCCATCACCTTGCCAACATAAAATCGGCACTTAAAATTTCGAAAACAAGGTCATTTTTTGGGCACTCGCTCAAGAATGCAATTTCAGATTAAAGTTTTATGCGTTCGAAATCCGCACCGATATGCCATAGCTAAAGATTCGGTTAAGATATAAACATTTATTGTCAGCGGGCGCCGAAATGGCACATAAATAAAAGCACGTTAGAATGGAAATATTTAATTTGTTTCTATATTGACGTGGTGTTAACCGCATTTCCTGAACCCCACTATATGAGATTCAACATGCGAGTGCATTATGTTTTACGAGTGCTTCGGCAGCATCTTATTTTATGACGAATAAATTGACGAATTTTAGAGCTAGCGTTTTAGGAAATCAAAAAAATTGATTTGATATTTCTCAGGAGGGCAGACCTAGATCCGGGAAGTGAACAGTTCGATGCATTTTAAGTCTCCGTGGGGAATACATGTAATTAAAACAGCTCTCTTCAAGGATTAACTCCGGGTAGAGTAAATTATAATTGGTCTGCATTGTGACGTGGGGATTAAATTGGAACGTCAGTACATCATTATTGGAGCACAATTTCTCATTCCAACAATGACGTGGAAATTATGATTTTTCTCTTGGCGAAAATCGAGCGAAAAAATAACAGAGAATAGCTAAACTGTCTCTCATAAAATATTTATAACCCATCCATTTCATTGATGACCAGATTTATTTTAAGTAAATTCACGATATAACTTCGTCGCATAAAAAACAGTCGTCATTCATTCGAGTAAATACCTAGCCGCTTTTTATTTATTTTTTCTCGGATTTATGGAACGCCTTCTTTTATTTTTAAGGATGGCGCATTTATGTGACTGATTCTTATTTTATTAAAGCAGATCTCAGCGCTTTATTGTCGTCGTTTCTCAAGCTTTGAAACCACAAACAAATGTTGAATTATTATTGAATTGTTTTGATACGGTGTGACCCATAAATTACACTTTTACGACTTCGCGTAAATTGTTAACAATAACAACGTTCTACAATATTAGTTCATAATAGGGGAATTGAATTTAATTAGCTAGCAAATTCAACTCACTTAAGTCACGTTCGGTGCATGTTACAAAATTACCATGAAGCTATGTGAAAACCCTTCTACCAAAATCGCAGTCCCAAATAAATTGTTTTCCAAGTAAAAAAATTATTAACGATAAGTTTTACAACCCGGAAGCGATACAAATTTCCGTCTGATAATTCAATTTAAGAACAATGCACTAAAATAATAATTTTTTATCAACAGTTAACACTCACTAAGGACTAAATGCTGTAAATAATCATTATTACCGACCCATAAGCTAATGTTTTTGAAGCCATCGATGAAAACCAAAATGGAGGAAACCTACTGTTAAAATCATAATTATGTTGAGGATAATTCTATTTTTTTTCTGTGTATTAGCAATGTGCAAGACAAATTGGACCCGAGCCAATATCGAAAGCTGGAATAATAAAGTAATCGAAGTGTTCAGCAGAGCAGTGTCGATGAAGAAGACAAGGAAAAAGCAAACAACTTTCATAAAAATGTTTAATATATTATAGAAACAACTTGTATATGTTTTTTCCAATAAATATAATTAAATTGTTATAATTTGCATTTTTTACACACCCATCCAATAATATGAACACTTCATTAGTGTGACTGGACCCTGTTTTTATTAGTTCACTTCAGCGAGCGGTTACTGCATTTTTACAATTCATTATCCCTTCTTCAAACGTCTCTTGCTTAAATTGTTAACAAAATATTTTTCTATAAACTAAAGCAATCTTTAATTTTGGCAATTATCTCACATCTAGAAAATCTATCAACTTGTAAAACTATTTTTTTAAGAAAATTATGTAAATGCTCCATTATTTTATTTACATGCAAAGTGTATTGTTCCGTAATTTTATTTAGTTTTTAGTAAAAATACGAAACGCCCTGTGAAGTATTAAACGTTCGGTAAAAATACTGAAAATACTAAACGCTCAGTAAAATACCGAATTTTTTGTAAAAAATATGAAATGCACGTTATAAATGCTAAACGCTCGGTAAAAGCGCTAAATGCTCAGTAAATTTACCATACGCAGGGAATAATATACGAAATATTCGTCAGTAAAAAAAAAACATGGTTAAACAAGTAAAAAATTCCGCAATAAATAATATATTGAAAAATAAACATAATGATTGATAAATTATATTCATCCATGTACGTTTGAAGAACATTAAAACAGAACGTATACGTGAAGTAAAAAATAAATTCCTTTTAGTTAACACAGCATAATATTTAACAAAACAAAATAAAAAATAGTAAAACAGTATTATAAACTAAAGCAGACACAGACAGAAACACAAAAAATTATTTTTAACACAAATGAACATTCCTCTTTTTTTATTTTGCTGGATTGGAGGTTCAAACAAATGGGCGTTAAAATCTGTAACAACTCAGTAAATTATAGTCAATATTATACCCCCCCATAAAGGGAAAAATTAAAAAATAAACCGAGTTGAATTACATACATCGTAAGTAAATATTTATGCTATGATATAGTAAATAAATATTTCATTCTACAAAACTACTAAAACACATCATCTTTTCCACGTTTAATACTGAATATTTAGTATTTTTTACTGAAAATTTAGTATTTTTACCTTACTAAATGATATAAAAGACTGAGAATTTTATTAGTACCTTTTCTTCGTCCAGTTATTTTAGAAAAATATTATGTCGAGTAGAAACTTATCGATATTCGTGACATAAAGGAAATGTTGACAATTTGCTGGTGCGTCGAAGTGAAGGATGGCGTGTTTGTAAATAAAAGGTATCAAATCCACAGTATAATGAAAAGATATTCATAAAACACGACGTTAAATGTTTATATTGTTATAAACGCGACGTAAAGTAGTAAAGAGAGCATTACTGATATCTGAGATTAATTTAGATAATGCGTACCGAAACGGCGAAAAGTGAAATGAAAAATATTTTATTCGGAAGTTGTACAAGCGGTCCACTGAAGTTTGATGCGAACGAAAGGACATATAAAGTTTAGTAGCAACCTTTACTCCGTATTCCATGACTGAGGGAGTATTTTAACCGGCCCCCTGTACCATAAACTTATACGTAAGTTTGATGCAAGTTACTTAATGGCGCTCATTTCATTTTGTTTTAATTGCTCATCAAAATTTGATTACAAGAATCTTCTTTATGCACCAATCGTTGCTGACTTTTCGACATTTGCGAGTTAGGGTCAAAACCTATTGCAGAGTTAAGGCCGAACAATTAGATCACACGACTTCTTTGTATTCGGGTCTCATGAAACATAGATAAATTTTTGTTGCTCAACTGATGTTCGATTTTAATGACGCTTCCATTTATTCGTCTGTCATTTGTGCATTGTACGGTGGACACTGATTAGTGTTCGAATATCCTGTCGAAAGGCCACCCTTAACAGGAAACGCCACGAAAAATTGTCCTCATTACGATACCTAAAAATACATATGCACCCCCCGATTTCGACATTTCCTTCGGACAGTATTAATATGTTACATCGAACGTTTCCATAAATTAGACGAGCAGTCGATTTGTTTTTCAATTTTGGCGGCGCTAATGTCGTTTGCTACTTAATTAAAAAATAACGAACCCAAAGATTGCTTTGATTACGAGCCAGCCGTAAATTATCGAGTGTGGAAATAAATTCGTGCAAAAACGGTTTTGCTCGTGCAGACAATGGCAACAACATTCGAAAGCTAAAAATAATAAAACCTTAAATGATATTAATACTTTTGTGCAGTGAACCGTCGATATGGGTAAGCTGCAGCTATTAATCTTCCTAAAAGTGACAGAGAATAAAGCTGCGAGTCATGTAAATTTACAAACATAAACCAGTCAGTGTAACAATATTATTAAAGAAATAAAAATACGAATCATTCATGAAGATGCGGAGAATAAAAGGCGAAAACGGGTGCACTCGTTAAAACTGTTACAGTTTAGCGACCCCCATCGCTAGTAATGTTATGTAAATGTCGGAAAATTATAGCAATCGTAAAAAAGTTATTAATTTAATGCCCGAGAAGGTATATTGAGAGTTTTAAATATCAGACGCGACTGATGCATAAACAATGTTTTGCATTTCAAACGGAATAATTTACTGCTTTAATCGCCATATGTAACAAATAAAAGACACAATTGCCGTCCGCTATACAGGGTGATCTCGCGAACCGTTCCTCCGTTTTAGTGGATCCGCGATTACCGGAACTGAATCGATTAGAGGCTAAGAATGGGGGTCGGAGCTTTAATTTAAATCACATAACCGAATTGTGCTGTTCGTCAATACAATTACCGAATTAAATGATTCAAGAATGTGTTTTGATAGAATAGCTTTAGGGCGAAAGTCGGCTGCAAAGCAATCGATCATCCGGTCAGGGCGAATGGCAGATACTTACAAATCTTGACAAATCGTTTTCGATATGAATACGAATAACAGTACCGAAATTAAAGCGATAAACTGCACTTCGCTTCGGGATTATAAAAATTTACATTAAGAACCATAAATATTAATAACCTGGCGAACAATTAATCGTTTGTAGGTTCGTATTATTGTATTCTTGCGCACCGGGCGATTAGCAATAAAAATTTGATTGAGGCGCGAAAAAGTATTGGGGTTGGGATTGAGTGAATTCGGTTGATTGAGCGATTAGCTTTCCTTGGTTTCGTTGATGTAGCATGGAGATGGTCCTGCTAATGATCCACTTTGGCCGTTGGAGTGATTTATTATCTTTAAGTTGATCCGAAACAATCTCGCAATATGCTTAGTATAATTGAGCCCAGATAGAATTAGATTAATAGAGTCTGTCATTTTCAATTAATATAGAAGCGAACGGCGTCTAAATGAGGTGATCCTTCAACCACGCTCCGGCGAGAATCTTCCATTCACGTCACATGGATTTAAAATGACAATCTCTGGCGACACTTAATAAATATGGCCCATTTGACCATTCGAAGCGAACGCCGCGTTTATTGAATAAATCCATCGATCAAAATTTTGGCAAAATAAATATTTGGGGTTTAGGGATAGCAGGAAGTGTGCACGACAGTGACCTGTTTGTAGTATTAATTATTGATCGGTTAAAAAGGCATTGCGGCGCCTGTGGCGCTTAATGAGGCGGTGTCCGGCTACCCCCAACATCCCTACTTCGGGCTAAATTCACCCCAACCTTGTCAACCTTCCATGAATCCGATTCCTGTCCGTTTACATAGATTCGTGTGTGCTCAGATCATACAACATGTATGTGGCAGCACATATTCAAAGTGAATTGAGATGGAGATAAATTAATTATTCATGCAATCGCATTCAGACTAAAGATTCGCATCATATGGGAGTATCTGCCCCTAGTCTGTTTAGATTCCATTAATAAAGTCCTTCAGATTAGATAACCTCCATTTACAACCTAGCCAACGCCAAGAACACACGAAAAATTCCAAAACGTCTAACGCGAATTACTCACGGAAATGGCAATTCCCTTATCTCTCTTTACGGGATCCACTTTATGAAATTTACAATTTCTATGGGAGAAAGCTCGAATTAGGAGAACTTCATTAGTGATAACCGCGCCGCTCACTTCGTTAAGCTTTTAATTACACACACACTGCAGACGTTTATTAAAATATTTAATTTCAGTTCGGGGACTCAAATGGACACATCATCGCTATCAGACACGCAATTTTGTCAGATTATGCAAAAAACGGGCGACGCTTCTTCACTTTCACCCCGGATTCCTTCACATCCCACAACTGGAGTTGAATTTTAATTGCGTTTCGACCATTAACTCAACTGAATAGGTGCGGTGCGTGAGCATTGTTAGTTCGGTGTATTTTTTACTAATTATATCACTAGACCGCCACAATTTACCATCTGCCGTTCGCCCGACTCACCCTGTATATCAACTGTCGTCGGCTATAGGCGAGAACATAGTAATGACGATGACGCTGCGTTTATGTTAATTTGAAGAGATTTACCATTTTTAAAATAATGCCCATTTATTCGGTCGCACAAGTAATTAATCGTTTCGTTGATTTAAGGTCATATACTCGTCGAATGTTTTTTATTTTATTTGTAAGCAGTCAAGTGTTTGAAGGTGGTTTGTGTTATTGTTCCAGTGCCTAAATCTCGTGGGAGTTTGTGTTGTTAAAGGTACCCGGACCGTGACCCATCTGGCCGCCTCTACGATTGCTCCTATTAATTTCTTATCAGCTGTTGTCCCTTTCTCTGCGAATATTCGGCTACTTTTATCAATCAAACGTCGCGTTTGCGTCTCGGACCAATTCATCACCCCCTTCAATTATTCAAAGTGAAGACGAAACGTATTGATGTCCTCGGATTCGGTGTGGAATATTTGCCCCCCCGACGTTTGTTTATTTTTCGGAAATCTGTGGAAAGTTCTTATTCAGAATTGTAAACTTGCATTCAAAGACTCGTATCTTTGTTATTCCGGGAGGCGGCTCGATGGAGGGAAGCTTTGATCTCGTATAAACTATAGGTAACCCCGCAAACGTTCGGCAAATATACAGAGCGATGTTCTCATCATCGTGGAAATGTATATTTGGTCAAGTATGTTAAAGCATCGGCAAATAGAGCAGAATTGTAAGGTTGCAGCAAATCAGCGGTATATTGTTGTATATTTTCCGGCGTTCTTTCACCCTCCAGCCATCGACGAACCAGCGAAACATCTGACGAAATTCAGCTACCATTAAAACCACGCCGGGGGGTCAGAAGCGATCATTCAATAAAAGTGAAACAAGTGGTCGGGCGGCGGAAGACGTGATTGGTAATCACTAGCTACTGCTGCTGCGACTTCGGCGAAGGTTTCGTTATAGTTTGGCACTCCAGCGGATTTGAAGGGTCTTGTTAAGCGCTGCCTGGGGCGGCATCCGTCCTGTCAAACCGTGCTCGCTAAAAAACTTATACAACTACACGTGCCAACTTTTCTATGGACACATTTCTCTTTATCGACTCTTCACTCCGTGCTCGTCCTATCTATGGGTCATCCAAGAACAAAGGAAACTTCCCGGTTGCAAGATGCTAAATAAATGGCAATCGCCGTTGTTTACGATAGTTTCCATTGTCGGAGTCGTATTCAGTCCCCGAATTAAGGCAGAGTAGTAACCGTATTCGCTGAGAGATAGGTAGTAAAGTTGAGTTCTCATTGTCGAAGTTGGGGAATGTCGGTTGCATGTTAATCTCCCGAAATGCTCTAAGTACCGCATGATTGTTCACTGACATAATTTACGCCTAGTAGCGGGATTTGTTCAGATCTAGTAAACCTTGTTTACTGCCGAACTCATTTACATTTCTCGAAGATTGCGGATTTAACTAATGATGTTTCTCTTCATTATCGATATTCTAGACTCGGGTCGCCCCACTGGCACGGCTTTAAAATTTTTACTTAATTAACGCTTGACATCTATCTATTCATTACCATCCGTCCGTGTTCATTTGTTGTGAAACATCTAAATGTTTTCATTCTGGGAAAGCTTTCCAGACGTTAGTGATCAATATAGACCCCTATTAGCGTACCATTAACTTATTTTACGATTCAATAACAGTAGACGCTAAATAAAAGTGAAACAGATTAAATGACTCCAAACAAAATTAAATCTTCTTAGCAGTTAGTCTTAACTCGGCGGAAAATAGGAAAGAATCGTCGGGTGGATGCGGTTTTTTCTTAATCGTCAATTATCAACCGTTTAGAATGTCGAGGGACAAAGGTTCGTTCGACCTTTCTAACCCTCTCTCCATAAATTCAGTAAACCCTAATAATCGGGTTTTATGTGGCACTGTTGTTATGTGTCGTTAAAATCACCTACAACAATCAATTCTAATTGCATTGCCCTATAAAGACGCTCATACACGCTGTATAAAGGCCTCCCGCTGATTTAGTCAATCTTTAAGGATCTCTTAACTCTCCAGGACGCAGCACTTGCAATTAACTGCACCTATAAAGTCGATGTTATTATTACACTATATCTTAATAACGACGAATTATAAAAGCGTTTCTCTTCGAGTTGCACGGCGAACGTGATTCGATAATTGGATTGGATAGGTGTAGTTCGATTATTGATTGTATGCACAATAATAATTGTCGATTTTTTCGACGAATGCCGGTCGGAAAGTAAGAAAAATGGGGTCTCGGATCCCCAGGCTTATTTGTCCAATCTTATCTATCGGCTATCGGAATCGCTCCCAAGAGGAGCGTTTTAAACCACCGGTTAACATCTTGCGTATTGAACATTATGTAGTCGATCAGGTCTGGCTACCGTGTCCGGTGATTGATCACCAAGAGAAAATGACCTCGCCAAGAGCCGTGCAGCCCTCGCTCTTAGTTCCATTAAAAAAAAGCTACATCGACTTGTCATGCTGGTCCGTGTTTTATAAACTCCCTTTATCCGAGACTTGGTGACTTGGGAATTCCTGTTGTTTTCCGGCAAGATAACAATACATAAATGACTCGGAGATGTATTCACATTTGCGGGAATTTCTTTGAGCGCGGCTCATTTGATCAAACCCTCTACGGTCAGTTGGTCAGTAGATGGGGCGCGTTTGACAAATCCATTTCTTCTGGCACGATTTCCTCCGCTTCGAGACCCGCGAATTATCTTTAACTGCGCTCATATTTGGGGTGTCGCGTTGAATGATTATACATGATCCAATTTTGATACAGCCCAATTCATCACTTTGGACAGCGATTCATCAGTGGCACGAACCCAACTTTCTAATCAGCCATTCAGTTGTAAATGCAGCGATGAGAGATCGATGAGGATGTAGCTGAAGGGGTTTCCCGGATTGTGAATCACGCAGTTCTGTAGCGCCGCTAAAAGGACAGTTTTGTCAAATATGTCCTTATGACTGACTGGACATCATTACCGCTGCTACTCTAAAAGGTTTTTGATGATGGCATCAAACAGAACGTTGCATTGGATTAAAACTCGAGCACGATCCAAACAAGAGAAATAGGGTGAACAGGCGACTTTTGTTATTCGAGATCGGAGGGTGCTCAAAAACAAAAGATTTAAATGACACGGGTCATCCTAGATCGCCGCACGGACGCTTTGTTAAACTGATTGTCATGTGCTTTATTTATGAGCACGGGGAGGACGGCAACAATGCGTTTTACCGTTTAATTGCGTCCAGCGGACGACGTTTTGGGGTGGTTCGGGTGATATCGGGAAACCGGGAGATCTTCCAGGATGGATGGGCGAGGATTTGGCCGCTCCTCGCATTCGGTCGTGGAAATGTGGATGGCCTACGGTGTCTCCGAAACAATGCCGTAAATTTATCAGCAAATCTTTACGGTCAATTTGAATGTCTACAACAATCCGCTCGTAGCGCTGAGTAATGGAAGCGCATTTGATAATTAAATTGCACCGCTAGTTAAGTGCTACTGGAGTTCCTCGGGTGGGGATCATCCAAGTGGAAGTTATTGTAGTCGCGAGACACATTGTTTGCTAGGTGGCGCTCTCGCTTGTCTATAAATCATCCTGCCACCATCCCATTTGACTCAGTGATTACAAATGTCATCTAGTAATTCCGCGTTTTGTTCGCCTCCGTCCGTTATCTCATGTCCCCCGCGATAAAGACCCGCCGAGGACCCGACCAATCCGCTTTCTGATTGATTAACTACTTTAAACCAGAGCATTAGAATCGTATATTTAATTTTAGAAGCTCTTGTGCGAGGAACGACGTTACACCACCACCACCACCTCACATCGAGATCCATAAATCAAAAAAGTCACCCCAACTTCTCGCACTCTCGAGATCTCGCTTTTTATGCCGGCGACACTGAAACTAATTACAGAGGAATGATGAAGGCGTTTCCGCGTTCGCTCGATATAAGAAATAGATGAAAAAATCCAAACACAACAAAGACCACCACTTCCAATCTGGAACCGTTCTTTGCTCTCTGACATACACACAAGTCATTATCGCCAAACAGTGATGTAATAAATTTCCTACACTCGAATCGACCACAACAATCCAATAGGATTCCAACAACCAGTGGCGGATGGTCGGGGGAGGCAGAGGAGGCAGTGCCTCCCCTGCATCAATCCACGAATTATCTAATTCCCGACCTTGTAAATTTATGATTTTTTTCACTTTTCAAGTTGGTAAAATTTTACGTGGTTGGAGAAATATTTTTTCAGCCTCAAATCTTAACAATAAGTATTTCAACCGAGTTTGAAAGGAAACAGCCGCCTCGCGCTTTTTACCAATTAATCAATTACAATTGCAATTGACGAATTATCTAATTTCCGACCTTATAAATTTATGATTTTTTTCACCTTTCAGTTAGTAAAATTTTACTTATTTGGAGAAATATTTTTTCAGTCTCAGATCTTAACAATAATTATTTCAACCGAGTTTGAAAGGAAACTGCCGCCTCGCGCTTTTTACCAATTAATCAATTATAATTGACGAATTATCTAATTTCCGACCTTATAAATTTATGATTTTTTTCACCTTTCAGTTAGTAAAATTTTACTTGGTTAGAGAAATATTTTTTCAGCCTCAAATCTTAACAATAATTATTTCAACCGAGTTTGAAAGGAAACGGCCGCCTCGCGCTTTTTACCAATTAATCAATTACAATTGCAATTGCAATTGCAATTGACGAATTATCTAATTTCCGACCTTATAAATTTATGATTTTTTTCACCTTTCAGTTAGTAAAATTTTACTTATTTGGAGAAATATTTATTCAGCCTCAGATCTTAACAATAATTATTTCAACCGAGTTTGAAAGGAAACTGCCGCCTCGCGCTTTTTACCAATTAATCAATTACAATTGACGAATTATCTAATTTCCGACCTTATAAATTTATGATTTTTTTCACCTTTCAGTTAGTAAAATTTTACTTGGTTGGAGAAATATTTTTTCAGCCTCAAATCTTAACAATAATTATTTCAACCGAGTTTGAAAGGAAACGGCCGCCTCGCGCTTTTTACCAATTAATCAATTACAATTGCAATTGCAATTGACGAATTATCTAATTTCCGACCTTATAAATTTATGATTTTTTTCACCTTTCAGTTAGTAAAATTTTACTTATTTGGAGAAATATTTTTTCAGCCTCAGATCTTAACAATAATTATTTCAACCGAGTTTGAAAGGAAACTGCCGCCTCGCGCTTTTTACCAATTAATCAATTACAATTGACGAATTATCTAATTTCCGACCTTATAAATTTATGATTTTTTTCACCTTTCAAGTTGGTAAAATTTTACTTGGTTGGAGAAATATTTTTTCAGCCTCAGATCTTAACAATAATTATTTCAACCGAGTTTGAAAGGAAACGCCCGCCTCGCGCTTTTTACCAATTTTTTGCTGGAAAAAATGCACCTCACTCGCTAATCACAGCGAAGACATGGCTCCGGCTATGACTTTTTTAGGAAAGTTAGTCCGTGATTGGGTACGTTCTTCGGTACCTAAAAAGGAAAAACTGTGGACCGAAACACACGCCCACCGTCTCAAAATTAATCACGAATTGAATTTTGAATTTAGCGCACATCAAATTTGTTTATTTGCGCTATTTCACAGCTGAAAAATCGTTCTGTGCAGGTTCTGTCTTCGGTTAGATTTCGATTGAAATGAAAATTTTACAATTTTAAGATGGACGGCATTGCTGTGATGGACAAATTCTTCGTCACAAATCCTCTGGTTCCTCGTCCAGACCTGAGTTGTTTTTGGTTTAATTAGGACAAATCGCCTCGAGAATTTCTTAATTCTTGTTCCAGGAAATGTGAATGGTTAAACGGGTAGTTTAATTTAAAACAATTGTTTTGTTGGTCATGGGTTTTATTTTATTTTAAAATTAAAAATTTCTCTAAATGTTTATATTATTGCTCTTATTGTTTGTCGGCAAATTCTGACACAGAAGTGGCACATGGCACATTCTCACCTGCCTGAAAATTGTGTATATTATTCATTATTTTTTTATTTGTCTCTACCATTACTAGCAATATTACGTAGCTATTTTGAATCTATAGGCGGGTATGAAGTAAAATCTTTAAATAAACATAACTCGAAATCCAAAGGATCTATGATAAAAATGTATGGTAATTTTTGTTGCTGATTGTTTTCACCAGAAAATATCTTTCCACTTATTTTAGGAAATGTATATACAAAAGTGCCCCAAAAGTGCATGACTGACCAGATTATCAAACACCAGCTTGGAAAAAATTATTGTTTTCGAAATATTGGCACTTTTATGTATATCCCGAAAATCGACATTAGATCATTTTCTCGAGTGCCACGATTACAAAATTCCATATTCTAAGATTCTAATTTTTATTACGCAACTCTGAATTGATCACAGTAAACGATAAAACTAATAAAAAAAATTAAAAAATAAAATAAAATCCCGAAGAAGATCGTTATAATTAAAACTAATAGTGCCCGATTGATGAATTTTTTTATTAGTTAACTTTGACTCTTTATATTATAAAAAAAATTATCACGCTAACCTGGTAAGTTATGTTAAAAAATTTTTTGGGACATCTTGCATATTGCAAGTTGTTGCCTAGTATTGCTAAATTTATTTTCTTAATTCATGAATCAGAAAAATAATATTTTATTAAAAAACACTGAACATTTTGAAAATACTAAAAATATATTTTTTTATTTCTCTTATTGTTTGTCGGTAAATTCTGACACAGAAGTAGTACATGGCACATTTTCATCTGCCTGAAAATTGTTTCTAGTATTTACTGTAGAGCCATGTATTCAGACTTAATTGCTCTTAATTAAATTTTCATAAAAACTAGATCTGGCTGGTTCTTGCATTGGACCTCTCAACATTATGTGCTAAAGGTTTTAATTTCAGTAGAACTATAATTCGGTTCTTAACCGTAACTTGAAAAAAACTGTTCTGCAAAAATTTGATTTAGTTGGAGATATCTTTTTCAGCTTCAAATCTTCATAATAATTATTTCAACCGAACTCGAATGGAAACGCCCGACCCGCGCTTTTTACGCATTTTTTGAGTGAAAAAATTCACCTCACTCGCTAATCACACTCGAGGCATGGCTTCGGTGCTGACTTTTTTTGGGACTGTTAGTTCGTGATTGGGTACCTTTTTCGGATGGGGTACGGTCTTCGGTGCCGTGAAAAACACCGACAACCAATCAGGAGTCGAATTTTGAATTCGAATCAGCACCCATCATATTTGTTCATTTCCGCTATTTCACGGACAAACTGACAAACAATTCTGTGCGGGTTCTGTCTTTGATCAGATTTCTATTAAAATTTTACAATTTTAAGATAAGATAAGAAAAATAAACAACCTTTGTTGGTGGGTTAGGTTACCACGATATGAGTATATTGAATGACACCGTTATCGTATTTTTTATTGAATTTAAATTTACTCGGCTTTTTTGTGATGGATAAATTGTTCGTCCACAAATCCTCTAGCTCCTCGTCCAGACTTGAGTGGTTTTTTGATTCATTAGGACAAACCACCTCGAGAATTTATTAATTCTTGTTACAAGAAATGTGAATGGTTAATGGGTAATTTAATTTCTAATAATTGTTTTGAATAGTGCCGCATATATTTAATCAAAAACGGAATTTGGCTCTGTTAAAAAATTAAATCACTTGGGAGCCATACAAAAAGTCAGGATCACATGAGGAAAGATGTAAATTGCATATTTAAACAAACAAAATATAATACTTTTAATTGATTCAACACGTCAAGTGTAAATTTAACAAATATGTTATAAGTTACAAAATATAATAAATATATAAAAAAAAATATCTGTATTTTTATTTATTTTTCCGCAGGAATTAGTGTTTCGCTGATACGATATGAGTAGAGAATCGTTGAACAGAAGAAATATTAAAGAATTAGTGTTATTGATGACTACAAGAAATGATTCCTTTTCGGGAGCTTCCATAACAATTCAAAATTAACTACTATGCTGATTCTACAGCTCACGTTGTAACTAAAATCATACATTTGTAAAGCAATAAGTAGTTTAATTTTTTTTCATCTACCTAAAATTGCTGAAACAATGGATTTAAACTGTAATTAACCAGTTTCATTAATTTTAACACATATAAGACATATTCATGGTGTTTTAAGAATTAGGAATGCACAGGAGGAATTGTTCGAATTATTAATGGAAACTGAATGTTTGAAAAATTCGGATTGGTAAATAAAATAATAGCACGAACTTATTGCTGCAATTATGGTGGGATATTTAACTGGTTGGCAACTTAAAATAAAAATACACGCTCCTGAAAATCTAATTATTCATTGTTGCGTTCATTCTTTCAGCTTTAAACAATGTATGAATTCAATCGAAGAATCGTATCGTATTTTTCAAAACATTTTAGAAGTCAAGATGAATATTTTTATAAAAAAAAGTACCATCAAACAAGAAACATATGTGTATGGCAGTAAGTTCAACTTGTCATAAAATTACGTGAAAATACAAAATTTAAGATCATCATTAGCCAATTCAAAAAACCGCCTGCCTCCCTTAATAAAATGATCACGAGTCGCCACTGCCAACAACAAAAGGAACTGTTTGCTTCGTCGACTTCATCCCTCCAGCCTGAGTTGCTTGATTCATGACTTCCGAACATGTTTTAGAACAAGGCACCTGAACGAAAAATGAGGCCAGTTTTCCCCCGTGACACCGACTCAAACTTTCCTCCTCGAAATCGGTTGAATTTTCTTTGATTTATCGTCGTGCAATGTGCGGCGAATTCTAATTTTTGCATTTGTTTTTAAGCCGATCGAGAGGGAGTCGTGATACAGTCTCCGCAGATAACGTCCTCCGCCATTAATCAGTCAACGTCAAGAAGTATTGTTTTGGCTAAAGCGATGCGTCAATCAGTTTCGGTGCCACCAAGTCCAGCACCCGAACAAGATCAAACCCTTCCATCGTTATCACTCTTCAGGCTTTTCGAGTCGGAGACGAGGAGTTAACAATGGGATTATTATTGATTCGTCACTTTTCCGATAACTTAACCTCCGGTTCCAATTAGGTGGGTTTGTTTTGAGCGACGTTACAATACAAGAGAGGGGACAGACTCATGACATGACCGACATGAAAGGAGACAAATTGTGCGCTGAATTCTCGCCGATTACAATTTTCAAGATGCGCAAATAGAGACGGTGTAATTTAGCGGCGACGACTATAAACAAGCGCCGGTATGGAAATGATAGTTTATGTCAAGCTCAGGTGTACAAGCTTCCAAGCTGGCGATAACAGGGATAAGCAGCCCAACGTGCACGCGGTCGCCTAATCTGGTTGGTAGGTAGTTCATTGCAGCCAACGCTTTATCATGAAATATCATATCGGACTGTCAAATCCAACGGTAATGATTGACATAAATTTTGCATAATGAACGCATTTCGCGTTGTGGAGTATTCGCGTCCCCCCAACAAGCGCAATTCTTGTCGTAATAAAGTGCAAAGCCTTCGGTTGCCCATATTGCTGTAAATATTGTTTACTAAATTCGGATAGCCGCACATATAAATCATAGGATTGAAGAGCAGACAACCGGAACACAAAGAATTTTGCATAGAGAACTCGTTAAACCGAATTAGGCGGCCAAAGTAATTAACTCGGGATTCTCGTGCGATGCTTCCTAACAGACAATGTGACAGCTCAGAGGTGACTTCTGCGACGCCGGATCATTAATTTATTTTACAAATCAGCTTATTCGAACCCTCAAAGCTATTCTGCATTTTCGACAAGTCTCTCATTATGAGGGAGACGCGTAAATGAGAAGGGCTGTGATAATCCCTTGCAGCGCCGCGGCCCCGGGACTAATTACGAAAGGCTAAACCCTTTTTTATGAAATCGGAAGAACCTTATTATAATTAGCAATGAAATTTATACTCGAATTCTTTCCAATCTCATAACCATCATCATCGTTTTGTTCTCTTTCTCTCTTTGGAAACCGTTTAAATGGCTCGCTATCAGTCGAAGCAGTGGCCAATGTCCATCACCGTTTCCATTTGCATGGATAATAAACCAACCCTTGCTCAATTAAGCTTAACTTCGTATGACGCTCGTTGTTCATCTTAAATCCGTATAAATGACCCATCTGGGAATTGCACGGGTTACCAGAACGGACCTTCGACTACCGGTCACTCCGGTATCGCAATTAATGGTGGTGTTGATTAGAAGATTTCATTACACAAGGGTTTTCCTATTAACGAACGTCCCCGTCATCGCTTCGACTTGCTCTCCGATAACAAATCGGGCAGAACCTATACAAAAGTCTTTGGCGACGGCGTCAAAACAAACAGCGTGTTTTATTTTTTGTAGCACCTCCTTGGCAAGAGGAATTCCCTTTGTCTCAGTACCGTCGCGGGAGAGTCAGTATTTTAAGAACTTTTACTGCGACCTATGTATGTAAATACTACGGGAGAGCCGGCCGTGCAAATATAGTAAAAACCTCGTCCGCCAGCCGTTCCAAAAATATGTCGCGGGTATCGATTATGGAATTTGACGCGGAGCGATTTTAATTTTATTTTTGGAAATCAGTGTTTTGCAAAACAACAACGGCGGTGCTGGCGGTCATAAATTTGATCCGACGTGACGTCAGTTGATCGCACGTGGTAGTCATTAGGACATTCGAGTAAGCCCGCGGAAAATGCTCTATTTGACTTATGCTGGTCATCGTCATTGCCAATTACGTTTAAATATGAGCATGCGGGTATTGCCGTATTGTTGTTAGCGCCTCGTGAGTATGCAAATGGGGTCTACATCGGGGTCTCGTCAGAACACTGGTCAGTGCGACGTTCAGATATTAATACTCGTTCATTTGATTAATTACTGGCCGCGCTCAGAGTGAGATCCGTGTGACTGTCCAACGGACGGTTATGACAAAATGGAAGCCCAGTTCGACCCCTATGTTGAACTAAATAAATTGTAATAAATAGAATATCGCTTATCAGATTCATAAGCCTTTCCCGTCGTGCAATTAAACCGTAATTAATTACGCTCACTAAATGTGAGTCTCTGGCAAAAGCGAATGACAGCGACAACAAAGCCGTGGTCTTGAACATCATTAAACATCTGCAATTTGCAATTAAAAAACTGCCAAGCTGCGTTCAAAAAACTTGCTTAATTTATGTTGTCCTTCGAACTAATTCAGCATGTAAAATATAGTAACATTTCACTGAGGTTTAAATGCAATATCAAAATCCAAACAACCCAACAACATGTTGATATGTTATGAAACTCCCCAATCACTTGTCTTTTCCCATTAAAAAATGGGAATTTTTAATTGAGCAACAAACTACAGTATCAATATAATTTACCTAGCAACTATTGAAATTTCTTACATCGAATAAATCAACAGGCAAACAATGCCTAAACAACAAAATAATTGTAAAATTACAACAAAAGTGCACAACAGATATTCCGCACATGCATCACCTAACAGTATACTCTAGCCGTAAAGATATCGACAGATCATCTAATTTTTATGTAGTGATGTACAAAATCGTACTATTTCAAAATGTTAATAAATAATAAAACTTAGGTATAAAATGCAATATCAAAATCAAAAGGAACCCAACAAAAATTTGATGTTATGAAACTCCCCAATCACTTGTCATTTCCCATTAAAAAAGGGGAATTTTTAATTGAGCAACAAAAACATGAGTGGTCAACAAAATACAGCATCAATTTAATTTACCTAGCAACTACTGATATTTCATATTTCGAATAAATCAACAGGTAAACAATGCCTGAACATAAAAATAAATGTAAAGTGACAACAAAAGTCCACAAGCATCACCTAACAGTATATTCTAGCCTTAAATATACCGGCAGATTATCTAATTTTTATACTAGGCACGCTATATACTGATGTACAAAATCGTACTATTTCAGTATATAAGCTGAGGTTCAAAATGCAATATGAAAATTCAAAGGAACCCAACAAAAATTTGATGTTATGAAACTCCCCAATCACTTGTCCTTTCCCATTAAAAAAGGGGAATTTTTATTGAGCAACGAAAATATGAATGGTCAGCAAAATACAGCATCAATTTAATTTACCTAGCAACTACTGATATTTCGTATTTCGAATAAATCAACAGGTAAACAATGCGTGAACAACAAAATAATTGTAAGGTAAAAACAAAAGTCCACAAGCATCACCTAACAGTATATTCTAGCCTTAAAGATACCGGCAGATTATCTAATTTTTATACTAGGCACCCTATATACTGATGTACAAAATCGTACTATTTCAGTATATAAAATATATTAATACTTCACTGAGGTTCAAAATGCAATATGAAAATTCAAAGGAACCCAACAAAAATTTGATATGTTATGAAATTCTCCAATCACTTGTCCTTTCCCATTAAAAAAGGGGAATTTTTAATTGAGCAACGAAAATATGAATGGTCAGCAAAATACAGCATCAATTTAATTTACCTAGCAACTACTGATATTTCGTATTTCGAATAAATCAACAGGTAAACAATGCCTGAACAACAAAATAACTGTAAAGTGACAACAAAAGTCCACAAGCATCACCTAACAGTATACTCTAGCCTTAAAGATATCGACAGATTATCTAATTTTCATACTAGGCGACCTATATATTGATGTACAAAATCGTACTATTTCAGTATATAAAATATATTAATACTTCACTGAGGTTCAAAATGCAATATGAAAATTAAAAGGAACCCAACAAAAATTTGCTATGTTATGAAATTCCCCAATCACTTGTCCTTTCCCATTAAAAAATGGGAATTTTTAATTGAGCAACAAAAATATGAATGGTCAACAAGTACAGCATCAATTTAATTTACCTAGCAACTATAGAAATTACGTACATCGAATAAATCAACGGGCGAACAATGCCTGAACAACAAAATAATTGTGAAATGACATGACATGAATTTTATAGAAAAAGAGCGTGAAGCACGTGGTTGTTAGCGCGAAATAGTTGCACATCGAACAATTGTATAGCTGATTTAAAAAATGATATAATTTCAAGATTCTCGGAACTGAAAAACTAATAAATGTGTTTCACGGTCAATTGTCCAAGTCCGGTGCAAATGACTGCAAAACTAGATAACGTTCCAAAAAATACGAACGGACATTGAAACTGCCAAATCATGACATTTGGCAGGAGCTGTCGTTCAATAATTTGCTCAAATAACGTCTAAACCGAGACCAGGAGACGGAATATGTCGAAGAAGGCACAAAAGGTACCTTATGCATTATGTCCGAGACGGTTATTAATAAAGAACTGAATTTCTAATTTTTTCAACTCAAGGTCGAAATTTTGCCACACTATTTTCAACGTCGGTTTTTTTCCAACGCCCCTTATGTGCAGTTTTTATGAAAAATTAAATTTTGGCTGTAATTGGTAAAATACCTATAAATTTATCATTTTTTTTACTCTTTGTGGATCTATACTGAACAGATTCCTAAGATTTAGGACGGTAAAATATAAGTTGATAATCATAACTACACAAATTCACTAATTTTATTTTCAAAATGTGACAAATGCAGTGCAGGTGCAGATTCTTTCCTAAGAAAAAAATTAAACAAAAAAATTACTGTATGTCAGGAAGTTGTTAGAAACGCATTTTGGAGAAAGATGGGGAAATTTAGAGGAAACTAAATTATATAGAGATATTTTCCAAAACTGGGTTAAAGTTGACAGTGAGGAATTAAATTGCGAGGATGAAGATCATGCTCTTCATTTGTAGTTTTTTCGGATGTTAGTTTTATAATAAAATTAATAATAACCAAGCCCTAATTTTTTCATATCAAAACCTAACAAATCAATTTTGTTTACAATTAAAAGTTGACGTGTATTATCATAACGTCAAAATAAACTCGACATATTTAAAATATATATTTATTTTAAATAAGGAAAAATAATCCAACATTCATAGTAGTAACACCTTACTCTCTAATAAATAAATAATAAAAAAATATTTCCGTTACTAACAATCTGAGAGGTTTTTCGCACTTTACTCAACATCATGTTTTCTCAAAATGCCAACTCCTAAAATGAATAGGGCGATTATAGACTTGAATGAAAGCAATATCCTCCCAAAATTTTAAATTGTTATTTGAACGTATTACGCAGTTATCAATTTTTGAAGGTGCTAGAATATTGTTTTCCGATGAATTCTGCCAAATTCAGTTATTTGAGAAAAATTTCGTGTTCAAGTTTTTATTGATGGAACGTTGAAATAATTACAAAACGTAATATTTCTTGCATTAAATTAGACTTGCCGCAATCTTCTTCGTCACTCTGTTCCCTATTCGTACATATAATACTGGGGTACGTCATAAAGCTGCCGTACAAAACTAAACGTTTATTTGTTATTGGAAATTTGAAGTTTAAACTGTGTAAAAAATAGGAATAATAAAATATTATAAAGATGTCTGCTTTTCTGTATTTTACGCTCAGCTTCCGTTGCTGTATTCCACATTTTGATGTTCCAATCTTTTTCAGACGCTTTATCAATTAAATAGTTGGTTCTTAGATGCTCAAAAATTGATGTTTATCCAGTATTTTTGTCGCTGCACTAGTTTTTTAGCCACCAAAGCGGCAATAATTTGATGTTCGATTAAATATTACGTTAACACAATACAAAAATCAGCCGCTATGAGGCTCACAATGAATAATATAAATTGCGTCCACGAATATGAAATCGTCGCCGCTTTGAAGCAGTCAAATAATAGCTGCTTAACTGCTGGCGTTGACTGATTTCTTAGTTTTACACTCAAAGACTGTCGGGGACTATTATTATATTTATTTAATCTATCTTCGTATCTGTACGTTCCTGATGTTTGAGACAAGGGAGATGTTTGTGTTGTTTAGAATTGCGGTCCGATTTCGCTTTTATGTCACTCTGCAAAGACCTGAGACAATCTTATTTTTGTCTGGGACATACATTGAAATATGCCTCTGATAAGGGTCAAGTGGACGTGATTTGTATCGATTTTTAAAACCTTCGGACAGATAGGGGACGAAAATGTACATATCCAACAGAATGATATAAGGCTGAAGAAAATATTAACGGACGTTGTTGAAGAGTTCCTGAGAATTGTTAAAAAACTGAGAGGTCACAAGGCTTGACCTTCAGAAAGGGTAAAATTTTTGTCAGGATCTGTAGTCAAAACAAGTAAAGAAGAAAATAGAGTTGTTTTGAGAGTACAAGTCCAAACGGTGTCGGGCTTTTGTGTTCCACGCCACAGGTTTCATATAACAGGACGGTTATGTTTTAGTGATTTGTCGGTAGTTTAGATGGTACACGTGCATTTGTTGTGGGTTGGGTAGCGATAGTGGTGGGTATTGCATGTGAGGCAAATAATGCTCGTAATAATAATAGCGGGGGCATTTATATTTATAACGGGCTACTCGTACGGGAAATCAGATATGAGTAAACACGAGTATCTGTCAGATAGCAGTAGATACAAGTCGAACACGAAATGACCGATCGTCAGGGAGATCGAGTGTCCTTGTTAAAGTGGTCGCGTCCACCACGATACCTGCAGTCGGTTCGATTTCCCCAATCAGAAAGTAATTCGATATAGAGCGATGGATGGAAAAGCAAGCCACATCAAAAATAATGATGTGTGTCTGTCCTAAGGATTCCTTAATACCGGAGCAAACAAGTCCGACCATGAATCAGAGAGACGCTTTGTGCGCTGCTAATATCCGGCAAATTGACACAAATATGTGGCGGGTGGCGGTTCTGTGGCTATGTGGTCAGAGCGGTCACTCGGCCACACAATAGCGGAAATGCGGAAAGGGGTGGTTCGGATGACCGTGACAATCGCACTCTTGAGGGATGCAGGGATCCTCCTTTTGCTCTACTCACTCGCATAATTGTTTGTTTTCTCACGGTTCGCCTGATACTCTAATTGATGTGCCGCATGTATTAAAGACCACTCGTCTGCGATAGCGCATTTACTTCCCGTTCCCGATCACTCCTGATCCCTTCATTACACGCTTTGTCCCGATCAGAAACAGGGAATTCATCTAAAACGCCAATTTACCCTCGCCGATATGATTTCCACTAATGACCACTCTGTGACTAACTCGACGATTTCTTCGTCGGGACCGTGACAAATCTCTCTCGTCACACATTTTGCCATATCAAACCACCTTCGTCACCCATCATCCGCCCTCGAACCCTTTCGGTGACAATTATTTTCGAAATTATGATTGATACTAATCTTAATGTAGTTTAAATAAAACAGCTAGTTTCCGAAACGAAGAGATAATTTTGACAGAACACGCACAACTAAAAGGCGTGACGATTACATTCGGTAATTTACAGACCCGCGTCACGAACCCTTGCCTTCGTTGCTTTCAAACCTACTCCAACTATCATATCTAATTAAATCTGTTTTCAAATCTTTCGTCGACCTCTGACAGCGGAAGTACGATTCATCAATACTTCCCGCCTCTCGTCGTCATCTCCTGGAACTATATTGTTTATCTGAACGTTTATTTCTAATTTTACCGCCATCACCAGTAACGAAACTGATAAGAGTCGTAATCTATAAATTAGATAAAACAACCGCTGTGAACTCCACATTCCGAATCCATGTCGGACGTTAATTTGGCAAAACGAGCGTGGTAATGTTTGACGCAACGCATAACAACCGAGCCCGGTTGGAAATTAATTAATGTCGTCAAATCAAGATCGCATCGTTGCACGATGCAATTTTAATATTAAATTTCAAAAATCAAGCCTCGCCATTATTAATGAATCCATCAGCGAGTCTCTGTGGCTTTATGAAAGCCACGCTCTTTCAACTTCTGACCATATTTTAGACATTTTTATGCAAACGTGTCGATGACAGTTATGTCGGAATGTTCCGAAAGGGTAACCGCTGCTGCGTTTGGGGGAATGCGAATTGCTGCTAACTATCCCATTTGCAGCACCGACTCGCTTACGCACTTACACACAATCTTGCACATTACCGACAGAAAGCCAGCAGGACGTAACCAACCCCTGTCTCTATTAGTTGCCCACCATTCAATTTATCGCCCTATTGGATTAACCAGGTAGTCTAATTACTGCACCTTCAATCAGAATCCGACTGCTAATTGCTTTCATTTAATAATATATATCAATTGTATAGTCTCTTCGAATCATGTTCTAAATTATCACATTTTACAAATTATTTAATTATTTATTTATTTACAAATTATTAAAACCAAAAGACGTGGAGGGGCTTTAATAATACAGTGTAGATGTAGACAGGACGTTGACCTGATGAAATTCTTGCAAACGTTTCGTCAACGACTGCGGTAGACATCCTCAGTGGCGCTATTTTTCACGTCGTCTCAATAGCGTCACTCCCATGAAATAACATACATATTTCGGAACAGACTTTTTAAGCCCCAAAAACACTACCGCTGTTAATAACTTTAACTCTTGAAAACTATAGCTTTTCATACCTAGTCGATGAATTAACAATAAAGTAGAATTCATTTTTTTTTTGCAACTGGACCTATTTATGGACATTTCCATGTATCAGGAACAGTAGAAATGTTGATCCTAGATTAAAATATAGGATAACAAATCGATACTGCAAAAGCTCCTAAATCAATTAATTGAAATTTTAAAGGAGGAAGAAAAAATATTCATACAGTTTAATAATAGTATTTTAAAAACAACTAAGAGCTTTCAAAAGACTAAAAACTGGAAATTGACTTACGAGCAGTTTAAAGGAATCCGTTGTTGCAAGTTTTTCTATCAAAACTCATCAGTGACACAAAATCGACTTACGAACCGAAATATGCAAATGGGCTAGTCAAGAACACATGCAGAAGAAAAATGTTGTCCGATTGACGTCGGAAATAAGTATATGTTGTTTGAGGCCTTTCATTTTATAATGAAATTAAATTAGACAAGTGTACGTTGTTTGATAAGATATTCTGTGCAGTAGTTTTAGACGATAAAAGAAAGAAACCCACTCTACTAAACTAAACATGTTCGCAATGAGTTCAGGTGTGTCTAACTATGTCGTGAATCCGTGCAAATCCGTTTTATTGTGGATGA
Source organism: Eledona agricola (assembly GCA_964023215.1). Taxonomy (NCBI): domain Eukaryota; kingdom Metazoa; phylum Arthropoda; class Insecta; order Coleoptera; family Tenebrionidae; genus Eledona; species Eledona agricola. The sequence goes on along the minus strand of OZ026862.1, from coordinate 15,656,830 downwards.
ACGTCCAAAACTTGTCTGCCAAGGTTGTTACGTAGTTTTTATAATACATGGGGTCTTAATGAAGTTTTTATTGAGTCGAGGGTAGTGTAGTGTAGTGTAGTAGTGTTAAAAGTTTCAAAATGAAACTAATATTTTCGAATTATTTATAATTTTAAGAACCAATCAATTTTACAGGAAATAAAAAATGTTTAAAAAAATCACTACTAATTTTATTCATATAACAGTGACAGTGATGGTTACGTTTTAAATAAACAATGTTGCTGGACAAATTTTTAATTTTTTTTTAAATTAATTTGATACATAGTGTCTCTTAAATATGTGCAAAAAATTTACCGGCTACTAGAACTCGATAATTCATGTATCAAATTTTCGAAATTTTTATTTTTATTTTGTAATTTACATTCTCTAATAAATTTATGATGTACCCATGAATTGTCTAGTAATTAAATCAAGCAACAATGAATGCCAAACTTATAAATCACTTGTGTTTAAGTTTTTGCGTTTTAAACGTCAAAACTTGTCAGAATGTTTTCAAACAAAGAGTATACGGGCATTGTGTTGGCTTATGGGGAAGCCCAAGGAAACAGTCTGGAAGCTCAAACAATCTATAGCACCTATATTTTTACTGGTTTTGTTCTCAACAACACAAATTTCCCTTCATGGTAAATATTCGACTGACGTCATTATTTTTTGATTTGTCTCTTTGACACATCGTTACCATGATTGTTATTTGTCCGTACTCGCAATGGTTCCGTAGCAATTTTGAATTTATAGGCGGGTATCGTAGTTGAGGTAAAATCTTTATAAAAACAACTCAAACCCCAAAGGATCTATGATAAAAATGTATGGTGATTTTTGTTGCTGATGGTGAGATCTTTCACCAGAAAATATCTTTCCACTTATTTCAGAAACTGTATATACAAAAATGCCTCAAAAGTGTCACTGACCAGATTACCAAACACCAGTTAGTAAAAAATTGTTGTTTTTGAAATATTGGCACTTTTATGAATTTCCCGAAAATCGACATTTTAGATCAATTTTTCGAGTGCCACAGTTACAAAATTCCATATTCAAAGATTCTAATTTTTGTTACGCAACCCTGAACTGATTATAGTACAAGATAAAACTAATAGTGCCCGATTGATGACTTTTTTTCTTAGCTAACTTCATATTGTAAAAAAAAATTTCACGCTAAACTGGTTAGTTACGCTAATAAAGTTTTTGAGACATCTTGCATATTGGAGTTTTTGCACAGCATTGCTAAATTTATTTTCTTAATTCATGAATCGGAAAATTAATATTTTATTAAAAAACACTGAACATTATGAAAATTATGACAATACTAATCAGATAATTTTTTATTTCTTTTATTGTTTGTCGGTTAATTCTGACGCAGAAGTGGTACATGGCACATTCTCATCTGCCTGAAAATTGTGTCTAGTATTTACTATAGAGCCACGAAGCAATTTTTCTGAGACTTAATTGCTCTTAATTAAATTTTTATAAAAACTGGACCTGGCTGGTTCTTGCATTGGACCTCTCAACATTATGTGCCAAAGGTTTTAATTTCAGTAGAACTATAACGCGGTTCTGAAACCGTATCTTGAAATAAACTGTTCAGCAAAAAATTGATTTCGTTGGAGATATCTTTTACAACCTCAAATATTAATTATTATTATTTCAACCGAATTCGAATGGAAACGCCCGACTCGCGCTTTTTACGCATTTTTTGCGTGAAAAAATTCACCTCACTCGCTAATCACACTCGAGGCATGGCTTCGGTGCTGACTTTTTTTAGGACTGTTAGTTCGTGATTGGGTACTTTTTCGGATGGAGTACGGTCTTCGGTGCCGTGAAAAACACCGTCAACCAATCAGGAGTCGAATTTTGTATTCCAATCAGCGCCCATCATTCGGTCTTCGATAAAATTTCAATTAAAATTAAAATTTTACGATTTTAAGATGGAAAAATAAGCAACCAGTGTTGGTGTGTTAGGTGACAACTATATGAGTTTAATGAATGACACGCATAGCGTATTTTCTATTAAATTTAAATTTACTCGGCTTTCTTGTGATGGATAAATTCCTCCTCACAAATCCTCCGGTTCCTCGTCCAGACCTGAGTCGTTTTTGGATTAATTAGGACAAACCACTCGAGAATTTCTTAATTCTTGTTACAGGAAATGTGAATGGTTAAACGGGTAGTTTTCAAACAATTGTTTTGTTGGCCATGTGCTTTATTTTTGAATACATAGTGCTTAAAATATATAATCAAAGACGAAATTTTGCGCTGCTAAAAATTTAAATCAATTGTTCAAACAAAAAAAATACACGTCAAGTGGAAATTTAACAACAAATATTTTATAACTCGGCCACAAAAAATAATGTCTAGATTTTTATTCATTTATCTTTACTTGTATTCGCTACTCGTTTTGTGTGTATTTGTTTATGTTTTCGAAGAGCGATAATTTTTGTGACTACATTATAATATATTTATGAGACTGTGTGATTGTTGACTATTTTAGTATACCTACAAATTATGAATTCAATTAACGATATTGTGTACAATTTATTGGAAACTCCGTTCAGTCGTTGGAAAGATGACGACAAAAGAGATATAATAATACACAAGCGACCAACCACACAAACCTAAAAAAATAGCAAGTCTTAGAACATTAATAGCTACTTTATGCTAATTTATCTAATGTTTCTCTTCATCTATTTTTTACCTGCGCCTGTTGGAAGGAATACCAACAGATAAGTAAAATATCTGTGTATGACAGTAATTTCAATTGAGAAGGAGCTGCTAGAAAATTAGTTTGTGATAATAAGTGATACACATAGCGAGAAGTTTTTATTATCCTAGTTTCCCAGTTTACTTAATTAAGCGATGTGCTAATTAATAATTCTAAAGCGTCTTGTATTTCTTGGAGTGCTTGAAGTCTACAAAAAATATATAATAATACACAAGACACCAACCACACAAACCTAAAAAAATAGCAAGTCTTAGAACATTAATAGCTACTTTATCTAATGTTTCTCTTCATCTCTTTTTTACCTGCGCCTGTTGGAAGGAATACCATCAGCTAAGTAAAATATCTGTGTATGACAGTAATTTCAATTGAGAAGGAGCTGCTAGAAAATTAGTTTGTGATAATAAGTGATACACATAGCGAGAAATTTTTATTATTCTAGTTTTCCAGTTTACTTAATTAAGCGATGTGCTAATTAATAATTCTAAAGCGTCTTGTATTTCATGGAGTGCTTGAAGTCTACAGAAAAGATATAATACACAAGAGACCAACCACACAAACCTAAAAAATCAGCAAGTCTTAGAACATTAATAGCTACTTTATCTAATGTTTCTGTTCATCTCTTTTTTATCTGCGACTGTTGGAAGGAATACCATCAGCCAAGTAAAATATCTGTGTATGACAGTAATTTCAATTGAGAAGGAGCTGCTAGAAAATTAGTTTGGGATAATAAGTGATACACATATCGAGAAGTTTTTATTATTCTAGTTTACCAGTTTACTTAATTAAGCGATGTGCTAACTAATATTCTAAAGCGTCTTGTATTTCTTGGAGTGAAGTCTACAAAAGAGATATAATAATACACAAGCGACCAACCACACAAACCTAAAAAAATAGCAAGTCTTAGAACATTAATAGCTACTTTATGCTAATTTATCTAATGTTTCTCTTCATCTCTTTTTTACCTGCGACTGTTGGAAGGAATACCATCAGCCAAGTAAAATATCTGTGTATGACAGTAATTTCAATTGAGAAGGAGCTGCTAGAAAATTACTTTGTGGTAATAAGTGATACACATAGCGAGAATTTTTTATTATTCTAGTTGCCCAGTTGACTTAATTAAGCGATGTGCTAATTAATAATTCTAAAGCGTCTTGTATTTCTTGGAGTGCTTGAAGTCTACTTTTGCCGGTCGGAAGCGAACGTGTGAAATGCGGTGTGCGGTGGACGTCGTGTAAAAGTGAAACTTTTGTCAACGCGACCCCATTGACGATTAAATGATTGTCCGTGGAGGGTGGTGGGACAGTGTGCAAGTTAATTGATTGGAAGAGTGTCTCTCGAATTCGTCCGTGCTGTTTGGAGACCCTCGACGCAAACTAATTACTAGTCGCAACAATCAGTTATTCAGTTTGATTCTTGTGTGACATCGACTTGTAAAACACAGCAGTAAAGAGCGTGCACGTGTCAGCCGTAGGAAATTTCGCCAGTTCGCCACCCTCCTTCGTATCCTGGCGAGATCGGTATCAATAATTTTATAGAAATATGTTTGAAATCGTACAAAGGGAGTTCGAAGAGGAGGAGGAGGAGACACGCGGTGTGGCAAAACGAGGAGTGTGCAAATCGTGTTTATGCATTATTGGTAAAAGGATTCGATTACAAACGAAGAGGAAGGCGGATACGCCTCATATACATATGAGTGATTTAGCGTAATTAGCAGGCTAGAATGAGTCGCGCTGATATTATCTTGGAGGTGAACGGCACTGGGTATAATAGACTGACATATAGGCAACATAGCAGTGCATCAGCAATCTGAATGCGTGCGAGGTAGCAAGCAGGTGCGACGCTTCATGAGTTCATGACAGTACCGTCAATCACCGTCAAGCTGCTTTTGATTATGGCTATTGATAAAGCTTACATTATTACAATACGGGTTTCGTACGCGTTCCTCAATATCCAGAGACTTATATTCCAGATATCGCTCTCAGACGGAACGAACTCCCTAATTAATCTCTGCTCGAGGGAAGTCGCGAACGCCAGATAATCCTCGCCAAAGAAAGGATAATGAATGATGTGTGTTTGTCTACGTATGCGCAGAATGTCAATGAAAGGTTAACACACGCCACATAAGTGAAGTGCACCGAATCGATGTCACCGATTATTGGACATGGGAAAGGTTATAAATAGTGGCATTTCCAAAGGTCAGCTGGGCCAAACGGGAAGGCACTCATCCAAAAGACAACATCTTTCCACTCGTTAGTCGCTTCACCTAATTCATATTACTGTCCGTTATCCAATCCCCTAAATTTTTTGGCACCGCGCTGAGGGTGTCGTAATTACAACTTAATACTCGTTAATTACTTTTAGTCTCTGGCTAGGAATAAACACACGCCGATGGTGCAGTAAATCATGATAAGTGAGAAGTAAAATTCATTACGGAAAAGATTGTAGGTGTTTAGTGCGTGCGGGACATCCCTCCCGTTGTATAATAATAACACTCCATTAAAACATAAGCGCGCCGCTGATTAGTAATTAATTGCACCGAACACCCTCGCAAGGCATCCGATATAATAATACAGCAGCAGCTTCAATTTCTTCTTAAATCTTAATCTGGCCGACAAATCTCGGCGTAAATTAACCGATTGAACTAACGTCTAGTCCGACTGTGGCGTTTCAATTGATTCGGTCAGATTTGAGCATAAGCCTGATCTCTTTGAGGGATTAACCTGTCTGGTTACTGTATTGTGATAGTGATAATAAAGCTCTTAAATGATGCAAAGGCGCTTCCCGTTTTGACATGTGGCAGATGACTTTCGAAGTATCTGCTGAATATTGAGACCGATAATTTATCACCTGACTGTATCGTCGTCTAGACGGAAAAAATGCTTGTATTTTAGAACGGGGGACGAAGACGTAAAAAAGCGCGAGCGGCATTATGTGTATTATGAAAGGAAGCGCGCAGCTTGATTTGTGTAAGGTGCACGTTAGCGTAGGAAAATGGGCAATTTCGGATCCCCGCATCTTGAAAACTAAACAAATTGGTTTGAACCCTAGAGTCGTATCGTAACTTACATCTTAATTTCTATTAATCCTCGGCAGCCATGAAAAGCAAGTGCACCATTATACCCTTTCGGCGGAAAAATTAAAAATTTTCTTGTTGTAAAGTGAACAAAAGAGCAACATAACCATTTAGGTGGCAGTTTCGTCTCGTGGGGGAGCTCCCTGGGGCCCCACGCACGCCGTTGTGTCGCCAAGTTTAACTCTAGGGGTTACGACTAGCCTCAGGTGGCTCCCGACCATCTCGACCCATAAACGCATTGAATCAGACACTAAATTCGAACAGATTTGTCTCGTAAAATATCGGTGGAAATGTTTCCAAAAGGCGACTCTGTCGAATGCATAAAATTAGACGCGGTGGCGTTTTTCGAAATGGATTTTTATTTTACGACCCGCTAGTTATGCACATATTTTAAAGAAATCGCGCCAAGTGTTGACGTTAGCGCCTTTGATCTCCGTCGCGAGTTGAGCCGTAAAATGATCGTGTAATCGTAAGTCCGATTTCATTTCGGCGATTTTATCGTGTAATCGGCACACGTCTGTTAACTAATTCTGCATTGTTGATAGATTTGGAATTATATCGAACGAGGAGCGTCAGAGCATGGAATCCTTTGACATGATCGCATTAATATACCGCTATTACCGGCGAAGATCTCAAATACCCATCATAATCTAAATCGTTGTGCTGAAACTGTCATTATTGCAACCACATAATACCATTTATTGCGCTGAATAATAACGATATCAAGTTAAACAGAATTTATGTCCTCGCCGATAATAAAGTTGTGTCACTTCGGTTTGTAATGAAATGCGAAAATTTCGCGGTGAAGAGGAGAAAATATTTAACGCCTCGGTAATTTGCATGAATCACCCTGCGAACTCGGCAAAGGACCGACCATCTCCGCATCACGTTCCTTGCTTCAATCTAAAGGGTTACATGACAAACAACATAGGGGCGGAAGTAAAAATGACCTTCGATATGCAAATTCATATAGAGTTATTCACCCATTTACACTCCCTAACCGGGAACATGGGCTTTGCCTCTGAATTGTCTCTGCAAAATATCTGCTTCATTAAGCCCGCGATGTACCTAGCGTTTTCACCGTTTTCACACCATCGCCTCCCTTAATCGCGACTCCCACATCCAATTTTTCAAAACGAGGAGATAACCATAACGCATCGCTTTAGTATTCCGGTCCCGGAACGATGGAGGTCGATAGATAATATTGTGCAACAGATTATGCAAAGAGAATTTAAAACGTATTGTTCTTTTCCTTTCAACAAATCTACATTACATCTCGTTGAATAGATTTTGTTAAAGAACCTTTGTTCGGGACACCGTTTCGTAAACCGCCGCCATCATTTGATGTAGCCTTCGTACCTTTACGATACTATTTACAATTTACATGACACAACCGTATCAATTCACCGCGCTTTGTTAGTTGTCATTTACAAAACGCAATTAAAACGTTTTCTTCCTCCTTCGCGCGCTCGTTTTACTTTCCTCTCTGACCTGCGTGTCATTGTTCGTAAAATATCTGGTCGCTCTAGTTTGAAAAAATCTTGAGGATTACACCGAACTCTTCTTTAAAGAGCGTTTGGGGTGAGTTGGAGGCACCTGTGAGCGATGCAGGTGGGACTTGTAATAATGAGGGTGCCCTATGGTGGTGAAAATGTTTCGATGACGTTTTAAAAACGGTAACCAGATTCAAGTTTCCCATTGTCAGTTTATACAAAAAGTTTTTTTATGGTGCATTCGAAACCGTCGCTGCTGTTAAACTGATAACTGGCTAGTGAGCCTGGATGACCATCTATAAAATTAATTGGCCTTCACTCGTAAATCCATAAATTTATAATTTCCCGTTCAAATCGTCTCTGGCGGTCGAAACTACTATTGCCCATTATGTCCCACTGGTTCGGTTAATTGGCAAAACGAAGCGGACGTTGCATTTACCGAATTCCAGTTTTGGGGAAGCGCAGGAAGGAAACTGCTTTCTCTCGAAATACCCCGCAACTCCCACCGTAAACATGTCCATTTTATTCCACGCCAACATTTTTCATGCAAACTTGTAAAGTTCGTCACGCATTTATATCCCTCAAAAAATTTTGACCGGTGCATTTGCATTTCCTAATTATGTATAGGCCAAAAGTAAAGAAACGTAATTGTCTATATTAGAAATACTTTTACTTTTACAATACAGTCGACAAGTTGTTTTAAAACAAATCACACCACAATACATATATTTAAAAGAATTACAGATTTTTTTTGCTTTCTGCAACGGTCAGAACTAAAGAAATATGATTATAATTGAAACAAAAAAAAAATGTTTAATCAATGTAATATTTGTTTAATTGTGTCCCAGATTTAAATTAAAAATAACGATAACAAATATAGTAATTGTAAAAAATCAATTTTTGTTGTTGAAAAATAATGTCACAATTTCTATGCGTATTAATTTTTTATCAATAAATTAAATTAGTTTCTCTAATTTTGTCCTAAACTGTATGCAGACCGGTCGCCTCGATGGACCAAAATATAAACCGATTCGGCTCGAAATGATTAAAATGTCGACCGCGATTCGGTGCGAAATGACCAACCAAAACGTGGTGAATATTTTAATTTTTCCCAAAGCACCAAGACGAATATGAATATGACTTGTGCAGAAGAGGTAAAATAAAATACGCCCCACTTTCAATATGAGATTTACTACATATAAGACGAACATCAAATAAGTATTACTCGTTGAAATAAAAATTTTAGGCAGATTTAAAAAAAAATTAAAATATGTACATAAAAACACATGTTTTACTTAAAGTCAACAGAAATGTTTATTAGCCTATGCCATAAAAGATGACCACAATGTATAATGTATAATAATTTTTTATTAGTAAGTTTGTTTCTTCACTTTTTCGTTGTTGAAATAAACATTTTATGCAGGTTAAAATAAAAAAGTAAAATATGTACATATAAACACATGTTTCCCTTAAAGTCAACATAAATTTATATTAGCCCATATAATACAATGTTTAATGCATAATAATTTTTTTTAGTAAATTAAATTTGTTTCTTTACTTTTGTCCGATGTGTATGTTTTTAGAAAAAAAATTATAAACGATTTTGGATTGCATGTTTATTTTTGACTATAAGCAAACTATTAATTTTCTGTTGATATTAAATTTACAATGCTAAATAATAAAGCACATATCTCTTCTATGACTTTCCTTATTATACAATCACATTTACCTACCAGTGTTTACATCTTCAACATTATTTTTAGTGTTTTTTTATTGAAACAACTAATGGGGATTCTGAAAGGAACCGTTTTTAACCCACACGAACGATGTGATTAAAGCGACGTAATGAAGTTTGATATTGACACGGACGTTTTTAAAACTTTTGCTTATTAACAAATAAAAAATTCGATTTGAACATAAATATAGAACCTAGCAACAACAATGATGCCTTCTCTGCATTAAGTGACGAATTAATTAATTCCAGACTTTGTAAATTTACCATTTTTTCACCTTTCAAGTTGTTAACATTTTACAAAATAGTTGATATGTTTGGAGAAGTGTTTTTTAGCTTAACAATTATTATTTAAACTGAAATTAAATGGAAACACCCGATTCAGTTGCTTGAAAAAACGCACCTCAGTCGCAAATCACAGCGGAGATATGGCTCCGGCGCTGACTTTTTTAGAACTATTAGTTCGTGATTGGGTACTTTTTTCGGATGGGGTACGGTCTTCGGTGCCGTGAAAAACACCGACAACCAATCAGGAGTCGAATTTTGTATTCCAATCAGCGCCCATCATTCGGTCTTTGATAAAATTTCTATTAAAATTTTCGGATGTCAATCAGGAGTCGAATTTTGAATTCAGCACCCATCATATTTGTTTATTTCCGCTATTGCACAGAGAAACTGACAAACAGTTCTGTAGGGGTTGGGTCTTTAATCAGATTTCTTTTGAAATTTTACAATTTTAAGATGGAAAAATAAGCAACCCTTGTTGGTGCATTAGGTAATTTACGATATGAGTTTAATTAATAAACCGAATTTCGCATTTTTTATTAAATTTAAATTTACTCGGCTTTGTTGCGATGAACAAATTGTTCGTCACAAATGCTCTAGTTCCTCGTCCAGACTTGAGCAATTTTTTCATTAATGAGGACAAACCGCCTCGAGTACCTATTTCTTAATTCTTGTTGCGGGAAATGTAAATGGATAACGGGTAGTTCAATTTCAAACAATTGTTTTGTTGGTCATGTGTTTTATTTTTGAATACATAGTGCTTAAAATATATAATCAAAGACGAAATTTTGCTCTGCTAAAAATTTAAATCACTTGTTCAAACAAAAAAATATAATACATTTCATCGATTCAGCACGCCAAGTATTTTATAACTCGGCCACAAAAAATAATGCCTATATTTTTATTCATTTATCTTCACTTGTATTCGCTGTTTAAGGCTATGTGTTTTATTTTCGAATAGTGCGTAAAAACGGAATTTTGTTCTGTTAAATAGTTAAATCACTTGGGCGCCACACAAAAAGTCAGGAGCATATTAGGCAACATGTAAATTGTATATTTAAAGAAAACAAAATATAATACATTTAATTGATTCAACACGTTCAAGTGTAAATTAACAAATATTTTGTAACAATAATAATATATAATATAATTTTTTTAAGAATGTTTTTCTGTGCATCTGTGCTTATCTCCAGTTTTCTCTGGGGGCAAGTTCTGGGACACCCCGTATAAAGCTCTCATCTAATAAAATATTGAAAATGTTCTTAGATTATAGGATTTAGCGATTACAATTTTAGTTTTTAAGAGAATAGAGATAAAACAACTTATTAATTTCTTGTACTTTTTGAATATTTGAAGTTGTGAATTTTACATATTTCGACATTATTAGCTAATGAAAATGTTGGGTTTGGTGGTTACAACAAACATTTAGTTGCTGTTAATGTATTCATAGTTTTTAATTACCGTTCGGATTTTCTCTCCGATGTCATTCTCACATGTGGGTTATATTAGTAAGAGAAATATGGAGATGAAAGTGTTCATGGGTCGAGGGTAGTGGTCTGGTGGTTGCAAAAATGGGGGGGTACACCTGCATCGGGACACAGCTTCATCGGCAATTAACAATGAATTATAATGGGTCATTTATCAGTATCGGTGCTTCATTACCGCGATAATAAAGCGGCGTCCACAATCCGCGGTGGACTTGGCGGCCACGTTCGATAGTCGAATCCGTCGTCAGCTCGACACGTTGTTGCTCCGATGAAGATTGATGGGAGTAGAGGCGTTATTGCACGCATTCTGCCCCCAGTCCGGCAATGTTCCGCCCTGAAATGCCCTCGGCCGATAATAATGTGCAAGTCCATGCCCATAATAACACATCCGAGAGCTGCGATCGCGGTGATTGTCTTAGAAGAGCGTCATCAACCCGGTAGAGGCGCACTTAGGGCGCCAGCCCTTCGACCATGTTTTTATTATATCAACGATCGAAGCCCTTTCTATCCCGTCATTACTACCACTGCAACTCTCCTGCGTCACCTATAAATCAATGTTTTATTATCCGTCACGCCGTTTGTGAGTGACATGTTTTATAGAATTTGTTAAATTAGTGAACTGCGCTTTCGTATTTCCCGAATAAGTATTTTCGGGTCATTGGTTTACGCATGCACAGGATAAATAAAATATCACTGCCGCTATTCTATTTTATGGTCTGTGGAAAAGTGGTTTTGCAATATGGGATGCAAAATTCAAAGCGCTGCATCAAACGGCATGACAAATCACATCACAAACTCCAATTGCTGACACTCCACGCCGAATAAAAGACCATCGCCATACTGTAATCAATAGATCCCACTCCCGATAATTGCAATAATTCGTTTTCAGTCTTCAAATGGTGCAAACACGCATTTTTAGGAAATTCCAATTAAGAACGCCTTTTCGCTTCTAGTATTCGGGGTGCTGCACAATACCAATATTTACCGAACTAATAATATAAAAACTGTAACGTCGCATAATAGGTTATGCAATGAATAAAGTCAACAGGGGAGAGCTTTTATGCTCTCAAGTCTAAGTCGAGGAGCGTCGGTCAACTTCAACTCGCAGCGTCTATTTTGGTTCGAAGTAAGGTGGAGACTGGTTGTAAGTGTGGCTGTAATCGTTTGTTTTCTAAAGAACACACAACAAAGAGAAATTAACGACACCCGCACACGATCATAAATATAAAAGAACGAACGAGAAAATGCGTTAAGCAAATTCTTGAGCGGTTGAAGTAAGGACAATTTCGAGGCACCCCCGACAACCAATAGCCGCGATATAATCCGATTTAAGCTTCATAACGTTTTTTTTTTATACACAAACACATAGCGCGTCTTCGGCAATAATTTCCCCGCGCTTTGTGCTAATATGTTCCGTCGTCGAAGATAAAAATTATTTATCGTGAGGGGGTACAATTTCCATCGGTTTCCCTTTTATTAGCACAAAGGTGATTCGGAGCAAGGCACAATAAAATATTTTATCGCGACTCCTATTTAAATTTCTTCCGAGCGTTGCTTTACGTTCGGTACATAATCTTTTCTTTCCATAACTATATATTCGTTTTATGCCGGCGCTAACCACGTTTTCATTTTCGCACCGCTATTTCCATAGAAACAAGAGAAAAAACGCTGAGAGGGTGAGGTGTGACTGTAAATTCATTTAGCAGTCATCAGAATTTGAATTGTTGTTCGCAATAACCAATAAAACGTGATTATAGAAATGGAACAGGCTACCTTATTAAGCTGGCAGTTCATCATGGTTCGATTACGGCTGTAAAACCAATGCTGCACTTCGATATGCAGTTTAATATTAATCTGATTCGTTGATAAGTCCGATCGTATACATTGCAGATACAAATCATTCGTTATTAGTAGGAATACGGCCATAATTTTATGTAAATATGTTCATAATAAATGCACGCATAACGACGTTTAATCGCAACGGATAATCCCGTAATTAGATTTTGACAGGCAACAAAACGAATTCGAGCTTTCGGGTCGGTCGGAAAGCTCGAAGGATCGTTGAAATGTGAAGAAAGGAAAAGTCGGAGTTGTTTCAGTCTCATTTAAGAGGGATTTGTGGCCGAATAAATTGCGGTTGACAAGTTTGAATAATCTGTTCGGTCGGTAAACAGACCTGTGACATATTAAATCGATGCAGGATGCTGGATCAGTAGAGCGGGATAGTCGCTCTATAATGCATTGTCACGAGAGCAGGAAAGCCTGTATTGCATTGATATTGGCCAGATTCAATTTCCAATATGCATAAAGGGAACTGGACGTTCGGACACAGCACGATTTAGAAGCATTACTGTGGTGATCGGATTCCCCGTCCCTCACGTCGACCACCCCCTGCTCCCTTCGATGCAGAAGGGCACTATTGCATCGAGGGCGCAAATCGCTCCATAGTTCTAGTGGCTGCTCACAATATGCGTATGTAGTCGGATCATTCAGAATTTAATTGGTTTTGGTGCCATATTTCTGTATTCTACTAACACAGAACTATACATTACTCCGCATATCCGCCGCTACTTTAATTAAATATTACTTTGACCAGCGGATCATACTCGAAGGTACACTCCACTTGAGTTGATCTCGTTTCGATGAACACGCGCCGCACTAATTCACCATATTGAAAATCCTATCGTTTATTTCGTGCCGTTTCCTCGTTCCACGCCACTGAAAAAAACCTTTCAACGCAATTTCTATATATCTTTCCTAGAAGTTTTTAGAAAATTTACATCTCTAAATCACCCCCCGAATTCCACTCGAAGCATTCCTCTGAGAAAAGTATGCGCTACTCTTATTGTTATCTTAAAAACATTCTCCACCCCATAACATACGATACCTACGCGTTTAAGCACTGAAACTGATTTATCGCTATTTAACAAATAAGAATGCATTAGCAAATTTGAATTGCTAAACCATATATATCTTACTTCCAATTTAATGAAAAATTTAAACGAAACGCGTTGTATCCACCTCACTATTTAGAACAAAAACTTCAAAATATAATTACGAGCCTCCGGTAGCTCTGCAAACGAAAAATTTATTGCTAGCCCAATTTTGTCTGTTTTTACTGTTAATGAGTGCAATTATTTTTTTAATTTTTGTAAGAATTATACATTTCGACTTGATTAAAATAATCTAAACTTGACAGTTTTTTAAAAGCGCACATTTACATACGATCAGTAGCTGTTATGGTAACGATTTTATCGGTTTGTAGAATTATATGTATTTGTAGAAAATTGTGGTGATTGGAAGGGTAGCGGAATGATTGACCACAAATAAGTAATATACGTATTTTTTACGATATCGTGCATCTTGAGAACTACATCTCCACATGCCATTCCACTAGAAAAGTCTCCATAAAATCGAGGGAAGTATCGTTGGCAAAATAATAAAAGTCCGGTGGAAAGAATAGTTATGGATGGTTTAAAAGGCAAGTGAAATCTTTGGATGTAGCCATATGTCCCATCAGACATCGTAGAGCAAATTCGTAATTCCTATTTATGGCGCCTTCCGAGTAGTCCACCCGTATGTCAAGTAAAGTGCTCTCTTCAAAACGACACATTTCTGAAGCATTTATGTTATGTCTAAGGCGGAAAGCGCGATTGCACATAATCCCTTTGTCATTCTACTTCCGTTTCTTTATTGATCGTATTTCTTTATCACTTGGAATTTGCACCACTCGTCTAAATTCGCCCTTTTCAAATTAGGTAGAAGACTAGGAAAAAAAAGAGACGGTCACATAAATATAACTTCGGTTCGTTTTTTTATTAACATCGCCAAGAACGGTGGGTTTTGATTATTTTTAAAATAAATAGGGTCAGTTAAGACAGCACATAATTAACGTAATTGATAACAGAATCGCTAACGACTGCATCGATAGTTAACGATCTTTTTTATTCGAAAATAATTGCCGACAAATCGATATAAAATTTAAGCTAAATCGTTTCCTTTTCCTTTTCGGTGGTCCTACACGACAAACTAGGGGACCATCTAATTGCATCAAATTTCCACAAATATCCCTCCGTGATTATCCTTAAATGACACGGTACATTCGACGTAAAGACTGAAAATAATGGTATTCATAAGTCGGTTGTCAAAACCACGATCATTTGAGTTATGCAATATCGAATAAAAGCTCGAGTGGTCAACTCAGAGCAACCCTCAAGCGTTTCGCTTTATGGCTACTCTTTTCTATTCAAAGGTTCTCAAACAACGTCCCGCTCAAATTTACTTCCGCAATCTTAAATCAGCCTGCCAAAAACACTCCCACTTAGTTCATGTCCGTTTATGTATAGGTTTTATTTTACTGGCGGCGTTTTTTATGTTTTATGGCGAATTTTTTCGATCGCACGGTGTGAGTGACGAGTTTTTTGTGTTTGTCATTTGTTACACCCATTATTGAATGTCTATCCGTGACGAATATTATAAAGAAGACTATTGAGATTATCTTTCTCATACCTTGAGAGCGCGTTTAATTTCCTTTGTTTTGCAGTAATTAACAAAAACATTGTTTTATAGCTGTCATAATCCAGCCACAAAACACTCTCTTGTCGCAGCTGAACTATGACATTTACTAAGCGAAACTGCAATTATCCATTTGCCGTCGGATCACAACACAAGGTTACCCAACACAGCACAACACAAGCAAAGTGATTTCTGAGATAACACTCATTGAAACTCTTGTTGTTAAAGAGGGTGTGCTCCGCTCTTATTGTTAACAAAATATCCCTCGATCCCGTTATTAAACAAGTTTCTTGTTTACAAGGATAACGTCGTCTAGATGCTGGAAATACGATTCAACTCTTATTAAATCCCGTATATTTTCGAAAAATTCACATTATGAAATTATTGTTTACATCAAAGACCCTAGTTGCTCCTCACATAACTTATTCATCACATTAATTCGCCAGATTCGTATTTCGCTCGGGGCTACACATAACAAGACACAAACATGAAATTCAAATAGATTATATGTAAAATAAAGCAAATATAAAACGTACCCCACGGCACCACCGCATTATTATATAATATTTCAGATCTACCTACCATCGAATGTCACCCGATTTCCGTCGACAGTTTTTCATTTTCTTTCCATTTGCGTCAGTGTATGGCTAGGATAATTCACAATTTTCAGGAAAAAGCACAACGAAAAGTAATATGTCACTATCAATTTAAACAATTAAAAATTGTTTCGTGTTTTATTTGGAAAACATATACAATAGTCGTTATTTAGGATAGTATTATACTTTAATATTTCAGATCTACCTACCATCAAATGTTTTTCATTTTTTCAGTTTCCTTCGATTTGCATCTTTGTATGGAAATTTCGGCTAAGATAAACCGTACCAATTCACAATTGTCTAAAAAAAGCGCAACGAAAGTCGCTGTCAATTTAACAATAAAAAATTGTTTCGTGTTTTATTTGGAAAAAACAGGAGTATTATACTGGGTGACCGTTTTTCAACGCTCACTATTGGGATCTCGGAAACGGCGAAAGATACAAAGTCGGTTAAATTACAGAAAGGTTGCGCTTTTTTATGCCTATTTCAAATAATATCATGAATCATCTCATAATCATATCATATTCATAAATCATATTCAGAATATCTTTGGTTGATCGAAACGTTGAAAACGAAACGGTAGCTCGACTCTTTCCCCAGAAAGTTTTTTAAATTTTTTTAGGTTATTTTAACAAAATGCTACAAGTGCTTAATTTTTTCGTAAAGAGAAAAAATTATTTATTTTTGTAATTTTTTTTGAGTATGTTGTCCATTAGAAAAAATAAATTTACCTATCGCATCTGAAAAACTAGTAAGCGTAGGAAAAAATAATTGCCGTCAGTTGATCAAGGACCTTCAAACATATCAAGATGCCGATCTTCAAATTGATAGCTGTCATACTAAAGAAGTGATTTAGAATTTTTTAATTCGGCATTTTTCAAACCTACTCCTAATAAAATCTGAAAATGTCGGTCATTGGCCTTCTGACACTGAAAATAGAGAGAGATGTGTAAAATAATCTCAAAAAGTGTGACAAATGAAAGGTGCCTTAGCAAAAAAATTACTGTTTCTGTTTAAAAAAATTTCAATCTGCTTAGATTTCAAATGAATATTTGTCACAATACTTTTAGTTTTTCATTTTTTAGTACCTACTTGATGTTCATAATGTACCCGTTTGAAACACATTTTTTTTCAAGATAATAAATAGGTTTTGGAGAAACACATGCATTTTTTCTTATTCCTTTTACCATTTGACATGAAAACTGTTAAAACATTTTATTTGGTTTAAAATAAATGTTGCAATTGAGGGTTAATTTAAACCAGTAGTATAACTCGTCAAACCCAACAACTTTTCTTAATAACATTTTGTTGCCAGATTTTGGTTACCAGTTTGGCGTCAAGTGACGAATTAATTAATTCCCGACGTTGTAAATATATGATTTTTTTCACCTTTCAAGTTGATAAAATTTTACGAAAAACATTTGATCTAGTTGGAGAAATAATTTTTCAGTTTCAGATCTTAATAATAATTATTTCAACCGCGTGTGAATTGAAACGCCCGACCCGCGCTTTTTAGGTATTTTTTGATTGAAAAAATTCACCTCTACGCAAATCACAGCGGAGGAATGGCTTCGCCGCTATGACTTTTTAGGACAGTTAGTTCGTGATTGGGTACCTTTTCGATGTCTAAAAACTTAAAAACTATGCACCGAAGGAAACACGCCCAAAGTCTCAAAACGAATCAGGAGGCGAATTTTGAATTCAAGGCACATCAACTTTGTTTATTTGCGCTCGGTATTTGGATAGATTTCGATTGAAATTAAAATTTTACTATTTTAAGATGGAAAAATGAGCAACCTTTGTTGGTGTATTAGGTGATTACGATATGAGTTTGATCACTCGGATATCGTATTTTTTATTCAATTTAAATTTACTGGGCTTTGTTGTGATGCATAAATAGTTCGTCACAAATCCTTTAGTTCCTCGTCCAGGTTTGAGTTGTTTTTCGATTCATTACGACAAACCACCTCCAGAATTTCTTAATTCTTGTTACAGGAGATTTGAATGGTTAACGGGTAGTTTAATTTCAAACAATTGTTTTGTTGGATATGTGTTTTATTTTTTAATAGTGCCGAAGATAGTTAAACAAAGTGGAATTTTGCTCTTTAAAAAAACTAAATCATTTGGGCGCCATACAAAAAGCCAGGATCATATTAGAGAACATTTTATGTTTAAACAAACAAAAATATAACACATTTAATTGATTCAGCGCGTCAAGTGTAAATTTAACAAATATTTTATAACTCGGTCACAAAAAATAATAAATATTTATCTGTATTTTTATTTATGTTTCTACGGTAGTTTAAAATTAACACAAATTAGTGTTACGATGAGAGTAGAGAATCGTTGAACAGAGTAAACATTAAAGTATTATTGAGGACTACAAGAAATGATGCCATTTCGGAAACTTCCATAACAATTCAAAATGAACTACTCTGTAGATTCTATTGCACACGTTATAACTAAAAACATAAATTTGTAAAGTAATAAGTTTTTTAATTTTTAAATTTCATTGATGAGACGATGGATTTAAACTGTAATTAACCACTTTTTTTAATTTTAAGGCATATAAGAAATATTCATGTTGTTTAATGAATTAGGAACGCACTTTGGAGCAATTGTTCGAATTACTAATAGAAGCTGAATTTTTAGAAAATTAGTATTGGTAAATAAAATAATAGCACGAACTTTTTGCTGCAATTATGGTGGCATATTTAACTAGTTGGCAAAATAAAATTAAAATACTCGCTCCTCAAACTCTATTTATTCATTGTTACGTTCATTCGTTGAATTTTAAACAATGCATGAATTCAGTCGAAGAAGAGAGATTTATTGAATCGTAACATAGTTTTCAGTTAAGATGAATATTTTTATAAAAAAATTGTACCATCAAACTTATGTGTATGGCAGACCATGACACTCTGTATAATGTTTCAGACCTACCCACCGTCGAATGTCACCCGATTTTTTCATTTTCCTTCGATTTGCATCTTTGTATGTAAATCTCGACTAAGATAAACCGTACTTACCGATCAATTATCTCTCACAATTGTTAGTAAAAAGCGCAACGAAAAGTAATATGTCACTGTCAATTTAAACAATTAAAAATAGTTTCGTGCTTTATTTGGAAAAAATATACAATAGTCGTTATTTAGGACAGACATTTTATCGTCACTAATCTATATTCATCATTCACACTCACATATTAACAACCGATTCTTTTTATAATACGTATTCTAACTAGTATAAAAATTTCTTTAAAAAGATTATCTGGGAGCAGTCAAACTTCAGACAAGCATCGTAACTAATATGGATCATCAATCCTGCTACCTTTGAATAAACACAATTTAGTTTAGTTGTGCTGTGACACATAAAAAGTGTGTTATTTCTTGCCCCACAAATCATTATATAAAAATATATCCTACACAGAAAGATATGACATTTACTGTCAAGTATTAATAATAATAAAGAACAATGTAGAAAGTGTTGCCAGCGCCATTTTTTTATTAAGAGGTCAACGACTCATATGGCACTATGGTATTAATTTAGATTTATGAATTAATCAGCTGGCAGCTTAGACGTCAAATTGGCAAAACGTTTCGATTTTTGGGCCGTGACAAATCATGCGGAAACATTCTCCTCGCGGCTGTATTACTGTATTATTGTCAGCATCGCACACAATGGGCGCTAGAAGAGATCGAATCTTGACCTACATTACGAGCGTAGTGATACAGATGTTGTAATCAATACTGCGTTCAGTAGGGGATGGTGACAGGAGCGCGAGCATCGCCGAGGCTATAATCAGCACTACGTATTACGTATTACGTATGGCGTAGCTAGACCCCGTTGCAGATGCAATGATGAGATGCAGCGAGAGCGCGCGAACTGTATATTTCGTCCCGCCTCTGTACCCCTAACCCCGGTCCTGCGGGAGCATTAGCCTACAATCCTGACATGCAGCTACCGGCTACCGCAGCAACCATTTCGCCTCCACCGCCTCCTCCATCTCCACGGCAGCTAGCTGGAAGGTGAATCCAGTAATTATCCATGTAAGCCACCTGGCGAGTTACGCTCGACCGACATTTAGACGACGACGGAGTTCTTACTTGCATTTTCGTTTCTTTGCTTTTTTCTGGCCCTCTCTCGCTCGTTCGACTCCGATTTGTTTGACTACCACTCCTTTGACATCCGTCATGACGCCTCCGATGTCAAAGTTTACCACGAATTAGGAATCACGTCGTTTAAAACTGATCCGAACGAAGCTGTACGTCACGTAACCGTTAAAATCAATCTTGCTAACTTTAAGAAACCATCAGAAACAACAGAGCGAGCCAAAATAATACAAAGTTTACACAGATCATATTTTTTATATATCGTTGGTATCTTTGCACCATATATTTTAATTAAAACTAAAGTACTCCTTCCTGGTGGCTCTAAATAAGCATTCTTGCCTTCAAGAGAATTATCTTTGTGATATATACTTATTTCCAAGAACACTTCGTTTAATAGTAATAAGCAAGCCAAAATAATACAAAGATGATATTTTTTATACTTCGTTGGTATCTTTCGAACCACATATTTTAATTAAAACTGAAGTACTCCTTCCTGATGGCTCTAAATAAGTCTTTCGGGCCTCAAGCGATTTTCTTAGTGATATATACTTATTTCCAAGAACACTTTGTTTATTAGTAATAAACAAGCCAAAATAATACAAAAATGATATTTTTTATATTTCGTTGGTATCTTTCGAACCACATATTTTAATTTAAACTGAAGTACTCCTTTCTAGTGGCTATAATTAAGCTTTTCTGGCCTCTAGAGAATTTTCTTTGTGATATATATTTATTTCCAAGAACACTTTGTTTATTAGTAATAAGCAAGCCAAAATAATACAAAGATGTTATTTTTTATATTTCGTTGGTATCTTTCAAACTACATATTTTAATTAAAACTGAAGTACTCCTATCTGGTGGCTCTAAATAAGTATTTCTGGCTTCACGCGAGTTTTCTTTGTGATACATATACGGGTGTTCCGATTTTCAACGTTCACTTTTGGGATATCGGAAACGGTGAGAGATAAAAAGTCGGTTAAATTACAGAAAAATTGCGCTTTTTTGTGGCTATTTCAAATAATATCAAGATATTCAAGCTCTAAATAAGCTTGTCTGGCTTCAAGAGAATTTTTTTTGTAATATATACTTATTTCCAAGAACACTTCGTTTAATAGTAATAAGCAAGCCAAAATAATACAAAGATGTTATTTTTTATATTTCGTTGGTATCTTTCAAACTAACATATTTTAATTAAAACTGAAGTACTCCTCACTGGTGGCTCTAAATAAGTCTTTCTGGCTTCAAGCGAATTTTCTTTGTGAAACATATACGGGTGTCCCGTTTTTCAACGTTCACTATTGGGATATCGGAAACGGTGAGAGATAAAAAGTCGGTTAAATTACAGAAAAATTCCGCTTTTTTATGGCTATTTCATATAATATTAAGATATTCAGGATATATTTCGTTGGCTAAAAGTAATGGCAACGAAACGGTAGCTCGATTTTTTCCCCAGAAACCGTTTTTTCTTTAATTTTTTTAAAGTTATTTTAACAACTGCTTGTGCTTTATATTTTCCTAAAGAGAATAATTTATTTATTTTTGTAATTTTTTTGTGTAAATAAATAATATGTTGTCCATAAGAAAAAATTGATTCACCTATAATATCTGAAAAACTAGTAGGCCACATTTGAATGTGGCAGAATTAGTAAAAAAAAACATTTGGGAAGAAATAGCGATAACCTGTGCATTTATCATACATCTGACAGCACTGGCACGTAGCGAAATAAATTTGAATAGACATAAAACAACTACATTTGTTGGACAGATCGCGATACAAAACAAAAATAAAAACAATTCTAATTTTATTTTAATTTAGGCTGAAATGCGTTTTTCTACATTTTTCTCCAGTTCTTCCCGATTTTTTTCAGTTGAAAACATTCAATTGAGCTGTTCCATTCCGGAAGCATAACGAATAAAACAAAAAAAGAATAAAGCAAATATGTCGTTCTTATAGTCAGTTATGATCGAGAGTCCATACAAAAATTTTGTCCGAATCATCCGACTTTCTTTTGTAATTGTCTCAAATGTTTTTTCCAAAAACTTTTCCAGGACCATAACGAACATAACAAAAAATAGAATTACGCATATCCTTATAGCTTATTTTACTATGCATCATAAAATGATGCAAGTGATTTTTTAAAATATTTTTTGGACGCAAAAGGGTCTAAGTGTATTTTATATCAAAAATGTGTATCTTAAAGAAGTTTTCAATAAATATACTTAAATATTAAATACTACACATTTATATTTATCAAACAACTTTTCCAATTTTGAGCCACTGATTTTATAAAAAATTATCCATTTATTCCACTTTCACAATTTTGCACTTGAACCCTTTTGCTTCTGACCCCTTCAATTAATTAGAAGCATTTTGTAGTCAATTACGAGTACAGCCATGGACAGTCAAGAATAACACCCGTGTTATGCAAATACCGACTCTATGACATATTGTCATTGAGTCGGAATTTGCATCACACCCGCCGGCTAAAGTGTTATTCTTGACTGTCCACGGTTGTACAAGTATTCAAGGGAACGTTTTATTTTTGTACGTACGTTATTTGAACGTTAAAAAAAACGGAGGCTGCGTAGACCGTGGAATAATTTTGACGTTCGAAAGAGTGTGGAAAAATTTCGACCTTGCGTCGAAGAAATTTGAGATTCAGTTCTTTGTTAATAACCGTCTCGGACACAATTTGTGCCTTCTTCGATAAATTCCATCTTTTTATCTCGATTTAAACGTCATTTGAGCAAATTTTTGAATGGCATAACAAATGCAAAACAGTAGCTAGATTCCATAGCCTCCGTTTTTTAATGCTTGTTATATTACTTCAATTATGTATATTTCTGTAACTGCGATAGTCAAAATTTGAAACTAAGGTCATCAGTTGACACACATCATTTTAAGGTTTACCCCCCTTTCTACGATCTAGAGGAATGTGAAATAAAACTCACGCAATTTATGCAATATACTGTTGGGGTTTTATTAAATATTTCAAAAACAATTCGTTTTATTCAATTCTGCAAGTAATCAGCAACAGGAAGTGATTTACAAAATATCATTACGAAATGGATAGAAGATTCAGAACATTTCAAAAACATTTTTTTTTATTTTACATTACAGTCTTCTTAAAATTAACAATTGTGTATTGTAATTGCTCACATTACTACTAATTTTGAAGTAAAGCTTATTCTTATCTGTCCTTGAACGATTTTGTCTTTTGCAATAGGCATAGTTGAAATGTATGAAAAATATATGAAATAAAATATTTTATGGAAATAGCATATTGAATTTTTGCACGACATGTTGTCAGGAGAAATAAAAACAAAAATTCGAATTACAAATACGAATATTTTTCATATTTTTCTGTATTAACTATAGGAGCCAACGTTGGAGCACATGGCTTTTGATACTCACTACCACTTGTTACGCAATCATTACGCGTACTTACGATAAAATTGATAAGAATGACCTCAGTGCCGCAACAAGCTGAAACTTGTTATGATCCTCTTGTAGATTCAATAAGTGGCAACAGAAATAATTTTTTAACAAAATAAACAAGTCAAGTGGAGCGGAGCGTGCACCTTTCCTGTGACGCAATAACTTTCGTAAACATACAGTGTATTCCCCATGTTGAGATCTCGATACCGGCTAGTATTTAGTTCTTTTTCTATTTATTTATTTTTTGTTCATTTTCCTTTTATTAATTTCCAAGAACGTAGGTGCAGTCCCGAGAACTCCGAGTGTTAGTTGGTTTTAACACCAAGCAAATAGTTTTGCGTATACGTGTACAGCGTGTTCCGTATGGTCACATTTTGAGAGAATAAATATAACAAATATTAAATAATTCATTAGCCACTACTAAGGCAGACATATTTTTTGAAAATTTACTAGACCGTAAGTGCAGCCATGATAACTTCAAGGATCAGTTAGTTTCAATACCGAGTTTTGCGTGTTCGATAAATTCTCCAAATTAATTTTGCAAAACTAAAAAGCCCAGATTGTTTTGGAGATTTCTAGAAACGTAGCTGCAGCGATGATAATTTTAAAATTACAAGTGCGCGCTTTACCACTCGGTCTATTATGGCAATTAGTTTCGCACATATACAGTATGTCCCACAAATTGAGCGGACAAATTTTGTTAAATTCCAGTTAAATTATGTCTAAAACAGGCCATATTTTTTTGAAAATTCAAAGAACGTAGCTTGATCGTAGCAATTATTGGTTTTGACTAAAACAATCAATTTTTTTGTAAATTTCCGTGATGTTGCAACGATAATTCCAAGTGTCAGTTACCGAGATCGATTAGTTTTGCTTATATACAGCGTGTTCCGTACGTTCACATTTTGTTAAATTCTAGTTAAATTATGACAAAAACAGCCCATATTTTTTGTAAAATTCAAAGAACGTAGCTTGATCGTAGCAATTATTGGATTCGACTAAAACAGTAATTTTTTTTGTAAATTTCCGTGATGTTGCAACGATAATTCCAAGTGTCAGTTACCGAGATCGATTAGTTTTGCATATATACAGCGTGTTCCGTACGTCCACATTTTGTTAAATTCTAGTTAAATTTGGAAAATTCAAAAATCAGACCAATTAGTTTAGGATATATACAGCCTGTTCCGTACGTCCACATTTGGGCGTGTAAATTAGGTTGAGTTCGAGTTAGACCACGAGTAAAATAGAGCAGGTTTTTTTTCTAAACTTCCAAGAACGTGGGTGCAGCGATGATAATTCCAAACGTCAGTTAGTTTTAACGCTTGTCCAAACGATTTCTTTCGATCCAAATGGGATAATGTCATTTAAAATCGAGTGTGGCTACTGTTGGCAACCGTTTCTTATTCTTCCTCCCCCCTCCTCGAGTTCCGAGTAGCAAGTCGTTTTTGTTTGGGTCGCGTTGTGGGGGTGCCGCGCAAAATATAAGAAATATTTTTTGGTCTTACGAAGCAGAGGTATATGGGTGGGTATACGGCCGTATGAACACGCGGACGCGGATAAAATGCCTGTACGGTCTGAAGGTTAATGACAGTTTATTGTGTTTGATTTAATGCAATGGAGTCATGATTGTCGTGACCTTGGTGCAGTTGCAGCTGAGTTAGCTCGGGGCGATCCTACGCCTATGCAGTATGCACCGTGTATTGCACGAAGCATTTACAAAGCTACACGATAAGACATAAGTACTATATATACATCGCTCGTAAAACTGTCCTTGATCTGTGGGTCGCGTAGTATAATAAGACGAGACGAACCGAACGAACACGTGGCCGATCATGCCCGTTCTTGCCCCCTCCCCGCCCCCGTGACGTCACGAACATCACGCCATGCTGCACCCGCCTCCCCCCCCTCCCTCTGGCGATGCACCGCACTCTGATTAAATGCGCAGATACTGGCTGCAACACAGCCTAAGATCTGGCAACGAAGTGCTGGCGATGATTACAGTTTGTGTAAGTGTATATATGTTCTGTTCCTCGTTGCTCGCATCTAGATTTGTGACGCTCGGCCCGTAGCACCGTAGCAGGGGGAGGGGGTAGTGTAGAAGGAGGAGGAGGAGGAGGGGTTGGAGGGGCGGAGGGGGAGGTTCTCGGCAGTGCACGGTTCCGAAGTAGCACCCGCTCCCCGCCCCCGCAGGAATACACACTGCAGGTGTCAGCTGAGGCAGCGATGCTGCATTGCCAGATGGACGAAAGTGCAAACTGGCCGCGTCAGTTTGGCCTCTCGGCCCGATTACTTGCCCGATTTAGCGCTACTTGATCTGACAACGGGGCCGCGGGACCATACACATCGGCCCAAAACTTAAACTAACCGAGCGCAGTTTGTTTTGATGGGACATATGGCAACATCCAGTCCAGAGGTGGTTGACCACAATCGTGGACCCCTTTCTATTAAAATCTCAGAAGTTCTATACATGGCAGACTCCGCGCTACCAGTCTTACCACTGACACAAATACAATTCGGGATTGATTGATATTTTAATCGCGTTTTCGCTAATGAGCGGCCTCTCCCCAACCAACTCTTCTCTTGGTTGCGGTTTCGGCCAAGGCTATTTGCCTTGGCCCGTCCGTACCTCCGGACCTAATGCAACAACAATAAAAGCGCCTGTTTCAAATGTCAACATGTGAATTATACATACTGTCTTACAACAGATAGAAGGAAGCTTTGTAACATCTGAAAAGTCAGACGGAACCTGCCCACACCTGTTGTCGACCACCATTTTTATTTATCCTTCTTTTGTGATATATGCCTTCCCCTTTTTATGTCCCAAACCCTATTTGTAAAAGAAACGGGAAATAAGCCACTTTTCTACCTACTACCTACGAGACAATTTCATCCGTCGTAAATAACACCACGATTGTTTATTTTATGTTAATTGTTGGCATAATTCCGTGCGGATTAATTATGCGAGATGTAGAGAGGCAAGGGGAGGTTTCTTGGTTCTTGGTTCTTAGTTCTTGATTCTTAGCATGGTTCTATGGTTAGTTGGTCGGTTGGAAATCGCCTTGAGTACCTTACAACATGCTTATGCAATACTTATCTCCCGTCATTCTTTGTGTGCAGAAAACTGATTGTCTTCCACGACACCACTTACTACTGTTTGTCTCGTAGCGATTTTTAAGACGTAATATAGTTGTGGAATAGTAATGACGATAATAATGATTGTTATTACGCGTGTTACCCTGCCTGCTAATATATTATGATGGCTCGGACGGTAAGAGCGAACCGAGAAGAAATTAATTTAAGTGGATTCAAGTTTTTTCATTGGTAGAAATACGCTCGGAGCAGTCCGGCAGCCACGTAACGTATATAACTTATATAAATGGGAACTGGGAAGTGGGGATAATCTGACTTTATCTTTGTTTTGTTAGGTTTCTTTTCTTGCTTTATTTTGCAGGTCCCGGTGTTTGCCTTTACTAGCCCGAGGCCAAGTTGCACAGGCATCATTTATAAAGTAGTGATACGAGAACTTGATTCTGAGTTGGCTTTGCTTTAAGAAGTTGATGACCTTACACACGAACCCTGTTTCTTGACTACTTTAGGACACGACACATTTTCAACAATGAAAATAGACGCTGTGCTCGAACACAATGCACGGAACTAACCGAATTATGTAACGACATCTTACATCCCTAATTGGCCGATTTTTACGCACTTAGTACTCTCGTGTCGAAAAACTTCTTCATATCGCTTCCGCCTTCCCGTCTTCCGTGCTCGCCCATCAAGACTTGAACAATCATTACAGCTCAACTTGTTTGATAAATATGTAGTTTATGAATCGTGAATAGTGCGCATAAAGTGCACTATAATGCGAACGAAATATTTGAAAGAGAAAAAACGGAAATCCATAAACGTGAGCAAAGAAGTGATGTAACAAAAATCGATGTGATAAAACGAGTATTGTTTGTTTAACCTTGCACATGCACAACTTGTAAGATAAATCTGCATAATATTACAATATTTTAGATCTTTATTTCTGACCTTTCCGCTAATCGAGTGGACGATGAAAACTCTCGGATGCAATTTATGCCGGCGATTTTTCTGCCATAAAGTCAATTTAAAACTCAATGAAACGTCAATTTCGCACAACACCGTATGATTTAAGAGACTCGAAAGTTTTATGACAATCATGTCAATAATAACACCCGTGTACCATGAAAGTGGTATTTTGCTGAAATTACCAATTTGAAAGCAGTATGCACGCTCGAAACCCGAATAAATACCACTTAAAATCCGATAATGATAAAATTGTTGCAAATGTAGAAAAAGCAAGCGAGCGGTCGTCGACATCGTCGACGAAATCTGTAAAGGATGAGCTCTTATCAAAATCAGGATAGCGGTTAACGTGAAGTAAAATGTACCCTAATGTTATCGGTGTAACACCTGTTAGTTGTTTTATAACAGGTGTGGTGGCGGTGACGTCATGCCATAAAGTGGTGAATATAATTTACCAACAATTTGCCAGTAAATCACTACCATAAAACACCAACCACATCGTCTGGTGTCAACCAGAGTAATATACTAATTAGACGGTCTGAAATGAAAAAAAAATGAAACAACGTTTCGGGATCGAGCACGTCAACTTCATTGTGAACAGGAGGAGTGTTGTGGTGTGGTCGAGTATACTAATTAAAAAGCAAGACGGGCAGAGGTAGCAATAAATAAAAAAACGGCCGACCAGAAGCTGACACTAGAACGTTTAATATAAATCTACGTCTGTGTTATTTTGTGATGTATAAGGTTATGTAAAATCGAAATGAGGCGGACGACTGCTGGGCAATTTCATCCAAGGATAGGTGGTTATTAAAATCTTTGGATCTTGCCAGAACCAGATCCTCCGGTAACACGAGTAGCATGTATGAAAACTACATGCTACTCGTGTTACACGTGGTGCATGCTTATTGGGTAACTCGAGCGGCCGTTAGATTTTATACGGTCTTTTCTGGTATTGTAGTTGGGACGATTTGATGTTTTTTGGTCCAGCTAGCGCTTTCGAAGAACACACCAACTTAACAACGCTAACAAAGCAAACGTGTCATATATGTTGGTAGATAGATTTAGGAGCGATCCAATCTCGCGGCGCTCCCAATAAATTACATACTTAAGAGATATTACGAGTTTGGTTACACTTAATGACATTTACACTTAACTCTATTCTGGGTTTAGGGTTGCGTATGAATACACATGCGAGGCGGGAAAGTGAAATGTCATATAATGCCCCAGCATTCATTAATCAAAGGATGTGACGCATTATCTCCACGCCCGATCCTAATGCTGATACCGAAGCTGGTGCAGTCAGTGCATAATGTCATGTCATCGCCGACGACTAGTATTAGTTAGGGTTGCGAAAGGACTCACTCCTTTTTAGTTCTTTATCGCGGACTTGTTGAGCCACTCGCCCGACGGAACGACGGAAGGAAGGTAAAAACACACCAAAAACATCCAACGACGCTACCGTGCCGATATTTCTGGCCGAATTCAGAAAATATGTTCGAGAAGATGCAAGTCATTTTATTGATGAACGAGTCTGACAATCTATTGTGACTTATACCTAATTGGATCGGAGTCCCTGTGCAAAATGAATTAATCGAACTCGCGATGCGAAACACGACGGCCGTTATAAGGGCCCGAACTTCTAAATTGCCACAAAATATCATTAATTAAACATAACACGCGCCGGAGAATTAAGCAAAACGTTCAAAGCGATTATTTGTCAACGAGTCGAATAGTTTTCGGTCGCGTCGGCTTTGATCCACTCTTTGACGATTTAATTAGTTTTTGGGCGGGCGAATTTTTCGAAATCCACACATATTGTTTCGCTAAAATCATCGATCCTTATCCAGGACTAAATTTGTGTGGACGCGAGTGTGGGTTTGTGTACACATTTTTATCGCGTAAATATTTACATTTATTGCAACAAAAATAAAACAAGCTTGAACCCGAGTCTGTCAGTGATAGATAAATAACTTTTGTAACTTGTGATATTCTTTATCAAACCACAAATTACGTCACTGTACCGATAAAAAAAACAACGTATTTACAACTTCACGTTACAATCTATCTTGCCGCTGTCAACACAGTCGGGATTTTTTAAGGCACCCATTGTCGCTGATAAGGGTTTATTTCCTATAAACTTGTTTTTAGAAAAATATAAAGTGATGATATGGGAAAGTGGATTTTTTCAATAAAATCAGAGCGTATGACTAATGCGAACACAACGAGGATATAATAATGTGAACCCCAACGAACATAAATCCGCTAAACATTAAACAATAGGTGAATGGTCGGTGTCGAAAATGTTGACAATAACATATAATAGTGGCCAACATAGTAGAATAATGGTATCACCAGTCCGTTAATTCGAAAGGGTGTATTTTTGATGAGCTTCAAAAGCTCGACAGGAGTCCCCACACATTGCCCATGGATCATTACACACAGGTGCACAGATTACCCCTCGGTTACATCTAAGACAATTTAAATGCAGTACAATCGTATACGAGTAGACGTACAACTTTTATACTACTGTACGAGTATAAAGTGTATGATGTGCTGAAAGTGGAGTTCCCACAGATTTGACCATTTCACCCTCGGAATAATCTGAGGGTCAGTATCCCGTCGTTTCAAGTTATTAGTGAAAAAACATTTGCTCACCTTTGATGAGTAATATACTCGATCTCAGGGGTGCTTAGAGCCTACTTAACGCTCTGTGATGGTACCAGCAACATTAGCCGCAAAATGGCACGAGATATATACGTATGACAATCCCGTAGGTGTAGAATAAGGTGCAACAATTTCATTTTCATAAATTAAATCCAGGCGTCAATTGTATCCAGCATCCAGCATCCAGTCGAAAAAAAATCACCTGGGCTTGTTTTGCATACAAGTCAAATTGTTTAGAAAGTATCACATTGTGTCAATGAGAACGGTTCAACCTGCTTTATAAATAAGGCACACCTGAAGACCTAACTACCTGCTACAATTTACCCTCACAATGCAACAAAGCCGAGCTAATAAAGTTTTTTTAACCCCAATTGCTTCACCGACCTATTCATAAAGATTTGCGTCTAGTTCGTGGAGTTTTTTGTTGGATTTTTTCTGCTTTTCGCATGTCGGGTTTAACATGTTTACAATCCCCAATTAGGGGAAAATGCTAATTCTTAATTCCAACAAAAACTTTATACCAACATGATAATCAGCTTGATTTGAATTCGAAAAGACCAAACGACTTCTAGTAACGTCGATTTTTTGTTCCTAGTAATATTCCGAATATTGTTCGAGGGAGGGGGGCTGGATTTGTACGGGTCGGGATTCGCCTTGAAATCACAAATCTCCACCATTTACATAAAACTCCTAACATGTGGCCGAGTTTTCCGGAAATTGTTTCCTCACGTCAGGGCTAATTTTATTCACGGCTGTTAGTAACGCGCACATTCAAACACCTGTGTCAAAATCTATCATATGGCAAATTAACATTTTTATGATTCACCCGGTACGACGCGGATTTAGCTGTAACATGCGATTTTCGGTGCTGGGATGTGTACAACTACGATAGGATCGGCGGATTTTTATTTCGGAAAAATAAAAACCCCCGTACCATATGGAATACATAATATGCAAATGAATTCGGACATCATTTAAATAAATGAAAATAGAGGGCGGCCGTGATGGTCTCTGTCCACACGTGTGTTCACAAACCGTGTCGTGGATTTTTCTGATTAAATTCAAAATAAGCATATAAAAAATGACAGATGGTTCTCCCAGGTTTATTTGGATTAAGACGCGCAGTTCTGGCTTTTCCCATTTAGAATCACTACAAGACTAAATTAATGTGGATATTATTGGAACATATCTGAGCTACATAAACAAATACTACCGAGCTTACTTGCCGACGTGTATAACCAAATTACATAACTAACAACAAACATATGTGTTTACACATCTTATTATTGGTTTAAGTGCAATAATGTAATACGGGGTATGTTTATTCACCTTTCACCAAAGTAAAAGGGGAGGTTAAGCCCCACGTTTGCTTAATACTTAGTAAAAGTACTCAAACTTTTATTCCACTTTATGGACGGCAGGAGCATTTTATTTGGGCGACGTAATTTTTAAATTTTATGACTTCAAAACCCCTTAATGTTTAAAGGTTTTTTTTTATATGTTTATGTTGCTTGATTTATAACCATCCCCATAGGAAGCGAAACTGTAATACCGATTGCTGTTTATTTAATGCTTGGTTTCAAGATAACGAAACCGTTCCCTGCTAGACTCCTGCTTTTATTACGCCTTCCACATCCCTGCAAACTTTGAATAAGACCCGATCGCGCTTCCAAATCCCTGCTACTAACCCCCGTTGCGTGCTCTCTCGTATCTTGTCGAAACAGGTCCACAAAATACAAAAACTTCCTCACAATGAGCGAGGGACGGTGTCTGAGTGAGTGTCTGATGCGCTGATTACTTAAAAACAACACACGGACGACCTTTTAAGCCACTTTTAAGAAATCTCGGACTGGGAAGGCGGATAGGATCAGGATCGCGTCTGTGAGCTTTGGCGAGGAGCGATTCGCATGTTTTAATTATGTCGAATGCCCGTAGTAAAAGTCCTGAGTTTTATGTGTGGCCGTTCATAATTGAAGGCGAGTTGAGTTATAAAAAGTGTAAATAATGTGAGCGCGTAGGTATTGAAAACGTCATGTCGCTGAAGTAATTGCAAGTAATGAAAAACGTACAGTGCCGGTTGTACATGATGGTATAAGGGTTGATCGCCCAATCCCCGATCGTAAAATAAGTGGAAAGCAAAAGTAATGAGGCATCGTGGAGTTTATCACTCTATAAACAAGGCAGAATTCCTGGTGACGAGCAGTGGCTAATGCTTACCAGAAGCAATAATCAATATGGCCCCCCCGAAATAAATCTGACTTTATTATGACTGGGGGTCTTCGCCGAAACACACGTTCCATATAATCCGACGAGCTTTAACATTTGTCTCGTTTCGGCGCTTTAACTGCCTACAATTAAGTTTTTCATTTTGGTCCATCGTGCCACCACGTCCTTATATAATATTTAAGCCATGCATGTACCTATTGTTTAGAATTATTATAGAGTGCATGGTTGGACGACCACGAAGCACGGTCTAGGCGTATTCGACGACAACAGTTGCTACAATTAGGACAAATGGACGAAGAAAGATCATGCAGTCAAACGCAGGGTACCATCCGATAATTACCGTACAATCAACAGCAACGGCAACAGCCAATTACACTCATGTTTTAGTGGCGATGTACTTAAGTGGACTTTGCGTAATTAACGACTCTCCACTTCGCTGCGAACCACCTCTCCTTCCAACTCGCGCTCAAAAATTTTTACCAAAAAATCCGATCCTTCAAGTGAGGTGTAGGTATAAGTAATAAATAGCGTAATGGCGTTGCGCACTGCACGAACATGTGATGCCAGATAAGTATATTAATACATAATTGGAACAAATTAAGAAGGGTTGTCCCATTATATTTACTTATCAAGTGAAGTGGTGTGTTGTCCCCACAATCTAGAATGTATATGTCATGTTGTTATTCACCAAATGAGTAATTACCGTGTAGTGGCATTACCTATTGACAGATGTGTAGGTGAACTGACCCCAGAGACCAACTCGTACCACTTGCTTACGTAACTTTGCCACCAACTCCCTATTATTGTTACTTGGTTGTCGAACTGAAATTATTTTACTCAGACAACACGTGACGAGAGGCGGACGATTAAAAATTCACGGGAAGTTTTGCATAAAATGGTCAGATTAGTGTCAGCCAATTACTATTAATGACTACAATAACCTTGGTTGATTTATCAAGATAAGAATTGATGGGTAAACATGTTGAACCTGCATAGTCGCAAATGTTATCCATTTTCGACAGTTATTTTACCATTTTTCCAAAGATAACCAACGCTAGTAACAAAATATGTTATTGCGTGTAGTTCCATTTGGATATTTTGGAAACATTCGGAAATTACCTACATGTTTATGACACTTTGCGTATCTCGTAAATCATGTGATAGAAGTCGAACAATATTGAATTATCATTAATGCATTATTGTGGCAAACAAGGTAATGTTGTTGTGAATAAATTTTTATGTGGACTTCACGCAATTGCATACAAACGACTTCCTCATTCATTAAAATATACTTGTAGTATTTACTATAAAAACATACTAATAGAAACGTCATATAAGCAAGGATCAGAAAATGCATAAACGCCACGCGATTTGTAAAACAAATGAAATAATGCAACATCAATGTCATTACCGGAATAAATTTATTTACACACACACACACACACACGGGCCTCGAGACGGTTACCCGGATAATCCGCCCAACGTCCGTTCATTTTTTCAATTTCGTGCGATTTGCAATTATCGAATTTTGATTTTTATCGCGGATTTCGTTTTGATTGTGCTTTGCTATCGCGTCGACGATCGGCGGTCCGTTTTATAAATTACATGTTGAGGTAGGTCCAAGTTGTTATTTTTCTTTGTAAGCAATTACGTCAGGAAAATTCCGCTAATGTTGTTGGAATTATGCATAGTTTGCCAGTTTGAGTTAAATGAACAAAAAACAAGTTCAAATGTACAGTTACACTAATGATTCAATGTAGTTGATGAGTAACACCTGCACTTTAATTTTCAAGCGCAACTTAGGTGTGTTATCTGTAACCACAGTAATTAGTAAAAATGGCGGAGGATAGTTTCCGTATTCCGCTTGCTTCCCTCAAGGACCTTTGTGTAATTTCAGGCAATAAAATTACGTAAAAATAACAAACAGAAGCGAAGAAACGAACATCTGTTACGCATAAACCAAGTCGTGTCGACGAAAGACCGGCGAAAGCGATTTTATATTTGGAACTAAAAAACTAAAAAAGTGAACAAAAAATAAACAAACAAAGATTTTGTGTCGTCAATTTGCAAATAATTACGCGTGCATCTAGTTATCAACCTTATAAACCTGTTCGAGGAAAATCTCGTTTTGAAAAAAGAGAATGACATGCAAAGTGAAGTGACTTGTATTCTGCTGTCGCTGGTACGACTTCATTATTTATTATAAGTTGTCTATTGTGCTAATTCCAGTTTTAGACGTTGGTCGAGTCGACTGTTTTAGAAGATCGGCGAGTGGTAACGGTAAAAAAAGAGAGATGAAAACGGAAGGTGAATTTTGAAGAGTCAAGTGGGGAATCTGGAATGGTATTAGTACGAAAGGAAAGCCAATTAAGAGCGAAGTTACGGGGAATGCAATCTAAACACAAATATAGTACATATAACGTAATGATAGTGGCTAACAGGGCAGTAAATACCGGTCCAAGCGTCCAAGAATGTCTTGACGAGAACAGGACGAAGCATTTTCGTCGTCGATCTAGTTGGCCGTTTTAAAATCACTCGACATGCCTGAACTGGGTATACCTACATAAAAAAAGAAGAAGAAAATATTCAGAAATAAAAAGCACATCAGCTGGAAATGATAACCGGTTTATTGTGCTGCTTTCCTTTTCTCTCTCTCTAGTAGTACTACAACTACTGCTAATACGTAGTATATTCGAGATGAGTTGAGCAAGAGGTAAAAAACAAGAAGTAAATAAATTTAGGTGGAGGACATTAAACACGAGCTGCGCAGCGAGCGATCTGCACAGGTAGACTTCGTTCGGGATCGGTTCCAGTAGGTAGGTTATCATTATCTTTGTTTTGTTCCCAGTGGTCAGCTTTCAAGGAAAAAAATGATCGTTGCAGATCGCATCCGCTTGAATTAATGTGAACGTCGACGATATTTGGATTACCTGTTAATTAATTTACACCCGTATTTTGACACATAATATGTTATATGCACCTTTTGAAAAGTTATTTATATTCTTATAGGTGAAACGAATTATTTTCATAGTTAGGGGCCCTCGATCGGCTTAGAAGGTCAACGGACCAAGAAAAGGGGCAACGAACAAGGGTAAACTCTAGTGCACTCCCTCCTCCACAGTCATCGAGACCTGTTGGTCGTCATACTCCGCCCTGTCGCCCTCTTTAGTGCTCCCATATCAGAACAATACGGCCCCGGGTCCCCAAATTAAGACGCTGCAATCGGTCCTCTTTTCGTTTTTTTATTGTCTTTCAACTAATAAACAAACGCCGCATCTCTAGTTTTTTTCATTAAACAACTCTTACAAATCTCGCTTTTTTTCTTCTGGCATCAAAAACTTAAATCCACTCCGGTTACAGGTTACGGTTTACGAGTTGAGTTGAGACTCGAAGAATAAATAAAATTCGCTATAAATTCAACCCTTTCCATCGAGCTGAATGTTAAGCCTTCTGTAATTAAGGGTTTATGTCCTATCAAAATCCTGACAAACAATCGACAACAATCATTTCACACGTTGTTACGTCGATTCCAGTCGCTTTATTGCTAATCTAAATTGTTCTCCGTTCCATAAAACTTAAGAAGAGCAATGACAGCAGCCATCACTCGTATTTTTAGGATTTTCACTTAGAACTGAATCCGCAATTGATAGCTGGGTCGGTCGTTCGAAAAGTTGCACAAATTTTGCACGAAATGATACACCACGCAATCTGTGGTAATTATAATTAAACTTCTTCCATCGCAGTTGCAGGTGGGTTGTGGACAAATTTGCTGCAATGATTTTTTTGTCTATTTTGCCGCGAAATTAGCAATCCCGTTAATTGTTAATCACAGGCGCATTAATTTTGGGCTTAATATTGCTAATGATGTCACTGTAGAACCAAACGAATAAATGTTTCAGATTGGAACCACCACCGATAGATACCTAATGTGTAACGCGACAAGTAACACAATAAATAACCAATTATTTCATTAATAATATTTTATTTACAATTATAATATATGTTTACAGGTGTTCCAGAAACAATGGCATTAATTTTAACTAGTAGCAGCAGCGGCTCGTAATCATTTTGTTAAGAGCAATTTTTTCAATTGGTTATTAAGGGCCTTAAATTTTGTATTCTTATTTAATTTTATGACAAGCTCAGTTGAAATTACTGCCATGCACATATATTTTTTTAGTTTGAATCTTGACTGAAAAATATGTTACGATTCAATAAATCTCTCTGCTTCGACTGAATTGTTTAAAATTTGTTTAAAATTTAACGAATGAACGTAACAATGAATAAATTGAGTTAGAGGAGCGAGTATTTTAATTTTATTTTACCAACTAAAAAAAGTTAAATATCCCACCATAATTGCAGCAATAACTTATTATTTTATTTACCAATTCTAATTTTTCAAAAATTCAACAGTATCATTTCTTGTAGTCCTCAATAATACTAATTCTTTAATGTTTACTCTGTTCAACGATTCTCTACTCTCATCGTATCACTAATTTGTGTTAATTTTAAACTTCTGTAGAAAAATAAATAAAGATGCAGATAAACCTGTTTATATATTTATTATTTTTTGTGATCGAGTTATAACATATTTGTTAAATTTACACTTGACGCGCTGAATCAATTAAATGTGTTATATTTTGTTTGTTTAAACATACAATGTTCTCTAATATGATCCTGGCTTTTTGCATGGCGCCCAAGTGATTTACTTTTTTTAAAGAGCAAAATTCCGCCTTTGTTTAAATATCTTCGGCACTATTAAAAAATAAAACACATGTTCAACAATACAATTGTTTGAAATTAAACTACCCGTTAACTATTCAAATCTCCTGTAACAAGAATTAAGAAATTCTGGAGGTGGTTTGTCGTAATGAATCGAAGAACGACTCAAATCTGGACGAGGAACTAAAGGATTTGTGACGAACAATTTACACATCACAACAAAGCCGAGTAAATTTAAATTGCATAAAAAATACGATAATACACCAACAAAGGTTGCTTATTTTTCCACCTTTAAATAGTACCATTTTAATTTCAATCCAAATCTATCCAAATACCGAGCGCAAATAAACAAAGTTGATTATGCGTTGAATTCAAAATTCACCTCCCGATTAGTTTTGAGACGGTGGGCGTGTTTCTTTCGGTGCATAGTTTTTACGTTTTTAGACATCGAAGAAGGTACCCAATCACGGACTAACCGTCTTAAAAAGTCAAAGCGGCGAAGCCATTCCTTCGCTTTGATTTGCGTAGAGGTGAATTTTTTCAAACAAAAAATACCTAAAAAGTGCGGGTCGGGCGTTTCCATTCTCACTCGGTGGGAATAATTGTTAGTAATATCTGAAGCTGAAAAAACATTTCTCCAACCAGATTAAGTGTTTTTTGTAAAATTTTAACAACTTGAAAGGTGAAAAAAATCATAAATTTACAAAGTCGGCAATTAATTAATTCGTCACTTGATGCCAAACTGGTAATCAAAATATGGCAACAAAATGTTATTAAGAAAAGTTGGGTTTGACGAGTTTTACTACTGGTTTAAATTAACACTCTATTGCATGATTTATTTTAAACCAAAAAAAAAATGTTTTAACAGTTTTCATGTCAAATGGTAAAAGGAAGAATGCCATTTTTTTACCCAAAACTTATTTATTATTTTGAAAAAAAAAAGTGTTTCAAATGGGTACATTATGAACAAGTAGGTACTACAAAATAAAAAACTAAAAATATTATATAATAAATATTCATTTGAAATCTAAGCAGATTGAAATTTTTTTAAACAGAAACAGTAATTTTTTTGGTAAGGCACCTTTCATTTGTCACACTTTTTGAGATTTTTTACACATCTCTCGCTATTTTCAGTGTCAGAAGGCCAATGACCAATATTTTCAGATTTTATTACGAGTAGGTTTGTTGGGAGGGCTCCGCGCATCTTTTTTTGGAGTAAACCAAAAAAAATGTTTTAACAGTTTTCATGTCAAATGGTAAAAGGAATAAGGAAGAATGCCATTTTTTTACCCAAAACTTATTTATTATTTTGAAAAAAAAAGTGAATCAAATGGTTACATTATGAACAAGTAGGTACTAAAAAATGAAAAACTGAAAATATTATGTGATAAATATTCATTTGAAATCTAAGCAGATTGAAATTTTTTTTAAACAGAAACAGATTTTATTACGAGTAGGTTTGTTGGGCGGGCTTTGCGCATCTTTTTTTGGAGTAATAGGAATGGGACAATTTGAGGCGTCCCCTTTTTGTTGTGTTCCTGGCCCAACACAGATCCCGTGCTAGCGTAGCTTTGAATCCCAAGATTATTTTGCTATAGGCAACAGCAAATCGAAAAATGACGAAACGAAAAAATTCAATTCAATGTCAAATATTATTTAGTATATGTATAGTTTATAGAAAATTTGAATATCGAAAAAACTTTTGCTGCATGACAACGTCTAGCGCACCCATTTAGCAATTAATTTCTATTTATATAGACATAAAATACGAAAAGTACAATTAAAATAAAATACAAAATACGATAATAGCAGGCAAGCCAACATTCGGGCAGGACAACGTCTGTCGGGTCCGCTAGTTTATTATAAAATGACAAACTGTAATGAAAAAAAATATATATACAGTGTGGATCAAAAGGTTGACACTAATTCGATAACTTTTTTATAGGGAGCGACAGAAAAAATCGCTTGGACACGTGAAATTTTATTTTTAAATGCGCTAATTCTGACATAAAAATTTGCTTTGTTATGTCATCTCTTTCAAGGCCATGACGTCATTTTAATTTTTTTTAAATGGCAACCCTAATTTTTAATTTTTTATTTTTTGCAAATAAAACAATAAAATTTGTAATAGGTTACATAACAATATTTTTCAGAACAAATAAAAATTTAAAAATTAGAAATTTTGGTAATCACCCCACAAATTTTAAATAATGTCATAAAAAAATTTGAACATCGTCTAGTCATCGTCAACTTGAAGAAGGTAGGCAGTTTGAACATTTAATCTGATTATTTTGTTAATTTTTCATGTTATTTAAATAAACTGCTATTGTTAAAATCATTAAATTACTTAATAACAAACAAAAAAATAATTTTTTCTCAAAAATATTGTTATGTATCACATTACAAATTTCATTGTTTTATATGCAAAAAACATGCTCTTTAAAATGACACAATCAAAAATTATAGTTGCCATTTAAGAAAAATTGACGTCATGGCCTAGAAAGAGTTGACATAATATAGCAAATTTTATGTCAGAATTGGCGCATTTAAAATTAAAAATTAACGTGTCCGAGTTATTTTTTCTGTCGCACCTGTAAATAAGTTATGGAATTAGTTCCAACCTTTTCAACCACACTGTATGTTTCCGTTTGGGAACAATATGCCCTTATTTCTGACACCTGTTCTTGGTATGTAATGTTGCAGTTTTTTTGTTTTGTTTTTGTACCTATTAGCCGTTCAAACAGTTCAAACGATCAAGTTCTTGTTGTAAATATTTAGGTTCGCGTAATGTGTTGAATGGAGATTATCAATCACAAAGGCATCATCCAAGTCATGTAACCAACTTTATAGCAATTTGAAGTTTTTTTAATGGCTATTCTTTCAAAAATCTTCAGCTGCTGGAGTGATTGGGATGAAGTAGATTAACACAACCTGTGTTAATTAGCCTTCTCCAGCTTTGAGTTTTTAATCTTTTGAGAGTTGTGGACACAAGTGTTGACCGTGCCCAATAGAACATGGTATCGGTATAAGTATGTGTATTGTTTTTATGGTACCGTCTTTGTTTGGAGGAAAACGAGGACGGGGTTCGAGAGGTTTGATTGAAACGTTATAGCCGGTCAAGACCGAAAGTAGGGTCCGAATTAGGCAAGTTTTTGAAGAACGGAATGTCATTGTCTTGGAGTGCAACTGTTGCGAGTGCGTGCCAGGTGGGCGAACGAGTGGTCACACCAAGTTTGCAAAGGTTTGTGTTGTGTCGTGGAGTCGTTTCTGTTTTTACCGAAGGAGCACCACGCGCCCGTCCACATGTGGCGCGCGACTTGTCGACGCACGTGTGACATTTATTGGTGCAGGCTGGATGCACATGCGGCAAAGTGACGTTCGGCATTCTGGCAAAACACAACTCCTCATAAAAATCCATTTCTGGCATCTCCAAGCGACGTAGATCCAGGAGGAAGGCTCGCGGCGTCAGGCCCAAGAGCTGAGGGCAGTGTCCTGCGTAATTAGCCTCTGATTGAACCCCTAGGCCACAGCGACCGCGACCACCTCCTGGTGCTGGAGAAGGTGCCCTTTTCAGCACCCCCTCGGGTGGAGGCCGTGGAAGACGGATCCTCCGGGTCTTTTGATCTGATGACGCGCAATGAAGCGTGCGCGGCCGCGGGAGCGGGGGAGTTGAACTGTTCAACTGTTGAACCACTCACTATGGAGCGTCGCGAGCCGAACGCGCGCTGGGGCCAAGGCTAGCGCCCCACTCGGCGACCTTGAACGATCACTCGTACATAGGAGACGCACTTGCACTTTCCAGCACTGGACGACAGCAAAAAGGTGCGCGCGTGTCTTCTTTAAGGCCCCTGCGTCTCGGTGATCCTCCTGGACCTCTCGCGACGATCCTCCGAGTTTCGCTGTCGTGCAACTCACCAGACACGGAGTAGGCGGAGACAGCAAAAGTTGTTGACCTTAGGTCATCTCCGACCACGCTTTTTCTTCAGCCAATCTGCACTAACGCTTTATTTGTTATTAATTTTTCCACAACCTAGCCCGTCCAAATATCGTTTTTTAGCGTCGCCCCCACCAAGCTGGTTGTTTTTGCAAAAGGCAAAAGTTGCGAGTGCAGATCGAGCAACAAAAGAATGAGATTAACGCCGGATCAATCTCCGCAATAAGATAACTCAAAATGATAAACACGCTACTGGTTAATAATTGTAATTAAGGGAAGTCCACAGGTCAACATCGCCAGGTGTCTTTTACCGTACACAGTAGCTCTTCTCCCGTCCCGTTTATTCTTAGTCTCTCTCCTTTTCCCGCCGCGCCGCGTTACGATTTCAAGCTTTAACTGGACGGTTTTTTCAGTCGTGTTATTTCTTTTTGTACAATCCAGAAGCTACTAACACAAGCGCGGTTTATTAATAAACCTTGAATAAAAAACATTGTAATTAAAAATAACCCGAAGCCGATGAATATTTAGTACGGGTCCACTTTAATCCGCTCTCGACTTATAACACAATAAGTAATTAAGTCGAACAAGAGGCTTCGAGTTTGGCGACCCCGTATATATACTAGGGACTGTAGCGG
Organism: Eledona agricola; assembly: GCA_964023215.1. Taxonomy (NCBI): domain Eukaryota; kingdom Metazoa; phylum Arthropoda; class Insecta; order Coleoptera; family Tenebrionidae; genus Eledona; species Eledona agricola. The sequence goes on along the minus strand of OZ026862.1, from coordinate 15,615,112 downwards.
GATGGTCACCTGTGTCAGCGTGTGGCGCGTCAGATTGTAATCGGCATCGACCCCGTTGACCCCTATGATATTTCTTCCTACAATGCCTAACTGGTTCTGCCGTTTATATCCATCCTCTAATTATTATTTGGTCATGGGGATGTCTAGCCGAGTCGCCACCTGGGCCACTATCACTATTTCAAGGTTTTTCTTTACTCTTCCTACTGTTGTTTGTGTGTTGCATGTTAGTACCGAACGAACACGATGACCCGGCGACTAGGCAGAACTTTGCTAACTTTGGTGCGTTACACAACACCCATCCATCCACCTTAGATAGTTCTGGCCCGGATTACGAAACAGTCGAAGCAAGGGTCATTAAGGTTTAATTAGTTCATAAATATGAGTAGTAGTTGGGATAGCTTTTGACGGTGTGTCGTCTGTCGTACTAAACAGCTTACAAAGCAACCCAGACTAGAAGCAACATGTAACAACAGGATTGCTTTTAACCTCCAAACGGTAGGCGCCAGATCGCCGAGATGCCTCCGGCAACAGCTTGTTTTATTTACTCGTGTGGTTGATCATGGAATTAAGCATTGTGTTCGGTAACTCCAAGTCGCTGTCTTTACTTCCTTAATGTTTATCATTTTTACGGCGAAGGAGCATCAACAGAAACTAATATGTGGCCAAACTGACGCTGGTATCGTTTTCATGATCAAAAGCTTACTCGAATTTTAAGACACGAACTGAAAGCAGTTGGAATTGAGGTCTGGCAAAAAATTCAGGACGGCTGCTCTATTTCACCAAAATAATTATCTTATTTTTTTATGAAAATTACTGTCAACAAACTAATAAAAACTTCGATGGAAACGATGTCAATAAATTGTGTGTGCTGGCTTATGGCGATGAGGAACTTTAAACCCATCTTACAGATTTCTACAGTTTGTGATGGGGTTATAATAAGATTTTTTTTGTCTTGTATTTAATTTTTCAGAAAAAAAATATTCTTGATAAAATTGCCCGCTTGCTCCCAAACCCCTAAAAACTATTTCATCTTTATTTAATCAACAATAGTAATTTTTTTATTTAATTTTTTTGACAAGTTTACTACATTTTACTGGAAACTACAATTTTGACGTATCTCTACAAATATCTTAAAGCTGGCTATCCTGGATTCCTGGAACGAATTTATAATAAATAATGTATCCTTTATCGGCCGCAATCGATCTAGCATGGCATGGCATTGTCCTCGCTGTCAATTTTTCTTTAATTTCCCAAAAGTTCCGACAGTTGTTTTGCTTACTGGTACATTAATTAGTTAATTATCGATGAAATTATTTTAAAGTATCAAAATTTTTAAAAAAATCTAAATAAAAAATTAAGTGGTTATTATGGGTTTGAAAGTAAGCAAGCCATTTTATCAACAATTAATTTTTCTGACAAATGAAAAAAAAATTTGCCTTCTTTGTAACCCAATCCGTGGACCTGCTGTATTTTAACAAAATGTTTGACAAAACTGACGCTGATATCGTTTTCATGATCAAAAGCTTACTCTAATTTTAAGACACGAACTGAAAGCAGTTGGAATTGAGGTCTGGCAAAAAATTCAGTTATCACACGTGAGGAAGGCGCTCTATTTCAGCAAAATTATTCCCTTATTTTTTATGAAAATTACTTTCAACAAACTAATAAAAACTTCGATGTATACGATGTCAATAAATTGTGTATACTGGTTTATAGCGATGAGCAACTTTAAAACCATCTTACCGATTTCTACAGTATGTCCGTGGATAGGGTTACAAAAATATTTTTTAATAATTTTTGATTTTTCAGAAAAAAATATTTTGAGAAAGTGGCCTGCTCCCAAACCTCTAAAAACTACTTCATCTTTATTTAATCAACAATAGTAATTTTTTTATTTTATTTTTTTTTGACAAGTTTACTACAAACTACAATTTTGACGTATCTCTACAAATATCTAAAAGTTGGCCATCCTGGATTCCTGGAACGAATTTATAATAAATAATTAACCTTTATAGACCGCAAACGATTTAGCATGGCATTGTCCTTGCTGTAAATTTTTCTTTATTTTCCCAAAAGTTCCGACAGTTGTTTTGCTTACTGGTATAAAATTAGTTAATTATCGATGAAAATATTTTATTCAAAATTTTCAAAAAAATGTAACTAAAAAATTAAATGGTTTTTATGGAATTGACAGTAAGCAAGCAACAATACATTTTTCTGAGAAATAAAAAAAAATCCTCTTTGTAACCCAATCCGTGGACATACTATACTTTAACAAAATGTTTGATTTAAATAGTGTCGCATTTTTATACCAAAATTTGACGTCACCCACTCGTAACGCTTAGTTATTTTGCGTACCCAAAATTTTGATATCCACGTGGTTTGGATTCTAAATACATAAGTTTATACTGACAAGTCCAAAATTTTCAAAAAAAAAATGTTCCTCTTTGTAACCCAATCCACTTTCCCACTCGTAACGCTTAATTATTTTGCGTATTAAAATTGTGACATCCAAATTTTTTTGGATTTTGGATTAGACGATAGATAATCTACAAAACCTCGTACGTCGATTTTTGGTAGGAAAACCTAACAAATAGCGGATTCCTCAACTGCAAAGTCTCGTAAGTCCATTTCCAGTTTTTAATACTAGTTTCGCTTACTGGTACTACCTATTAATTATCGATGAAAATATGTATTTCAGTCGATGTAAAAAAATAAATAAATTAAAAAAATAAATGTTAGTCTTTAAATGAAATTGAAATGGTTGTTAGGAGTTAGAGAACAAGCAAGCCATTTATCAACAATACAGTTTTCTAAGAAATCAAAAATAAAATAAAAATCTGTTTGACACCCAATCCGTGGACATTCTATATTTTAACAAAATGTTTGATTTAAATAATGTTGCATTTTAATACCAAAATTTGCCGTCACTTCCCACTCGTAACGTTTAGTTATTTTGCATACCAAAAATTTTGACATCCAGGTTTTTTTGTGTTCTAAATACATTAATATTAACTTACATTGAGTTTGATGTTATTATTATTATTTTAGAAGACTAGTATCAAATTAAATTTGTAGAAAAGCTCTCCTAAATTATCACGTCCACTCGTCTTTATGTCTTTAATGTTGAAATTTTTATAGTGTCTAAGAAGCCATTATTTTCTTATTATTTTCCCACTTTCCCACTCGTAACGCTTACTTATTTTGTGTTTTAAAATTCTGATATCCACCTTATTTGGATTCTATAATCCGATGGTCAATCTGCAAAACCTCGTCGATTTTTTGTCATTGGTGAGTTTTGGTAGGAAAACCTTGCAAATAGCGGATTATTTTAAACTGCAAAGTCTCTCCAGTTTTTAATGCTTGTGGCTCCATTTTTCAAAATCTCATAATTGTATGTAAAACATTATAATTAAACCATGTAAAAATGTTTCTGTCTCCTGTAAAATTTTAATAAATTGACTTACAGCTCTTGCAGTTTAACCAACGAAATGCAACAATAAAAGCTTACAATGAGCTTTATGTTATTGTTGTCTTATCGTAACGAAGCTGAAAACTAATATCAAATTAAATGATACGTATAAATGACCACTCGTCTTCGCATGTTTAATGTTAATTTTTTTATAGCGATTAGGCCACTATTTTTTTAGTATTATAAAACGTGTAATGTGTTATTCCTCCCGGTCGTCTTTGCGTCTTTAATGTTTACAATTTTACGATGACGAAGCTAAAAGTGCACCGAGAGAAAATGAAATGTGGCCGAGTGGCATTTGGTGAAAGGAAATTTAGGGTTTTCACCTGACGTTTGAGTTTATTCGGGTTACAGGTGGCAGTCGTCATGGTCCACGATCGTGGAAAGCTCCCGTATTTTCATCAAACGTGTAATTTATTAGCACAATAGTTAAGAGGACCAGGTGTGTTTGTTGCAAGTAGCAAATCATCGCGGCCCCTCAAATTCTATTCTCTCGAATTGATTGTGTAAAAAGGATGTCCGTTTAGAGTTGTGGAATTATCGTTATTACCGACACGATTTTTGTAGTTTTTAACGACATAGGAAGAAGGAAGATAACGCCAGTTTGTGCATATAGTTTGCGTCTAATGACCAATTCGAGGTGGAAGGGGACGGTTTAGTGCTGGCAGTAAATGGTGATATATGTATTTACAAGCTTGACAAACTTGTGACAGTTAATCTCCAGTTTTAGTGTGATTTGCATATGTTAATTTCAGAGCAGGGAATTACTTTAACCCTGCTTTAACTAATCTCCTCGCTGATGTTGCTCACTAATTACGGTAGATTCTAATTCTTCGATTCAACACCACGAACATTCGTCTCGTTCCGAATACATACCCACTTTGTGTTCCATTTCGATAACGAGCCGCGGAAAGCGTCGAAATGAACATAAAACAATTTACATGAAATTAAAACACTTATTTATCTGCATATGTCTATTTCATTAGCATGATTGTTCGGTTTGATTTTGCATAACACCCTAATTACACAAATTACCACTATTCTCACACAAAGAACTAATTGCCCTATATTGCAGATGTTTCCTACATAACTTCTCCATCCTACAACCTTCATCTGGAAGAATTTATTATTTGCATTTTTCACTACAGACTACAAACTACGGACTCCACTCGGGGCATAAATTCTCTTGTGTCACAACTTTACGCCGTATTTTCCGAACGAAATCCCTTCAATATGTACAAAAAAATGAGCTCTGTGAGTCAGGAACAGAGGCGGACCACGATAGTTTGCACACATTTTTTATAATATCTAATAATCTGTTGACTGAACCTCTCTATCTTTGTGACTGATCATTAAAGATGAGAAATTAACAGTAAAATTTCACTAAGATATACGGAAGCAATTTATAATTGCTCACAATTAGAGAAAAAATTGGTACCGATCGTAAAGTTGCAACTGCTGCATGTTGCTATAACATTATATATACTTTTTATAGTTTGGAGTAATAATGAAGAAATAAAAATGCATTGCTATTTATAAGCGACGTAAGTACCAGTTTTTACACTAGCAAAGCAAATACATAAATGAGAAAGTATGATGTTTAAGAAGTTAAAATAAAAATATTGAGTCGGTATTGTATTCCTAGACGTAATGGTGAGGTTGCCCATAGAAAGAAGTCGTCGTAAATCATGTCGTGGGTCGAAGACGACAGTAATATTTATAAAGTAATTAATGCGGTCGAGATAGGTTTACTGCGAAAGCAATAAATTGGCGGATGGCGACATATTATTTATGACCCGGTTTATGTTTAAATGGAACGGTGGAAAACTAGAAACAAAGGCAGTGAAGGAAGCAAGGCAATAGCAATCAATGTGAGAAGGGCGAAGTGCATTACTTAAATCAACTGCCGTAACATGAAACAAACTGTCAGCGGGGGCAGTTATGGGCTATCATCTCACATATCGGCGAGGTAAGAGTGTCCGCAGCCTGTGGTCATATAATAAAGTAATCTCTGAAATGTCGACCGCTCTTGGCCTAGCCATAACCATAACTATAACTCACCTCCAACCCTCATAATCGATACCCTCTCATCAGAGATCGCGAACTATCTCAGAATCAACGACTCTTTCCACCTGATAAATCAATTAGAAGCTTTGTTCTATTTTCTCGACTCGATGGCTCCGTGGTGGTTGTGGCGCTTGTGGTGGTAGCTTTTTGTACTCGAATGCAGTAATAATGGAATAATTCTTCTCGCTGGCCATCTCGAATACATTACAAGACATAAAAGGTAAATGAAGCATCGCGATATGGCCAAACACAAGGGTTATCATGCAAAGATTGGTCGCATTTACATTTTATAACATTGTATAGATGGTCATCTGAATGCAATTTGTATGAAATATTGCCCGCGCTGTCTTTGGGGTGGACTCGGACGCATATACAATCACTTTTCACTGTGCTGCCCACACCCGCATTCAAATACGAAAAATAAATCAATTCCGTCAAATATAAAGCTCGTGCGTAAAAACAGAAAACCCACCGCGTACCATTATTATACACACTGTGACGAATAACAAAGTTAACAGACACGGGAAATACTGACTGCTACCTGAACGACCAAAAAATCCAAACGCTTTTTAAACCAACTAAACTTGCAAATAGCCGACACTTTCAAAACAAAGGAAGAGATTGATGGCGATTTCTGCGATTCGCTTTTGAATTATTATACAGTAGGCAGTAAATACGTGACGTAAAGGCGCACCTGCAATTCATAGTCATATCACACTTTATCGAACCACTCGGCATCTTAGGACCTGTTGAGCTTTCCCGAGTGGTCTATTTATATCCCAGTCATGTCTTCATGTCTACATCATTCAAACTGAAGATCTATATGATGTCTTTACGAACTGTACAGATTTCGTCCGTGCCGCATCAATTTATTGAAGCTCTCTAACTTTTGTAAATTCTGTTGGTCCGGACATGCTGAACTCGTGAGTCATCTCAATAGGTCGCTTCACTTCTTCGACCTTTTTTTTTTCTTCTTCATCTTTATTTGACGCTTTCGAGTACACTATCTTGGGTCGGTTTTATAGTTATGTAACGTTTACGTATATTTATGGTTACATAACTCATAGAAGCAAACACAAACTGACTCATTTGTTATCATATTTATTGATGTAAAATACTGTTTTAATTCACTTAAAGAAAGGCCATAATCACTCTCAGTCGCCACAAAAACTTGTAATTGCCGATGTAATTATTATGATGAAGTAATAATCAACTATTCACACATCACTCTCGGAGATTGCAGAGCTTCGAGTGTGATGTTTCTTATGTGCTGTTAATAAAATATTTACTCGAGGGTGGAACTGTCGCGTACATATTTCATCTGACTCGGTCCAAGACAGCGTTTTATCGAACCGCTATTTTAATGTAAATCCGCATTCAATTGTATGCGGGGTTAATGTAATCAGAAACCAATTCTTTGCAGTGAAACTATTTAAAAGGTGAATAATTAAAACGACGAGTGAATCATAGCGTCACGCTACCGTTTGTTGAGTCGTAATTGGCAAATTCGAATAGGAGTCCGAATTTTTGTTCGAGTTGCATGTTGAGGCATGTCGGGCATTTTTTTTATGATTACACCCTCGTATCGACCCAGATTGAGGCTTATGATTTAATCACAACACGAAAATGACTGGTTTAAAATTTTTCTTTATCATAAATTACGGCCGAAGTTCCCTTTTCTATAATTAGAGGGAACGCGAGGAAGTCATATTTTATTTCTCCAAATCGTGCGTTTGTTCAAATTAATTTGATCGCCGTTCGGTGGGTTTATTACCAGTTTTCTCCCCAAGTGTCAATTTCTGAAAACCGTTATTAAAACAATATTAGACTAATTCAGTCATTTGTCATATAATAAATTTTGTTCTTTTATTACACCATTAAAGTCATCGCGCGTTTGTTTGCGCTTGTTCTCTTTATTGTTATTAAATTGTTGGCGGAGCTTGGGTTAAAAATCGAAAGCTGCTAATTCCTAAAGTCTTAAATCTATTTTTAAAAAATAAACAGATAAGAAAAACGCAGAGTCGGGACCTATCTAAGCATTGACTCATTTGGAGACAAAAAGACAATAAAACAGTAAATCACTCAAGGATAAAAGGTTTTGTTCGGTCCACGAAGTCACTGTTGCAGATGTTTCTCAAACAGTTTGAGTTGTTAGAACAAACACTCGATCGGGTATTGATATATTATTCAATTTGGGTGACAGTAATGGACAAGTCCCACGAAATGACTATATTACTCAGTTTGCTTTCAAACGAGCAATCATCATTACAAACACACAATTAAGCCCAATCGTTCTGTGTCTAACTAACTCATTTATATTTTTTCAACTAGGTATAACCATTGTTTAGCTTTAACACCCACAATTGTATATATTTGAGAAAAAAAAGCTTTTAGCAGCCCCTTTATTGCCAGCTGACGTTCGAATAATTAGTACCTTCGCAATGACTGTAACTACATATTTAATAAGCAAAAGTTAACAATGCCGAGTTTAGCGGCGTCTATCGATTTCCTCCACAAAATTCCACCAAGGAATGTATTGATTTATCTCACTCCGGAATGTAATGATTTTTTTGTGAAATTATTATGAATCACACGAATTAAGGATCGATAAATTCCTCACATTTTTGTCCGTCTGTTTCACCGCAATTTCTTCACGAAACAATATTTACACCTGTCCGTCATTTTTCCGCCTTTTCCGTTAAAATCACACCCGAATCGAAATTAAAAAATGCAAATTGTCCATGATAAATTATTGTTATTAATTGAATCCAGCACCTGGACTTGGAACTGTTGACATAAACATCGTTAAGATAATTTATTTTCGCTCAAACGCATTTTTTTCTAATTAGCTCGAGGCATGCGTGATAATTGTGTTACGGGAAAAAATCACATTTAAATTTTAATTGTTTTATTAGTGCTATTAACCGGCAGCTATGCTATGGCCGATTAAAAATTTATGTAACGAGCAATTGGTTGTTTATACATCGATTAATCTGTAACAGACCGTGTCATAAACTTACAGAACCATCGCCTCATTTTCTGCCGTATTTAATATCTTTGTAACTGTGTTGTTATTATTAATAACGTAATTATTTAATTTTCGATAAGCTGTGACATTTCATAAATTAACTTAAAGGAAACCGACAATAAAACTACTCGTTCGTGCGTTTTTTGTTTATTTATCTCTTTTATGCATATCCGAGGAAATGAGCACCGCACGGTCAATCCAAAGTAAAACCACATATTTGCAAAATATTTATAATTTATTTATCTAACTCCACGCAGTAATTTTAATTCGTGGAACATATCTGTTTTACGAGTTTATTTATTCGTCGAACTTGTTTGTTGGTCGTTTCCACCATTTCTAATAATGTATTAGTCTAATCGCTAGGTTTAATTGATACATTTTGAAACATCCAAAAGACGTGAGAGGATGATGGTTATGAGGTTTCGTTTTTATCATTACTAAAGATAATTGAAATAGAAGAAAAGTACTATCTGCACTTATCGAATCTCCGACAATGTTGCTTATAATTACATTGATTCAATTAAGAGAGCTTGCAAACATAAACTCAATTTGTTAAACGCATTTAACTTCCCATTAAACACTATTCATAATAATTATAACTGATTATTTATAATAACCGCAAATGATAAGTGTGTACTGCTTTTGTGTTTATTATTATTAATTTGTCGATTTATCATATTTGGTAATAACAATAAATCAAAAAAGGCACTGATTCTGATTTCGGTTGGGAAAGGTGTTAGGAACAGTTTGTTCGACAATGAGATATATTTGGGAAGAAATTTGACCACAAATATAAAGACAATACAAGGGACACGTCCAATTTGACAAGCTGTGTAAAAATAAGGGACCCGCCCATTAGTGGACAGTGAAAAATAGACTTCCGCAATTATACATTACATAGCCAATTTTAAAGCCACGCACAATAACACACGAACAAAACTAAGAATGCCAAATTTATATTGTATGTTTTTGTAGTAATTTAAATAGTCATTCAATTGTCTCTTGTAGTCGTACAAAGTCCTTTTTATTTTCTATTTCACCGTATATACTACGCCGAGTCTTACGTTATGTTTTCTTATTTCATGCCTCGTGGTTTCATCTACAATATTCACGGACGTTTCATTAATTTTATCAGCTTTGTAAAATCAACTAAATTATATTAAACGATTAGGAATTAATTATCGACTACGGAAGGAACTATTGCGGGTTGTTAATCAATAATTTTTGCGGCCTTCGTGAATTAGTTTTGTAGTTATTTAATGCAATCTGGCGCGCACACCGAAGAAGACAGCTTGTCGTGAATAATTAAATCAAAATTAAATCAGATTAATTCACTAGATGTGGCGTATTATGATAATTCCAATTATACGTACGAGACAACATAAATCGATTCGAATGGAAAATCAATATCGATTCATATCGAAAATAGCATTCAGTTTGATTTGAATGCATAATGTATAGAATTTACGCTCCCTGCTTACGATATTCGCTTCGGTCGCGAAGAGAGTAAGTAACTTTTTGTTTGTCGGGGATAAGTTAAATTTTTTCGTTAGGGAGGGTTCTGTAGCCTAATCGGCGTTAGTTGAAGTTCCGAATCAGAAAAGGTAATATAATTTGAGCAACAATAAGATAAAAAGCTGTTGTTGAGAGGATTGTGCAGCGGAGAGGATTAGAGAAATTACCTAGCCTACCAGTACGGGGACTATGGTATCCCGAGGGAAAGCTGTCACTCCGCATTTTAAGCTTGTATTAAATATGAGGTAGCAATCGATCTAGTATCGAGAATGCGAACCGGTGAGGGTAGTTAGGTGATTTTTTTGTCATTTTCCCCTAATTATGTGCATAAGACTGTAAACGGGGGAAAGTTCGATGTAACAGGATGGGCTTTGTGCCGAGATACAATTATAATTAATAAGAGCTAAAAAAGTCGCTTCCCGGTAACATCGAGGCATAATTTTTGTTTAGTGGGGTGAGTCGGGTTGTTTTTTGCCCGAGCAGTCGCTTGGGAATGGGCTATTGTGGATTTTTAGCGTCGGGTATAGTTTTAATGGGTCAATTAGAAAGCTGATTACGGTGATTACGGGATGTTCTGTTAAAAATGTTTCGATGCGTATTAATTGAAATAATAAAGCTAACCCGCGATGATGGCCATAAATCGTTTCAATTTACAGCTCTCTTGAGTGACTCGCGAAGAGTGTGTAAATAATAGAAGCATTCGTATATAGGCAGATAAAAGTATGATTGAACGACCACTCCCCGCCCTTGGGACATATTCCGCTTGTCACATTTCCTTCTTATATGAAGATTGAATCGCAACAAATAAATGTGACCACTTCACACCCTCATCGGGAACAATGCGGAGGTGTGCTCTACTTATCAGTCTTCTTTTTCTATCGTCTTCAATTGCGCTTCAATTTTGGCGTTTCCCCGCGATAGCGAGACGCGATTTACATATCGCCATGTATGAAGAGAGATTTGTCTTTATGGATCTCATTTGGCTTAAATAGATGTAAATTACGCACATTTTTCGCCCAGCGATGCGTCGCGAAGGGCAATAACGAACAAAACATTCAAATTGCCGCATCCATCAAAAGCACAAATTACACAACAATTTATTACTTCTGCTCCAAAATTCATTAACTCGCCTACAAAAAATCAATTTGCTTCTTTTTGGGTTCTACCGGAACAATGCACCACGTAATCCCGCCGAGGCGAACGATTACTCAAAGAACTAATATTTACTCGCTTTACCTATTATGCATATCTGTGGAGGCACTCATAATCTACCTGTACAAATACATAAAGCCGTTTAGGATCGCTTTGTATTTTTAAAGCGATCGTGCGTCACTTCTACAAAAAAGTTTGCACAAAAATGCAGGTTGGGAGTCGCGGATAGCAATCAAAAGGACCGGTTGATGATGGCGAACGGAAGACAAAATAGGTGCAGGTTCTTAACTTCTTACATAACATCGCAGGTCCGCATTAATCGCTTCGCCATCGGAAAGAATTAGATGCCGATTCTGAGAATGGTCAAGTATTACGGGTTCGAGCTGTTCGTATCGGTAATTTCGTGTGTTGGATTTAGAAGCGTTCATTTTTACTACATTACTTTATAAACATTGCCCTCTAGCTATTAAATAAAGAGTTTGAAAAAGTCATATACTTTTATGGTTATTGAACGGCAAATCCAATTTTTGGGGCTATTTAAGACGTTTTCAAGTTGCAAGGAGAATATGCAGAGTGACGTTTATTACCCACCAAATCTCTAAACTTTATATCCGATATCCGATCGACATTTTAATATCTGCTTTTATAGAGGGACACATAAATATTTTACTGCTTCTTTAGAACAAAAGTGGGGAATTCTACAACCGGGAGCGTAGGCATTTACATTATTCCGGCAATTACTTCTGGCGTTCCAAATTATAATCGCCATAAGTCTACATGGTCTATTATCCTTTCGTTATTATCATCTATTGTGTAATAAATAATGGCATTATTAAGCAAGCTATTCAAAGAAACACTTCAATGTTCAAAAATTATTTAATGAGAGATATTATTTCTTATTGATGGATCGTAAAAGGACAACAATCGATTGTGGACACGACTGTAAACTTTTTATTGATTTCTTCTTATTTCGTCTGGATACGCAAACCACATCACAATCAAATCATACTTCGATCGAATTTCGATCTAGGGGAAGAGTTAAGACCCCGGCAATTTGGTTTCTTTTCAATGCGACGTAATTCATTCACAGAATCGTATAATTTCAATTGTGGAAAACGAGATAGAACGCAAGGACTAAATAAATTTCTTGATTTCTTCTTTTTCGGTCTGGGGACCGATTCATTCGGAAACTTTTTCATGATTTCTTTTCATTTCGTTCATAAAATTTTTCATAATCAGATCACATTTGTGCATCTGGCAGCAAATGTGGTTGGAGACATTTTCTAATGTCTTATTAACATAATTCTGAATTTCGATCTCTGTGAACGGTTAGACACGGATTATTTCAATTTTATTTAATGAGCGATAAATTGACTACCAATCAGGAATTGTAGAAATAAAAAGTATCGGACAATTTAAAAACTCATATTTATTTCTGCTGGAGTCAAGTTTATAGGAAGATACATAATGAAATCGTATTAATCCAGAATTAACTGCGATAAATGGACTACCATTCAGGAATTGTAGAAATACAAAGTATTGGACAACAATTCGAAAACTCATTTTTATTTCTTTTGGAGACACGTTTATAGGAAGATACATAATGAAATTGTATTTATCCAGAATTAAGTTAAAAAAGGATTCCGACTGTGACATGACTATTTTTTAAATGTCCAATACTTGATCGTTTCTTTCACATTTTGGGGTGGTCTTGATATAATTAACTTCGCAGCGTATGTTAACATTTCTGACTAACATAAAATAAATTTATAATTAAATATTTTTTGTTTCTTTCGTACGGGGCAATATTACGGCTGTGGTTAAAACGTAAAAAAATTGATCAAGCCTAAACTTGTTATTGGACGAGCATCTTGGTTCGTAAACAAAAATTCTGGCAATCTCTCCAAAGAAAAACCAAAGCCAAAACAGAAAGAATGATCAACGACAAAGCCATTGGCAATTGATGCAAATGAAAATTAACGAATTTTGGTTGTGGTTCGGCAAGAGTCGCAAGGCTAAAGACAATTTATATTTTGAAGTAAAAACCCCCATTTTTAATTATCATTAAAAAAATTTAAATCAAATAATATTTTAGCCAGAAATACTTCCGTATCAGAAAATCTGGTGAAGTGAACTCAGAGCCGAAGGCAAAATGAGTTAAATTTTGTATTTTTGTCCATTGCCAAAAGCGTGGACTCTCAATAAAACAGAAAAAACAAAACGAAGAAATAAAACATCGACAAAACAGCGACAAATATATCAGGGGTTTTAAGAACACAACGACTTACTTACTGGGTAGGACATATAGAGAAGATGGGTGCAGAAAAAATTCCCAAAGTGCTGATGAAGAGAAAGAAGAGGTAGACCGAAAACTTAAGAAAAATTAGAATTATCGGACGGAAAATAAAAGCAAAAGATAAGAAGTGGATATATAACCGACCAAGCCATGGGCCTACTGGGCTTGTAGAGCTAATATATTTCATACACAGGTTGTCCCATAAATAATTACATTAATTTTAGCCGGTAGTAGAACTCGTCAAGACAAACATTTTTTCGAAATAAATCGCAATTTCGTTTTAGCACTTGACCCTCTCTGAAATTGGATACTCGTAAATCAGTGACATTTTTCAATTTGAATTCCAGAATTTTACTTTTATTTTTTAGAATAGTAACGGTCAAATTAATTCGGGGAAAGTTTTCTTGCAATGATTTTTTGTTCTGCGCTTGGTGACGGGCAAAAAAATAAGAGTCAAATCTTCCAACAATTTAACTTGTTATCCAAAACGTTTACAACAAAAACTTATTAAGAAAACTTGTTGGGTTTGACGCGTGTAAAAGTTAATGCCACTATTTCTGCGACACCCTCTATTTTGCTTATATAGAGTAAATAACAAATTTTATTATGAACCCCTTCAAGGGACACCATTGAAGAAAGAATATCAAATTTATAAATACAATTGTTGACAAATGTCTTCTGTGTAAAATGTAATAGATATAAAGTTAAAAAAAATCCCTGATTTGTAATACTTTAATTTGAACTTTATTGCTGAAAGTGTGTAAAAATTAAGTTTAGCTTTATTGATATTAAAAAAATTAGATATAATAGATGTATTTTTATTTCCCTTACATGTGTATTTTCAATCTACCGAAATTAATCTCTATCTTTTTAATGGGCCACATCCGAGACTCCTCGTGGGCATATTAACTTTTATTAAAGAAATTTTTTTGTTAAAATCTCAAACGATTGTTTAGTAGTAGTAGTTCGTCAGCTCTGCTGAAAGTATATATGTTTGTATGATATATTGCTGTTACTATAATATAATATTTATTCTTCATATGGACTCGCCAAATATAGACTGTATTCAAAGAAGCTTAATGAATAAAATAAAAATGGTGATTTTGCCTCAACGGGTACACTCACTAGCGACAAGTTTTTGTCGGGGGGTAATTTTTTTGGATCGATTTTAATAGCATCGGTAGTTTTGATGGATGAGCCGTTAATTGTGTGATTTGAAAAATTTGCATAGTGACGCTTTTGTGTTTGCCCAAAGTGCGGTCTCTGTCATTAATAACTGCATAAACGGGGTGTCACCGACGATTAACAGTTTGTTAACAGAGGTGGATAACGGTGGAGCAAGCTAGGACTGGTTGGAGGCTCATCATCGAAACGAACGCATATTTAACGTCTACCTAACCGTGTGAGAGATCCCTTCCGCACGGATTCACAATTGAAAGATTTTTTTTTCATATTGAGCGGTTGCGGAACAATTTCCAATTAAGTAAGCGCATTCGCACAATCCTTCGTCTTTTTGCTAATTAGAGAATGGGTTGAAGCTCGCTCGAGCAGATCTAACCCTCAATTAATGCGTAAGATGGGTAACCGGCTCGATGATTGCATGTAGATTGGGTGTCAAAACGGCGACTACCGGGCACGTGCAGCTCCTCTTCGATGGCCCTCATTAGACCTTAATTGGAATCATACCTCAGATTGTTTCATTTAAGAAAAATTCATCGCTGTCGCCTTCATAACCGCTTCTTGCGGAGCGCGGGTAATCGCATTAATCACACTGCCTACACCTTAATTAGCAGACCTGCAGCCAAAGGTATCGATCACCGGTGCTTGATGGGTTTTTCTTGATCGTTCAGGTACTAAATTGAAAGTCACAAGCATCTGGAATCGTTCGCGTCTTCGTGTTAATGAAATCCTCAGGTTAAATCTGCATTCGATTTTGTAAAGATCACTCCCGATATTCGAGGGGAAAACGTTACTGCTGCTTGCCTACGATGTTTTGCAGACTTTTTACGATTCGTTAACCATTACCATTTATCTTAGTTTGTTACTTTTCTATACTCTACACACTTATCCGGTCAACGTTCACCCGCAACCACCTAATGCATCTATAATATCATTTGTCTTAGCCCGTCGACCACCCCAAATGATAATGATGCGGAATATCCCCGATGCCATTGTCGATTTGTCAAAATCAACAACGAACTCAAATTTATGAATTTTATAACAGCTCCAACGACGACCCTCTTTCGCTTCACCTTACTTTGACGTTGACGTCAACCAGTCTCTGCGACCACAAAAAATACTCATTTTTTACGCACGCCATAAATACACCACTAATGCAGCCTAAGTAGTTCCTTAGTTCCTTAACTATATTAATACTGCTACATCTACGTCTGTATTGTCACATTCCGCCCCGCGCGTCGCTTCCAAAAATTTCAAACAATTCATTTTGACTGCGTATAAATGTGACTTTACGGCCACGCCAGTCCAATTAATTTTAGATTTTATATTAACTATAAAATTGCTCGCTGGCGCCACAACACTACTAAATTTGTATACCTATTTTTTATTGCCGCGTTGTTCCGCATCCGAATTTTCGATTTTCTTGTAATGTTATGACAATACGTGGGTGAGTGAACGACCTCGTAATCGTCAGTCACTGTCAGTTTCTAAAAATGACTTAGTTCGTTGTCTACGCTGTCAATTAATTATTAATAAGACCATTTGTTACGTCGGTTTAGGTAATATTGAGTGTTTTCGATCACGCATCCCGCGATCCTTTTAATCTTACGACCAAAGACAAATAAACAGCGCCAACCAGAACCAGCTTAGACGGGCACAAAAGAAAGCCGATTTGTCGCTCCGAGCATATTTTGATCATTTAAACATAATGGCAAGTGTCGTCGAGCTTTGAAGCACCGACGATCCTCGGATTTTGTGCGCATACTACCTGTCATTGAAACATGCGCGGCTCCTTCTATATTATTTAAATATGCCCATTTAATATAAACAACTAAATTATGCAAATTATTCAAAAACGAAATCAACTGCTGATACGTGTTAACTTGCAGGGGAATCATTTAATAATTTAAACAAATGGAGGGGGTGTTTATTTCAAGACGTTTTGACGACAGGCACCTTCAGTGGTTGAGACCAGCTTTAATAGTTTATTTTTTATTACTGCTACATTAGCGGATTCGCTGGATTTTACGGAATCATATGGAATCTTCTATGTTCTTATTTTCTTATTTGTTGATCGTCCAATTTCGAATATCGATCTTCTTTCACACAGTCTTGACAGAATTAACAGAAATTGGTGCGGGAAAAAATATTTTGGGTTTAGTATCTGTGGGGGTAAGGGGTAAGTTAAGTAAAAGTAAAGTTGATTGAAATAAATGTATAATTCTTTTTTTTCCCTTGCTTGGTTTTTATTTTATTTAATTTAGAGGTTAGTACACAAAACTACATATTTGTAAAGAAATAACGTTAATGGGTTAAAGTAGGATTCCGACGGCGAATGTGTCCAGATAAAAGATGAATGTCCTCCAATTTAGAAATTTCCGAACTGCGATCTAAGTGAAGAATTAACACAATTTTGATTTTAATGTAGTTTGAACAATTTGCGTTCATGAGCAACTCTGTATATTAAATTACTACAATTCAAAATTCGAATTGATCATAATGAACTAGGATATATTTGAAAATTTTCAAATATTTCAAAATATCAAACCAAAATTCTCATTGATTTGGGAGCAGCGATTTTTCAAAGAAAAGGCTTTTGTTGGTTTAAATGTCAAATAATAGGAAAACAACTGAAGTTAGGTGCATAATAGGTTTTAGAAAGTATAATTATTTTTTGTGACTGATCATTTTTCGACATGTTAATCAACAATTTTCAAATTATCGATATTCCACTATTAAATCATAAAAACGTCATTAAAAATGTAATCGATTGATACCAAAATATACAGGTTGTTCCATTTGAAAAATTTGATCAAATAAACAATTTGCGTTCATGAGTAACTCTGCATATGAAATTACTACAATTCAAAATTCGATCTGATCATAATGAACTAAAATGTATTTAAAAATTTTCTATCAAAATATGAAACCAAAATTCTCATTGGTTTGGGAGCAGTGTTTTTTCAAATAAGGGGTTTTGTGTGTTTTAATGTTAAATAATAGGAAAACAACTGAAGTTAGGTTCATAATAGATTATAGAAAGTATAATTATTTTTTGATAAGGAATCCGAAAATAGCGTAATATACTGGGTGTTTCATTTGAAAAAAAAACCTAACTTTGGTGCGCCACCCTCTATGTGAACACACACACACAGAGTATTCTCTTAAATGGATTGTACTTTTTGTCGAAAAGTGCAACTCGATATATTTTTTCACATTAGAATAATCTTACTTCCACGCAGCGCTGGGACACCTGTACAATTAATTTGTAAATTATTAGTTAGTCGTTAATCTATTAAGCAAATTATTCAGAAACAAAATCAAATGCCGCTACTGTAAATAGAATTCCTACCGAAAATATGAGGAATATGACTGCTGAAATTGAAAGAAAACCAACTAATTAAAAATATAGAAAAATCATTAAAAAGCGAAGGAAGAAAGTGTATATAACTGCTTTAGATACCAAAGATGATGAGAGAAAGTTAAAGATGTCTTAGGTGCAGTAGAGTTGAAAACTTTTAGGAACCAATTAATTAATGAAATTGTTCGGAAATCCGGAAATAGTAAAAAATGTTGCGTTTGGTGTTATGTCGCACCTTTTAGCCGAGTTTTTGACTTTCGTCGTGTTTGTTGGTTTTGTGACTAATACATTGTACTAGTCGTACTCTGCAATGACATAACTTCAATTATCGGCGCCGCAGGCCTGGGTGAGGTGACCTCATCGGTCGTAGTACTTTTGAACGACGAAAGCACGAAAGCTCTATCTCTTCCTAGTGATGAGTCACCGCAAAATAGTGAAATTTGCAGGTGATTTACGGGAAACAGGTGCGTTTTGAGACAGAAACGTGTTAGGTGGACGGACGTCTTTTGTGGTGGTGGCATCGAATCTGAAAAGATCAGCCCGAGGGTCCGTCGCGACAATCGTCCGTTCGAATCTTGAGTTGGTGTGGAATCGGTCAATCGGTACCGTGCGGTTCCTCTCTACCTGGTTCTTGTCGGGGTGACGGTGACTCACTCACCTTTGCTCACAGACTAGCTTCAGACGGCGAGCGCACCACAGACGTTAAATGAGTCAAGTAACTGGTCAAGGCCAACGGCCACCTTCTAACGCTCATTTTGTCCAAAACATAATGCAGAAAGAAGAAGGCAGTGCGTCTCTAATGAGTCACTGAACCGACATCCACGTGGTGCCAGTCCACGGCGTCCCTCTTCGAGTCTACAACTACGACTTTGTCCAAACAAATCAAACAAATCAGAATCGCACCACTTTCACCCATTCGAGACGAAAGAGATAGGGAAGAATGTGTTTTTACAAGAAACATCTGGATTTACGAGCCTAAACTAATTTTAAGAAAAGGGACCAAAATTCCAGGACTTGTAAATATATTTCTGTTCGTTTTGTACCTGCTCCCACAAAAGGGCACTCTAATGACCGCGTTTGCAGGTACTACCGTCAAAAAGTTGATATTATCGGTGCGTGTGCATGTGGGAAATATTAACAGGTTATTCTCTCCGTTTTTACTAATTTAAATTTTGAAACATGCAAACTTGTTTGGGTGGATAATATGCACTTATCTAAAACCTCGACCCCTCATGTATAATTAATCATGTACCACATTCAGGAATAAAATCGTCGTCGTTGTAATTTTTTTTAACGGCGCACCTCGCAACAAATCTATACACACACTCAACGGCCTATAGTTTTTCTTCGAATCTACTTATATGATGCGTATCTACTCTTCGTCGAAGCACGTCGCTCGCCGCTTAAAACAACTAAGCAGATTAGATAGATGGGAGCTTTTGAGTGAGGGAAAAAGCGGGGGTTAAAGACCTATTTATTTGGGTCGGTTACATTAATAATATGAAGTGCTTTACAGGTAGAAATGCACTTCATTTGAGCGGTGGGGATGAAAGAGATGTGAATCACGGAGGTGATTCAGGTGTTTTGTAATGCATAGGTATATACTTGTACTTTCTTCCGAGTACCGTTACACATCTCTCCTCGCTTCTTCATTTTTCTTTTCACTGATATAAGGCCGATGACTTTGCATTTAATTGGCGAACTTGAGGGAAACTGTCGCTCGCGCGCTGTTAATTAGGAATCGAACACAAAGAAATTTCCGTCAATGCCATTATCACGTCCTTGGTCTAGATCTGGTCAATGTTTGTTGCATTTCCTCGAGAACAAAGGACAATATAAACTGTATTATGACGTTTTAAAACCGAATGTTGCGCAATTTTAACGCTACACATACAAAGATATTGCAAACTATTTGGAAGGCTGCCACGGCGATTCTCCACATTTGTCATCGCACGGCGATACAAAAGTATTGCGTCAAAACAAAGACCTTCCTTCAGTTCCAATTTCACCTAGTCCTTATCACTACTAACCATGAAATGCGGTTGTGTGTGTTTGTGTGAGTTGAAAGGTCGCTCTAAAATCCAAACCCCGATATTTTGTTGCTTTCTTTGTTAACGGGGCGACCTTGACATTTAAATGCTGCATCTCCGCCACAATTTATGCAACTGGGGTAAATCCATAAATTGCTGCAATTTCCAACTTCACTTACGACTTCCCACTCGCGGCGAGTCGTAAACAAATTCATTACCATTACGATCATTGATAATATTGATAAAGTTATGATATTCGGCAGATGACGTTAACCTCGCTGATTCGCCACGAAAATACTTTCCAGAAAACGTCTGAATCATCAAATATGTTAATTAATTGAGGTCGATAAACTTGATGTGATTTCACAAATAAACGCAATCTTGTCCTGTATAATATCAAACGCATTAAACCTCCTTATCACTTATTATGTGATAACATTGACATAATTTACAACGTACAATTTGTCCGGTTGTTATTTTAATTAAGGACTATTAACACACTCGTTTCTCCATCTGTCGATTTCAAGGTCAATACTCTACCTACTTGCCCGAAAATTTTTCACAAAGTCTAGAACATATCGTTCGTTGCGTTGCATATTTATGAGTCGTTGAACTCGGCTGCGTTATCCAAAATTGCGTCCCATTGCCCTTGATACCGAGAAATATCATAGTCTAGCAGCTTCCTGTGTTGTTGCACCTATCAACTAGACACTCGACGATAACAATATGGGTTATAGGTTCTGATACGAGTTTTCAAAAATTCGTATAGCCACTCTTTTATCACTATATCGCTTATCTCGGGTCGTCTCGAGGTAAAATTGGTACCACGCAGACACCTGCGTCTCGCATCAGGAAAAAATAGGATTAAGACGGGTTTTAACCTGTCCCAAGCGCTAGAAATCGATTAGAATGATATGTTATTCCCAGATATAAAACAAAACAAATCATTCCGTCGTGTGCCACTGCGTATGAATATCAATTAGAAACTCGCTCCTCGTAAAAATTTCTTTTATCGCCTCTATACTGATTAATAATGACGTCGGGCACGTTTCGCATATTGTGACGTCTTTCGTTACTTTTATACACATTTGACTGCGAGTATTGTTTGGTTCAAACACCAGGAACTGAAAACGTTACGTGCTAATAAGAGTGATTAAGGAGTAAGAACGGAAAAGTGGGTTAGTCGGGGCTGAGAACAAGTACAAATAAAAAACACTATAATATCTGTAATATTATATTAAACCATTGCATCATACGAACGTAAATTTGAAACGTTTGCAAATTGCATAGATCGTGCGCTCGTTTAGATTTTTGCTTTCCACTTTTTGCTTTTTGCTTTTTTAATGTGCCGAACGAACAATGGGAGCGTTTGGGTCAGATGGTAATCGGTGTGAAAACGGAAAATTTTCCGAGATATTGCGTAGCATGAAAGCCGTGCCCCAGTAAAGCTGTAAATTACGTTTCGATCTCGATTATCGGCCGCGGTTTTGTTTATTAATTAGAATATGCGTTAAACGAATTGTTATGACTGGGTGGATGTTATATATTTAATCGCCAATTGAAGGCCTCCCAATTATCGGGTCGGGGCCAGGATGTGAAGATGATACAATATTTTATCATCCGATGGTGCGGATAATCACAAACCGGCGATCCGTTCTTTGTTGACGTAACGGAGAAGCCCAGAGGTGCACATGTACGCGATTCGAGAAATGCAACCCCAAGTGCATAAACAAAGCAAACAGAACGGCCGAAGAGCGGAAGAGCAGAAGAGTGGAGAGCGAAGGCAATCAGTTTTTACGTCGATATGATTTCGATTGTTGGATCGTCGTAAAAAGTTCGGAGTGATCGAGATGGGAAAAATGTGTTTTATACCGTTAAATCACGTCGTCATCCAGTCAAGGTTTTTAAAAATATCATCAACCGCTCGTGGTGGTGGTGGTGGTGGTGATGGTGGGGGACAAGTTGCATTTTTGCAACTCTTCCCTGACACTTATTTCGGCGGGCTATTATTGTATTTTGGTGTATTTGGGGACCAGCGGAGCTTCGTCGACGTAATATTTGACCAATATTAAGCGGAGTTTTTGGTAGACACGCCTATGTCGGTCGTCTATTGGTCGTCGGCGCGTTCCCGTTTCTGTCTCCTATGTCCGCGTGCTTTGAGGGTAAGTTCCCTTGACGCGGACGACGGTGGAACTGGTAGTCTATCATCTGATAGCTTTGTGTCGCCTAGGCAAGCACCTAAGCACCAGTCGACGCCGAAGTGTGGAGCGGTTCGGTTGTGTTTACGCTATCCTGGCGCTCACCGCCTCGTGCTTACTTGTTGTGTTTTGTGTTACGTAATCGGTTTGTTATCGACTTCTTGGACGAGGATCTTCTTCAGTTTTCCACTACCACCACCATGGCAATTCCTTTCGCCTTGCCGGAGGACGAGATAAACAACTTGATGGTGGCAGTGATTTTCATCCTATCGCAGACGCGTCTTCAGAGGACGTCGCGGAATCGCGAACTCCAAGGTAAGTCCTCGTGGGCAGAAGAGTCGAGCCCCAAGAGCGCGGACCTGTTGATGGTGGAATCGCGTCTTCCGTGGGTTCAGGGTCGGGCGAGAGTCGCGTTCTTATGTGCGGCGCCTCCTCACTTCTTGGATATCGCTTGATGGGACCCTGAAGTGTGATACTACTATACTACGACTACTACCGCGCTCCTACTATTATCTTAAACGAGTTGAAAAAATCGACGAAAGACGCGTCATCGTCGCTTGCTGGTGTGCTTTGTTCGGATGATTATTACCGGAGTAAATAAATATTGCGAAATGCACCTTTTACGAGTGGCCTTGCAATTCGCAACGTGTATGCAATCGACATCTACGTAGTAGAGAACAGCTGTGTCCTGCACTTAGAAAGCGGCGAACGGGCGAGCAAGCAATATGGGCGCCAAATACCTCGGACCCGTTCGCTTGTGCGGAACGGCAATTAGCGGACAAGTCGTGATTTTGATTTGGTATTTGTTGCAGAATGCATGGAGGAACTCGTGAGACTCCTCGTGGAAGAACTCGACCGGAGATCGCGCACGTCCGAATACGATAATCAACTGAGACAGACTTTGTTGCTGCTTTGCCGAACTTTAAACGAGTTCACGCCAAGGATATCGCCGACATCGAATTATGAATCCTGTTGTGATGACGCTAAATTGTCCCTTCGTGAAGAATGTGCGACGGAAGAGGACTGCAGTCAGGTTGGTCTCATTCTTCGAAAAACGATTGACGACGACGATGATCCGACCGCGATATTTAAGGTGGGTGTGAGGCAGATTTTGGTGCTTTTTCCCCACCAAATTTAGTCTTGATACATTTCTGCACTCACCCGGCGCCGCAGTCGATCCCCGGATAGCGTTTGTGGGACCCGGGATCGACTCGATCACACTCTAACCAATACAATATAATTTATGATATAATAAAACAGTCTGTATCTAACAAGCCGCTAACTCGATCCAATTAAATAAATCGTCGATTGAACGATACAAAATCATACATCACTCCTTTCATCATCCTTTCACTTCGATCGCTGGAAATATGCAACCAACATTACACGTTAATCGTATCGTTTTGTTGCAGGAGGGTTTAGAAGAAAGGAAAGACGAATTTGTGGGGCGGGAAGAGACGTTACTCTCGCGATTGGTGCCGGGAGTTCGGAGGACGTTTTGGACGGCAGTGCCCCTGATATGTATGGTGGGATGGCACCTGTTCCAGACGAATTATTGTATGTAGGTTTAAGCTATATATATTATTATGATATTATATATATACGTAGGTCGTTTTGCACTGCCTGTGTTATGTGTGTTGTCCAAAGAGGAGCAAAACAAATCAAAGAATTGATCTCATTTTGTACGAAAGCGTACTCTCAGGAATTTTTATATGGTATTTGATTTGAGAAGAGAAGTTGTAAATTAACTTGTACATATATATGAATAAAGATTCTAAAGTTGGATTCAGTATAGCCAAAGATTGAATGGTGCCAAATGGCCTGAGTAAAGCAGGTGGGCGGGACGTCGTCCCTTTGTTCGCTTTCGCTACCATGAGTCTGACTGTACTGTGTAGTAAGTTAAGTGTGGTGCAGCACTGCAGCGGTCCGGTCAGGTCTGGTTCTGATGCAGTCGGCTGCCCTAAGGTTTTCAAATGATCTCCCTAGTTAGAATAGCCCGGTGCGGCGAAAGCTAGACACGTGCCGATCCAAAGTGCCGATCAGCCCGCACCTGATTTTGTAAATATTCGCGAAGGCCGGCTATTCTTCAACACCGGCCAGCTACAGCTTTTTTTACTTTTTTACATATTATATATGAATATATAAATATATATATATTTACATATAGGAGTTTTCGTGTACATAAACATAAATGCTGATATTTTTAAATGAATTTAAAGCAATTGTAAGTAGTTTAGTTTAGTCGTAGATAGATCTAGGAAGTTGCGCGCTGTAGATGGCTCTTCAAAGCGTCTCTGTGATTTGCCCAAAGAGGCAATTTTTGTGCTTAGCAGCACCTCGATCCTGTTATTTGATCTCGAAATACATTTTTGTCATGTTTTTTGTTCATAGTTATTACTCCCTAGTCAGTAATGTAGTTTATTTAAGTGTTGACTAGGTTTCCCTTCATTATTATTATTATTATTGTCACATTATTATTATTATTATTATTTCGTAAAAATTTAGATTTAGTACGTGTTATTGTTTAGTTGTTTTTATGAACTGATAATGCCATATTTTTTAAATCGTATCATCGTGTATTATGTTCGCCTTGTATATTACCTGATCTGAGCTGGACCAAGCCGGCCACCGAGGCCCTTGTGTGATATTAAAGCCCTCGGCAGACCAATAAACCAATTCAGTTAGAATTGCTTATGTATTATTATATTTTTATTTCAAATAAATGTCATACGTTTTATACATGTTTATAAACATATATCTATATAATATTATATTTTTTTGTGAAGTATGGAAAGAGTATATGTTGCCGCATTTTCAGCAGCCAGTCTATTTGTATGCCATACTCACATCTACTCCCGACGGTCTTTCACTTGTAACTTTTTCACTTTTATATAGTTGATTTGAAATAAATATAAATATCGAAAATTGAATCGAGCATATTCGTTTTCCTGTTCACCCCCAAAACGCATCCTCCACACATCAAAACGTAAACACACACTAACGCCCGAGTCCACGAAGCGAAGTAGTGTTGGTGTTAATTTCTTACAAAATAAACACGAATTCTCGTGGTTGAGACCAGCTGACACGTGTTCCAATGCCCAAATCAACCCAAAAAACAAAAACCTCCGTGCCGTCCTCGCTTTGCCGCTCCTCGTTATATTTAAATCGAATTCCTCGTTTCCAATAAAACCATAAACTCGAGAGCAATTCTGCGCCAGTAAGTTATATTGGAATGCCTCAAAATAGCAATTGGAAATAAACGAAGTGGCGGAGTCAATTAATCAACTCGACTGGAAAATCTATTTATATTGCGTTTGTATATAAATCAAGCGAGATAAGGAATGAAATTGGATCAAAATGTCTTCGGAATTGTCTTGTTTGAAATTTAGTTGAGGGGCCGTTCCGCTGGAGATTTAGTTTTAAGAACTGACCTTGAATCCCAGACGGCTTGACGCCTGTATATTTACGTGACTGATGTTGGAGCTCGACTCAGGCAAACAAATTTGATATTTTTTACGAAATAATAGCTGGTGAACCGTAGAGTCGTAAATCTTTCACAGTATGGAATTAACGACAGTCGAAAAAGCCCATTATACAAGTCATTATCTCCACGAAATTTGTTTATCACTTGTGTTTCTCCTTCTCGTCAAACACAATTAAACCACAATCTTCGGAATCGTACTGCTATTTACATATATGCAAAAGGTTTCACTGAGAACAATGGCGCAGTGTCATCATAACGTTGGCGATAATTAATCAACAAATAGTGTGTGGTTGACTGATACAAAGTGCCCATTTCCATCATCTAATTATTCCTGACAAGTGTGATAACCCTTTGGGTTACTGTGCTTGATAGATAGTATGTAAATAATCCACTCTGCCCAAGAACAATCCACAATTCACAATTCACAATCCACAATCCACCAGCCCTGTTTGTACTGTTCGGTACTCATCGAGGCCCGGTCTTAAAATCTCGCGATGTGTGATGATGCATTATTTCAATATTAAATTCTGGTAGTGATACGGGCTGTCAAAATTGCGCTTAATGTGACGTGGCGTGAACAGTGCGTATAGCTTACATATCGAATTAATTTTGTCACAGGGTTTAAGATTCAAGAGATGAAAATCCGTGATCCGCATAATCTAAATGGAATTGAAACCGGTGTCAATTCGAAACATTATCTCACTTCGCTCGCCTCCCCTATTGTAAAGTTAAAAAAGTATTTGGCGTTGTGCTGTGACGGATTACTGTAGGGCTTAATGTCAACATCATGATTCAAATTACGGCCTATACGGTTAACCGAGCCGTTGCCTAAGCATTCTTTTATCGAGGGTCGAGATTTGCATTATTTCCATTATTTTAAATTATCGAAAATAATATGTGTTCAATGTTAAAACTGTTAAAGTTGTTCGAGGTAAGCGCACGAGCATGCAATCGCAACTTGTTTGTAATCCTCTGAAACACGTATAAATTAAATAACATTTTTACGTCAATCATAAGTCATTTAAAACTTTACGCTTACAAGACACTACGAACTAACCATAATTTACTATAAACGTATGTTAATCCCCGACTCGGGGTTACACGAGTTCACACATTTCATCGAATCATCGCTCTCGGAAAAAGAAAAGATTAACTGACAAAAAATCTGTAATACATGAAGCAAACAACATCTGATTGTTTCATATAGTCGACACAATCCCCCATTATCTTCTATCTGTTTTTGACACGTGACTTAAAAGGGGACGTTTGCGAGAACAATCATTTGATTTGGACTTACTCATCTTTTTAATCTTTTTATTTTCTTTTCGTGTTCTGGCAGCGTTCGAGTTTGGGGTGTCTTTGAATTAATTTTCTATATGGATTTTTTCTACACTTCACTTTACGCGCTGACGACGCTTATTCCTCCATCGCAGATGCAACACGATCATTTGTCACGATTGCAAATAATCGAAATACGTAAAAAACACGTGACAACGGAAAATTTATCTCCGCGTTAAAAGATTAAGGTTCTGTGAAAAATAAAATGACAACGCAATAGAAACGTCACGATTTGATCGATTCAGACGCCATAAATTAAACCCAACCACCCTACATCTACAATAATTCTGCAATATTATTGCTTAATCGTTGCAATCGCTCGTTAACGTTGTCATGTGAATAAACATTAAACGGTAAATTAAAAAATATATACCTATGTATTCTTGAATAACGAACAATTTTCGGTTTTATTATTCAAATAGTAAACATCTAAACATTTCATCTACACTTTTCGTTAGCCATCTTAATTGGACAAAGCATTTCCAGCCTTTATTTAATCTGTCCTAAACTCGTACTCATCAAAATAATTGTTTTCATAGATTTCACATTTCATGACAGGAATCAAAATGCAAAATTGCATTCTAGGTTCAAATGCAACCAATAATAACTAAACAGGAAATGATAATTTTTATTTTATGAAATGAAATACCCGTTAAAATCTTTAATATGTATAAAAAAGATTTTGTAATGATGTAGGTGGAAATTTTAAATTGAAGAAAGGATTATATAAAAGTCAACGAAACGGTTTCCAGTAGTGAATACATTTTGTGGCTTCTATCTATATCTCACCTGTTCTTCTTTACCACGCGACGATTCTCAACCACTTACCATTTATATCACATTTTGTGTTTTCCATATATTTTATTACTTACTACTATTCCAAGATAAACGTTTTATTGTGTGGCCGCTTCAATCATGTTTCGACAAAAATTGCAATTTTCGTGTGGAATTTCACAAAAACATCTTTATTTTGAGCTTTCAAATGAACCGCCCAGTTTAAAATGCCCCTGAATTTGCAAGCTCAACTGTGGGCACGTTTTGTGCTGTTTTTGTCGAAAAAAAACAGCTTAAAACTCGTCTCAATTTCTGTTCAGGGCCTTTAATTTACGACTTGCCAAAATGCATATCAAGGGGTCAAGTTACTAAAAAAGAAAAAATAAGCCATGTACGTATTTGCACACTAAAAAGTATGAATTTGTTGGTGGCAAAACGAATTAATTGATTTTTGCACGAATGGTCATTGACACCGTTTTAAAAATAATATGTATGTTACGGGGGGAAATGTGAATCTTTTTACTTTTTCTACCTCAAATTTACCATGAAAATTATACGTTTTTGGTTTACAAGAATAAAACTGCTAATAAAATATCTCAACATTATCGAAGGAAACGGGATATAAAATCTGCAGAAACTTTTGATTCGGATGATTCAAGGGTTGAATTAGATTGCGAATATGACGAATAAGCACATTTTCGTTATTCATATTTTGTGCTCTTTTATAAGTTGTTATACTTTAATAAAATATTATTCTACCTACATAAGTATTCTAAAATGATGCAAGTGTTTTTTTTAATTTTTTTTTTAAGACAAATAGATTTTATACATTTTATTTCAAAAATGTGTAAACTTAATGAAGTTTTCAATAAGTATACTTAATTATAAAGACCACACATATAAATTTTTCAAACAACTTTTCCAAATTTTATAAAAAAGAAGAGACTAAGATCCATTCACCTGAATTTGACAATTTTGCACACGAACCCTTCATATGAGAATGTAATATTAAAAATCCAGTCTCCAATTTACCATGAATATTATAAATTTTTGCCGCACAAAAATTAAACTGCTAATAAAAAATCTCAACAATGGCAAAAGAAACAGGATAAAAATCAAAAGTTGATAATATTGTAATAGAACAAATTTTTGATTTGGATGTTCAAGGGTCGAATTAGGTTCTGAATATGACGAATAAGCACACTATTGTTTTTCATATTTTGTGCTCTTTTATGAGTTGTTCTACTTTAATAAAATATTCTTCTACCTACATAGTATTATTCTAAAATGATGCAATAGTTTTTTTTTTGTT
Organism: Eledona agricola; assembly: GCA_964023215.1. Lineage (NCBI taxonomy): Eukaryota > Metazoa > Arthropoda > Insecta > Coleoptera > Tenebrionidae > Eledona > Eledona agricola. The sequence goes on along the minus strand of OZ026862.1, from coordinate 15,585,906 downwards.
TTTTTCTGAAGATAAACAGATAAGTACATTTTATTTAAAAAATGTGTAACTTAATGAAGTTTTCAATAAGTATACTTAATTATAAAGTCCACACATTTAAATTTTTCAAACAACTTTTCCAAATTTCATAAAAAAGAAGAGACTAGGATCCATTTACCTCAATTTGACAATTTTGCACATGGACCCTTCATATGAGAATGTAATATTAAAAATCCAGTCTCCAATTTACCATGAATATTATAAATTTTTGCCGCACAAAAATTAAACTGCTAATAAAAAATCTCAACAAAGGCAAAAGAAACAGGATAAAAATCAAAAGTTGATAATATTGTAACAGAACAAATTTTTGATTTGGATGTTCAAGGGTCGAATTAGGTTCTGAATATGACGAATAAGCACACTATTGTTTTTCATATTTTGTGTTTTGTATGAGTTGTTCTACTTTAATAAAATTCTACATAAATAATTCTAAAATGATGCAAGTGTTTTTTTTATTTTTCTGGAGGCAAAAGGGTCCAAGAGCATTTTATATAAAAAATGCGTAACGTAATGAAGTTTGCAATAAATATACTTAAATATTAGAGAACACACGTTTATAATTTTCTTTCAACTTTTCCAAATTAGAACCATGGAATTTATAAAAAGGAATAGACTAGGATCCATATACACCACTTTTACAATTTTGCACTTGTAATATGTAATATTAAAAAACGATTTTTATCTCAAATTAATTACGTGTATTAAGTTACAAATTATTTATAAGCTTTGTTGATAGGTGTGAGGACGAAGGTATCAAATTCAAAAAATGATCTCCGGTATTGATCTTTAAATGCTTTTGCAGCAGTGTGTTGGAGCAATTAATATTAAAACGAGTAAAGTTTATTGTTGGTCAGATAATAAATTTGCTGTAAACTTTTTCATGGCCTTATTAATATTTATACACGTATCAAACAGTTCCACGTCAGATATCGACACAGATATATAATTTATTAATTTGTGAAATCTGTGATATAACAAATAAACGACCAGCTTTATGTTTCGTCCCGAACGATCCCCTGTTAAGCTTAATTACAATTTTGAAAACGCAGCAGCAATATTGCACGACCGTGGAAGGTTTATTGAAGGTTGGTGCTGGTGCAAGGACATGTTAAAAAAACTCATAGTCATTGTCAACCTCAATTGATAATTATTATGAAACGCAGAAATTATTTAGCAACCGCGTGACTCAGAAAATACAAAAATAGAAGCATATGAAAAACAGCGCGGTTTCCGACTTGATACAAATCTATTGATCCATCTATGTTAAGTAGAACGTTTGAAATTTCATTGTCTTGGTTAACGAATCGTCGAGAGAAACTAGAGTGGTTAAAGTGTCGAGTAAACGAAATCGATAGTATCTGAAAATAAAAGTAGTATAACTAATTGAAACCGGCGCTAACCGGGTGAGTTTGATAATGGAGAGGCGAATAATAAGAAGGCGGTGGAGTATACAAAGTGGGTGTGTGTGAGACATTAAGAGGGTGCCTGTTATTTTGCAAGTGAGTGCCCGTCATCTCTTCTTCGCTTGTCTTTTGCCTATATCATGACATATCACGCCTCCTTCCTGATGGCCCTTCGTTGGAAATATGACATTTCCATCACCATAACAATGTGCAAAGAAGAAAAGTTAGTAAAAATTATTTTGAGGTTTTCTTATTAGTTAAAAGAAATAAATTGGGATTTGTGGAGTTAAGGGTGGGTTCGTTCGTTAATGCATATGGTGCTAAGCCACGTGCGGTCTTTTTTCCGGCAGAAGAACGAACGAGGGTGCTGTTATTTGACGCCGAAACGCGTGTGTCTGTTTTTATTCCATTTGTGTTGACCATAATCCATTGTATTTATTACAGTCGCCGGATTTAGTTGATATGTGACTACTAGATGTAATCTCTTCACTGGATGCAATTGATTGCTGTTCGCGGCTTAATCTTACAAATCCGATTTTAATCAGAAACTCTTAGACACTCTCTCCTTGCCAAATAATAAACACCACTCTTTACTGTCGTGTAATAATAGTATTTTATTTTATTATTCCACTTGTCAGTAGCACCACATGTCGCCATGACATTGCGTAAGGCGTGAAATTAATGGTAATTATCAGTGGAATGAACTGTCAATTCAAGGGTTTTCCCAATACAATGGGGGTGTAACATTCTGACATGTATTACTTTTCGCCCGACACCATGCCAGGGTATCATACGAAAATTACACGCTGAGGAAATTGATAGTTGCAACCGCAAAACTCACACAAAAACTCGTCGCTTTTTTTCAATTTCATAACGATCAAAAGCTGCAAATTAATTAAGTTTTGAACTCAAAGGTTTTCAATAATTAAAAAGCAGCAAATTGTAATTCATTGTCACGCGTAGAGATGTAAAAGATTTTAAATGAACGTAATAATAAGTAACGGATAACAAAAGATTCTTTGACAGCGACGAACTTCAAAGTGTATCGCGACACGTTGAATCGAACCCTCTTTCCGTTTATCCCTTAATACCATACAAATCCCAGCTTCCATATAACAGAATGGGAGCTTACCGCAGTTTTTGTCGTGCCTATGACATTGTTCTTTTCGCAGATTTCAAGAAAAACGCGAGGGGTAACTTCGATTTATCCGCCGCATAAATAAAACCACGGATTTAATAAAAACAAATTTAATGTACGCAAATAAATAACGCTTCGATTGTGATTTAAACGGGGAAACTAAATACGGCCTTGTTAGTATCCAATTCGAACGAACTACCCTCAGGCCGTCGTCGGTAATAGAAACCTTCATCAGACGGCCTAAAGCTTATGAAATCACTGTTTTGAAGATTATATTGGATCTGTTTATAATTGCCGTTTAATTCTTCTGCGTCTAGTCGAAACTCTCCGGTTCCAGTTCTCACAGGAAATATCACCGCCGTGGCTTTGTGATTAGGTAGAGGCCTTTGCAAATCCAATTCGTTTGAATAATAGTCGCTAATGGAAAACGGTAATTCCTTCGGTTTCTTTAAACTCAACGAATCAAAATTGTCGTAGTCGTCTTCTGGAAATTTTAACTTCTTCGGATATCTATTATTGAACGAGTACACATGATTGCCGGAAAAAAAGGCAACGTCTCCTCCCAGCTGGGTTGGTCTTGTTTGAATTCGCTTTTGCGCCAAACTGTGATAACGATCGACTCCGTTGAAAAATCTAAAGAAACCTCCGTTGTAGTTGTTTAAATACTGAACCAGCTTATTTGGATCTCGTGGACATTGCGGGTACGCATCTACGCACGAGTCCGAGTTTCCTTTGGAAGCGTAACCCAATAGGGCCGCTTTTGCAAAAAAGGGAATTGGGTAACCACCAGCAACATCAATCGTCGATAACAACCTACCAAAAAGACATAAACGGAGGTGACAGTAGAAAGCAACGAATGAATGACTCACCTTATTACGGACGTCATATCTAAATTGAATGGTATTTTCGGCAAAGTGAAACCTTGTCGTCTTGTCGATATTGCGTCGGACGTAACTTCACACAAAAGTCTTGGCACGCATTTCAGGGCATCGTTTTTGGCAATGGTGTACAAAACGTCCATTACGTTATGCGGATTTTGGGGATTTTGTGTAAATCTGAGCTTATTAACGCATCTAACGTACGCGTATCTGTTAGGTGCATAAGTGCAAGGATTTCCATTCTGACGACTTTCGATAGCGTAATTCGTTAAGTTACTACGATTGTCGTTTTAGATTTCGCATTAAAAAAAGTTACAGTGCACTTACAACAGTATTTCTGAAGTTGCAGACAGGTTGTTTTCGATGCAGGAAAATCCGTGGAGGAAAAGCACCCAAACTAGAGTACTAAGCGCGACTTTTCGCATTGCGATGTTTGAAACGATACTGCGGAAATCGCTTCGAAGATCGACTTATAATAAAATTTCACCGGGAAGAAAGTTCTGTGGGTGTAAAGATTTGCCATAATATAATCCCACATATTGTGCAGATCTGGCTCAGATCGCCGCTATAGAAATCTGCACGTAGGTTAATTGGGTCAAATCTTGAAAGAGAGATCGTATTGTGATCACCCCTGACCTACATTGCCCCCCAGTACTCAAGAATTAAAAAGTACGAGGAAGGGGTGCATCTAAAATGCATTCGCTCTTAAAAATCACTTTATTTTCCTCAATACAAAACATCGACTCAAGTCGTATAAATAACTTTTCCTACTTAATAAATAATCGATTTTAAATAATAATATAATATAGGCTTAACATTTGACACCGAATTTTTTTATTGCTAATGATCAATTGAAATTTAAGTCATTAATCAGTCAACACATGCGCGCCCTCTTTTAACTAATTGGTTGCAAAAACGGGGTGATGCAATAAAGTCGCCCAGAAAAACACTCAACAAATAGAACTCCTTCTGTTTCTCCCTCGTGGATTTGTAGTTGCTGTTGAAGCAAAAAATTGTTAATTATTAGTGCGATATGTTATTAGCGTTAGGCGCTTTAGAAAAAAATTTCAAGAGCTTTAATTGCGCTCGGGACAAAAAGAGTTTCATTGAAGAGGATGCTCAAAATGTGCTCATTAATACCGAGCTCGTAATTTTAAAAAACGTAATTTATGGCGGTTGTGTCACAGAAGGAACAAAGAAAATCGATAAGAAAGAGAGATTAGTTTGTATTCTAAAGCCTCCCGACAATGCGACATTTGCATGATATTAATATTAAGATAATTTTTCTATAATTTAATGGCTTCGTTCGCCGTTTCATTACCGTTATTTATGAAAGAGAAAAACGAAAATCTCGATACGAAGCCTCACAAACAAGGAAATTGTTTTCCCAACGAAACCTTAGTCGGTTTTATTTATATGTATATTTACCTGAAGATATCGTCCCAATCTACGACCATTTCTCGCCTTCCTTTCGTCTTTCCCGATTTTTCCGCGTGATGTAAACAAACTTTCGGGTAGATACAAACATTCTCGCCCAATTCCAGCACTAATCTTTTCTCTACTTCGATCATATCGATCATGTCGTCCGAAGCTATCGCCCTTCTAACTCGCCCGGTGTACGTTCCTAAATAAAAATTTATCATCGAACATAATAACCATAAATAACAGACTTGTGGAGAAAGAAAGAAACTTTCGGAATATTATCAGGGCAGAGATAATTGCATCTCGCGACTCGACCAGTTTCTATTAATAAGCGGCCACAGAAATTAATAATTATGTTGTAAGTACTCCGGCATGTAATAAAATTGTTGTAGTGGCGTACGCACACGATCTAATCTACGAGCTACGATTCGTTTCCAGTACCAATTAACTTTTAACTCAAGTCAGGTAGTGATGATAATTTGTAGAAACTTTCTTGTTTCGTGTAAATATTCATGAACGACTCGTTTCCTCGTAGATGCTTCGCATAATTATGTAACGAGACGACTTTTGGCTCGAAATATTTTTCAAAAGAACGTCACCCTTTCTCGCGTTTAATCACCATTTTTACTTACTTGGATTTAGCGAGTAGGCTAGTTTCTTGACGAAATTCGACAGTCTAACGGCGACTATAATCACTGGAAATCCGACGAGCTCCACTGGCAATTCAAATGAAGGTTCTTGGGCCGCCGCTGGGGTAGATTCCTCCAAAACGATGAAAGCGAGGAAAAGCGATACGTACGTGAAAAATAAAAGAGAAAAACCGTTCATCTTGATTGTTGATAAACCAGTAACTAGTAATGGACTTGAAACTGTCCGTTACAGAAGTGTTTGAGTGAAAGTAGCCACCACTACTCCGGCTTAAGTTGGTTTAGCACGTAGAACACGGTTTAAAATTCTTAGAGAGGCCATGAAATCGAAAGTGAAATGTGGTTTGTCACGAGTGGAGTTATTTTAAATAGAAAAATTGCCCAATCAACCATTTTAATATAATGGTCTTGCGTATAATAATTGTCGTTTCATTTACGAGCAAATGACAATACTGATAAATCGGTTATTTTATGAAACGTTTTCTTTTGACTGTTTCATAAATTGAGACAGTACCCCTTGACAGATAATTATGGAGGTAAGGACATGTTATTTGAGCTGTAAACCGGTGAAAAAATACGAGGACGGCCCTCGTGGAAGGGTTCGCCGGAATAATACGCATCATCATGATAAGAAGTACTTAGGATACAAAAAGTACAATGTTTATGTCGCTAAACAAGGAGTAAAAGTCATAAAAGCATTTACAAGTTACGATGGCCGCTATAAACTGTAAGGCATATTTCAGACATAATTCATTGCTTTATTTATAAAGTACCCTACTATTTAGGACCATCCAGTAAACTTTGGACGCTTTTTATTCTTTAACGTGCTAACAGTAGTTATTTCAGCGAAGAATTATATCTTTACGTCTTGTAATTTGTATAAAGACGAAAGCTAAATTGTCCGTGTGTCGAGAGGCGTTCGTACCAACATGTAAAGTAAGAATTTTATGTTCTGACTAAACTTGATTGTACAACAAAGGACACTAAAACCTGCATATGCAATGAGCCCCAACACGATCGCAAAATACTAACTGTTCCACCACTATTTCTGACCGCTCTCGAGCAATTACTCACTTCATAAATTCATAAATGCACGTTGCTCAATAATAATTACATTTTTAATAATTGTCGTTAAATAGGTCCGAACATTAATCATCCCCCGACTACTGGCGAGTTAGTTGACTGAATAGAGATGTTTGGAAATTGCTTTACAACTTAATGGTTATGGCTTTTATTTACGACCAACATGCAAATTTTATACCTCATATTTTTGTTTCTGCTCATCATTTTTCAAAACAGTTGACACTCATATTTACGTTTGTTTTATTATTCGAATCAATTCGAATTAGGGAAACTTTTCGCGCTTAATTTTTTCAAACAAGCCTGGTCGAGATATTTTAATTTTTTACACCTGCAAGAGCAACAAAATCACCCCCACTTGAAGGTACTTATCCCACTTATATTCCAGCATACAAACACAATTTTTTTTAAATGTTTTTATCACAGAACTGCTGACTTGACGACGCGGTAGCTTTCAAATTTTAAAAGTATTCAATTAATTAATTTTAGAATTAGTAGTTATATAAGAATGATTGTTAAAATTATAAAAAAAAATTAATTGGAGAATTAAAATTGTTCAAATCCTCTAGTTTCTCATCCAGGCCTGAGTCGTTTTTTTATTAATTAGGAGCAACCATCTCGAAAATTTCTTAATTCTTGTTGCATGAAATTTAAATGGCCATGTCTTTTATTTTTAAATCGTGCTCCAGGGACTGGATTTTGCCCCTTTAGAAATTTACATCGCCTGAGCGCCTTAGGTACAAAAAGTCAGGATCAAATTAGGCATACTTACATATAAATTGCATGTTTTTAGCAAATAAAATATGATATCGTAAATTTAATTGATTCAGCGGGTCAAGTGTAAATTTCGCAAAAATTTCATAACTCGGTCACAAAAAATTTAAATAGTTAAGTGATATTTGGATTTTTCTTTTTAAGCAGGAGTTCAAAATTAACAGGAATTGGCGTTTCAAAACAATTCAAAATGAACTACTAGATTCTATTGCTCAGGTTATAACTAAAACCATACATTTATAAAGTAATTTATTATGTAAGTTTTTGCATGTAAAATTGAAATATATATAAACTGTCATTCACGGCTTTCTCTAATTTTAAGAAATGTTAGAAAAAGGCACAAATATTCACGGCGTTTTATGAATTTCGTACATCCGATGAGTTTTTTAATTACTAAAGCAAACTTAATGTTAGAAAAATTGCATTTTATTTATTACAATTCTCATTTAAATAATGCAATAATATTTAAGTAATTGTCAGAACATTTTAGAAGTAACATTAATATTTAAAAAAATTATTACGGAATACTATCGGGCAATTAATAACCAAATAAAAAAGTCGCCTGCCTCCTCTGACAAAATGACCACGAGCCGCCACTGATATAAAGTCCCGAGACCAGTTCGTTACCATTTGAAATGAAGGAATGGGCGTAAGAGGCCAAAAGACGGCAAAGGTCCAACTTTCCGAGATATATTAAAATTAGAAATGTAATGAAGCGTAATAAATTAAAAAAAAAGTTAAAAACATAAATGTAATGAAGTGTAATATCTCAAGAAAGTGAATAAATGTTTTTTGAAATAATATGAAGGAGCACCATCCCTTATTATCCTTTATACGTTAACCATATCTTCGTGAATTGTTTTCGGTGTAAATCTTTATTAAATAACAGCATGAAGCCCATTATACATATATATTTTTTATATCTTTGCAAAACCTAACTTTTACTAAATTAAACTTGCAAACTGTTAATGCCACAAAAATAAGATTTGACACTTGGGTTGATGGATGACCAATATATTAACTTGAGTTGTTTTAAAACTTCTTTATTACAGAAAATTAAGCACAATATTCAACAAAAAATATCACAACAAACATGGTAAAGAAATAGATACAAAATGTCTGATTGTGAAGAACAGTCTTGGAGAGAGAAAACTACGTAGTCTTAACAAGCTAAATTATTTATATTTTAATACGTACTTGAGGTAAATTAAAGTCTTATAAATACGCATTTTATATAAAAAACTAAGTCAAACATAATTATATACAGTGCGGATATATATACATTGTAGGAATAAAGTGAAATTGTTAAAACTAACTTACTCGATCCACATTTTTGGCACTTACAGAGACAATACGTAATGACACAAACTTAAGCTAGGGTAATAAAAATGTGGCCGTTTATGTACATGTAGATGAAATATTTGCAATTTGCCCAGCACGGTAGTATCACATTAAAAATCTATTAAATTTAGTATTATTTAGACTAGCGCATCGTTAGTGTGATTTCAGCCCACTTAAACTAATTCATTGTTAGTAGGAAAACAATTAATGCTAGTTTTTAGTCGTTATCACAACACAAACTAAAATCCGGCAAGATAAATACACCTGTGCGAATTAAAAAATCTAAATCGCACGGTATATGAACTTGCACACTTCACTGCCGGATCTGCTCGATCTAATTTGGAGCTCGGAGCGTTCCATCAAGTGAAATAATGATTGGTTTTTTGTGAAAGTTAGGTGAGTCTGCTCTTCTCGAGTTCAATTAGCCGCACAAAATCAAGCGACTGTCATCCGATGGAGTTTTCTCTATCGCATTCTGACTTTTTTCATCATTTGCAGAACTTGAAGGCCCGGAAATGGGCAGGTCGGGTAGAAATTATGGCAGCCATTTCCTTCAATTCCTGCAATTAGCTGACCCATATGTGCGGCGAAATGGTATTTGGAGGTCAATTCGGCCGTGGTGCTTATCGACGTGTCTCTGTAAATAATTTTAAAAAATAATTCATTACCGTTATGCAAGGTGAAATTCGTCAACAAATGAGAGCATCGTCGATGGCGAAATCGCCATTATATTACCGAAGGATTGTTACGGCAGAGTGAAAGTGAGTGTTATGAACGTTTCCGTAATAGCTTTCAGTACATAATGTTATTGCCAGTTCTTGTTTGGATAACCAAAGAGGTTTTTACCTTAGTAACGACAGCAGCGACTTCTCCGATTCGGTCAATTTTTCCTTTTGTGGAGTCGCATTTAGCTCGCATATTAGTTTCGGTAGGCAAGCATTTTTAATCGTTTGCAAAATTTCAGACTTCAGGGACGTCGTACCTAAAATTTGATGCAGTTAAAATTGAATCAATCCTACCAGGCGCTCAATGTATAATTTGTTGTGCGTAATCGAATTTTAAAAACGCATTAATACGAAGTGCTCAAAAAAGGCATCGTATTGCATCTAGTAGCGGTAAAAGGATCGCCTCTCCATTAATTTCAAGGCGATCTGTCAAGGATTTCGGACTAAATGTGGAGTCAATATGTTAGCACTTTTGGCAAGTTACCTATATTTTTGATAGAATCTGCCTCAATATCGGCGTCGATGTCGATGTCAGTTTTGGGATCACCATATCCTGGATTTTTGGGCCTTGGTGACCGTTTTCCACTCTCGTCCGTTCTGTTGCCTCCGATGAGTTTGTGAATAATTCCAGAATAATCGGTAATAAGCACCAACACCACACAAACCACGAACACTATGCGAATGACTATTTTTCCGGCAGGAACCATGGTTACGATTTTTAGGGACGAACAATGCTTTAATAAAGCATTGTGAGACTGAAGTGTGGATACTCTCGCTTACCTTGCAATTTCAGGTTACCCCGCTCCTAGAATTGGTAGCGGTTGTAGATAGTGAAAGTAAAAATCCAAAACTTATAACACAACTAGTACTACCACAACCGTGACTTAACACAGATTCAACATTCAATATCGTAAAAGCCTTTAATTTATTTCCGTCTTTCTACACAACACACATCTCGGCCAAATGAAAGTGAAATGTCTCCGCTGCTGCGGTGCGTGGAATATAATCGCCGATGGAAATGAAAAACGCTAATTTGTTCATCCGCTAAAATAAAACAAGGCGACCATGTGAAACAACTTATTGATAAACGTCAATTGCAACTTTATTCCCCTCGCGCGCGAAAAACGACTAACGTAGGAAGTACACAGAAGTGACGGAACTGTTTTCTCCAATTTGTGCAATTATTTACGAATAACTACATTTGCAATTCGCTTCCTACAAAGTGATATTGATAACACGACACCAGGTTTCTCTCCAATTCTTTTCAGCGAAAGGTCCCAAGCAACAGGTCAAGGAAACACAGTTTCAAGGTTCCTTTGCACAACAGCCACCGATTCGTGACACAAAATAACACTTTTTTTAAAAACCATAGAACCTGTTTTGTGTGTTTTAAAAATTTTGTATCCGAGACGAGTTTGAGAGGCAGGAAAATCGTACGCAAATAAAAACAGAAAATAAACCGAAAAACTGCAAAAAGCCGTCGAAAACATCGGTTGTTATACATTTGGAAAATAAAAAACGATCAATGTATAAGGTGTATGTTTAATATTGCAAAAAAAAAATTAAGGAGCGATTCCTTGCCAAAATATAAGAGGGTCTTCTACATAAACTTATTTCTATGGAAGTTACGCCCATGTAAACGGGTAGGTTAAAATTCAGTTTTAATTTTATTTCTCAAATTTGGAAATTAAAAAAAAAATAAAATTTGGAATGTAACTCTACCATATCAAATGCCTTCCTTCAGCAATATTTTCAATCATCTGCGGTTGAAAATTGCAACCCTTTACGATTTTTCATTGTACATTTTACGGAATAAAAAATTTGCAATTAAAAAAAATTTCATATAATAACCTGGTTCACTCAGAAACTTTTCTGTCTCGTAATCATTCTTGCATTCTTCTCGTAAAATGTATCGTTTATTGAGAAAATAATAAAATACGTTTTTTTTTACAATTTATTGAAAAAATGCTAAATACATTTGCAAAAACCATTGAAATTGGCGACCTTCAACTTGAATACAATCTTCCATCCTATTTTCAGAAAACTTCTGAATGAGCCAAGCTCTTATGGCAGTGTTTAATATGCAAGTTTGTAATTCAGTAAAAATATACAATAAAAAAACAATTTAAGGATTTTGATTTTCAGCTCCTTTCGAAAGTAGCAGTTTATTAACAATATTGGCGTAGAAGCATTTGATAAGTTAAAGTCACATCCCAAATTTAATTCTTCTATGAATCTGAAAACTTGGGAAAATTGACGGAAAAGTAGGTGTATGTTTAATATTGCAAAAAAAATTAAGGAGCGATTCCTTGCTAAAATATAAAAGGGTCTTCTATATAAACTTATTTCTATGGAAGTTACGCCCATGTAAACGGGTAGGTTAAAATTCAGTTTTAATTTTATTTCTCAAATTTGGAAATTCAAAAAAAAAATACAATTTGGGATGTAACTCTACCATATCAAATGCCTTTCTTCAGCAATACGTTCAATCATCTAATATCAAAAACAATATTTTCAATCATCTGCGGTTGAAAATTGCAACCCTTTATGATTTTTCATTGTACATTTTTACGGAATAAAAAATTTGCAATTTAAAAAAATGTCATATAATAATATTCTTGCATTCTTCTCGTAAAATGTACCGTTTATTAAAAAAATAATAAAATAAGTTATTTTTACAATTTATTGAAAAAATTTACTAAATACATTTGCAAAAACCGTCGGAATTGACGACCTTCAACTTGAATACAATCTTTCATCGTATTTTCAGAAAAGTTCCTGAATGAGCCAAACTCTTAAATGGCCATTGTTTAAATTGCAAGTTTGTAACTCAGTAAAAATATACAATAAAAAATCAATTTAAGGGTTTTAATTTTCAACTCCTTTTGTGAGTAGCAGATGATCAAAAATATTGGCCTTAGACAAGTTAGAGGTACATCCCAAATTTCATTCTTACATTAATCTCAAAATTTGAGACAAAAAACTGAATTTTAACCTACCTCTTTACAAAGGTGTAGCTCCGGTACAACCCGTTTTTGAAATAAGTTTATACGACACTTCCTTATTTATCAGAATAAATTCTTCTGCATTTTGTATATTTAAAACATGCTAGCAAAACCGTCTATTCTTCTAGTCCCATTATTGTTTTCTCTTCGTTTTTTGATACATATCACTTTCCTTTCAAATCCTTGATTGCCTATTGGTTTAGGTTATTTAAAACTTGCTAATGTTATAGTTTCCTGTTTTAACTGCACGCATACATCGCATTTCATTTCTTACACGCATTACTTTCTAACCAGCCTTCGTGCGTTATAACACATAGTTTGAATAAATGAAATATTACAGTCAATTAACTAGCAAGTAGTTTGTAAAGAAATTTACTTAAAAATTTGTGTTCTAAATGTTTATTTACAAGTTGTTTTATTCTACAGTATTCTAAAGCGATAGGTCTTGTTAAATTCCTTTTTATATTGTGTGTAAATAGAAGATCGAATGGTATTGTATAGAAAAAATGATGATTTGAAGATGGGAATGTTGTCGCTCTGTGATTTGATACAAAGAGAGGGTCTTTAGGGATAACAAAGATATCTTGATAAGTGAGTCATTAACACCTGTGCAATTCTTGGATGATTCATTCACACCTGCATGGGATGATCTTGGAGGAACTGTTGGTCTAACCTGGAGTGACCCTTATAAGGGCCAAAGAAGGGGAACTCTCGTTGACTGTGCCGTGTTACAAAGCAGGTTGTGATAATTATGCTCCAAATAAAAAATGAGCTACCCGTATGCACGTTACACTTGAATACTGGCGTGATGAAAGAGTTTCGTAACAAAATTTCATTACTCATATTTGACACATGTATCATCACACCAGAGCGGTTTCCATCGCATAATGTCGAATCCATTCGGTCCACTCGGACGCATAAAATTGTCAATAAATCGAACCGTCGACAAACGACACGACTCTCATTACTGATTACCGCCGTTTTAAAAACTAATTAAGTATTTGGGGTTTGTTTGGTACGGTTCGAACGATTTGCCGATAACAAATGCTTTGTTTGAGTGCGGGCCGGTGACATTTTGCAACGCAATGACTAATTGTCAATAAATAGTTTGAAACCGGATGAAATATGAAAGAGATTTTTCAGCCGGGCGTTGCAGATAGATCGCAATAATTAATGACGAAAAAGCTACCTATATAATCACGTAATTGATAAATGGCACCTGAAATAATATTACTGATGACATTTACAAATATTCCGCATAAATAGAATAGTGAAAAAGATTAATCGACCCTAAACGCAACCGATCAATGTATCTCTTTGATAAATTCAGGCCGCACCAAATGGAATGCAATTCCACTGGGAAATTTTCTGTTGAAACCAATCCGTCACAGTGGAAATTGTTTGATATCGGCAAATCGGTGATCAGCATGTTTATGATGTGCTTATAATGATACAAACAGTTTATTGTATCAAACTTTACCATTTGCCGGTTCACACCGGACTCAAATTATTCCCGATTCGATCTTTCGACATAATAACACAAAATGCTTAATACCTACCCTCGAACCGACGTTTTTTTTTTCGGCAATTTGACCCGACATTAAGAGATTTCATTGTCGATTAAAACAGTTTCTCCACTCTTTACTAACTGCATTAACCTATCTACGATCGGCACGGAACTAATTCGGGCTTCCTGGCACCGCCATGAAATAAATATTCAACGACGCTCTTCGGAGACAGATTTTTTATTTTCGTGAATTGTTTCATTTAAATGGGTGACTTGTTGCTCCCGTGCGCAATTCAAAACGTAGAAGCGGGATTATTATAATTCAATTTGGGGCGTAATTTTGAGGTTGCATGTGCACCACCGAAGCGTGAGAAAAGGGCTATTAAAACATGTGCTCCCCGACACCTTCGAGATGCGTATTAGGTAAATTACATCATTTTCCGAAATCGGTGGTTGGACACGGAGGTTTGTCTGTAAATATTTGCGCATCGTAAGTATAGTTCCGGCGTTATAAATAGGTTTATAAGTGGCGCGGTTCGTGTAATTTAGTCGGAGCAAACATGAAAACGGTAGAAAATGTGAGTTTTTTTATGAGAATTTGCATAGTCTATGGGCAGAAATGAAAACATATCGGCACTCATCAAATGCCATTTGTTAGGGGTCCACATGTCTGGGAGTGAATACAGTAATCTGGCTCATGTGACATTATATGAATGTATATACATTGCATGCGAGGAAATTGTACGTATCATTAGGCCCGCCCTAATCAAATACGTCTATCATCAAATACATGCCAATCATGAATAGCAATTTGGTGAACGATCCGTACGCATTTCCAGCTAGGTATGTGCCCCATTCCGGCAAAAATGCCCTAATATGTCACTCGACGCAAATTGCTTCGAATTATTCAGCGCGTTTCATTTGCAGTTTTTTCCGACAATTATTTTGATGAGCTATTCTGCGTTCACCCATCATTTCGCCCGTTCCCTGACAAACACGCGAAAACTAATTGCCCAGCGCTGTATTCTTTAATTAAAATTGCAAATTTTTATCGAAATTTGTTCGAGTGATAAATAAAAGAGCGTATGGATGTTGAAGTCGTCCTGATGAGCAGCGTATAGAGCTTGGAACGGGGCTAAACCGGACAGGGATGATGGATTATCCTGTCATCTATTTGCACACGTAGCAAATTGTGTCGACTATATGCAATCGTGACCGGAGTATACTGGTTAATGTTTTTGATAGAATTCACTCAGTTATCAATCTTCTTGTACATTCTTCGGTCATCCGTCGGATGTACGAATGAAATATTGCCGCCGTACAGCCTCGCCACATTAAAATCTCGATCAACTCGGCTAACGCTTCTGTTGAAGAAAAACGAAGACTCTGCGGTTCGCTGATAGATAATTTGGGAAAGCAGGTACCTGCCCAGCTCACAAAGTTAAAAATCGTATCAAACTGCGACTTACGTTTTACGTTTAAAGCTCAAACCGGTTTTCACAGGTGCTGCATTTAGCTGTCGACTAGTGGAATAATAGATGATAGGTTTTGACATGGATATAGTTTAGTTGTACCATTGACCCATAACGGTCGGCGAAGGGGACGCGGTGGTTGCTCGTCGGAAGGATTTGCCAATAAAAAACGCCAAGTAGATGAAATATGTCACCACATAGATTATTAGAATTCATCTGAGAAAAAATAAATCGTTTACGTCGCGAGCGAGTTTTCCGTTCGAAAGCACACATGATACATTGTGCTTTTTATGCCATGTATGTTCATCAATAACAGAAACAAAGTTCGCGGCAACGATCAATTTCGTGCACGCATCTCTTTATTATTCCGGGGAACGTTTAAAGATAATCGAAAAAGTCGACGAAGGGAGGAAATATGCGCAAATGTATGCGTGGACATGCCTTGGTCTCGTCTGTAAAGTTTTTATTCATTTTTGAAGAAACGAAGGAGAACAACAGCGACATAATTACCTGTACCTGTGTTTTTTTTCCCGAATCTTTCCGCCATCCGTGACCGTGAATAGATTATATCGAATTGAAAAGTTTTCACAGATGTGCTTAATTTGGATTGTTCGAGTTGGTCGGTCAGTCGTGAGGAAGATTTGTCCATTGATTTATTATTATAGTGTAACGAGGAACACGGATTGGGCGTTTAGGGTGGCGACCGCACGCCATCTTGAGTGACATTTCATTTAACTCCTGTACTAGTTGTCACTCAGGGCACTAGTGGCGCAAAAGAAGAGGAGTTATCCATGTGTGATGCTGCTAAATTACCTCCGGAGATTACAGTTATTGATTAGAAAAGTAGCCCTTTTCGAGATGAGACCTGATGATTAATTGAGTTTTCGTGTAATTGGAGTAATGTGTCGTTCGATTTGATTAATTCAAGAAGTGATTCAATTCGAACCACATTTAGAGATTGATTTATTCATGGTCGCCGGCACAAATGATTGAACGATTACTTCATTGTTTAATTTCCTCCACGTCAACTTTCAATTCGAAACGGATTAATTGTAAACAGATTTCTTCCACTGTTCGATGAAAAAGGAGATTTATTTTCAAAAGACCTGTCCGGTTGCGGTCCCGTAAATATTTTTACTGTCCACTTGTCAATTCGGACTGATCAGAAAATTGAGAGGGTGCCACGCATCTACACAATGGGAACAATTGAATCGGTGCTGGGATGCAAACCCATTGCATTATCGACAACAGATTACTGTTTGTACAGAACAAAACAGGTGTAGGAACGTGTTACCCTCGGACGGACACGTCCACCATGCTGAACACCTGTAGAATATTAACACCCATCTGAAAGGGACCACAACCACTCTCACAACAAATTAATTACGACCATGAATCTCTGCGTCGCTGCGTTTCACCTCATCCGCCCTTTTCTTCCTTCCCGTCCCATGCGTTTCTATTTGCATCAAACCAGATAACCCTTTTTTCACACCCTCGCAAGCTCTTCGTGTTTGATGAACAGTACCAGATTTCATTTAAATTTAGTGAGCGCTATAATTAGCTACATATTTTCGAGCTGTCAACGTTTCAGACACAAAATTTATGAAATTAACACGAGTGTAAAGATGCACTGATTCCCTTTAAAGATTGCATTATCGTTGTTGGTTGTATTTGTAAATGTGAAAACGGCTCCAAACAATTACCAAATTTTAAATTAGTGGAACTGTAAAAAAAGTAGAAGTGTACGAGTGTTTTCATCAAAGTTAACTTTTTTTGATCTGTGTGAAAACTACATAATTTTTGTGGCGTACTCAAAATTTTTGATGAGCGTTGTATTTGATTTGTGACATAAATTTCTATTGACTTTATGTGAAACGTGTTTTGATGTATATATTTTAAATTTTTTGAAATCGCATAAAATTTTTATTTCAACGAGTAATATTTGTTATTCGTCTTGTATGTAGTAAATCTCATACTGAAAAATTGGCGTTTTTTATTTTACCTCTTCTGCACAATAATTCCCATTCATAATCCTTTTGATCCTTCGAGCAAAATTCAATTAATTCACCACATTTTTAGTTGCCCGTTTCGCGCAGATTTGGTCTATATTTTAATAATTTCGAGCCGAATCGGTCCATATTTGGTCCTTCAAGACAGATCGGTCTACATGCAGTATCGGACAAAAGTAGCAAATAAATTTAATTTATTAATAAAAATATTATTGTGCATTAGAAATTGTGACCAACTTTTTTAATGTACTGATAGACCCTCACTGCAAAAACTAAACAACAAAAATTGTTTTTTTGTAATTTTTTATTTGTTATTGTTATTTTTATTTTAAATCTGGGACAAAGTGAAGAAATTTTTTAGAAATCGTCACTGCAGATATTCCATGAATGTGTATATTTATAACTATATGTATTGTGCTTTTGTCGCATCATTGGTAAATTTTCGCCAACAAAAAAGCGAATACTTATGTCTCAAAGTAGCCAACAAAATTAGAAAATAATATTTTTATTTAGTTTTAGTTTGGCAAATGTTTAAACGCGATTTCCCCAAAATTATTGATTTTCACATCCGTGGTTTTGGCATTGGAGTGACGAAATACTAGTAGTAGCGCTGTTCACTACTATTAATTGATGGTCGTCAAATCAAAGCGGGAAAAATATTTGCTGGGGGAAATGCACAATTAGGAAGACTTCCGTCGCCTTCGTACCAGTTTGTTTGAAAAATTAAAATAAGGATCGCAAACGAATCGAGAACTTAATTATGCGTTGTCGGAACGAAATTTTGCAAATGTAGCGTAAATGCCGTCTCGAGCAATTCGGATAGTATAATGGGTAAGTGTGAAAACTACATAACTTTTTGTGGCGCACTCAACATTTTCAGTAAGTGTTGTTTTTGATTTGTGACATAAATTTCTGTTGACTTTAAGTGAAACATGTGTTTTTATGTACTTACATATTTTAAATTTTTGAAATCTGCATAAAATTTTTATTTCAGCAACGAGTAATATTTTATATTCGTCTTGTATGTAGTAAATCTCATACTGAAAAATTGGCGTTTTTTATTTTACCTCTTCTACACAATAATTCCTATTCATATTTCTGTTGATCCTTCGAGCAAAATTCAAATAATTCACCACATTTTAGTTGCCCATTTCGCGCAGATTTGGTCTACATTTTAATCATTTCGAGCCAAATCGGTCTATATTTGATCCTTCGAGACGGATTGGTCCACATGCAGTATAGGACAAAAGTAAAAAAACAAATTTAATTTATTAATTAAAAAAATATTGTGCATTAGAAATTGTGACCAAGGTTTTTAATGTACTGATAGACCCTCACTGCAAAAACTAAACAACAAAAATTGTTTTTTTATAATTATTTTATTTGTTATTTTTATTTTAAATCTGGGACAAAAGTGAAGATACATTTTACAAATCGTCACTCCAATGCTAAAACTACGAATGTATATACTATAACTTTTTGCATTGTGCTATGGTCACATCATTGGTAAATTTTCACCAACAAAAGAGCGAAGATGTCTAAAGGTAGTCAACAAAATTAGACAACAAGAAATTTTTTTTTTTTAATTTTTAGTTTGGCAAATGTTTAAACGCGATTTCCTCAAAATTACTCATTTGCACATTTGTGGTTTTGGCAGTGGAGTGACGAAATACTAGTAGTAGTAATATTTTTTGTAAATGTATTATCTGTCAAAATGCCTAAAGACAAAAGTTTATCAGAAAATATTTGTAAACTCATAATTAATACATTTAGTTTGGAAGAAAAACAAATTCAAATAGATCCACAACTAGACATGAATTCAAGTGTTATTTCAAAAATAATTCAATTGTACAAGATTCGAAATAATGTAGTATCTAGTGTTTCAAAAACTGGAAGACCTCGAAAAACGTCTGCAGCAACGGATGACAAAAGAATTAAATTGATATCCATCCAAAACCCTTTCCCATCTCAAATAAAAAAATAATTCCCGGGTCTAAATGTACCTCTTCGTACTAAATGATGTCGTCTTGTCGATGTGGGATTACAATTACATGATCGAAGACCCGCAAAAAATATTTCTGCATGAAACAGACGATCTAGAATCGAGTTTGCTTGTGGCATCTAAATTGGACAACGGAAAAATGGAAAACAGTATTTTTCTCTGACGAAAGCAAGCACAACATGCATAATTCGGATGAGATTATGTGAGTACGGCAGCCAAAAAAAAGATTCAATTAAAAGTACACAAAAAATACACTGCAATCAAATGGCGGCACAAAGCCCCAATCTCAATCCCCTTGAGAATGTGTAGGATGAAACTGATCGCATAATTCGAGAAAATTCGAGTAAAAAATTTGATTCAAAAGAGTGTTTACTAAATGCAATTAAAACCGCTTGGAAGTAATATCGCAGCGCTATATTTAGAAGATGTGTTGAAGTAATACAAAGAAAATGTTATGCAACAATATATTGAATAAACAAATTTTTTGTTTTAATGTAATCATGTTGCTTTACTTTTGACCGTTTCAAAATGCAGAAAAGTCAATTTTTGTAATACTTTTAAATATATAATTTGCGGATATCGTGTGGTTTGTTTTAAAACAACTTGCCGGCTGTTAGAGTAAAAGTAAATTTATTTCTAATACATACTTTATAATATTCTTATACAATTACTAATGTTTGTTTACTATTCACCGAAACTGTATATATTTTGGGACGTGTCTGCGTCTTGTCTATAAATGAAAATCCCGCACACGACTTCGTAATGACAATCCTTATTATTTTTTCTCCAAGATGTTTTTTTGCCGTATCTCCCTTAATACTGCACGAAAACCCATGATTGAGCCATTATTTTAAAGATTACTTTCACCGCTATATGCGAAAAATAAACAAACAATTCAAAATTTTAACGTTCTTTTTAAAATAATTAAAAATCGTATTTTCATGTGACATCTATTGACAATCTGTTTCACTAACATCTCTAAAAAGCGCTTTCTATGCGAATTATTCGCACGGGCCAACTAGTTAATTTTAAATACTATTGTAATTGCTTCTTTATTTTAAGTGCATCGCGAAAACGTCTAGTTTGATAAGAAACCTTTTAATGAAAACTTCATGATTTTACCTCATAGAAGAATTACATCGTCTAGTTCCGCAATATTTTGAAACTTTCAAAAATTATATTATGCATTTAGTATTAATTACAATTATTTATTTTAATTACTGGACGATGGCTTTATTAAAACATTGAAAAAATATAAAAAAATTATAAAAAATAAAAAATAATTAAGCAGTTGCAATTTTACACCTCTTATATAATCTGTGTACATATTGTACTCTTATTTCACCTTAAGGAGTGAAGGGAAAGACGATACCAAGGGTCGGGAGAGAAAAAGGCACGAAAGGGTTGGTGTCGATTCGGGGTAATCCTTCATAGGATCGTCGCTTCGTAAATCATCGAGATTGAGAGATAAGTCGGTACGTTATATGTTAATATGAGGCGATATGCACTGAGGGCGGGTCACCCTCGCCCGCATGACTGTGTACTATTACTAGGTGTAATAAAGAACTTGAACGAGTTTTTTAATCCTACCGGAATATGAGTCGGTAGGCAAATTAAATTTGCGGGGGTGGAAACACATATTTGTTCATGACGCGTACAGTAATGGCATTCCTGATACTAATAATGAAATGGTCATTGTCTGCTAATGCACAAGGGATCGCTAATTGTTTGTATATTGTCAATTTGCATGTGATGAATTTTATGACGCGCTCACCGTTTCTATATGAAATTAGAAGTTTGTCAATTCAATAAAAGAATGAACGTGTCCCGTTTATGAATATGAATTATACGCTTTATGAATATTTACATGCAAATTGCCCCAGTGGCCAAACTATTACTATGGAGAAACCCTTCAGTGGGCAAAATTAGGTGGTGAACTAACCGAAAGGGTTGACCGCGCTTCGCACTCTTAAATTATTGACGACACCCCGTTAATGGAAATTATAAATTCGTTATGGAATCACTTCAGAACATGGCTAAATTGGGCGCAATGGAGCAGACGAAACGCGAACTGACACCGTCGTATTGAAAAGCTTTGATAGAAATATGTTTAAAGAAAAGCCTGCTAAAAAGCTTGTGTGCTTTTACACTTCACTGATAACTGATAATTACGTACGGGTGATCTTGAAGAGACTCGTTGGGGTGCACCCCCCTTTTAAAATAAAACTGTCGCACGCCCACAATACTAGTCTTTCCGGCAGCGCGATCTCAAAACGACAAATAAACTTTATACTTGGCCGAACTTAAATGTTGCTGAGCACTTACTCTAAAAGCGCGACTTTATTCCCCAGTGGACGAATTGAACACCAATCGACAATTTATGATGGTTTAAACACTAATGGCACGGTTCAACTTTTTAAAACCCTCGGATTACAAATTTATTGCCATATTCCGACGACCCACCGTCGATTTAATGCAGTTTTTAAGTATGCTTCATTTTATTAAACGAATCCGGCCGCATAAAGCACTGCATGTGCGTTTATTTCACCCATGCCTTGTCGTCCTTCGCCGATGAAATTTCACGTCAAAACACGAAACTTCATGATTAGCTTTACTGATAAGCTTCTATCTTGTATCGTTTGCTACTATTAATTGATTGTCGTCAAATCAAAGCGGGAAAAATATTTGCTGGGGGAAATACACAATTAGAAAGACTTCCGCCGTCTTCGTACCACTTTGTTTGAAAAATTAAAATAAGGATCGCAAACGAATCGAGAACTTAATTATGCGTTGTCGGAACGAAAATTTGCAAATGTAGCGTAAATGCCATCTCGAGCAATTCGGATAATATAATGGGTAAGTTTGGAAGCGAGATAAAAAGTAGCGTTAATTCAGGGAACGAACATCATATCAATTTATGGAAACCTTAGAGTTGAGTTTATTTTATGACTTCACAATAAAACGGCAATCGTAGCTTAGCGTATATATCACAAAAAATAAATTAATTTTCGGGTTTATATTACGTAGCGATTTTATTCCTGGCCATTCGAAAGCTTAATTTAGGGCGGTATTGTTCGAGATATAAATACATTTAAGAGCGGGGTTGTAATAGTCGCTTGCGGAAGCTCCGTTACCCCCACAATCAATCTGTATTTGCAGATAATAAACACAAAGAAGGTCCACTTCCGTTACATGTTGTCGCAGCGGAAACTCATTTTTTCCTAGCGAGCTGTATTGCGACGCCGTCGATAAATTATCGTAATTATTTCAGACTTGAATGGACTTTAAAGCAATTTCATTCGGCCGTTTGCCCAAATTTAGGGGCGGACAAAAATTTCGACTCTACTTACCAATATTTTTATTTATTATCATATTATGGCTTTCAAACGCGATTTTATGCGTCTCTTGCCACATTTATGCCGCCATTATTTCGCCAAACCAACAAAAGCTCGATTCTAGAACTAACTGATGTCGATATTAAGTTACGGAAGCGTCAAATCGACTCTATCATCGCTTTATTGATTACACACACACATATTTCGAATTAATAATTAATTTACCTTACAGATAACGTGCGACAAAAATAAATTAAGGCTGCGTAGGCCATGGAATAATTTTGACGTTTTAAAGAATGTAGCAAAATTTCGAGCTTGAGTTGGAGACATTTGAAACTAAGTTTTTGGTTAATAATCGTCTCGGACACAATAAACAAGGTTTTCTTCGACAAATTCCATCTACAGCTTTCGGTTTAGACTTCATTTGAAGGAGTTAGAAACAAAAGGGTTCAAGTGACAAAAAAAGAAAAAATAAACTAAGCACGTATTTTAGCAGTTAAAAATTTTAATATGTGTAAAAAAATTCGTAATGATGAAGATCGAAATTTCAAATTTGAGAATTTTTTTTTCCAGTACTGAATAAATTTGGTATCTTCTATGTATATCTCACCTGCATTAAAAATTTCTTCTTTTCCACGGGTACAATTTTCAACCACTTGGGATTTAGATCAGATTGTCTGTTTTCCACATATTTTATTATTTTCTACTACTCCAAAATTCAAAATATAACTTTTTTCTATATTTAATATATATACGTTTTTTTGTGTGGCCGCTTCAATCAAGTTTCGATAAAAATTGTAATTTTCGTGTGGAAATTCACAAAAACATCTTAATTTTGAGCTTTCAAATGAACTACCCAGTTTTGAGTTACCTCTCATTTTTGCAAGCTCAACTGATCACACGTTTTGTGCCGTTTTTGTCGAAGAATTAAATCTGCTTAGAACACATGCATGCAAAAAGAAAAAGGGTTCAAGTTATAAAAAAAAATTGCTAAGTACACTAAAAACTATGAAATTGTTGGGACAAAACGAATTAAGTGATTTTTGGACTTAGCTCCAACGAATGGGTGTATGACAACGTTTTAAAAATAACTTATATTACGTGGGAAAATTTGAATCGACTTTTATCTTTTGTACCTCGAATTTACCATGAACATTATAATTTTATGCTGCAAAAAAAAACTGCTAATAAAAAATCTCAACGCAAAACGGATTAAGTTATTATCGCACTTGGTGGGAAATTTTGAATCAACTCTTTACATTTTGTACCCTCCAATTTACAATGAATATTATAAGTCTTGGCCGCAATAAAATATGATGATAAAAAATCAAAGATTGATAATATTATAAATGAAGAAAATTGTCTTTTGGATGATACAAGGGCTGAATATGACGAATAAGCACATTATTGTTTATCATATTTTGTGCTTTTTTATGAATTGTTCTACTTTAATAAAACATTATTGCACATAAATATATGATACTAAAATGATGCAAGTGTTTTTTTTTTATTTTTCTGGATGCAAAGGGAAAGTACATTTTATATAAAAATTGTGTAACCTAATGAAGTTTTCAATAAATATACTTATAAAGACCTCACAATTATATTTTTCAAAAACTTTTCCAAATTTGAGGCATGGATTTTATATAAAAGAAGAGACTGTAGGATCCTTTACCCCTATTTTACAATGTTGTGTATGAACCCTTCATATGAAAATGTAATATTAAAAATCCCATCTCCAATTTACCATGAATATTATAATTTTTTGCTGCACACACTGCTAATAAAAAATCTCAACGAAATCAAAAGAAACAGGATAAAAAATCAAAAGTTTATGTTATAATATTGTAAGTGAAGAAGATTTTGATTTGGGTGTTCAAGGATTGAATTAGGTTATGAATTTGATGAATAAGCACACAGTTGTTTTTCATATTTTGTGCTTTTTTGTGAGTTGTACTACTTAAAACACTATCCTACATAAATAATACTAAATTATGCAAATGTTTTATATATTTTTCTGGAGGCAAAAATCGGACATCGACATCTCCATGACTCGGCTTAGACGTCGCTTGAGCACATATTTGAATGACAGCTCCTGTCAAATGTCAAATCGACATTTTCACAAAGCTGCACTGTAAAAAAAATTAAAAGCTATGTTTCAGTGTCTCCTGAACTTCCATTTTTATTAGAACGCACTTTATAGAACTTACACATAAAACAGAGACCAGACCATGACATCTAGCTTCTGATCTTTATTTAACTGTGTAGTATTTGATATAGACAAATAATGACAATCAAAAATTACTCCAAATCACAACTGGAACACGAAATGTCTTGATCTGACAGTTTTAAAAGTCTATACTGTAAAAAATAAAATACGTTTTTATTATTATATTGCTATAATGCAAATTTGGATCTTTTTGTGAGGCAGATACGAATATACACAATGTGAAGTTGCAGAAATTCACGACGTAAGGTGCATTGCAACAAACAGCAGAGATAGAATTTAAGTAAAGGGTGGAGGTAGGTGATCTTGGGAATGAAGTATGCGATTGTCAGCAGTAAAAGTGTCGGTTGCAGCGGTGAAAAGAAGCACTTGTGTAATTTATGGTAAATTTGTTGCAAATATGATTTAGGTGAATTTTAATAGTATTGCGTATAACGCAGTTGGCGATTCGTACAAAGCAATAAATCAAAAAATGTAATCAGTTTTTCCGAATGCATTTTGTGCGCTACCGGCGTGTCCATAAGAATGCGCAATAAAGCGATTGAAACCCGCATAATTTCGGTTGTTAATATATTGGTTATAAAGCGAAGAGTGTTAAAATAAATCCGCTTCGACACAATGTATAATATTAAGCTATTATGACAAAGCCAGCGTTCACGTTTTATGGTGATTGAAGTTCGAACTGTGTCAAGCCACTTAGCATGCAAACCTGCTTTATGGTAAAGCTTTAATATCCAGCTATAAAATATTTGAAATGTATTTAAATGAGACTTTTTAATTTCCTCATAAAAATCAGATAGTTTTATGCCTGTTTTGATTTAACGACTGACGAAGACGATACGGTGCAGAATATGCCCGCATATCCGTTATCGTCGCGAATTCGATAGAAATAGACCCGAAACTGTTAAAGGCGACGCTGTCATCTTGCTCGTTTCCCTCACACTTTCGTGTCCAAATCCACCTCTCAAGTATTACTCTTTACTGCTAACTGCCTCCATAAACACCGGGTCGCTCGTATAACGCCCGGACTATCCACGTGCAATATCAATATGTGAACATAAAGCCCGCCGATAGGGAAGTCACAAAAGTAGATTGAAACGTCTCTTCATCGAGTCACCCTGACGGCACATCAAATTCTCTCCACACCGCGTCTTCGTGACCGTAAAAATCATCCAAGCACCCCCATCTTCTCACAATACTGCCCGTAACTCCCGACCAACTCATATTTATCCCCAATAAAAACGATAAGACTCTCCACGCATATTAATTCCACTCCTGGACCTTCTCATCATCCGCAATCGAATGATAAACTTATTATTATCCATACGAGACGTGTGGCTGAATCGAGAAATTAACCGGAGGCAAGATCAAAGGAGAAAAACAAAGCGCCCCAAAGACTAGCACGGATTAATTGAAAGAGTCGGTGGAGCCTCTGGAGGGTGGAATAAAGAAATGTAAAAATTGTAGGTTTAAAAAATCCGAATTTTTGTTTTCGTGTCTCGCGTGTTTCACATTTGCTATTCAATTTTATTTGCCCAGTCGTCAAAGCTAATTAATTCCTCCCCGGTCCCTTCTATTTTGCATATAAATTTTTTGCGATTAATTTCACTGATTTCTATTTAGGTATGCCTGCCATCTTGTTGAGAATTTCGAGATTTATATTGTGCTTGTGCCTAAGTATAAACGGTAAAAAGACATAGACTCCAGAGTTATACCTCTTTGATATACAATATACAGGGGAAAACGAGAACAGAAAAAAAACTGCTAAATGCACTAGTCGATCTGATCATACAAAAATTTTCTCCAAAAATATTTCCGTTCCCAATATTACCACGAATTATATATATTATAAGAGGCAGTTATCGATATACTTTTTTAATAGTCACGTTCACGTCCAGAAACTAAGAAAAGTATAAGGACTTGCAATATTTGAAGCTGTTTTCAATAATCCTGACGCAAACGCTTTTTCTATTCACGCAAGGACGAAACAAGGAAGGCTACCAAACGTGGACACGCCAAACGTCAAATGAAAGAAACCGAAAACCGCCTATAATAAAAATTATTCATGTTTTGTGTATAAAAAAAATATTTAGTTGCAGCATTTCCTCTTGTTGTAAGTTACGCTGAGAACTTGGCACGGAAAAAATGTTTTTGGGGTTATGATCACATTCACTGTAGTTTTTTATACTTTTATTATACTAAATTGTAGCATCCTTGTACATTTAACAGCAATGAAAATTATAAATGGTGTTCCATAAAATGACGTCAAATTGTTTAAAGATGGCTCGTGATCATTTTGATAAGGGAAGCAGGCTGTTTTATCAATGGGTTATTAATGGCCTTAAATTTTGTATTTATAGTTAGTTTTTTGACACGTTCCTTCTCAGTTGAAATTATTGCCATTCACATATATTTTTCGTGTTTGATGTTACTATTTTTTTAATAAAAATATTCATCTTGACTTCTAAAATGGTTTGAAAAATATCATATTGAATCAATTAAATTCATGCATTGTTTAAAGTTTAACGAATGAACGTAACAATGGATAAATATAGTTTTTTTCAATTGGTTATTAATAGTCTTAAATTTTGTATTTTTATTTAGTTTTATGACAAGCTCTCTCAGTTGAAAGTACTGCCATTCACATATATTTTTCGTGTTTGATGGTACTATTTTTTTCATAAAAATATTTATCTTGACTTCTAAAATGTTTTGAAAAAACCCTATTGAATCGATTGAATTCATGCATTGTTTAAAGTTTAACGAATGAACGTAACAATGGGTAAATAGAGTTTGAAGAGCGAGTATTTTAATTGTAAGTTGCCAACGAGCTAAATATCCCATTATAATTGCAGTATAAGTTCGTGCTATTATTTTATTTACCAATTCTAATTTTCCAAACATTCAGTTTCCATTAGTAATTCGAACAATTCCTCCAAAGTGCGTTCCTAATTAATAAAACACCATGAATATGTATTATATCATGTCTTAAAATTTAAATAGTTTAAATTTAGGTACATGTAAAAAATTTCACCTACTTATTTCTTTACAAATTTATGTTTTTTGTTACAATGTGAACTATAGAATCTACACAGTAGTTCATTTTGAATTGTTATGGAAGTTCCCGAAAGGATTTATTTCTTGTAGTCATCAATAACACTAGTTCTTTAATGTTTCCTCTGAACAACGATTCGCTATTCTCGTCTAATCTATAATAATTCCTGTTTATTTTAAACTACTGTAGAAAAATAAATAAAAATATAGATACCTAAACCTTTTTATGTATTTATTATCTTTTGTGACCGAGTAATACAATATTTGTTAAATTTATACTAGACATGTTGAATGAATAAATATCCCATCATAATTGCAGCAATAAGTTCGTGCATTATTTTATTTACCAATTCGAATTTCCCAAACATTCACTTCTCATTAGTATGAACAATTCCTCCATTCCCGTCCCGAATTCATAAAACACCATGAATATGTCTTATACGTCTTAAAATTAAAGAAAGTGGTTAATTACAGTTTAAATCATTGTCTCATCAATTTTAGGTACATGTAAAAAATTAAACTACTTATTACGTTACAAATTTATGTTTTTAGTTACAACGTGAGCTATAGAATCTGCATAGTAGTCTATTTTGAATTGTTATGGAAGTTTCCGAAAGGATTTATTTCTTGTAGTCCTCAATAACCCTAATTCTTTAACGTATCCTCTGTTCAACGCTTATCTATTCTCATCTAATCTATAATAATTCCTGTTAATTTTAAACTATTGTAGAAAAAGAAATAAAAATACAATATTAATATTATATAATACAATATTTGTTAAATTTACACTAAACGTGTTGAATCAATTAAATGAATTATATTTTATTTGTTTAAATATACAATATACAATTTACGTGTTGCTTAATATGATCCTGACTTTGTATGGCGCCCAAGCGATTTAATTTTTTAACAGAGCAAAATTCCGTCTGGTTAAATATCTTCGGCACTATTCAAAAATAAAACAGATGCCAACAGAAAAATTGTTAAAAATTAAACAACTCGTTAACCATTCACATTTCCTGTAAGAAGAATTAAGAGATTCTCGAAGTGGTTTGTCCTAGAGTCAAAAAAACACTTAAATCTGGACGAGGATCTTGAGGTTTTGTGACGAATTTATCAATCAAAGCAAAGCCGAGTAAATTAAAATTTAATAAAAAATGCGATGTCCGAGTCAACAAACTCATATCGTAATCACCTAATACACCAACAAAGATTGCTTATTTTTCCATCTTAAAATTGTAAAATTTTAATTTCAAAATAAAATCTAACCAAAGACAGAACCGGCACTGGACGGTTTGTCAACTGTGAAATAACGCAAAAAACAAAGTTGATGTGCGCTAAATTCAAAATTCGCCTCCTGATTAATTTTGAGACGATTTGCCTTCGGTACATAGTTTTTACCTTTTTAAGGCACGGAAGAACGTACCCAAATCACGGACTAACTGTCCTAAAAAGTCATAGCGGCTGTGATTTGCGTAGTGGTAAATTTTTTCAAGCAAAAAATGCCTAAAAAGCGCATGCCGGGCGTTTCCATCGAAACTCGGTTGAAATAATTATTGTTAAGATCTGAAGCTGATAAAGGATTTCTCCAACCAAATCAATTTTCTTTGTTAAGTTTTATCAACTTGAAAGGTGAAAAAAATCATAAATTAATAAAGTCTGGATTTAATGAATTCGTCCCTCGTAATATTCGTTTACGTGCAATCGAAATGATCCCATGTGAAATGATCATGTGGAAGTACCAAGAAATTAGGTGAAAAGAACGTCGTGGGAAAGGATCAAAAAATATTTTTGATTGTTTTAGTGTGTGTAGATAAAGCTCACCGCGGGTAACTCAAATCGGTAATATAATCGGAGGTGCCAAACAAACAATTAATAATATTTCACTAGTAATAAAATGTAATTTACTTCGTGGAAAGCAAAGGACGAAATTCATTTGTGGCGTTAATTTCACTTTATGAACAAACAAAATTTATGGAAAACCTACGTAAATTAACTACCAAAAAGCGCAAGTCGGGCGTTTCCATTGAAACTCGGTTGAAATAATTATTGTCAAGATCTGAAGCTGATAAAAGATTTCTCCAACCAAATCAATTTTTTTGTAATATTTTATCAACTTGAAAGGGGAAAAAAGCATAAATTAATAAAGTCGGGATTTAATGAATTCGTCCCTCGTAATATTCGTTTACGTGCAATCGAAATGATCCCATGTGAAATGATCATGTGGAAGTACCAAGAAATTAGGTGAAAAAAACGTCGTGGGAAAGGATCAAAAAATATTTTTGATTGTTTTAGTGTGTGTATATAAAGCTCACCGCGGGTAACTCAAATCGGTAATATAATCGCAGGTGCTAAACAAACAATTAATAATATTTCACTAGTAATAAAATGTAATTTACTTCGTGGAAAGCAAAGGACGAAATTCATTGTGGCGTCAATTTCACTTTATGAACAAACAAAATTTATGTAATTATTTAATTATTTACGTAACTTAACTACCAAAAAGCGCAAGTCGGGCGTTTCCATTGAAACTCGGTTGAAATAATTATTGTTAAGATCTGTACCTGATAAAAAATTTCTCCAACCAAATCAATTTTTTTTTGTTAAGTTTTATCAACTTGAAAGGTGAAAAAAAATCATAAATTAATAAAGTCGGGATTTAATGAATTCGTCCCTCATAATATTCGTTTACGTGCAATCGAAACGATCCCATGTGAAACGATCATGTGGAAGAATCAAGAAATTAGGTGGAAGGAACGGCGTGGGAAAGGATCAAAGGAGAAGAGCAAAACGCGCTACCGGATGAATAATTAAAAGAACCGTCGGAGGCTCCGGAGTGTGGAATAAAGAAAAGTGAGAATCGTTGGTATGTATAATACATACATACAATGAATCATAAATGGCAGGTGGAGACAGAAATTCGGGCGAGTATGGAGGAGTAATGGAGGTTAAATTAGTGGCGGCATAGTTCCCGTGCAGTGGTATCCGAGCGTTGAATGAGCACATCTCAACTTTTAATTAATTTCAAGCGGCGAGGGATAGTGTACCATTAGATTAATACACCATGTGGCGCCCCTTTCGTCATCGAACAACGGAAAGATCACTATGTTATCGACAAGTGGCATTGTTCGAAATAATGCCCACTCATCACGGAAGTGCGATCACTCTCTACCGGAAACGGTGCAATTAAACATTTTGAATTCGGACTTAACACCTGATAAATTAGTAACAGCCACGCCATGTCAAGGCACACAGCGGTGTCGTTAAATTGGGCTCATTAGAGTTCGGGGACTGGCACTAATCAATTGATTCTCCACGTTAATATTATACATAATAAAAAGGCAATCTTTCGGTCTTGGTCGGTGGTCAGAAAGAATAGTTCGGTTTTGGTTTGGGTTCGAGGATTGATGCGACTTGGCGAAGGGTTCGGAAGGAAGTCGCGAAATTCGTCGGACCGGAAGATTAGTAATTGGAAGATCGGTCACCGCAGAGACGGTCTGGTGGTGTTTGTTCGGATCAAGTCGACTTTAAGTTATCTGTTCATCTTTATCGGCACCATTAAACTTGCATTATCCACGCTTCCATTAGCTCATCAATCCATTAGTTATTATCCATTATGAAGTTCTAAAACGGCTCCGAAGTAGCGATATTTTGCAAGTTTTACAATAATGCGAGGGAACTTATGTCGACGGAGTCATCAATCAATATAGATAATTTCATTTCGGAATTGCATAATAGAGTGTATTGCGACGGTTGTAAGTTATCTCCGAAATGAAAGCGGATTTTTCAAGAGGTTCGCTGGGGGCTGGGGAAAATTGGACGTAATGTGCAGATAACGTGCAAGTCACCCGTGCCATCACGCTAACGGTTCTCCACGACGCCGCCGTGTCGTCATTGTGACGGGCCACTAATGAGATTTGAGGATATTCTTGATTATCTCAAAGATCCTCAAACTTTGACGAATTTGTAGAAGCTTTAGGTTTGGGTTTGGCTTTGTTCGACACCACGTGTATCTCCTTCCCGTTTCTATTCCGGGTCCAGGTTCCGATGGCGCCGTTGAATTATTGATGTCCAGTTGGTGCACTAAGACAATTTGATATATCGCACCAATTGGAAACAGGAGCCAGTAAATAAGCCGGTCCGTCACGAACAGGAAGAGAAATCGCTACCCAGGGATATTATGATATTCTTAAAATTACATTTTAAATTGTTGCGGTTGCCCCCGAGGGGCAATTCCGGCTAGGCCCGCGTATTTGCTTTATGGATTATAGGGAAAATTCGGCACATTAAGACCTATCACTTTGATGCCTTCTGACACGAAAATACGTAAATATTGACGTTGCACATTAAACGCGACGGCCCTGTTTATGCTACTCGATCGGAATAACAATCCATAAATTAACTCATTAGACATCTCCTCGCTCTGTCTCCAGCTTGCATAATATTGTTTGGTTAAAGGGGTTCCAATAGCTTTCATCACTCATTTACATAATACTCCCAGAAAGGCACTTACTGCCTACTATTATAAATACAAACACGTACTCAATGCACTATTGTCCGTTATTGATTTAGCCAAACTAATCGCCAACTAGCACAATACGCAATATTCTATCAACACAAGATCCTGACATACCCCACCAAGACACTCATCCATCAGCTTTCCCAAACTACAATTTCACACATCTCCACAAACTAACTACTCGTACTTAACTGCCTAAACACAAAGAGACACTATTTCAACTGCCAAATGAAAGACCCGCCATTATCCAACGCAAAAACTTACGAATATAAACATTAGCGGAGTTCGCAAAATGAGAAAAACCGCTTGATATATGCCAAAAGCAGTTTCCAGAAGCTCAATGCGCCGCATTCAAACAGAAATCTTTGTTACTCTAATGTATGTTTCCGCAATTGAAAATGTTTTAAAGAGATCACATAAAGTCGCTTTTTAAAAAATAACAACTCTATAAAACTCATACACTACTTAACCCCAGACGGTAAAAACAATCTAATCGACTCGGACAAATATCTATTTCTCGGTTTTTCAGTTTCAAACAATGCCCATTTATCTGTGACCCTTTCGCCGCTCCCTTGTAGGTTATTAACTAAGTTCTTGTGGCCTTTATGCTACTCCCGCATATAACCTATATACCCACTGACATATATGTATGTGCATGCATTCTAAAAGCAGCGGAGGCACAATGCCACTGCTCTCTAGTTGTCATAGCAACGCGCAATTACGTGTACTTGCTTCCTCCTGCCCTTCTAAATTGAGTACGGCGAGCTTAATACCGCCAATTCTTTATCAGATCCGAAGAGATCTTAGCAAGAGCTTTACCCACATATACCACCATATATTTATCACAGAATTATATTTTTTTATTTTAAACAATTAACCGCACAAGAGAATAGGTGCAATCGTGCAATCAAAACCACCAAAAGCTCCGCGGAGCTTTCGTTGTCTTGCGTCGAGTCGAAAGGTCGCTGAACTTGGGCACGTTCAGACTAGTGCTCCTCTCTCACCTAGTTTCTTGACAAATGATCCATCTTTCATCAAACATCTTCATCGGAGAGTAAATATAAAACGCCCATGGACCGGTATCCGTTTCTTTAAAATCATTTTCCATTAACAAATTGAACAGAGAGTCTGGAATCTGACGAAAATCCCGCGATAAAATCACGTCCAAACACAACGCTGCTGCCGTCTAAATCAGACAAGGCCGAAATATATGTCATATTCAACCCGTATTGTCGCCTTCGTCACGGATCTTTTATTTTGATGGCGATAGGTGCTGTTAAAAATGACGACGATCACTTATTTTAAGTGCGTCAGTAGTTGCAGACAGAAATTTTTCAATGCGACCGGTGTACACACAAAAGAATGAAAAATTAACGCTGACCCTTGTGCAAAAAAAGGGTCAAATCAAATGTTTATTCTTGCCGGAGTTAATCTAATAACCAGTTAAACTGCAACGTAATAATGGACGATCACAACATTAAAATTATATAATAAATGAATCAACTTTGACGTCGGGTGAGTTAAGTTTATACAAAATGCTCACTCAACGGAGGAGCTAAACCTGCTCAGATAATGTCATTCATGCAGGTAATTTATTATCGTTGGCTGTTCAAAGTCGGAGATGTAGTTGGACGCCATTTTACGATTTATCGCAATTCCTACTTTATCGAATATATTGCATGCAATTTACTGTACTGTTCGAGAGAACCGAAAAAATAATTGAAATTGTATTGAATCATAAGAGCTTTTTAACGAAAATAAATGTAAAACTGATGAATACGATGTTTGAAGATATTTTTTCTAAACGTGATACTTTAAATACTGAAAAGGTAAATCCTTTAATCAGTTCTATTCAAAATTTCGTGTAAGCCACTTTAGAATGCTCCGTGATTGGATTAGAGAGCAAAGCTGAAAAATCGGTTTAAGTCTTTAATTAGTCGAAAGCATCTTGAATAGAAAAATGGATTGTAAATGTCGCACAACGAACATTCGAGCAGGGAAATAGTTTACTTTGAAGCAGAAAGGCATTAATATGTGAGCGATGTATATTCTGATAGGTATAGCACCGGAAATGATAGCATCTACGGTGAATATTGTAACCCGGGGTGGTTTTAGTGTGTGTAGATAAAGCTCACCGCGGGTAACTCAAATCGGTAATATAATCGCAGGTGCTAAACAAACAATTAATAATATTTCACTAGTAATAAAATGTAATTTACTTCGT
The DNA here is from genome assembly GCA_964023215.1 of Eledona agricola. Taxonomy (NCBI): domain Eukaryota; kingdom Metazoa; phylum Arthropoda; class Insecta; order Coleoptera; family Tenebrionidae; genus Eledona; species Eledona agricola. The sequence goes on along the minus strand of OZ026862.1, from coordinate 15,551,105 downwards.
GGAAAACAAAGGACGAAATTCATTTGTGGCGTTAATTTCACTTTCAGAACAAACAAAATTTATGGAAAACCTACGTAAATTTACTACCATTAACTTTATCATTCGATCAGCGCATGAATCAAATGGAACTGTTCATTTCTGAGTAAACATCTGTTCCCAGTAGAATATTCGGTTTGAAATATAAATTCCCGAAATCAATTTTATATAATAAGAGATTAAAAGCGTTAACAGGTGAGACACATGTGGACACATGTCCCATTTTATAACCGGGATTGTTTCGGTTTAGGCGTCGCCGTAATGAATCGTTGACATTTTCATGCATTTTGCAGCGGTGATTATTGTGCACAACGTACATTACAATTACTGCTTGTAATGCACGACCCAATCAACTCATAAAGCACCCTGGGCATTGTCACCACTGTTCTCTTTTTATTACGCTGTCAATCATCGATCTTGTGTCCGAAAGCTTTCTGCAATTTGGTCAAACCCCAATTAACATGACAGAAAGCCAAACAAATCAAAACGTGTTGCATTTGAAAGCTTAACAAGCCACGCACCACCACAGAGAATTATGGCAATCGTAATTTGTCGACCAACAGGTGATAGCAATGCTGCGATCCATATTGCGAAATTTTCTTACTTCAAGCGTTATTCACGTTTTGTATTTATTTGTGTGAACTCGAGTGTCTAAAGTGATAATAGGCACCAAGAGGGCATTTTACGGCTCTCGTTTATTATGATTTTGAACCATGAAACTACTTTTAAGAAATGCGTTGATTGATTCGTCTCAATTTTCCTGGTCATTTTGTGGATGGTCTGACTGTTAATGAGGAGACGATGCAATTAATTGAATTTTAAAGAGTTTACTCAGCTGTTAAAAAATGTAGCTACTTTATGAATGTCAGTACAGATAATTTATAAAATGAACCGTTCGTGTATGGAACGCCAAACTATTTTTTAAAATTGGAATTTTTTAAATAACTATAAAATGAGAAATATATTTGCACATGAACAATAAAAGTGGTAATTTATGCATTTTTACGTTTGAAATTTGTTATGTTTTTCGATATAATTCTAAATTGGAATTGGCAGAACCTCTAGTGCAATGTTTTAAAATACAAGTTAATAATAAGAGAGATTTGAATTATCAAAGGCCAAAGCAAAATATTGTAACAAAAAATGGAATTAAAAAAAATATAAAAAAAAGAAATTGGTTGGCAATTTTCAATCAGAACTTGTTTGGAAATCAATATGATAATTCTTTGTAATGTAATTTAATTCTGAACCTTTAAAATAATATAAAAAAAAATAAAAAAATATTTTAAGCCTTATCGTTTTTTGTAATAATATACAGAATTTATAAATAATATATTTTACAGCATTTACAAATAGTCCAAATTACAATTCAAAATTCAAAAGTAAAATGCATGTTCGGAAAACATGCATCGTTTAATTATTTACAAAATTATAAGCCGTGCTCGGTTTTATTTTAAGGTTTGAAAATCGCACGCCTTGTATTTGATTAATTCAAGATTAATTCAACTTGGATTTTCAATTCACTAAAATAGGAAAATAAAAATTACGAAAATAATGCGAAATGAATAACGCGCGCCTGATTATTTGACTTTTAAATGTATGTATATAATGAAATCATATAATTTTTTAATATTATTTTAAATTATTGTTAAAATTTATTTCCCTCAATTTTATTGGAATTAAAAAATGTCGAAATGTTACCCGAACTATTTTGAAGCATAAAAATTAAGGTTTAATTTCTAGATTTAAAATTTACTAGAGTTCTACTCAATACACTACTCAAATTATTAATTAGACAGTACCTGAATTTCTATATTAAAAATACATTTCAAACTTGGAAATTCACTGAATTGCCAATATCAAACGTCATATGTCATAATGCACAACGCGTTAGATTTTTTTGATTTTTAAATGTATACAATGACATTATATAATTTGTTAACTTATACGCATCCATTATTCTGACTAGAATTATTTTTCAAGAGGTCCGTTTTTATTTAAACTATGAATCTTTATTTCCCTCAGTTTTATTGGAACTATTTAAAAATGTTACTCAAACTATATTGAAGCTCAATAAAAATTGCGCTTTAATTTTTGTTTTAAAATTCACTTGAGTTCTACTCAAAACACTACTGAAATTTTTTATTTACAAAGTGCCCAATTTCCTATACTGAAAAATACATGAATTTCAAACTTGGAAATTCACTGATTTGCCAATATCAAACGTCATACGTCATAATGAATAACGCGCTAAATTTTTTTGACTTTTAAATGTATACAATGGAATTATATAATTTTCTAACTTATAAATTTTAATGCAGACATTATTCTGACTTGAATTATTTTTCAAAACGACCGTTTTCATTTAAACTATTAAAGTTTATTTCCCTCAATTTCATTGGAACTTATTAAAAATGTTTGAAGCTCAATAAAAATTTTAATTTCTAGTTTTAAAATGCACTTGAGTTCTACTCAAAACACTACTGAAATTTTTAATTCTGAAAGTGCCGGATTTCCTATACTAAAAAATATGTTAGTTTAAAACTTGGAAATACACTAATTGCCAATATCAAACGTCAAGTTTAAAATTCAAGCATTTTACAACATAGAAATTGATGCTATTTCTAAATGAAAAATTTAAGTAGTGTTTCGGGTGGTACTCAAATGTATTTTAAATTTAGACATTAAAGCGCAATTTTTACTAAACTTCAAATAATTTAACATTAGTCTATCTAATAATTTAGTAACATTTAGTTCCAATAAAATTGTGCGAAATGTAACTGAAGTAATTTTCAAGTTAGAAATTCAAGTAGTGTTTTTCTGCAACGCCAATTTAATTCAGTAACATATTTATACACTTAATTTTCAAAATGTACAACAATACTTCGCACTTAATTTTCATCTTCAAAAACAACACACAATTTTCGAGTTTACCTACTAATTTGACGCGCTATTTAATTTCACAACTGAAAATGTCTGTGATTTAAATAATACTGTAACGTTCTTGTACGGTTTCATAGAAAATAGCGCCTGCACTGTTATTTCCTGCAGAAAATTCGATGCTCGGCGTTTTAAACATGAAAAGAGTCATTTCATTATTTTTTAATAGAAAATTGAGATAAATTAACATTCAGGTCGGATTTTTTGGGGTATTTTTGAAATTATAAATAAATATACGCACATAATTATTTCTTTGAAAATATGCCCGACATTAATTTGTGATTCAATTTGTGCGTAGTAAAAAATAGTTTGACGTTCCATATTCTTGTACATACACGCACAATGTTTTTTCAGTTTCGTTTTTAAACTCGCCCACTTGCAACGAAAACAATTCGTTCAAGTATGAACAAGTATGAACACGTAAATATTGGAAATTCAATATGTATACTAAATAAGCTGAAGAGGACCGATTTTTATGTTAAGACACACGATCGGTAGCTTCTCGAATTTGTGTTAGGGCTTGAAATAAAATATTGCGAATCGGGACCGGGCATTTTCAAAACAAGACGTGCATGTAGAAGTGTATCTTAATCAGGAACGGACGGGCAAAATATGATCTATCAGATCCGATAGTTGGCAATTACAAACGGTTTGATGCATGTATCGGTCGAGCTTTAGACGTGTCCAGTCCGGAGGGAACGTGATTTACAGCAATGCCATTGATTAGCAAACGTCACATAAGCTGAGATGCGACGCACTGTTTAGCATAATGCACGCTAATCGGCAAACGGACAAACATGCTGCACGTCCGTCAACATCAAAGCTATTAGTTGGAAAATGTCCACCAACTAATCTCATTTTCGCGCACCTGTAGGATAATGCTTAATGCGTTTTCTCCAAATGATCGTTCTCGACAACGCCAATAAAGCGATAGATACGTCACGTTACTCAACACAGAGCTTCATAATCCGGCAACAATAAGATCCAATCAATCATTGACGTGTAATTGTTTAAAGAGAAAATCATCGACAGGAGGTGGTTCCGGGTTTTGATCAATCAAACGCACCACCCCACCGAGACTAATGTGGCCCATGAATATATTACCCGTAAGGCACTTTAATAGATCAGGCTTTACTTGTCGTTAAGTCCATCTGCATTAACCCCGAACTGTCGCATCGACAAATCTGTTTGTACAATTAGAATATTTCACCAAAATTGTGTTTGGCACGTGAAATTTAATACCGAAATTAGCATTGCCATCCGCTCGGCTCGCATAAATTGAAAATAATTCCGTCACCATTTCGGCGCAATTTGCAAACAAACTGATGGCATGCATGCACCGCGCCACATCCACCCCCTTGTAATTATTTTTCTACAATTTTCCGTGTCCGGCAGTTTAATTGTTTACATTTCTCCACAAACAAACGACATTTCTTTTGCGATTGTCGCATTGAACCACATTCAAATGCAGGATTTAACGGAGCTGTTTTTTTTATCGCCTCTTCGGCAGTTTCCGTGCCTCTATGCTCAGTATTAAATGTAGAAAATGAAGTGATTTTTGTAAATTTGCAGTAAAAAATATTGCATTTATTTAGTAATTTATATCCGAATTTTGGTCGACATAAATATCAACGGCATCAACATGAAAAGAGCTTTTCTATTACAATAGGTACTATTTACTATAAATTCAGCCAAAATGAATGGCGAAGAAATTGTTCATTTATGTTTCAGTCTGTCTGCTAATCGTTATGTTTTACTATTACATTTTTTATTTCGTTTTGTTAAATGTTATCTCTTGTGTTAAATAAAATAAATTTATTTTTACTGCAGGTGCGTTCAACGTTTAAATATCCTTCAAGTATAGTATATAAATATAGTTAATCAATCATTGAAGATATTTTCAATATATTTTTTATTACGCACGATCGATCCGCCAAAATGTGTTTTTTGTAGATTTTCAGGATAAAATATTGTTTTTATTTAGTAATTTATATCCGAATTTTGGTCGAAATAAATATCAACGGCATCAAAATCGAAAAGAGCTTTTCTATTACATTAGGTAATATTTACTATAAATTCAGCCAAAATGAATGGCAAAGAAATTGTTCAGTTATGTTAAAGATAGTTTTTTGTGTTTCAGTCTGTCTGCTAATCGTTATGTTTTACTATTACATTTTTTATTTTGTTTTGTTAAATGTTATCTCATGTGTTAAATAAAATAAATTTATTTTTACGACAGGTGCGTTCAACGTTTAAATGTCCTTCAAGTATATTATATAGATATAGTTAATCAATCATTGAAGATATTTTTTAATATATTGTTTATTACGCACCATCGATCCGCCAAAATAAAAAGAGAAAAATTTATTCATTTATGTTAAAAATAGTTTTTCGTGTGTCTGTCTCTGTCTGCTAATAGTTATGTCTTAATATTTTGTATTTTGTTTCGTTTATGTCATGTGTTACCTAAAAGAAAATTATTTTTTACTTCACGTGTACGTTCCATATTTAAAATATCATGCAAATAAAATTTAGTTAATCAATCATTGGATTGTTTTTCAAAGTATTATTTATTACGGAATGTATAATTTTGTCACCAAGGGTTTTATTTTACTTATGAGCATTTCGTTTATTATATTGTATACTGTACATTGTATAGTAGGTACCCTGCTTTTTGTAAATTTACATTTAGCATATGGCATTTAGCATTTTTACCGAGCGTTTTTAACGTGCATTTCATATTATTTACAAAACATTTATTATTTCGCTGGGCGTTATTGCATTTAAAGTTCTTACCGAACATTTACTGCTTCACTCAGCGTTTGGTATTTATACTAAATAACTGAATAAAATAACGGAACAATACACCTTGCATGTGAATAAAATACCGAGCATTTATTATTTTATTTGATACATTATTACCTCTAGTTCATTTGATCCAGTCGTTGATTATTATGTAATATTTATTATTTTATTTTTTCGCTACGGATTTTAATTTAGGGCAGAAATAAAAAATTAACCATAAAATTAAATTAAGAGTTTATGTAGAATGTAATGAAATTTGCAGTGTAGTGTTGTCACAATAAAAATATTAAACACAAATATTAGTGCATCTTATTAGGGTATATAGGAGCCCTTCAGAGCTGAGGTCCGATAGATTTGTTGTTCTAAATCCTTCTCTAAATTATTAGTCCTGTCAAGGAAGCTTAGCATCTCCCCGGGCGACTTTTCCTTCAACATTCAGTCACCAGAGGAAAAAATCCCATCTTGTTCCATGGAGTTCAAACCAAAATGTTGAGTTACGTGACTTTATATTTTAATTTTTTGTTAAAACATATTATTTGTATAAAGAACATATTTGTATTAAAAAATTTTCATGGTGTGCGAAGAGATTTTGAAACAATGCAGTACGTGACTTTATTTTTTAATTTTTTGTTAATATATATTTGAATAAAGAACATGTTTGTATTAAAATTTTTTCATGGTGTACGAAGAGATTTTGGAACAATGCCAAATATTTTATCTGCGCTTTTCTCGAAATTGGCTTTGAGCTTGTTGCCATATCTAGGTCCAAATACAAAGAGTAATAACGATCTTTACATTGAAACTTTGGGCCAAATTTTTTTGCCCTTAAAGATAAAGCAAGTGTCTGTGCGTTAACTGTTAAATGAACGGAATAGAGTCCAACTCTACAGTGAGAAACTCCTTTTGAAGCCAAAGAAGAAAAAACCAAACCAAAGTGACGAATTATTTGCCAACTTCAAGTTGATCAAATTTGACGAAAAAATTGATTGGATAAATCTTTTTTCAGCTTCAGATCTTAACAATAATTATTTCAACCGAATCTGAATGGAAACGCCCAATCCGCGCTTTTTACCCTTTTTTTGCTAGAAAAACTTCACCTCTACGCAAATCACAACGAAGGAATGGCTTCGGCGGTCTGACTTTTTTGGGACAGTTAGTCCCTGATTGGGTACCTTCTTCGATGTCTAAAAACGTAAAAACTATGGACCGAAAACAACACGCCCACCGCCTCAAAACTAATCAGGAGGCGAATTTTGAATTTAGCGCACATCATCTTTGTTTTTTTGCGTTATTTCATAGCTGACAAACCGTGCCGGTTCTTTTTTATTTTGAAATTAAAATTTTACAATTTTGAAATGGAAAAATAAGCTACCTTTGTAGGTGTATTTGTAGGTGAGTTTGTTGACTCGGACATCGTATTTTTTATTCAATTTTAATTTACTCGGCTTTGCTGTGATGGAAAAATTCGTCAGAAAACCTCAAGTTCTTCGTCCAGATTTGAGTCGTTTTTTGACTCTAGGACAAACAAACCACTTCGAGAATTTCTTAATTGTTGTTATAGGAAATGTGAATGTTAACAAGTAGTTTAAATTCTAACATTTCTCTGTTGGCCATGTGTTTTATTTTTGAATAGTGCCGAAGGTATTTAATCAATGACGGAATTTTGCTCTGTTAAAAAATTAAATCGCTTGGGCGCCATAAGTCAGGATCATATTAAGCAACATGTAAAATGTATATTGTATATTTAAACAAACAAAATATAATACATTTAATTGATTTAACACGTGTAAATTTAACAAATATTGTATAACATATTGTATAAATAGGTTTATCTATATTTTTATTTATTTTTCTACAGTATAAAATTAACAGGAATTATTATAGATTAAATGAGAATAAAGAATCGTTGAACAGAGGATACATTAAAGAATTAGTGATATTGAGGACTACAAGAAATAAATCCTTTCGGAAAGTAGTTCAATTTTTTACATGTACCTAAAATTGATGAGACAATGATTTAAACTGTAATTAACCACTTTCTTTAATTTTAAGACGTATAAGACATATTCATGGTGTTTTATGAATTCGGTTCTTAACCGTAACTTGAAATAAACTGTTCTGCAAAAATTTGATTCAGTTGGAGAAATCTTTTACAGCGTCAAATCTTAATAATAATAATTTCAACCGAATTCAAATGGGAACGCCCGACCCGCGCTTTTTACGCATTTTTTGCGAGAAAAAATTCACCTCACTCGCTAATCACACTCGAGGCATGGCTTCGGTGCTGACTTTTTTTAGGACTGTTAGTTCGTGATTGGGTACTTTTTCGGATGGGGTACGGTCTTCGGTGCCGTGAAAAACACCGACAACCAATCAGGAGTCGAATTTTGAATTCGAATCAGCGCCCATCATATTTGTTTATTTCCGCTATTTCACGGACAAACTGATAAACAATTCTGTGCGGGTTCGGTCTTTGATCAGATTTCTATTATTATTATATATTATATTACAATTTTAAGATGGAAAAATAAGCAACAGTAATTGGGTACTTTTTTCGGGTGCCATGAAAAACAACCAATCAGGAGTCGAATTTTAAACTCAGGGCTCATCAAAATTGTTTATTTCCGCTATTTCACAGATAAACTGACAAACAGCTCTGTGCGGGTTTTGTCTTTTTTCATATTTCTATGAAATTTTACAATTTTAAGATAAGATAAGAAAAATAAACAACCTTTGTTGGTGGGTTAGGTTACCACGATATGAGTGTATTGAATGTCACCGTTATCGTACTTTTTATAGAATTTAAATTTACTCGGCTTCTTTGTGATGGATAAATTGTTTGTCCACAAATCCTCTAGCTCCTCGTCCAGACTTGAGTGGTTTTTTGATTCATTAGGACAAACCACCTCGAGAATTTATTAATTCTTGTTACAAGAAATGTGAATGGTTAATGGGTAATTTAATTTCTAATAATTGTTTTGAATAGTGCCGCAGATATTTAATCAAAAACGGAATTTGGCTGTGTTAAAAAATTAAATCACTTGGGTGCCATACAAAAAGTCAGGATAACATGAGGAAAGATGTAAATTGTATATTTAAACAAACAAAATATAAAACATGTACATTGTATATTTAAGCAAACCAAATATAATACATTTAATTGAGTCAACACGTCAAGGGTAAATTTAACAAATATGTTATAAGTTACAAAAGATAATAAATATATAAAAAAGATTATCTATATTTTTATTTATTTTTCCGCAGTAGTTTAAAATTAGCAGGAATTAGTGTTTCGCTGATACGATGAGAGTAGAGAATCGGAACACAGGAAACATTAAAGAATTAGTGTTTTTGATGACTACAAGAAACTACCTTTTCGGGAGCTTCCATAACAATTCAAAATTAACTACTATGCAGATTCTACAGCTCACGTTGTATCTAAAATCATAAATTTGTAAAGTAATAAGTAGTATTTTTTTTAATGTACCTAAAATTGCTGATGCAATGGATTTAAACTGTAATTAATCAGTTTCTCTAATTGTAAGACATATAAGACATATTCATGGTGTTTAAAGAATTAGGAACGCACTGGAGGAATTGTTCGAATTACTAATGGAACTGAATGTTTGGAAAATTCGAATTGGTAAATAAAATAATAGCACGAACTTATACTGCAATTATGGTGGAATATTTAACGGGTTGGCAACTTAAAATTAAAATACTCGCTCCTCATTTAATCATTGTTGCGCTCATTCGATAAACTATAAACAATGCATGAATTGAATCGATTAAATATGGTATTTTTCAAAATATTTTGAAAGTCAAGATAAATATTTAAAAAAAATCGTACAATTAAAGTGTATGGCAGTAATTTCAACCGTAAAGGAGCTTGTCATAGAATTAAATGAAAATACAAAATTTAAGGCCATTGAGAAAATTACCTGCCTCTTTTAACAAAACGATCACGAGCCGCTACTGATTCAAACAGCAATCACCAACAGCGGCAAATGTGCAGGAGTTTGTCTTTATATGGCTTACTCCTACTTGTGCTTTTTAGAAGGTTAAAGCGATGATCATCCCCAAGGATTCGTAAAAGCCAAATAAAATCGAACAACAAGCGACATATTCCACAGAATGAAAATGAATCAAACAACGGTGAACATGTTTTTATTTGTTCATCACCCTAACAATTCTTGTTAATGTTTCATTTATCGTCTTACGTTTTAATCACATTTGAGGAGACCATGAAGATCTGTAGATTAATGTAACCTCCCGAGTAATGTTAAATATTGAAGTATGAGCGAACGCTTGACGTGTTGTTCATAGTGAGTAGTGAGTAGAACGGAGACGGAGATCCTTGATTTGGTGACGAGAGAGCGTCCATAGAGTATCGATCGGGGTCGACATTGCATGTGAAAAATTCGATGCGACGTGGCGGATATTTTAGTTAATAATAGTATTAGTCCATTAGTAGATTCAATATTGTTCGTGATACATATGCTGCATATGTGGTCAGTTTGTGGCACCTATAGCCTTCATGTCGTCATGTAAACAAGAACAATGCACCCTAGAAGCGTTTCCACGCTAGCAACAGCAGGGGTATAGGGATGCATTGAATGTATGCGCCAGTTTGCAATTAAAACGGCGTTGACTGGCCCTCATCCTTCTCGGACTCCGACCAGAACACCCACATTGAAGGGTCTAAATATGCATACTCCACTCTAATAATATACGTAATGAGTGAGTCAACTAATAACATGCGATTACGATTGATTTTATAATTCCAAGTGGTGAAGGCAGTATCGGCAATTAAAGTCGGGGGTAAACGTTTTTCGGTTGCAATAAGCGAGTGGAATTTTCTGATGAGACGTTTTTCATTAACGCGTTGCGGGGATTTGATACAGATGTCAGGAGGTCCCAGTAATCGGCTCTTTATGGTTGCCAATAACCATCCAATAACTAACCAGTATTATTACCGAAGCAGAGATAGCGGAGCTTCGCCGGTACTAGTGTTAGCTACGCTCTATTGAGGATGTATTATTCACGTGATGGTGGAACGTGAGTTGTACAAACGTGCGATCCTGCATTCTCTAAGTAAACATAACACGATGCATTCTATCATACGTTATATATGACGAGGGGTCCTATTAATTGATGTTTATATATTCATTACATTGGCAAGCGATCAAATATGCCTGTAAATCTATGCCTAATGCACTATAACCGCTAATTGCTACCCGAGATCGATCCATCTACAAGTCCCCTTTTTAGCTACAAAAGAGTTCATAGACGCTTCTGTCACGTCTTCAGTAAAACATTGTGTGGGACGCAGCGAAATGCCAAGCTTAATTCTTTTTCTTTTATCTTTAACGACTTCCGTAACAGATTCAGCAGTAGACTTCGCACCCAATTTAATATAAGCTTTTATTTTTCCGACTCTATTGTTCTAAAACGATATGGAGTTTTTTGGTGCGGTGTGTGTGTGTATATTTGTGATTTAGTGGTGTGAGAGTGGGTTAAAGGGGAAGTTTAGAGTGGCGGCGGCGGTCGTTTTTGCGAACGGATAATTTCTGGGGTTAATGCAGATGGAATAGTTTTTGGAAGGGTATTATTTGCGGCGATCCGGCAGCCGGAAGGGAGATCCGGGCGTCCATAAAGCTTTGTTTCGTGGAGTTGAAAGAGTGACCATTGGCCGGCGTCAGTATTTTTGAAGGATCATTTAGTGCTCAGTTGTACATAATCGGTGATTTATGGGTTATGTTTTGCATTTCTCGCAGGGCCATTCGGGCGGAGACGGCGGAAAGAGCAAAATACGTCCGTAATTCCGGGATGCGGGTTCGTTTAGTGCCTCTCGCTGACCAGATTGGCGGTAAATCTCATTTCTGTTTGGCACGCAACGCCGTAATAGTTTTAGAGTGAATTATAAAACGCGCATGCAGTTTGCGAATGATACAATTACGAGATTAAGCGTTACAATGCTTATAAAGCGCAATTATCGTCGACTTTATTAAATTAGCGCATGATGTTAGACGGGATTATGGTTACATCTTGGAATTACAAAACATAAAGTCGGATGAAAAGTGAGTTCGGTCGGTTATGGCCCGGGAACGAGTTACAGCACTTAAACACTGCGTTAGGACGCATAAATATTAAGTAGTCCTGGAGAAAGGCTTGCGGCGAGAAGGATACGCCACAATCAAATGATAACAATTAAAGTCCTTAGCTGCGGGCGGTCTGAGCGCGACGAGGATTAAGATGGCTTTGTCATCAAGGTAATGGAAGCTTAAAGGGCATCTTCGCGATTGTCTCATTAATGCATTCTCAAATCAAAGATAGAATGACTAATGCGTCGGTTGTTTGCCAAGTTCTAAGCCCGAGACAAAGCCTCCGGCGCCATCTACATGATGTCGTCTTTGCCCAAATTGACAGGTTTTGTTCCGGAAACCGCACGTGACCTACACTCCTACCAATGGACTTCCTTCCACCGACCAGATGCCGTTTTTGCTCTCGTACACGTGCCCCAACTCACACTCCTCCTCCACGTTCTGGATACTTAATAGTTTCAGCTTCATTTAAGCAATTAATTAGACAACGAACGATAATTGCTCCGATTGCTGACGGCGTCTTTGTGTGTTTGACGGCGGTGACGGACGCCTTCGGCGCCCTTTACCGGAATCCGACCGTTGTCCTGACTTGCCATTACACACCGCTTCTCTGAGACAAAACATAAATCCTTACTAGTGTCGACACTTCCGCATCTTCTAAATCAAAACAGTCGTCTTCCCTTCGGCTTCAAAACACTTCGACTAGACCAAACATTCTGCTTCGTTGCGCCCTGTGAACCCGAACTTCACCTAACTTTCGTATCGCCACATTTTCACCCTATCCGACAATTAGTCATCGACTCGCCAAATTTACAATCCTCTAAACAATGAACCGTTCCGCGACTTCGAAAGACGAGAAGTTTATAATATGTATCGGATTTATAGCTCGGAACTCGACAAATTGATACCACCTAGGGCTAAGTGTCGCCCCCCGTCGCTTTATTTCTTCGCCAATTTTCTCATCGCGTCGTAGTAAGAACGCTATGCAGACAAACAATTTAAACAATTTAGGATTGATGCTTGTTTAACAACCAATTTTACGATCTACAGACAAGAGGTGCATTCGTACTGAACGTTTCTTTGGTGGGTCGTCATTAAAATGTTACATCTATTCGAAGATATCTTGGTCGACTCTAACGCTTACAGCTGAATTTAAAAAAAAGGAAATGCAAATTTTCTAATTAATTCGGTTCTAGTTGTCAATTGTCTACTTGATAATACCTATCAAAAAGATTTCTATCAATGTCAAATTTATACCAACTTATGCAATGCCTCTTAATAAAGTAGCTAAAATGGTAGGACAATTATGAATTTAGCGTCAGAATTTGGAGTCGGAAAAAGTAGTATCTGGCTAATTTAAAAAATCTGGAATGGCAAAATTTATCACAGTAATACCAACACCTGATTCCGTCTATGCCTAGACGATGAATATCCTTCGTAGAGAAGAACCGATCTATGATTAAGTTGTTACTAAATTCTAAAATATAATTTGTCCGACTTTAACCTATTTATTTTTAAACTGACAAAATATTTTAAATTATATATACAGATGAACCGCAGGTAATCGCGTCACTTGAGAACGGCTGTACCGATTTGGCTAATTTTTTTAATGTTCGTAATAGTCCGCATAATAGGAAAAGACAAATTGAAAAAGTTGCCCCGAAAATTTGAAAATTCGTTGGGGATGGGATTTTTGTATGAACTCAAGACCACAACTCACGATTCGAACGACGGATATGCCTAATTCTTTTTTGTTTTGTTTGTTTTGGACCTGTAAACAAAATTCGAAACAATTGCAAAGGAAAGTCGGAAAATTCGGAGAAACTGAAAAAAACATAATTTTTGTATGCACTTGATCATAACTGACGATAAGATCGCCATATTTGGTTGATTCTTTTTTTGGTTGTTCCTTATGCTCCCGGGATGGAAATAACTCTATTGAATGTTTTCAATTGAAAAAAAAATCGGAAAAATATGGAGAAAAAAATGGGAAATGACTGGCTGGTTTTCGTTGAAACATACGGTACAATAACACAATGTTTTTTCCTGTTAAAAATTCGCATTTATTTTTTTAAATATTCAATTACTACAAAATGTGTCGCATCTAAAGCTATAATTAACAGAGCATATTCGCAATTCTTTTTAATTTCGGATGATGCAAATTGATTTTTATTTTATTTATTTATTTATTTATTTATTTATGTAATAGCTAGTATTATTATTTCTTTTGAAGACCGGACTTCCATCTGGGGATGGTCGAACCGAACGAGTTCCTTAATTATTTGTGAACTTTACAAATACTAAATAGTATTAATTATTATTATTATTTATATTTTAACACCATCAAAACATCAAAAATTGAAAACATTATCTTAAGATGCATAGTAAAATAATCTACAAGGATATGCGTAATTCAATTTTTTGGTTTTTTCGTTATGGTCCTGGAAAAGTTTTGGAAAAAAAATTCGAAGATATTGAGAAAAATATGGAAAAACGCATTCTAGCCTAAATTAAAATCAAATTACAATTGTTCTTACTTTTGTGTTGTTTCGCAATCTGTCCACCAAAGGTAGTTATTTTATTTCTATTCCAATTTATTTCGCTACGTGCCAGTGCTGTCAAATGTACGATAAATACACAGGTTATCGGTATTTATTCCGAACTGTTCGCACTAAATTTACTAATTTTGCCACATTCAAGTGCGGATTGCAAAATAATATTTACCGAGGTAAATTTGATTAAGACAAAACTAAGACGTAGTTTATCTCATGAAACTTAACGGCACTTTACTGGCTAGGCAATATATTTTAAACGAATCAGGTAATTAATTTTAAAACAAATAGTTAGATAACGATCACAAACAAATTTATTGAAATTTGGACAGGACAACGACTGCCAGGTCAGCTAGTTTTTAATAAAACATGTTCACACTACTGAAAAATTTAAAAAACTGTCGATTTGTTTTGACATGTTCCGAATTTTTTGAATGTAGCTGCACGTAGCCAAGTGGCATTTTTTTTCAAAAAACAACTTTTGCCGGACTCGTCGGAGTTTGAAACGACAAAGCGACTAATAGATGAGACCGAATATATGACCGATCAACAATAAAACCACCATGAATTATTCAATAACTAATTTTACGATCTTATATAATTATAATAAATAATAAAAGATAAAAATATTTTATTAGTTAAATAAATTGCTGGATTTATGGTCCAGAGGTAACGACGAGTCCGACGATTTGATGTACTGAAATGCAAATTTCCATTCTTCTCGCAGCATTCAGCAGTTCCGAGTTATTTTAAGCGCCGCATTTCCATTTGTGGAAATCTGTAGTTGACGATCGAATTGATTCGGGAAGACGCTTAAAAGCGCTTAAAAGCGATGCGCGAATTCAAATTCGGTCGATAGTTATTATCACGTTATTATTTGCGAGTCGCAGAGTTAATAAAAAGGTTCGGGCGAGTGATGAGATGTTTGGAGAGGGTGGAGTATCTTAAGGATTTGGTGGTGTATCATATCAGATAATGCACCCCTTGTTTTGTCAAAGTTATTCTCGAGATACGGCTGCGGGCAACGGAAATACGTAAAATATGATTTACGGTCGAATATATGGTGATTTCATATAGGTATCAGTTTATACACAATCATGGTTATGATAGGGAACGGATTTTCTTTCTTATTTTATTGATATGAA
This sequence comes from Eledona agricola, assembly GCA_964023215.1. Lineage (NCBI taxonomy): Eukaryota > Metazoa > Arthropoda > Insecta > Coleoptera > Tenebrionidae > Eledona > Eledona agricola. Next base: position 15,535,523 of record OZ026862.1, on the reverse strand, counting down.
AGAAATAACTTCGGATAACCGAATTTATAATCCGGACAAAGTGAATATCTTTATGATATACGAAGCAACAATATCTGGAACAGTAAATAGAATTTTACGAGTGCGCTGTACGCTGCGTTGTTTTGTCAAGCTTTGTTATTCCGGATTTGATTTTAAAACGACTTGTCCGATGCTATAAAGGTGATTTAAGAGCGATGAAATGGTACCCATTGGCTCAAAATAAAATTATATTTCTTGTCGCGGTTAACACGGTCGTTACCCCCTATTCATCATCGGAAATTCGGTCAATCATCCAACGAACCCGAAATCATCCATCCGTCCGAACTCGCACTCCAAATTCATCATCATACTCACAAGCTACTCCGCAATACACAATTACAAAATTTTGAATTTCTGGTGTGGTGGACCGAAAACCGATCAGATTTATGGCTTTTATAAAACGCGGGGACGTAGTGGAAGGACTTAACACGTGAATAAATATGTAACGTCGCTTTTTGGGGGTCGAAAATAGAAAATCCCGAACTCGCACAACTTACAACATCCATAAATGTAACTGTAGTTGTCACTTGCCGTGATAAATTTAAATATTTTCCAATTTCGGTTCGACTCCACATATTTCACTTCAGGATTCAGCAAGGAATTGTTAAAGCTCGCTTACCTCGCAGACAGGGTGAATTAAAATAACAAAGGACAACTCCAGGAGAGAAACGAACCGCAAAGTAGGCAATCTATCCTTGAATTATGCGGCCCATAATTTAAAAACCCGCACAGGCGGCGCACCGCACCAAAAATGCCAAAACAAAATTCTACCTACATAATAAACACGTATTAATTTTTTAAGAGTAAATTACCCGTTATTTGTGAAATTACATGTTTATATACGAATAACAATAATAGGAAAAGCGAACGAGATTAAAAATTAAATTACATAAAAAGACAAAGGCGGACGTAAATAACTTCAGCTCCGATTGGATTTATGTCTGAGGATGGCGCTGGGAGAATGTAAAAAGGTTTGCTTAAAGTGCTGACTTGATATATAAGCCCTAAAAAGTTTAGCATCAATAAGAGCTCCTGTAACTGAAGCAATATTTTCAGAAATATGCATCGACGACGCGACATACTTAGCCGAAATAAAAATCTGCGCATACGGCGACTTCCATAAATAACATATTTCGCCTCGAACGTTTCGGCAAGCAAATGGAATGCCTATGTACGACTATTTTACACGCCACTGTTGCTCATAAATATATCAGAAAAAATAACGCGCGGTTATTTTCACCCACATGGTTGTTTCACTTGGGATGCGATTCCAAAAAAACCCATAAATTTGCGCCATACTTGACCCCCGATTACGAAATATTCTATTTGAAACTAAACGTCGATAGATGGAATCAAGGGGCTGGGGAGTATTAGGGTGTAACACGAGAACCTTTCCGTAAATCTGACACTATCTTTATTAAATGCAACCACTTTGCTCGCTCATTTATTGTGTTTCCTCCCCATTCCACGCACCCGCATTTTTTTTTTAATTCGCCTGCTGTAAAAGTGTGGTGACAACGCTTAAATTTAGAGGGTTGCATGGGCTTAAAAGTAATTTCGTTTATTCGCCATAAACGTTATTTTTATTTTTAAATTTGGCAATGATTAGAGTCGTAACTAGTCGCAGTATTGTTTCAGTCGAGAGAGTATTGCGTATTCAGCCCTCTAGATAATAAGATAAAACGAGAGAGTGTCGCCTATAAATGACTTAAATCGTCGGCAGTAAAACGGGAGGGCATTTAACATACGTTACGCCCTGCGCGTTTAACGAAATGTTTTCCTTGATTGGATAAAACTAGATCACTGCTTTTGTTCTCCGTGATTTCGTTTCAGTTTACCCAAAATCCATTCCCCACACCACTCTTATCTCCTCTTGATAAATCATAATTTGTCACGAACAATTCGATAAACCATTAACGCAATTATTGCGTTCGACTATTCATCCGAAGGATAAAAACGTACGCTATATATTAAACCACACGCACGTCGCTGACAACACTTTTACCATCGCCTATTGTTAATCTAACTAATCGCTCAGGTGATCTACAGTTCGATTCCACAATTTATGAATTGCAGACACGAAACAGATCTAGAACAAATAATAAAAATAAATCATGTTACGGTTTTGAATTTGGGACAGTTTTGACACCTCCAGTGAACGAACACAAAACACAAAAAAAAAGGGTTTAGGGACGTCTAAAGGCATGAAGTGATGAAATGTGACAGTACGATTGATTTATTTGCTTATTAATTTATTTAAGGACAATAGTCGGTCGTGGTGTAAGAAATATTAGTAATAATAGTATATAATTAAGAAATAGAAGTATTAGGCGGAGATCAATTAGCGTGGCATAATGATGGTAGTAAGTTAAACATGACATGTGACATGTGAACAATAACATAAACCCCGCTTTCTACTACTTGTTGCCAAAGCTACCGGGCATTGTATAAAAATACCAACTGTGCTGGCTGTGCTTAAAGACACTCGACGAAAAGCTTTGTTCGAAAATAATAGCTAATTATGTGGTGGCTTCCACTTAATACGTTATTAACTAGTCTTAAGTATAGATTGGGCCGAATAAAACTACTAGGAGTTTACATAGCAGCATTTTTGATGATGGCCGGGGTAGTAATGTTTGGACCGTTAGCCGTAGTAACGATTTGGCAATAAATAATAGACACTTTTCCCACATACAATGTTGCATTTTACGTAAATAAAAGGTAATAAAACCAGCTGAGACACGGTCCATTACAATGTAATATTAGGATAAGTTGTTATAGTCCATGTCTAATTTAACTGGCAATAGTAAATAAAAGGAAGTTCGGAACGATTTTATTTTATTTCATTTTTTAGATGGCTTTTTAGTTGTTTATGGGCTATTAAAACTATTTATAATGGAACGATAATGGGAGGATAGATGGCCACCGCAACGTTTACCTAAAATACCGTGAAATATAATTGTTAGAATATTTCAAAAGCACGCGTCGAAAGCGGAAGCAATAAAAGCGGTTTTGTGCGGGCTTAAAAAAGGTAACAGTGTAACGATTTTCAGTAAATAATTAGTTATTATTGACAGTGATCGAATTTCTCGGCCCAGGTGTTTGAAATGTCGGCGTTAGTCGAGGACAATAGCGACTAGCTAATTGGTTTGTTAATTACATCAGTGCAAACCGATAAAAGTAGGGGTGGCGGATAATGAAGCGACGATTTGTTACAAGGGATGAATTCATGTCTGCCGTGGAATAAGTTTTATTTCCGCCAACACTATCATATCGATTTCTGCCGGTCAGAGTTGAGCTTTTCGTCGTTCGGCCAATTTATTGACTTAACACGACTATATTGAATACAAAAACAACAAAACGACCAAAACACTTTTTAATTAAACTCAAATGCAAATTTATCCGCCTATCCAACAAAACGCACCGCCGCACCAACAAAACGTTTCGCCATCGATTAACATATTGCTATTTTTAAATCACAGTCGATACTTCCTCCGATCTAATCAGTTCAATTTCGGTCTTATAGCTTTCCTCGAAAATAAAACTCGGCTTCCCCTTTTAATCAAAGAAGCTGTTGAACCTAATAAACATTGAATTAAAGACGAATTGACTCGTCTTTGAAATTTCACCATTTCTTCCGCTAATTGTCAATAAAGTCCTGGCTGCTTCAAAATACAATGGATAACTCGATTTCTTTCTTATTTCTCTCCGATATCGCTAAATTTTAACGTGCAGATGCTACATCACCAACAATGATTAGAAATATTCCACGGGAACCATCCAAGCGTTCATATTTCCTTACTTCTCAGTCAGACATTTTATCTTATAAATTTTGCACGAGCTATAAATTTTTAAATCAACTCAAACACATAAATTATCAAAAATCAAATAGAAAAACAATAACCTAAAATAATAACTAACTCTCAAACTAAGTTATAAAACAAACATACAACAGCAAGAAGTAATCGATTATTTCAACGAAACTTGGCGTTCTTACTTTAATCTAAGTAATAAATGAAGGGGTTAGAGCAAAAAGCGTACACTTATATCAAAATAATTTTAAATGTCGCTTATACCCTTTTTGCTCCAACCCCTTCAAAACATAATATTTTGAACAAAAAAAGTTTTTCAATTTCCGAATTTCCGCGTTCTTTTAATTTCGTTCCCAAGCTACTTGTATTTCTTGGACAAAGCTTAGTGATCCCATGTCCCATAATATGACAAATGGATGTAGGATGGAGATTATGAAATAACGGGACGAATAATATTTTGATCAAAAGTTGTAGAAAATTAAAGAGGCGACAAAGTGTTGGAAGGTTGGATAATGTGGCAGTTAATTTAAAATGGCTTAAAAAGTTCGAATACAGTTGTGTGGAGTAGAACCGATTTGAATAACTGTGCACACATAAGATTATAATTGGCAAAAAATAAATAATTATTGGTTTGTATAATTAAATTCCAGCCCTCGTTGATGAGGGTCACGTGGGCTAATCACCGCCGATACAGAATAATGGTAATAATAACCGATGAAGCAAATTTCCTGGAAGCTTGGCTGAAAGTTGATTAAACTCTTTAGGGTTCGCAATTATGCATCTACCGTCAGACGACTTTCATATGTGCCCTATTTTATCAGATTAAAAACATTAAACTCTTTCCCCTGCGGCTGAACTTAGCGATTAAGTTAAAGCGAAGCCCTAAACGTATTAGAAATATTCGTTAAATTCAGCTAGTAACGGTGATTATCCTTGAAATTAAGTTGACGTTAATGTGGGGACATGCACGTATGTGCAGGTTTTAAATATGTGTAATAAACTTGATTTGGACCCAACCCTTTAATTGGAACGCATTTTTCTACCCTTCGGGGAATATTCAGCGCGCCGACACTCATTCCGACAAAATTAAACCCCAAAGCTTTATGGCAAATCCTGAAACGACTACCGCCATCTTACCACGCTCTCCCCAACTACAACCGGAGCGAATGTTTCAAAAAATTTTTCAAAATGAATTACGACGTCACCAGCTTTGTGTACAAACTGAGAAATCGATCCAGCTCAAGCAACAAACGTATAACGTTTTGTTAATAACGCTCATAACTTGCGAAGCAGTAAAAGAGCTTAACAGCGGCTAATGGCTCATCAAATTTAATCAGTAATGTCCACTCCGTCATGAAACTTAGATTTAACCACCGCTGAAATAAACTAGTAGCGGCGAAATTCTATTTCCAACCCAGAAATTAGTAAGCAGGTTGGAAGTGGTGGACGTCAGGTCTGAGCTTGGTGCGTCGGCAAAGTAAACGAGCGTGTGTGCGAGTGGACTTAGTTTCCGTGTAAAAATTCGGCAGTTTTGTGTAAAAAAGCGGTCATTTCGCGTGCACCTCATCATTAAACGGTAGTAATGGACAGGCCAGTAGTTAACTCCGCAATTAAACTTTCGAATTGTTATGTTCGCCAAGATAACGCGTCCAGCAATCCAATTCGAACATTCCAGTTTATGATCGAGTACAATTTATACGAATTGGTCGTTTCGTAGCTTTGTGTAACTCTATTTAATTTATAGACCGGACAACATTTCCTCCCTACCTGTTCGCATTTTTATTAAACGGAATACAATTAAAACCGTAAAAAGCTAATGGAAAATACGCATAAACGTTATTTAAAGTGGCAAGTCGCTAATGTAATTATCTAATTCATGCAAGGAATTGAAATGGATTTCATAACTAACGACCGCTGATCCAATCTGGACAACAGAGACCATAAAAAATATTATTAGAGCTTTTACTCCCTTGCACAAAACTAATTGGGGTTTGAAACATTGTCAAATATTTTTGTAAAACTACATTGTACGCCTAAAATCACGAAACCAAGTCATGGAATTACAAATTAATAACGGCGATAAAATTCATAAAAATGATAATACCTGAAACACAAACCGAAATAAAATTGGCATTCGTTTGGGAAATTTAACGGCAAGAAACGCAATGAAAATGCTAGTTTTCATAACAGTTTAGTAATAAACACGAAATTTAATGTTAAAATGATGTATTTAATAACGCTGCCACCTGGTCGTTAGCTCAAAATTTCAGTTTGACATGGAATAAATCCCAAGACTACACGAACGAACGGTGAGTACCTAAATTGGGAAAATATGACTGAGAGGGCGTGTTGATTTTTTTGTGGGAACCAAGTCGATTTAGTTTGAATACTGTGCTGATGAAGTTTGAGTAATGAATATAGATAATCGGCGATTGTAAGGGTCGCGTGGTGGTGGATGGGGTTTATTGCAGTAATTTAGAGATGGTATTCTGCGGGCAAAGAACGGCATGAAATATGCGGAAGCATTTGAGTGACAGGGTAATCGATCAGTGACACCGACGAAGTTCGTTTATAAATGACCAGTGATCACCACATGCAAATACATGTAAATGTGACCGAGCGAATAAAGAAGCACCCCCATGTCCAGTCGACAATGGACAGTCGTCGACGCGTACGGACGTTCTGTTTAAATCACCCTTTTCATTATCTCAAATCACAACCATTAGAAAAGATTAAATCAGGCTATGATTAAAATACTTTTAAATGCGAACGTAATATACGATAATGGACACAATTAAACTGTAAAACGTCCTAAAGTAACTAACGATAAAAAAATGGCAATTATGGCCAGCCCTGGAAGGGAACACTACTGCGCTTTTGTGGTAACCCGACTCGGGGGCAATGTCTTTTTGCAATTAGTTAAGTAGCTACTACACAAACAGATTTTTAATGTCATTCGCTGAAAAAATATCCACTGATTTATCAGTCGGAATAAAACGGCGGGAGATAAGAGTTTAATAAGCAAGCGCGTATAACGTTTTAAAGTCTAATAATTTTTACATAATTTACACAAAAAACACAAACAGCTGTGATATTTATTCTTTTGTTGTATTTTATTATTATAGTTAGCGCGAGACTTTCGTGTCACATCCGTAATTTTTTCGCTCAAATTTTTTTTTTTGGACAACCCTTATTATTTCTTCCGCACTGAAGAACACGTTTAACGTGTTACAATTGCATAATTTTTTACTAATACTCGATATAAATAAATTTCATACAAAAAAAACAACAATATTGTAATACGAAAACATTTAAACGAATCATGATAATCAAATAAAAATTTGTAAAAATTCTAATGCTAAATTAATTGGATGAATAATGAATAAAACGAACCAAATAACGTGAAATTAGGTATAATAAATTGGTGAACATAGCGATTATTTAATTAATTTTAAATAAGGAAAATATGAAACAGGTTCAGGGAATAATAAAAACAAATTTATGGACAATTTCGTTCATGATATCGCTGCCTACTCGACGATGTCAACATTTACATGCACAGTTTTGATTTAATTTTTCGAATTGTTTTATTTATTAAAAATTTGCCTGCACCTTGGATTTCCAGATTTTCTTCAACAGTTGCATAAATAAACTTATCATTTCCTAATTTAAATAGCGCCGAGAGTGCGCTAGGCTACTTAATCGACAAGTTTATTTTTTAAATTAACGAGTCTGACATTATTTTAAGTGGATAAACAAAAACTGAGTAAAGTTGCATGTTAAAACAAGATATCCTCTTGACAGAATATGTTATACTACTTACGGCTTTATACATACTAGTTATATTCAACAAATTAATAGACTGGCACCGTTTATTTTTGAAATTAATTAATCTGGCAGCATCAGTAGACTTTCTCGTGGCAAAATATTTTATTACTACCTTCTGTATAGTTAAATTATAATATTTTTATTTACATCGTTCAGGTAGGCTAGGATTGACGATAAGATAAACCTTTTATTTACATTTACTACATATTTGTTTATGTTTATATGTCAAATGCAATTTTAGTGTCATTGACAGGTAATATAGATATGTAGGTCCGATGACAAGCTAACGTTTGTACATTTACAACAATATTCAATCATCCACACCTGTCACAATCTAATTTAAAAACACGTAAACACTTAACAAACAACATTTTAACAAGTAACGCTTAAAATTTGTGTTATTTATTTCAAAATTTAATTTACATAACTTCTGGTCATATTGCTAAACGAATGGCGACACGTTTACCTATATAAGCAATTCATTAAATTTATATTTGGTCAACATATGTTTATCAGTGAGCAGCTTTAACCTCTAAGATCAGCAAAAGAAGGGATAATTAGATAACACGTTGAAGAAATGTGAATCAATTTAATATACTTCCCAATTTTGCTACGAAATCTGCTTTACAGTTTTAGTACTTACAACACGTAGGTAAATTTCACCAATTATCCTCAAAATTAAAAAAAAAATACGATAATGTATGTGTATAACTGACTAAAAAATTAAATCATTTGTTAAAAATAATAATAATAAATCGGCTTTATTAATATAAGGGGCGAAGTATAGTCGAAACTACTCAACTTAACCCCAAAACAAATATACATATACAATTCAATAACAAAATATTAAAAATGGAATAGAATAGAATGGAAATAAAGAAATTACAAATGTACAAATAAATGGAAATATTTCATGGCAAGAATAAGCAAAATGAAAAACTACAAAAAAACCAAACAAAAATTATGCACACATTTATTATCATCAATTATATTATGCCGTGGTATTTATTATTAGTTATTCAAACTGCCCACCGTTAAATAATATCGATGACAAATTGTTGGAAAAAATAAGATCATGTCCATCATGTTCCGCCAATGAGGTAACTTTCAGAAGAAAAATTATTTTTCTTACCATTTAAAAAAAAAGTCGTAACAATTCCTGGTAAAACCGAAAGTATACATACAGAGAAACAGAAACATGTTGACCTGGGGCGCAGAAAATGAATCACCCTGTATAGGTGGTAACTGTAAATATTTATGCAATGCAAGCTAAATTTACCGACCAAAGCCCAGCAACAAATTTGTCTGCCCGTTTATGTAATATTTCAAAGCGGGCCAGGCACCAAAATCCATTTAATTTTATCGCACTTGCTTCAAATTTTGAAAACATTATCCGGTTAAACAATCACACGAATTTAAAATAAAGGAAGCGGCTCGTGATTTCTTATCGGACCCGCTCAAATTTAGAAATTTATAATGCAAGTCGTTTACGCCCAGTCACCTACATGCGATGCGATGTGTTTATAACGGCATAAATCTATTCATTACTGCCAATTTGACGGTGATTTCTGTTTAATAGTTGAGTAATAAATGCTGAAAATACGTAATAAAATGTGATAAGCTGGCAAACAACTAATTTAAGCAGCCTTGCAGCCAAGGTAATTTGCAATCACGTTACATGTATGTCTCGTCATTTACCATATCAAAAACTGACGGGTGTCTTCATTACTATGTATTCTAATTTAAGGTGACATTTTTCAGTGGCAATGTAAAATAAGTTAAGATAATACAACCGCTATAATAAACAAACGTAAGAAGTATTGTGGTGTGAAAACAATGAGATGATGGAAAAGACACCAAAATGTATTATGACATCATCAATGGCCGCCCTCTACCATGGTAAGTTTGCCGGTTTGTCTGGACGGTGAACGAATACTGTGGTCTTAGTTCAATAATAATAAGTTAAGATTAGGCGCCTTGAAAATAAATATATAAAAGATACATACATTGTGGTTTGGAAATAAGTTATTGGAGGTTATGTCAAAAACAAATGATGTCTTAAGACGTCATCGATGTCGCTTCGTCCACTGGACAAATAATGATCGCAGTAGTCTGTGGTCGTAGTTCAATCCGATCATGTGAACTGTCAACTTCTAAATGGGTGCGTGTTCGCAAAAAATGTTCAGAGTTTATTGTTTAAATAATATAAACAGTGATGCGGCTTTGTAAATGATTCAAAATAATGCAAAGTGCTGCCGGAGAAGTTTGAAAAACGGTTGTGACTGATTCAAAGTCGAAACGTCAATCATGGTCGGCGACTGTTATTATAACCAGCAATGATTGATTGCAATTTCGTGTAAAATGAAGTGAACCAGAAAGTTCCTTAATCGAATAATAGATTCGCTTAAAATCCGCTTGCCAAATTTACAATGCATAGCTTTAAACCAGTGCTGCTCTTACTAGGTGTAACCCAACATTAAGGTTAAGTTGTCTATTGTTTTTTTATATAAACAAGGAAACATGTCGACAAATCCGGCGAATTTAAGTGCACCCTCAGGTCACGAAACACACCCCACACCCGCTACCACCCCTACAGCGACCCCTGCAGCAAAGGGGGCTAAGTCTGAGGAGAAGCGTGCGAGAGCATTGCTTAACATTTTGCCCAAGCTACCTTCCAACGACTCCCTCAACAGCCCGGGTCCTGCAAGTCCTGGTAAAACTGTAACACCATTGCGTTCGATTTATTCCAACAACTATCATTTTGCAGGAGCAACCACGTCTGCGGAGAAACCAGAAGCTGTGGACCGAGTAAGCTGACTAGGTTTCTGCTAAAATAATTCACTTATTTCGCATTTTAGTCCCCGGATACGTGCTCCAAGTTGACAAGGAAAGAATCGTACAAAGCACAACGCAAAAATTATCACAAAGAGAAAAAACGTGTCACAAATGAACTCTTAAACTCGCTTAAAGATCCATCGGTTGTGGTCCTGGCCGATTGGTTGAAAATACGAGGAACACTCAAGAGCTGGACCAAGCTGTGGTGTGTTCTCAAGCCCGGGCTGCTCCTGTTGTACAAGAGCCCCAAAGCTAAGGTATTTTATTTTATAATTTTGTCGTATTCATAATATTTATTGAGCAACGTTTATTTGATTCATAATCGCACAATAAACATGATCCAGCTACCTCATCGTGATTTGTGTTTGCATAACCGAACAAACATTCTGAGTTCAGAGAATGTTTTTTAGCTAAAACGTTTATTTCGTGTTTTTACAGTGATATCACTCCATGTATGGGTTTCACGGTCAGTGTTATCAACAGTGGTGGTGTTTCTCGAGCTCAAAGATCGTGTTTTAACAGTAGTTATTCAATTTGGAGGTATGTAGCGAGCGCTCCGAAGGGCTAATCGACAAGTGATCTGATTCTTCAAACGTTTCGTCAGAGATGACGCAAGAGTACTCGCTACATGCCCCCCAATTGAACAACTTCTTTTAAATCACGCTCTTTAAGCTCGAGAAACACCACTATTGTTATTATCCCTCTTTTTTTTTAATTCAAATATAAAAAATATAGTTATAAATAGTGCATTATAAATAAAATTTAAAAAAATGCATCTGTACTGCGGCGTTTTGCATCATTTTTATGTTATTTTCAGCCAAAACTATAAAAAATAGGGGTCAAGAGGTAGTTTAAATTTTTAATGTTTGATTTAAGGTGTTAGATAACGAAAATAAAAAACTATTTTAATGATCCGAAATTAAAAAGAATTTCCTTTTTTTCGATTCCTTGTACGATTTACAAGCTATTGCAATTGTGGACGTATAGATCCGACACATTTCCTAGTAATTGAATATTCAAAAAAATAAATTAGATTTTTTACAGGAAAAAACATTGTGTTATTATACCGTATGTTTAATTTTTTCTCCATATCTTCCTGATTTTTTTTCAATTGACAACATTTATTGTCTTATTTCCATCCCGAGAGCATAACGAACAAAACAAAAAAAGAATCAAGCAAATATGTCGTTCCTATCGTCAGTTATGATCAAGGGTGCACATAAAAATTATGATTTTTGCAGTTTGTTTGAATCTTCCTACTTTCCTTAGCAATTGCCTCGAATATTAAATAATTGCATAATAATAATAAAAAATTGCATCTGTACTGCGGCGTTTTGCATCATTTTTATGTTATTTTCAGCCAAAACTATAAAAATAGGAGGTCAAGAGGTAGTTTAAATTTTTAATGTTTGATTTAAGGTGTTAGATAACGAAAATAAAAAACTATTTTAATGATCCGAAATTAAAAAGAATTTTCTTTTTTTCGATTCCTTGTACGATTTACAAGCTATTGCAACTGTGGACGTATAGATCCGACACATTTCCTAGTAATTGAACATTTAAAAAATAAATGCCAATTTTTTACAGGAAAAAACATGGTGTTATTATACTGTATGTTTAATTTTTTCTCCATATCTTCCTGATTTTTTTCAATTGACAATTTCCATCCCGAGAACATAACGAACAAAACAAAAAAAGAATTAAGCAAATATGTCGTTCCTATCGTCAGTTACATAAAAATTATGATTTTTGCAGTTTGAATCTTCCTACTTTCCTTAGCAATTGCCTCGAATATTTTTTTCCAAAACTTATCCTGGACCATAACGAACAAAACAAAATAAAGAATTACGCATATCCATCGTTCGAATCGCGAGTACATACAAAAATCCCAGAAAAAAGCACTTTCGGTTTTTCCCGAATTTTTAAATTATCTGGGCAACGTTTCCAATTTTTCTTTCGCTAAAGACCTTACTCGGACTATTACGAACATTAAAAAATTCGTTTTAGCCGTTCTCGAGTGATGCGCTTACCAACGAACAGCTTTAATTTTTATTTATATAGATAATGTTCGAAATGCTGACCATTTACTTCCATAGAGAAGTATAGCCGCGATTTTAAAGCCTGCCTAACATTTTGCAGTATTATTTGGCGTAATTCCTCCAGTGATCCGGTCTGCGTTTGGTAAACTTTCGATTTTAGATAGGCCCATTAAAACATCTAATGAATCTATTTTTAAGATTATGTATCGCAAAATCGAAAATTATTGAAAAAACTGCCAAAAGAAGGTGTCATGACAGAAAACTCACTAAACATTCCATAAAAAAAATTTTTCGCTGCAAAAAAATTGGGCGCAAAAATTTGAGCAAGCGTTATCCACATAAAAATTTTAGATGACACGAGTTTTGTTAATTTTAAATAAATAAGTCTGGAAATAGAAGGAATTTCCATAATTCGCTTAAAATGCATCGAGTGCTTTTTTGCGAATCGAATAGTATTAAGTAATTAATTATGTAACATGAATATGCGTATTTTCGTACGCGGGATTTTTTATTTTACATAAAAATACGTACAATACTATAATAAAAGACACGTGCTTCGGAGCGCTATTAAAAACTCTTTCAAATGTGGTAATTTCCTTGAAACACCCGATATACAGATGAGTCATTAGTGCGGGATCGGTCCATAACTCCTGAACCATGTAAGATAGAAATAAATTTTTAATACAACTTGTACACCGTTTGCCAGGCTGCACAACCTAAAAATATTTTAACAGCACACTATCTACCTTATCCTGGCTCAACCTGTATCACATCCAAAAATATCAAATATCTCGTAAATAATTATAACGATCTTGTTCGGGATTTGTGACCGTGTTCCATTTGAAGTTCCATTAGGGGGGGTGTAGTGAACGCTCCGAGAAGCTAATTCAATAATTGTCACATTCGCGACTGTCACATTTATATTCTCCAAAAAAAAGAGAACACTTCGAGCTCTTCCACATCGCAACTATCACTGATGAAGTCCGCCGCAGTTGTGGATGAAACGTCTGGAGATTCATTGGGGTAACTTGTTGAATTAGCTCATCGGAGCGTTCACTACACCCCCCCTAATGGAACTTCAAATGGAACACGGTCACAAATCCCGAAAAAGATCGTTATAATATATAACACCGACCGTGAAAGCCTACATACTTTCATATCTCGTAAATTATGAATTTTCGCTATAGAAAAAACGTAGTCAGACTCCAGGCGAATTTGATGGCTTACAAACAAAAATATAGGGGCTTCCATTAAAAAAAAAATTAAGTTAAGCTTATTTAAAAATAGTATAATTTGACACGAATTTTTGCAGAGCGTGTATAGTAAAAATAATATTTTGTATATCAGGCGTAAAAAGCAATCCTTTCTTCATATTTGTACTGAACTTCAGCCTTCTAGCTGCTAAAACGACCTCTCAGTAAATTTTTAAGTGAACCTCTGTAAATGACAAAAAATGTGAAAAAAAAATTATAATTTGATAACGGTGATCGAAAATGTAAAATATCTTATATCACCATAAATCTATGTGAAAAGGGGTTCTAATGGAGAAAGAAAATATAGGTAGTTCTAGTTGAAAAAACAAAGTTGTGTAGCAATTATGAGTTGTATACGTGAAAATATTTTTAGGTTGTGCAGCCTGACAAACGGTGTACAAATTGTCTTTAACATTTTTTTTGCAATTTACATGATTTAGAAGTTATGGACCGATCCCGCACTAATGACTCACGCTGTATATTTTCTCCTCGTCATGCTTTTATGACAAATTTTTTCTGGTGGTTGCACGATATCATTGCAAATTGCATTACGAGTATTTGATAAAAATCCCAGAAACGATTCCTTGTTTATGTAGTCAAGATTATATAAAATTTATTTACACTTTCATATTTCTTTGTGTATCTTTGTTATCATAATAAGTTTGGACGTAACAAGAGCATTAATTATTGTTATCTTCAAGAGACAGGTACGACAAACAAAATGCTCGTTAGTTTTATAATTCGTTATTTATTATAATTAGTATTTTCATGACGCCGCTTATGTTGCTTTTTTTTATTAAAGAGCAGTCACTGGGTGGGAACGATCCTTCTGAACTCGTGCAAAGTCATTGAGCGCCCCAGCAAGAAAGACGGCTTCTGTTTCAAGCTGTACAATCCTTTAGACCAGTCAATTTGGTCTCCTAGAGGCCCAGAAAACGAGACCATCGGCGCCGTCGTCCAACCCCTTCCGAATTCCTACTCAATTTTCCGAGCCCCATCGCAGGCTTCGGGAATGTGTTGGTTGGACGCGCTGGAAATTTCCATTAGAAACGACTCGGCTTTGGTGCGATCAGTCAGTAATAAATCAGCGTCAGGAAGCACAAATCATGAAACTCAATGGAATGAAGCTGATTACGAAAAGCATTTCAAACACGACTTGGATGATGTAAGTCAGCCCGATAATGGGGCCCAGTTGAGTACGGGAGACGGGGAATTGACTGATTCGGACTCGGAATTGTCGGGCAAAGACGACGATGACGAAGACCCTCCGGAAACGCCTTACATACCAGTTCACGAAGAGGAGTTTGGAGATGTGAGTATGACAATGTAGTGTAATAGCTGTGTTTACTAATTGAGTTAATATCAGGCTGGAGCACAAGTCGAAGAGTTGGCTGAAGAGCACAAGTCGTTAATTTGGTACCTGGTGAAGCAAGTGAGGCCCGGAATGGATTTGAGCAAAGTTGTGCTGCCCACGTTTATTTTGGAACCGCGTTCGTTTCTGGACAAACTGACGGATTCCTACTATCACGTCGACATTCTCTCGGCGTAAGTGGGACGATGTCAGGGTTTTGTTTTAGTTATTTTAATATTGTTTAGTGCGGTTTTGGAGGACGACGCCTTCACAAGAATGAAAACCGTGGTCAAATGGTACCTTTCCGGGCTTTATAAGAAGCCTAAAGGGTTGAAAAAACCCTACAACCCAATCTTGGGTGAAACGTTTCGGTGTTTCTGGCTTCACACGAACGGTTCCAAGACTTTTTATATAGGGGAACAAGTCTCGCATCATCCACCGGTGTCGGCGTTTTATGTTACAAATCGCCAGCAAGGTTTCTCTATAAGTGCCAGTATTCTAGCCCGATCAAAGTTTTACGGAAATTCCACGTCAGCGATTTTGGATGGTACAGCGGTTTTGACTTTACTGCCAAGAGGGGAGGATTATTCTCTTACGGTGCCATATGCGCACTGCAAGGGGATTTTAATGGGGACGCTTACCATGGAACTCGGAGGAAAAGTCTCGATTGATTGTGAAAAAACTGGTTATTTTACCGAGATCGAGTTTAAGCTCAAAGTACAATAGTTTATTTGGTTGGAGTTGTGGTTAAAATGACAGTTGTAGCCGTTTCTTGGCGGTATCGAACAAACTAACTGCATATCCGGCCGTTTGAAGTTAGGAAAAGAGACCTTGGCGACTCTTGAAGGATACTGGGATGGCACCATTTATATCAAGGACAAACGCACTGGAGAGCAGCAAGTATTTTGGACGCCTTCTCCAGGCGTGCGAAGAAATCGATTGACTAGATATGCGGTTCCTGTGGACCATCAGGGAGAGTATGAATCTGAACGGCTGTGGCAGCATGTGTCTGCGGCTATTTTAAGAGATGACATGATCGCGGCCACCGAAGAGAAGACAACTTTGGAGGAGGCTCAAAGGGGTAATGATTGTACTTGGCGCGGTTTCGGCGTGTTAAAAAATGATTTCAGCGCGTTCCAAGGAACGCAAAGCCAAATGTGAGGAATGGGTGCCTGTTCATTTCCAGCAGGATTTGCAGACGGGACACTGGGTGTATAAACACTCAGATTTACGACCGTGGGATCCCCGCAACGACTTATATCAGTATGAATACAATTACGTCATACAAACTAGGACCAAACATCCCACGCCCATGATTCGCACAGCCAGTATTATCAGTGTAGATCCGCACCAGGTGACTTATCTTGCTTGTTATCTTGTTGTAACTAATACCGTGTTAGGGTGAAACCCGCTCTTCCACTTTGAAGACCACAAAGCGGAAGATGGCCCCAAAGCAAGTGTCCTCCGACGCGGATATTAACGACAGCGCCACCACTTCCGAAGAGTTCCACTCCGACTCGACCCAGTCTATCAAGAAAATGCCGATGGCCGCCACAAATTCCAGGTAATCTTCAGCTCGTGTGATCGATATTGGATTAACGTGCAATTTCAGTATTATGTTGGCAATCCATGACCTGGAGCGCAGCTTGCAAGAACATGGAGAGAAGCTAACTCAACTACAGAGAAACGTAAACCGCGTTTTGGAATTTAACACGCAAAATCGCAATACAATTAGTTACAGAGAGATGTTCGTCGTTATATTTTTGTTAGGCTTAATTCAAGCCGTTTTTGTCTATTTTTTCTAATTGCAGTTGTGTTTTGCAATTTACCTTGTGATAATCTCGTCACTGAGTCGATATTTATTTGAGATTTTTTGGACCAGTGAATGTAATTTATTAGCACCAAAAATGGTTTAATTGTTGTGGTTTTTATTACGAATTGTGCCTTTGAAAGGGCTCTTACACTTGTTCCTTGGTTGAAGCCCTGTTGAGGTTTTTTTAAACGACTGTTCTGTTGTGTTTTGTTTGTCAACTGATTTGTGATAAGCTGACGGGAATAAGGGTTCAATTTGTCAAGGGAATAGTAAAACTTTAACATTTCAAATGTACACGCTAAGTCACTGTTTTATTATTCAAACCATACAGATCTGTTGTCGGGATAAGCCACTAGTTTTTATAACAATAGCCCATCCGAATTACTATTATCTTATTCCACGTTGAAGAACACTTCAGCTTAATAAAAACCAATAAATTTAAAGCGTTTTATTTATGACAAGCACCTACAACGTTCTAAAAAATGGTACATCAAAGTTTAGTTCATAATATATATATATAACATGGTTATACCAATTGGTAGAATTTTTGCATATTTATACACGCTATCAATTGGTAAATAACCTAAATATCGACACACTAAAATTTATAGAAAATAAAAATTTAATTCATCCACGATGTAATGTATTGAACAATAATAATTCACATTTGCCTGATTCATAAAATTATTTGGACTTGTCCAGCTCAACAAAATTCGTGTTATTTAATGAAAATAAATTGAAAACAATACATAATGTAGTAACCTCAATAATACTAACTTTGTATCTTATCTAAGACTAATTTTCAACCCCATACTGTCTTTACCGATTTCTGCGATGCTGCACACGCTACAGATGCACCCCTTGTATTTGGGGAGGTAAGACGTGGCACAGAAGGGACACTTCTCCTCAGCTTTCCCTCTATAGATTGGCGTGTACGACTGTCCACACAAATTAAAAGGATTGTGTTCGTCGTACGCCATTGCCAACTCATCAACTAAGTTGGAATCGCATGTTTGTAGGATTTTTCTTGCTTGCGAGGCGACTTCCGCTCGTGGACCCAACTCCAGCAACCTCCTAGCGAACGAAGCGGCAGTTTTGTAGTTTCTCAATTTGAAAAACATGTTCAGAGCGGTGCGAAGAGTTAAAATTTGATGCACCGGCTGCAGATTGCAATGCGTAAAGTATGCGGCCATCTCGCATTGGCGCTTCTGTTCTTCCGGAGAGGCTTTGGGCAGGCTTTTCCGCAGCGTCTCCATTTGGAGGCCACAGATGTACTCCCGACATATCCGAAGCAACTGTTCGGCTTCTGAAAGCTCCTGCTTTGTGTCGACGGACAGTAGGGAAATTAGAAGCAGCAGACTGCGGAACTTGTCAATGGCTTCGCTGAACTTTCCACCGGTGGTCAGTTGGTAACACACTTGCAGCTTCTGCACCAGGTCGTTTAGTTTAACTCCCGCGACTGGAAGGCCGCCTTTTGGACCTGCATCCTTCCAGTTGCGCAGAGGGTAGCTGAAATTTGATGGAACGCTCGGCTGCCAGGTGCTGATTGTCCTGGAGCTGCTGTATAAGCTCAAGAAGACGCTTTCGTAGGGTTCGAAATTGACGACGCCCAGCTGGTCGTGTAACAATCGGCAGGCCGAGTCGAACGCCCCGGCCATGACGTGATCAACTGCAATGGGAGAGTTTTTGGTCCAAATCAACGTAGGGTTAGGTCCTTGGGTCGGTAGATGAATCAAATTGTGGCCGTCTTGCGCCGCTTGCGTCGTTCCCACATCTGGAATCTCAAGATCGGCGTCCTCGACGTCCCAACCACCTTCACCGTCTGCCGGTAGCGCGTCTTCGTATTTTTTCTCGGCTTCACCATCGATTTCTTCGTCGTCGTCGCCCCAACCACCTGCTTCCTCTTCCAGAGGTTCGGTTGTGGGTTCAATCATCAAACTTTTCATGTTGGAAGCGGCCTGAACCATGGCGCTGGTCTCGAAGAAACTGCGGCTGATTGTAAGCAAAGGCCAGTTGTTTTCAGCTTGTTGGATCGGTGGTGGCGGCTTGAAGAACTTGGAGTCGGGCTCAACGTCTGGAACCTTCTGCTCGTTCCCTATTAATTCCTTCAACTCCTCTGCCTCTTCGTCCATCCCGTGACTGGCGGCAGTTAAATACGCAAGCGATGTCAAGTTCGATCCTTTCAACACTCGTATTCGCTCGTCCACATCACCCAGCAGTAACGCGCCGTGATACTGAGACGATCTGTCCTTGCGAATGTCGGCGATTTTCGTCATCTTCCGCAGTTTATACAGATTGCCAGTGATCAAATACAAAAAGGACAGCTTTTCGAAGCTTTTGGTGCGTTGGTAGCACATTTCGACCACTTGGTGATTTCCATGCCACAAAGCGGTTTGAGCCAGCTGCTCCCAGCACAATTTGTCGTTCAAACCCTTCGCTGCCTCCAACGCGATTTCGATGTTCCCGCATTCCAGAGCGAGAGTAAAGCGGGTTTTGTCGTCTTTCACAAAATGCAACGCCACTTCCGGGTAGCCTTTTTGTTGCAAGTAGGAAATAATGGCTTGTCCCACTAAGCGGGAGTTTCTAACCATGAAGAGCACCTCGTCGTAGCGATGGTGTATCAGAGACAACTTGAATTTATACTCTGTGGGATCAATGGTGAGGACCCGAGGTTTGCACTCGCGATCCAAACAAAACACGTGCTTTCCCTTCACTCGTGTGATGTAAATCGGCAAGTCAAGAGTGCGGATGATGCCATGGTCACTAACAAAAAATAAACTGACGTAAATTGTTTTTTAAATACACTCGGCGGCACAAAATTCGATCCAAAAACAAAATTTGATTTTATTTAAAAATAATTCTTTTTTTAATGTATTGGTTTTGTTTATTACTGTAATGGAGTTTAGGAACATGTCTAGCCTATAAATTTAATTCCATTCAACTGTTAACAACTTTTATTTTCAAATAATATAAAAAAGTTCAAAATTAATCGTAAATCAAACAAAACTGTTCAGTACCTGACCAAGGAGGGGTTAGTCCCCACCATTTTGTACCACCCTCAACAGGGATGGTTAGTTGTAGTTAGTTGATAAATAAATTCTAAAGCAAGAGGGTCTGCACTTATAATTTCCTAAAACATTATGGTCCTTCGAGTTAACATTAAGTAATCACGCCAAACAAAAACTTTAACTCAAAAGGCATTCAAAATTACGCCCATAAACGACATTAATATCGTGTATTTCTTCCTCGAGCCCTTATAGCAGCTTCAATTCGTCTTGGCATCCCAGCTATTAAATTTCGAGTTGCTTCTTGGTCAATTTCGTCCCATGCCCTAACAACCGCAGCACCCAGTTCTGCTACGTAACTGCAGCTGGTAAAATAGCCCGAACTTGCCTTCCAACCATGTCCCATACATGTTCTATCGGATTTAGGTCCGGACTTTTTGCTGGCCAAATCATACGATGAATTTCTGTTTCGTCCAGGTATTCATTTACTACGTGAGCGGTGTGTGGACGGGCATTGTCTTGCATTAACATACAATTTTCGCCAATAAATGGCGCAAACGGGACAACATGTGGGTCGAGAATATCTGTTATGTACCTGGTAGCTGTTAAACTGCCGCCATTTACCAGCGTTAACTCTGTGCGAGCTTCAAAATTAATGTCGTCCCACACTATAATTGACCAACCACCAAAAAGTACGCGTGGTACAATATTACACTGTGCAAATCTTTCGCCGTGTCTTCTCCACACTCTTCAACGACCACCTGGAGATGTTAAGTAAAATCGCGACTCATCTGGGAACAAGATTTTCCCCCATTCGTCAGGACCCCAGTTCCGGTGCCGTTGAGCAAAGTGAAGGCGATTTATTCGATGTTGCCTGGTCATCTGTGGCCCATTCGCAGGTCGTCGAGCTTTTAAACCATCTTCTTGCAGTTCGCTCGCTGACAGCAACTTCTCGCACCTTCTGGAGGAGATTCTGTGTCATAACTGCAGTCAGAGCCCTTTTTCGCAAAATCTCCATTCTAAGAAAACGGTCATCTTGTGCAGTTGTAGATCTTTTTCTTCCTAATTCCTCTCTCCTAGCATAGCTTTCGGTCTCTCGAAAACGTTCAACTGCTTTTTGGACACCACACCTAGTGACACCAAGAAGTGCAGCCCCATAATATTGCGAGCTGAATCAAAGCAATTGCTCGTGCCGTGTCGGTGAGATTTAATGGCATGATGTACTGACACTAATGTCGAATTAACTTTACGTTACAAAAAATTAAATAATATTACGCAGAAATTATGATTAAGTGATACAAACTCTTCGTATAAAAAAGCATACAAAATTTAAAATAAGATAAAAGTGAAAATAAGAGCAATATTTTGCACAAGTTGATAAAATTAGCTCAGTACTTATTTATTTGACAAGTAAATGCGTTTATGCAACTTCTTGTACTTGAAAAAAAAAGTTATGCAAATTTTTCAGTTTGGATCGAATTTTGTGCCGCTGAGTGTATTATGCATTACCCGTGGATGAGAGTGTATTTGATGTGGTTACTGGTGGTGTAGATAAAGACACCGGAGTCGTCCCAAGCACCAGACTTCACTCTCGTGTTTTCGTGGATTGAACACAACACTTCCAGCTTCCTGTTGCATATGGTAACAGTATGCTTCGCCAACAAAGCGATTGAATTCATGTCTTGAGACCACACAACGTAGCGACACTTAGTAATTTTGACTATAACAAACTAGAGAGTCGAGCGAAGTAGCAATTCACAACTCACCTTGATCCAGCGTCCTTTTCCTCTGCACATCGAACAGAGTGACGTGATCCGGATCCCGGAGCAATAGCATTCCCGTTCCGGCATAAAACACTTCGTCGCAGGGCGGCGTCTGCACTTTTTTCGTGACTTCGTTCTTCAGGTTTTTTATGACTAACTGGTGCGACCTGTCCAATACTGCAAATCTGTTTCTGGCGACCCACAGAGCAGTCAGGCCGGAGGACCGTTTGCTTTCTGCTTCCGGCACTTGGTCCTCCCTTTCGTTCTCTTTCGCGATCGTGTACAGGTCGTACATGCTGTTGTCCAAATTGGACGGGCGAATCGAAAGTAAAACTGCATTTTCGGCGGGATTGAACGACATCCTGAACACGGGAGTCACTCCGCCCCTTATTTGAATCACTGGAACGTCCTTACTCGTTGTAAAGTCGAGCTTGCGCAAACGCCTTTCCTTGACATAGTACAAGCAATTCCCGTGTACGGTGTAGGCAGGTCGTTCGCGTTCCAGTTTAAATATTATCATTCCCGTATCGTGGCCGGCCGCGAAGAGATTCAAATTGGGATGGGCGGTCAAAACCCAAAACCTGTCGTGTTCTCTTCTGAACGTGTGCAAGTAGTTGCGTTTTGCCATGTCCCAGATTCGTATGCTTTTGTCTTCGCTGTTGGACAGAAGGAGTTCCTGGCGAGGATGGAACAAAACGCATGAAACGTTATTGTAGTGGCCGCGACAAGTGTCCACTTCCCAGGCTTTCGAATCGTTCATTCGCCACAATTTTATTTGACGGTCGTCGGCACCGGACACTATCAACGGAAGAGTAGGATGGAAACAAGCCCAATTCACCCCACGATCGTGGCCTTCGAGCACGTGTTTTACTACCGCGTCCGCTTGTCCGAACAAATCAGTAGTTCCTGGATTTTTTAAGTGCTCTTCCAAACCACCAGGTCCCGGCGCCACGTTCTTTTTCCTAAGACCTTAAAAACGGTTAGGAAAGCCAGGGCAATTGATAGCCAGCCGTACCGGAAATGTCCCAAACGCGAACCGTGCAATCTAGGGATGCCGAAACTAACAAATCGTCCGATGGGTGAAACATTGCACACATTACATAGTGATTGTGTCCGGTTAAGACGCAAATGCAAGTGCGACTTTGCCAATTCCAGATGCGGATTGTTTGGTCGTCGGAGGCAGAAACAATCCACGGATACTCGTGGTGGAACATTGTGGTCCGGATGTAATCCAAATGTCCGAGCAGAGTGAAAATGCAACGTTTTTGCTTGTAATTCCACACCTGTATCGGGTGCAATTAGAAATAAACGGCTCGCAGCGCAAAAACAAGCTTACTTTAATTTTATAGTCGTCACCCCCCGACACGAACAAGGGTTGTTGATTGTGGAAGCAAATTCCTCTAACCGGTCCGTCATGCTCGTCAAATTTGTCCAACAAAGTGCACATTCTGTAGTCCCACAGCTGAATTGTCCCATTGTGCAAGCTGCGACAATTAATTATTAGATTTAACAGAAACTGATTTATGTGGGGAAAATATATGTTTAAAGATTGCTCTAGTAAATTGTGTTGCCAAATAGAAACCCAGATTGAGATGTGGTTTGGGCGTTGCCCATCTCGTAGGCATCCTACGTTTCGACTTAAAGGTCAACAACAGCGAACTTCTTCCACTATCAAAATACGTCAAATTTCATAACACCCATAAGAATTACCCTCCCATTTGATCTTTAAACGCCCGAATAAAAATTACCGCGAATTCTGGTTCACCTTCTTTCCAGACACTTGCATTCAATAATTTATTACCAACAATCACGGAAAAGCACGCAAAAATTTCGAAAATAGAGCAACAAATGTTTAAAATGCCACTTGGCCCGCCTCTCCTACAAAAAACTTCCAATTATACTCTTAACTGTTTTATCTATACCAATGTCGTTGGCAAAACACTGACAAAAAATTATTTTTTCTAATTAGGTAATACCGGATTGTTGTTAGTAAGTTTCCTTATTGCGCCCAAAAACACGACCGGACTGAATGTTGAAATGATTACCGCATAATTTCATCCCATTCAGATGACTAATCCAAATTTTCGATTGATCTTGAAAATGAATCGTTGGCCAATCTGTTCGACTCTGTATATGTACCCCCCAATTGAGGACGGGGGAATCAAGATCAGACGCTATAAATTTAAACTCCATTCCCAAATATTAACCAGTTGTTATACATTTGCGACTTTGTTGTGAAAAGTGGTCGACCCCATCATGAAGGTGCTCTATGTAGTAAGTGTCCAGTGATTTCTTCCTTGGAATAATAATTTCACGTATGCGGTAAAATTGTTCATTTTAAAAATCTTCACTGGGGCCCGGTACTATTTGTCTAAGCCACAACTCACACACCCCCTAATTATAAATATTTACAATTTTATCCCATTTCTTTCATTTATATTTGGCATAAAAAATTGAAATTATCCTTTATATTATTTTTTCGAATAAATTAAAGCTGTTTGTCTACTATTTAATGCTTGTTTGATTATTAAAAGTTACTCTTGTTCAGTTTTACAATTTTCAATGTCTAATTGAATCAAATAGCTCTTAATCATTTCTTTCATTTATCTTCTTTTTTTAGTTTTACTTTAAACCTTAGTTTGTTTTTTATATTCTTTATGTTCTTTATATCCATGTTATTATTACATCGCCATAATTAAGTAATTACTTATTTCAATCTACAATGTGGTATTTGTTAAGGATTCTGTTTTTAAATTTCTTTTTGTCCTGTAAATGGATCCGTCTGTTGGGCAATAAAACTTATTATTATTATTTCGGTTGAAATTTTCTCTTGACTATTACAAATTGTCATTTATTATTTTTTCGAATAAAATAAAGCTGTTTGTTTTCTATTTAATCCTTGTTTGATTATTAAAACTTACTCTTGTTCAGTTTTAAAATTTTCGAAGTGTAATTGAATCAAACAGCTGTTAATCATATTTTGCTTGAAATTTCCTCGTGTTTACTAGAAATTGTCATTTTATTATTTTTTCGAATAAATTAAAGCTGTTTGTTTTCTATTTAATCCTTGTTTGATTATTAATACTTACTCATGTTCAGTTTTAAATTTGTGTAATTGAATCAAATAGCTCTTACTCATTTTTCTTTTATTTATATTTCGCTTGAAATTTTCTCTCGATTATTATAAATTGTCATTTTATTTTTTTCAAATAAATTAAAGATGTTTGCTTGTTGAAACTTGCTGTTGTTCGGTTTTAAAATTTTGAACGTCTCATTGAATCAAATAGGTCTTCATTTATTTCATTTTTATTTCGCATCAAATTTTCTCTTGGTTATTAGAAATAGTCATTTTAATTTTTCAAATAATTTAAAGCTGTATTATATTATTTAGTCCTTGTTTGATTATTGAAACTTCCTCTTGTTCAGTTTTAAATTGAATCAAATAGCTCTTAAACATTTTTCTTTCATTTTTATTTCGCTTGAAAGTCTAATTGAATTAGAAATTTTTTAGGTAAAAAAAATGGCGCAAATTTTGAGCAAGCGTGATTCACAGGAAAGTTTTAGATGGAATTATAGGAGTTTTATTAATTTTAAATAAATACGGGAAATAGAAGGAATTTCCATAATGCGCATAAAATGCATTCAGTGCTTTTTTTTGGGAAGTACAGTACTATTTAGTAATTAATTATGTAACATGAATTTTCGTATTTTTGTACGGGAAATTTTTTATTTTACATAAAAATATGTACAATACTTATTATAATAAACACGAGCTGTGTTAAGTTCGGAATAATTATATTTTAAAATTTTATAATAAAATAGATTTCTGCATTTAAATTATATTTTCATTATTATAAATTATTTTATAATTTTTTAGTATATTTTAAATGTACGTTTGTCACATGCTTTTTATAATCATATAGAGGTGTTAATTGAAAAATCAAATACAAAGTAAAAACAGCATAAATACATTTACCAAACATTACAACTAAGTCTTATAAATAATAAAAATTCCGTTACTTTTAATTTCCTAGTTGTTGCATAAATATTAGTTATCCTCAATAGGAGATAAATTTTCCAGGACACACCCTTCGCACTGTAAAAAATAAGATCATCGCAAGTTGAATGAGTAAAAACAATGATGCCGCCTAAAAAAAGAACGAGTCGTATGTACCGGCAAAGGCCTTGATTGGTGTTTAAAACCTTGAATTTCATCAGTTAATGAAGAAAGCAACAAAACCAGGCGGGTCTAGTTTGGTTGTTGACATTTTAAATTTAATTATTATTTGAAACTGGACCAGAATAAAAATTCAAAGCAATTATTCTTGCGCAAAACAGGTTTATTTGTTAAAACTAAAATCTTGATAAACTTGCTTATTTCAGCTGGTGAGTGTGGTCGCCGTTTGGATCAATCCGACGCACTCGCAAATTTTCTACTCACATTATTCGCCGGTTTTCCCGCAACCGCTTTTCCCGGTAGCCGCACCTTTAGCTTATAACCCACCCCCAAGCCCGGTGAGGACCCATTCTTCAGTCACTTACAACTTACCATCGATCCCAAGCCCAGAATATCGTGGTTTCGGCTATCGCACTGACTACAAAGATGGTTCGACGTCCACCGTTTTCTACGTAACCGGCGCCGAAGCTCAAAACTTACTCAATTTCAAGGACTTCCCCAATTTCACACGCCGAACGCAAGAAACGGCCGGAAAAGCGCGCAGCCTAGCTTCCGACATTACCGATACTAATGCGATTCCGGATGCGGAAGGACAAATACAAAACGTTCTGAAACCCCATGAATTTGACCGATTGTTCGACAATATTCAAACCGGACTTGTGAACTTCTACTCGTATCCTGCTGGAACCGCTCCCTTATCAGTTGGGACTGCTAATGCTACGACTACTACTCCTTCGACTAATTCCGAAGAAACCGTTGCTGCAGAAAGTGTGATCAATGCGAAAGTCGTTGTCAACGAAGTCGAAAATATTATTAAAACGAACGGAAGTGATATAACTTCGACTTCTACGACCACTGAAAGAAACGACTCCAGCACCAGCGAATCATCATCTTCAACAACCCAAAATGCAACAGAAACGAGCGACGAAACTGTTGAAGCAACAACAACGAATGAAGAAAATTAAATAAAAACTAGTGTCATTGCTAAATAAAAGAATTATGAAATTTGTCTAGCACAAGATTATGTGTTTAATAATTATCATACTACTACCAAAGTCTTAGGAAATTAAATAAAAATTAATAGAAATAATTTTGTAGTTACACTAACGATTTCCAGATGTCCGAAATATGTACCAGTTTTTGAACGGCTATTTTTGCAATAAAATTACTAAACTAATTTATTATTCAAATAATATTATCGCTAAAAATTTTCATCAGCTTGGCTAAATATTGTGCTACGTTTTTTGTGTACGTGATTTAATAGAAATGCTTCTTGTCAGCTTTGAAATTGCTAACAATTAAATAAAATCGATTCACTAGTTATTAAATTAAAATTGATACGATTATACCCTATATCCTAGCATTAGTTACTAAAATAAAAGAAGCGTTTAATATGCCAGCAGCTAAACGATTTTTTATAACGCTTTCGCAATGTAAGGAAATTAGTTCCAACATAAATCCATTGAATAGGTTAAATTAAAAAAATCATTCCTATAAAATATATTTTTTTACTACATATTTAAATACATTGTAAGTTTGTAGTTAATATATATATTGAAAACCTAAATTTCCAATATTATAGTAAAACTGTGACCGCTTTTATAATGTGCCAGCCAACTTAATACATACATTTTTAAACGTCCAAATGTCACTGCAAATTCAAAGAACTAGTGTCCGACCGAAACTAGTTTTTACGTCCGAAACCGAAATTTCATGTTTTCGTGGGAAAAACAAACTAAAATTTATCATAATCAGTTTTTTTTAATAAATCACATTTTAATCATTCAGCTTCTGACATTTTAAACTAATCATTAACTTATATCATATTATTACTCCCCTTATTTCAAAAAGCACAAATAAATATACTTTTTTTTAATATTATGAAATAAAATAAAACCTACAAAACAAAATTACTTTTATACTTTTTAGTAAAAAGAATTTACCTAATAAATATGTTTAGGTAAGTACACAAAACAAAAAAAACACTCTTTCAACTCTAGTTATTTTTATTACAAGGCCAGAAACTGCAAAAGACCGTGTGATTAACAAAACTTATTCGGCCATCAAAATATTTTAATAAAAAAAATTACATTAATTGTTAAAATAATATCGGTCAGGGGATTAATTTTTTCCATCCACGATATCATGAGAAAAAATATTTTTTTTGAGGATTGTATATTTTGAGTAATTTGAGTGCACAATTCTACTGATAAATGAGGCCGAAAAAATTATTTCTTCTAAAATTTGGTAATTTTGTATGGTTCTCTTGTTGACGAACTACAATAAAATTTAAATTAATAAGTACCTATCTACCATATACAAGAAATAAATACATATTTTTGATGAAAATAAACCTACATGGGAATTTAACCATTTTTTATCACATTTTTAATGTTACTTCGTTTCGTTTGAAAAAACATACCCCTTCTGGTCATTTTAATAATTAATCTTTGAATTATTTCGATTTCAGCCTAACTTTAACTGAAGTAATAGCTTTAGTGTTTAGTCTTTGGGTTGTTACAGTCTTTTCTATTTAAAAACAAATATAATTACAGGTATGAGGTAATTTATAGATCCTAAATGTTGATAGAACGTTCACACAAGTATGCAAGCATAATTAAGTCTGAGGTTTCGAGTTACAAACACAGCTTGAGATTAGAGTAAGTCTATGTGCCTCTAACCACTACCATACCACACGGACTAAAAAAATGCTTGTGTTTTAAGTTGTATCTCTTTTAGATAAATAAAATTAAAAAATTACAACTTTACAACTCATAATAGAACACAGTGAGAGGGAAAGCATATGTTGTTTATATGACTGAGACAACAATTTGGATTAATTTATTTAGGCCAACTTACCTTGCCAAAATCCATGGACGCTTCGGATGGAAGGATAAGCCCTTAACTCGGGCTGACTTTGTTTCAAATTTGGTCAGCATAGCTGAAACTTCTGATACTTTTTTGGGTGACGTGTCGATTGAGGTTATATGCTGTTTTACAAGAAAGACTATTACATAAAGATATTGACAGTTATTCTTACATACAAAACTTATAATAGAAAATTGTTTCTGCTATTCAAGCAGCAGATTTCACCATATTTAATAGAGTAAACCGAATAAAGCGATAATATACACCGACAATTTTGACGCTTGACAAAACAAGTAAAACACGTAGCAACTTAGTAAGTTTTAGGGGATTGTGATAACGTGGACGGCAAGCAGTTTCACCAACAAAATTTTTGAGACAATAATTAATTAAATAGATACAATTGGGGTTCGGTTTATATTGTAATTCGAGTTAATGCTGTAAATATAACTTTTTTATTTGATGACTTAATTATTAAACGACTAGCAGCGACAAGTGAATTCAGCAGATAGAGCGCTTTCTTGTATTCGAGCTCGGTGTGCTAAATCGCGTGTAGATGGCGCACTAAGAAGAAAATTGTTATTTTGCGATATCAAAGTAATTGCTGGTTGCCTACATTGAAAAATAATTTGGCGGGCCAAAAATTTTGTATGCAACGCTAGTATAATTACGAGTGTAACCCCACCCAACGTGCTAAAATCCCCTTTTTTCAAGTTTTTAGTTTTAGTTTAAGTTTTTAGATATAATTAAATAAAAATTGTTTTTTTTTACTTAGTGGATTTGTAGTAGTGTCATTAATTTTGAGATAAAAAACTGGCAGTAGTTGTTATTTTGTCTATATTTAACGTTAAGTATTATCTGCAATTATATTCTTTTAAATTGGGGTAAAATAGTGACGACAGTTGCGCAACTAAACAATGCCGAATAATATGGTAATGAAAAATTGTAAAAAAATTATGTTAAACGTGTATTTTTTATTTTTAGTTCGTGTTTCATGCGTTGGTAGGTCTTTATTATGTTATAAATCAAGATTTAAATAAGGAACAAATTTAATAACGGTCCACTAAAGAATTTGAACTTTCACATGCCTCTATTGTAACTGTGTTCCAAAGAAGATGTGTTATTAAAATATTTTGTTAATTTTTCAATTACTCTCGGAGGTATAACGAGTCGTAAATTGCTTTGGCAGGGAGATTAAGTTGATACCGTTACCCATTTGGGTCAACTTAACTGTCTTATGGACATCAGTAAAGAAAAGTCTGTGTATGCGATAGGTGTTCCTCGTGGTTGTTGGAATACTTTTAAGTGTGTTGTGCACATTGTGGAATTAAAAGTGTATCACCACTATGAAGTTTATTAGTTTATTATTATTAATAACGATATTTGGTATGTAGTTTTTCGTCTCAAAAATGTATTAAACACAACCAACTTCAATTCTCGTACAAGCGATCAATGTAGAACGAGAATATTAATTAAAAAATTGAATAACAGAAAAAAATGATATTTAATTATGTTTTCTGTTGTACTCGACACATTATAGTCAACGTGGAAAGTGGAAAAGTGAATAATAAATTTGTACTTTCAAAATAACGATATGTTATGATTGAAGTTGATTTGTGACGTCTTTGTACATTTGCAGCATGTGGTGTGTATAAAAGCTTATCAATAGTAATTTACTAATGTAACTGTAAAATATGTAGCTCCCATCGTTTGTAGTTTGTACAGATATTTTAGATTTGAAAACGGTACTAAATTTAGAGTGGACGATGTGGGTTAGTAGTGGTTTTTGTGTCAACCTCACTACATGAAACCTAACATACTTCTTTTCACTATTGCTCATTTCTTTTCGTAAAGGTTAAAATTATGGATTTTTGTATGAATCACATTATCCGGGAAACCACACAATTACCTAATTATCGACATTTTAAAACTAACCACTTAGTGCAAATTAAAAGCACAATATAAGCGCGGTTAAATCATTTGAAAATTATAAACGACATTAACGTGAATCCAATAAAACCAATTACTTTCTGTTTAACGAATTGCTCAATCGGTTAGGAAATTATAACGTAACGCGATATTCAGGTTTTGACGAAATTTGTGGGAAATTTTGAATGGATTTTAATATTGTTGAACCGACTTCCTGTTTGGACTGTTTTGATGAGTACTGGACCAAGTTATATCATTTATTTAAGCATTTCTAGGAAAAAGTAACAGAATTTAAATGTCGAACTTTTAATTGCAGGCGGCACATGGCGGTTAGGTCGACCGACCTGCGTTTTGGAGTCAGATTTCGGATTTACCCTCAACTGTGCTTTTAAGAAATCTGGCCTGTTTCGAGTTAGAAATCTTGGTGGTGTCAAGGCTCACATAGGCCTGGGTAATCTCTATCTATCTATCTATCAATCTATCATCTATCTATCACCTATCGCGGCTTCTTTAACCAACCTTTGTATATTATATTTGTTTAGAACATCCTGAATTTATTACTAACTTCCATGTGATTTTATAATTTATTCTTATAATTATAAATATCTCTTTTCCTATCTTGAATGGGCGTTGGTTGTAGCATTTACAAATAATACAAATTTAATAAATTGTGTGTAATTAAGCACTCACGGTCACGTCTATTGTCTATAAAGCACTATTGCTTCGTCTGAACATAATTATTGTATTTTTTGCATTCTGCAATTTTATGCTTCGAATTAATTTAGAGTAAAATATAACTTCATTCGTCTCGTTGCACGCGAGAAAGTTACCGAAACCGTAAGTTGGGAAATTTTGAATATTGCCATTATCTGAAGGCCATTTTAATAAACTAAAGTAGATCCAATTAGTTCGTGGCATAAATACGTAACATTTTTACAGCAAAGCTTACTCGTTTCAGACTCGATTGAAAATGCAAAGGAACGAAAAAACATTGTTACTGCGCAAACAGCATAAAAGCAAAGTCACACAAGAATTTTAAATGTGTTACAGTTCAATCGATAACGCCCTTCACCTTTTTCTCGTTGTAAAAGAGTTGCAGTGGACTTAGTGCGCTGCAAATTTTTATGTCACGAGCCAATTTTATAATTATAACAATAAATGAGACGGTTTTATATAATCCGTAAGTAAATTACTACTGACGGTCCTTGATTGACGACACTTTGTGTTTTCCGCGGCGGAATTCGAACAATGAACTCCACACTGTCACGAAATTTCCGTAAAATAATTTTAAAATAATTTTACTAGCAGTAATTATTAAAGATCATATAACATTTCAACGTGCAATATTTGCAATTCTGTTTTCTGATTTTTCTATATTAAATTTTATTACACATTATGTTCTCTTCTATTATCAAATAATGTTGGGATGTTTAAAAAACAAAACAAATAAATGTTATTTACTTGTTAAAATCTGGAGGAAGTGCACAAATCATTAAATAAAATTCTTGGAATTACTGAGCTAGCCGCTGTAAATTATATTTTATTTTCGAAATATCGTCGATCGAATGGATCGAGAAAAAACTATTCAAACTCTGTTTCATTTTTTTTGCCGGAATTTGTCAATTTTTCTTCGCATGTTTAAATCGTCATGAAACAGAACGTAATACGTATTATGTGCAGGCACGAAAGGAAATAGAAATGAAAATGTTTTGCTCAAGTATTTACCAGATTTATCGTAGAGCGGAAGCTGTGGAGAAAGCTTCCCCACCCACGGAAAGTCAGACTATTTTATCAATATTGTTACATAATATTATAATCTTTACAACTTGTGCGTGTTTTTAAATTAGTCTAAGTTTGAAGACGGAATTAGTTTAACCACATATTTATTTGTACTACTTAATATTTGGCTTTTCTCATTATCCACATTCAAGTGGAACACTTTCTAATAACTGTGTTTGTAAATACTTAATGATGGGTACTTTTGTAACGTTGAATCTATTTATGTATTGCAATTTCAGCCTCAAGATCAAAGGCCATATGCAAATAAAATTGAACAAATAATTTATGGCACAAACGTTATCATTGTTTTATTAATTAAAGTAAATAATTATAACCATCGGCTGAACAAACAGGTTTTAATTTCCAAGTCATAACGGGTTTGACGTTACACATGTAGAAGAAATGTGGCTTTTGCTTCCAAAAATTTCTTTGGAAAGTAGTTTACAAGCTACGCATTTAATGTGCAGTTATTTGGATTAGAAACTGTTTAAAAATTAAAAATTGTTGTCAATATAGAAATCAGTTTGGCCATTGAAATGGAACGTGGTCGTTGGAGTGCAAAAAGTACCAACAAACGGATTACCGTAATTGAAAATTTAATTTCGATTCGCAATACTAAAGTGAAATCAAAAGCTATTTTTCGGACTTGAAGCAAAACTTTCAAATAAATTTTAAATCAAAAACGTTTCATGCAAAATACGGTTCAAGACGAATTATAACGTGTGGAAATGTAACACTTCGGATGTAATGCGTTCTGCTTAGTGGTTGGATAATATTATGCTTGGAATGTTTAGAAACACGGCCAAATTAGGTCGATTAGATGAAGGTGCCGAAATTTTGAGCAGAATGCACAACCAAAAGAAATAATCAATATTGATTTGTAGGTTTTAGTCTTGGGGACGAACTGGGCTTTAACGAGTCTCTTTCAAATGTTGAGAACAACCGAAGAAGATCGGCTCAGGCGTCCAGCTTACAAGCTCAAATAATCCAAGCTCAACAAAAAATGAAAGTCGTAAGTTTTTTCCGATTGTGTTTCCCAACACATAATAATTATGTCGACAGCAATCAAGGTTACGGTTTCATAATATGATTAAGAATAATCTGTAATTTCTCGCAGGCAAATTCGCTTCAAATGCGTCCTCCAGGAGTTGCAGCACCTGGAACGCCCTACAACCAGCAACTTCCCGCGGCACTTGATACATTGCCCAAAACATCGACGGTTCCCCCTTTTAAGCCCATACCTCCAGCCCCAGAAAGATCAAACATACCGACTCCTGTTATAACGGGAATTGCAGTTCCAGCACAGAACGTACAACCATCGATATCACGCTTATCAACCAGCGAAACTGAAGTCCACCCAGATATTACCAAATCAAACATAATGGCTATAGTGATGCCCGTGAAAAAAACCCAACCGGCTGATAATCTAAGCAGCACCAATTTCGCGCTCAGAACCTTGCCTTCACCAAACAACGAGCTGCATTCAGTGAACTCGAATTCAGTTCATGCCTTTTCAGACGAGAAAAACATGACTGAAATAAATTTGCAAAACGTGTTGGTGCAAAGACAGAATTTAGTGCCCCAAACTAGGATTACTTCAACGACCACACCAAAGCCCAGTTCCGTCAATAAATACTCCAGTAGCATTGGGAAAGTGATGAACGCGCCCAAAGAATATTATCCTGTTGGCTACGACAAAAACTTTGACGACAATTTTGCCTCGAGGGTAGAACTTCCTGAAACTTCCTTCTACTGCGGGAACCAGAAACACTTCCCAGGACTATACGCAGATGAAGATCTCGGCTGTTTGGTGAGTTCGAACAATTCTATTTGCATAAAAATTCCGCGTGCACGTTTTGTTTAAATAACGCGATTGTGGGAGAAGCGTGTTGCAATACAAGTCCTTGAAATCGCGTTTTTATCAATTAAGAAAAAGTAAGTTTAGTTCAGGAGTTAATTGAACACAATTGAAATGCGCCCAATTAAAAATTTCGTTGATGTTTTGCAGAAAAGTGGGACACTTGCTAAATTAATTATCGCGGCGTTGTAAATTACGTAATACTAATGACTGAAGCTCATCGAATGATAAAAAACAATTATAATTTGAGTTTGTAAATAGGCTTCAACGTAACGCTTTTTTTCTATTATGGATTTCTCAACGCGTAATGGTGTTGATGTCTTAATTGATAGTGTTGAGCTGATAAGAATTTAATGCAGCTTACGGTAGCCACTTCACTGGACCGCAGGCGATTTAAATAGTTTCAGTTCACGGAAAATAAACAAAAAGACGATTTGCAAAGAGAAAGTATTGGTAAAACCAAAGCGCGAGACAATATTCACACAAATCCGGTTTAGTAACAATTCTTCGTACAGTAAATAATTAAACAAGGTCACATTCTATTTGTTGCAGGTATTTCACGTGTGCGCCTTGACGGACGATGGATTGATCATGAAGAGCTTCCTGTGTCCCGAATCGACCCTTTTCGACCAAGCCATACTCAAATGCAACTGGTGGTTTTACGTCGATGATTGTAAAAATTCGAAAAAATTGTACGATTCGAACATACCCATTTCAAAGAGCTATCAGCTTATGAAGGCTTTAACCTTTTTTTCCGGTTACAAAAAAAATAGTTCAACGACACCGAAACCGAGCGAGAAAGACTGATGGACTGTGTTTAAAGTGTTTAGGAGTTAATTATTGTTAAATGTATTAAGAAGGGGATTTTATGATTACCTGAAAAAGTTAACAATGAAAATTTAAATTATTACTATTAATTTATTTAATCGATTGCGCCACCTGTGTGATTTGTAATATCTCCTTTTTACAGGCTCAGTAAAGAATTCTAAGTCTTTTATTGTTATTTTATTTTATATCATTTACTATTATTAGGTACACTATGTGCATTTTACCATCTACAATAGGTAATATTGAAATGATTTGTGACTAACTTTACGATGTAAAATTAAGCACTTGTTGATATTGATTGACTTGGTGTATTTCATTCTATTGTTAATAAATAATTTATTACAAATTTCGAATGTCTTCTTGTTCTCAAGATATTGACATTTTGCAACAAGTGATGTACGGTCATTTTTAAAGGTCAACTCTCACTTATCTCGCCCATTAAACGATTTTGTTATATAACAAAGGTGTCGGTTTCTTGCACACATCATTAGTACCTTTCTTTATTTATTTAACGGAAAAACCCATTTTACAATGAAAAATATTTATAAAGTTGACATTTACACTTTATTTATTCACAGTCTTCCATATTCAAAATCCCATCCCACAGATTCATGATATTTTGCAATAGCTGCTTCATCATATTTCAGAACTATCCACTAACCTCCTTTCGTCGCAAAAAATCGTCACTGAGGCAAATATCGTAAATGACAACTGTAAGAAGTATGGGAAAATTCTAAATTTACGTGTTCTTGGGTTATCTGAACCAAGAAACCCCTATTAAAAGTTTTTGTAATTTTTTCGATTTTTAAAAAAGCATTGCATCTCAAAATTTTAACAACTAATTTTACACCTGCAAAATCTATAAGAGAAAAGTACCAACAACTGAAAGCGTTGCGTTTGGTGTCAACTTATTACCAAAAAATGTTTACTTCATCCCCGGCTATACCTGACAACATCACTTTCAACCTCTGTTATTAACAGGTTTTATTAAAAATTCTCGGAATAGACCGTTTAGTATTTTTGAGCCATTTTGATGACTCAACGTAGCTTTTCGTCAAAAAAATGCAAATTTGTACAACTAGATCTCCAAAACGAGAGCAAAGCATTTTTTGATAATCCCTACTTAAATTATTATAGAGGTTGCCAATAAACTTCTGAGCAATGAAAGTAAAGTGAGCGAATACGTCACTCTGATGCAAAATTATATTTATTCTATTGTACACCCATGGTCAACCGAAAAGATCAGTCATGTCCTGCAAATACCGACTCTATGAGACATTGTCATTGAGTCGGTATTTGCATCACACTGCTGAACTGTTAGCTTTGAGGGTCCATGGCTGTACACATGTATCAAATTGACCACTTTATCCTATTTCTCGAAGAAATAGCTAAAAAAGAGTTGAGAATATGATGACTTAGTCAGTTATTTTTTAAAGTGTACCTACAATTTTATAATCATGTTACAAACTTTTGTTTTTTTTTTAATTTAATTTTTACAGTTTTAAAGCTCAACATTTTATATTTCTGTAAATGGTATTTCACAGGATTAAAATAATTTTTATTAATATTAAAAAATTATGTCATATATGTATAAATAATTAAGTAGGCAATTTGTTACTTACAGCAAGCGTCATAAAAGAAAAATAATACAAATTGCTTTTGTCCAGTTCAGATTTAAGAAATAGTGTAATCAGCTACCTTGACTTCTTATTTAAATATTTCAATGTTTTCAATACAATTTTTTTAACTTCATTGAAATCACATTTATGAAATTTGTTGAATTATTTTTTATAGTGGTATTTTGGTCTTCCTATTCTTTTAAAGGTTGAATTAATGGACCAAATGATAAAACAACAATAAAAACTTTATAAAGTAACAAACACTACTTCTACACAGAAACAAACAAAAGAACACTGTTTTTGTTTAGTAACTCATTCTTGTTGTGTTTGATTATCATGAATAAGATACAAGATTTGAATGAAACTACAAAAATCTAATTAGCAGTTCTGAGGACAATTTTAATATTCTTATGAAGGTAGATATTAATAGAGTTCGTAGTAAATTTGTGTTTATTCATTCGTTGTCTATTCAATTTAAAAGTGGCAAGCTAGGCTTACAGCGTTGAAAATTCGTTGGTAAAATTTTGAATACGCTTCGAATCTCCTGTTATTGAACGAGGTCTCTAATGTAATAGAAAAATCATGGAACACATTTCCCAGCTGGATTTTTGGTCTTTGGGTTTCTAGTTAAAAGCAAAAGTTTTCTTTTAGGGAAATCTTCAAACTTTCCTCATTTTTTATTATTAAAGTTACTTATTAGCTTGAAATAAAATCGCAAAAGCGGGTATTTACATTTTAGACCGAGTATTTCATTTTTGCGATTAAACTCTAGGTGGTAATTTATTTAACAAATTTTGCTTAGCTCTTTTTCCTAGAAAACGCAATTCGGAAAATATCCTATTCCAGCATGATTCAAATTCGTTTTCTCCCTTTATACACTATATTATATTTTTCTAAGAACATGTTAGAGTAATAGAAACTCCATCCGGGGTTATTCTAGTAATGAGCCATAATATTCCTTTGTCTAGTCTACCTGAAGCCATAAATCAAATGGAGTTTTGCACTTTAGAGCTTTGGGTTGTAAGAAAAAATGCCTATTTTTATTTTAGTTTTTTTGTAATAGTTCGATAAACTAACACAATTTTGAAAAACGCCCTGCACTACGAGCTAGACTTGATAATCCGAAACATGCTGGCACAAGCACAACCGTCTTCGAATAAAACCTTTTGGAAAATTAAGGATTTTTTCGTTTTATTAGGAAACTGCGAAGATTTTCAAAAACAGTTTTGCATTAGATCTTTAATATCTGTATCTATGAAAGATGCGTGCGATTTTCCAAAGCAATTGGTATCAATTTTTTTTTTTGAAATTTGTCTAATTTTACATTGGGTAGAAATCGACTGCATGGGAGCCTGTGGTTTTGGTTTTAATAAATTTGGTGAGAAGTGGATGTAATTTTGTAAAATTATTCTTAATTGTTCTCTCATAAATAGTGTTTTATAACTGTCTAACACAGGATTGTCTAAATTTGGTAAACAAACTGGACTGGGTAGGACCTTAAAATTGTTGTTAGATATATATAATAAATAAACCAAGTAAATACGGATGACTAGAATTTGGTTTTATTGACATGCGAAATTGGGTGTAGGCACTGGGTCGATTTTATCAATCATTTCTCACAATGGAGCTGGCATGGTCATAAATCATAGAGATCGTCGGGTACAGGGTCTCCAGGGGCGAGTAATATATAGTGGGGTTCGCAAACTTTCTTCTTCGACTTCGACTTTTTCACCGTTTTCGGTTTTATCGAATCTTCTCGGTCTACAATACTTTTAATTTCAACCATTCGTTTATTTCATTACATAATGAAATTATCTTACCTAACACTAAATTGTAACATTGTTTTGCTTCCATCCACCATCTTCTCATGTCCACATTATGTGGATTGGACTGCACCAATGCTTCATATTTTCTGACCGTACATGCCATATGCTCTAATTGCCAGTATACATGGGCAATGGTCTTGTAGGCCTCAAAACAAGTGGGATCAAGGCTAACAGCCATTTCGCAATCGGATATTGCACCCTGATAATACTCTAGTTCGCTGAAGGCCTTGCCACGTTTGACATAAACCTTAGGATCTTCACAGGCTGCGAGAATCGCCCTGCAACACAAAAAATGATTAGATCATTGAATAATAATGTGGCCGACATGGTACTTGGTGAACCATTTGATGGACTCAGAGTATTTGCGTTCTGAAAAGGCTTTGTTTCCCGGCACAACAGTGTCTTTAACAATTTTCGTCGACAATGTTTGCAAACCCTGAAAAGAAAAAGACAAGTTTAAATCAGTATCCTACAAGTATAATCTATGATTATACCGGATAATCTCGGTACAACTCTTCCAACATTGCATTGTTTAACTCTGTATCTTCGTAATCTGATTGGATATCGAATGCTTCATGCAGGCATGCGATGGCATCAATCAGATCATCAATAGACTCCTTGTATAACACTCTATTCTTGAATTGTTTTCTCAAGCATCTTAAAGCTCTGATAACCACCGTCTGCTTGGCCAGGTCCTCCTGCGAGCCGTTAAAGAAACTTAGTTCGTCACAGGTTTTGTCCATGTCGGTTTATTATCAAAAATGGCAAGATAAATAAAAATTTATGTTAAAAAGCCACTAAAAATTGTTGGTGAAAAAAGTGAGGTTATAAATGCAATATAACTTACAAAATTGCACCAATTTTGAAAAAATCCGCATTAATCTAAATGTAAATAACGAGTTCTTACTGCACGGTGCAAAATTGACGGGAAACAAGCAGTAAGAACCGGGATTTAAACTCCACGAAAAAATTTGAAACGCTCTTGACCGCGATCAAATTGAAAAGGAAGATGGCGTCGAAAAACAATTGAAAGCTGAAAATTCAAACAAACCGCGTGCGCGATCCGAAGCATACTTTGGTGACTTTTTGAGTTGTAAACTAGACATTACCAAGTAAATAATATAAAATTACTAGCTGCATGTTGTCCGGGCGTACATATGTATAAATGCATCTGTGGATGAAAGTAGAAATACTAATATCGCTATTAAAAAATAGGGGTTGGTGGTAGAACGGTGCAAATTTACAGTTATAAGTATTTTTTGATGCTAAATAATAAAAAAATAATAATAATTTTTGTCCAAAAAATAAAAAAAATTCTGGGGAGGACCACCCTCTCACCTAGGGGTATAAAAAATAGCCTACGCCCTATTCACAAACCTATCAAATATACACGAAAAATTTCATTAAAATGGGTCAAGCCGTTTCGGAAGAGTTCGATAACAAACACTGTGATACGAGATTTTGATATACAGGGTCAGTCATTTGTGGGGGATCAGTCCATAACTCCTGAACCATGTAAGATACAAAAAAAATTTTTAAACAATTTGTATACCATTTGTCAGGCTCCACAACATAAAAATATCTTTACTTATACAAGCTGTTCCAAAACTCACAAAAGCTACACAACTTTGTTTTTTCAAATAGAACTACCTATATTTTATTTCTCTATTAAAACCCTTTTTCACATGTATTTATGGTGATATAAGATATTTTACATTTTGGACCACCGTTATCCAATTACAATTTTTTTTCACATTTTTTGTCATTTGCAGAGGTTCACTTAAAAATTTACTGAGAGGCAGTTTTGGCAGCTACAAGATTGAAAGGTGGTAGAAATATGAAAAAAGGATTGCTCTTTACGCCCGATATGCGAAATATTATTTTTACTATAGAGGGTCTGCAATAATCCGTGTCAAATTATACAATTTTTGAATAAGAAAAACTTTGTATACCATCGAATATGTCTAAAGGATACGTTTTTTATTCAGGTTTTTCTACAGGTGAAATTCATATTTTACGAGATATATTATATTTTTGGCTGTGATCCTGATTGAGCCCGAATAAGGTAGATAGTGTTCCATGGAAAGCATGTAAATCGTTTTAACTCACATTTCAACACTGCACAGTTGTGTCATAACCGATTTGTCATTTGATTATCCATAATAAATTCTATTTTAAAAGAACACATCAATATGATATATTGTCTGAGTTTTTATTTTTTCGATTTTTAAAATTTGAACAACAAATTTTACACGTAGAAATTCTATAAAAGAAAAGTACCAACAACTGCTTTGTATTCAGAATTCGGTGCCAAATTCAAAAGCTACTTATAAATAAAGGGTTATCATCTGACGTCAACCAAAAATTCGCCAATTTTTCAATTTTTTTACTGAAGTGGCTGTAATTTTGTAAAATTATTGTTTCATAAATAATGTTTTATAACTGTAAATTCATGTCTCCTACAGTAGCCTTTATTTGATGTAATTCAGTTGACGTCGTATTGAAGACGGGTTTGTCTAAATATGATACTGGGAACTGGAAATCTGGACTGGGAACATTAGATGAATAAATTAAGTAAAGTCGGAATACTGAAATTTTGATTTTATTGACATACGAAATTGGCTGCAGGCACTGGAACGATTTTATGAAACATTTTTTTCATTGCAGCTGGCATGGTCATTAGTCGGAACTAGTTGGTCCTTCGGCTCTTCCACCGTTCTTGGTTCTTCTGGAACTTCTTTGGCTACAATTATTTTTATTTACCACATTCGTTGATTTAATTGCATATTAAAATGATCTTACCTAACAGTGAACAGAAAGAACGCTTTGCTTTAATCCACTTTGTCCGAATCTCCGTATTCTTTGGACAGCACTGCAATGCCTCCCCATATTTTCTGATCATAAAAGACAAAATTTCTAAATGGAAGTATATAGGGCCAAGGATCTTGTAGGCCTCAAAACAAGTGGGTTCCAGGCTAAGAGCCATTTCGCAATCGGATATTGCAGCCTGATATTGCTCCAATTTGAAAAATGTCTTGCCCCGTTTGATATAAACCTCTGGATCTTCACAGGCAGCGAGAATCGCCCTGCAACAAAAACATTTATTAGTTAATTGAATAATTTAGCCGACATGTTACTTGGTGAAGCATTTGATGGCATCAGAGTATTTTTCTTCTGAAAGCGCTTTGTCTCCCTGCTCAACAGAGTCACTAACAATTGTCATCGACGTTACTAGCAAACCCTGAAAAAAACATGCACGTTTAAATCAGTATCCCAAGTATAATCTGATTATACCGGATATTCTTCTAACATGTCGCTTAACGCTCTATGGTCTAACTCTGGATTTTCGTAATTTGACTCTACGTCGAATGCCACTCGCAGACACCCGATGGCATCAGTCAGATCATCAATTTTACTCAGGCGTAACCTTGGAGCTTGGCATTGTTTTTTCAAGCATTTTAGAGCTCTTCTAACCACCATCTGCTTGTGTAGGTTCTCCAGATTCATCGTCGAGTCGTTAGAGGCTTGTTCCATGTCGGTTTATTATCAAAATAAGCAAGATCAAAGAAAATTTATGTTAAAAAGCCACTAAAAATGGTTGGTAAAAAAAGTGAGGTTAGAAATTCAATATAACTTACAAAATTGCACCAATTTTGACAAAATTTACCTATATCCAATTATAAAAAACGATATTCTTACTGCACGGTGCAAAATTCACTTGGAAGAAGCAGTAAAAACCGGGATTTAAACGCAGCGAAAAAATTTGAACCGCTCTTGAACGCGATCAAATTGAAAAGGAAGATGGCGCCGAAAAACAATTGAAAGCAGAAAATCACGTCATGTGATCGCGTCACGTGATCTAAAGCCTACTTTGTTGACTTTTAAGAGTTGTAAACTAGACATTACCAAATAAATTATAGTATAAAATTATTAAATTTAATATAAAGATTAATTTATATTTAGCGACTTTTTTCGAGAGCAAATATCGACGAGACTAATTGCCAACGTTCCAAAAAATTTTACATTCGTACTCAATTTTTCACCGAATGTTACGTGGGAGAAGTTGTCGTCTGGCTTCATTTTCAGTCCTTTTCTCCAAAAATCAGTACCTTAAATTCACACGGAGATATTGAGGAAATCCGGAAATATTAAGGCGAGTCTCAAGCTATAAGAGAACTCGTAATGCACCTGTTTATGGCCAAACTGTACCAAAAAGTAGACAAAGTATTAGGGTATTATGACTTTTATGGAATTATGGACTGTTAAAACCTAACAAAACCTATTCTTTTTTACACAGTGGTGTAGTAAAATGCCAATAAATACTAAAAATAAAATACATTTATTTTTGGTATTTGGGAGACGAAGTTTTCTTCAGTTGATAATAAATGTAAATTTGAATTCCACAATTGTGCCATTTGGATAAAAACATTTTTTTATTTCAATCCATTTGCACTCAGATAACTGCACTTGAATGTATGCATAATAAGAGAATGTATATGGTGAAAAGGGTGTAATCTAATTTTTAATTTCTAATAGGTAATGTTCAAGATCATCTGGTCCAGGGTTTATTTAGCCCTGTACGCTTTCTGCTTCAGGATAATTTTGAGAACAAGCTCATACACTCATATAATTCATCTAGTGTGGCACAATTCAAGAAATTTTCGTGATCAATTAATAAACTACCCTCATTAATATACAATAAAATTTACATTTCATAATATATTTCTAGTCGTTCAGATCCAATTTTCATATCAAATTCTCTTTCAATGTTATTGAACAAAAACTCTTGAGGAAAATCTAAGAAATGCCTGTAAATTATTGTGATTTTCATGTTATGAATAATCGA
Source organism: Eledona agricola (assembly GCA_964023215.1). Classification (NCBI taxonomy): domain Eukaryota; kingdom Metazoa; phylum Arthropoda; class Insecta; order Coleoptera; family Tenebrionidae; genus Eledona; species Eledona agricola. The sequence goes on along the minus strand of OZ026862.1, from coordinate 15,492,058 downwards.
GTTCGACAGATAAATGAATTGGGATCAACGTTGTTACTGTCATAATATTTTTCCTGGCGTCTAACAGCATTCTATAGAACTTTTGTTCTTCGTTTCATTTCCAAACTGGCTAATAGGTTGTTGGATCTGTGCATATTTGTTTCATTTAACTATATGCTTCATTAGTAACAAATGAAACGACAGCAACGGCACATCTGGCTTCATAGGAATTACATAATGAGAAATTTATTTGTTTACCCCTTATAAACTTTGCTACTATGGAATTGTATCTTTCAACAGCTTTATTGTCTACATTTCGAAGCAAACTTACGGGATGAGTTCGAATCGTTATACGTTTTAAATTATTGACTAAATCTCCGGAAACTTTTAAAGGAAGCTTGTTTCTTCTTTTTTTAGAACAAAAAAATAAGTACAGGTGTCCCAGAATCAATGGTATTAATTTTAGCCAGTAGTAAAACTGGTCAAAACAAACTCTTTTTCTATGTACCATTTTCTCCAAATCGCAAAATTGCATTTTACCCTCCCTGGAATTGACAAGATGCCTATAGATTTGATAAAGCAATGACATTTTTCAATTTAATTCTTGAATTTTACAATAATAACAATCGTCAAATTAATGAGTTGCAGCGTCGAAAGAAGAAAAGTAGGGAAAGTTTTCTTGCAGTGATTTATCGGCAGAACATTATTATCCATAGGCGGGTAACAAAATAAGAGTCAAATCGTATAATTTTAACTCCTGAAATTTCCTTTCTGTCTTGTTTTGTGTTTGGTTTACTATGTGTAATTATTCATCTAATTTCAGTGGATATACGCAAAATACGATGTTCAAGAACTTTACGTTGTTGAATCAGATATCTTTTATCACTTACAAGATTTTTCAATTTATTTTTGAAAATCAGCAGGAGGTAGTTGCGAGAGTTTCCGAATGGATTAGCATCAACAATTTTCTCCATGTCCTATTTAGTTTCGTTTATTTTAAATTATATATGTAGTTCGACACTTTTTTAAATCCTTCTAATATAATGTCGCTATCCCTGCTACTTGAACTGCCGTTATTATTGCTAGTGAACAAATGTTCTAATAATAAATTAATAGTTATACTATTAGCATATTTGACAACATCCCTAAGCGAGATAAAGTGCCCTGCCATTAATTATGGACTCAGCTTCTCTTGCAAAAATCCGATTTTTTATTTCAAAAAAATCCACTTGTGGCGTCGTTAATATTCATCCTTTATGGATAATTATTTTTTGGAAGATAGAGTGCATAAAATGCTACAAATCGACTGGAGCCGATTTTTGATATCATATTTGGTTCCAAAATAATTGAACAAAAACTAATTTCGGCAAAAATTTGAAAAACACCCTGACGCATTTTTCTATTTTTTATCAAAATGAAAAGGCTTATGAAAAATCTGAGTGCTCGTTTTTAGACAAATGAACAAGGACCTATGCGGTTTTTGATTTATCAAAATCGGTCCACAAATAACGGCGCCACGGTAAGATTCGTTAACATTGGGTTCCCATAAGATAAATTTGTTGAGTCTCGCCTTTTGATTGTCCCGGTCACAGCGGCGAACGTGGAAGCCAGCCTTTAGCTTAGAGGATGTGATGTGGAGGTTGATTCTGCGGCGTGAAAATTAAACTTCTCGCGGTTAGAAAGTGTTTTTTTTATTTTTTAAATGTTTACAAAAAGCACTACATCGAAAAATTTTACACGTACAAAATATATGATAAAAAAGTACCAACAACTGCGTTGCATTCAGAGTTCAGTGCCAAATTCAAAAGCTACAGATAAATAAAGGGATATCATTTGTCGTCAACTTTCAAAATTACCAAAAATTCTACGATTTTGAAAATATCTTACTTCATCTCTTAATGTTGGGTAATTTCAATATTTTCCTCGGTATTGGTCATTTTATCCGCGTGAAATGTATCAGAATGAAGATCTTCGGGCAGTAAATATTCTTGTGGTTGCTTCATTAATAAATTTGATGAGTAGTGGCTGTAATTTTGTAAAATAATTCTTAATTGTTCTCTCATAAGTACTGTTTTATATCTATACATTCATGACTCATATTATTTGATGTAATTCAGTTGACGTCGTATTGTCTAAATCTGATAAAAAACTGGACTGGGATCATTAGATGAATAAATTAAGTAAAGACAGAAGACTAAAATTTTGATTTTATTGACATACGAAATTTGCTGTAGGCACTGGAACGATTTTATGAAACATTTCTGTCAATGGAGCTGGCATGGTCACAAGTGCTAGAGATCGTCGAGTAGAGTTTATCCAGGGCCAAGTAATACATAGTGGGGTTCGACGACTTGGTCTTTCGACTCCTTCAACATTCTTCTGGATCATTGGCTACAATATTTTTATTTGTTTTTTTATTACATAATGAAATTATATTACCTAACACTAAACATAAACGACGTTTTGCTTGAATCCACTTTCTTTTAAACCTCAAATTTTTTGGATGTGCCTTCAGTGCCGCCTCATATTTTCTGACCGTAGCAGCTAAATGCTCTAATTGACAGTATACATAGCCAAGGATCTTGTAGGCATCAAAATAAGTAGGTTCCAGGCTAAGAGCAATTTCGCAATCGGTTATGGCATCCTGATATTGCTCTAGTTCGCTAAAGGCCTTGCCACGTTTGATATAAACCCTTGTATCTACACAGTTGGAGATAAGCGCCCTGCAACATTTTTTTTTATCATTTTATTCAATTATCTAGCAGACCTGATACTTGGTGTAGCATTTGACGGCATCAGAGTATTTTTGTTGTGAAAGGGCTTTGTCTCCCTGCTCAACAGTCTCACTAACAATTGTCACCGACGATGTTCGTATATCCTGAAAAAAAATTGTCCGTTTAAATCAGTATCCCCAGTATAATATAAGATTATACCGGATATTCTCGAAACAACTCGCCTATCATTTCTTCGTTTAACTCTGAATTTTCGTAGTTTGATTCTACGTCGTATGCCTCTCGCAGACACCCGATGGCATCAGTCATATCATCAATTTTACTCTGGTCTAACCTTGAAGCTTTGCAATGTTTTTTCAAGCATTTTAGAGCTCTTCTAACCACCGTCTGCTTGGATAGGTTCACCAGATTCTTCTGCGAGCACTTTGGGGAACTTAGTTTGTCCATGTCGGTTTATTATCAAAATAAGCAAGATCAAAGAAAATTTATGTTAAAAAGCCACTAAAAATGTTGGTGAAAAAAGTGAGGTTAGAAATTCAATATAACTTACAAAATTGCACCAATTTTGACAAAATCCGCATATATCTAAATGTAAATAACGATATTCTTACTGCACGGTGCAAAATTGACTGGAAACAAGCAGTAAGAACCGGGATTTAAACCCCACGAAAGAATTTGTACCGCTCTTGAACGCGTTTAAATCGAAAAGGAAGATGGCGTCGAAAAACAATTGAAAGCAGAAAAATCAAACAAAACGCGTCGCGTGATCTAAAGCCTACTTTGTTGAATCTTTTGAGTTGTAAACTAGGCTTTATCAAATAAATTATAATATAAAATTATTCAATTTATTATAAAAATTAATTTATAAACGGTAATTTTTTTTGTGAGAGCAATTATCGAGACTGCTAACATTCCAAATATTTTTTTTTTCAATCGCATTCACTTTTCCACCGAATCTTACTTGGAAGAAATTCTGTCATCTCGGTTCATTTTCAGTTCTTTTATTTAAAAATCATTGAATTTAAATCTGTAATGTTTACTATTTTTGGGTTTAGGTCTTATATTTTAAATTTTTACCGAATGTCCATCTAATCGTTGAAAATTGAATGAGTTAACTAACTTGCAACGAATTAAGAGAAAAAACCAAATGTCTTTCTGGGAGCAGTTGGTCACCAGAATGAAAATACGCCTGCTGGGGTGCTTATAAAGAGCTTATAAAGAATTAAAAATTAGAAGGGTTTGTAAAATTCTAGCAAAAAAATTATGAAACTTTCCGAGAAACAAAGGATTGAAGTAAATGTTTTAATACAGTTATAATTTTGTCAAATATGACTTTATCAAAAAAGTGGTCTGACATGTAATAGATTTCAGTACGGTGTATCAATCAAGCATAATTTTGCTTAGAAGTATTATTCCGCTTCGAAGAATTTTAATTTTTAGTTTTATAACATTTTTATTAATTATACATTAACGAATAGGTTTTTTGCAAAAATGGTCTGACACGGCATCAAAAATATGATTTTCTATACGTGTTTAACATTTCATAGAGAAATCTTGAACAGTTTTCCTAAAATTTCGATTTCCGTTTTACATGCATTGAGATATCTGCGAGAACCCCCTTAAGTAATAATAAATTGCACATAAGTTATTAAAAGAATTATTTAAGCTTAATGAAACCCTTGTTTGTGGATCATGTCCATTTCGTATAACGAACAGTTTTTTATAGATGTGTTTTAAACTAAAATATAATAAAATTTGGGTGGTAATAAAATGCGTATTATTTAATATCATTTTGTACTTTAATAAATACTAAATTAAAAAATTAGAAAAGATTCAGTATTTTTTGTAAATTTTCAAGATTATATATTATATTTACTTAGTAATTTATGCTCGATAAATTTTTTTAGAAAACGTCAAATGTCCTGGTCCTGAACATAAATGTGTAGAGGAGAGACGTTGTGGAGTCGCTGCTTATGTTGTAAAACACATATGTGAATGGCATTCAGTTTTAAACATAAACATCAAAAATTAACGGAGTAGAAATATTTATATTACGCTAGTGTAACGTATGTACAATAAAATATTTAATACATATTTCTTCATTGATAAATGTGACTTATTTGTAACGTAATGGAAAATAAATTTCTGTAATAATCAAACTAGTTCTCTTATGATGCAGTTAACATTGTGTAAATAAAACAAACTCTTTGATCAAAATAGATAATTTATAATTTCATATTATAATAGATAATCAATTATAATATATAATTTCAAATTTCATTTTATCAAAATTAATTAAACGCATGTTATTTTATTCACATGCAAAGTGTATTAATATGTTATTTTATTCAGTTGTTTAGCACAAATACCAATCGCTCGGTAAAAATGTTAAATGCTCAGTAGATTTATCAAACATAGGGTATAATATATGAAATACATTCTAAATAACATTTAATAATAAAAAATAGTAAAACAACATTTTAATTTGGCGGATGGATAATCAAATCAAACGGGTGTTAAAATCTATAACTATGTAGTAAATTAGAGTAAATGTTATACAATGGGGCCATTATATTTACCTATTTTAATAGAGGACCGGTCTCGACGCCGTTTACCCGCATTTCATTTTCCGAAAATTGTATATATTTAGCAAGCTAAATTAAAAAATAAATCGAGTATAAATTACTAAGCAAAGAGAATATTTCATCCTGCAAATTTACAAAAAACACACTGTTTATGATGATAATTGACATGATTTGCATCCGTATGTTTAAAACTGATGTGGTATTTAAAATAAAAAATGCTCATTATTTTATATCATTTTGTGCGGTAAAAAAATACTAAATGCTCTGTATTAAATGTGGAAAACTGTTTTTTGCAGATTTGCAGGATGAAATCTTGTATTTACTTAGTATGTAATTTATACTCGGTTTATTTTTTTATTTGGAACGTAAAAAATTAATTTTCGGAAAATAAAATGGCATTAAACAACATCGAGATCGGCCTTCAAACGCAAAAATAACTCTTTTATTACAATAGGTAAATAAGATTGGCGCATTGTATAATATTTACTATAAATTCACTTCGTTGTTTTAACGTCCTTTTGGTTGGATTATCCGTTCGCCAAATTAAAAAGAGAAGAAATGTTCATTTATTTTAAAAATTCTCAATTTTCGGAAAATGAAATGAGAACGGTCCTCTATTAAAGAGGGTAAATAAAATTGCCCCATTGTTTACTTACCCTAATTAATTTATTCTAATTTACTACATAGTTATAGATTTTAACACCCGTTTGATGTGATTATCCATCTGCCAAATTAAAATGTTGTTTTACTATTTTTTATTGTTAAATGTTATTTAGAATGTATTTCACATATTATACCCTACGTTTGATAAATCTACTGAGCATTTAACATTTTTACTGAATAAAATAACGAGCGTTTAATTAATTTTAATAAAATATTATCACCCTATTTTGATCAAAAAGTTTGTTTTATTTATTACACATCTTAAATACATCATAAGAGAAGTAGTTTGATTATTACAGAAATTTATTATCCATGACGTTACAAATAAGTCACATTTACCAATGAAGAAATATGTATTAATTTTTTCTTTTTACGTTACACTAGCGTAATATAAATATTTCTACTCCTTTAATTTTTGATGTTTATATATAAACCTGAATGCCATTCACATACAGGCTGACCCCGAGCTCTGTAAAAGCTCCACAACTTTTTTGCTATTCGAGGTATCGACTCGAGATTATTTTCGGATGACCTAGATGCGCTTCTGCTGCATCTAAAAATATTTTCATTTGTATACAAATTGTTCAAATATTATTAAAAGATCAAAGTTATGTTTTTTTAAATGGAACCACCCCATTTTGATTCTATTTTTGAATTCTAAAGTTCTGCGTTAAATTTACTGGAGTAATTTTCACCTATCTGTCATACTTTTTGATGTACGTCACTTTTTTTTTCAAAATTCCTTCATGTAATGTTCCGTTAAAAAATGTATATCTTCTAAACTATTAAAGAAAACATACCCATTTTTTTCTGTGTCCCTAGGCTTTGGTCAATCTTTGGGCTGTTGCCGAGTGGCGAAGGAATATTCCAACGCTTCCTACGATTTTATGAAAATGCTGAAATACAAATGGGGAAAACTCGATTTTTTCAAATGGAACCACCTGTATATTTTACACCATTCTTTAGCGTTTTTGATAAGCTTTTCTGTGGTTCTATTATGATATTAGAGAAGTTATCGAGAAAATAGCATTTAAATAGTTCAAAAAGTATGACAGATAGGTGAAAATGACTCAAGTAAATTTAACGCAGAACTTAGTGCAGAATTCAAAAATAAAATCAAATCGGGGTGGTTCCATTTAAAAAAAACATAACTTTGGTCTTTTAATAATATTTGGACAGCCTGTATACCAATGAAAATATTTTAAGAATATGCAGTAGAAGCGCACCTATCATCCGAAAATAATCTCGAGTCGATACCTTGAATAGCAAAAAAGGACATTTGACGTTTACTCTTAATTCCTAGCAAATTGGTTTAATCATTCAACGATTCGATGGACATTCAGTAATAATTTTAAAAATAAGACCCAAACCAAGAAATAGTAAACATTACAAATTTCAGACCCAATAACGTCTACCTGCAGTGCCATAAAACACTTTTAGAAGTAGAGATGGGCAGCAGAGAAACTGTAGACTGGTGAAATTCACTAAAGCCGATTGTACCTAGTGTAAGAAGGACACTTATGAAATCTTTTTTTTGCATGTATGGTGTCCAAATCACTTCATATGCCAATGTATTTTACCGAAATGTCGGAGTTGCTGCTTCCAATAGGAGGGAAATATATTTCGTACATTTCTAGGAAAATTCCGGTCTTGAAATGTATCTCAAATAAAACAAACCAGTAACTCGGGAAACGATTTAATATTGTGGAAACAGCCCAAATAAATACAATAATTATTTAAAAAAGTACAAGCACGACGTAAAAAACATTTAACATTTACATTAACATTTAACTTAACCGACTGCACTCAACCATTTACTTGCTATAGTGAAAGGGGTGATAAAAATTGTCTTCAACGTATGCCACATTCCCTTCAATCCCTTGTACATATTTTCCTGTTGCTCCGGCCCCGCCGGTACCTTTTGCCTGGCCGCCCCCTTTACCCCCAGCGCCAGCGCCACCAGAACTCCCTTTCCCTCCGCCCCCATTTCCGCCGTTTTTTCCGCCACTTCCAATGCTGGTGGACGGCGGCGGCGGCGAAGCGCTTTTGGCGAGATCTGCCGCCGCTGCCGCCGCCGCTGCCGCTGCATTAGCGGCTGCCGCTTGGGCGGCGGCTTGGGCCTTCTGCGCCGCGGCTCTTGTGGCATCAAAGTCGATCCGGACACTGGCTAATTGTTTAGAAAGTTGCTCTACTCTTTGCTTTGCTGAACCCACCATGGACTGCTGCGCGGCTAATTCGCCCGCCGCCTCCGAGGCTGCTTGGGTCATATGGTCAGCGTTGGTTTGAGCAGCGTTCAAAGTATTGGTGAGCACATTGACATGGGCGCGAGCTTCTTGAGCCGCTCTCATCGTGGCATCGGCGGAACGCTGAGCTTGCATCAATTGCTGCTTCTCACCCATGAGGGCCGTTTGAGAGTCCCGAAGCTGCTGCTCCAAACCTTGAAGAAGGATTTGCTTACCGGCTAAAGCCGCCTGAGCCGTTGCCGAAGCCTGCCACAAACATTACTCGTTAGCTTATTATCATTAGATAATGAAATTCAAACATTTCTTGAAGCTATCGTCAGCTCTTGCACAATGTAACTGGAGTGTTCTAGGATAACGTAAATGTAATCTTTACATTTGCTGGTAATTGAATATAGTTCTTGCATTCAACGACCATTAGTATTTTTGACAATGGAACTGGAACGTTTCATAGATAGGTACTGAGAAAGTCCCATAATCACTACCATTGCTCTTTAATTAACAATCAACACATGATCAATGCTACTAGAACATTTCACACCTACTGATGATCAGATCTATGGTCATGGGACACACAATCAATGGAGTTTGGATCAATTTTCAAAACGATGTATTATGGAATATGGTGTCATTACGTGACGAGGTCAAGGTCAAATGTAACTATTTATGAGAATAAACCATGCAATGCAAAATTTTGTAAAATAATTAGCTCATATCTAAAACTATGACAAATAGACAAGAGACAACATAGATGCACTGGACTCAGATAGAAAAGGGGGACTCGAAAATTGAATAAAAACTGGGGTATTCCGTTTAATATAACAAAGTTGGCGTCCATTTCCGGTATAAGAAAAGTAGAAGAAAAGTGAAAATAATTTATTTCGATTCACAATGGTTTATTTCGGCCCTGTTCCAAATTTCAAGTTAATAGCAAGTTCAAAATTTCCTAAAATGCAAAACAAATCGATCTGATTCATGTACAGTCTTTTGCAATGGAAATGAAACTCAATAATATACAAAAACCCCCATAAGTCCATCATTTCCAATTTTGTAAACAGAAGACTAACCTTAAATTTGACGTATTATAAAGTGACAGAAAGCGGAATAAAAATAGAGTCCGTTGCGATTTGGATTGCGGACTTATGGGGGTTTTTGTATATTAATGAGTCTCATTTTCATTGCAAAAGACTGTACAGCCATGGACAGTCAAGTTTAACACCCGTGTTATGCAAATACCGACTCTATGAGATATTGTCATTGAGTCGGTATGTGCATCACACCCGCCGGCTAAAGTGTTATTTTTGACTGTCCACGGTTGTACAATTTATTTATTTCTGAGATTCACATAACGTGGTTTATATGCAAACCGATGAAAAATTAATCTTATTTGTATTATTTAATTCAGAGTTTCTTATATCGCGGTCTCGCCATATAACGCGGTAGGAATTAATCGCGATATAGGAGGGTCGACTGTAATTGCAACAATTTACATCGGTACGAGCCAACAGTAAATAAAAACAGATAATAAAACAGATAATAAAAATTCTGGGTTGAATATGGGCAGAGAGCACCGGTGGAGGCGTATTCCCCTCTTTGCTGACGGCCGATGTTCTAAGAAATTTGTCTTGACATTCAGTAATTGACATTCAGACATTTTACTCAATTATGGAATTTCCTAGAGAAGTTTGAATTTTAATCTGTATTGTGAAAGCAAGTCTTTGGGGCGGTACAGGTCAAAATTTTTAGATTTCTTATCTGTTGCTGAGTTAATTCGTGTTGAAAATGTGGTAAGTACTTTTGTATTTTTATAAAGGTTTCATTAAAGAACTTTGGAAAAAGGAGCCTGTACCGCCCTAGAATCAAAGTTCCTTTATACACACAAAAAAAATTGAGTTGACATCTCTTTCAATAAAAGAGAAATTTATCTACGAAAAAGCGTCATTTCTAACATGGATTTGCCTGCCGAAATCTCCCCTTAAAGAAAGCAGCGATCGTATAAATTAGTTTTCATAAAAACTCGGAACTGAGAGTGATTACCAAACACGATTCCAGAAGAATTGAAACTCGTTTTTTTGTTAACCGTAACAATCAAATTTTTCCATGGTGTTTATTGCAGTAAAAGTGACTGTTGTAATAGATGCTCTTTCTCTTCCACGAGCTTTCTTCGCTCGAATTTGGTTCAAGCCAAGCGTAACGCTCGTAAATTGTAAAACGCAAAAAGTCTTTTAAGCGGCGAGTTGTGGTTGTTTAAAAAAATAAAGAATTGTGTTTAAATAATACTAGTGTTTCATTGTGTCAGATTTGATAAAAACCGGAACCGGTACTGCAAACTTTGAGGAACTGCAACTCAGAAGAAACCGAATGAAATTTTAATAGTTTTCACACGAATTACATCATCGAAGCGAAGGTGTGAGCTTTTTGAGTTGAGGAATACTTGCCCCGGCTGCGGCTTGAGCCAAAGTATTTTTGGCCACAAAAGCGGCTTGATGTCCTGCCGCATCCTGATTATTGACTGCATCATTGGCCGAGTTGAAAGAACCTTCAGCAATGCTTCTCAAACCGCTGCCTGCACTAAAGCCCAATTTCTGCTGGCCATTGCCGTTTCCTCCGCCTCCTGCGGCATCAGTCAGAACGCCGTATTCATCGTAATTGTTGTACAATTCAATTTCTTCGTATTCCTGAGCAAACACCGCGGGTACTGAAAAAAAAAACAATAATTTGTCGCCCGACATGCTTGCGTTGTTAAATTTGTGTGTGCGTACACAACACTGGAAAGGCCCAAAAAGAGTACTTTCTTTCCGATTAAAAATTCAATGGGATATGTATGGTTGTGTGTTCACCTGACAAGGAGATGATGGCAACGAGGCGTATCAATTCCATCTTAAGCTTCAGCAACACTGAACAAATCCTGAAAAAATAATCCATGGTCACTTTCCATATCACAAAAATTGGCGCGATTGAAGCACATAGAGTAGATCACCTACCAAGTAAATTAAAGGTGCTGGTATGTGGTCATTGATAAACTGCCATTTCTAAATAGTAATTGTGCGAAATTTATAGAAAAATTTTAAGACAAATCTGGTGGAGTAGGGGATTTTCTCATAGGCAGGGCGCCGGCACTGCAAGTGAAATAAAGAGAGCAACAAAAAACAGAGAAAACTGTATCAAATACAATTAAAATATATATCTTGCTGGACTTTTTTAGGAAGTATCGACCGCAAAATAAAACCATTCAAGAATCGAATTGATTTATTTTAGCTGCCTGATTTTTTTTTAAATTGTCAGTTTATTATTGTGCGCTTATAAGACACGGTCATTTATTAGCTTTGATAGATTTCACTTTTGATCAAATATCGCTTGTTGTAGACTATTTAATAATTCGGAAGCAATATATATTATACAATAATACGCAATGTTTTAATTTCCATCGAACGTATTCGACAGTTGTGTCAAAATTTAAATACCAATACTCCAGTTGCACACATGTGTGCATTCAAAAAATACTTGTAATTTGCACAATATAAAAAATTACTGTAACTAACCGGCTGGTTGTTTTTTTAATGATTTGAATAACGTTTGTTAAGTTTTCTGAAAAAACGTTTACATCACTTACATTAAACAATAGTAAATACATCATGTTCGAGTAATATATAACCAATAAGTGAAAGCTCGTATTACAACATTTGATTGCAAATCTACGAAAACTGTGTCCACTAACCATTTGCAATACATGCGTTTTTGTCATTTAAATTTTAAGGTAATTGAGTTTACATTTTTGTCGCTAGCCCAGGGAAAGCGCGGTTTCGTCGAAATATTTCAACGATAAATTCTATCAAATCTGGTGCTAAAAACGCCAACAAAACGACAAACGCTAACAAACATTTGTGGGGCAAAATTATAGTTCCTGGAGTTTTAAAAATAGTTTCTAAAAAATTTCGCAATGACTTTTCAAATTCTGGATAAGAACGGTTAAATGCAGCAAAGCCAAACTTGGACAAAAGCATTCTCCAAATTTTAATACTTTCTCTGTGACATGAATTTGATTTCTCCGATAGTTTGATTGGTGCGAATGATAAAGCAGACAATCGTTTCAAAGTGGCTAAATCTAAAATGTTTCATTTTAACGTCAATTGGAAGCACAAAAAATGTAAAACCATTATCTAAAATAACAATTAATTCAATAATCGGGTTTCCGTTTCTCCTGTGTCAATAATGCCTTCCAAAAGGTCAATTAGAAGCTTTTTTAATCATTTTATTTTATCAAATTTCATTGAATCTAATTATTGTTCATCTGGCTAATCAAATATAATTTTTATGTTTTATTCAACAATATAATATTATAATTAAATTATTGATGTATCTTTTATTGAGTAAATTGAATGTTATAATTAAATATTATTGAAGGATAAAATATTACGCACTTACAGCATCTTGTATGAAATGTAACAGATTTTCCGGATTGTAAATTTTCTCGATTGTGTTTGCTCGAAATGCTCAGATAAGATCGGTCAAAATTATTACAAGAAGCTGTTACTTGTTTTTGAAACTATTTGTTAATAAAACCACAATAATTGTCTCTAGTGTCACTTTATTTATTGACGCTGGCCAGGGTAATATTTTCAAATCTCTAGAATAAAAAAAAGTATATACAAAAATGACAAAATCTCATTTTTAATTCTTATAATTCAACTAAAGTGATTTTATTGAATTTGTAACTTATGTCAACAAAAATTTCCTCAAAACGAATTTTAGAATTTTACGTAATTACAGTAATTACTGAAAACTTCTTAGAGTTAGGTATAAGGTCTCAAATACTGTTTCAGTTAATTTATATTTTGCATCAGGCTGTAATTTGTATGTTTTATTCAACAATATAATATTATAATTAAATTATTGATGTATCTTTTATTGAATGAATTGAATGTTATAATTATATTATTGAAAGATAAAATTTTACGCACTTACAGCATCTTGTATGAAATGTAACAGACTTTCCGGATTGTAAATTTTCTCGATTGTGTTTGCTCGAAATGCTCAGATAAGGTCGGTCAAAATTATTACAAGAAGCTGTTACTTGTTTTTGAAACTATTTGTTAATAAAACCACAATAATTGTCTCTAGTGTCACTATTAACGCTGGCCAGGATAATATTGTCAGATCTCCAGAATAAAAAAAAGTATTCAAAAATGACAAAAACTCATTTCTAATTCTTCTAATTGAACTAAATTGATTTTATTGAATTTGAAAATTGTGTCAACAAAATTTTAAGAATTTATTGTAATTACAGTAATTACTCTGAAAACTCCTTAGAGTTAGGTATAATGAGACTAAAGACGGTCTCAATGAATTTATATTTTGCATCAAACTGTGCGGTTTAAAATATAGAAATTATTTAACTTCAAGTGATGATTATAACAAAACACTTATCCTTAGCCACCAATAATACATTTTCGGATTAGAACTTTTGTTTGCTGAATAGTGGATCTGTACCGGTGCATTTGTCTTAAAATTTCAGAAAATAATTAGAAAGTAGTAAATTGCAGCTATTGGGAATAAATCAATAACTGTTCAATTTCTTAATACATCTATCTACATGTATCTACTTCTTTAAAACCTCCGGTACATGTTTGAATAAAAAATTATTTAAAAACTATAACGGTTTTCTATAAAACAACTGTGTCAGTGGCCAGCTGTATCCTTCAATTTGATGGTAACTACGAAACTTCTTTGCACATCGTCGATCTCGCTATTTAATTTTTTTAGGTAATCATACAAGATCACATTATGTTTTTGTTCAAATGAAATAGTAGGAATTACGTAGTTTTGGGTAATATGAGAGCGAAATAAAAGTGAAATAAAAGCCACATTAATTGGTACGACTTTATTTAATGAGGGCAACAATATCGTTGTGGTTGGCTTCGTTTGGAAGTGATCATTGCCCGAAAGCCTGTTAATAATACGGCTTTCTGAGCAACAATCAAAACCAAAACAAACCTGAAGTTTGGCGCCTTTGCAGGCGTTCAAATCTTCAACTCGTCCACATGGGAATTCAATGCGCAATACATAACACAGACATAACGGAAGTTATGACGGGTGGATAATATTACGTCTGCCGACGTGCCAATTTTAAAATATTCACAACGTGAATACGTAATAAGAGAGACCGTTGTCACCTGTCTGTTTGCTATCAGCGAGGGTTTGACTTTAAATTCGAAATGTCGACGCTACTTAATTATACAAAAGGTCTAATGCAAGTGCCACTCGGTGAATTTGAAAAGCAGACAAGAGGTGAGGGCGCGACAGTGTATTTACTTAAATATAAAAAGTTCACGTTTTATCAGAAGGAACATTGTATTATGGCACTAAGTCCGCACTTAACTTTAGCACTGTTGACTGTTCGCGAGTTAGCTGAAGACTTATAGCATCTGTGGAGCAAAGCAATTGCGCTTTCCGCACTCGACACGGATGTGCTCGGCAAAAGGGCGTTAGTCTGGCTTTTAACCCTCCTGACTGGCCATTCCCTCCATTTACCCTACGAAGCTCCTCCCTTTGACACCTACGCCAAAATGGAGACCTATGGACATCAAATATTAATTATGAAATCACACCCATATCAAAATATTTACCCTTCCGGAACTCCAGTCATTTTTAATTTGCTACGTTTCTTGACACCTTCTCGCCATCAAACTGTCCGATCAGCTGACAGCCCTTGCAACGCTATTTCGGGGTATCTGCACTGCACCAGTTGCATTATTTAAATACCTTCTGAAAGAAATTTATTCCGGTAAATTTTTAACGGCTTGTTCTAACTGGCCACACTGGCACAAGGAATTCAATTCCAAAGCCCTTCTCTTCATAACAAACTTATCGAACACCGATAATCAATAAAAATGCTTGTTTTGTGATAATCACGACAGTAAACTGTTAGAAAATGTATGCGATTTTGTTGAAAGTGCACCACAAAAAGTACCGCATCAATAACTCGATCTGGCTTATTTCTTTGGACATTCTCGTTAGTGGACGTGCACAAGACACCATAAGTTACTTATTTTGACAAAAATAACAAATTTTCCTTAATGCTACATTGGTGTAATTTTTTACTTTTATTATAATTCAATATTGTATGAAATTACAAAATACCGTTTTCCAACCGTTGCCGGAGTAACTTCGATACGTCACATTTTTTTAAACTGTCTGTGACATGTGTTGTCAATATTTTTAACAATTTTTGTTTAGTCACGTTTTTGCCAGCCCTTTATCACTATATTTTTGTTTCTATGAAGCAACGCGAGTTTATGTTCCTTATAAATAAATTAGTTCTTGTACGATTTTAAACGCTCCTTGCACAATAAGTCCATTGAGTAGGTTCTGTTATTCTGGTCATTCGCCAATTGACATAAATTTGGACGTTTTCTGCGCTACAAGCACAAATTTCAACATAATGTGTACAAAATACACAAAGTTTTGCTACGCTACAACAATGCCAATTTGCATAGAAATGTTTCCAAAAATGTACATATTGTAAAAATTAATTTTACGAAACCACGACCCAACTTGAAAGTACATCGGGTGTAATTTGAATACGATATTCTGCACAGGTTTTTTTTAAAATTAAGTACTAACATTGCTTTTTCACAACTTTTACATTTTTAGGCTCGTTTTCTCTATGATCGCGTTTGTTATATTTTTTAATTCTATGGAGCAAAACCAGGCAAGTTACTGTAATGTTTCCTATAGCTAAAACGTTCTTTCTGAACCAGTCATTTCCAAATTTTGTCATTTTTTAGGCTCGTTTGCTCTATGTGGTCGCGTATGTTTTTTTTTTAATTCTATGGAGCAAATCAAGACAAGTTACTGTAATGCTTCCTATAGCAAAAACGTTGTTTCTGAACCAGTCATTTGTAAAATTTCTTCTCGCAAAATAAGGTTTATTAATCGAAACGTCAAATTAACATGAAACAGGCGTAAATTTGAACATTTTTCCGTTTTCCAATTTTAATATCAATTTTCCAAAATTATCAAATTTGCACGGTTTTTGATATTTGTCGTTAATGCTAAGCTAGTGTATACTGTACTAAACGAATGATAATAATAACTTTATACTGTACTCTACTTTTTTATGGAATCATAAAAACTACTTGAAATAGTTGCGCGAATAATTCAAATTAATCCAATTCAACATATGTATCTGAAAAATAATTTTTTTCTAAGATTGTTCTTATTGTAACATGTTTGGCTTGTCAAATTGTTTTTACACGACTTTAATAATATTTAATTTTTCTCGTCAAGAACACGTAATCGCAATAAAATTTTTAATCAAAAAATTTATAGTTTGGACCAGAACACAAAGCGGGAAAAATTATTAAAAGTTCTCGTTGGTGCTTAGATGGTGTTAAATTGTTTCATTCATTACTCGACGTCTGGTCGGCTTCTTGTAGTTGCTGAAAATTTTACAGACGCGAAGAAAATGTAACCAAACTAAAACTGTGCATTGTATTTTCCGATATCGTCGTAACAAAGCAACTAATTTTAAGGAAAAAAACACCATCGTTGTTGTTAATTTTAAAGTTGTTGGAATACATGAACTCTACGACCATTATTTAAATAATTGAAACAATTATAAACAAAGGTACGGATTAATGGCGTATATTTGAATAGTAATGTAAACGTTTCGTCTTCATTGTCATTTGTAAAAAAAACCTTGTTACGTTTAATTGGTATTAAACCCACATTATAATTACTAAACTTAAAGGGTTGTTTAAAATTTTATTTGTTGTTCATATAACCAGCTGGCTATTTTTAGTTGTTCAGTTTTTAGATAAAATGATAAATTCTTAATCAGGTGGAAAGATATATTTTATATTTTTAACGATACTAAAGTATGCGCTCTGCATAATATATTTGTCAGTTTGAAATAACAGCTTTCAAGGCAGTTTTCAAGTCCGAGAAATATTCGAATGATGAATAAAACGCAACTAAATGGGAACAAATGTTACAAAAGATTCGCGGTTGAGTAGTCGACTAATTCGTTACAAAACTAAGAAAAATGTCATTTTTTCCGGTTCCGGATTTGGGTCAGACAAAACGCTAAAAATCGAGCTTTTCAAGCGGGATTTACGGGCTTTCCTACCTCTGATCTTGATCCTTGCTTTGCGCACGTGCGAGGGAGTAAAGTGAAGTCGGTCAAGCACTACAGGTGCTGGAAGCTGCGTTAAGATGTCGCGTTCACTACATGTCTCGTGCTTTTGAACTTTACTCTAAAACTGTCAGCATTTTGTGTTGCAACCCATTGCCGTGGGCTGCTGATTGCGATCTTTGTTTGCAAGAAACGCCGTGCATCAAATGCGTTCAATATCGCACCTGGGCCTCACCCCTCTCACGCATCCGTTCCGTAAAAAACCGGCTCGAATAGAATATTTGGGGAGCCTTTGTCAATGGGGTAGAATAATGGAATCTGAGACGCGCCGACCTACCCCTAACTCACCCTTTTCATACGCGATGATGCTGCAATCAGCTTCTAACCGTCACCGGGGCAGAATCTGCCGTCTGTCTTTCGAGAGCATCCCTCCATCTGCGACTTTCAAGCGGCCTTCGCTTTAAAAAATGCTACCAGCGTTTGCCAATTTTCTTCAAACTACCCTTATCCTATAATGTTCACCTCAACAGTTACTGAGGGAAAGATATGTAATAGTTATAGTTATTGCTCTACAATTAAAATACAAGTAAAACGCTACCAGTGCTTGACAACTTTCTTCAAACAACCCTTATTTTACATTTTTACATCCACTTTTATTCCGTGATTTACTGAATGAGCTCTCATACTGTCATTTTTTCAGTGGAATTTTCATTGCGTTGCTGTCCAATTACTTGTTCTGTTTTTAGGTTGAACTAAAAATATGATCATCACTTTTCATTCAGAATAAAAAGAGTTTGCTATTTGCTGCTTGATAGTTCGCCTCCTTGCTGTATTTATAGTTTTAAAGGAGCAAATACCACCACAACTTGTATTTTATGCCTAAATGAATTAAAATGAAACATCCATGTTATTTGTTATTTTTACAAACAAGAAGGAGCTGGAAAAGTAACGGTTTAAAAATTTTTGGGTTGAAACGACTCGTGTCCTCTTTGATCTCACCGATTCAGGTAATGAGTTTTTGTCACTTTTTTGATTAAAGGACCTCCACAATGCCCAAGGAAGTCAAAATTAACCAGAACTGCCTTTGAAGTAAAAAAATTGAACGAATTGATGTGCTTTAGATATCGGTAAAAGGGCCAAAAATGTCACATCCAGACCTACAACATTTTTATTACAAAGACCTTTGCGTCATTTTTCTCTGTACTTTGCATTTGTCCAAATATTTGTCGGTATTCGTTTAATCAAACTCAGGTTTAAATAAATTGTTTTTAGTATTTCAAGTATAAAATCAACAAATCAGCGAGTGATTAAATATAGACATTTGCATTTTACTTGTATCTTTTTTCCTTATTTTGTGTTAGTTTTTAATGTTTGTTGATATTTTAATAGAGTCAATGTTTGTTTTAACAAATTGTGCTTTGTGCGAATCAAATTCTAACTAAAAAATTAATTAAGTAAGAAAATTGAACGAATTAATGTCGGTAAAATTATGTCACCACCGACGTTGCTTTACGTTTTTTTTCATCGGTTTTATATTTTTGCAACCGATTTTACACTTTTACAACACATAGTTTAATTTTTTGTGTAATTTTAAGCAACTAACTACGCAACTAATATATTTTTACCCGAGGGTTGACCGCAGAAAAAATGAGGGTTGTGTGTTTGCCGCTTTTCATCTTTTTGTTGCTTGGGGGTACGTATTGCCGAACTTACCCCCGTATCAAAGCTTTGCTTTAATCCGCGTTATTTCGTCGATTTTATTGGCAGAAACTCGTTGAAAAATTTACAACTGCCGTTTATTAATTTATGGCAAATTGCTTGAATTGTTTTACAGCTTCTAAGTATAAAATGTCTGTGATAAATGCGCCGACTTATTGTGGAAAATCGATCTTTATCGTCAGGACTAAAATCTGCTGAACTGCTCTAAATGTATAATTTGATTAGCGGAAAGTCAATTAAGGGTAATCTACAGTTCGATGTGACATGTGCAGTCGCTTTCCCGTTAAATGGAAAACTCTGACAACTTAAATCATTTAATAATCTGCATGAATATTTATAATTTTAGTGATTTTGTTCGTTTATTTACATATTCAAATTAATACGTTCATACACAAAACGCATTAGAACTTCATATTAATTCTTTAAGTAAATAAATAAACAATAATAAAGCAACTGACATGGCGGCAACCATTTATACGCCACCACGGCATTGTTAGTAATCGTACAAAACAACCATTAGTGGTTTTAATTATTACTAATAGACAATGACCGAAAATATAACTCTTGAATTATTTGTTATAATGCTCACACTCGAGTAGAATATCTGACGTTATCAGTGATTGACAATAAATTGTTCATTGTTAAATGTCAGGCACTTATTTGTCTGAGAAATTGTGTCCCGATTTCTATATTTCTAAGAAGTCATCACAAATATTATTGAACTATATTTTCTTGATGAACATTCTAATTTATTTCTGTATATACTTAGTATATAGTATATAGCTACTTCATTGCTTCCTTGTTAAATATTTTTGGTGCGTTATAATTTTTTGTCTAATAATAAGGATTTGTTGTGATTCGCACCCGTTTCTAACTAATCCAATGGAGATTCATAATATTTAAGATAAGCGATGACGCCGTCTTTAAATCTGAGACAGTTTTAGTCGGTCTCTTTTAGTAACGCTCAAATAATTAGTGCGTCATTGATTTGTTGTTGATTTTTATTGCTTAAATTTTTCTAGCTTCAATGCCTGTCCAGCAAACGGCGTTTATATAAAAAGCAGGGTCATAATAATGTCTTAATACCTTGTAATCGTTGACGTGTATAAGTTAAATTGCATTTCTTAGCAGAAATTGTAAGTCGACCGACCTAACCTGGTCTAAAATCAAATTGATATAATTGATACGATTCGTATTGTCTTTTTTCTATCACACGTGTTAGCAATATAATGACTACGTTTATCGCAGAATACTAATGCATTTTTGAGTGTAGAATGTTTGCGTAAAGTTTCACTGATTTGTTTTTAGTACGCCGCAACTTTGGTAAGTACGATTTTTTTATGCTTTGTAAAATGTTGTTTTAACGGAAGTACTAAAAATGCAGTCACAAATCAATCGCAGATTAGTTCACATTTCATTCACTACGATAAATTTGGTTTAATGTAGATAAGACATATTTGCTTTGTATGTACCTTCGATGATTGTGTTTCATATTTGATGACCTGTATCAATTAAATTATTTTTATTTTTAGTAAAAAATTACAGTATGAAATTATGCAATATTGCGTCATTACGAAAATGTTTGTTAGAAGAGTAAC
This sequence comes from Eledona agricola, assembly GCA_964023215.1. NCBI lineage: Eukaryota > Metazoa > Arthropoda > Insecta > Coleoptera > Tenebrionidae > Eledona > Eledona agricola. Next base: position 15,471,406 of record OZ026862.1, on the reverse strand, counting down.
GGTTTTTTTTAATCGGCTCTTTAGTTGTTTAAAAAGCAACTCGAAAATGTGCTGAATTCAGCCAACGCTAACATAATTTGAAACGCATATTCAATTATTTCCAATGAAAATTGGTTTAATTACTGAGAACCAGAAGCTATTTCCGTGACTATTTAAACAATCTCGTGGTGTTTGCTCACTTAATTCTTCTCGTTGTGAAGTTCAAGGAAATTGATCTAAGACTATAATAACTTAGTGTTTTAAACGCCGTCAATACAATTTATGGCTGTTGCAATGTTTGTGAATTTCGAATGCAATTTTGGCCCAGGATATAGAGGAACATTAAATTGAAAATTTCACATTCTTCGTGATTTTGTGTGATTTACTCGCATCGTGATTGTGCTTATTATAATGTAACAAGAATAATTAAAATGTCAGAATCGACTGAAACGAAGTGCATTAGCGTTCGCGTTCAAATATTTAAGCGATAAGCAAAACCACCAAATGGCAAACTACTAATTCGCAAATAATGCATTGAAAGTTGTGGAAAATATATTTAAGTTGCGCTGAAATAAATCGCGAAGACGATGGTTTTAATAATTATAAAAAGACGCGTGTTTCGCATAAAATCAACAATTTAAAACTGCATTGTTATTATACGGTATCGTCACTTGTTATTAGACTTTCGTTACGCAACAACAAGCGAATTATAATTTTTTCTAATGATTTTAATGGACGTTATTCAATTTCCACCGCGAGTTCGAAGTGGTCCATGTGACGAAGTGTTCGATTGCATTACCAAATATTGATGAAATGTATGTGACAAATTAATAGTGTTAAGCAACCCTGCTTATAAATGAGTACATACAAGATTATGGTTGTCAATGCCAAAGCGAATTTGGGTTTGTATCAACGCCATGCAAAATTTCAGGGACGTTATGAATTGATAACGAACTAAATGCGATTTGCGTGTTTGCGCTAGTGACTGCTCTATGTAAATTAATAAATAACGAAGTATGTTTATAGCTTGCGCCAAGTATATGCACCAATAGATCAGGCGGAATTTGCTTTATTTATTTAGGAGCGATCGATATGTTTGGGTGAAGTTCCTAATGAAATGCTTAACATGTTACAGGAACATCAGCGTCCAATAGAAAATGACCGAACAGAACGCAACACGCCCAAGAATAAAATCTTGGAGATGTCTTGTAGCGTATTGGATTCTGGGGTTGTGTAATAATTATGGATACGTTGTTATGTTAACAGCTGCCAGTGATATCATAGGAGAGAGCGAAGTAACGATTGTGTTTCCTAATTATTTTAAAACCGATCGTTTGATTACAGGAAACAAAAAGTAATGAACGTAACTGTACTTTGATGTCCACAGGAGCCATACTACTGGCAGATATAATACCCAGTTTGCTTATCAAATTCCTGGCTCCATTCTTTCCATTTTTTGTAAAGTACGAACTGACCGTTTCAATGAGAAATACTTATTTCGAAATTTCAGGATACGAGTGGTCGTATGTGTAGTTCTTTCGTGTGCCGGATACATTCTTGTGGCCTTCAGTCAAAACATCACAATGTCACTGCTGGGAGTTGTTGTAACTTCCTTCTGCAGTGGTTTCGGGGAGGTAACTTTTTTGCAGTACAGTTCGTTTTTTGAAAAGTAAGGGCTGAAAAGTCATGCGTAAATCCTCACTTTGCACTCATAGAAATGTTGTGTCCACTTGGAGCTCAGGAACTGGTGGAGCCGGAGTCATCGGAGCTCTCTCGTACTCACTTTTGCACCGATTAAGCTTGAAAACAACTCTGCTGATAATGTTAGTGGTGCCGCTGATGATGGCCCTGGCATTTTTTGTTATTCTTCCGCCGCCTCAAATGGAGGACGAAGTGCAGACGAATGTCAATGTGGAAGAAATCAAAAATCCTAAAGCCGCGCTTAAGAAGAAAATCCAACAAATACCGGCTTTGTTCAAGTACATGATTCCGTTTGGACTTGTGTACTTTTTAGAATATTTTATCAACCAGGGAACGGTGAGCATTGCCGGTTTCGGATCGTTGAATCGTACTAAAATTTTTGTATTTATAATAATAGTTCGAGTTGATAAATTTCAACAATACGTTCTTAAAACCGGAAGCTCAGTATAGGTGGCTGCAGGTGGCTTATCAAATTGGAGTCTTCGTTTCTCGCTCTTCTGTCAATTTTTTCCACATAAAACATCTCTGGATTATGTCGGTTTTGCAGGTGAGACTTTTATTACCACGAGAACTTTATACTCTGATTTGATTGCATCACATTCAGGCGATAAACGTGGCAGTTTTTACCACGGAAGTGATCTTTTACTATGTCCCATCGTTCTGGATCATCGTCGCCTTAACAGTTTGGGAAGGTTTGCTAGGAGGGGCTGCCTACGTCAACACTTACTACAGAATTTCCACTGAGGTAAGCTTTTTCCCGCACAGATCCGCCCTGAATTGCACAAATTCCAGGTGCCAGAAGAGAAGAAGCAGTTTTCCATGGCAATTACGGGTTTTTCCGATAGCATAGGCATCACTTTGGCAGGAATTGTGGCGATTTATGCCCACAATGCCATTTGTAATCTTCCAATGCCAGAGCGTAATGAATAAAACAATTTGTTAGTTATTAATTATTTATTTCGAATTCTAAAAACTGGAAGCCGTTTTCAAGGACTTGCACGTCGTTCTGTATGCAAAGGTCTTATTGCTTCAGCATACACAATATATTCAAAAAAGGTACTTGTCAGGAAAACACGATTTGGGTCAATGACAAGGACTAAAACTCAGTCAGTTTTATCGTGCATGCCTTTGCTGCTTTTTTAAACGGAATTACTTTTCCACTTCCTCACTTGCTAATAATAGATTGAATCAATGGTTGTCGGCTTAACAATGAATGCAATATAATTAAATGCGAAATCGTCGTGCTCTGAAGCAGCCAAATAATAGGCTAGGAGCCGTTGACGGAATTCCTAGTTTGTGGTTTTATCCTGGAATAACTATTGTTATTTTTAATCTATCTTCCTAGCTGCACGCGTTTAATTTTTTTTATTCTTGGAAGAAAGAGTGATGTTTCAGATGTTATGGACTCGATTCGTTTTTATATAACTTTGCTAAAACGTTTGCAAAACTTTTTTGACATGCTTTTGACATGACGTGCTTATAGAGGAAAATTCAACGGTCATGACTTATTTCTGAAGTACTCATACTCAGAAGTTGTTTAGAATCTAATCTACGACCTCTATTCTTCATATTTTTATGTCATCTCAACAGTAAAACAAATTTCAAGTTGCTCTTCACATATAATGATCGAAAACTATTTACGAATATTTTACACATTTTTAGAATAATAGAATAGAAAGACAATCTTGGCCCCAAGCCTCATAATAGGTTCAGGCTTTTTAAAAAAATCATTTTTTTGATTGATTAGATGCAGAGGTTTCTCGAATTTAGGGGGCAGGTAATAGTCTAATGGTGCCAAGTTGGATAATTGTTTGCGTAATTTTCCAAAGCGTTTTTCACGCATTTATTTTAGGCCTGGTTAGCAATGAATCATACAATAATAATATTCTTGTGTTTATAGACAGTGTAAAATTATTACTCATCCTTAACCCAAAAAACGACGCGAGAAGTTTACGGATGGATTTTTGAATACAATATTTCTTTGAACGTGACGATCCATCTTCTGATTTGTCTTCGGATATGTGTCGTGTTTTGACTTTATCAATACTCATCGTATCTCGAATATTAAAATCACTTCAAAACTGTGTGGTCATTTATGTATTTTCAGCCGAGAAGACAATTTCTTGCATTAAATTTCTATTTGTATCAAATTTTAAATAACTACGGAGAAATTTATCCATTATTGTTCATGGTTTTGTGTTAGTTACTTATAATTTTCTGAAAATATGGGAATCATATTGATAGAAACTTCTTCTATGCATAATACAGAGTGGAAAAATTAACTGGATTAAATTGAATACAAATGATTTTGTGAAAAATTCCTGAACCGCGTCGATTTTTGTTTTTAACTTGCTATTTTTCAGCCTGATCAATTTTTTATTCAAATGGAAAAATTTGTCAATTGGCACATCTTTACAAAGTTCATGAAAAAATGAGTAGGTACAACGATTTTTTTTTCACGTTTTAATTTTTTTTAATTTTGGGTTTATATTTTGTCGCCAAAACCAATCATAATTAAATTTACAATTCTTTGATTTTCTGTGAAATAGAGCATTTTTTTACGGTGACTACTTATTTGTCAAATTAAAAGTGAAAACTAACAAAGTTTGCAAAAAGAATTACATTTCTTGCAAAAAGTGACGATAAGATAATAAGCCCGTGTTTGTACCCCATATTATGAAGAAAAAGAAAAACATTGAAGCATCTTAAAAACATATTTTTGGCATTTTTTCTAAAATACCTAAGACATAAAAGCATGAAAAAAATACATATTAATTGACATAAGTTTCCATATGAAAAAAAAGTTATTCAGCCCCCTGAATAAAAAAAAGGAAAAACTGATTAGGCTGAAAAGTGGCATGTTAAAAACAAAAATCGACGTGTTTCAGGAATTTTTCGCAATATTATTTGTATTGAAGATACTGAATTTATTACAGTTAAAGTTTCCACTCTGTATATTAAAGAGACTATTTCACTGATTTATCTATCAAAATACAGACTTCAGGAATCACTTACTCCCTTATTTAATTCCAATATGGCTGTACTGTACAGGTGTTCCAGAAAAATTTTCATTAATTTTAATCCGTAGTAGTAGAACTTATCAAGGCAAATACTTTATCGTAGTACCATTTTTTCGAAATCGCAATTTTGTTTTAACATTTTACCCTCCGTGAAATTGCCTATGAATTGGATAAATCATCAGTGACAATTTTCAATTGATTCCAGAATTTTACAAAAATAGCAACGGTCAAATTAATTGTTGCTGCGTCAAAAGAACCAATTTAGGGAAAGTTTTCTTGCAATGGTTTTTTGTTCAGCGCTCATCGGTCTTTAACTGGAGCATTATTATCTATGGGCGGGTAACAAAATAAAAGTCAATAATCTTCAAACAATTATAACTTTCCAATTAATTAAATTAATGCCATTATTTCGTTTATATTTGGTTCCTCATTTAAAAAATGCAGATTAATTCGACTGAATTTTATTATTTAATATCTGCCGTCCAAGAGGTTGTTATTAAATGCTGTTACTCAACAAATTCATCATAGATCTGTCTCAAGTTTATAAAATAAATATTTTCATTTTAGTTTCTCCGATATTGTGTGGTAAATAAGATATGTACTGAGGGATAGTTTGAATCATTCTTTGATTTGAAATAAGAAATTCTTACTGCAAGGAAAATGGGTGACAGGTGAGGGGTGCTAAACAGTTCTGTTTTATAGTTTTTTTAGTTCCTCTTATTGTTTTAGTTCTGCATTCTGTCTATTTCTTTTTTTTTGTATTTGATTGATGACAATCAATTTTTTCCTCGTTCCATAATTCTCCAATTTATTCTTTAATTGGCGATGCAACTGAAATTAGGATTTTCCCTAATCCCTTCCTTTTCTTTTCAACAAAAATTTTATACTCTTATTTCAACTACCTTTCATTCGATTCTTTATACAGGCGCAAACGTTACCAATTTTGTAATATTATCAAAAAAATCCTGATTTATATTCCTTAAAATTCCTTTAACAAATATTATTTTTTATTTAGTATTATTTTCCTATGCAGTTTTCTAAGATTTTCAATAAATCCAATCCAGTCCTTGGCAATTTGGGTTTATATTGATTTCTATTCTGCATTCTTTGCGTTTGTGATACTTTTTATTGATTTATTATGATAATGATCCAGCGGCATAAATAATCAGTGGTATGCTCTCCTAATGTGCTATTTATAAGTTCTAATAGGATTATTATTAATATTCCTTCAAAAGCACCAAAAAAGAGAATGCTTTACATAATATTTTCTATATTGAGGTTGAAAAAAAAACACAACATGGTCAATTTGGCAAGTTTTATTGGCACATCGAGTAGAGTATCATTCATTACAGATTAGGTTCATACTAACCATAGAAACTCGTAAAAAACTTAATATAAAAGAACACCATTAGGAACATGAATGACAGTACAAAAATATTGCCATAGATATTTCAACAAATATCATAGTATCACAAAGTCAAACAAACGATTCAAAAATAGGCCGTATTTAAAATACAGGAAGACGGCTCAATTAAGTCAAAAATTCGAACAAAAGTAAGATAAAATAATACTGAAACGTAACAGAAGTCATCAACAGATGATTATTACAAACATTTTGATTGCACAACTGCTTTCCCACCGTCCTCGTATTCTTGTTTTGAAACCCACAGCTGTTGGAACGATCCAAGCGAAGTTAAAATTGAGCCCCCGGACCAAGCGCCAAACCTCCTTTCTGTGGCACCTGGTGCGCTAATTATTTTCAAACGCATACTCTGAAACGAAGCAAATTCATTCGTAAAAATCTCAGGAAATTCGTGCCTTACTGGAGGTGTTTTAGCTGCCAAATCGCGGTTAAGACGTTCTGTAAAGCCTTGAAGATTGCTATTTCCACCAGTCACAACCACGCTACCATACATAGCCTACAAAACATAACAAACGTCACTCACTTAAAGCGTACACATTTTTAAGACATACTGGTCTAATATCAATATCACACATTCCCACGCTTGTGGTAACCAATGGCCCCACTCCCAACGTTGGTTGGATACCGGATTTGGAGCCACCAATCGGGTTAAACAACGGCTCAGGAACTTTGAACCGTTCCACTCCAAAATCCTTGTGGAATCCATTGGGAAATTCGTAGTGAATCGCGGGCATCGTCTTCACCACTTCTTCATCGTAGATATTATCAGAAAGTTGCAAAACCGAAGCTTGAAAGTCTTGCATCACTTGCTGGAAAGTTACAATGAGTGTCGGAGTAATTTTATGCGAAACAAATTTACTTTAACCATGTAGTTGTACCAAGAATCGGTGAGTTTGGTTTGTATCAGTCTGCGCTTGAAATTAGCCGGTTCATCAGCCTTGGTAATTTCCTTAGAGACCACCATACTTGGTGGAACTATTTCAATTCCTTTTTCGTTTAAATAATTGCGACATTGTGCGCTCAAATAATCTCCACCGGCCGGAGACTTAACCACAGCTTGTGTCAGAACAAAACTGTGAGGGGGTTTAGGATGCATTATTATCGATTGAAATACAAAACTTGTACACACAATGATAACTACGAAAGCATTAAAAGCAAACATAAAATGCGCATACAGCACACAATTGCAAAAAAATAGCAAGCACTGGAATAATATTAGTGGTGTATTGGGTACCCGTCGTGTACAGGAACTGCGGAAGTATGGGTGGCTCCGCTATCAACAACAAGGCAAGTCGGTCGCCCATTGGCAAAGGCAGCGAGGGATGCGTTCTTAGCTAAATAAAGAGCAGGAACATTGTACTTCTCAAACATTAACTCGATTAATTGCTCCCTCTTCGGAGGAGTCACCCATGGAGGCTCTGTCATAAGCAACGGGTGATCGTTCGGAACCGCTCTTAGTGCGTTACTGTATATGTAATCCAAAAAATTCTCAAAAATTTCCCAATTCTCCACCATTCCGTCTTTTAAAAAACTAGTCATTTCCATCTCTGTAAAAAAAACAATGGATTATTTACATTACAATTTACGAAGCAGATGCACTGAATTATTTCAAAGACATTTGAGACAAGGAAATAAACAGTCTTACGAGAATTCTTGGGGCCGTTACTGATTCATAAGAAGAGTGAAGGCAAACGAACAGTAAATAATTAACGAAACAATACCAGACAATTGCTCTTGTATAATTCAAGTGACAGTGGCGCAAATGTATAAATTCTAATTAATTCTGCAGATGAACAATTTTAATTAAATTTCGAATCCACACAAAATTGTGGCCAAAAACTTGAAATTAAACTTGTTACTAACACTTTACCCTCATACTTGCATTGATAATTTAGCATTATGTATTATGAAATGTCTTAAAACCTAATATCAAATCAAATCAAAATGGAGGTTCAGGAAGTCACCTGAACTGGCCTGTTTTATATTTTATGACATCAAAAATTTACTTAAACAGCGTCTAAACCGATACTAGATGTAATTTGTTAAAAATACACTTATCTTATGCATCATGTTTGAAACGTTTGCAATCAGAAACTTAATCTCAAATTGTTCCAAGTCAAGATCAAAATGTTTGTAATTTTAAGAAATTTCAAAGTGACTCTTGCAGCCTTATTTTATTCGTGTTGCAAATTATTGTCTGAGAAGCAAGCTCGACAGTATTTACCGGCTCTCCGAACGTTTATTGCAATCACCCCAATATTGTAACGTTTCTGTGCTACATCGTCGTGTGAATCTAACCAGACTCCAACCGTCGTTGGTATGTCCAATTTGGGGCCGTCTTCGCCCCCAAACCCCGCTCGAGTTGAATTGTGGCCGATGTCGATGACAAGAGCCCCAACTTCGTCTACAAGTTAGGTTATTTAAAAAAAAACATTGAAATTTGACCACCAACAACAAACCTCCACCATAAACAGCCCCGCTCATCTCTCACGTTTATTAATTAACTCTAAAAAATATCGTATCTAATACATTTTCACTTTTGAGGAAAGCACTCCTTCGATGACAAAATGACAACAAACATGGACGCTACAAGCTTTTGGCGCGATTCCTAATGAATCGACAGAGACAAAACTGATGTTGAGTTAAGTCATTCAGTCTCCTAACGCTCGCGGCGCTTCTATCGTAATTTATTATAAAAATTAATTAACTTAATTTATTATGTGAATATGTAAAGTCGAAACGTGCAAATTTTGCAAATACTTCCGCAACGTTTCTTCACTTATTCTAGTACAAAATTGTATATTGCAAGGGTTCTGTAGTTGTTTTACCACTTATGTGGGATGAATAATTGGTTGCCTACCATCCAAGCTTTTGCTCGAAATTCTCTGGTTGCTCAAAAATCTTTTCCTCGGGATTTTCGGGTTGCTTAGGAAGCTTTTGCTCAGGATTTTCGGGTTGCTCAGGAAGCTTTTGCTTAGGATTTTTGGGTTGCTCAGGAAGCTTTTGCTCGGGATTTGCGGGTTGCTCAAGAAGCTTTTGCTCGGGATTTGCGGGTTGCTCAGGAAGCTTTTGCTCGGGATTTTCGGGTTGCTCAGGAAGCTTTTGCTCGGGATTTTCGGGTTGCTCAGGAAGCTTTTTCTCGGGATTTTCGGGTTGCTCAGGAAGCTTTTGCTCGGGATTTTCGGGTTGCTCAGGAAGCTTTTGCTCGGGATTTTCGGGTTGCTCAGGAAGCTTTTTCTCGGGATTTGCGAGTTGCTCAGGAAGCTTTTGCTTAGGATTTTTGGGTTGCTCAGGAAGCTTTTGCTCAGGATTTTCGGGTTGCTCAGGAAGCTTTTGCTTAGGATTTTTGGGTTTCTCAGGAAGCTTTTGCTCGGGATTTGCGGGTTGCTCAGGAAGCTTTTGCTCGGGATTTTCGGGTTGCTCAGGAAGCTTTTGCTTAGGATTTTCGGGTTGCTCAGGAAGCTTTTGCTCGGGATTTTTGGGTTGCTCAGGAAGCTTTTGCTCGGGATTTGCGAGTTGCTCAGGAAGCTTTTGCTCGGGATTTTCGGGTTGCTCAGGAAGCTTTTGCTCGAGATTGTCGGGTGGCTCAGGAAGCTTTTGTTCGGGATTATCGGGTTGCTCAGGAAGCTTTTGCTTAGGTTTTTTGGGTTGCTCAGGAAGCTTTTGCTCGGGATTTTCGGGTTGCTCAGGAAGCTTTTGCTTAAGATTTTTGGGTTGCTCAGGAAGCTTTTGCTCGGGATTTTCGGGTTGCTCAGGAAGCTTTTGCTCGGGATTTTCGGGTTGCTCAGAAAGCTTTTGCTCGAGATTCTCGGGTGGCTCAGGAAGCTTTTGCTCGGGATTTTCGGGTTGCTCAGAAAGCTTTTGCTCGAGATTGTCGGGTGGCTCAGGAAGCTTTTGTTCGGGATTATCGGGTTGCTCAGGAAGCTTTTGCTTAGGTTTTTTGGGTTGCTCAGGAAGCTTTTGCTCGGGATTTTCGGGTTGCTCAGGAAGCTTTTGCTTATGATTTTTGGGTTGCTCAGGAAGCTTTTGCTCGGAATTTTCGGGTTGCTCAGGAAGCTTTTGCTCGGGATTTTCGGGTTGCTCAGAAAGCTTTTGCTCGAGATTCTCGGGTGGCTCAGGAAGCTTTTGCTCGGGATTTTCGGGTTGCTCAGAAAGCTTTTGCTCGAGATTCTTGGGTGGCTCAGGAAGCTTTTGCTCGGGATTTTCGGGTTGCTCTGGAAGCTTTTGCTTAGTATTTATGGGTTGCTCAGGAAGCTTTTGCTCGGGATTTGCGGGTTGCTCAGGAAGCTTTTGCTCGGGATTTTCGGGTTGCTCAGGAAGCTTTTGCTCGAGATTCTCGGGTGGCTCAGGAAGCTTTTGCTTAGGATTTTTGGGTTGCTCAGGAAGCTTTTGCTCGGGATTTTTGGGTTGCTCAGGAAGCTTTTGCTCGGAATTTGCGGGTTGCTCAGGAAGCTTTTGCTCGGGATTTTCGGGTTGCTCAGGAAGCTTTTGCTCGAGATTGTCGGGTGGCTCAGGAAGCTTTTGTTCGGGATTATCGGGTTGCTCAGGAAGCTTTTGCTTAGTATTTATGGGTTGCTCAGGAAGCTTTTGCTCGGGATTTGCGGGTTGCTCAGGAAGCTTTTGCTCGGGATTTTCGGGTTGCTCAGGAAGCTTTTGCTCGAGATTCTCGGGTGGCTCAGGAAGCTTTTGCTTAGGATTTTTGGGTTGCTCAGGAAGCTTTTGCTCGGGATTTTTGGGTTGCTCAGGAAGCTTTTGCTCGGGATTTGCGGGTTGCTTAGGAAGCTTTTGCTCGGGATTTTCGGGTTGCTCAGGAAGCTTTTGCTCGAGATTGTCGGGTGGCTCAAGAAGCTTTTGTTCGGGATTATCGGGTTGCTTAGGAAGCTTTTGCTTAGGTTTTTTGGGTTGCTCAAGAAGCTTTTGCTCGGGATTTTCGGGTTGCTCAGGGAGCTTTTGCTCGGGATTTTCGGGTTGCTCAGGAAGCTTTTGCTCGGGATTTGCGGGTTGCTCAGGAAGCTTTTGCTCGAGATTCTCGGGTGGCTCAGGAAGCTTTTGCTCGGGATTTTCGGGTTGCTCAGAAAGCTTTTGCTCGAGATTCTTGGGTGGCTCAGGAAGCTTTTGCTCGGGATTTTCGGGTTGCTCTGGAAGCTTTTGCTTAGTATTTATGGGTTGCTCAGGAAGCTTTTGCTCGGGATTTTCGGGTTGCTCAGGAAGCTTTTGCTCGAGATTCTCGGGTGGCTCAGGAAGCTTTTGCTTAGGATTTTTGGGTTGCTCAGGAAGCTTTTGCTCGGGATTTTTGGGTTGCTCAGGGAGCTTTTGCTTAGGTTTTTTGGGTTGCTCAAGAAGCTTTTGCTCGGGATTTTCGGGTTGCTCAGGGAGCTTTTGCTCGGGATTTGCGGGTTGCTCAGGAAGCTTTTGCTCGGGATTTTCGGGTTGCTCAGGAAGCTTTTGCTCGAGATTCTCGGGTGGCTCAGGAAGCTTTTGCTCGGGATTTTCGGGTTGCTCAGAAAGCTTTTGCTCGAGATTCTTGGGTGGCTCAGGAAGCTTTTGCTCGGGATTTTCGGGTTGCTCTGGAAGCTTTTGCTTAGTATTTATGGGTTGCTCAGGAAGCTTTTGCTCGGGATTTTCGGGTTGCTCAGGAAGCTTTTGCTCGAGATTCTCGGGTGGCTCAGGAAGCTTTTGCTTAGGATTTTTGGGTTGCTCAGGAAGCTTTTGCTCGGGATTTTTGGGTTGCTCAGGAAGCTTTTGCTCGGAATTTGCGGGTTGCTCAGGAAGCTTTTGCTCGGGATTTTCGGGTTGCTCAGGAAGCTTTTGCTCGAGATTGTCGGGTGGCTCAGGAAGCTTTTGTTCGGGATTATCGGGTTGCTCAGGAAGCTTTTGCTTAGTATTTATGGGTTGCTCAGGAAGCTTTTGCTCGGGATTTGCGGGTTGCTCAGGAAGCTTTTGCTCGGGATTTTCGGGTTGCTCAGGAAGCTTTTGCTCGAGATTCTCGGGTGGCTCAGGAAGCTTTTGCTTAGGATTTTTGGGTTGCTCAGGAAGCTTTTGCTCGGGATTTTTGGGTTGCTCAGGAAGCTTTTGCTCGGGATTTGCGGGTTGCTTAGGAAGCTTTTGCTCGGGATTTTCGGGTTGCTCAGGAAGCTTTTGCTCGAGATTGTCGGGTGGCTCAAGAAGCTTTTGTTCGGGATTATCGGGTTGCTTAGGAAGCTTTTGCTTAGGTTTTTTGGGTTGCTCAAGAAGCTTTTGCTCGGGATTTTCGGGTTGCTCAGGGAGCTTTTGCTCGGGATTTTCGGGTTGCTCAGGAAGCTTTTGCTCGGGATTTGCGGGTTGCTCAGGAAGCTTTTGCTCGAGATTCTCGGGTAGCTCAGGAAGCTTTTGCTCGGGATTTTCGGGTTGCTCAGGAAGCTTTTGCTCGGGATTTTCGGGTTGCTCAAGAAGCTTTTGCTTAAGCTTTTTGGGTTGCTCAGGAAGCTTTTGCTCGGGATTTTCGGGTTGCTCAGGGAGCTTTTGCTCGGGATTTTCGGGTTGTTCAGGAAGCTTTTGCTCGGGATTTGCGGGTTGCTCAGGAAGCTTTTGCTCGGGATTCTCGGCTTGCTCAGGAAGCTTTTGTTCGGGATTCTCAAGTTGCTCAGGAAGCTTTTGCTCGGGATTCTCGGCTTGCTCAGGAAGCTTTTGTTCGGGATTCTCAAGTTGCTCAGGAAGCTTTTGCTCGGGATTTTCGGGTTGCTCAGGAAGCTTTTGCTTAGGATTTTTGGGTTGCTCAGAAAGCTTTTGCTTAGGATTTTTGGGTTGCTCAGGAAGCTTTTGCTTAGGATTTTCGGGTGGCTCAGGAAGCTTTTGCTCGGGATTCTCGGCTTGTTCAGGAAGCTTTTGCTCGGGATTTTCGGGTGGCTCAGGAAGCTTTTGCTTAAGCTTTTTGGGTTGCTCAGGAAGCTTTTGCTTAGGATTTTCGGGTGGCACAGGAAGCTTTTGCTCGGGATTTTCGGGTTGCTCAGGAAGCTTTTGCTCGGGATTTGCGGGTTGCTCAGGAAGCTTTTGCTCGGGATTTGCGGGTGGCACAGGAAGCTTTTGCTCGGGATTTTCGAGTTGCTCAGGAAGCTTTTGCTCGGGATTTTCGGGTTGCTCAGGAAGCTTTTGCTCGGGATTTGCGGGTGGCTCAGGAAGCTTTTGCTCGGGATTTTCGGGTTGCTCAGGAAGCTTTTGCTTAGGATTTTTGGGTTGCTCAGGAAGCTTTTGCTCGGGATTTTCGGGTTGCTCAGGAAGCTTTTGCTCGGGATTTTCGGGTTGCTCAGGAAGCTTTTGCTCGGGATTTTCGGGTTGCTCAGGAAGCTTTTGCTCGGGATTTTCGGGTTGCTCAGGAAGCTTTTTCTCGGGATTTGCGAGTTGCTCAGGAAGCTTTTGCTTAGGATTTTTGGGTTGCTCAGGAAGCTTTTGCTCAGGATTTTCGGGTTGCTCAGGAAGCTTTTGCTTAGGATTTTTGGGTTTCTCAGGAAGCTTTTGCTCGGGATTTGCGGGTTGCTCAGGAAGCTTTTGCTCGGGATTTTCGGGTTGCTCAGGAAGCTTTTGCTCAGGATTTTCGGGTTGCTCAGGAAGCTTTTGCTTAGGATTTTTGGATTTCTCAGGAAGCTTTTGCTCGGGATTTGCGGGTTGCTCAGGAAGCTTTTGCTCGGGATTCTCGGCTTGCTCAGGAAGCTTTTGTTCGGGATTCTCAAGTTGCTCAGGAAGCTTTTGCTCGGGATTCTCGGCTTGCTCAGGAAGCTTTTGTTCGGGATTCTCAAGTTGCTCAGGAAGCTTTTGCTCGGGATTTTCGGGTTGCTCAGGAAGCTTTTGCTTAGGATTTTTGGGTTGCTCAGAAAGCTTTTGCTTAGGATTTTTGGGTTGCTCAGGAAGCTTTTGCTTAGGATTTTCGGGTGGCTCAGGAAGCTTTTGCTCGGGATTTTCGGGTTGCTCAGGAAGCTTTTGCTCGGGATTCTCGGCTTGCTCAGGAAGCTTTTGTTCGGGATTCTCAAGTTGCTCAGGAAGCTTTTGCTCGGGATTTTCGGGTTGCTCAGGAAGCTTTTGCTTAGGATTTTCGGGTTGCTGAGGAAGCTTTTGCTTAGGATTTGTGGGTTGCTCAGGAAGCTTTTGCTCGAGATTTTCGGGTTGCTCAGAAAGCTTTTGCTCGGGATTCTCGGCTTGTTCAGGAAGCTTTTGCTCGGGATTTTCGGGTGGCTCAGGAAGCTTTTGCTTAGGATTTTTGGGTTGCTCAGGAAGCTTTTGCTAAGGATTTTCGGGTGGCTCAGGAAGCTTTTGCTCGGGATTCTCGGCTTGCTCAGGAAGCTTTTGCTCGGGATTTTCGGGTGGCTCAGGAAGCTTTTGCTTAGGATTTTTGGGTTGCTCAGGAAGCTTTTGCTCGGGATTTGCGGGTTGCTCAGGAAGCTTTTGCTCGGGATTCTCGGCTTGCTCAGGAAGCTTTTGTTCGGAATTCTCAAGTTGCTCAGGAAGCTTTTGCTCGGGATTTTCGGGTTGCTCAGGAAGCTTTTGCTTAGGATTTTTGGGTTGCTCAGAAAGCTTTTGCTTAGGATTTTTGGGTTGCTCAGGAAGCTTTTGCTTAGGATTTTCGGGTGGCTCAGGAAGCTTTTGCTCGGGATTTTCGGGTTGCTCAGGAAGCTTTTGCTCGGGATTCTCGGCTTGCTCAGGAAGCTTTTGTTCGGGATTCTCAAGTTGCTCAGGAAGCTTTTGCTCGGGATTTTCGGGTTGCTCAGGAAGCTTTTGCTTAGGATTTTTGGGTTGCTCAGGAAGCTTTTGCTCGGGATTTTCGGGTTGCTCAGGAAGCTTTTGCTCGAGATTGTCGGGTGGCTCAGGAAGCTTTTGTTCGGGATTATCGGGTTGCTCAGGAAGCTTTTGCTTAGTATTTATGGGTTGCTCAGGAAGCTTTTGCTCGGGATTTGCGGGTTGCTCAGGAAGCTTTTGCTCGGGATTTTCGGGTTGCTCAGGAAGCTTTTGCTCGAGATTCTCGGGTGGCTCAGGAAGCTTTTGCTTAGGATTTTTGGGTTGCTCAGGAAGCTTTTGCTCGGGATTTTTGGGTTGCTCAGGAAGCTTTTGCTCGGGATTTGCGGGTTGCTTAGGAAGCTTTTGCTCGGGATTTTCGGGTTGCTCAGGAAGCTTTTGCTCGAGATTGTCGGGTGGCTCAAGAAGCTTTTGTTCGGGATTATCGGGTTGCTTAGGAAGCTTTTGCTTAGGTTTTTTGGGTTGCTCAAGAAGCTTTTGCTCGGGATTTTCGGGTTGCTCAGGGAGCTTTTGCTCGGGATTTTCGGGTTGCTCAGGAAGCTTTTGCTCGGGATTTGCGGGTTGCTCAGGAAGCTTTTGCTCGAGATTCTCGGGTGGCTCAGGAAGCTTTTGCTCGGGATTTTCGGGTTGCTCAGGAAGCTTTTGCTCGGGATTTTCGGGTTGCTCAAGAAGCTTTTGCTTAAGCTTTTTGGGTTGCTCAGGAAGCTTTTGCTCGGGATTTTCGGGTTGCTCAGGGAGCTTTTGCTCGGGATTTTCGGGTTGTTCAGGAAGCTTTTGCTCGGGATTTGCGGGTTGCTCAGGAAGCTTTTGCTCGGGATTCTCGGCTTGCTCAGGAAGCTTTTGTTCGGGATTCTCAAGTTGCTCAGGAAGCTTTTGCTCGGGATTCTCGGCTTGCTCAGGAAGCTTTTGTTCGGGATTCTCAAGTTGCTCAGGAAGCTTTTGCTCGGGATTTTCGGGTTGCTCAGGAAGCTTTTGCTTAGGATTTTTGGGTTGCTCAGAAAGCTTTTGCTTAGGATTTTTGGGTTGCTCAGGAAGCTTTTGCTTAGGATTTTCGGGTGGCTCAGGAAGCTTTTGCTCGGGATTCTCGGCTTGTTCAGGAAGCTTTTGCTCGGGATTTTCGGGTGGCTCAGGAAGCTTTTGCTTAAGCTTTTTGGGTTGCTCAGGAAGCTTTTGCTTAGGATTTTCGGGTGGCACAGGAAGCTTTTGCTCGGGATTTTCGGGTTGCTCAGGAAGCTTTTGCTCGGGATTTGCGGGTTGCTCAGGAAGCTTTTGCTCGGGATTTGCGGGTGGCACAGGAAGCTTTTGCTCGGGATTTTCGGGTTGCTCAGGAAGCTTTTGCTCGGGATTTTCGGGTTGCTCAGGAAGCTTTTGCTCGGGATTTGCGGGTGGCTCAGGAAGCTTTTGCTCGGGATTTTCGGGTTGCTCAGGAAGCTTTTGCTTAGGATTTTTGGGTTGCTCAGGAAGCTTTTGCTCGGGATTTTCGGGTTGCTCAGGAAGCTTTTGCTCGGGATTTTCGGGTTGCTCAGGAAGCTTTTGCTCGGGATTTTCGGGTTGCTCAGGAAGCTTTTGCTCGGGATTTTCGGGTTGCTCAGGAAGCTTTTTCTCGGGATTTGCGAGTTGCTCAGGAAGCTTTTGCTTAGGATTTTTGGGTTGCTCAGGAAGCTTTTGCTCAGGATTTTCGGGTTGCTCAGGAAGCTTTTGCTTAGGATTTTTGGGTTTCTCAGGAAGCTTTTGCTCGGGATTTGCGGGTTGCTCAGGAAGCTTTTGCTCGGGATTTTCGGGTTGCTCAGGAAGCTTTTGCTCAGGATTTTCGGGTTGCTCAGGAAGCTTTTGCTTAGGATTTTTGGATTTCTCAGGAAGCTTTTGCTCGGGATTTGCGGGTTGCTCAGGAAGCTTTTGCTCGGGATTCTCGGCTTGCTCAGGAAGCTTTTGTTCGGGATTCTCAAGTTGCTCAGGAAGCTTTTGCTCGGGATTCTCGGCTTGCTCAGGAAGCTTTTGTTCGGGATTCTCAAGTTGCTCAGGAAGCTTTTGCTCGGGATTTTCGGGTTGCTCAGGAAGCTTTTGCTTAGGATTTTTGGGTTGCTCAGAAAGCTTTTGCTTAGGATTTTTGGGTTGCTCAGGAAGCTTTTGCTTAGGATTTTCGGGTGGCTCAGGAAGCTTTTGCTCGGGATTTTCGGGTTGCTCAGGAAGCTTTTGCTCGGGATTCTCGGCTTGCTCAGGAAGCTTTTGTTCGGGATTCTCAAGTTGCTCAGGAAGCTTTTGCTCGGGATTTTCGGGTTGCTCAGGAAGCTTTTGCTTAGGATTTTCGGGTTGCTGAGGAAGCTTTTGCTTAGGATTTGTGGGTTGCTCAGGAAGCTTTTGCTCGAGATTTTCGGGTTGCTCAGAAAGCTTTTGCTCGGGATTCTCGGCTTGTTCAGGAAGCTTTTGCTCGGGATTTTCGGGTGGCTCAGGAAGCTTTTGCTTAGGATTTTTGGGTTGCTCAGGAAGCTTTTGCTAAGGATTTTCGGGTGGCTCAGGAAGCTTTTGCTCGGGATTCTCGGCTTGCTCAGGAAGCTTTTGCTCGGGATTTTCGGGTGGCTCAGGAAGCTTTTGCTTAGGATTTTTGGGTTGCTCAGGAAGCTTTTGCTCGGGATTTGCGGGTTGCTCAGGAAGCTTTTGCTCGGGATTCTCGGCTTGCTCAGGAAGCTTTTGTTCGGAATTCTCAAGTTGCTCAGGAAGCTTTTGCTCGGGATTTTCGGGTTGCTCAGGAAGCTTTTGCTTAGGATTTTTGGGTTGCTCAGAAAGCTTTTGCTTAGGATTTTTGGGTTGCTCAGGAAGCTTTTGCTTAGGATTTTCGGGTGGCTCAGGAAGCTTTTGCTCGGGATTTTCGGGTTGCTCAGGAAGCTTTTGCTCGGGATTCTCGGCTTGCTCAGGAAGCTTTTGTTCGGGATTCTCAAGTTGCTCAGGAAGCTTTTGCTCGGGATTTTCGGGTTGCTCAGGAAGCTTTTGCTTAGGATTTTTGGGTTGCTCAGGAAGCTTTTGCTTAGGATTTTTGGGTTGCTCAGGAAGCTTTTGCTCGGGATTTTCGGGTTGCTCAGAAAGCTTTTGCTCGGGATTCTCGGCTTGTTCAGGAAGCTTTTGCTCGGGATTTTCGGGTGGCTCAGGAAGCTTTTGCTTAGGATTTTTGGGTTGCTCAGGAAGCTTTTGCTCGGGATTTGCGGGTTGCTCAGGAAGCTTTTGCTCGGGATTCTCGGCTTGCTCAGGAAGCTTTTGTTCGGGATTCTCAAGTTGCTCAGGAAGCTTTTGCTCGGAATTTTCGGGTGGCTCAGGAAGCTTTTGCTTAGGATTTTTGGGTTGCTCAGGAAGCTTTTGCTCGGGATTTGCGGGTTGCTCAGGAAGCTTTTGCTCGGGATTCTCGGCTTGCTCAGGAAGCTTTTGTTCGGGATTCTCAAGTTGCTCAGGAAGCTTTTGCTCGGGATTTTCGGGTTGCTCAGGAAGCTTTTGCTTAGGATTTTCGGGTTGCTCAGGAAGCTTTTGCTTAGGATTTTTGGGTTGCTCAGGAAGCTTTTGCTCGGGATTTTCGGGTTGCTCAGAAAGCTTTTGCTCGGGATTCTCGGCTTGTTCAGGAAGCTTTTGTTCGGGATTCTCGGCTTGCTCAGGAAGCTTTTGCTCCAGATTCTCGGGTTGCTCAGGAAGCTTTTGCTCGGGATTTTCGGGTGGCTCAGGAAGCTTTTGCTTAGGATTTTCGGGTGGCTCAAGAAGCTTTTGCTTAGGATTTTTGGGTTGCTCAGGAAGCTTTTGCTCGGGATTTGCGGGTTGCTCAGGAAGCTTTTGCTCGGGATTCTCGGCTTGCTCAGGAAGCTTTTGTTCGGGATTCTCAAGTTGCTCAGGAAGCTTTTGCTCGGAATTTTCGGGTGGCTCAGGAAGCTTTTGCTTAGGATTTTTGGGTTGCTCATGAAGCTTTTGCTCGGGATTTGCGGGTTGCTCAGGAAGCTTTTGCTCGGGATTCTCGGCTTGCTCAGGAAGCTTTTGTTCGGGATTCTCAAGTTGCTCAGGAAGCTTTTGCTCGGGATTTTCGGGTTGCTCAGGAAGCTTTTGCTTAGGATTTTCGGGTTGCTCAGGAAGCTTTTGCTTAGGATTTTTGGGTTGCTCAGGAAGCTTTTGCTCGGGATTTTCGGGTTGCTCAGAAAGCTTTTGCTCGGGATTCTCGGCTTGTTCAGGAAGCTTTTGTTCGGGATTCTCGGCTTGCTCAGGAAGCTTTTGCTCCAGATTCTCGGGTTGCTCAGGAAGCTTTTGCTCGGGATTTTCGGGTGGCTCAGGAAGCTTTTGCTTAGGATTTTCGGGTGGCTCAAGAAGCTTTTGCTTAGGATTTTTGGGTTGCTCAGGAAGCTTTTGCTCGGGATTTGCGGGTTGCTCAGGAAGCTTTTGCTCGGGATTCTCGGCTTGCTCAGGAAGCTTTTGTTCGGGATTCTCAAGTTGCTCAGGAAGCTTTTGCTCGGAATTTTCGGGTGGCTCAGGAAGCTTTTGCTTAGGATTTTTGGGTTGCTCATGAAGCTTTTGCTCGGGATTTGCGGGTTGCTCAGGAAGCTTTTGCTCGGGATTCTCGGCTTGCTCAGGAAGCTTTTGTTCGGGATTCTCAAGTTGCTCAGGAAGCTTTTGCTCGGGATTTTCGGGTTGCTCAGGAAGCTTTTGCTTAGGATTTTCGGGTTGCTCAGGAAGCTTTTGCTTAGGATTTTTGGGTTGCTCAGGAAGCTTTTGCTCGGGATTTTCGGGTTGCTCAGAAAGCTTTTGCTCGGGATTCTCGGCTTGTTCAGGAAGCTTTTGTTCGGGATTCTCGGCTTGCTCAGGAAGCTTTTGCTCCAGATTCTCGGGTTGCTCAGGAAGCTTTTGCTCGGGATTTTCGGGTGGCTCAGGAAGCTTTTGCTTAGGATTTTTGGGTTGCTCAGGAAGCTTTTGCTCGGGATTTGCGGGTTGCTCAGGAAGCTTTTGCTCGGGATTTTCGGGTTGCTCAGGAAGCTTTTGCTTAGGATTTTTGGGTTGCTCAGGAAGCTTTTGCTCGGGATTCTCGGCAACCGCAACCCGCAAATCCCGAGCAAAAGCTTCCTGCTCAGAAAGCTTTGCTCCCGAAGTACATGTCTTATCAGTATGCTTTATCAAATGAATTAGTGCATTTAAAATAATTGACCTTTCCAATATTCACCTGTTACGGTTCGATAACTTCCGGTTGCAATTAGCGGGCTTGTTAAACTTCTGTCAAATGTGACAATTAACCTAAAAGTGCATTTTGCGACATAAGAGTAGCGTTGTTTCTGTGACTGGAATTTAATTCCAGTATGTCGCAATTTCCGATTGGTACAATAAGGCACACAATAAAACTGAACCATTGTAGAAGATGATACAATTACCTCATAAGTTAGCTTAGGTAATGTGTTTTGTTGACATTTTTGACAGTTCATGGGAAATTTAAAATTGACATATTGGAAAGGTCAATTCCGTAGCAATTGTTGAAGAAAAACAATTTTTATTTTGGTAGAAAACATGTATGTACCATAAAATATGTTGGTCTCTCATTTGACTGACTGTCAGGCGGTGTCTAGGGAATGGAGTCGAAGCTCGACTTTGTATCAGGAACATAGGAATGCGCAAAGGTCTTCAGTTCCTAAAAGCTATTTAATTTTACTGCGGAGCGAGTCTTTTGGTTTTTAACTGAAGACCTGTTCGCGTTCCTATATTCCTGATACAAAGTCGAGCTTCGATTCCATCCTTGCGACCCCGACTGACACACCTGCAAATTTTATCGAGTACTGTATACTGTATGTACTGACTTAATAATAAAGTTAATGCTGTAGTAATCGTTGTAAAAAACAATTTTCCTTTGAAAACAATTTTCGTATTTCAGACAAATGAAAAACGCGTAAAAATCGAACGTTTTTCAAAACTTTGCACTCATTTAAAAAATTAATAACAAATCTCGACATTAAAAGATTTTATAGGTAGAAGCTATGAAACGTAGGTGCCACGTCTTTTATATCTAATTTATTATTTATGTATGTTCGAAGAAGTTCAGTCAATGTCGATGAAATTTTGCTATAAAAAAACGTAGCCTGACTCCAGGTGCATTCGATGGTATACAAAAATATAAGGGGTTCCATTTAAAAAACTAATGTTAAGCTTATTTAAAAATAGTATAATATGACACGAATTATTGCAGAACCTGTATAGTAAAAATGATATTTTGCCTATAGGGCTTAAAGAGCAATCATTTCTTCATATTTTTAGCAACTTTCAGCCTTATGGCTGCTAAAACGGCCGCTCAGTAAATTTTTAAGTGAACCTCTGCAAATGACAAAAAATGTAAAAAAAATTGTAATTTGATAACGGTGATCCAAAATGTAAAATATCTTATATCGCCATAAATCTGTGTCAATATGGGTTCTAACAGTGAAATAAAATATAGGTGATTCTATTTGAAAAAACAAAGTTGTGTATCATGCGTGAGTTTTGGAACCACTGTATACATTAAATGATTTTTAGGTTGTACAGCCTGACAAATGGTATACATACTGTATTTAAATTTTTGTTGTACTTTACATGGTTTAGGAGTTATGGATCGATCCCGCACTAATGACTCACCTTGTATATTATTGAGTCCAAACTTGAAGATGGCTTACCAAACATTGCAATAATGTTGATATTTTTTTTATCCAGTTGCAAGAGAAGCTTTTCTAAACTAAAGTTAATCAAAAATTATCTCAGATCAACCATGTCCACGCTGAGGCTATCAAATCTAGCTATTCTGACAATTGAACATGACATACATATTGATATTGACAATTGTATAAAAAACTTTGCTATGAAAATAAACACGAAAAGTACATTTTTAATTCATACAAAAATTTAAAGCTGCTTCATTTTACTTTTACTAATTTTCTTGACTAATAATTAAAATACAGGGGGCGGCGAATTTCCGGTCGGCCCCAGGCGGCAAAACCCCATGCTACGCCGCTGCCTTGTGATTCGCTGGTTCGGTTTTTAAAAATTATACTATTATTAGCAGAAGACCTCTCCGCTTTCCTATACTCCTGATACTGGTCGAGCTTCGCCTCCATTCTTGAGAAACCGCCTGACAGTCAGTCAAACAACAGACAATTCAATTTTATTTTTACATGGTTTCTACCAAACAAGATTTTTTTTGTGTAACAACTATCCATGCAGTGGCGCAATTATAAATATGACTAATTGAAATAAAAACCACCACCTTATCGTGGGAATTTGTTTTATATGACCTAATCTTTCGCGGATAGAAATTCAGCGCCGCGACGCCATCTAGCCTAGCGTCGCGTACGAAATGGGCGTATGTCAAATTTTCGCTACTCAGCTTGTATTGCAGTATCGGGACCCGTATGGTATCATGGTTAGGCTTTTGAATGTTTTTGAAGTAACGCGGCGCTACAGTCGAGTCGCTCGAATTTAGTATTTTTATAGAAACCTGTAAAATATAGCGAGGAAAGTGTCAAAGTATGGTCAAAGTGTTGAATCAGCGTTTTTGAATTTGTAGTTCTGGTTTATATTTTCTGGTTTATATTTTCTGGTTTTGGTGGGCTTTTTGCTTGTGTAAGTGGAAATTTTTGAATCGATGTTACACTAAAAACAATCCTTATCATTCTAGTGCTGTTTTATAATGAAGTTGCCAAAAATGTTTGATTTACAATAGAACGTTTTCATATACATGCAGGATAGTTTTTTATTTTTATTAATATATTCCCTGTATTATGAATAGTTAGGGTAGCGTGAAAGCCATGTCATTTTCGTTGTCAGACTTAGCATTCCAGTCCAAATAGTATCTTAGATCAAAATCATTCGTTACTGTCGTTTTAAATTCTTGCTACCTATTAATAAGTTCAAGGAATTAATACAACGGTGGCGGTAACATTTAATCTATCATATATGTTTGGATTTTGGAAAATAGTTCTAACAACGAAGATGAAGGCGAGACCTCCCTAAATGAACATTCAAAACTCCCGCTTTTTATTTAAATTAAAATTCCCGCCATATCCAGAAAGTTTTTGAAGGTAGATGGCGTATTTATGGGACCTTCGAAATACAAGGGAGTTAGCGTTCTATACTTTTCTCTTTTCTATGAGCTACTCATTCGGCGTGTGTTTTGTTTTGAGAATACATTTGTAAATTTTGCATCGTGTTAAATACCAATTAAGCATTTTTAATGGCCGAAATGGAATCCGAGGGTGATTGTGCGGCTGAAGATAACGTAAATATTACGGATTTAAATGCCACAATTGAAGACCCCCCGGAAATACCCTTGTTGCAAGATGAAGTGGTAAATACTCCTAGTAAGCCCCAAGAGGAAAGTAATCTAATAAGCGAGAAAATTGCCGATTCCGATCACATATTGTTCAAAGATATCGAACTGATCAACGACAGCCTTGATTTTACGGCTTGTGATAAATCTTCTGAGAAGGCACAGGAGAGCGAAAAAGTCTTCACAGAAGACAAATCACCAGATTTCGTACCAGAAAATTTTGAGACCGAGCTGGCACAGGTGAATCCTTTAGAAGAGGAAAAGACCAAAGAAGTCGACGATCCTATATCGGTTGAAGAAGAACCAATGTCCAATAAGAAAAGTACAAATAATAGCATTGAGTATGTGGAAATGGGCCAAGAAACGGAAGATGAATTGGCGCAGCCACAAGAATTTGTTTCGGTGGAACTCGATAAAGAGGGTGAAGAGAAAGGTATACGATTATTTGCTCGTAGACGATTTTCAAAACTAAATTTTATGTTAGGAACTGAAACGCAAACTACAGACAGTTTCATTGATAATATTGAAAGCGTCGACATTTCAAATGACGATATCGATAATCAAAACGAAAATCCGCTATTTCTGAATCTGGACAAAGAGGATAACGATAAAGATGCCGGAAGTAAGGATGATGTCCTGGAGGAGGATCCGATAGCTCCGGATGATCTGAATGAAAATCAAGAAGGTGCCGATGAGGAGCTGTGTATTATTCCCGACACAGAACGAGTTTTATCACAAGTATTTGAGTCCAGATTTTGTATAATGTCTAAACTTATTTTTTTATATTTTTAACTAGGAGGAGAAACTGGCGGCAATATCTATTCCTCCACTCAGAGATATATCAGAAGCGAGTTCTTCTATTGACATCACTGATGATCACACAAATCCCATTCCAGTTTCCACAATTGATGAATCAGCGGCAAGTGATAAGTATATTATTTCAAGATCCAACATTGAAGACATTCAAACTTGTCTAATGTGCCTCCTGGTGAGTGAAACAGCTTGCATGGCTTCCACTAACAATTATTTTGTCTAGAAACGTAAAGTGAAGTATTCAGTGACGAAAGGCGATGATGTTCAGTCTATTTGTACGGATGCTTGTTTGGATGGTTTCAAATGCCAGAACGTTGAAAATTTTTTGTTGAAATGGGAGGGTGAGATTAGAGTTAAAAATTTGATCAATAGAGATACACGCAAATTAGAGTATGAGCGCAAATGTGTGGTTTGTAAAAAGAAGTCTGAGGATGAAGAAAATAATCTGACTTGGGAAATCATGGATTTTTGTAGCGAACTATGTTTGTCGAAATATCAACAAGAAATCGGTTCGGTGTGCTCGAATTGCTCGGCGGAAGTGCGACCGAATTCGCTCGGAAAATATTGTGTACGTTTCGGGAACGATATCAGACAGTTTTGTACAAGTCACTGCTTGGAAGAGTACAAAAAGGGGCTGAAGGTGTGCACGTATTGTCAGCAAGACATGTCGAGCGAGATTGACGGCTTTTTGGCACCGGTTGGGGACAAAGGACAGTTTAAGGACTTCTGCTCGCAATCTTGCATGGAGCGATACGACACCATGACCAATAACAGACCTCTTAAGCTTCCGGAGGGAACAAAATGCTCTGTGTGTAAAACTGAAAATACGATTACTATCGAATACGAGGCTGAATGCATTACTAATTATTTCTGCAACGATAAATGCTTTGTGGCGTTCAGTTTTGTCAACAATATCACTCCGGGGAAGTGCTGCATGTGTCGTCGATATTTCCCAAGTGAAGTTCTGCAAAAGAATCTCATGTTTTACGACAACGTTCAGTTTAGTTTTTGTTCCAATAGTTGTCAGAATATATACATACTAGCCCATCGAAAGATAGTCCCGTGTGTTTGGTGCAAAGTGAAAAAATACAATTTCGACATGATTCGGAGGTATTTCAAATCAGGTCCCGTTCTAAATATGTGCAGCATAAATTGCTTGAGTCTGTTTCAAGTCTCCGTCAACGCCGTGCATTCAAAGAAGTGAGCAAACACAAGCTTTATTACGACTCAAACGGTTATATCATTACATTACAGGACTCTCTGCAATTTTTGCAACAAGCGTCACCAGCCTATGTATCATCTAACAATGTCCGACGCCACAATTCGCAATTTCTGTTCGTACGCTTGTGTGATGTCATTCCAAAATAAGTTTAAAAAATCACCAATCACACTTACGAACAGCGAACAACTAACCTATCCGGTGCCTGCAGGGGAGCCAAAGAAAAATCGGAAATTCTCAGAACCAGAAAGCCGTTAGTATACCAAGACACAGCAGTGCGCATGTGCTAAAGCTTAGTTGCAGCAAAGCCCAGCTCGCCGCCGTTGCCAGTAATCAGTAACGTGCAGAGTCTAGCAACTACCAATGGAAATTTCGCTAATTCGACACAAAATAACAGAACACAAAGAAATAAGACGAATGCCAGTACTCAGCACGTTATAAATTCGAACGCTGAGGTCCCAGTGAAGGTGAAGCATCATATTATTATTAAGGCGCCCTATCCGCCTGATCAGCGCAATGTTGGAACTTCATGCAGACCAAAACAGAGTAACAAGATGACGAGCCTGAGACCGATTATGATCGATCAGGGTATCCAGACAGGTATGTGAAGCGATAATTTTTCCTAACAAAAACTTATCTCTTGTCTTAAGAATTTCTTTGAGTTTATACACAACCGTGAGATTGCCTAGAAAATCTTGCACTTTTTCCTTCATCTGTTGTTTTACATGCTAAACAGTTAACATTCCAGTACCTAAATTTAAAAATGCTTTTTTTCCCATTTATATGGTGAAGACGAAATGTTACATAAACGCATAAATCCGAAAATCGTTTAAATTACTTAGATATTGCTAAATGCTCAGTAAATTTTACCGAACGCAGGGTATAATATACGAAATTCTAATTAGTAAAATAAAACATTGGTCAGAATATGAAACATTCCGTAGTAAACAATATACTGAAAAATAAATAAAATTTATGAACTATTATTTTACTATATTTGAACATGGAACCTAAACGTGAAGTAAAAAATTAATTTCTTTTAGTTAACACATAACAAAACATTTAACAGTACAAAATAAAAATAGTAAAATAGACAATTAGACAAAAATACTATTTTTAACATAAATTAACATTTCTTCTCTTTTTAATTTGATTGATGGATAGTTCAAACAAACGGGCGGTAAAATCTATAACAATGTAGTAAATGATAGTAAATATTATACAATGCGTCAATTTTATTTACCTATTGTTGCTCTTTTCGCGTTTGAAGGCCGATCTCGACGCCGCCATTTACCTCAAATTTGATATTTTTAACGAGCTAAATTAAAAAAATTAACCGAGTATAAATTACTAAGTAAATACAATGTTTCATCGGGAAAATCTACAAAAAACTGAATCTTTTCAATTTTTTTTGTTTAGTGTTTTTTACCGTAGAAAATGATATAAAATAAAAATTTTATTACGACCCATATTTTATTTTATTTTAGTGTTAATTATCATAGTCCGGTCAATTTAGATCAAAAAATGAAAGTGAAGGTGCATAAAATCCCAACAAGCTGAAAATCAGTAAAATTGTTCAAAATATAATCTATACTAATATTATAAATGTGAATGTTTGGATGTTTGTTGCTCAATCACGCCAGAACGGCTGAACGGAGCTGGATGAAATTTGGCACAGAGATAGATTATAGTCTGGAATAGCACATAGGCTACTATTTATCCTGGAAAAATGTTCCCGTGGGATAGATTTTATCGTTGTTTTATAGAGTACTTTTCAAGCCATCACTAGATGGCGGTGATGGTCGCAAGCTGTCATAAATTATTCTTAGGTCAGTTATAATTTGTGTGAATTTTTATTATTTGGAGGTTTTTGAAATGCCCGGAAAATGCAAATCTTATCTTTCGCAGAGGAGTAATGAAGCTCGGGCTATGAAGATAGCTAGAAGTCGAGGGACGACTCCTCAAGTAGAGCTTAGAAGAATTGAGTAAGCGGAGCAAAACGTCGAAGCAGTCAGAAATGAGGGGAATATAACACGCTGAATATACAGAACGGTATTGAAATAAATCTATACGAAAGTTTGGATGTGTGTTACTCAATCACGCCAGAACGGATCTGCATTAAATTTGGCACAGAGATAGATTATAGTCTGGAGTAGCACATAGGCTACTATTTATCCCGGAAACATGTTTCCGTGGGATAGATGTTTTTGTTTTTCATAGAGCAAGGCATCGTATCGATAGCATTTCAAGCCATCACTAGATGGCGGTGATGGTCGCAACCTGTCATCTATACTTTATTTATTATGATCAGGCCGTAATTTCACAAATATACGCATCAAAATTTCCACGCGAACGAAGTCGCGGGCAAAGGCTAGTTATAAATAAAAATTTTAAGTTCCCCATCATTCCCGTGTATGGAAAAAAAAGTCAAAAAAATTAGTTTTTTGCAATTTTCAGCAAAACGGTAAGTTTTATCATAAAAGTACCCCAGACAAATATTGTAGAACATGAAATTATCTATAAAAAATTTATCAATACTTCTTTTCCTACGAGCCACCGTTTCTGAGATATAACGATTCAAAAAGTTGTCATAATAATAAAACTGCTGTTTTATCCCTCCTGTAAAATGCAGATGTCGTATCACAGCCAGTTATTGCGTGTAAAAATAGTACATGATTTTGTCACTTTACAAAAGTAGATAAACTTTTTGATGAATATATATCCGATTCATGTTGAGCTTTTCCTGGTTTTAAGAAGAAAATAGTTTTTTCAGTTGGCGTTCGAGCAGTGAGTAATACGAGTAAGTCTACATCTTCACCAACAATAATAGTTGTATTTGTCAAATTGAATTGCTCTATTGCTGTTTCAATAATCAATACATCAGCGTCATTATTAGCTTGTTTTACCAATATATTTTCAGCTGTAAACTTTTCTTTCAACATTGAAATGAACCGAGACTTGTTGTGAGTCATTGTAAAAAAATTCTATTGACTGGTTGGAACTGTCATAAGTTCATCAAATAAAATATCAGAAGATGAAGATGTTGCTAAAGTTCGTCGACGTTGTTCTGCAGCTTTGATATTTCTCGTGCAATTATCATAGCCATCAAATACGACAGTAACTCTGGAACCAAATTTTTATTTATCTAAGATAACATTGAATGTTCCTTCGCTATCCCACACAACGCGGTGTAGTAAGTATCCTCCGTCAATGACGTATGTCGCATTAGTGTTGTTAATATCAATATTTACCTTTTCAAAACAATCGTAAATGGCAGACTTCTGTGTTGTACGCATCCCGATGTCATCAAACAATGACCGATAGAAAAATATTTCAACATATATAACAACTCTAGAGATGTATATACGTGGCGTACTCATGCATATTATGACGATAACAACTTTTACAACTTTTTTACTCGTTATATCTCAGAAACGCTGGCTCGTAGGAAAAGAAGTATTGATACATTTTTTATAGATAATTTTATGATCTCAAATTTTTGTCTGGGGTAATATTATGATAAAACTTACCGTTTTGCTGAAAATAGCGAAAAACTAATTTTTTTGACCATTGACCTCGAGTAAAAATTTGTCCATACACGGGAATGATAGGGAACTTAAAAATTTTATTTATAATTATGTTTTGAACAATTTTACTGATTTTCAGCTTGTTGGGATTTTATGCACCTTCGAATGTCTAGATTGACCGGACTATCACCTCAGTTTTAAACATACAGATGACTATCAAAAACAGATGATTATATGAAAAGGACATGATTCGCGGGTTTCATTAAACTGAATAATTATTTTAATAACTTATTTACAATCTATTATTGTTTATACAATGATGCAGACGTGGTGACCAACTGTTTCCAACAAAACATTTGATTCTTTCTCTTGTTCGTAGCAAATTAACTCATTCAACGATTTTCGACATTGTCTAATAATATAAAAACCTAAACCAAGAAATAGTAAACATTACAAATTTCAAACCCAAAGTCTACCTGCAGTGCCACAAAACATTCCTTTTTTTTAAGTAGAGATGGGTGCTTGTTTGTACATAACTCCTGCATTCTACAAATTGACAATCGTTTCGGACTCATCAAAGATGTGTAAAAAATGCCTCGCAATTTTTTACAAGATTGAAGTAAAATAGTCGCGTCAATTAATTGTGATACATTACTAAGTTGTTCCGTTGTTTTGATCATGAAAACATCGAGTTTGATAAATTTATTTTGTACCAACTGATTTTTTAATCCGATGCCGTTACTACTGATAATATGATAATAATTGTTCCAAAGTAACCCAAAGACGACGCGTTTGGAAATATGCACATATAAAACATCAGTTGTATTTATGTAATGGCTGTTTCAATTTATGTAGAATTTTTTCAAAATTGTAAATAACAGTAAGTGCTAGGTTTTCTTATTTTTGTAAAATATCGAACATAATTGCAAAGTTTTCCATTATGGACAACTTAATTAGACAACTATAAGGATTACCGTCACCACCTGTAGCCTGAAAATTGTGCTGAATTAGTTAATTTGTTATTGAATAGAATGTGATCGACATAATGTTTGTTTTTTAGACCAGCGAGAGGCGGAAAAAGTGTTAATTCCCGTTCCAGTTCCAATCTACATGCCTTCTCCGCTTCCGATGTATTCAGTTCCCGCTCCTTACCCACTACCATTCCCATTACCAATCCCGATACCGATTTTCATTCCAACCACGCGCAATTCTGCAAAAGGGATCATGAAGGAAATTAAGGTAATAATCGAGCGCTCGTAAAAAAATTCTAGTAGTGTCTTCCAGAAAATACAAGTGAAAATTCCGACCGATCCTTACGAAGCCGAGTTGCTGATGATGGCAGAAATGGTCGCTGGCGACAAGAAGGAGGAGAACACTGATTCGGAAAGTGACGTGGACGACGGCGCCGCCGGTGACGAGACGTCGTTCAGTCCCGAGCCTGTGGACGCCAGTAACACCTTCGGCGAAGACATGCTGCACCTGGCTCTGAAAATGGCGACTGCCCTCGAAGAGCCGGCCGTTGATCTCGAAGGTGCGTTGACTGCAAACACGATAACGGCGTCTCAAGGCAGCGAACCCGCGAACGAGGAGTCTGTGGATGATCCTCAGCCGATGTTAAATTTAGGAGAAAGACAGGCGTTTAGAGGCGTACGCAAACGAAACAGCAGAGGAGGAAAGCAAAGTTCTACTCCAAAACGCAGACGCATGTCGCAGCCCGGTGATATTCCGGCCTTGCAGTCCTCGGTGGTGGTGCAAGCGGAACCGGCAGAAAAACCCGACGCCCATCTCTGCCTCAAGGTATGTTTTGAAAGTGATTTATCCAGCCCATGTGGAGAATTAGATTTGAGCACCTTACAAAAATTTATAAGGTTTATTTACAAATCGATTGACTATTTGCAAAACGACGATTGTTTTGTAAAAACATTATTATCCAATTCAATGAAATTGTATATTAAGGGGAGATTTCGGCTGATCGAAGATATGGGATGGGATTTCAGAGGAGTACCAATCGGGGACTCTCAAAAATAACAGTCGTGCCATGCAAATACCGACTGTATGAGACATTGTCATTCAGTCGGTATTTGCCGGAATTTTAGCTATCGCGTGTGATGCAAATACCAACTCAATTACAATGTCTCATAGAGTCGGCATGACACGACTGTTATTTTTGACTGTCCACGAGTGTACAATTACAGGTCTCGGTTCCCCTCCAAACCATAGCACAATATTAATGTCAATAATATGAGTGGTGCTCGGGTCGTGTTTTACAATTTTATTTATTTCTATTGAATCGACCATGAATTATTTCTGGAAGTAAATAAGTCAAATTTTTGCGGTTTTATGAAGGTGTGTAGGTTTTTATAATTTTTTAAAATTGCAGTTTTTTTCTTCATATTGTTATTCCAGAGTTCCTATTTTTAAAATTCTTTGAATAACAAAAGTCGTTGGTATCCACACACAAAAAAAAACAATAGTATGTTATATATCAAGGTAAATAAGTCGTTTTTGCGAAGCTGAGAAAAATGTTCTTTACCGTGGTTGATATATTATTTTTTTCACTACCAGCAGCTTCAATCCTATAAATCATATTTTTCTGTCCATTCTTGTACAATCGTGGACAGTCAAGAATAACACCCGTGTCATGCAAATACCGACTCTATGAGACATTGTCATTGTGTCGGTATTTGCCGGCATTTTAGCCGGCGAGTGTGATGCAAATACCAACTCAATGACAATATCTCGTAGAGTCGGTATCTGCATGACACGGGTGTTATTCTTGACTGTCCACGGGTGTACATGTTTATAATCACATAAACATTTTCACGAATATTCTGCCATATTCTAAGAGATTTTTTTCCATGAATAATTTCCAAGAATAAGTAAATGGAGAAGCAGGCTTTGGAAGGAAAATGTTTTCTTCATTATTAACCACTGGTCAATAATGAAATGATTATTTAACTATTTCAAAAACAATTTCACGCATCCTCTACAAACTATATAATCCCACATTCTACAGCTAGTAGTAAAAAAATTAAATTTGATAATAATTGTCATAGTTTTTTTTCAATGCGACTATGTTATTCTGAACATGTGATTTTACCAGTCAATGTTGCTTTAGATTTACCTCCGTGATCCCGTCATTATCACATTCACAAATTAAATTTTGAGACAAGACACCACGTATATGTTCCAGAGCAGTTGATTCATGCTCTTTACCCCATTTTTTTGAAAAGGTTGAAGCATTTTTATACAAATTCACGAGGGGTTTTATCTCTCATCTTGAAAAGACGACCAAAATTGCTTGATCGCTCACTTCTCCAAATAACATTCAGATATTTTCCTCGACTGTTCTCTATATTCAATAATGTCCTAGCATTTTTTCAATTCTTCGAAACGTTCGTCTACTTTTAATTATATATTTTAGGGTTTATGTTAGGCATAAATATCCACAATATCTACTTCTATCCTTCCATAATCTCTATCTGATCCAGTAGAATGCTTCTTACTTTTCTGCTTCCGTTCTAATTTTAGCTTTCCATAACGCCATACTTTTGTTACGCGTTTTTCGTACAAGAACATGCCAACAACTTAAATGGCTCAAAAAGTTTATATATATGGCATTGCTTTTCCGATACATTAAATTTTTGCGTTTTTTATGTATATGTAGTGCAAAACAAATCAGTCTGATTTATGTGCAATTTTATTTCTGACAAACCAGTACGAATTAATCTGATTTGTATTACATAATCATATTATACTATTTTTTCTACTTCGCATATTTTATGTAATTTTAAAATTGGGGAAATTTGCATCCGTTGATATTTACATTTTCAAGTCTAATTAGACGGCACAACATTCGGCGTGAAAATAATTTTCAGCAAAATATTGTGGCAAGCAACCTCCCTGAGATTTATTTCTGAGCTCAAGACACATCCAACGTAACGATTAAAGCCAATTTAAATCAAAAATATAATGTTTTCACTTTGACGTTTGTCAAGACATATTAACCTAGAAAAACTAAATTACACTAATTCTATTACGATACTCAAAAAACTATTACCGCATTCAATTGAGCGTTTTAACAGCAGGTAATTTTTAAAGTAATGGAGACGATTGTCGGATTTATAACTTGTATTGCTTACAAACGTTTCCCTTACATTTGTTATAGTTATGTAAGTCATTTAACTTGTTTTTGGTATTTTTAGGTGCAGATTTTTCAAATAAATATACAATAAATTTAGTGCACGAAATTGATTTAAGAGGGGCCAGCGCAATTTAGTTCCGACTAATTTGCCTGTGGCGCTCACATCGTTAAAATCGTAATTTTTTCCCTCCGAAGTTTTAATTCCTTCCACAAGATGTCATTTTTTGATGAAAACGTTCTTCTGATGGCTAAACGTTCCGAGATATTGAAAACATCAACAGATGGCGGTACTACTACTCATGAAAATCTGGACGATTTGAATTTGCAACACCGCGTGCTATCCTATCAGAAGGCGTTGAGCGCTCCGATAAGAAATTATTTTTTAGTTTCTTGGAAAACAATGTAGACTATCGAGCAGACATAGATAACTCTTCCTAACGGTACTCTCCTCTTCACCGCGGGCCCTTCATATTTCACCGATCAGACTATACGAATACGCGTTTATTGATAACAAGAATGATGACACGTGAAAAGACGTCTAAACTGACACCCGAAGATGGAATTTGTTTTGCAGTCTCAAAATGATTTTCAAACATATTTTAATTTTGCCCCGAATTTTTTAATATTTTGTATGGCTTCCAAGAATAAACAAATTTTTGATAATATTACTGAAAGTGGTTTTTTATTCTGCGTCCTTAGATTTTGCGTCACCCGAATTTTTTAATATTTTGTATGGCTTCCAAGAATAAACAAATTTTTGATAATATTACTGAAAGTGGTTTTTTATTCTGCGTCCTTACATGTAAAAATATCATGAGTGTCCTATTTAAAAAACACAAGTAGGAAACATTTGCTGTTAGACGAAAATTTAAAGAAATTAAAATACTATAAATTTGTTATTTGCAACTATTTGAAGTATTGCAATAATTTTTTTTATCGATTAGTATAACTTTAAAGAATAATTCGAGAGTACTTCTAATACATTTTAATGCCTCGGGTGGGCGTTGAGATTTCTTGAAAATTACTATAACAAACTGCCAAAAACTCAATTTTTTCAAATTATTGCAACACCACAATCTAGTTTAGTTTTAGTCTAGTTTAGTTAGTTTTTCTGCAATAAATTGCAGGTATAAAGTAAAAATAATTTTCAGATTCAGGAACAACTCAACATAACAAAACTAAATACTTGTTATTTAGTTGTTTATGTTTATGACGTGATTCCAATTTATATCGAAAAAATTGAAAGGGATGAAAATCTTTGGGCGGACAAGATGCTCCCTATTTTGAAAGAGTTTTATGTTAATTGTATTGCAGCGGAAATCGTTGGGGATAACTTAAACAAGGGATTACGTTGCATCGATCCTCCATTCATACTGAACGCGCAAAAACTACAAAAAAAAGCATGATGCAATGAAGCCAAATAAACAAGACACGGCAAAACATTAATTCGCGATTCCTCTATTGGAGGGGAATATGAACAGTGAAAATTAAGAATATGAATAAAAATTGTCGGCTCTTTTTAGAGCCATCAAATAAATCGCTAACAAATAATATAATATCATGTGAAAATGTAAGCCACTATTAATGACAGTGGACTTTCGTTCGATTTAATTTCTTATGTGTTCGTTTCGTATCTATTCGTATTAAATTACAATCCTGCCAATCTGCGCCACTGCTTGGCGCCATCCGTGAGGCAATGGTTGAACTATCAGAGGGTTTGCGAACAGGATAGTACAAATTCAAACGACTGTAACGATCAAAGCCGACTTTTCAAAGAACGTCCTGTCCTACATGTTGTAAATTTTCAGTTTTAAATTGCAGATTCTTTTAAACTAATACCTAACGAAGGGGTTAAAGTTCTCAACATTCAACTATGATTCAATTTTTTTAGATATTCCCAATATTCATAGCATTATTATGCGTACATTTAACAATTAAAAGCATTGCAAAATATGTCAACCCCAAGACCAATAATTTCTTATTAAACTGATATGCTTCATTTATGATTTGAAGCTGCCTCTTTCGAATGCCGTTGTTTAGAGTATTTACACATTTTAGATGGTGGCGCCCTCTGTGGGCATTGATGAAGCGCTGGCCTCTCTTAAACCAGTTAATTAACGTTCGTGAAACTAAATATTTTACGGTTTAATTATTTACGTAATTTCGAGTACAACATTTACATGTTGCATTATTTATATTACCACGTTTTTATTCAAGCGGTTGTGTGAAAGGTGCCTGAATTTTTGAAGTATGATGCATATTAGATTTCTTTTAATTTGTACTGTTATGTTATTTTCCATCGCTCATATTTTATCAAATTGTTGCTGGTGTAATTTGGGAAATCACAATAACCACTTTTTCAGCATTTAGAAGAGTTATCTTTTGAAAAGTACGCCTTTAAAACGGCTTAGGAGACGCCTTATGCATTTGAAATTTTATTTTCAACTCACTTTTAGTAAGTTAGGCAGCGGATGATTCATGCGGGAAAATGTGATTTGATTGAATATTTTACTAATTTGAAAATGCTATTTTTAGTACACATTTGGCGTGAACGCTTGGAAACAGTGGGTGACGACGAAAAACGCCGAGCTGGAGAAATCTACGAAGTACGTGAAACCATTCAAAACCGAGATTTTGCAATTAACCGCAGACGAATTGAATTATTCGCTTTGTTTGTTCGTCAAGGAAGTCAGAAAACCGAACGGTGCAGAATATGCACCTGACACAATTTACTACTTATGTTTAGGTAACCACTGTGAAATCAATATGAATTTAAAATCTACGCTCATTGCAATTTGCAGGAATTCAGCAGTATTTGTTCGAGAATAACCGCATTGACAACATCTTTTGCGATCCATACTACGAACAGTTCACTGACAGCTTAGACGAAATCGCACGCAAATTTTCAGTGTTGTACAATGATACCCAGTTTATTGTGACAAGAGTTGAGGAGGAGCATTTGTGGGAAAGCAAGCAGTTAGGCGCTCATTCTCCTCACGTTTTATTGAGTACTTTGATGTTTTTCAACACGAAACATTTCAATCTGACCGTAAGTGTTCATTTTTTGCTAATTGCTCGCTAGTTATTTTATTTCAGTCTGTTCAGGAACATATGCAGCTGTCATTTTCTCATATCATGAAACACTGGAAGAGAAATCCCAATCAAACAGGGGTGGCTCGCGCCCCAGGATCTAGGAACGTACTCCTGCGATTTTATCCACCACAAACGTCAATGCGTATGTTTGTATTTTAATGTAGTTTTTTGAAGGATCGGTTGTGTTTGCAGAAAACAACTCTCGCAAAAAGAAAGTTTATGAGCAACAAGAAAACGATGAAAATCCTCTAAGATGTCCCGTGAAGTTGTACGAATTTTATCTATCGAAATGGTACGAGTTTGTAATAGTACAGGAATAGGTTGTGGAATATTTGTGGCGGATTTTTCAGCCCCGAGAGCGTGAAGACCAGAAATGATGTTTTTTATTTACAACCAGAGCGGTCGTGTGTACCTGACAGTCCTGTGTGGTATTCCACAACCCCATTACCCCAGGAAGCTTTAGAGAAAATGCTTCATCGTGTGAAGATGGTCAAAGAAATTAATGTGGCACTTCTAGCTAGTTAAAACGTGGGACACAGCTAGATTTTTGTTTTCTGTACTTTTGTGTAGAACCCATTAATAAATAGTCTTTTAATGTACATTATTTGGAATTTCATTGGGGTCATTGGTGGAGTTAGCTCACTACATCCCCCAATGGAACACAAACCCACTACATTATTCCTTTCAAGTGCAGATTGAATTTAAAATAAAAAAAAAGGACAGGAAACAAATGATAAAGGTGATTAGGAAAAAATGGCCATTTTATCAGTTTACATAATTTGAATTCAATCTGTGATGTTATAAAAAACGGAACTTGGGGTCAGTCGTTATGAGACGAGGTGTTTGCGACTTCACCTCCTTCTTTTGATTTAACTGAGTCGTAGATGATTTCATCCTTTTCGTTGGGAATTAGAGCTTCGATTTCCAATTCAGGCGAAGTTGGTGGTTTGATATCAGCGTGGATCTGTAACGAAACCTGAGTTTGTGGTAAAACTGTTTTTACTAACCTTTCCACTGCTGTTCGCTGCTTGGCGACTAAGATAATTGTTAGACATCTTCATTTGACTGGCGCTTCTATGGTGGTTGACTTCAATTGCAGATTTACGCAAATCTACTTTCGAGCTACTCCCCCTGGGAAATTTAAACATCCCGCTGGAGTAACTTTCTCGTCTTATACTGTTGCTGCGCGCCCTTATCATGGCTCCCTGCTCTCTAGTTCGTCCCAAAGACGACAACGAACCAACTTGGTTGTACTCGATCACTAAACTTAATCTTTCTAAGCTAACCATGGTCCCTTGATCCTTAAACTTAGGCTCCTCGTCTTCCTTCATTTCGACAGCTTTATCTACAACGAAGACTAAGTTGAGGAAACTCGAGGAGATTGCTACCTTCATCCACTTCTTTCTCTACTTTTCGCAACCACAAGAAATGTAACAACGCATAACTTATTCCCGAGATGACGGCAGCTAAACCCATTAGTCGGAACCCTTGCCGAATTCCAAATTTAGCAATTACGTGGCCTCCAATGAAGCTGCCACTTCCTCGACCTGAACATTATTAAAATTTATTTTTCAGATTGACACTATATACCCAACAGTACCTATACTGAAATGCGCCATTCCTATAACTCCTATCAGTGTAGCTAAAAGGCTTTCAGGTGCAAGAATTGCACAATAAGTGGCAGCAGCCACCCAAGTCATGTGTACAGAAACTGATTCCAAAGCCTCACACGGAAAACTCCACCAAGCACTTCTACAAGGATTAAATAGTACAAAGTGGTTAAATAGTACACTTACTCGATCATGGAGTAACCAACAAGTCTAGCGGCGTAGGCAAAGAATGCAACTATAATTATAGTGATATGTCCCACTTTTCTGGTAATGTTATCTGCTCCGTATAAGAAAGGCATACTACTGATAGTACCCACAGTAACCGTTATGCCCAGAAGATAGTTGGGGGCACCCAAATCTTTCAAGTAGAAAAAAAGGTAACTCTCGATGAAGCCCCAGAAGTTCCCCAAAATATAAAAGAACACTATGAAGAGCGTAACGTGGGGAAGTTTAAAGATGTTCTTCAAGTCGCGGAAGATGTGATCGGCGGGCAGTTTACTTCCTAGTGGCATCAAATAAACTGCTATTGCTGCTATGACCAGGAGAACGTCGTACGTGTAGAAAGCAGGCGAGTAGTCTGTATGGCCCGAACGTCTGCTATTCCAGTCAATCAAAGCTCCGGTGATGGGCGAAAACAGCGCCATACCGAAGCTGGAAAAAAGTCGCTCCTTTCCGAAATCACCACCATATTTAACGATCATGGTCAAAGCCACTGGGTCCATGATGGTCATTCCGGCGGTCTGCATTATGCTGGCCATGAAACGCACCACGGTGTATATCCAAAAAATTCTATCGTCGCTTTTTTTGTATTCCGGCGGACACACTTCGGGGCCGCCGGAAATGAAGTGACATTTTTGCAAAATACAGTCGTTGGAGTAGTTTTTCAGCCGCTGGCCCGTGCTCATGTCGTTGGCAGACGACACGATCCCTCCACATCTCAAGTCGTTCTCTTCGAGTTCTGTAACGTTCACGCCCGAGCGTTTTAGCAATTTCGCTTTAAATCGTTTTTTAAAGTCGATGACGTTGTCGTCTTCTTCTGCCGATTCCAAGTCCACGCCGCCTTGCTCGATGGGTTCGCCCAGATTTGGGTGCATGTCTAGCGTGAAGAGTTGCGTCGAGTTACTGTAAAATTGGATCGTGTGAAGAATTATTGCTAAAGTAAAATCCGCGGAACCATACCGCAAGGTGTCGTTTTTAGTCTTGCGCAAGTGGAAATATAAGTCGTCCGTTTTTCCGGGGTCTTCTGAGTTTCCAATGAAGGATAAGTCTTGTTTTTTCTTTAGCAAACAGTGGTCGACGCACATGTCCAAAATTACGTCCAACTCTTCGTCTTCTGGACACTCTCGACTGGGACAAGGACTCCACCAAACTTCCACGTACCCTTTCTTTGGGTGCGTTATAATGTAGCCCGATGGTATAACTCCTGGTGTCTCTTGATGTGGAAACAGGAAAAGACAGTGGTGGAGAGCTGCGGTTAAAATGAAGGAAATTATAACGACTTGTTTGTATTTTCCAAATTTATCCACTACGAAGCCAGTGATTGGGGGCGCGGCAAAAGTTGTGAACGGAAGCACTAGATAGATCATTGCGATTTCTTCCATGGTCAGACCTATGCTTTGCATGTGAATGGTCAGGAACGGCACCAAAGACGAAGTTGCTATAATTTCCGGCGTAATAATCGACACCGTGTTAAATCGTTTACCTCCATAAAGCGAAAACAGCGTCACTTTCAGCATGATTAGGTTTTTGTTGATTTTCCATTTGTTGTGCTTATTAACCTCGGACGTTTCTGTCATTGTCGATTCCAATTGTCACGGTACTAAATATACAACACAACTGGTAGAATTTGCAAATTTTTATTTGTAGAATGATATAAAACAATTACATTCAAATAAGTTCCTACTATTTGTTTAATTCAGTTGTGCGCGTTTCATGTTAAATCA
The DNA here is from genome assembly GCA_964023215.1 of Eledona agricola. Lineage (NCBI taxonomy): Eukaryota > Metazoa > Arthropoda > Insecta > Coleoptera > Tenebrionidae > Eledona > Eledona agricola. The sequence continues at coordinate 15,431,872 of OZ026862.1, read as the reverse complement.
TGCTTATTAATCAGAATAAATAAGATGCGAACGTTCAAAGCGTTTAACAAAGACGACTTATTTGTTTTTCCTCTTGTTAGCTTTTGAATTAGTTGGCGATTTTCTTCATTTAGACATAATAACTACAAAAGTTTATCTGCTATCGGTATCTCTGTTAGCTTCTTGTTAGAATCAGGTGGGTCAACTAAACAAAATGCAATAATTTTTCTTCAAAGGCCTCGACAATCTATTTTTCACCAGTTACTTAAATTACTATGATTTTATCTTCGCCGATTAAGTCATCCAAAAAATGTCAGCATCTGCAAAAAGACCACGCTCTTCTCTTCCGCAACTAAAACCCTCGTTTCCTAAATTTTTTTATAGAAACATGTTTATTGAACGGGCGTCGGTAATTGATTGGTTTTTGAAATATTGGTTATGGTTCTCACCACTTGTTTCCAATTGAATAACTTGAACGTTCGATACTTCTAAATCGTTTAAAAATAATAGTTTCTTAGCTTGAAAATCAGCGAGTAATAATTTATTGCTACCGTAATTCGAACAATTACTTTCTACTTCCTGTTCGTTTACATTGTATTTGTTTCTTATTATTTACATTATTAAATAATTCGTGTAAGAATTCCCCACTTCGTCTTCAAATTTCTAATTTTTCCTTTAAAGAGAAATCTTCGGCGGACCTACGAGTATGTTTTGTTGCACTAATTACTAGATACAGCTACTGAAAATTTCAATATTAAAGAGAGGAAACAAATTTTTATTTTTGATTTTTCAAAAAAAATCTTCTTTATAGAAAGCCCTAAATCATTAGCGTTTTTAAAAATACAATCGTCTTATAAAACACGTTTTATTTATTATGGCTAAATAAACAGCCTGAAATAAAATGTGTCAAGATCGTTGCATTCTACGTAAAAATGTGCCTTCATAATATTTTCATTTCATGTTAGTAACATCAAAAATAAAAACGTTAGGAAGGTTCGCCAAAAGTCAACTTTTGTTTAGATCTCAAAAACGAAAAATGATACGGGGATGCGGTTTCTACCAACCAAGTACCAAGTTCCTCAAAAAACGAGTTCGAAAATGTGCCTTATTTCGCTTTTTTCTAACTTTTACTTTCCGAGATCTCCTACATGGCCATCGAAAATAAACCAACCTGTACAATGTGATAAAGCTTGGAATAAAATTCATAATTGCGTTACTGACTGTTTTTCAGAAAAACGCTGACATTTTATTTTAATTTTCATTTTTTTGATGGCAGTTTATATCATAAATTTTACTTGTGACATAATTAGTTTTTGTTTTAAGGACAATCCACACTTTTTCTCGAGTTTTTGATAGACACTCTGCCCTCTTAAATCTTAAATAATGAAGTAAAAAATTAATATCTACATTGCATAACAATTTTAAAAAAATTAGATTTTCAAAATATTTAATTTGATTTGATTCCTAAACAGTAATAAAATGACTGCCAGCGCTAGGCACCCCAAAGCAGAAATGTTGCTTTAGTACGGTACAGCCTTAACTTCATACACAACTTCTTTTCAATTTTCTGCGCGGTTTTTACGACAAAATGTTTCAAAAATTATAAAATCTGTAATAAACTTGGTGAAATAAATATATTTTTATCGTTATCAGATTTGTCTCTATGCACGTACTTTTATGGTGGCACGTTTTTTTAATTGCAAAGTGAAAACGAATTAAATTATAAGGGAATTAATTAGTAAGAGGTTTGAATTTAAAAATACGCGCGTCTGTCAGTCGGACCAGTGCTGCCAACATGCAACATGACACATTGACAGCTAAGCGTTCCGTTTGACAGCCTAACCGACAATTTTTCTCCAGCGGGTGGAGTCGTTTGTAATCTGTTAAAAGCAACAAGTGTCAACATAAAATTGATTAAAACTATAATATGGGTTGTGCGGTCAGTACAACAGGTGATAAAGAAGCAACAGAAAGGTCTAAAAAAATCGACAGAGACCTGAGAGCAGATGGAGAAAGAGCAGCAAGTGAAGTCAAGCTGCTACTTCTTGGTATGTGAAGTGCTATTTCATAATTTGAATCATCAACAACTGGCAGCGAAATATATTCTAAACACGTTTGTTGTATGTTTTAGGTGCTGGAGAGTCTGGCAAAAGTACAATTGTCAAGCAGATGAAAATTATACACGAAACTGGCTATTCAAAGGAAGAATGTGAGCAGTACAGACCGGTCGTTTACAGTAATACCATTCAGAGTTTGATGGCTATAATTAGAGCAATGGGACAATTAAGGATTGATTTTGCTGACCCAAGTCGTGCTGTAAGTAATTTTTTTAATATCCTAATTGTCTGAATTTATACGTATTATACATGTATCATGTAAATTGTATCATCCCTGAGACAGTATTGAAATATGCAATTTTAACAAATTAAACATTGCTACTGGTATTGATTAAAAAAGGGTAAAACTGTTTTTCAGTACCTATATATAGCTTTTTTATATTTATATTTAGTTTTTCAATACCTGATTATACACAGTCTCTGAAGCTCAATAACCTACTAGAATATAGTCCAAACTACATATACCTGAAATCTGTAAACTTGCAACTGAAGGTTCATAAGTAGTTTTTTCAGTTTTTCTTCTGGGAGTCCTCCAAACTTAAAATACTCTAATTGATTACTAAAATGGGAAATTTTGTTGTGTACTGAATAATACATAAGCAATGTTTCAAAATTACGTAATTTATTATCTGCAACTTGAAGCTCATCAGTTATCCTACCAACTAGTTATTTTATTGATTTTTTCCAGTCAATTTCTTGACAATGTTACCAAAGAAAAAATTTAAAAAATTTTTACTGTAAAAATCGGCACATGCATGTATTTTCGGACATTAAATCAAAACGGACGGGGTTTATGATACTAAAATTACGAAGATTCAAAACGACTATTTGCATTTACGTATTAGAATATTTTAATTGCGTCATTATTACTGTGCTGAATTGTTTGTTCCCACATCCCACAATTTTTATTTACAATCTGCGACTGTACTAGAAGCACTTGAAGAGAACAATTTTATATCTACAGCACCATCCAACACTGCACTCTTCATACCAAAAACAATAATAAATATCCACAAAATTTAGGTCGAAAAGTATTTTTATTGTTCTATTGTTTCTGCTATTAATTAATCGTGGGTACTGAAGTTATTAAGCGGCGTATATTAAACTGGCATCAGGGCTTTTGGGAAAAAATAAACGTGGATTGTTTTACGTTATTTGTAATAAGTAATGAGGTTTTAACACGTAATTAGGCACGCCCAAATCGGGTTACATAGTAAGTCGATTTTGATCCCATTGCCAATTTTTTTAATTTGGACTTTTTCTTTATTATACTGCCTGATATATGTTTTTTAGAACCTTAACAACACTTGTGCAAAATATGATGCGATTAGATATATTATTATGGATTCTATTGAAAATTAAAGGTAACTCATTTTTGAACAAACAAAAAAAATTGACATTATAAGCTCTATTGGTATGAAAGCGTCCCTGTGAATTCCTGAATCATTTCACTTACTTCCAAAACTTTGTTGTTCATTTCGAAAAATGAATTACGATTTTATGTAATTGATATTGTTATTTATCAACTTTTTTTTATATTAAGCCAAAAATTAAGCGTTATAATTAATATTGTTTTTTATCGACTAAATGAACAGTTTGTTCCAAATTTGGCTTTAATGGGATGCGATTCAAAATGTACGAGTGGAAAATAAGAAACAGAATAGAATTGTTTTGGGAAATAAATTTATATTATCAGGTTATATAACGTTATTTAGCTTGATTTGCTTAAATTTATCAAGATGAAATTAATTTTGTAGATACATTAGCAAAAGCTACTAAAATCCGATAACCAGCTCCAAGAAATTAACATACCACATTAAGATTTTATGTAATTGATATTGTTACTTATCAAAAAATTTTTTATATTAAGCCAAAAATTAAACGTTATAAATAATATTATTTATTATCGACTAAATGAACAGTTTGTTCCAAATTTGGCTTTAAAGGGATGCGATTCAAAATGTACGAGTGGAAAACAAGAAACATTTAGAATAGAATTGTTTTGGGAAATAAATTTATATTATCAGGTTATATAACGTTATTTAGCTTGATTTGCTTAAATTTATAAAGATGAAATTAATTTTGTAGATACATTAGCAAATGCTACTAAAATCCGATAAACAGCTGCAAGAAATTAACACACCACGTAAAAAATTAAAAAAAAAATATTTTATGTAAAATTTTACAAATATATTTTTGTTTGGGCTATTTTCTTTGTATCGCCAGAAATTCGATAATTAATTATCGTTATTATATTTTTCATTAATTAGACTATCCCATGGTTTTCATTATTAATATTTTTAATTTTATTAATTATAATTGATTTTAATAATTTTTATTAATTTAAGATTAATTTTATTAATTATAATAATTTTTATTAATTTTATTCATTATTAATATTAATAGTCAATTTCTTGGAGCAGTGTATTTTAGCATAATTTTCTGATTGGCGATTACGAAAAAGCTGCATACAGATTGTGTAGATTTTACCATAATTTATTTTTGTAAAAACAATTAACCTGCTAATTTGCAATTAAAGAACATTATGCTGTCGCTTGTTTTAAGTTTATTAATATTGACATTATTACGGAAACGAAATTTAGCTCACCAATTTGTAGCAAGTTAAAACCATGGAACGTTGTGTTGTTGATTGTGTTTAATGCTTTTGAATTGTTGTGGAAAATGAATACAATGCATTCGTGTTATGTATATAATTCAAGTTAAAATAAAAAAATGATAGAATGAAACAAATCGTTTCAGGACATAGCGCGGCAATTTTTCACGTACGCAAGTGCAGCAGAAGAAGGCGAGCTGACTACGGATCTCGTAATGTTAATGAAAAAACTGTGGCAAGATCCAGGCGTCCAGCTATGTTTCGCGCGCTCCCGAGAATATCAATTAAACGATTCCGCAGCTTATTATTTAAACGCCTTGGACAGAATTTCGCAACCGAATTACATTCCATCACAACAAGACGTACTAAGAACTAGAGTTAAAACCACGGGGATCGTGGAAACCCACTTTTCCTTCAAAGGTTTACATTTCAAGTGAGTTGCAGGAAGGACGGAGCGCGGTTGAAATGTTTATGACGAAAATTTGTGCTTGCAGAATGTTCGACGTGGGCGGCCAGCGTTCCGAGCGCAAAAAGTGGATTCATTGCTTCGAGGGCGTGACGGCGATTATTTTTTGCGTGGCTTTGTCGGGTTACGATTTGGTCTTGGCTGAAGATGAAGAGATGAACAGGATGGTAGAGTCGATGAAGTTGTTCGATTCCATTTGCAACAGCAAATGGTTCGTGTCGACCTCCATCATTTTATTTTTGAACAAGAAAGATTTGTTTGAAGAGAAAATCGTAAGGAGTCCATTGACGATATGCTTCCCCGAATACACGGGGCCGAATACGTTCGAAGACGCCTCTGCTTATATTCGCATGAAGTTTGAGAATTTGAACAAGAGAAAGGACCAAAAAGAAATTTATACTCATTTCACGTGTGCCACAGATACCACCAATATTCAGTTCGTATTTGACGCGGTCACCGACGTAATTATTAAGAACAATTTAAAAGATTGCGGTCTTCTGATGTAACGCTTTTTTGTCTTATTATGCGATGTTTGGAAGGAACGAACTGATGTGACTTGGCTAACGCTGATCTCTTTCGTTGAAATTTTTGTCCAAAACACGTGATAGTTCGATTCGCTGTGTTAGTACAAGTCGAGTCGCTTCGTTTCTTATGTTGTCTTATAAAGATGTTTCTATTTATTTATATATTTGTATGCAATATTATAAGTAACACATTATTATTCAACAATTTTCAGTCGAATGGCGCGCATCATAACTGCCACAAGTTCAATATTGATTTCCGTGATCTGGACTCGAATTTCTTGTACATTTACGGAACAAGTTGTTGTATATGTGTCTCTCTATGTAAATTGCCAAAAAGATGCTCATGCCATATGTATAGTAAGATATTTTTTATAACAATGTTGAACATTCCTCAAGTATTTTTCGAAAAATTTTTTTCTACACGTGTATTTGTCCCACGTTCAATGGCACTTACAACTAGAATTATTAGCATTTCTATTATTTATATTTGGCACTAAGTACTTGCATTGTGATTACGTCATCAGTAAGATATTGATTGTTCGAACAAAGACTTATTTTTTATACAGTTGTCATCACTACAACTAATTTTTTATATGGAATTTTCTAAGTTATTTATACATTTCCGTGCGCGTTGTTGAAGTGTATACATAATGTATTAATTTGCTTATATTATTGATTTGTGTACCTAATTGTTGGGAAGTACGAATATTATCACTGACAGGCAATTATGTTTATGGAAAACGTAATTTAATTTTTATAAATATAAAAATAGACGATTACGGTAACAACTTCGTGAATTACTGATTTAACCACACTTGTCCCAAAACAAATTAACAACATACAATTTATTGTTCTTTCAAGTAAATGATAGTTAACACCACAACAGAGTCAACAAATATGTCACGCTGCTTATTGCTAACATTAAATTTAAAAAAATCCAACACATTATTATACACACATTTGCCGGTTGACTCCATTAAGTTAAGTACAAAATTTAAACTACATTTACAACTTTTCCAGTCTGGGTTGAACGTTCAATTGGCTATAAAAACTTCAAATCCGAAATTGTTGTCACTTCAGTCTAATTTGCAAGTTCTTCTCCTGAAAAAATCAGTTAATAATTCGTTTTTCATTTACTACGATGGAGGGAAACCTGCGTCATTTACGTGTTCTGCTACGGATTCAGCCGTTTCGTTAGATTGCCCCTCACCTGAAATAATTGCAAATAATTTTATACATTGAACTATAATATTTATAATAAACTAATTTCGCAATACGTTTTTATTTGGTACACCCTTGTCTGGTCTTCCAGGCGTTCGTTTCTTATTTACAAAATCCCGCGCATACAATTCACAAACCGGAAGAATCATTTATTTTGTCAAATTAACCCAACGAAGCAGGTGACATTTACGTTACAATTGTGTCCGATTAAATTTTTTTAACGACGGTAAATGCTCTAGCGGTGCGAAATGCAGCAATTCGTCTTCGATTTCGACTTTACTACAAATGTTTGCCAGATTCTTTCCTACTTTTCCCTACTCCGTTCCGGTTGTGTTTCTTTCATTGTCGCTTCCTATTTGTATTAACTATTCTGTCTGTGTGAAAAAATAAATAAATAAAAAACTCAAACGTACCACTAAACAACAAAAGAAAAGAATGCTTACGACCTGGTAATTATGTAAAATTTCTTGTTACTTCTGAAGCCAACTTTTCGTAGTTCTTCACCTTTTCACTTTCAATTCTATTTTCTATGGCTCTAACTGATTTATACAGAAAGAGATAGAACAAACCAAGGTAATTTCACTTTGTAATGCAAATTTGTAGTGTAAATGAAGCCGTCAAACTAACTTCTTTCTTTTTTTCTTTCGTAACTTTTAAGCCACCGATTGAATTGAATCAAATATAAATATTCCATATGCACCTAAGTAAATTTTATTAACTTTATGCCAGTCTTGTGTGAATTCTTTTGAACTAAATCGTTTTACTAACTTCCAAATCGTCTAAAAACTGCATAAAATGTTTTTTTCTGCAAATAATTTGGAAGCAAGACGATATAGAATAGCAAAGAAAGGTATATTCAGAGTATGGTGTATTTGAGTTTAGAATTAGACCTTAATTGCAGATGCAGTTCAACCGCGCAAAACTACTAAAAAAGATTTACATCAAAGTGTTTTTTTGGAAATAATTTATATTATTTATCAAAATAAAATAATTTAGGAATTTTCTATCGTTTCTTATGGTCAACTTTGCCTTTTTTTCTAATCTTTCTTTTGCTTCACTTATTTATCTTTTGTGCTTTATTATCTCAGGATGAGAATCAAGGGGGCAGATGCGAAGCCGAGCAACATAAAAACTGTAGCTTTAGAAGGAAATAGAACAGAAGTTTAGGATGCGAAAAACAAATAAATAATTTACGGAAACAACAGGCAAGGGCTACTTAAGGAGAAGTGATTGAATGAAAATTGAAAACATGCTGTAATAGAAAAGCAACACAAAAAAGTGTAGAATGGTTAAATTTTTAAAGCTTGTGTTTTGCTGTTAGTTTAAACCTCAAACGCTCACATGTAACAGCAAATTTAAGAAAAATTAAATTTGCATAAATATGCTTACAGTTCACGTTTAGAGGTTTACATATGTACCAGACAAAATAATAAACATCCAACTTCCATGCTCGAAGAAGTTTTAACGTTTTGAACGCCTTTATTTGACTAATTATGAATTATAAAATTAATAATATAAAAAAATGAATACATAATACGTGTTTAAAGATTGGAACGTTTGTTAGTTATTTGTTTGCGTTTTATACCTGTTAAGAAGACAAGTGTAGCCACCTCACCCTCGGGTTCTGCTACAGAGTAAAAATGGTTTTTACATAAGGTAAATTAAACTAATTTTCTTACCGCCGTTTTTGTTGTCGCTTTTATCATTTTTCTCACCCTCTTCAGCACTTAGCCTTGTCAACAACTCAGCTTGCATGTCCTTCAAGCTCTCCTTAAGGATTTGCAGCTGCTTTTCTTTCTTGGTCATTTTCGTGTTAGTTCCCTCAGCTTTATCCTTCTCGCCTTCCACTGGAACCTCCGGCTGACTAACAGCTTCAATACCGTTCAATTTAAGCAGTTTTAAGTAGTTGCCACGATCTACTTGTATTTGACGACACAATTTTTCCAAGCGTTCGTTCTTTTTCTCGACACCATGCCTGTACATTTCTTCTTGTTTTTTCAATTCGCTCATCTCTACGAGCGCTTTCATGGTGTTTTGAAATTTCTCTTTCCAAGACTGAGCTTGCTGTCCCAACTCGGCGACTTTCCTGCTCATATTTGTCACTTGCGATTTGAAATTGTCCACGACTATAGTGCTTTTAGACATTGTCGTATCAAAATCTTCATATTGCTTCTTGTAGACTTCAATTTGGTCCTGGAGGCCCTTAACTGTAGCCATTAGAACCGTACAATTCGCCTCGCTTTTTTCCATATTATTTTTATATATCGTCTGTTCTCTGAGGTGCATTTCGCGTTCGGCTTGCAGTTCCAACTCCAGCTTGCCTATAGTTGCTTGCGACAGCTGCTTTTCCACTTCCAACAATTGTGCCATTTGCGTGATTGTGTCTTCACGTTTTTGGAACTGGTTATACAATTCAGACAGTTTTGTCGTCATTTTGACATTCTCCTCCCTTAGCTTCTCGTTCTTTTCTTTATTTTCGTCCATCATATTGTTAATATCTCGAAGCTTATCTGCTAGTTTTAAAGAAACTTCTTTGCGCAACTCCTCCGCTTCCTTGATTTTCATCGCACTCTCCATCTGTAATTAGGTATTAGCAATAATGTAATGCGAAAATTTCCACCTGCATAAAATTCAACAAACTTAAATTAATACAGCAGGAATTTGCTAATTAATGTCTATGTTAGCGAATCAAATCAAGGAATGAAGCGATATGGCCACCTATGAGTAATGCATAACATGCTTTATCATACACGATGAAATAACCAAAACATGTTTTTATTCCGGCGATTATTATATACCTGTAATAAAACACATTTTTTTATTGCATAATTTTACTCACTTTAATTTGCTTGTTCTGTTTCTGCAATTCCCTACACAAACTTTCCAATTTTCCTCTTGCAACGATCTGCTTTACGAGTTGCTGATTGTTTATCTTCAATTTCTGGCTTTCGTCATATAGAGCTTGGTATATTTTTTCGACATATGCTAGCTTCCCAGCTTCGTCCAGCGATTCAATTTCTTTGCGAATGTTCACCCATGCTGTGGGATCCCTTTTGCGGTGTTTGTCTTCGGATGTCTTCTTTCCAGACCCTTTTTTGGCTTCTTGTTCTTCCATTTCGGTTTATACTCGGTTTTCTTGGTATTTAACCTACAATTATGTAACCGATAAATTGAAGCTGCTGAATTTTTCACAATTAAATACACACTTTGTCTATTTTTAATTTGTTTGCTTATTTATAACCTAGCAATACACAGTCTCAACTACAACCATTTGACAACGACTAACAGCAATGACATTTCAAGTTTGACATTCAACAATCAACTTTTTGAGAAAAAATACGCAGGGGACGTGTATTCTTGTACACATGTTCACTCGTGTCACGTGTGGCGCCACTATCAGTTCCAAAAAATCAATGATATTGTAATAACAATACATTTATTTTATTACGCTACATTTGATGCCAGGCATAGTATGTTAAAAAGTGCAGAATGAACTAAAATTACTTAGATATTCATATAATTAAATTAACATGAGTTTTTGAAAACTATAAGAATATTTGCAATGTTAAAAGTTTATGAATAACAACTTTACAATTGATTAAAATAAAAAAACGAGTTGCTGCATTAATACTAATTTATTTTTACATAAGTTGTTGCTGTATACTTTTTTTTAGAAATGTGAAATTGTGTGCATTGTCCAGCTTGTATTGTACATTTTGTACAGTATGTACTCTATTATTAATAAATACATTTATAAAATAAATAAATATGTGTTTTATTTATAAATTTAATTTTTTATGCATTTAATATTTAGTATGTGGCGCCACACGTGTCGTGTGCACTAAACTAGGGGCCATCTACAGTGTCACATCTGGGTTAAATATCCCATCGTTATGAAACAGGCAAACAGTAAAACCATTTAAAAATTATTGAAAACAATTAATTTTTGTGCCGTTTCCCATCTTGTAATGAAATATTGTTAAATAATGCCTGGCATGAAAAACTGATTCAACAATTATTCACTTAATTATTTCGAAATTAAAATGGTTGAAAAAATTTGATAATCTTATCGATTTTACGCATTCCTGTTTAGAGTTGACGAAGAAATGAATCAGAAAGCGATTTCCGCTAACACGTGTTTAAATTCCATAACCAAGAAATGGTTATAATTTTTATTAAATTAGTACATTTTAATAATTTCATGAAATAAAAATGAATTAATATAAAAACGGGCTAAGAGTGAAAAGGTGTCACACCACCTACCTAAGCACTGCTCCAAAATTATAACGTTAATTCTTGTTATCAGCAGAAATACAAATGTTTGCTCGAACAAATCGAAACTTAACGACCTAAATTCTAAATATTTTATTTTTGGAACAAGAAATGGCTATGTTTAGAATTGGGAATTCATTGGATTTAAAGAGAGGCGCAGCTATCGTTTCTCCTGCTATTTATAATCAATCTGTACAGCAAGTAATTCCGTAAAATTTCACACACAAAGAAAGAGAATGGTTTGAAACTCGGGTTGTGAGAAATATAAATTGCATGTATATTTGGTTGCCTATATTGCGTGATCCTCCAAATTGCTACGGGAAATTCTCATTTCGTAATTTCTTTGTTCGTTTTTTTCGATATGGATAACGATGTGAACGAAACGTATCTAGTCTTATTTGCGAATAATTTTTAAACATAATTTTTAATGCGATTTATTTTACTATTTGATATTTAAACATTTCTCTGTGCAATGAAGTCATGGAATTTAGAATTTCAGTCATCGTGATGTCGCGCAATAATTGAAACATTGATCACGTAAAGTAATTTTCGGAATATATTTTATCGATTATCGATATTTCAGCGATGCTTAATATGTAGGAAATATACTAGTTATCAATGTGTTGATTGCACGTTAGTTGAATTTAAATCCGGTATTAGATGCCGATCAAATCTCTTTAATGTTTCTCTAATCACACACAATTATTATCATTAAATCTTAAAGGAGACAGGATGTCTTTATGTTTACTACGCGCGCGGTATTAAATATTTCTCAGTGATACGATATCTTTCATCCATCGTACTCAATTTTTTCACACCGGAATTCCCGACATCAAATAAAAATCATATATTTCCCAGTCTTGCATCGTGTCAACTGGTTTCATAACCAAATATGACGGATATGAAATTAAAAATTGTTTTATAAAAAGTGCAAATTGGATTGTGGCAATATGTACGATTTATTTATTTAAATTGAAAATAATTTAACGAAATTAAGAGTAATCGCTTGGTACACCGAATTTGGCACAATCTAATTCAATTTAATTTCAAGTTGTCGCATGACCTCTTTCACCCCTTTGTAATCATTTTATTTTTCTCACCGCTTCTCGGCAAGCCGTTTTTCTGAGATTTTCATCGTTCTAATTTCTTTAAAACACAACAAGAGTTTGTAATCATAAACATTAATTTTTGAGATTATCGTTATTAAATAGGAATAATATATAATATTGATTGAACATTGATTATGTTACGATTTTATCAATTTAGATTATAAAATTCAATAATATGTTTTTCATACACCAATTTAGAATTGAAATAACGCCAAGTCGTCATTTTAATATAATTAAATCGAATATTAATTTATAGCAGAAAATTCGGAGCTGTTCTCAATTGAAAAGGATCAAACGGAAGTTTAAAATATTATTTTGTGTAGAATCCGAGTTGTTTGATCTAAAAATGAATCCGAAATTTTGTTGTGAACCGAATTTAACTTGATTTTTCCACAACTTTCCTCCGAAAAGGTTGAGATCGAAGAAAGTAGTTATAAAAAACATAACATGCGTCTGATTCTAAAAAGCATTTGTAGTCGTTTTAATTATTTTATAAATAATGTAGTCGATTCCTGTCAACAATTTCGAAACAGTATTTTCAAAATACAGATTCTATATCGATTCGAACATCCTTGCTTTATCTTTATCCGTGTATATGACTGGCACTAGCATTGTTTTATCTTTTTATCTAAAAAATGCACCGTCTACAATTTTAAAATAAGAACAATAGTTTTAATAACATTTTCTCTATTTTACGGTAGCATGACTAACAACTGATTAGGCGAAGTTTACATTTTTGAAATTGAAAAAAATCGAATGATTATTTTTGTTTTTCACTAAAAGTCTAAAAGGTTTTAATGCATATTAACGAAATGTGATGGTCAGTTTTATTTATGTGAACTAAATTAATTGCGAGTGCTCGAGTGCTTTGATTTGACGTAGGTCAGCCGACAATCTTTTATACAATTTTCACATCAGTGCTCGTTCTTAGTCTTCGTAGCGAACGCAAAACTGTTAGATAAATGTATCTATGCGGATATTGATTATTAACAAATAGTGATTAATCAGTCAGCTTAGAAGATAGAGAAAAAAGAAATTTTTGGGAATTACGATTTAATTGCTGTGTTTCATTATCAAAATTTCTAATTTTCCTGTTGAGAGTGTAGTAAGTAGCGTATTGTCCGGTGAAGTTTGAAACAATTTGCAGGACAATAAATCTCGTTGATATTCAGATGGTACGATGAGTGAGTAAGCGTCGGAGAAGAATTCGAATAGAGCTGTTTAAAGACCGGGGTTCTATCAAAAATTTCTCAAAAAGAAGCGAATAAATTGCGTTGTGCAATTATCGAAATACTGCGAAAACCACTATCGGTAAGAAAAAATAAATAAATAAAATTGTTTTGTTGTTTACAGTTGACTCGCCAAAGTCGCAGACGGATGAGGCCGTCATCTATATTCAAATCAATGTCCGGATATATTCGGTTGATAATAATTGTTTATTGTTTAATTGTTTCAGCTAGTAAAAATCATCAAGTGTTGTCCGGTCAGTGTATTCCCACCCATCGGCCTCTGAAGACGATTTGGAATAAGTTGTAGTGAGAGGTCAGCCGTGTTTCTAACAACAATTTGTCACAATGCACACAAAACGATAAGTTTTATAAATAGTGATAATAGATATTCTAGTCATGAGTAAGTTGTGAAGACATGGATCAAGTTGGATTAGTACGTCACATAGTAATTACTCTCGTATTCTTCATTGGGGTTGCTGGGAACATTGCTGCCCTCTGGATCTTGTACAAATCAGCCAAGACCAGAAACAAAAAACACGTCTTAATGTTGAGGTGTTTGGCTGTGAACGATCTTGTTGCCGAAGTTGGGATGCTCACAATAATAACTTTCCAAAAATACAAGGTGATTCCCGAGTATTGGATTTGTGTTGGTTTTGTGCTTCTTCGAGCGTTTGGAATCGGATCGGGATGTGTTGCTTTTGTCATGGCCCTCGAAAGATGGCTGGCCCTCACAAGACCTTTCTACTATCAACAGGTATGCTGTCTTATTATATCTTTCACATTTAAATGTTACCGCTCTTTACATCCGTTCATCTGCGCCGAATAAAATGCAACGTTCATATTTATTTTTCCACTGACTAATGTTACCTTTTTAAGTCGCTTACATTATATCTTCCTTATGCAAATATTCGTCTTTATTTGGCATTATACGCCGCGACTGTCTAGTTTCGCTGCTTTTTTATTAGAAACTAAATCGCTAGAATTGTCTTGCAGCCCTCATTTTACATAATATGCGATTTAAATGTTACCACATTTTTCTGATTTCTCTACGAAATACTCACGTTTCCCCTTAAACATTTAATCATTTCGACAATTTAAGTAATGGCATTTAAATAGGTGCCAACTAATTACTATATTTATAAACAATGGGTGACCAGTCGCGTACACGACTTTGCTAATTACCCATTCCACGTTTAAAAGTCAAATTTACAAAAAGCAACGTTTGACAATATTTAAACCCCGTTCAAACTAACTTCTATCAATTCGTCGACCATTATAAAAACTAATCACGGCTTTAGAAAATATTTGTCTTAAACACGATATCCAGGTCAAATACTCGGTTATTTTTGGTGCAGGTTTTTACAATAAACGTATAAAAATAAATTAATTACGAACAGTGAGTGTACCGAGTAAATAAACCCATTTATCCGTAATAATTGGTCGACTAAGTGCCTAAATTGGGCTGAACAACGAAAACACAGCGTGATACTTACTAATAAAATTAATGCACCTAAACTGCACTTCGAAGAATTGGAAATAAAGCGGGGGCGTTAGAGAGTTAGAGCCGTGGTCGTGATATTTGATTGAAAATTTAAGTCCACTACAGTTTGCATTTTCTTAAACAAGCTTAAAATTTCAATTATTGTTTCCATAGTTTTCATTTTTTAAAATTAATTTATTTCTATTTGTTCCCCATACGAAAATTTTTGGATTCCTTATATGGTTTTGTTGTATTAAACAATGACTGGTTTCTCTTGTCAAATTTAACGTGCCTTAAAAAACCGAATCCGGAGATGGAATTTGTTGAAAACATTAAATGTTTCTTATGTATTGTGTCCGAAACGGTTACTAACAAATTTGTCCAATTCAAGCTCGAAATTTTGCTACACTCTTTTGTCGTCTAAGTTATTCCTACGCAATCTCGTTTTATTTTTGTGAGCACGTTATTTTTGGTCACTGTCATGTCTACAGTTGCCTCAAACCGTTTTACTTCAATTGCCTTCTTATCATTCTGAGAGGCTGATTTGTCTCATTTGAACTTTTTATCAGTTTTGGTGTTTTCTTAACTCCTCAGTTATCTTGAACATGAAGCACCACAACTCAATTTTATTCAATTATGTCATCAATTATAACAATCTGATTTGAGAAATAAAAACTATGAAGTTTTTAGTCAAACTGTTTTAAAGTGTGTTATTGTGGATTCATTGAAATTATCAGCGTCCTTATCCTGCATGTTCTTTTAGGTTTATAGAAATTGAAATGTAGAATCTGGCGCCGTCGGAATGGTAGTTTGATTGGTGAATTAAATAATATGAAAAGTGGATTTGGCAGAATTCCGGATTTTTTAATCTTTGAAATAAGTTCAGCCGAGGGTTGTTGTTACATTTATAGTTAACGGAAATAAATAACAGTTTAACTTGAATGATGATCAATTTTTCTTGTCAAACTTTATTTTTCGTAGGTGAAAATAACTGTTCCTGTGCTTTTGACGTAGTTTTTCTATGATTGAAAACATGAATGAATTATAAAATTGGAAACAAAAACAAAACAGATTTTTGACAATTTAACAATTTTTTGCACAATTGGCTTGTAATGTAACAAAGAAAATAATTTATTTTCCATGCTCCATTTTTTCAGGAATTTTTAGGACTATTATGTAAAATGCATATATTTTTTTAATTGGCATAAAATAGCGTTTTTACAATTTATTGTTTAGATTTTGATTTATTACGGCTAAATAAACAACCTGAAACGTTAAAATGTGCTTGCATAATATTTTCATTTCAAGTTAATAGAATCAATTATAAAAAAGTTAGTAAGGTTTAAAGAGTTCCCGAAAATGTCAACTTTTGCTTATATCTCGAAATCGAAAAATAATAGCGGGATGCGGTTTCCACTAAAATAAATTTCTCACAAATCGTGTTCCAAAATGTACCACTCGTCCATTACTTTCCCATATTTCCTATGTGGCAATCGAAAATAAACCAACCTGTACATATCGCTCACCGGCTGCAATAAGGGCATATTCCAAAATTGACAATTTTAGAAAGACTTGATAGTTTATGCGTGACTGGAATGTAATTTTAATTTTTCTAGCATAGAATTCAGGAAGTGTAAGTGGACTAAGTAGCTTAAACTAAACCTGGCGAATTTTTCAAAAAGTTTTTAAATTTTGAGATGTGCCAATATTGCAGCCGGCGTGTGATGTAATGATTAATAATTACTTAGCACTTATTTGGATTTTGGTGGTCGTCAGAAATTTTTAGGACCATCATATAAAATGCATATATTTTTTATAATAGCGTTTTTACAAAAACAATCTTTTATTGTTTAGTTTTTGAACAACTCAACTTTAATTTATTACGGCTAAATAAACAGCCTGAAACGTAAAAACGTGCCTGCATAATGTTTTCATTTCAAGTTAATAGAATCAATAATAAAAAAGTTAGAAAGATTTAAAGAGTTCCCAAAAATGTCAACTTTTTCTTATATCTTGAAAACGAAAAATCATAGCGGGATAGGGTTTTCACTAAAATAAGTCGGTGCATGTAATTTTATATGTGATTTGATTTAAATTGGTATGTAAAAAAAATCACCGTATCATTATTATCCAAAAAAAACGACAAAACACAGGATCAGTTATTTTTATAGAAGTTTATAAAAATAAAATTAATATAGGTAAATCATTTACAATGGTTAATACTTGAAAATCCACTTATAATTTATCAAAGCAAATGATAGTATTTTACAAATACATTACGTTATACAAATACGTTAAAAATTTATTAAAACTATTAAGAGCAAAGTTGATATAATTAATTTCGAGAATATAACATATAAGCGACCTTTAGTGATTAAAAATTCAGTACGTTACTGCCACGTGTCCCGACAGTCGCGTTTTATGATGGGCAAAACCACCGAATATCCTGTGATTGAAAATCTATATTAAACCTAGAAATAAATAATTAATGACGTGTTGATGATGTGGGTGCAATTCTCGCGAGTATCGGAATGAATAAATCATCTAATGACTGAAACTTCTGATCTTTATTAACGGACGAAACGTATTATTTTAGCTCGTTACCTATCGAATATTAAAAATATTTATAATATTGTTGTGGTCTGTTGGGGCACTGCTGACGTATCTCCCACTTTTTGGTTTTGGACTGTATTATAATGGCAAGTGCTGCAGATACAAACACGCTACAACACCTTCGGACCAGGTGTACGCCTATCTTTTCTTGGCATTTGGTGAGTACTTTTGGCTTGTGTTTATTTATTGATTTGATTTTTTGCAGGTACAGCTCTGTGTCTTTGTATCGCGTTCTGCAACCTAACTGTGACATGGGAATTGTCTAGGATCCGTCGTCAGGGCAGAATATTAGTGCGAAGAGTCAGTAGATCTACAATGAACAACCGTTTGGTCGCCGCTAAATACCAAACCTCCGAAGAAGTGGCGTTCGCAAAATTAATGGCGATTATCTGCGTCATTTTCGTGGTCTGCTGGGCACCTCAAATGGTAACCCTCCGACTTTTGAGGACCGCTTCAACGTTTCCTGTTGCAGATCTCAATTCCTGTGGCTCAGTTTTGGAAAGACTCAACCGCCGACAAGATTTTCGGAAAGCTGGCGAACATTCTAATGTGCGTTTATTTCACGTTAGATCCTTACGTCTACGTCCTGCAGCGTTACATCGAAAAAAAGAAAATCGTTCTGCATTGCTGCTGGTCGCGTCGAAATGCAAGTGCAAGCAGTAACCCACCTTCTACGGTCACAGCAACAACGCCCACGTCCGTACTTTTGCATCCTCCTTCCTTCACTAGTCACACCGTTATGTAAATTTTAACCTTTTTCGAGTATTTATCGGCTTCTCTAAGAAATTTCTTAATTGTGCTATTTATCGCGATAGCTTAGTGGTCTTTGTTTGGGAAATTACTTGACCTAAATCTCTTTTGATGAATGATTTAGATAACAAAAACCTCGCATGTTGATCCGGAATTTATCTACCAGTGAGGCAGATGCTATTAAGAGTACGCCTCACGAACCTCGAAGACTTACTACAATAATGTGCGAGCCAAAATTTGCAAATTCATAAATCGACGAACTGTAGTACAAACAACAAAATATTTACTTAAATCGAATCCATCGAACATCCATGTTCTGCATTTGATTACAAATTAGTTATAACTTATTTATTCCGTTACTATTATATGATTTATATAGAACACTATTTTATTATATAAAATTATTTAGATAATGATTAGGTGCAGTGCAAGTAGTTGCAGCTCGTAGATCGAGTAAAAAATTTCAAATAGTGTGAATATAATTTTCGGTGTACATATTTTAATGTACTGTGATATGTGATATGTGAACGTGTGGTAATTTAGTTACAATAAAGTGTTAACAAAGACTCCAAGACTGTGTACTTTTATCGATTAAAAATTTGCCACATGTTACCTATTTATTCTGAAACGTGTGACCGTAGCGAGTTATAAAATAGTTAGTAAAACCTTGAATGCGGTAAGGGTGCTAATGGTGCCTTGGTCAATAATGTCTGACGTAGAAAATTGTGCGGCGGTTTAAGAAGGAATTTATTCGGTTGTCCGGTGGTAGACTTTAGTATTTTCGTGCAATTTGCTAAAGGTCTAAGGGTATAGCAACGTAAAGATACTGTCCTTTCGTGTTTCTTAGTTTGCATGCGTGCTCACTGATTTCGCTCTTTTCTTATCAAAGGGAAATCTAAAAATATTAGAACTTGCATGCTATCCCGCAAATTAACCGTCTTACTTTCATTGCCTTGCCTCTCCGTACCCCTTCAAATGTTTCTTCGTGCGTTTTGGGCGTAACTAAAAAATGCAGTGGTCAAAATTCAATTGTCCGCGATTCTTTACTTGTTACACGACTTATATTTGTAATGTAACTGTAAAACGATCGTTTATTATGGAAATTTGTGGCAACGGTCAACATACTCCATTCAGGTCATGTGCTAACTTACCACCAGTGGTGGTGGCTCGATAACTATAATAGGAATAATTATAATTCCCATACAAAACTAAACCTAAATCACTCATCCCTTCTCTGTTGCTCCAACAACATTTGGCGGACCTTTTTCACCAACACAAGAGGTGACAGTTCAAGTTTTTAACCCGTGCGGTTAATTGCTGCTCCAATTTACAAAATTCTGATTATCATATCGTGCATATTTATTTATTGTTTGATGGCAAGTTTGATAGACACGTTACGGTAATTTTTCAAACTATTTTCCACCGGTTTATGGAACACATGACAGGTGAAGATCAATTTAGATATTGCAGACGAGGTGCGACTAGTATAATGGATGAAATCATCAATTATTATCAGGCTGGAGCTTTGACTTTTCGTGGTGGTTACGTCCAAAGTTGATAGTTTCCTTGCAAATTACGGGGCATGTTGAATTCAGTCCCGTGATTGTAAAGTTTTGAGTTATTATATATTCCTGTCAGAATCGATACGTAGCGAATGGACTGTACTAGCGCCCAATGGCAGATGTTGATGAAAACAGTGATATTTCTTGAAGACTCGCAGGTTGTAATTATGTGCACAACGAAAGGTCACCGTTATACTATGCATTACCTAATAAATAATGAATCGTATCGATTCTAGCCGGTGGACCTTGCCGGGAATACTGCATGATTGCGTGTATTTTTTAAGTTTATCTTAGATAAGTGCCGAGGAAAAAAACGCAGAATAGCACAAAGTCAAAGTTGCTGAAAAATGATAAGTTGATAAGTTTTCGTACATAATTCAGTTAATTATAGTCGATGGTGTTTCGTTTGGGGCGTTATGTAAGGAGAGCTTTTGAACTTTCGATTTGTAAAATTGACTTAAAGACGGAGGAGTTGATCTTTATGAGGTGTATGGAAGAACGATTGTATTTAACGGGGGGTTGCAGTTAATGACGCAATGGATCGCGTGTGAGAAAACATTTCAGGCGCCGAAGGGCCGCCTTCCTTATCGCCTCTAGATCCATCCATAAGAAGCTAATTCTATGCTATATACACGTGCATGACTTTTAAAAGCGCTTGCGTTCAAATGGTGGGGAAAGAAAGCTCTGCACCATAACGCATTTTGACCAGGGCTGTGACCAAAACATATCGTTGAAGTCTTTCAAATTAAAGATGAACGCGCTATATGTGACAGTGTCTATACCTCTTCTGCTCGTGCTAGCTGGCTTCAACCACGCACATGGACTTACAACATTTGGAAAATCAAATACCCAAGGCACGCAACAGCCACAAAAACCAGTTGGTACGGATCGCTCTAAAATCTTCATAAAGAAAACGATGAAGTTTTGCACGAATATTCAATTCTTGGATCGGTATTACTTCGTCGGATCGCGTCATGGCCACTACACCTTATCTGTTTCTCCTCTTATCCGTTTCCATCCTCATTCTTCGTTCTTTTGGTAGTTTCATAGTTTTTTCGAAACTTGGTTTTGATCACAATTTCCGTACTTGTTACAGCCCAAGCTAAATTCTGCACGACGCAAGCCAACTGTTCCTTGATCAAGGGAACCACATGTATAAGGAAACAATGTCTTTGTGGAAATAACGAACCTCCTCACAACGGAAAATGTGACGCCCAGAAGCAAGGTGAGCAGATTTTTGAATCCAGTGACATGTGAAGGTGTTAAGTGCGAAAAATTTGTTGCAGTGATCAAATTTCTATAATCTTTCAGAACTAATTCACCGGCTTGTATTTTAGAAATTCGCGAATTTGTGCTGTTGGGTATTAAATATTGATGTCCTGGCAATTAAAACTATTCAATGTAATATTCATAATGTCGCATCGAATACCTGATTATGTAATATTCGGCCACCGGCATTTTATAGCACAAACAAATTTTGAAAAAATTTTGAATTTGTGTTGTGGGATATGAAATATTGATGACTTTGGCAATTAATGTAATATTAAAGTTCATAATGTCGCATCGAGTACCTGATTATGTAATATTCGGCCCGGATTTTTCTTTATTCCAATGTTCCCGGGATTGTGAATAACATAATCGTTTTCTAAAAATAAGCGGTAAAACGCTCAAAAATACGTATAATCGGTGTGAAATTTGAGCGCAGTAATAGCCGACACGTGTTTTTCGTTTTCGATTCGACTGTGTTGTAGATTTTTCCATAAAATTGTTAAAATTGTTAATTTGGCTTCAGGAGCGAATCACTTATGCACCAGTAACACGGACTGTGTAGAAAACGCGATCTGTTTGTTGGCTCAGGAGCGCAATAAAACCATTTTTGCCCCGAACGAAAAAATATGCGTTTGCGAGGAAGGACTAATAGCAACACCGGCAGGATATTGTGGAGGTAAACTGTTTTAGTGTTTAAGCATTTGAAATTCGTGTGCTGTTGTGATGACGTAAAATTTCGTTAAAAATTTGCTTTATTTAGTACGTCGTCCGGCTTACGTCACTAGTTCACGTCAATAGACTAGGAACTAGTGGTTTCGTTTGGTTTTACACTTTTCTTAATTCCACTCACAACAAACACAAGATTTTATCAGCTGGCAAATCCATAAATTTTACATACTGAGCTTGGTATGGTAATATTCTTAGCATTCGTAACACATGCACATTCCTCCTGTTATTTTACTTGAAAAACAGTTTGAGTTAAATAAACAATGTGTTTCAGGAAAGTCCAACTTCCTGGTTCTGCCGGGATTATTAATGCTCGTCACAGGTTTCTCTAGGATACTATATTAGACGTTGGGAATTTCCGAAGGACACCAAAACCAATCTTCAATTATCTTCGTACGGAGGATCGTTACTTTCGATGTAGTGCATGTTACCGTATAATTGTCACATTTGTTGTAAATTATTTTAGATTTATATAGTCGAACGTGTCAAATTACGTTGTCATAATCTGTATTGCATTTTGCACTGATAGAAAGTTTATAAATGTCAAATGTGTAGTTATTTTAACAGTTTAACAATTTAACTGTTCAACAACCTTGTGGTAATCTGTGAGATGGTGGTTAAAAAATTTGGCTAGTTACTGGTGCATCATGACAGTACAATTATAGGAAACTAGTGATTTCAATGTGCTATTTTTTTTACACGAGCACTTTTCAAAATAGTCATTACACTTGTAGAGAACTAAACGGAATTAGGGCACATGTATTTTATTATTCACGGAAAAAAGCATTATCAAATTATCATATAAATAAAATAAATTCATTGTAATTTTATATGTCTTACATTATATTCCATTATTTATAAATAAATTATAATAAAATTATTTCGGTTATCCTCTTATTGATTGAGTCGACAATTACCAACAACAAATTCGCTATTCTCTTTTGATCTAACAGTAACTCGTTTTATTGAATTATTGCCCAATTTCGCTTAGACATTTTTTTCATTATTGGCTTAACTATTACACACTTTGTTTGGAAATAAAGATGCACGTTTTATCGCAGACGCATTTTTTTGTTAAATTATTTCCAAGATGCCTCTTTCACCTTTTAGACTTCAAAATAAAACTATAAAAACGAACGCACCCTCAAGATGGTCTTAACAAGTTTTGGTGAATCATAAACATTGTCATTTATGAGCATTAAACAGCATGGACATGTTTTTAAATTGACTTATTTTCAAGCTAAATCGGTTCCAAATGAACATAAATTGGCAACGCTTGGAAACTAATACATTCGACAAATCTGAAAATTTACCAAAATGCAATGAGTTTAACAATTTTTACGATCGGAGAATTAGAGTTCGCGTCTTTGAAATAAAAAAATCGCTTTATCAAGCGATTTTACAATCAAGCCATTAAAATTGAAATCTGGCAGCGCTCTTACTTATATAAATGTCGTGCTCAGTGTCCTGTTAATTATTCATCTTGAATTCAGTGCCATCTCTGACTTACTTATTGTAATAAACGTCTTATGGCTTAGTCTCTCTCCTTAAATTACACTTTAATTAAAAAATCATAATTTTTGCTTCAGCCTGCTAAAATATTTACCATAAAAGCTTCCCAAAGCTAGTTTAAAATAATTAATTTGTGTTTAAATATAAATAAGAAAATCCGATTTTTGCGTGGAGTGTAATCTACAAACAGTTGGGTAAAACTAGGTCAAATGTTGGTACAGTAATCTGTAATGCGCCCTGAATTGTAGTGTAATCTATTGATTACAAGAGGAAACACGAGTATGTAATAAAAAAAATTATGAAGAACTATTAATTTAAAAAGTTTGCTTATTCGAACTAAGAGTAAATAAATTGAAACAAATTTACAATTTGAAATTATGTAAACGCTAATTAACGCAACAAAAAGTGTGATGTAAATATTAGTGAGTGAAGGTTTGAAAGAAACAACGAATCGAGTTCGAGAATCGAGATAGAGAAGCTGTTAAATATTACAAAAATGTTGGAATAGCAGCAAACCTGGATCATTGGTAACGAATCGTGAGAATTCAGCGAAGCATGGCTATTATATTAGGTTACTTAACGAACACCAGATGAACAAATGAGTCAGTAAACTGAAAATATTTTTATTACACTTTGTTCTCGTGACGAGATTTTTAACACAATTTCGAAAAATAGAATATGACGGAATTCACAAAGAAGCAGTTTGCTTTGTTTAAATGAGTTTAAATGCAGCGGAAAAAATGATGTGACCGGAAAGAAGACACGTCGCTCTTCTACTATACATATTTATTGTATATGGACCGTATAATCGATTCGGGTTGTATTTAAATATTTATATGGTCAATGCCTCAATTAGGAGAGTCATTATAATATTATCATTGTGCCTTGTTGACATTGGCGAGGACGAAATAGGACCGAAGTCGACGAACGTTCGGTAATTATAAACAATCAATTATGAAGATATATTAGTTTTAATTTAAAATTGTCGACGCGTATTTACGTTCACACATCGAAACATTTTGCAAATGTTTGAAGGAAGAAGAGGCGTAAAACGCGCCGTAATTAATTTAGTCGGTTAGTTCTCCCTTTATTTTTATTGCAGTTAACGAGCAAAATTAAGGATAGTCAGCAAGATGATATAAAGTTTGTGTGGTATTAGAGGAGGTACGGTTCAAAGATTCTATCTCACCTGCTTAAATTAGCTAATAAACAGTGTTCTTTGAAAAGTTAGCTACTTTATCCCTTGAGTAAGCTTAACTGATTGTATCGCAGTTCGACCAAAGCGGGAACAGAGTACACATCCCAAGTTTACCTACGTAGTTTACATAGCGGTAACTTCTACTTTGCGTAAAGCACCTAGAGCACCTTTTGCATACGAGAATAAGATCTACAAGTCACAAAAGTATTTAGATTTCTATGACCAAGTTAAACAATTTTATCTCAAAACGGACGGAGCGACGTGTTTCAACAAACTTGCATCAAATGGCAAAAGCAGAGACGAAAGTCAAAAATTCTTCACTTCCCTCTCGCGTTCACCTTCTGGCACAGGTTCGGTGTTTAGCCTACATAAATATTGAAGTGTAATCTGGACAAGGGCGCGTTTCATTCTAGCCCGAAGCAGCTTAATATCGCCGTTATGAGCACTACTTCTAACTAACTTCACGAAATTACCGATGAAACCAGATTTCCCGACATTTAACGGCGATTATTATTCGAAAGTTCCACTTGATTATGATAAATCTTGAAATTTTTAATTTATGGATGATTTTGCCCTAAAACAAATTGCACTTTTAAACATTGTCTTAACGAGAATTCTTCTCATTAATTTCGCCCCTTTATATCGCTACTTCCACAATCCCTCACAGTTTTGCAATTTTTTGGCTAACTTCGTTTCGAACTCAATTACTACAAAATATCAAATAACCATCAGCTATTAATAAAAACGGACACACTTGTTGCCTCTGATAAATCAAAAATATAAATCGACAATTTTCAGTTTGTATCTGTAAATTAATGTTTTCATATTCGTCCATTAATTCCGTAATTGATTCAGTTTCGTTTATAAATCACTCAAATGGCATTCTCCGCACTTGCACACGCTTACCTTAAATTTGCCGCCAGCATTCCACTTTCTTCCACAGCTTCCACAGTTTCTAACCATGTCCAAATACACTTAGTCGCAAAAAATCTTCAGTTTTTGTTCAGTTAATTCGAAAACGAACCCGGACTGATTTATAGAATAATAAATATCACGAAAAGTGGTGCTTTTACATAACAACACCCAAGACTAATGCGAAAAAAGATATTGTTTGAAAATTATAAATAAAATCAATTTGTATTTAAATGGGGCACATTCGGGTGCGACTTCTTTAAAAAACCGTGCAATTTTGAGTCACGCGATTCCTCGACTCGATCATACACAAATGATAAAGTGCAAATTTCGTGTGAAAGCGCAAAGATTATGATCGAACGATTTTTTTGATTCATGGAGCGAACAAACAATACTTGAGCGATGCGATATGACTTTATTTATATATTTTTGTAAAATTTGCGAGAACGGTTCGTCGGTTTTAGGAGTTGTAGTTTTTAATGCGTCATTTACATTTTAACTGCAAAAGCGAATAAAGCTTGTAATTCCCTTATGTAAATGTAATTTTTTGTGTCGAGTGTGGGAGAAATCGAAACTGAAATGAATGAATATATATATTTTTTATTATATACATATTCGATACAATATTATATATATTTATACGTATTCCCTATGTTTTATAGTTTATCTTATTTAGAACATATTTTTTTATCTCAGCAGTGTTTAACGTTGTTTATCTACAATTCGCTACTGGCGACAATTCTTTCAATAAAATTTATAAAGTCTGCTGATTATATTATCAAAATATATTTGGCACATTGAGAGGAAAGTATAGTTACAAAATAATTATAAATTTTTTTGAAAGAATCTCAGTTCTGCTAATTAAATTAAAGGGCACGTATATACAACAAATGAAAATAATTAGATATTTCGTCATTATAAATGTCTAATACCCTGTCAGTTTTAAGTACACAAGAACGGGGTTTGTTTGAAAAAATTAACCATAAATTATGACATCAAACCAAATGTATTAATTGTAGGCGGTCGACGTTACTTGATTCAACGAGAAATTGTGAGTGAATTTGTTGTAGTCCTTGAATAATGTAAACAATCTATAGTTTTGTGTAAACAAATATGGTGCTTCCCACAGACGTCGATAAAAGTAGAACACATACTATTGCATAATACCTCGTTCTATCAGCGGTTGCTGAAACCCAAAAGATATGTTAAATATTTTCATTTGATGTATATTATATTTTTTGAGTTTTCTAAAAGAAATTTCTATTAATAAATGTTAATATATGTACAAAGTCTACATTCCTGAATTTAGTTAGTACATATACTGAGAGTACTACAATGAAATATTTCGGACGCTACAAAAGCTACATGTATTTGATATCTTGTGCTTCTACATAAATACATATCGAGGAGCTATAATATTCCCAGCCAAATACAGCTTATTTATTTTTATTGAAAATAAGCACAATCTTCGTTTCATTTTTAATGTTTGAGACACATACAGTTGTACATATAAAATTGTAAATGCACATCATAATTCGTTTGCATCATAGGTTTCGAAATAAAAACGAACCGCGAATCAAATGAGGTGTTAAATAGAAAAAGAGTTTTATTGTATAAGGCACACGGAGTTACCTATGTGACAACCGATAAGAAAAAATTATGAAATTAACAAAATCGACAATAAAATGTATGATGCAAACGAGCATTACTAAATTAGGTATATTTTAAGCTCTAATCTAACAATTCAGTCCACGAACAACTTATAGAAAGAACGAAAGAATTTATCTATGTCTCCCAATAACTGCGTTACGACTACGTTAAAAATGAACATTTTCCTAAACAATGTCAGTCTTTATTCAAATCAGATGATACATGGTATAAACAACTGTGGTACACTTATGCTCTGTTTTTAAGCGTCCTTGTGATTTATAATTTCTCTTTACTTTCTCTAATTATCTACCAGATAGTAATTGTAAGGGTTACACATAATTTGTTGTTAGAAGCGTTCACCGTAATCCGTTCAACAAAATTAGCGGGAATATCCACAGCAAGCGTTTGCAATGATTATGACCTGAAATAAAGAAAATTTCAATGTTCTGAATAAATTAAGTGACGAGGGTGAGCATGGCCGTACGTGCAACGTCAGTAATCTAGCCAGACTTCGTTCACAGGTCAATACCGCCGAATCATAGGAAATTGAGAAAATTTCATTTCCGACGACCTTTAGGGTGTGCCATAAACTCCCTGTGACATGGTATGCCCCACGTCTATTACCGCCATTAGTGTTTATAATGAAAACTAACGCACATTCCCCACGACGCGAGTGTGACGCGGTTGTAAAAAATTGCGGCTTGAAAAGTATCAAATCTAAAGTGGATGACCTCCGAAAGGGAATGATAAATGCGCCGAGGGAAGACACATCAAAGACAATATGTGTTGAAACTCAAAATCTCAGACGATCACTTGGCTTTGCCTTTTATTATTGAGACCATGAATTCCATTTACATATAAATATTTAAAGCACCCTTAAGTACTATCCGTGCAACGTAACGAAACTCTGTAACTGTAACGATCGGAGTGGAGGAAACCTTTATCGTTCTTTTCGTTAATTAAAACTATTCAAAAAACGTTAATTCAAAGTGGAATTTTATTTTCAAATGTAATAAGGCGGTTATGCATTATTCATGAATTAGCCATGCAATATTTCAGGGCGAATATGGTCGTTTTTGGAACCGTTCAATTGTTTTTCTTGCTAATACAATTCGATTCGGTAATATATGATAATGCTCGGAAACTTTAATAAAAGCTTGTATACTCAAACTTTTCAAGTTTTAGACGACCATTAAGGTTAAGAGAATTGAAGTTGTAACCCGTTGTCTCGGTTTCGCTATGTTAATTTTCGTCTTTGGCACTGGCGAAATTCTCACGAGCATACTAATGTCGCGATTATTTTGCGTGCTGAACTCACCTGAAGAGTTGTCTATGCCGCTTGGAACAATATGGCCGTAGCTGACGCTCTTGCCGTCCATTTCGGTGCCAGATTTTTGTTCGGATTTGTCGATTTCGTTCAAATTCGATTGATATTTCGAGCCTGGAAACACAACTCGGATGAATTTTGATGGCAGAAACAGTTTGTGAAATCAAAAGATACAAGTCGCAGCCCGCGTGAATTTTAAGAAACCATTTCAATGGCGAATTCACGTTTCGCATGCGGATTATGTGCCTTTTCAATATTACACAATGCAAAACACGGTTCGACTTTTAGCCGCAATTAAAAAACAAATGGAAATACTTCCAAGAATCAAAGTTGAAAACTTAGTAAAATAATGCCTCGAAACTTAAGTTGTAGACAACGGTCAAATTCTTTTCATTCTATCTCTAAACATTCTGAAAAACCGCAAATTACACGCCTTTTATTTTTATTTTTTCGATCTATGTAGTTTTAATAGTTACAATGTATTAATGCCACTGTATGATTTATGAGAGAAATACCTTTCTCGCCATGGTGAAAAGTGAGTGAAGAAGGATTTCCATAAATTGAATTGGTGAGATTGCCATTGCCCAATATATCCTTGATGCGACTTGGTGTTTCTGTAGTTGTTGACTTTGGTGGCGTCGTCGGAGGTGAAGAAGCTACGACAAAAACGTCATCAATTCTCCTCGCCGGCTACCAAATTCAACTTTTGAAACAAGACATTCAACTCTCGATGGACAATTCGTAACGATTAAGTGCGATTATGAGTGGGGCTTTGGGCAACTGAACATTTCTGTCTTATTCGTCTATACAGTGAAACGAATACCAAAAAGCACAAAGCGAAGCGTAGGAAGTTTTAATACTCGTATGTCTTCACTGTCTAGTGCTACTTCTTCTTCTTCTTCTCGTATCGGGATATGTCAAAATACTTTAAAACTTCAGAAAAAAAATTAATTGTTGATATGTTGTTGGAAAAACGTCGTAGTTTGAACAAAAAATATTTTTAAAGCACCAAACTTTAACACTTTAACATGTGTTTACGAGCAGTTTGTCATTGCATAACTTATGGATCTACAATATTTATATTTCAATATGTTGTTATTAGTAGAATACAAATAAAACACAAACATTTAATAATATTGTTTCCAAAAATTTTAAACAAAAACACGTTTCCGAAAAGTTTTTCATTGATCAATTTATGGACCTACAATACTTATAATTCAGTTTTTCAGTTATTAGTAAAATACAATAGAAAGAAAGAAAAAAAGAATTTTCATTGGGCCAAAAACCTGTCGAGACGCTCTCACATAATTACAGATCCCATATTGAAGTTAGACAAGATTAATAATATCAAAACTAAAAACCGAAATAGAACGGAAAGACGTCGTCGTTTGCAAACCAAATAGTTTTAAAGCACAAAATTTTAATAATAAATTTTCCAACAATTTTAAACTACAACACATTTGTTTACGAGTAGTTTGTCATTGAATAATTTATGGACCAACAATATTTATACTCTATTTTTTCTGTTATTAGTAGAATACAATAGAAAGAAACAAGGAAAAAAGTTACTGGACCAAAAACATGTCAAAACGCCCAGGTCCTATATTGAAGATGAACAAGATTAATATTTAAAAACAAATGTTTTATCAAAACTAAAGACTGAAATAGAACGGAAAGACGACGTCGTTTGCAAACCAAATATTTGAAAAGCACAAAAATTTTATGTTTCCAAAAATTAAAAAAAAAAACACGTTTCCGAAAACTTATTTATTGATCAATTTATGCATCTACAATATTTTTAATTCAGTTTTTCTGTTATGAGTAGAATGCAATAGAAAGAAACAAAGAGTTACAAATTTTCATATTGGGCTAAAAACCTGTCGAGACTCTCTCTCATAATTACAGGTCCCATATTGAAGTTGGACAAGGTTAATATTAAAAAAAATGTTTTATTAAAAACGAAAGACCAAAATAGAACGGAAAGACGTCGTCGTTTGCAAACCAAATAGATTTAAGGCAGAAAACTTTAATAATAAATTTTCCAACAATTTTAAACTACAACACATCACATATGTTTACGAGAAGTTTGTCATTGAATAATTTATTGACCAACAATATTTATACTTCAGTTTTTCTGTTAGGTATTAGTAGAATACAATAGATGGAAACAAGGGAAAAAACGTTACTGGACCAAAAACATGTCTAAACGCCCAGGTCCTATATTGAAGTTGAATAAGATTATTATTAAAAAAAAATGTTTTATCAAAACTAAAGACTGAAATAGAGCGGAAAGAGGTCGTCGTTTGCAAACCAAATATTTTTAAAGCACAAAAATTTTAGATAATGTTTCCAAAAATTTCAAACAAGAACACATGTTTCCAAAAAGTTTTTCATTGATCAATTTATAGATCTACAATATTTATAATTCAGTTTTTCTATTAGTGGAATACAATAGAAAGAAAAAAAGAGTTACAAATTTTCATATTGTGCCAAAAACCTGTCAAGGCGCTCTCTTATAATCACGGGTCCCATATTGAAGTTGGACAAGGTTAATATAAAAAAATTGTTTTATCAAAATTAAAGACCGAAATAGAACGGAAAGACGTCGTCGTTTGCAACACAAAAATTTAATAATATTATTTCCAAAAATTTTAAACTACAACACATGTGTTTACGAACAGTTTGTCATTACATAATTTATGGATCTACAATATTTATACTTCAGTTTTTCTGTTATTAGTAGCATACAAAAAAAAGAATGAATGAAAAAAGAGTTTCAAATTTTCATATTGGGCCGAAAACCTGCCAAGGCGCCCTTGTATAATGACATGTCCGATATTGAAGTTGGACATGTTAATATTTTAAAGAATTATTTTATCATAACTAAAGACAGAAATGGAACAAAAACAGGTCGTCGTTTGCAAACCAAATAATTTTAAAGCACAAAAATGTAATAATTTTTCCAAAAATGTTTAAACTAAATGTTTTAGTAATTATGTAGTATAGTATAATAATTTATGGATCTACAGTATTTATACTAGTTGTCCTCATTTTTTCTGTTATCAATGAAGAGCATATAAGGAACGAAAGAAAAAATGTACGATATTGAAATAAATTGATGTATAGTTATTTAAAAACTTGTTTTATCAAGATTAAAGCAGAAATAGAACGGTTGTTTGAAGAGGAGTAATCTTGAGATGGAAGATTCTGATCGATTCCTGTCGAGTATCGAGTTTCAATTGAAGTTGATATTGGCGTTATCATTTTACAATAATTATTAACGGCACAGAGAGGTAGAGAATGACATAAGGAACGTTATAAATTTATGAATATTAATTTTAGTGACATGAGAAACATAAAAGTAACAGGTGTTTAGAGCGTTTCCGTCGGAAAGAAATTCGTGATGTGAACAGCAATAAAAATCGGATTTTCTTATTAATATCGAGCTGTAAATTCGAGGGTTGTGAAAAATCTCGAGGAGCATGGGCGTTGATTTGATCGTTACCGCTATGTGACAATCTGCCGCCGCATGACGACATATTCATATTCATTTTATCGTTGATGAATTGCGAGATTTGAACAGTGACACTGATTGAACGGTACAACTTGATTAGATACGGTGTTAAGCGAGTAAGTTGAGTGCTGTAAAATTTGTCATTCCCTTACATCGAAAATCTTGGGGTTGCAAGATGGGAATGAATGATACCACAGAACGCTAATACCCTTGACAAATTGCCCATACATTATCCTCTATCAAAATTTCGCAACAGGGACGGGGGAAGCGAGCAAAAAAGCTCACCGCGAAAAATGCATCTCAAGTGCAATATATTCCTAGGTAAGGTATATATTAATTCGAAGCGAAATCTGGATTTGTTCGATTATTTTCCTTAATATTGGTGAAGTTAGAGAAGTCAGCAACTGTTGGAAGGTTGCGCCAAGCTGTTGCTATAGTAACGACACGTGTTGAGCACGGCGTTACTTTGTGAATCTTGTCACGTTATGAGATGAAAAGGGACCTTTGGGAAAAGCAAAAGGAGACGAGGAGATCGAAGGGGTGGACTTCAGATCGAGATGATGACGCTAAACAGACACCCTAAACAATTGAATTAGAACAATACAAGCCGCAACAGTAATATATGCAACGACATTTGTGCCCCTTGCTCGAAAAAAATCGCTTTTCGGACCGTCAGAAGTTATTGAAATTGTGCGAGAAGTGCCACAGACTGTTATTATTCCATTATGCATGTTGGAAGCTTGGAATATCTATGAGCGAGGACGGGGTTCCGGGGGCAGGCAAGCGCGGGCTTTGAGGCAATCTGTTTTGCTCTTTGACCAACAAAATACGACACCAACCAGAAAGTTTGATAGGAAATATCCACCAAGCCTATCTGATTTGCAAGACATCGCATCAGATGTTATTAAATACTCGTTCCGACTCGTCGGAGGGACAAGAAATATTTTCGGATCGCAATTTTAATGCATATTAGAGTTGTTGAAACATTTTGCGCCGAATTTTCAAACTTTCCTCGACTTATCAATTTTGTGTTTGATTAAAAAAGTTTGATTGTAAAACGGTTTTAAGCTTTGCGACGATTTAAATTTATATAACAAAATACTAGATGCGTACAACTGATATATATATACAGTATGCATGAAAAGGTTGGAACTAATTCGATAACTTTTTTATACGGTGCGACAGAAAAAATCGCTCGGACACGTTAATTTTTAATTTTAAATGCGCTAATTCTGACATAAAAATTTGCTTTGTTATGTTATCTCTTTCAAGGCCATGAGGTCATTTCAATTTTTTTAAATAGCAACTATAATTTTTGATTGCGTCATTTTAAAGAGCATGTTTTTTTGCATATAAAACAATAACATTTGTAATGTCATACATAACAATATTTTTGAGAAAAACATTATTTTTTTGTTTGTTATTTAGTAATTTAATGCTTTTAACAATAGCAGTTTATTTAAATAACATGAAAAATTTACAAAATAATCAGATTAAATGTTCAAACTGCCTACCTTCTTCAAGTTGACAATGACTAAGACGATGTTCAAATTATTTTATAACATTATTTAAAATTTGTAGGGTGACTAGCAAAATTTCCTGAGTGATTCTAATTTTTAACTTTTCATTTTTCTCAAAAATATTGTTATGTAACCTATTACAAATTTTATTGTTTTATATGCAAAAAACCATGCTCGCAATAAAAAATTAGGGTTGCCATTTAAAAAAAAATGACGTCATGGCCTTGAAAGAGATGACATAACAAAGCAAATTTTATGTCAGAATTAGCGCATTTAAAATTAAAAATTCACGTGTCCAAGCGATTTTTTCCCTATAAAAAAGTTATCGAATTAGTTCCAACCTTTTGATCCGCACTGTATATATAGATATATAAATATATTTGATCGGTTTTCGGATGGGTAAATTGGGTTGTACGGTCGATGCAGTTGAGTCAACTTACCTGTTTAGTTAATGCTAAATGATGCACGTTAATTAACAAATGCAAACATTAGCGTTCATTGGCGGTCTTGTCGAAAAATGGCGCTAAACATTACCGAACTATGAAAGGTTAATATATTTACAAAATCAATGGTCATTCCAGTAAATCTACAGTTTACATGCATACAGTGGCAAAATACATCGATGTTGTTGACACGAAACAACAGATTTAGTAACATCGTAACCATGCTGAGAGCTGCACTGGCAGCTAATGCAACAAACCGCTCTATTTGTCATCCGCATTTCTACATCTACAAAGATCTAAGCAGGAAAGGCGGGTTTAGCTTATATACATATGTAGGTTAAGCGCTATGCTGATTTTACATCAAATCAACTCTGTACATCGTTATGTTTTCAATCCATTTAACTAATCGAACATCTGTCTGATGTATTCAATTCAAATCAAGCTCTATCCCTGCGTCGGTATGGAAATAAGGATAAATTCGTTGAGAGTCGGAGCGGTCGAGATGAATTGACGAATCCAGTTGATGGTCAGCGAGGATCTTGACAAATAGAACCACGTAAGCAACGGTCGGGTATTCCGTAATTTGAATGATTTGTTCGCAACCACACAACATCGACTTCGGACTGAAGACGGAGGGCGAAGGGCGGAGGGACGGGATATTATCGTAAAGGATCATCCAGATCGCACCAAATACCTTTCTTCCTAACATTTTTACTCTTTTACTCAACAAGTAACATTCATAAGAAATGAAATACGACCGCCCATCTGTCCATGTTATTGTTGTATACAAGTTTCTTTGCGAAGTGCTTCCTAACGGTTTCAGATATATAACCGCCGGCGTCTGGTGATCCCACTTTTATAGCAAATTGCTCGATAACGCAGTAATTTATGACTTCTAAACGGCTATTTCCCACCATCCTAATAATTTATTTCATTGCAACTTAATATTAAGATCCGATTCATACAAATCTCTCAGCTCAACAATATTAAACATGCGCCCGTCACAATTAAACACCGGCCAACTAAACTTACAACGAATTGTACGTACGAGGACTGGTCAGAAAGTCGAGTGGTTTCAATTTAAGCGCGCACGTTACACTCATGCACTGATTTGCGATTTTGGATATCGATATTTAAGCCCACCGATTTTGGAATGGCGTCTACGAGCACGGTAACACCCAAATATCAAACACACAACATTAGTCGCCGATTACTTCGTAACGTCTTAAGAGTGTATGTACACTTACTGTAGAGTCGAATCGTTCCGTCTGTTTCTCCTCTCGGATTTTTCGCGACGCATTTGTAGGTTCCATAATCGCTGTGTTGTATGTTGTTGATGGTCAACTTCATGTGAGTCTTATAAGAAGGTTCGCCGAAAGTGTTTTCGGTGTGATATTTTCGCGTTTCGTGTATCATTTGGCCGTCTTCGCGAGTCCAATAGTTAAGAGAACTGGGATGAGCTTCGGTGAAGCATTCTAATGTTACTGAGTAAGCAAGAGGAGCGCCGACAAGCTGATGAGGAATCCACAACATCGGGGGAACTGCAACAAGAAAGAACAGAGAAATCGATTTTGTACGAAATTGACATGACGGGGCTTGTATTCACCTACACTCAAAGAAATAGCTAAATGTGTTTTCATTATAGTATGCAAAATAGCTAGGAACTTCGGCACGAATACTGGGTGGTGATATTTCACGTTCTTGGGAGAGAATGGGCCGCTAAGCGACAGTAACTGGAGCCGAGAGAACCGAGCTGTTTACATGATCATTTACTTTTCTAACATCTTTAAATGCATAACATTCTCTCTCCTCCGATCTTACTGCCACACTTTCCTAAATTGCTTTTCTATTTTAACGAAGTCAAGCGACTCAAAGTCGATTACTATTTATTTCATAACGAATTCAATTAACTCGTTCTTTGGCGCAACCATTATGTGTATAAAAAAAATGTGCATTTCGTGTTTCTACAATGCAACAGTAGGCATCGATACGTCTTCCGACGCTCGCGAATTTCAACGAAATGAACGCCCTGGAAAAATACTAATCTTAAAATAAATGACGCGTTTTAAGAACATGAATAATAGACATTAGTGACATTTAGATGAAAGCATGAAGACAAAACAGCGTCGAACTAAGTTGAGCACACAGTTCACTGAAGTCTCAGTTTGGAATTCTCTATCGGAGGAACTGCAGAATTGACTTTAGCGTCTTTATTTGAGAACGAAACTCATTGATTAAAATGCGCATTTTACTCTTGAAGGTACCTACTTTCTGTTTATTTTCTGGAATACGAATGAAAGTGTATTGTTGGTTTTAATTAATATTCAGCTTTGCTACAAAAATTTCCATCGAGGTACATTTAATATTACGCTTTTCAGACCTAACAACATTAAACCGGGTCAAATATTTGAAAAACGCTCATAAATTTTTGATTCGCCGTTACAACTTCCATGTCCCGCGTCAAATCCGGCTCATCTTTTTTATTTCCCATAATGAGATCACTTTTTACCACTTCATTAATTCGGAAAAATCAGACCGTGGGATGTATTGTGTCGGCCCATTACTTATGCAAAACTTCGGGGCCCGCAAAAAATTTCCCGCCAGTCATATTAAATTGGGGATGTCGTTCCCGTTATCGATAACGTTTTGTGCACACGTACAATAAAACATAGTGAAACAAAACCGTCACTTTAACACAGTATATGATCAATTAATCACGGGGTGAATATGATGTCACCATGACAGTATGGGCGTCCTGTTACAATCACCTCTGCAATTAATTATTGACGTTAGTGGTCTCGGTTTCAACCTACACAATGTTTAAACAATGCTTAAGCAAAGGCGAAAAAAGAAAGTGACGTTGTTTTAGGTTTTATTAATATGTACAAACAAGAAAAAATGTCCCGGCTGGGGCCGTGTTAAAGATCACACGTTTGGAAGTTTGCGGGAGTCAAATCAAATTATTCTTTACCGGGCTTTGAACTGCGTAATTTGCAGTAACAGAACAAATAAACCTAACAGCTAACCATTGTCGAGTGTATAATTTTACTTTATTCTCTCGGACACTATTGTCATCCTTGACAGTCCGAATTGCAGACCAGTTCCTGCAACACAATAGATACTAATTTATGTTGTTGACTGTACACCAACTGCACCAAATTATAGTTAGTTCGTGCATTAGTTAAATGTGATAATTAAAATCCGCACGAGTTATATAAAAGAAAGTAAAAAATTTGATAAACTTACAATCCACGCTGACTTTAATTCGTTTGCTGACTGTTGGGGGCACTCCGTTGCTCGCTATACATAAATAAGCTCCCATGTCTAATCTTGAAATTCTAGTTAATTCCAGTGTTTCTCCTTCCCATTCGGCGACTGAAAAATTCATACAAACACAATAACCAAAGCAAATAACAGGAGGTAATTTCAATTATGCTCTTTATCTTATGTTTGGCCGGCGGAAGAAAGAGAACGAATTCGGCTAATGTCTGCAAATGAAATTATGTCTACTGTCAAGCACATTAAAACGTCTACAATGAAAGAATCAACTTAAAAGTTCGACTCGAAAAAACATTAAATAATAAATTTACACGTTGAAGTCATTATAAAGAGGAGCTTGTTTCAACAGGACACTTCCACTTCCCATGACATGGCACGAGATTACGTGAGTCGAATGAAAAACATTTTATGGATTTTATAATTCGTTCAGTTTTCACCTTCCAAACTCAAACAGTCACTAATAATTTTCAGCGATTTGACTCGCCGTGATTGTCGTAATGTTGCACCCGACAAAGTTCGTAGGAGAGCACGGAAAATTTCTTTTAATTTGGGAAACTTTTAGAAATGATATGAAAACATATTGAAGTTGTTCGGGAAGTAGGGACATAGACAAACCTGTAAGTGTCTTGTTTATAGAGATCTGCTTGTTATCGTCCCTTTTCCACTTTACACTGGGTTGTGGTGAACCCGTGGCTTTGCAGGTTAACGTTTCATTGGCGCCTTCTCTTACTATAACATCGCTACTGCTGAGTGAGTCGTCGATATTCGGCGGCACTGAAAAATACACACACATATCCTACAATACAATCATTTAAATCCGCAACCATCATAAAATATTTTATTTGATAAAATTCCCTAAATGAGCGCCGATATCGAGTTGGAAATGCAAGACAGAACGTTTTATGTTTTCATCTGAGAGAACGTAAAATTTACGTCGTACGTATTTTTTGATTATTCCCGATCAACAAAAAGTTTCAAGTTGATTAAAATAGCGGCGAGTTGGGACCGGGATGAAGCGAAAGTCATTAGATCTTTCAAAGGATCGTTATAGGGGTTCTTTCCGATATTTATCCGTTTGAATATTTTAAAGAAGTCAAAGTTTGTGTGACAGTGTAAATCCAGTTAAAGAAGGTAAGGGCTTTTGCGGCCCACATCCATTGACATGAACTGCCTTCCTCGTACTCGGATCATAACGCCGTGAAATCCACTCTGGATTATCTGCTCTACAAGGAACCGTTTCCGAAGATCAAAGACTTTATTGCTCTACCTGTTACCTGATTAGGGGGCTGAAATTATCGACATTCCGCCGCGGAATACCTCAACGCCAACACCGACTTTCCTTAAAATCCATATTTATTAGTTGTGACTATTGCTTTCCCGGAATCCTTATCTCATCCTTTATATTGGCTTAATTCACCCTTCCCCTAGCGCCAACCTAATTTAAGTCACTTTTTGATCTTTAATGTATACTTCAATTTCTAGAATTACATTTCAGAAAACCGAAATTCCGAAAGCCAATTGATCTCTCCGCATCAAAGTATATCGGGCCGATAATTAGAAAATTCTAGCGCTTTTCAGCGAAAACGAAGTGATGCCAAGATTCGCGCTGAAGACGTTCAAGACACAAAGACAATCACTACTCACTCGCAGTCATCGCCATTTGCATATAAATGAAACGCTTAATTATTTCAACTGATCACGCCGAAACGTCAATTGTGGTTAAACGTTAAACTAATTTTGGCGACAACAATAAATAAGAATCCGATGTCGGGATAGGTGGAGGTAATCATCTGTTTGGTATGTTAGAAGCGTAGATACCTAAAGTGAAATGAAGCGTAGAAACATCTTACTTCTATCAGTAGAAAATTCTTAATGAATTCTTGTAGTTAAAAAAGTTTGCAGCATCCGAACATTGGATTTGCTGCAGCGAATAATAATGCATGCCCCAAGTCGGAGGGTCAGAGTTCATCCTGTCTTGAAACCACAAGAGCCCCGTGTCCTAGTCGGAGCTACTACTCGCAAACAAACTGAATCACGTAGATTTCTAGATGAAGTTGAAATTTGAGACAGGAGCGCGTCGATAAAAGAACTACCAAACTACGAATTCTTGTAATAACGTTGAGGATTTGAGGTTAAGGTGTGAATTATTAGAGAAAAGAGATAAAATGATATTGAGTAGAGTTAAGTGACTTCTTCCTTGTAAAGCACTGATTGGCTGTCCGGAAAAGAATTGAAACCGGCAATGTCCCTCACAATTCCTCGACGCATTAAAGGTCCACTTGATTGCGGCCGTATTTCTTCTCGGGGGTCGAGCGCTTTTCATTAAGCTCCCCGCCAATACGGTTAAATGTAAGCTAT
Organism: Eledona agricola; assembly: GCA_964023215.1. NCBI lineage: Eukaryota > Metazoa > Arthropoda > Insecta > Coleoptera > Tenebrionidae > Eledona > Eledona agricola. Next base: position 15,392,228 of record OZ026862.1, on the reverse strand, counting down.
TGTGCAAGTCGAAACTTTCAATTGAGTCTTTAGTTATTCCCTAATAATAGGTAATTCATTTGCGCCTAAGTGTATCTACATTCTTGCGTTGAGTAACGAAATCCTTTTTCTGTCTCCTATCCCGGCTATTAACATACAAAAGCCTTCAATTAAAATCAAATACAGACCTCGTCGATGCTCCTCTTTGTTCCTCTTTGTAATGGCTGCGCGTGTGAATAAGTCCCATCAACATTTCGCTCGACACTCGTTTTTATTTAGCGTTTTAACGGAACCGTGCGAGTTGCGTGGATCCGAAAACGGTAAGTAATTGTTATAACCGAATAATTATATCAATAAGTTTGAGGAAAATTTAGCATAATGGTTATGATTTAGGGAGCTTTGCAAACTACCAGGGTTGCTATTTCTGTCTGCGGAAGGTGAAGCCGTCTGTAAAGCCATTACCTGGTCAATTACATTGAATGGAATTGAGGTTTTGGAACTAGAGTTATAATTGAAATCTGTGGGATAGTTGAAATTCCCTTAAACCTAGTAATTGTCAGCCTTTGTATGAGAGTGTGGGAAGTGATAATGTCCTTCAATTGTCAATTCGCCCGTCGAAAATTTCGATTTGTTTTTAAAACAAATATTCGGCTGGAATTTTGATCGGTCATAGTTGATCTGCGAAATTAGTGGATGTAGCAGGAATAGCAAAAGCATATCAGGCTGAGATTCCCCTAATGTAATAATGCTTTAATCTGTACCCGCCCCAGATACTCGACAGCTTGTATGCCAATGTCCGTAGAGCGCTTCTCCGAACGAACTCAGACATACGGTACATCATCAATCATGAAAGCAATCAAGAAGTCGAGGAACGCATCATGCATGTATTCTCTTTTTCTTACCAGAAAATAGCTACAATTACGTCTCACCCGTTCCCTAAAAACAAATCACATTTTTTCCCTCCTCGACAAATATATTGCTTTCAAATTAAACGCCGCACTTTACCTCAAAAGGCAATCGATTTACTTGTTTGTGGGATCGAGCTTTGGGAGCACGTGATATTTAAATAGGTCAGAATGGGATCTTACGGTTCCTTATGTAACCAGCAAAGGCATTTTCGGTGTGGAACAGTGTGTCCTATCTACAAATCTGAGCTTGGCTTAGCTTCTACATTAATTCAACCCTCGTGATGTAAAGTCAACAATTATTTCGCGTCACATAATTTGATTTTTTGCGACGAAAAAGCGCCATCGATTTTTTCCAAATTCAACTTATATTAGGAAATTTAAAAAGACATGGAGTGGATCTTTATCAAGAGGTTAGCTAAAAAGCAAACATCTTTCGTAATAGCCTCTTCAATTTGGCCACGAAGAGCAACTACTCGAGTTTATCCATCGCTCTTAATGGGAATACTTCAATCCCAAATGAGAATCAACAGACTTCTTTAAAGTTAGAGCAAGCTATAGACTTCTAAAGTGGTTTGCTTTTTAAGTAAATGTAAATTAAAGTGGAAAATGTTAATACTGTTTTATTTTCTTATTGACAAATTAGTGTTCGTAACTTCTCAAATCGTTCCTCCTAATTATAGGCAAAGACACACTCCACTTCGCTTCTTCTCGTCCTTTCCGTACGTTGATTTTCGTTCAATCTCAAATATTAATTAAAAGTAAATCATCTTCAAAAAGCCACGCGAACATTCGGAGTTACACGGTTGTAAAATTTTCAATGAAAACTAATCCGCTTCATCTTAAATCAGGAATGTCGTAAAATTTAAATATTGTACAAGCGAATTGTTGAGTTGATCGAACAAAATGCAATTTCAGTTGGCCATCGCAAGATGTTCCGCACTAGATTGTCTATTTCGTCAAGAATTAGGTCAACGACATGTTAAAAATAAACTGCGGGTTGCAAATTATTCGCGTGCATGCCTTCTAATTATTAAATAACCTTGATCGAGCATTTGTTCTATTATTTTAAATTGCCACGCCATGCCCGCGTTGCGTACAACGTTTTTCGGGCCTTCGGAAAAAAGTTAACAAACAACTAAAATATATTAGCAAAATCTATTAAATAAACTTTACTTATGTGAGTCAGTAGTATATTTTACAGTGTAAACTTTTACAAAAACTGTCAACGTCTAAACCGATACTTGTTAAAAAAGTCAGTAAATGAATCTTGCGTATCGTGTCCGAAACTATTGTGAGCAGAAGTGAGCAAAATCAAGGTCGAAATGTTTCTACACTATAACAAATTTCCAAGTTAGCCGCCTCGTTTAATTTTTGTACTCAGGTTATTAAAAATAAGCTTCTTGTACAGAACAGGCCTGAAACCCCACCATTAATTTTTAATAAAGGATTATGAAAAATTGCGTCAAATGTGTACATTGCATCTCATGTTGTGCTCTACTTATTAATTAATTTCAGTGTTATCCGTATTTCTTCTCCTTGGATTTTTGTATTTGACTCGATTCTTTCCTACAATTATTCCTATTATGTTGTTTCTGCTGCTTCTTGACTGTGAGATAATTAGCTGTTTTGCAATAAAAAAAATAGGTAGGTAATAATGTAATGAGGTTTTTTGTGTGCCACACATATTGACTTTAATTATGTATAGTGGAAGGGTGTTGAATTAAAAATTAGTTTATTTAGTTGATGTCCACCCCTCGTACGTGTGTTTTCCATTTATAATGCGGCTTTAAAATAAAACTTGCCAGAATGTTTAATTTGTGCAACAAACTTCGAGAAAGTTTTTTCTTATACATAAATTAGTATTTTGCTGGTTGGGTTTGTCTTGTTCCTTGTTAGTACAGCGTCGAAAAAGCCGGCGATGATGCGTTTAAGCATAAACCTAGAAGCAGAAGTTCAACGAGAACGATTGTATAATCTTAAATGCAATGTCAAAAGTATTGCAATTAATTACGCTGAATGGGCAACTCTCATCTTTTTGTCTCGGCAATCTGCAGTAACAGATGAACAATAATTTACGAAGTCACAGTTGCTAATTAAGAAATACATGTTGAGAAACTTATAATTTGTGCGAATTGTTTTAGCTCGGCGGCGGTTTCATGAACGTTAACATTTTCATTACCTTATTTCTCCTCTTCGAAATTCGCAGTATTTAAGACTAAATGCTGGCCATGTTTGCGAATATCAGCAAATAATTACAACACACATCTCTGGGGTTTTCTTACCTACAACGTGCAGATATCCGAATTGTGTTTTCGCCGTAACCGTATTGATTTGGCACATATATCGCCCCTTATCCTCTTCTTGGACATTACTTATGTGTAAAAACCATGTCCTATGCTTATCGTGGCTGACACTAATTCGAGGATTTCTTGTGATAACATGATTGTGAACGGTCAAAATTGCTGATTGTTCAAAATGCATCCAAGCCACCTGAAAATTAAAAAGAAAAAAACATTCAGCTCGTTCGTTCACAACACTGCTATATACAAAAATCTTAATTCAAATACAAAAATCGTCGTGAAATGTTTGAGAAATCGCCTCCACGACATCCACCCTATGTACTAAATCTATCCCTAAGGCCTGCTTTATTCATCTTTTCTTCCTGTCATCCTCTCCTATATTTTGTCCGAGCTTACGTGGAAGGAAGTTTATTTAAAAAAAATATTGTGTCGATATAAATGCAAATGGTTTGCTTTCAAGCAACGGAGTGAAATTCTTACAACAGTACATTGTTACATTAATTGAAATTTTATGCCTTCTGAGCGGAAAATGAGCTTTAATCATTTTATTACACTCGATTTGTGTTAGATTTCGATGTATTTTCAACAGTTGCATGCAATATGAGATTTATTATGCGTGCTGTATTCAACAGGTTAAAACCATTAACTTTGCATTACATAAATGAGCAATATATTTTCACTACTATTAATTGTATACGGCGAAACCGCTTTTATTTTATTTCCTCGCTTTTGGATATTACTCCATAAATGCACCGATTCTATCGCCGGCGTCAGTTGGCCAATTATCTTTATTGGCCGTTTTTATTATAATTAAATCGTTCGCGCTAATATTTATTGTTACTAAATTTTTGTTACGACACTAACCAAAATATCAAAATACGGCAAGGAAATTTCCTGGGCATGTAAGTGCGTGCACATCTCGCCCCTACAGATCTACAAGTTATATAAATTTACGGAAGATTTTACGATTCGACGTGGTGTAAAATGAATAAAATACTAGAGCGGCTTTAGAATCGGATGGCAAAGAGCAAAAGAGATAAAGAAATTTGAGACAAGAAATGTGGAAATTATTCATAGGCTTTATTCTAAAAGAGCACCATCAAAGTCCTCATATTTCGCTCCACTTATCGCTCGTTGCGAGAAGAATCTCACTAATTGTCGATGACTAAATATAAAATATAAAATAGTTATAAATAATCGAGGCTCCGCCGCAGCTCCATTTCTGGTTGCGCCCAAAATAGTAATGCTTTGTTCGGTAGTGTACATACATTTGCAATTACGAATACAAACAATGTTTGAAAACTTATAACTCTACGTTTCCAACAACGATGCAACAAAACGTGCAGGCGCCTTTTTCATCCAGGGCCGTACCATTCATAATTCAAACTTGCGATCTTAAGTGTTTACTAAATCCGAACTTTGAGTGAAAGACAACAGTTCCCGGTACAGCCTCAACCTCTCTAACGAAAACAACGAAAGAAACTCGGCTAGCAAACACACGAACTCATAAAACTGATAAAAGGCCACCAGGATAAGAACTGGACTCGGTAACGGTCCATTCACGAATAATTTATTGCATGAATATTGGGAAAGTTCTAATGACGAACGTTTTAACGCAACATTCATATGATGACGAATTCAAACACACACCAACACCCTGTTCCTGGACTAATCTTTAGAAATCCTTTGAAAATCATACAAGACAAGTATCTAAAAGTACCAGTGATTGATAATTAAATAGACATACAAACAAAGGCTCAGTTTTTGTTATATTTTTAACAGTGTAGACCCGTGATTCTCGATCCGTGCTCCCTGAAGCAACTGCGATTGTTCCGCAAAAAAATCAAATACACCATTAAAAATGTGTATATCCAAATATACAGGGTGATTTACGTAGACCGTCCATTCGAGAATTTTGAATTTCCTGTAAAGCTAGAAAGTTGAAATTTCGTGCATCATAGTTATCGATCATTCTGAATCGAAGTAAAATACCTTCAAGCATTTCCGGTTATACCGAAAATTGACATCAACTTTGTTATTTTAAATGGCAACTCTCCAGTTTTTATGCACTCATTCATTTGGGCACTCAATTATGAATAAGACGCATCCAGATTGTAGGCACCTACCTCTCATAGTTTTTGAAATATTTTCAATTTAATGCTAAAATTTGGAAATGCAAGGATCTTTGCAAAAATTAATATCGCTTGATTTGTTGCAGATAATACAATAGTTTTTGTGTCGTGCATACTTTTTATACAATTTGAATTTCGCAAAGGGTTGCTGCTTTTTTAATATGATTATAACAAAATATCAAAAACTTATTTTTTTTAAATAGCAACTCCCCTCCCCATTCGTTGTAGAAATAAAAGCTAACTCGACTTTTATACAGGTCTCAATTGCCAGTTCTGCTTAGTTTTTTAAATATTTCTCATTTTCTATAAAAATGTATTTTGATATGTGTACGCTGTTCAATAGAAAAAAAGAATTGCCAACATTTGAAATCAATACCTGTCACATTATTGAGATTCAGTTAAGTGTCCTGTAATGGAGATTTTAAACTTATTGTTGAATTGGCAAATAATTACATAACTGAAGTAATATTTGGTGTACCTCCGCAATAATTGATTTACAGTGTTTGTTAAGTTAAAGTTTTGTTTTATTATCTTGTTTGTTGTTTCATTGTTATTAATTTTACAAAATAGATTTATAAAAAGCATTATTTATGACATGCTAATTTGAATTGTTTGATTCAGTTTTCTTTATTCCACATCCTACACATGTCAAAAGCCAAAGAGAAGATTTTTTTACAAAAACTATCGAGAATTGGCATAACAAACCTTTTTAAAGGTCGAGTTATTTTTTACTTTTACATCGAATTCCGTTATTGAATTGAGGGGTTGCAATTTGAAAATATTGAGTTTTTGTCATTTTCTTATAGAAATTTTCGGGAAATCGCAACGACCTTCTAAAACATTAAAAAGTATTAGAAGTACTCTCAAATTATTTTTTGAAATTATACGAATCGACAGAAAGAAGAATTATTGCAATACTTAATATGATTCACAAGATATCAATTTTTAAAAAGATTTATTTATTTTCAAATTTTAGCAGACCATTAAGAATATTAAAAAAACCATGAAGGTAACAACAACCTGTTTTTCATCGATTCACAATTGTGTGATCGAATCAATATTAATATAAAAATAGAGGTTTAAAATAACAAAGTTGATGTCAATTTCCGATATAACCGGAAGTGCAGTCATGAAAGTATTTTACTTTGATTCAGAATGATCGATAATGATCATGCACCAAATTTCAACTTTTTAGCGAAACTCAAAATTTTATAATAAACGGTCTACGTAAATCATATCAAATCTAATAAACATGTATTGTAAATATCAATTCAATGTAAAATAATTGGAAACTAAGAAACGCTAGAACCTGGGAAATTTTGAAAAGGAGATGCGAGTGGCTTTATCATTTATTCGTCCCAATATTGCTGAAAACTGCAAACATCATCAGCTTCATGTATCGCATTAAATTCGAGATTTTTAAAAGTATTGTGGTTTTATTTAACGCATTCCCTGCCACCACAATTCCCATTTGGAGATTGGAATTTTTTGTGTGCTAATTTGTGATATTGGTTGTTTTGTCATTGCCACAACCCCCATTTGAGACTTCTTAGAAAATGTAAAATATTTTTAATTTAGCAATATATTCATTGTATTATTGTAACGATATTTAATTATTATGGGTAAATAAATATGTTTGCATCAATCAATTATTTTATTCATTTATAAAAATAACACTTTGAAGCAGATATTGTAACATAATTCCGTTTTTTTTTGCGAGCAATGATTATTTTTTCATTGCGCCCTTGATTTCAAAATGGTTGACCAACCCTGCTTTAAAGTTTATGTTGTGTATTGTATTTGAAAGATATTAGTGTTCCCCGGATTCAAAAAAATTGAGAACCACGGGTGTAAGACATTGACACTGTCAAATCATGACATTTAATAGGAATTGTCTAAACCAAAGAATTTGTTAAAAAATTCATCAAATGCATCGTCAACAGAAAACTTAATCTAAAATGGCTCCATCCCAAGGTCAGAGACTGTCTACACTCGTACGCCGTCTAGTTTTATTTTTGTACGCATGTTACCGAAACAAATCGAAAGATGTGAAAAGTTCAGTCGTTCGAATGAGTTGCTGTCGCTTCCATCTAAATGAAAGCAATAATATGCTAGGGAATGTAAAATAAAATATATAGTAAGCGTCGGTTCATAAAAACGCATAAAGTTTAATTTGGCTGAACTTTGAGAATATCGTTGTATGATCAAATTCTTAATCAGCATGAAAAGGGAGAGCTACCGAGTTTGACCTGATTGGTTAGGGGAGGTATTGATATCAGTTTCCAAGTAAGTGAACGTAGGTAATACTGAATAAAATTTCAAAGTTTGTTGGTGAAACTTTTAGTCGAATAAAACCGTTAAAATTGATTATATTTAAATCTATGATACTGTGCTTTTTAACAGGGACGCAATTAATTCTCAATTATCTTGCGACGAGCCGGTCGCAATCATGAGACCACCGCATTTCGTATCATCTTGGATTTTGTGAAAGAGCTTTTATATAACGTTGAAAGTTGATAATACATGCAAGTCTTCCACCGTAGTTGACGAACTTTTTCCATTACAGCTAACAGACAGACAATACAGCGCGGCTCAAAAGACAGATTAAAAATAACTTATATCCAATACAATTTATCACTGCGTCGATAACAGCAAATTCTTTGACAAACTTCCGTGTTTTAACTAATTCCAAGAATAACAATAACGATAACGAATTTAATTGGCTTTTCGACTGTCGGTATCTATATCACTCACCATAAATTATACCATTAAAGCGATAATTACCGACGATATTGTCAATAATTGTTTTGAAATTGGGGTGTTTCCCCGTTCGTTGTGGATTTGGTGCTAGCATGATGAGAACAAATTGCCATGTCGATACTACTGAAATTAAAACTAACTTTCAGAGCATAACCCAAATTAATTTGCAACACTTTCAGGCCCGCCATAACTCAAATCTCGCACATGTGACAACACCTAACAATTAATCGCATTTAAATTGAAAGTACTAAAGCCGGAATTGTTACTTTTATGGCTGATACGATTTTTGTTTGTTCACGAGCATCGCTAGAAAAACTCATATAATAAATCCTTATCCGCATATTCCATATAAATTGGGTCGATAGTGAGTTAACTAGTTATTGACAAAATAACAATTCTGTCTGATTAGCTGGCGGCAGCAGGCTTGCCTAGGTTTAGTTCCACGGACCGGGCGTATAGCCAGGAAAAACAAAGCTTCCTCATGAGCCTCGGCTGAGTGTGTAAACGTGGATAAGTGGTAAACAAGGTAGTAAATTTCCCTCAACTCTCAGTCGCGACGGCAGGGATCGCTGCCCTTTTCCCGCGTCATTTTCTACATCAACCATTTTCATTTCAACCCCTCGATTCTAACGATGCAATCCCTGCTTTTCCCATCGCCGATGCAGCAAAACAACTTAATTAACAGATTTCTACAGAAAAAACTATAACCACTTTGGGTAAAATTGTATTTTACTCCCACGTAACTTAATTTGAAAGTGTTTTCACAATTGTCATAATGTGCCAAGAGATTAAAGACCGAAAAGCGTAATGGTCGTTTAAAAGTGTCGTTCATTTTCTTTACGGAATATGTCAGCTTGTTGTTATTTTCCACGAGCCATTTGAAAACTTCTTAGTTTTTATACGGCGATCGAAATGAAGCAGATGTCGTGACGTATCCATTGCCATTTAAAAAATTATACATAAAAAACCTATTAAGTTCATTTAAAAATATGGTTGTTGCTTCCCACGAGACAAGTTTCTTAAGTTTTGATACAAACGTTAGAAACGGAGCAAGAGGTAAAGTTTGCTTTGCAATTTACTAATGATTGGGATAATACATTTTGTAAACAAGTTATCACATTCACAGTTAACAAATGATGTTGGGCTAGATGAAAGAATAAAGCAGTAGAGATCAAAGCTGTACTAACGTCATTCAAAGTTATCAATAATATTTTATATTGAATGTCGATGGGTATTTGTATGTTTCTTAGTTTTTATATAGCGTTAGAAATGAAGCAGATGTTTGACGTCTGCGTTGCAGTTTAAAAAACTTGGTAAATAATTTATTTTTAATATTTGATGCTTAAATCAAAGTTATAAGCGTCGTAAGGCAATGATGTTTTGTGGGCTTCGAATGAATGCGCTGCTGATGTACACCGGATGTTCATAATGTGGCTTCCCGATTGCGGTTGAGACTTAACTCAAGCTTCCATCTCTCTTACTCGCGATTTTAATTAGTTATTCCATATGCGTTATAATCTATAAATTATTTGTTGGATGATGTATTGCGAAATCTGGCCGTTATTTCTTTACTCCCGCTGGGTAACCGCTGAGAAATATTACTATCCATCAACTCACTTCCTCCCGAAAGCAAACTTTAAATTTCTTAAATAGAAAATAGCTATATTGCATCGCATTGTTTCCTAAACGCTCCTTGCTGAACAACCAATATTCAGGAATTTCTACAACTTCCGACGGAATTCCAGCTGACAACCACGTTTTAGTGACAGCCCCAACATCGGCAAACATATTCGAAAAATCAGAAAAACTCCTACAAGAAAGGCGTATTTAAATAACCAATTTCCACGATTAAAGTCGAAAACTAGCGCTTGTTTCCACCGATCCGCACTTTTTGAAGCCAATCATGTCATTTTTCCTCGAACCCAGACTTAAATTGATTGAAAGTTTCCACTGAACAATGTGTTTCACATGAATAATGATATGCATGAAAATAGAAGTTTGTGACTTAAAAGTTAGGCCGAAATGATGAAATGTTAATTAAGCTAATGGAACCACTCTTCACTAAGTAAAAAATTTAACCCGGATTATTTTTCGAAAAAAACATAACTATATAAATGTGCTTTTAGTTAAAACAGACACGTCTAATCGTCCAAAACTACGAAATTATGATACTGGCGGTGATTCTTTTTATTTCGATTTCCTACAAAAAATTCGTTTAATACGATACATTAACGAAACAACTCGTTTTTGGCATTAAACGTGTTAATACTTAGATTTAATTATATTATCAGTCGTTTGAATAATTGAATATCACGTGGCGATAACATGCATTTCCTTTTGAAGACAACAATTGAAATAAAATATATTGTGCGTGTATAATGAAAAATAATCACGACTAGTTAATCCATTAATAATATTTACAATGAGGTTTAATGTCTGTATCACTGTCTATCGTATTTCCGTCACAAATCAGGAAATTCACAACGTGAAGTGTTTAATTATTAAAGTACATATAGTAGAGCTAGGTAGCGAAATCCAGAGTTGTTATTCATATATCATAGGGTAGTAGTGACAGAAATGTGATTAGGGAGTTAATCACAATGGAAGTTTGTATATTTAACCTTAACGTGCGGACTACAAATAAAAGTGCAAAGCTTGAGACAGGAAAAATGAACTCACCGGCCTGTTTCTTAGAAAATAAAACAAAACGAGTGGATTTCGTTGGAAAGAAAGCCGCAAATCGATTTTTATCGTTTTTAAAAGTTGGAACCAAACTACGTATAATCAAGAAGGAAATCCGTCATCTCTTTATACACAAAGACCGTTGATGATGGGAACAGCTGAGACCCGCATATTTCTATATGCAATATCTCCGATTAACTTGAACCGCGTAGTTTTACAATATTTGCAACAAACGTAATATGCGTACAGTCACAAATCCGGCGTCCGCGCTTTAATCAATACTGCGATCTTTGTTTCGTTCAAAAATTATTTAATAAAGAAAAACTTCGGTAAAAAGTTTTCATGCGAATTGTGACAGAATAAAAGAACCGTCGGAGCTGAAACTGATTAAGAAATTTGATCGTTTATAACAGCACCACTTATTTTTAATTCAGCTACGTTGTTTTCTCGGTTATTGCAAGGAAAAATAATTATTTGTCGGCCGCAAGGGCTGCGAGGAACGTTGATAAAAATGGTGGAGGCGCCGGGCTAATAAATATGTTGCGTAAAATTCGTGCAAGAAACTGTTAGAAAAATGTTAGCGTTGCGTCGTTGATACATTGTGGAACTAAAACGAGGTTATAAATTTAGTCAATGTCCCCGCGCCATTATCGATCTTTAAGAAATTAAAACTTTTCTTTATAGACACTGTTTGGAAATTTATTAATGTATTATCAAATCCTCGAGGAAACAGTCGCTATAATTATACGAATTTCCGAAAGCTATTACATGGGAATGTCGGAAAAACTCTTCTCAATCGGGAGATATCAGTGCAGCATTCCAAGGAAACCTAAAAACAGTGTCCAATTTCTTACGAGTAAAGACGGCGGTTGATGTATTAAAAAAGTAATGTCAGAGCAGACCGGCACGCCTAAGAAAATTGAGTGGTAAAAAAGTTTCTTGGGAATAGCATTGACTTAGATCTACATTGAATTCGGCCGATTCAAATCTAATGTTCATGAACAAATCAATCACGCGCCGTATTGTCGATTATGTCCGAATAATTTAGTTAGATCTTATCGCTTGACCGCACTAACACGTGCCAGGGACGGGTGCAAACAGCAGGAGCAATCCCATGCATTTTCTTTGCGCGGGATTATATATCAACCGGCTGAAGAGAAAAATAATAGATGTTGGGGAAAACTATTGGAAACGTGTAAGTTTGTAGATGCGAAGTAAGGTGGGAAATGGGTTGTAGACGGCATGAAACCTTAGCCGGTTGTAAGGCGAGAAAGAGAGTGGCAAGAAGCCATTCGCAGTTTGTAAGATAGGCACCTCGTTCAGCTTACAGCGGCTTTGCACCAACAGCGGCACAATCGAGATCGACAGGGTCGGTTTAAGAAGCGAGAAATTCAGGAAGATATATAAAGTACACAATAGCACTACCTTAACATTGATTATATGCGAAATCCGCGTGTCAGTTTTCATTTCCATGCAAAATCCCTCCGGAATTCACTAACAAAAAAATTATAAAAACAACGCTCTCCAACACACCGCGACGGAATCAAACGACTTACATCAACTTGAATTTCTATTTTGCCCAAGACTTTTTGACGAAAACACAAACCGAATCCTTTCGCTAAAAAATAAAAGCCGATCCTGCACACATAACTTTGGGTCAGAGCTTTCACGCTACGGGACGTGTCTCGCCTAGTATTCACGTTTTCACCTAAACTGCCACTTTGAATGACCATTTGATATTATTACATTTCGGGCGAACGGGATGTTGGGATTAAACTCACGACATCGTCCGAAAAGAATTCCTACATAATCGCTTAACACAATTTCCGTCCCGTTCGGATGGACACAAACGCGCTATAATTACCATATCAAATCGTACGTATTATTTATTGCAGACGACCACCTTACACCGCTTTTCCCTGTTTTGATTATCGTTCAAATCGCGCGATCGATTAGTAAGTTAAATCTCGTTAGCTTGAGATAATTCGATCGAGGCCGATTTGATTAAGTTAAGCGCGACCTTTCGAGGAATGCTCCTCATTTCTTTGTTTTGACGATTGATTCGGTGAAAAGTGAACATAGTATACAAATACTCGAATGGCGACCATCAACGGGGGACGTACAGCATCTTCTATTATTCGCTCCAAAGCATCGCAACCTCATTTTCTCGACCGTTGATTTTGTATCCCGTCTCTGTATTTCCCGTCTCCCTTTTATCATAGTTGTTGGCGTAGTAGCCACTTGTATTTAGATGCCGCACAAGGCCCATTACCACGATGGCCCTAGGGCTTAGCTAACTGTTATACTGCCAACTGCATTATGAACTCTTTTACACCAATTGCTTTACACTTATTACACCTCATAAACCGCACTGATTCTATATTTATCTTTCCCACAGCGACTACCTGATGGATTCACTCCACGTTATCAACCCAGACGACAATGGCACACCACAAAACCCATTAATCATTGATAATTAAAATTGCCAACGAGCAAAACTACTCGATAAGAAACGCAAATGTGTAAACAATAAACGCCTCTCTCACGAAAAAGATGAATGACTCGCACAAAAAAAAAACGCCAACGAAAGTAATAATTAATGATAAAATCTTTGTTTCTGGTAACCCACCCTTCTCACTTTCGCATTTACGAGATTTTATACCATCATAAACGTCATAACGTAAACGCTTATTAATTGAATGGGGCTGTTTAACTTTATAGTTATGATTTTAGGGAATTCAGTTTAATCTAGTTTAAGCCGTGCGATTATCTTTGCACTAATTTATAAATATATGGTCGTGTGAGCATCGGAATACTCGTACGTGTGTGCAACGAAGAACAAAAAAGGAGAAGTTTGTGTTTGGGGCAACGATTTACCAATTTCGTAACGAAGATAAAAATCGTCTCCGATTAACTATGACTGATATATAGTTCAATTATAGGATGAATAATAATTTTACGGTTGGATTTACGGAAACGTTTTACTCTAGCGCCTACCAGTCTGTTCTCTTTTCTAACTTGTCCCGGAGTTCTATTTTTCTTGTCTGTCGCAACGCACAAACACATAAAATTTGACTCTTTCGGTATCAAAATAAACACACCTTCGCTTTGTCGGAAACTCTTTTAGCTTGAAAAATCAATTTCGTTTAATAACAATAACGAGGGCGACGATAATGGGGAATCACCTTTAATGGAATGAATAGATGCGTTCGCTTACAATCGAGCTTTGTAAATCTCTAAATTCTCACGTAGCCGGGCTAAAGATCTTAAATTCGTGCCAAATTAACTTACAGTGTAATCTTCTTTATGTAATGCGGAAGTCGAGAAAATATGTGTTCGCTTCTAAATTGCAATTTTTTATCTCAGCGTATACACTTTTATGAATCTTCTGCCTTCTGTGTGAACGTTTGTTTTCCACGAAAATATTATAGTTGCTCTAAAAATACATATTATATTCACGGCGACGTAACGCAACAATTTAATAGGTCACAACATTTTAAACACCGTTCTAAAATAACAATTTGATTCGATCTTATGCATTTCAATTTTTCTGCTTTACCACGGAGGCGGTTGAATCATTTCATTTTATCGTATGAGCGGTTATTTGAAATGCGCTTGGTCTTAGTGCTTCCTAATAAACCAAAATGAGTGCTTTTACGCGGTAAATTTTCTACAAATATTGGCAGAAGCATGTGCAAAATTAAAAGCTCCGTTCGCTCGCAAACCGACTTTTAGGAAAATCGCATGTAGCCGAATGAAACAGTGAAAATATTTTGGATTACATTTTGACAACATTAACGGAAAAACGCTCGTTTTCGAGGATTTTGAGATTTCTACTGCAACAAACAAATGAGAGAAACTGCTATACAAAATTTTCCATTTTCCACACATGCATAGTTAATACACTTTAAATCCGTATTTCGGAAAGATCGTATGACAACTTAAACAAAAAACGCTTGCTTTCGGGGATTTTGAAATTTCGACTACAGCAAATAAGTTAATAATAATAATCGTAAATCGGCTTTATTAATATAAGGGGCGAAGTTTAGCCGAGCTACTAAACTTAAATCCAAAGCAAATGTACTATTCAAGAACATAATATAAATACAATAATAATAAAGACAAAGGAAATAAAGAAATTACAAATATACAAATAAACATTTTATGGCAAAAATAAGCAAACTGGAAAATTCTACAAAGGAAATTATGTACACATTTTATAAACTAAGTGAAACTATAAATATTTTTCTTCCATTTGAGTGTTATCCAGTTGAATAAAATATAAAATAACCAAAAATAAATAAAATATATAAAGACAATGGAAACAAAGAAATTACAAATGTACAATTAAATGAAAACATTTTGTGGCAAAAATAAACAAAATAAAAATTCTACAAAAAAAAAAACAAAACAAAAATTATGCGCACAAATTTTATAAACTAAGTAAAACTGTAATTTTTTTTCATTAAAGAATATGTATATTTTTTTCGAAACGATTGAACATAAATATTTTGTTGAAACAAGTTTGTTGAGTTAAAAGTTTCAACAAAGTTATATGTCAAGGATCTTTGAATAATGGCTGTCTTGAATTTTGGTTTCGAAATATGCAAAAGACGACAAATTTGAACGTTATGACAACATCTTCGTGAACGAAATAACTACAATAATAATACAAATAACTAAATAAATAACCAAAGATACGGTGTGGTGACGACGTTTTAAACAATTTAAATACAAATAGTGAAAAGTGATATTTGTACATTATCCCAGTCCCTTAATTTTAGGCATGATATGATAAAAAAATAATTTAAAAATATATTTTAATAAATAAATGTTGAAACTGTGATACGAAACTATAAAATCGGCGCTAGGCAAATTTAATAAACCTTAAATCCAAATTTGGAAAAAGATCGTATGATTTCAGGCCAAAGAAGTTGTTTTGAAAAAATCTGAAATTGCTTCAAAACTTCGTGGATCGAGTTAAATAAAATATATTAAATTTATAAATTTATATTTATTTTATATTTATAAATATAATTTATAAAATATATTAACAAATTATAAATAAAATATAGATACAATAAAGACAATGGAAATACAGAAATTAGAAATGTATAAAGAAATAAAAACATTATATGGAAAAAATAAACAAAATTGAAGATTCTTCAAAAAAACAAAAATTATAGGCACATATTTTATAAACTAAGTAAAACTGTAAATCTATTTCTTCTATTAGAAAATATCTACTTTTTTTGGAACCGATTGAACTCCTTAATTTTAGATAAAACATGATAAAATAAATTAATTTAAAAATAAATCTTAATAAAATATAGATAGAATAAAGACAATGGAAATAAAGAAATTACAAATGCACAAATAAATGGAAACATTTTATTTAAAAAATAAACAAAATGGAAAATTCTATACAAAAACAAAACAAAAATTAAGCACTCATATTTTGTTAACTAAGCAAAATTATAAATCTTTTTCTTCCATTATAGAATATCTAAATTTGTTTTCGAAACGATTGAACAGAAATATTTTGCTAAAACAAATTTGTTGAGTTAAATGTTTTAACAACCTTGGCATATACGAAAGATCTTTGAAATATTGCTGTCTTGAATTTTGGAATCGAAATATCCAAAAACGACGAATTTAAACGTTATGATAACTTCTTCGAGGACGAAATACAAACTACAAAAATAATACAAATAACTAAATAGATAATTTAAACACTAAAATAGTAATAAGTGATATTTATAAATTATCCCATCTCCTTAATTTTAGGTAAAAGACAATCTTTTTTAATTTTTTTAAAAATAAATCTTATTGCATAATAAATAATATTTAAACTGTAAAATTATAAAATTGGCGGCATTTTCTACGCACGCAAATTTAATAAAACTTAAATCCATATTTGAAAAAAGATCGTATGATTGCTGTTTTGAAAAAATCTGAAATTGCTTTACAACTTCCTGTTCGGTGCAGTGGATCGAGTTGAATAAAATAATATTACGCCGGAATGTAGTTTTCCTGTACAGCAAGTCGGAAAGCTGTAAAATTTCTCGCGTATAAACGAATGCGAAAAATACGTTATTATTTAGGGAGAAGATTGCAGTAAAGTGGCGATAATAATTCATAATCACATCTTGACGACCACCGAACTATAAAAAAGCATTAAACAAACGTGGCCGCTTTTACACAAGTTTAGTGAGTTAGGGCGTCAATAAAGTTGTAAAGTAGACCTCTGGGACGCCTGTCGGTGAAATAAATCCTCACCATAAAGTGATGACTATTCCGGCAAAATGTGACTGAATATTCTTATCGGATTTTCCCGCAAGTCAGATCATTAACCAATTTGTAACATATTTTCGAACGTAAAACGTTGCGAGACAGACAATACAATCGAGATGACGAGATGACAGCACATTTATACGATTCGAACTGATATATTATTCACAACACAATTAAAAGACAAATTGAGGTAAATGTTTGCCTACCTTGTAAGTTCCAAGATTCTTGACAGAGCATGCGAACTTGACGCTGCGGCCCGCCGCCACTGTTATGTTCTCTATAGTGTCTGTAAACTCCGGTTCCTCCACAACCACTGTAACAAAATACACAATATCAAAATCATTCATTAAATTTGCTTGAGTTCGCCAGAAAAAAATTATATCCGCGTCGCTCCGCATTATAATCAGCTAAAATTGGAATGTTGTGCCAATCAAATTAACATAATCAGCGCTAATCAGCGTCTTAACGCCACCACTTCACTGGGTACAATTATAAATGCTAAACTAACTTGTTGCGCGGAGAGATGAGGTAACATATTTTAATTAAATTCATGTATGCTGATTTGTTTAGCGAAATATTAAAAATAAAAATCGCATAATTTCGGGCGTTTAAAGTTTGAAACGCCATTTAATGCACAATGAAATTCTTCCAACAAAAATGCGTATTGCTGGATTGTGTGACTGGAGTGAATAACGCTGTTCTAAACGGCTGAAAGTGATTTAGCGAAAACAATTAAACGTTAAAATTAGGTACAATTAAACAATTAAAGTTTCGGTAAGTTGAACTGATGTCATTTAGATAGTGGCTCATATTTGAATGGGAAAATCAAAGTTTGTGGACTTGCGGATGCCAAGGCATTGTGTAAACGAATTGACATCATTACAGGTCAAGTTTCGAGATGTTTTAGTAAAACGAGTGGAAAGTGCATATAACTGGGAACATCCCGCTGCTACTGGAACTACTGACTGCAAACCAAACTGCATATCGATCCGAATTTACTGCAGTCTCACATGATATCCATTGAACACCTTCAAAATAACACGCTCGACATGCGTTTGAGTCAGGTCGTCGCGAAATACCGCAACGCATAAATGCATAATTACAATAATTTTCGGGGACGTTAAAAGAACAACAAACATTTATTAGAGGTAAGTTATTCCGAGTCACGTCCGCAGTTTTACTTAACTTCATTTTATATGTAAGAAATCTTGTGAGATGTTTGGGCTTGTTTAACTTTTGTGTGTACTTAATACCGCAAAGATCGAAGATTGGAGTGTAGACTGAGGGTTGGGGTTTCCTTTTCATCCGAACCGGTATTAATTAAAAAAAAGTAAGTTGAAAACGTATGCATCCGCCTCAGATAAGTGTCAATCAGTAAAGAGCGAACTCGCCGCAAGATCGGGTTTATTTAAATAATTGCAACGTCGGAGGAATAAGATTTGTGGTGGGCTCGGTTTGTTTTTAGTGTAAATGTAAATTTAAATTTATTTACATCGGACGGAGGACTCGTAAACATAGATTTCAACAACATGTAATCTTGAAGAATTTACTTTTCTACACTTAGACGGTATGCTTCCTGAAGGCACGCTTAATCTTAATTATCACACTTAGTGTTTTGCAGCAGGAGAATAAATCTCTCCTGTTTATGCTGAAAAGAATAACAAAATATCATTCGAAAATAAATACTGCTTTTTAATTAAGTGTTTTGTGTTTTGACACGTTATTATTCTTTCCCTTCGCATGTAATTAAAATGAAAAAAAAAATTCACAATTAACACCGAGAAAGTTGGAATTACTTTTTCGGCCCGAAGAAAATGTGAAATGAGGTAATCAATCATCTATTGATTCAAGTCTAAATCCGATTGCTAACGGAAATCACAATGAGGAATAATTTAATATGAAGAAACATTTCGAATTAAGTTGTCGACGAACTTACAGCACCGTTGGCTTGTTATCGTTCTACAATGCTAGATTTCAAGAGCCTGTTCAACAAGTTCGCTACCAGCTCGCTACTACAATTTGCAAACTGAAAATTGTCAACAACAACAACAACAACAACAATATTCAAACCCTTTAATTATTTAATTGGGACGGAGTAAAAACGCTTCTTTTGTGGTTTATTGGGATACGGTTCCTTTCAATGGAGTGCGTGACTCGGCGGCTGCGGTAGAAGTAGAAAGCACAACGTCTTTCCACAGAAAGACGAACACTGGGGAGAAAACAATTTCTCTTGATTGTATGTATTAGCATTACAGGTAACGACTGTAGAAGAGTCGAGTAAAGCAATTTGATCATTTGAATAGTGCGCCGATCGATATTGTTCAAAGTTTCCACGGCGAAGCGGGAAAGCTATTCACGGAATACCACACGTTTAACAAATTTATCCTGTTAATTGTATCAGTTATAATTCTACGAGTATCAGCGTGTATGAACCCTGTCCCGCCTAAAAGTGCATAGTTGTGTTTGAATTATCAGCAACCACAAATCAATGTTTCATCCCTAACGTGTGTGGTGAACATCGTGTTGACAGTCGTAGCAGAAATTTGAATCGTCTTCCTCTCATTTGCATCTTAAAACCGGCACATTTAGCAGTCCATCTGGTTTCCTGATGTGGAATTTAAGCAACACGCTAGCTCTACTAGAACTAGGACGAAAAATGAATCATCTTTGAGGTGGTAATTAGAACGGGAACGCTCGTTGGGGTTTAGAATGAAATGAAATTGTAATTCGTCTGAGATTTAATTAATTGCATTACCGTAAAATTTAACCTGACTTCCGACGATCGCTTCCTGATTATGACAACAGAGTGCTGAAGCACAATAGCAGATGGCGCTTTTCAACTAAGCACGCAAGAGACGCACTACCGCTTCCGTTTCCAACCCTCTACCCTCAACGTTTCGCCGAAACCGAAAACCACAACAAACCACCGCAAGCTGCCCACCCCTTATTATTGCCGACGATACGTGGTCCGCATGCCACCATCACCTCAACATATTTATCTACTTTTTCTCCATTTTTCTTGTTTCCGAAAATAGCATACATCACGCGTAACATGGAAGATGTTTCCACAACATCCCTTCTAATTATATGCCTACAAACGAGGCTTTGTTGCAACATTATTGCAATGTAAAATTGCACATGTTACCACCCGATCGATATTGTGCACAGAATGCAATTTCATATCTGGCTTTATTGTTACGATATTTTTGCATATTTAAAAACTATCGCCAATCAATAACGTACGATGTTCCAACAACAATGTTTCACTGTTTGCCAATCTCAACTCTATGTTTATCCATTATTTCATTTTCGTCTTGAATCCGAGTCAGTTTAAAACTGTCGTTATTCATCTGCACCGAGACGTGCATACGGACCAAGGAATCATCTAATTAGACTATTATCGGAAAGTTTATCGAATGGGGCAAAATTTAAATCAAATTCTCTGGAGCTGGGGGCCTAATAATCAGAGTTTGTTAGTAATATTGCTCTTGATGCCGGTTATAAAGTAATTTCATTAATATCTTCGTTACACACAAGTTTCGCGGGAACAACTCTCTTCTGTTAAAAACACACCCACGCAAACATGTTTTTGCAACAACACCGGGACTTTTCTAATAATTTATGCACAAGTCGGAAATTTGTTCCGCAGTTCGATAAAATTTTACGACCCCGTTATTATATCGATTTTTTACTTTCAATAGTTTGAACCGATTTAATACACACATATATACTTTGTAATTAAAAAAACCCAAAGCGCATTTTTTTGTTAATATGTGCCAATTTAAATTTAACAAATACAGTGCGTGTAAATAAAACGAGGCCGCGAACTTTGAAATTCGTTAATGCGTAGAAACATTTTGACCATGATTTGATGAAATTATAGTTTAAACTAGTTGGCTTGTGCGAATAATTCGCATAGCAATCATGTTTGTTTTACCGTTTTGCTGCCAGGAATGTGCTTGGGGGTGGGAGATGTTAGTTGCACAGATTGTTATCAGATGGCGCCATGACCAAAATACGGTTATAAATTAAACAGGTTTGCAATAGATGGCGGTATGATCAAAATACGGTTTTTAATAATTTATTAAAATAAACATTAATTTTGAATTGTTTGTTTATTTTTCGTCGTTATCGCCGAAGGTAATTTTTAAAATGATGGCTTAATCATTAATTTTGATAAAGTATTAAGGGAGATATGACGTGCCGACAAAAAACACTTTTGAGAAATAATTTGTTCGCAGCCATTTCGGACACGCTACATAAGATTCATTTAGTGTCTTTTAATACAAATTTCATCTCCAAGTATCAACAAAAGCTATATGTTTTATTGTACCACATTACAAGTGGCATGTTCACACGTTTGAGGTATTATAATAAGCATAAAGTGAACAAATTGTTCATATTTAAGAATAAAAACACAAAAACTGGTACCCAAAAATATAACATTTTCCTCCTTCCTTCCACATAATACCTGAGCATCCACCAAATACAGCGGCTGCCCCCTGTATATGTTATAATTGAACTATCGAATGGCTTAATTTTAGCTGTTTTTATACAATTAATTACAATAGCTAATTTTTCCGATAAGACAAAATAATTTCAAAAATAATTCTAATAAAATTTGTATGACCTTTAACGGATAATCAAAAAATAATAACATAACAATTTATTGGTCAGTTTTTATTTTCAATAGTTCGAACTGATAAAATACATAAACGGGCGTATTTTGTAATTCAAAAAAACCTAAACCACATTTTTTTGTTAATATGCATCGCCTTTCTGGTTAATCAAAATTTCATTTAACAAATAAAGTTTGTAAATTGAACGAGGCGCGAACTTTGAAATTCGTTAGAGTGTAGATATATTTGGCCGCTGTTCACAACCGTTTCGGAAGCGAGGCGATTCAAGTAGTGTCTTTTTTAACAAAATCCATCTTCAAATATCGGTTTAGCCGTCCTTTAAGCAAATTTTTGTTTGACTGTCAAGTGTCATGATTTGACAACGTCTACACTGAAATAAATAACACAAATGCTAGATTCTGTGGCTTCCTGTATTTGTACGCAGGTTACAAGTGACACTTGACACTTTTAAATCAATATTTTGGGTGCTATAACAAGCATAAACGGGGACAAAAATCCTGTTAATAAATTTGTTCATTTTCAAACGAAAAATATTGTGCGTTTTGAGAACCTCTACTTTACACACATATTACTGTCGGCAGCCAGTGGTTTACATTTTCACCCTTTTTATACTATATATTAATTACAATATTTTTTCCGATAATGTGAAATAATTTCAAAAATTTATTGCGGTTACAAAAAGTTGTGTTTCGATTGAGAATCAAAAAATATAACAATTTTCAATAATAATCCTACAGATCAAGTGAACGTAATGAAAGCCCACGTTTGTTGGAAGAACAGTTTAAAAATAAACGGAAAGAAAGAATGAGTTAAGTATGAATTTTAAGCAAGGACTAACCCGGTTGGTTAGCTGTAAATTCGGCGGAGACTGAGTGCACTAAATTTTAAATGTGACGCATACAAAGGGCTTTGTCTATTGTGTTTCCTTCATTTTATACGCAAGCTATGATAAATTCACGCCTAAATAGTGTATAAATGGAGAAACAGGCTTGATTATAAAGAGGTTTACATGCTTTATTTGCCAGGGTTGCGTTTGTTGATCTACCTTTTCATAGCTGCCCCCGCCCTATCTCTCTTGAGAATTTCCAACTCATTTGTTCAGTACTGCAAACGCACAATGTTTCAATTAAAACGTGCTCGTGAATTTGGTACAGTTTTTCAATTGCCGCACTTAAGAGTAATTACTTGACTTTACACCTAAAACGGTCCAAAGTCGAAATTTTCACCACCGCAACACAGATACTGCCACTTCGCCCATATATTTCGCTATCGTCCTTCTTATCAAAACGTAAGGGCGGGCGAAAATACAAGATTTATACAGACCGGCCTCGGCTTAGTCCGCTATTAACAGATTGAGTTTTTATTTCGTCAAGAAGCTGAATTGTGATCTAATTATGTGATAAAGAGACGCTTATTTTTCACCACATTTAGTGAGCACTAAATCTTGCAGAAATAATCTCCGGGTCCAGAAAGCTAGTGCAGGCGGTGTAGTTTGGGTGTAAAATTGTTAAATGGCCCGGTTCATTGTATTGAAATAATGAATGTTTTTCAGTCTATTGAGTAACAGACGCCACTAAGACCCTAAGCTAGTAAACACACCCCCACATTACACAAAATTCCTACAGGAACATCACAATCCTGCTCGAAAGCAACGACCTGTTGCTGTAATCACAACAATTAAAAGATGACATACAAATACATCGGTGAAAATTGTACGCCCCTGGGACGATTTAGAAGTAAATTTTGTTGCGTTTACATTGTGAATTCTCGTCACCGATGAGCAAGTCAGTTGCGAACATACTGAGAGAACGTGTCAGTTTGAAATATTTGCTGTTTTTCTTTGCTCCAGTTGTGCACCCATTACTATACGTTTGATCTGCAGAGACATGAAAATTGCATGTCTTATCCATTTGCTCGTAGGTATTTTAAGCCGTCGTTCTCTACTACCTTTTACTGCCAACTTTGTTAAAATGTTTGAAATAACTTTTTACTTTATTAGATGTTCGCTGTTCTAATCATTTACATGTAAGTTTCTCCTTTCGCGGTTATCTGAATTCGCTTTTATTGCAAGGAAACAATATATGAGACCACATAAAAGATTCCGGATTTTTTCAATGGCACTGCATCTTCACTAGGCCAACAAACCGATCGATCTCCTTTAGCCCTAAACGGACGAAACGAATGAAAATTATTCGACTTTAATTGTTGGTATTTTTCGCAAAACGAATAAAAGAAACAAATGTAATTAACGGGTGCCTTTATTAAAATTTTATCGTCGAAACGTATAAGGTAAGAATGCACATGACATCTTTTATTCTCGTTTTAATTGTTGTTCGAAAAAACGACGAACCAGATTTTGCGTTTGACGAGTTACACAAATATGTAAGTTTTAATATAAGCCCCGCTGAAATAAATGAAATGGAAAAGCTCTACTTGTAACTTGGTGTGTATTAATCATTTAAAAATATTTCAAATGCAAATGAATTTAGGACGCTGCGCTAAAAAGCAACAAAAGAACAAAACATCAGAAATTGAGAAATAAGGTCGGTAAAAAGGAGGTGACTTTTGTGTACTTGTTCAATTATGCAAATACTATGCTGCTTCTTGTGGACCCTTCTGAGTAAGCGCGAGGCAGAACGGTGAACGATTGCGATATGGCAAACAGATTTATGGTAGCAATTACAACAGAATTCTCGTAGGAGTCTTTCTTGAAATCAAATTCCATGCAATACGTAAGATGAGAATTCATCTTGCATAATTCTCCGAAACTGCAACGCAATCCGTGCCAATAAAACTGTTAAAAAGGCACATTCAGATTCGTCACAATTTTATCTTATTTATGTTACGTATAATTCTCCAGAACTAAATAAACTCCACCACAGTCCTGCAAAATTTCCTCGGCAATTTGTCATCAAGACATCTTATTTCTTTGCAAATAAAACTGTCTCTTGTAATAAACGTCCCAACAAATAAATTTTATCGAGAATAATTTATCTAATCATATTTGACGATTTGAGGCGGAATAAGTTTTGTTCCAAGTTAAGTTAAATTTTTACGGACGTTGCTCCGAAAAGTCTAGTGTCGAGTGAGAGGGTTGCGTTCGAGTTCAATAAGCAATGCCTAATAAAAACATAATTTGATAAAGTTTCGCGAAATAAGGTGTGTGTAGGAGGTTAAGAACGGCACGCGGATCCAGAATTTGCGGTTGGGCGATCTCACAGCCGCGAGTGATGCTTTTGGGGATTATGAAGCGAGTTGGAAAGAATTGTTAAGTCAGCATACTTTTTCATTCTGTACCGTTGGAAAGTTAAAAGAAGAACATTACTATCATAAGACAATTTTATTGGAGTTGTCTACAAAAACATAACGTTTGTTGTAAAAGTACGCGTTTTAAACGTAGCGGCAACTTAAATAAATGCGCCCTTCTTAAACGCGACCTAGCGAATGAAAATTTCCTTTCTCCCCTGTTCCGGTTGATACCAAGAAATAAAATCATCAATCCGCGACGTGTTCATCTGAGGAATTATGACGCCTTCCAAAAAACATATCTGTAGGAAATTACGAAGTCATCATCCTCCCTCAGTTGAATTTAAATATGGAAAAAGCAAATAAGATTATGGCGGACGAATTTAAATTTTATACAACACATCATGCGTACCCCCCAGTGAAATTAAATTTCATTTCCACTTTCGATACAGATACAGACCCAGACACAGACACATCAGACCGAGCATCAGACACACCAGACACAGACACTCTTCCATCAAACGTTCGCATTCAAGGATAATGATATTGGAACATTAGTTCTGCGAACTGCTAAATTGAAAATATTTTCTAATACTTTGGCACGTCGCCGGCTTATTTCGACGTCGATCGGATGAGTCGTTGATGATGGATACGCAAGAGCTGGACGCAACGTGGCCATTCTTCATTTTATATGCATAGAAATTTAATAGCATTTCGAAATCCGATGTAACTTTGCACAGCAGCAAAATGTTATCCATATCATCTGGCATGCAAATCAAATGCAAAATTATACACCTTATTGGCACGGTACGGCAAGCAAAGCACTCACTAGTTCCTCTGAAAATACACGGCTTTGCCGTGTTTACAGAGCCGACGAGCTCGCCTAAACACAACTTTCCGAATTGTAAACACGTAGCGTTTCAATCGCGGTTGTGTCTACCATAATGTCGGGGTGGCATTTTCGGCGGTTTACCTACGTTAAAAGTCAAGTGAGACCCGATCGCAGCTCCCAAACTTACCCTAACTTTCGTCGAAAACAACACTTATTCCCATCAAACAACACTCCTTCCCTTCATTTAGAAACTTGACCATTACAACTTTAAACTTTACCGGATTTTCTTCGCTTTCCCCAATCTTTCATGCGAGTTTTATTTAATTTTTAACTGTAACTGAATGAACTACAATACAGCCAAACCTATCGAAGTTAGCTTCCACTGCCACGGTACCAATTCAAACCGGTGTAAAACGATTTTCGACATTGGAACAACGTGCCACACTCGAAAGTCCAAAAAAAATTTAAGCCAAAAATAATACAATATGGAATCCAAAATAAAACGCATCCCAAGCAAGCAGTAGCCATGCGAGTAGAGGGCAAAAATGTAGTTAGTCAATTTTAAAAAAAATCCGGCGCCTATACTAAAATTGTTTCTACAGTTATAAAAATTGGCCCGGCGAGTTTATTTTAATACTGTAGCACAAATAAAAAATATTCTAAGCTCGTAATTAGATACATACGAACATGCAAATCAATGAAAGAAAAAAATTCCCGGCGCCTCCACCAAAATTGCACCTACAATTTTTTGGGAAAAAAGATTGCCACGGCGTGTTCATTTTAATATGTAACAAATAAAAAATAATCTAACCTGCTAATTAGATACCTAAAAATAAACAAATCAATAAAAAAAAGTGCAGGCGCTTCCACCAAAATTGCTCCTATAATATATTTGTCAAAAATTATAAAAATTGGCCTGGCGTGTTCATTTCAATACTATAGAACAGATAAAAATATTCTGAAGTAGTAGATATACATATAAGAAGAAACAAATCAATTATAGAAAAAAAACTCCCGGCGCCTCCACCGAAATCGCCCCGCTCCTATAATATTTTTTGCAAAAATTGTAAAAATTGACCCGGAGTGTGCATTTTAATACTATAGAACAGATAAAACATATTCCAAACTTGTAATTGTAGACTAGAGACCTAACAATAAACAAATCACTTAAAGAAAAAATACCACCAAAATTGCTCTCATAATATTTTTTACAAAAATAATAAAAATTGGCACAGCGTATTTATTTTAATAATTATAAAAATGGGCACGGCGTATTCATTTAATACTGTAGCGCAGATAAAAAATAATCTAAACTCGTAATTAGATACCTGAAAATAAGCAAGTCAACCAATAATAAAAATGCCGGTGCCTCTACCAAAATACTTATATTATTTTTTCCGAAAAATTATAAAAATTGGCACGGCGTGTTCATTTTAATACTGTAACACAATTCCGTAATTAGATACCTAAAAATAACCAAATAAATTTAAAAGAAAAACCCGGCGCCTCCACCAAAATTCTACCAATAATATTTTTGCAAAAATTATAATTAATTATAATCATTTTAATAATGATGCAGATGAAAAATATTCTAAAGTAATTAGATACATAAGAATAAGCAAATCAATCAATAATAAAAAATGCCGACGCCTCCACCAAAATTGCTTCTATAATTTTTTTGGCACAAATTGTAAAAATTGGCCCGACGTATTCATTGTAGAATTGTAACACAAACAAAAAGGTTTCTATGCTCGTAATTAGAAACATTTGAACAAGCAAATCAATGAGGAAAAAAATCCTGGCGCCTCCATCAAAATTGCTCCTATAATTTTTTGGAAAAAAATTATAAAGGGTGGCACAGCATGTTCATTTCAATATTCTAACACAGCTAAAAAATATGCTAAGCTCCTAATTAGATAAATATATGCAATTCAATGAAAGAAAAAATCGCGGCGCGTCTACCAAAATTGCTCCTATAATATTTTTAACCAAAATGATAAAAATTGGCACGGCATATTCATTTTAATACCATAGCACAGATAAAAAAATATTCTAAACTGGTAATTGGATGCCTTAGAATAAGCAAATCAATCAACAATAAAATATCCCGACGCCTCCATCAAAATGGCATCTACAATTTTTTGAAAAAATTATAAAAATTGGCACAGCGTGTTCATTTTAATACTGTAACACAATTAAAAAAAATTCTAAGTTTCTAATGAGATACCTAAATATAAACAAATCAAGAAAAGAATAAAAAATCCCGCTTCTATCATTTGGTGGAAAAATTCTAAAAATTGATACCGCGTGTAACACAATATAAAATTAACAAATAAATAAAAAAATATCCCGGCGCCTCCAGCAAAATTGTATCTATAATATTTTCAACAAAAATTATAAAAGTTGGCCTGGCGTGTTTATATTAATATTGTAACACACATAAAAATATTCTAAAGTGTTAATTGAATACCTAACAATGAGGCAAATCAATCAATAATAAAAAAATGGCGGCACCTCCACCAAAATTGCTTCTATAATTTTTTGAAAAAATTATAAAAACGGGCACTGCGTGTTCCTTTTAATACTGTAATACAATTAAAAACTATTCTAAGCTACGTCATTAGATACCTAAAAAAAGAAATAAATAAAAAAAAATCTCGGCGCCTCCACGAAAATTGCTCCTATAATATTTTTGGTAAAAATTATAAAACTTAATGAAAAAAAATCCCAGCGCCTCCACGAAAATTGCTCCTATAATATTTTTTAGTAAATATTATAAAAATTGGCCTGGCGTGTTTATTTTAATACTGTAGCACAAATAAAAAATATTCTGAAGTCTTTATTAGATAACAAACTTTATTAGGTACCTAAGAATAGGCAAATTGAAAAAAATTCCCGGCGCTCCACCAAAATTGCTTCGATAATTATTTTGTCAAAAATTATAAAGATTGGCCTGGCCTGTTCATTTTAATACTGCAGCACAGGTAAAAATATTCTAAAGTAATAATTAGATACATAAGAATAAGCAAAGCAATTAATGAAAAAAATTACCGGCGACTCAACCAAAACTGCACTTATAGTATTTTTGTCAAAAGTTATAAAAATTAGCCTGGCATGTTCATTTTAATACTGTAGCAAAATTTCTCCTAGAATATTTTTGGCACACAGATAAAAAAAATTCTAAACTCGTAATTAGATTCCTAAGACTAAGCAAATCAATGAAAGAAAAAAATACCGGCGCCTCCATCAAAAATTGCTCCTATAATATTTTTGGTAAAAGTTATAATAATTGGCCCGGCGTGTTCATTGTAATACCGTAACACAAATACAAAATATTTTAACCCTGAAATTAATTAAATCAAAGTTAATAAATGACGAATGGCTTCCTTCCGCCTCTTCACCACATTTCGCTATATCACCTATTTTACACCATTCTATTTTTATCATTTGTAAGAGAAGCCAGTTGGTTGAAAAAGATAAAGGGGGTCGAATTAATATAAATAAAGAGAAATGCCGTGGTGAATTTCAATTTGGAAGGCGTTTTGGTTAGTGTGTGTTGAGACAAAGGGATTAACAGTTGATGAAATAATGTTGGTTGGAGTTTTGGCAATAATTGAAAACCTAATTTGTAAAGTATTTAAGAACATACCGTTTATGGTTGCGTTCCAGAAGTTTCGGAATTAACCCACAACATGAATTGTACAAGACAAGTCCCAAGACGCATTGTTGCCACGAACAGACATTTTATCACCACCCTAACGCTTCTTCTTAAGCCAATAAACCTGCCATGCTGCTCGTTCATTTGATTCATTCTATATTCCGGCCTAGTCTGCAATTTACATGTTATCGATATTTTTATCATCGTTATAAAATCGTTTTGCAATCTTCTACTACGACTCATACTAATGAGACCTATCCACAAATATCTGCCAATCTCTTCTACATCTTCTTTAAAGAAATTCCATTTTCCGAACGACAATTGTGTAAACTTGACTTTCCTTCACAAAAAGAAACGCGGAGTTTTAATATGTATTCCAACTTACGAAAATTAAACTTGAAGGCTTTGTTTAAAGTCGACTCTCTAGCGGGAATAGTGACATCAAAGCCAATATTTTTCACTATCCTAAGCAGTTCGAAGCTTTCCCGGGTGAAAACCAATCCAACAATTCCTAACTTATTTTAAATGGAAATTTATGTATATTTTTAATAAATAGTAATGCATTTGGGCCCTCAATACACTTTTCTGATTTACGAAGGACCACCATTGGTGGTTGCAATATTGGGATTTAAATATTTGAGGAAGTCGCCTTGTAAGAGAATAAGGATGTCGTGAGTTTGGTAGTGCACAGGTGCAAAGTTATGTATGAAGACGCAAGACGCAACAAATATTTGTTGAAGCGAGTTTATTCCAAGTCACGTACAGTTTTACTTTGTTTCATCTTACGCGTATGAAATGTTGTCAGACGGTAGCTCTATTTTAGTTCCTGTGTACTTAATATAGCTGAAGTCGGAGATTGGAATAATGTAGATGAGAGCTTGTTGTTTCTCTTTTATAAATTGCAAAATCGTGATTTTCTTAATTGCACTCTTGACGTTTAATTACGTCCGTATTTAATTTACTTAAGCTTGAACTATGTGTATGTGTGTGAGTAGAAAATACGCACGCAAGATGATAATAATTAGCTCAAATCCAATCCAAATGTTGTCGGTTGTTGTTGTTGAAAGGAGATAGGAGAACAGAGAAAGGGGAAAGAGGAAATGAGCGTCGGTTCAATTCTGTTGTGGCCATTGCTTAATTTGACAAGCAAATATTACAACCATATATATCTACGGTTTGTAAAATGTAGGGGGAGCGGCATAAATAAAACTGTGCAGTTGAGACAAATCAAAGCGAGAATCGCCCAAGGTGGTTCAAGCGGAGCTTCCAAGGGTTTTATCTAAACGCTCTCGTAGACTGAAACTTGATTTATTATCCTCCGATAAAATCTTACTAGTTACAGTTTAAAGAAATGCTGCTGCTTCCATCTAGATCATCTATAACAAATCGAGTTTCCCGATGTTATTGCAAGTTAAACTCGAATTAAACCAAATGTGAGGGCCCGAAAAAATATATTACGTGCACGGCGGCCAACAAAAATCTTGGCTTCAACGTGGATCCCTACAGTAATCGCCGTACATACAACAAATACAATCTTGACAAACTTTCTATGAGTTTCTTCGTCTATCGAACAAAGTTCTCATGCCAGACTTACAGCGAGAGTATATAAATGGCTACATTAATCTGCTTTATTATGATATTTTCTCAGTTTTCGGTAAAAACACAAACGCGACAACATAACCTGTACGTGAATTTTTCGTATGCACGCATTGTAGAATATGAGGCAATGTGACGGGTCACATATAGCATTTTGAAAACTGCCTCCCGTGACACATTCATCATGAGAAAGTAACGGCCATTTCTATGTCCTGCCCGCCTAAATATGAAAATCTTTGATAAATGACTTCGAGATCCATACGTATATTTACATTAAAATATTTTTTTGCTTTTTTCAAAGTAACGACTGTTCTCCCATGATTGGATGCTTAATGCAACATACATATGAATCACAATCTTCTCATTATCGAAACAATCTCACTCTATCTACAATACACACATACACAGGCCATTATTGTTTGTGGGGCACTATACAATGAAGATTACATGTAACCACAATCAATATCTGAACGGATGAATAATAATTCCCCATTAATTCGATGACTTACATCGAAAGTCTCAATTAAATTCATTGAAACATTGCGTTGAATTTATGGATTTTTCACTTCAGCGGTAAAATTGATTAGTTCACAGTACGTCTTTACCAAACCCCGGTTGAACAATCAAACGTCTATCTTTGCTATCTTGTTGAGTTTGACCCATCACTCATATAATTAATTCGGGGAGGTTTCAATTCCGGCTGAAAAGTTGATAAATCAAAGGATCAAAGATGGTCGTTGAAAGATTTAAAGTTAGATGGTTAATACAGCCATATTGGAAACCAATGCGAAGAAGCGAGTTTTCTCTTCAGGGAGATAACTTCCCTCATACTAAATCTACTTGCAAATTTCTCAAACTAATTTATCTTGTTCGCCACTCAGGACGATTTCATAAATTTTTACGCAACAACAACAACGATAAGTGTTAAATTTATGAAATTAGAAGTTTGGATAAGTAACACTGCGTGATCAGTTGCAATATCGGTTTCAGCTGTAAATTCCCGGATTCATTTTATCAGACTCCAACTTAACGCAATATATCAGCAAACGGCAAACAATAAAACTAATAAAATGCTCCGACAATGAGACAAAGGTATATTAAAAATACTTGGTGAAGTTCGTGACTGCACGCCCAAACAAATTATTTTACTGCACATGTTGTCAATAAATATTTTTAAGGACGTTGTTTGACAAAATGAAATCATTTTAACCGACAATATTAATATATGTAATATCTCGTTCTGTGAACCAATTCGAAATACTTGAGCAGTTATTGAATGTATTATTCAATGTAATAACACAAAACCTGTGCTTGAATTAAAATTAAAAAAACTGCTGTGTCTGAGATATGGCAAAATATGCGACTTGGAATGATAAAAAAAATACCGTACGTAAGTAAGTAATAAATACATCAGAAGATATATTCGAAGGGAAGAATGTTGAAAGCAATTCGTTGATTTAACCAAAGGAATGCTGTCCGGTTGTCGGGATACGTTAATTGACATGCAATTGTGGTTGTCCCAAATATCTCACACAATATTCCTTCTAAAGCGGAATGTTGGTGTTACAAAACACAAAACTTATCTCATTAGGGTTGCGCCTGCAATTTATTAACTCAGATTGTGAGAGTCGTCATTCATGAGATAAAAATTAAAATGTTGTTTTTCGTCGGCGAAAAGAATTGAAATATTTATATTGAAAGCGAAATTAGATTTTTGGCTCCGAGTGAATCCTTTTATAGTAGGTGTGCATGTACCATCTGTCGGCGGATTTAAGGAATACATAATGCAAACACCAGCTAAGTCATACCACTATAGAAGTGTAAAGGTCTCAG
This sequence comes from Eledona agricola, assembly GCA_964023215.1. Classification (NCBI taxonomy): domain Eukaryota; kingdom Metazoa; phylum Arthropoda; class Insecta; order Coleoptera; family Tenebrionidae; genus Eledona; species Eledona agricola. Next base: position 15,359,368 of record OZ026862.1, on the reverse strand, counting down.
ATTGTAGACCTCCTTAGCTCTGGGGTTGAATGCATAACAAATAACTAAGTGGATATGCTACATCAACTCGAGCATTAATGCTGCCAGCGCTGAAAATTCCACCTCAATTTTTCGTCAAATCTGGCATTTATCTCAAACATTAACAATAATCGATAGTTGCGAAGCAATTTCGCGATGAAATTTTAACAAGTGATGAAAAGGCACACGTGACAGTTCCGGATACACATGAAATGAATATAACTTGAAAAAGTTCTCCGGAGAAAAAGCCTCGTAGACAGATAATTAATGGCCACACACGTTACGACTTGAACAAGTGTTTAACAACTGAAAAAGTTGAAATAGATAAGACTAAAGTTTTGCCTGTTGTCAACGGCACTGATATTAATTCAACATTAATCCCGTTCTTTGGGCGCCGTGCGAGAAACTTCAAAACACCGAAGCCGACTTCGCCATATTTTACAATTGAAAGTATTTAGATTTAACCTTTGAAATTTGCACGGCATTTTCATGCTAGATATGGGATAAGGTATAACTACCCTCATCTTTTTAAGCAAAATGAAAAATTCAGCCACTTTTAGTTACGAACACAAAATGAATGTAACGTAATGCATAACAAGTAGTTAGCTGAAGGGTTACTCAAGCTACCCTTGCAGAATTATAAAGCCACCTACCTTCTGTGGCACGCAACGTACGCAACATTTATTATTATATATGGGATGCCTTCAGCTTCCATCCAAAAACACTTGTCTTGGAACGAAAATTATTTCTCTAATTCGTTCTAATTGTACAAACGTTCCTTCTCGCTCCGGAGCTTCACATCCTTATCTGTATTTCATTAGTCGCTTCAGATTTGTCACAATAATCATCTCTGGAATCTCCCGTTCCATTTCACTTTTTGTTAGATACGTTCAATTAACGTTGCAATAACCACCGATTCTCATTCAATTTCATTCCAAGATTTAGTAATAATATCGGAATTTCAATTAAATTTTTAGCCTATTTGCATTTAATCAGCGGTTAAGATTTTAATTGTATTATAAGATTTGAGTCGCTAGCCACACTACCACTTTTATTAAAAATTCACTTCGAAAAATCCAAACCTACAATAACGTCGACTTTCATGCAACAACAATATTTTTATTGAATAACTTTTCACTTTATTTTTATCGCGCAATGTTATTTTACACTTTTCCCTCGTAAATTTATATCTAAAGCGGCTCGAACATGTCGTATAGCTATCGAAAAAACGGGCGAATTACTTTTAAACTAGTTCGATAGTTTCGGTCGACATGAATTCTTTATTTTTTATCGGCTTCTCTCCGACATGACGAAATCAAATGAGCTGATTTTTGTTGTCGATTAAAAGTTTCACTGAAAAATTATATTCGCCGGTACTTGTTATTCCTATTCCGCTCAGAGTTGTAAATTCTGTGACAACGATAATAATTAAAATAACGCAGCAAAATTGGCGTATCCAGCTCTCGTAGCTTCGTTTATTAAATTTAGCAAAAAATTAATAAAAATACAGATATCGTTGAATGAGGATCTAATCGGAAAGTTTTGTGGTAATTTTTATATTGGAAGGAGATTGATTTCGACCCCTGGCGCGTATACAATGTGCCCGATAGCTCAAGACCAAGATTTGACAACTTGACGTCCCATTGAAACACCCAGAAAGGAAATGTTTTCTTCTGTGACCGTGGTATTGGCAGGCGACACAAACGTTTGCTCGAATACCGAGAAAAGCAAGTTCTACCACCTACCCAAAGGAAGTGTATTATACTTCGTCAGATTTTTAACACCCTATCTTTTCCGCTGTTACTTTGCTCAACGTAAACGATTTTTGAACTTAATTTATTTGAAAATGTCAAGAAATTGTCTGATTGCAATACCGAGATCCTTGCTGATGTCTGAATGAGAATCTTCTCTTCTGAGACTCATAAAGTGCCGGGCGTGTCGTTAAGTAATTCGTCTATCTGTCGTTTGGGAATCAACTCACACATCGACGTTTTTCACAAACAAGTTTTAGGACCAGGTGACTCCCATTATCTGATAGTATCGTTATGATTACATTTCAACGGCATTAAAAAGATTTTCTTTCCTAGTACTTTTTTGTTCTCGAGCCATTTCCCTAATTAAAAACACAACGTTGACAGCTTCAAGCTTAGATGAAGTTCGTAGTTTGCAATTTATCTTACAAACGAACTGATAATTATTTGACAAAGATTAAAGCTCGTTTGTAGTTCACCTCAAGTTCCGAGAAAACCTATTTCATGAGTTAATTTTTTATTTAAAAACTCAAGCTTTGTGTAGGCAAAGTGTTTCTGTTTTATGTAAATTGCCCCAATGTGCGCTATCCACAAGAACGCCTTAAAACGCTTTACACAAGGCGTTAATTTTGTCGTTTGATTGACGCAAATTAATTTGTAAACATACACTAATAAATTATTGAAGCGAGTTAAAATGATATCTGGTGAGTAAGCAAATACAATATTCAATGCATGAATTGATAGTTGATAAACTCATACGTCAATCATGGCTATTATTTATTTATAGAGTGCATGACTCGCCACTGACTTCATTTCGCACGCTGCACATGCGCTCACAAAACGTTTTGATCTTCGAAATTCACAAATCTTCGCGTTCTAGTCTTTAAAATTATCCATTTTACGTTTGGAAAACAAATTGTTCGTCCTTACTTTTGGCTGCTGAATTTAATGTTAAAATCCACGATCCACATCACGCCACGTTGGTTAAAGTATAAACCAACAGCAAGTAATTAAAATAACTAGTGCGTTTTGGTTAATTCATAAACCAATCGAAATTATTTGGCTAAAGTGTGAATTTCATCATTAGTAAGACAAAAATCAACTTCTCAACAAAACTCGACACATCCAAATGTCGTTCAAAAGTTGATAAATCCACTCAACGTTAGACTGACTATAAAAATCTGTTCTAGAAAAACTAATTTGTAGTTGTGCCAGCTTTGCCTCTCTTGCTAAACAGAAAAAAATTGAAAAGGTCCATTATTTTCTCTAGGAAGGCCATAAAAAAAGAGGAGTAATAATGTTAAAAATTTATTAAATAAACATGGATAACAATAGTTCACATGTAACTAATTTTCCAATTTCACTTCGATTTCAATTCACAAAATGTACAAAATGTAATTATGAATACTTAACTAAAAATAAAATATGAATACGTTACATTAGTAAATTCAGGGTGATGGGCGGTGCCTTTTACAAAAATCTGTCTCTTTGTCAAATTTAAAAAATATCTCTGTTAACCTGTTTGCAAACAATAAACCGTTTGTCAAATAATAAGGTCGTTTTAGCGTCGCTGTTGTTAAATTAAAAAAATAATTCTTAAAACTAAGAAAACGTAAACATTTATTAAACAAAAATAATTACAAAAGATGATCAAAACATATATTGAAAAATAAATCCAATGATTGGTAAACTATATCCATCTATGTATATTAGAAAATTATATAAACATAGAACGTAACGTGAAGTAAAAAAATAAATTTCTATTAGTTATCACATGTGAAACATTAGACGAAATAAAAAATAGTAAAACATTATTATAAACTAAAGCAGACGTTGACAAAAGCATAAAAAACTATTTTTAACATAAATGAACATTTCTTCTCTTTTAATTTTGGCAGATAGATGGTCCAAACAAATGGGCGTTAAAATCTGTAAAAATTACTGAATTCCGAATAAAATGTTTACAAAAATGTGAAAGTGATGAGCGGTGCCATTTACAAAATCTGTCTTTTTGTCAAATTTAAAAAAAGTTCTGATAACCTGTTTGCAAACAATACACCCTTTGTCAAGTAGTAAGGCGTTTTAGCGACGCTGCAGTTAAATAAAAAAATAATATTATTAAAAACTTTAACTTTTATTTACACTAAAAACGTAAACATTCTTTGAACAAAAATAATGACAAAAATAACTGATATGAGTAGACTCAATGAAGCACACAACAGCAAAAGAATAAGCTAAAAAAACTAAACTATTAAATTAATAGGTTAGATTACTATCCGAATACTTTCGATTAGTTTATAAACTAGCCAAAATCCATTGATTATTTTATTTACTTAGTTTTGGTTTATACTATAACCAACGTTCTTGGCTAGTTTACAAACTAATTAGATATTATAGTATATAGTATATAAAAATAGTAAAATAAAATAGTATTGTTTTAAACAACACAATAAAATTTTGATTTGTCGTCGAATGACGCTAAAATTATACCGTCCTAGTGACAATTATGAAATGTCACGATTTATTATTTCTACGATCATGATGATTTTGAATACAGTGGACCAGCTGCAGCTATTTTTGATACGAAAGCATGAAAATTAATTAGGTAATGCCTTTTCTTGAGGTTACCATTTGAACACCACTGAACCCTATTCTGAACTTTTGTTCTACAATAATATAATATTTCTCAAAGATGTTTTTTATCGGTAGGCCATATCTCCCTTAATACTTTATCAAAAGCAATCATTTTGAAGATTACCTCCATCGCTAAGGACGAAACATAAACAAACAATTCAAAATGTTGATATTTGGTCGGTCCTAGCACCATCTATTGACAATCTGTTTAACTAACATTCCCCGAGCGCATTTCAAGCGGTAAAGCGGTAAAACAAACATGATTGCGATCCGAATTCTTCGCAGGGGGGGCCAAATAGTTTTAATCTTAATGATTATTTTACACTTTATTTTAAAAATATGTCCTAGATCCGAGACAGCGTGTATAAGTTGTGAAAATTTTAAGTGATAATTATCGAATGGTAATTTTACGATTCATCCGTCTATTCAACAGTTTCGGTGAACAATGAACTGTATTTAATTATTACCATTATACTAGGGAGTTTGTAAAAGTTCGTGGGGAGCGTGTGTATTGTCAAGACATCATTTGCCAATAACAAATGTTTGGATTTATTGTTTGTTGCGGTCTTTGAGTCTGAAGTCCTGACATGGGGAAATGGTGGCAGATGTTGATGGATGAAAAGATTTTGTACTTTGTCCACACCACATTTTAATAATAGATTGTCAGAAAACTTTAGACTTGTCAGTTTTACGCACTGAAAGTTTTTAATATATAAAATTACACATTTAGATGTCTGGTTAGAGAAAAATAAGATCCCGGTCGGAACGCCTACAGCCTGCAATATAACCAGCTACGTATTTTGTTTTTATTTCCAATCGTGGTTGCGTATCCATGTAACATGGTTTATTTGCAGCGTACCATGTTGCCTTAATTTCTGCCATCAGCCCGCATTTTGCATTCACCTCTAGGCGAGCCAAGAAGTTTTATCCAAACAGGTCGTGCAACATAAATATCGAAAATGTCGAACCTCGCCGTTCGGCCGCGAACGAAACGGTTTCCACGATATAATTAAATATTGTAATTGCACTAAGCTTAGCACGTTTTAATCGTCGTTGTTGGTGGAAATATCGAGATGAGCACGACGAACGGATCAACCTTCTTGATCCTTCATGAAAATTTGCCGAGAGCTATATAAGTGGTATATTAAATCTCCGAACAACCATGGTTGTAATAATATCGGGCCGCATGTCTGATGCTTGTTGTACAATATTAGCATTCATAGTCATAACCGTCAGTATTATAACAATGTTAATTAATGATATCACTAATTACGACGATGCAATAATGTAATATGTATTAATATAACTGCGTTAAAAATGGCGGCTGTAATAAAAAATTGGGAAGAAATCTCGGTTGAAGGGGTGAGATTAGGTCCAGTTGATGTCGCACGGTGACGAAAATCCAATTTGTTCAAAAGACTTAGGTGCGGTGAGCTACCGAGTGATGAGTTAAATCCCCTTTTCGAAATCGGCATCAAAATTCGGACGGCATTAGCGGACTTGACCGGAAAACCATACATTATCAACAGGTTTTTGATGAATTAAATCGCGGCGTGTAGTCCAGCGATGTTTGCTAGGAAAATACAATTTGGAAAATGGAACTATCACTTTATAATTGGACTAAGCTTTAAATTAATTCCCGGCCGAAATGGCGAGTTCTTGTTGAAATATGTGTGACGGCTCTAGTTATTATGCAAGAAATAAGTAATTAGATGGTTATAATAGAAACTGAGTTTGAAGTTACAAATGATTTAAATACGTTGGTAATCGTTTATTCCGCATGAGTATGAACATACATGCACAAATTATTGTACTAATGGGCCTCCCAAAAATACATTACACACATTTGTAGTGAACGCGAGTCTGACAGCCATTATGGATGGTGCATGCATTATTCCGCCGAACTCACCATGCTAAACGTGTTTAATTAATGGCGTACAAATCGGAGGATCATTTTGCGACTTGTTTTTAATCTGTCTGGCATGTGGAGCGAGATTCGTACAATTACTTTAAAAAGCTTGTTTACTTCTTGTTTATCCCCAGATTGCGCCCTCAAAATACTTAATTAGTGAAAACAAAATCGACGTTGCACGAATTATTAAAATCCTTCATATGCACGAGGCTAAAGCCGGAATTTTCAGCTTATTATGAAACAAAACTTTCCACCGTTCAGCTCTTTATTTGATTAGAGACAGCGTGACTCCTTCTAAATTATGTTGTCGTTAGCAATAAAATTGGTGTAGTAAGTGGCCATATTCTCTTGCTTCCACTTCCGCTCTCGACAAGCTAATTTTTATCGTCTCGAAAAAGTCGGATCCCAAACAATTCGAAAAAATTTCATCGAAAGGTGCAGGCAGTGTTCTTTCCTCGCCACCTTGTCAAAAATGAACACGTCTCGCCGCGATCAAGTTATAAAGTATTTCGATTCATCCGTGAACATTTGCCACGTCGGCGATTTCTTAATGCAACGTTTCTCCAAAATTTTATCGTACTGTGTGCATTTTATACCAATTTGTACGTTTTAACTCGCCGGCTATGTGCTTATAATTTTGATATCTTATAAAACGATTACGGTCGGGATTTCTCTTCCCGTATTCTGACGAGACATACGGAAGCGGCATAATTTCAAACCAACTATGTATCATCTCCACATTATTAAATTCGCAATGGCTCAAGTTTCGCCCGAATTTGAATTTTTTACATCATTTAACTGCTCCAGGGCTCGTATTAAATACATATAAATAAATATATTGCGTCGGAAAAAGCTGGCGTTTTTTGGCCCGCCGATTTGTCACGAGTCCTCTTATTTCTTTCCACTGTCCGACGTCCAATCACGAAAAGGTATCAGGACCCAGTTTGAGAGCGTTTCATCGAAAAAGAGAAAAAAATGTTGCAATCTATTAAACACTAAGATTAAAGACGTTATTATGGCGCGCTGAAGAGAGGGCGGATCGCAGCAAAACAACTCTTGTAATGCGTTTATATTAAGAAAAGAAAGGAACACGTGAAAAGCGTTTAAGAAAACTCATTTTGACTAAAATTACGTTATGTTTTAATTAATTCAGAGCACAAAAGTAGAAATGCAAGGGCGGAAATCAATTTTTTCAGGTCGAAATCGAAATGTTTGGGTTTGCATTGTATGACACGGGTTATCAACCCAAGCCGATGGGCCGGAGGAAGACAAAGATGGGAGCGACAGCAATCAATAACCGCATCTTTAACTCCCGTGTATCAGATGAGTCAGAGATGTCGACGATGTCGGGGAAGAATGGGAAGGAATTGGAAGTTGTTATAATGTCGGAAGGGCAACACGTGACCGAACAATCACATATGGCGTTGTGCCCCCCAATCATTAGTGGTCATGGAGGTTTTCCGATAAAAATGACACATGTACCTGAACCTTCAACTCCTGAATTTACTCCACGACCTTCCTTTATGTTATTCCCAGATTTATCACACACACCGAACACACTATTGTGTTTTGTATTCCGTATATTTTATGACAAAATAAAAATTCTGATAAAATTTATTTATTGTGTCGGCGACAATAAAAATTACACTTTCGAGAAATTCGAACGGCTTTTGCTATAATTTTAATTACTTTGATTTAGGAAGTGAATCTCATAACTCGTAAAGTAAGCGAATATAAATGAGAATTTTTACCAGAACGTAATTGATGTTGCGTGATACCTTTTAAAACGATTTCCTAAGAAAGGAGAAAATTTTATGCATAAAATGTCAGAAGTGCGGTTCGGCTTTGTCGCCGATCTAATCCCAGCTTCAATCATCTCTCAATGACAAATTGTGTAATAATTATCCAACTTAAGAGGCGATAATAAATCCCGAAGTGGTTCAAGAATTATTTGTCTCGAAACCTCTTGTCTCATCACTTCCGTCGTCTCATCTTATCGATAAGATTCATCGGACACGACGCAAGAAACTAATACATTTTTTATAGGGGAAATCCGTGACAAATGTGTGCCATCAAAACGCGATTAGCTCTTTAATTTTTATTGATAACATAATTAGCATGATATCCATTAAAGTTCCGGAAGGAAATCATGGCAAATAGTATTAGCAAAGTTCCATAAGCGCACGGATTGTGAGAATCGATCCCGCAGACAATTTTATTTCATTTCGGCTTACTACAGGGGGTATTTTATACAGGTTGGCTGCTTTTATTGGCACAGCATTGCAATTTCGGTTGTTATTGCAGATAAAACATTGGTTACATGGGATAAAAGTTGTGACTCTCCTTCTCATTTCTGCAACATTTCACATCTCACATTGACACATGCACGCATGGAAGTGGTGCATCCATTAACGTTTCCCCTCTTTTACATTTAAGAGAGATTAGAAGATAAAAAAGCAAAACAGTAATATTTAGGCAGTGGGGCCACGATGGCGTGAAATAAAAAAGAGTCGGTTTTCACAATTGGATTATTGGCAAATACCGCCTCTTTTCCGGACCGCTCCCCAGCGCTGTCGAGGTAAATCTTAGCGTGCGACATTTGTAATTATGGTGGTTTTAGTTGGCAGATGGCCTTAATCTCGTAAAAATATGGGACTTATCGTTGCATAATAATCCGTCCCCCGACAATAAGTCAGATGACAGCTTCGGCTGAAACATTAGTCAATAAGGGGAACCATTTAGTTCTGATTCATCACCTCCTGATCAGCGGGGGCTTGGGTCGGTAAGAATCCCCCCTAATCAAAAGACCGACTATCGATAAATAATGCATGATGCATAAAACCGAAGGAAAAAACCGAACGGTAAATATACGCGACAGTAAAATAAGAAAGGTACGAGGGCTTGTAAAATCACTTTTGCAACATTCACTTTGCTCGAATATTTATGTATGTATGGACTTTCTTGAAAATGCTGTGAATAAAAATATTGTTCGCCAAGTGGAAAAACTTAAATTCAGATATAAGTTTATAAGTTTGACTGAACTAAATCGTCCCGAATTTCATTCTTTGAATCTTTCCGATGCGATACAGTAAACGTGCCGATAAGAATAAATAATGCCCCTTCATTGGAGTTTATCTCTTGTTCTTTTTGCCTTAACATGAACCCATTTCGAGTGTTAATCCCGCCATGTCCATGAACGGCGACATTATTTAAGTCAAGCTAACGCTTCAGAATTAACTGCTGTTTCAAAAAGCACACACTCCTCGCAGGTATTTTTTATTTGTTTTTTTCATTTAACCCCCACATCAAATTTACGATACTTACATCATTTGTCTGATGCAATACGTTCGACTGGAACAATTTGCGATCTGTTTGCTTCTTAGGAATCTGCAGACGTTTCATCGAGTTCGATGCGTAGAATGTCAAATACTTTCAAACGCTGTATCGAATACGATGCAAAAGATTTTCCTTCTCTACACTCAATACCTTAATGGTGCTTCCATATTTTTACATTATTTTAAACCTATTTCCATATATATTCATACGTTCTTGCCGTCGGCCATCGTTTAACAAAAATATTCCGACTTCAAGCGCGAGATTTCTGCCGGGAATAGTATCAGACGTCATATTAAAACTGTACAAAAGTGAAACAAACGCAATCGGACGGTATGCTCGAAAATTACAACAATACGTTCCGGCCATTAGTTTATAGAATTTTTAAAATCACCTGTTTGTTTATAAATATTCTCCGTGAAATACATTTCGCATTAAGAAAAACGAATAAAAAAATTAATGATGCTTATTAAGTCGTATTGGGTTAGGATTTGAATGACAACAACATTAGAGTTTCAGGAAAGAATTTAATAAGTCTCTCATTAAATCAAATTGTAAAGTGTATTAAAATATGAAGACAGGAGAAATTAAATATGTATAATTTAAATATGAGGACGGCTTACACAACAGAATGCAGCAGAAATGCAATTTTTAATTAAATTTCAGCTATTTGAAGTTTGATTGCGTTAAAAGAAAAATGTATTCATTACGCGAATAATTCTGTAGAAAAGCGCAGAGATCTCTAATTGGAAAATAAGAATCGAGCGAAATAAACATTCAGAATGTGAGTCGTACATTCCTAATCTAATAACAAAAGCAAAGCTCAAAGAACTACCTCAAACATTAATAAATGAAATTAGCCATCCCTCAAAGCTTGTCAGCTACGCCAAGATGAGATTGTGTAGGAGATCGCTTTGGCCTTCGGTAAAAGTATTAGACTCACCATTAGAAGTGGCGCCCGTCGAAGACGCGGCTTGAGCAAAGTAGAGAATGCTTGAAAAAATGAAAACTTTTTGACACTTGGATTTCTTGTCGAACATAGCGGCAGTTCCATATAACAGCACCACGAGTTGATTTCTTGGGAAAATCGATGGAAATGCAGCACACGCGGCCGGAGGTGACACCCCAGATCGGACCTCGTGTTTACGTCTTCCCAACTCCAAGCGTCATGTGCTCTCTCATCAAAAACCGGAGAAACACTAACAGACTAACACTTCTGAGAGAGTTTTGCCGCTATACCTTGGATCATGCGCCTTTTTCGATTTTGGGCCTGGCTTTGGCCAATCACACACCGCAAGGTCTTACCAATAAACCAATGGGAAAATCAAAAGACGTTACATGGGAGGATCCACGACATGTAAGACATGTAATTAGAATTATAATACATAGGTAGGACCAGCATTAAATAAAACCTGCAATGCCACGTATTCCCTAATGTCAAAACTTCCCTTCTCTGCATCCTAATCACTCTTTAGCTTTCTTCCACTTCCACCCCTCACACACACACATGTAAACACAAACTTTTCGACATTTTCTATTTTTAATATCAGTTGTTCGACAATCACAACACAGCTCAATATATTAAACACGAATAGGTGTCCACTAAACTCATTTTTTAACAGTTATTGCTGTAATAACAAAACTTTTATTTTATAACGCTCTCCATTATTCCGCAATGTTCAAATAACATGTTTATCCAAACACTTCACGATGAGTACAATTAATAAAAAATCGATTTTGATTCTATCAAATATTTCACCCAGCACACATAATTATCTCAGCAGGGTTCAGTAAATAGATGTAACGTAAAATTGATTTTGCAATTAGATATCTTGAATAATTAATCATATTTTCCCACCACTTTAATATGTATCAGTTCCAAATTCTTGATCGAAATCATCTTTATCACTAAGTTTGCTCGATATTACATTTGCTTAATAACAACATTAGAAGATATCGGAAAGCGTTAAAGAGTTAAATAAATACGTATAAGTACGACGATTATGATATAATAATGCGGACACGTTATGTTTCTGTTTAATGTTGAATATAAACTAAAAGTGAAAACGCTACTAGTAATGGATTGTTTAATGTGATATTTGATTAATAATAACAAAATCCGAAAGCGAGATATTATTCAATTAGTCAATCTATTTTATGGTAACAATGTAACTTTGTATTTCTGTTTAGTAACGAAACGTAACTAAACTAAAATAAAATAAAGGAAAAAACGAAAATATTACACATATGTTGCTAAAATACATTCTGGAATAACTTCTACTATTACAAGGTATGTACAAGATTATGGCAATTTACTATTTATTGCGTGTTCATTTGAGAAAACCCTTCAAACTTTGAATGCGGCTTGTGAGTGATTTTTCAATGATTTTTTAAGCAATCTCGCCCAACAACAGCATCTAGAATGACTTCTTGCGGCTTTTAGTGATGAAGTACCGTCAAAAACAACAGTTTATTGGTGATTCCAAGAATTTCAAATTGGACGAAGCGACTTGAACTATGAATAAATAATAACTGCATTTTTGAATCTTCATGGTCATAATGGCACTACGAATTATAAGACCAAAGAACCGTCAATGATTGATTGATAAAAAATTAATATAAATAAATAAGTGAATATAAGAATAACAATGGGATCATAATGCATCATAGCAATGTAAGTCAACTCAAACAATTGAATATTTAGAGGGCCAAAACGTACGCCTCTTTTTGAGGTGAAGAAAAAAATGTGTGGGATCTGAAGAAAGCTAACACATTACATCTTTTGAACATAGTTTATTTCGAATGGAAAACAATTTAAAACGATTTGAACGAATGCAAAATTCTATAAACGGTAGCACAGAATATTAGAAAAAAAATTAAACTGCCTTTTTTTACGAAATTTTCACCCGCGTATTGGCTTAATAACAAAAATAACAGATTGTTTAACTCACAATAAATAAATAAATGAAAAAAACGGAGGCTTCGTTGGCATGGAATAACTTCGACTTTTGAATAATTTGGAGAAATTTGAAATAAACTTCTTTATTAATAACCGTCTCGGACACACTGCATAAGATACCTTTGTGTTTTCTTCGACAAACTTCATTTCCTTGTCTTGGTTTAGACGTCATTTGAGAAAAATTTTGAATAACAGCTCCTGTCAAATGTCACGATTTGACAGTTTCAAACGTCTACATTGGAAAAAATGAAACAAAAGCTAAATTTTTTGAACGATCGTTATATGTGAGACCATTCCATGATAATAATTTTTATTTTGGTTTAATGATACAAATAAGCTACGATTAGAAGTGGATGAAGAAAAAATGTTTAATCGATTTTATATTTTCCCATTAACAAACTTGGGCAAAGACTTTAAAAGAACCAAACTAAATACACTAACTAAAACACAAATAATGTAAATATTAGCCATCTATTTAGTATTGAAAATAAATAATGTAATGATGAATTAATTGCAAAAATATATATTTTAATGGTTTGTTCGTAATTTTATTTGATTAATGAAATAATTAAGAAATATCACTCCGAAGGTATTAAAATATACATTTGGAGCAATATAAATTTGGAGTATATAAATGATTGAAAGAAATTTAGTTGATTGGCCACATTGAGGAATTGAGGATTAACTGACATCCTGATTTATCGCAATTCACTCTTCGGGTTACGATTTTGTTGTCATTATTGTGAATTGTAAAAGAGTAATTTATTGAATAATGGCGAATACAAAGCGACAAATAACAGAGAAAATAGTTGCAGCAAGTGTATGTAAGTATTCATAAAATTTAAAAAACATTTGATAAAATTAATGTGACGTTTGTTTTACAATTTGAAACTCAGTGTATCCAGTAGTAGTGTAGAGCTAGTAAAAATTGCTAACCTAATAAAAATTAAATCATTTATAGACACCCTATATATCGTAAGCACTATATCTGTCTCGTATGAAAATAAAGGAAAACGAAAGTGGTAAGAGTAAAAATGTTAAAAAATATGCGACATTTTATTTGTTCTGTGACATAATTAGGCAAATCAACCAGACAACGTTACGACAGATTAGACCAAATACGAATAGGTTCATTACAATACTAAAAATGAACTAAAACGAAAGTGCAAACACGGAGTTTGTATAAATTATTATTTATAGACTTCGTCACTCAATGTATCGAGTCCAACTTTTGCTACAAATGGAAATACATAAAAATGAATATCACATAATTTGAAAAATTTGGTATGTATTTGAAGTCAAAGCTGATCCGGAATGTTTATTGAGTCAAAGCAAAAAACATAGATTTAAGGTAGGAAACGACGTTGACATCGATTTAAATATGCAAATCGCATCACGACCGTAAATAAGGAAATTACCTTGAGGAGGTTAGTGGAACAATGATTAGTATTAGATCTGCCCATCATAAAGTTCGAGCATAAGTTTTGAACGGAATTGGTCCCTGGACGTTTTAACCACAAGTGAGCAGCATAGAATAGACAGACATCTGTCGTTTCCCTTTTGATTCGTTCCGATGACAAAGATATCAAACTTAATCCGAGCAACGTCAAAACTCGTATCATTATTATTATCAAATCTTAACATAAAAATATTCCGTCTGCTTGAATTATTTATGAAAATATGTACGAAAAACTAGGGATTGCTGCTGTAAATCCATCGATTTTTAATCGTGGGCTGAAAAGTACGATTCGGTAATAACTAAAAATTTCATATTACGTAGATTAATCTAGCAATGTGATGAGTTGATAAAAAAGGAAGATATCATGGAATTGAGATTAGCATTCCCAGCTACATTGAAATGCAGTGAACGAAAGCCGCCAAGACGTCCCATGGGTGCGTCCTGATGATCTGTCAACATGCGTCATGTCTCATCTAAGGTTCCACACCGCACTGTCAAGTCTTATTTCACAGTTGCCGTTACCCTCAAAACCTTATCACCATATTTCTCTATCTCTTTCAATGAAGTCGAAGCCACTTAGTTGCAGATGTGATTAAAGTTTGAATTATTTTCAAGGATTATGGTTATATCCTTTATCAATAGCATTCGAGTAAAAGTCCGTATCCTCAAAAATTCAGTCCACGCCTACTAAATACCCCAATAAGAAAACTTTCAGCAAGTTTCGGTTTTATTTTACTCTAGAGTTGGTCTGCTGGCGGCTAAATGAGACCTATCTTCCTCTCTGCACGGTCATCTCGTGGCCAGTTTATAAATCAGCCCAACATTCAGAAAGTTGTCTTAACGAACCTTTGCAAGTAGCGACGATCAAAAGTCAATAGTCAATTTATTTTCACGTCCGCCTTTTTACCCCGTCGAATTTTACACATTTCGAAATTATCATGCGTTCCGAACGCGTTTGCATCGTGCACTCTAAAATAACGCCGAGCTAAAAATTGTTGTGCATTTTTTCAGTTCCTTGAAAGCAGAATTTTCCATTTGAGAGTTCTTCCCTGCCGATTATTATTCTACTTCAGATTTGAATTTAACCACCGTACACGAATTTCTACATTGAAATGATTTACCAGAGATTTTCCAGAGCTCAAGAATAGGTGGTTCCACTTCAGCGTTCTCGTTATCGTCCGTGGATTTTTGTCGTTTAATAAATAATTACTGTTAAAAAACGGACGTTTCAAATAACCAGTACGATGGAAAAAATATTTTTAAAGTGTGTTTAAAGCGAATCGTTCGGTTCTGCTTGAATTCCGCTTTATTATACACAATAATAGAAACCGTCTGCATCAATGTTCTTTATGAGAGGAGAAGTAAGCATACAAGAATGAGCTGGCCGACCTAGGGTTTCGTAATCTTGATATATGAAATCGAACGTCACCCCTCAAACCAAGAACTGATTTAGAAAAGTCAAAGTTCGAAATGAGTGAGGCACATCTGTGACCACGCGTGTTCCTTAGTTGAAAAGACCGAAAGCGAACATTGTTTGACACGTCTGCATCGTTTGTTTACTTTTGTTTATGTTACTACCGTTGATATGATACAATATACAGGATATTTTCATATGTTTGTAAATAAGATGTGTTTTCTTGTTTTAAAAGACTATTCCGATTTCAATATGGATCTCATATTGTAATCGAAAAAGAATAAACCCATATTATGGAAACAAACATCAACATTTACGACTTCTGTTAGGAAACAAACAAACCAAAGAGGTTTCGGTTTCATTTACCATTGCGTCCCCAGATTAGCATATTTCCATTCAATTCTCAAATTCTATAACTAGTTCGTTCATATAACATTCTCCGTCGAAAAATGCAATCTGGCTAGTCCATAATGAACTACAATTTTAGAAATAATACCAATATACAGAACTGCTAATACGAGTAGGATTCAAGTTGATTAACTCCTTGGTCTGCGAAGTTTCCACAGCTTTGATTAAGAGCTTAACAAGAGTATTCGTTCTATTAAATATCTCTTCCGTAATATGGTCAACAATGTTACCACAAAATCTAATTTTAAAACAACCAATATAATATAACTAATGATATTTGACAAATGCAGTATTTATTACACACTAGCACTATCAAGATTAATGTGGGGTTATTCTGAAATATTGAGTGGCTAATTTCGTTGACTCCCAAGTGAGAAACACGTATTCGAAAGTTTTTGAGCGATGTGTTTTCACAATTTTACTTAAAGTTTTGTTAACTGAGAACAGATGTTCTTCGATGATCGATTTTTCTTTTGCATGTAATTAAGGAAAATTACTTTTTTACAAAAATGAGGCGAGAACTTCTCCGACGGATTGTTGCAGCCTACTTTATGGCTCTACATAGTTTGAATCTTTTCACAATTATTAGGCTTTCTTGTTTCATATATCGTAACAAAATTCTGAAATATTTTTTATAAATCACCTTCAAACGGCTTATTTGTCTTTGATCGGACATCAAGTATGTATTCATATGAATTCTACTAACGTTTAAAGGAATTTCCCTTTATTCAAAATCCTATCGTGTTTTGTCTTTAATATGGCAAAAAATATTTCTAATATGCAACTCGTTTGATGTTAAATTTGCTTATTGGGTGCAAAAGTGATGTGATAAAACGCGACAGGGTTCTTTATTGTGTGAATTCATTAAAAAGGAAATATAATTTAAAAGTCATATAAACACATTTTAATTGCGATTACAAATATACGTCTTGGTTAATCATAAAGTCTTTTTCTGTGGGTATACACTTGTGCAATGTAAATTACCGCCTCGTTTGTAATTAAAATATTCTGCTTGGACGCTTCTTTGCAGATTCAAAACACGACTGACTCCTTCTGATGTCAAGCTTGCACTCGGTAGTTATTAAATACAGAGCCGATGGAAAATATGAAAGAGAACGATTCACTGTCTTTCGACTTCCTAACTTGGAAGCCCCTGCAACATTTTTATTTAAAAATATTCAGTTTTACATTAGATTGCACCAAGAGAGTCTTGCGGGGCTTTTAATACGTCTTAATAAAGTGGGGTGTGTTCTAGAAGGGAAAGTTCTCTTTGTGGTAATAACTAATTACTTTGAGGGATAGTAAGAGCAATTTGAATTTTCCACTCAACATTTGAGTATCGATGCAGTAACAGAGTGATATTCCCCAAAGCTTAAGACACTTATCTATATCAGATATGGTTGCAAGGGTTTCTCAAATAGTTCACTTTGACAGCATACGCGCACTATAACTTCGTAGCTGATAATTAAACGTTTTAATAGTTATTACAAATATAAATTCTGTTTTAATGTATGCTTACTTAGAGGTTTATCAACGAAAATATTTTTGCGTGGTTGCGCTGAGATGAAACTTGTTTTCAAACAACGGTGTTATAATTAAAATGTTTGTGAATGGTAGGGCGTATCTGTTTTTCGAGATTTCTTCGGAATGTTAATAAGATACATAACTTTTGAATAAAGAGGAATTTCTATCAAATGAGAAAATGAAAATTGTTGATACATTTATTGCGGTGATTGTTGTCGAAGAATTAAGGTTTCGAAGTGATGAATATACTAAACTTCTGGTAAATAAGGTACAATAAATTACCCTAAGATTTATGTAAGGCATTTAAACTTTTTTAATTAATTCTTCTACAATGCAATACTTCGGACTCAGCGTGGAGGGAAAAAATTGCTAAATCATATTATCCTTAATCTTCCGACAAGAAACATTACGCCCAACATATTTTTACCTCAAAACTTTGTAATGCCATCAGAATTAACATTGATTTGATTTTAAATATTAGTTTCATTTGCGGCGCTTTTAAACTTAAGTGTGTTATCTCCCCTTCAGTTCCAATTTTTATAAGACTGATGTTTGTTTTGTGTGCCCGACGTCGCATTATAAAAATAATATTCGATTAAGAACGTTGTGTAAATAAAGGATAATATGCGATCTAATTATTTTTAAAATATTCACTGACATGTTCCTATTGTTTCACTTATAAAATATATATTAAATTTCCAGGTTATCTTAGTTTTCGTAAACACCTTTTTATACCTCGGGAGCTTCTTATCAGGCCAACCCTGCTTCTTACTATTCACAGACGCTTTTATACAACCCACATTACCATAATTGAAACCGCTAAAAAGCAAGTGTTTAAATTTAACAAATTTTTTACTTAATATACTATAGATTCTTATCCCGTGTCTTTGCTGCTAAGTGAATTACAACCTATTAAAAAATGGCAAGAACCGAAAACTATAAAACACACACACAAAGTACAAAAATCGGTAAACATTAAAAGCTTTCACCGAATTCAACTTTTCGAATTCAGTTCCTCGTACGAGAGTAGCATTGCTGAAATATTTACAACAAACAATGGTATTAATTATTTCGTTCTGTTTTGTTTTTTTTTAATAAAAGCGTCCACAATAATAGAACGAGCTTTTTCGGCGTGTTGCGCAAATTAATGAAAGAAAAGACCGGTAGTCGGGGAATAATTAAGAAAGTGGAAATGAGAAATAATGGTTTAAAAATGTTTAGAGATATATTAGTCAATAAATGAAAAAGACGTTGACAGGTGTAGATGTAACAATGCCGGTAATCATGAGAAACTCATTATATCATAGCGTCCGGTGTGATAGCTGGATAAACAGTGTGGAGGAAGCATTTTCACCCCTCGTCATCGGACATTAGATATCTCCATTAATATAAATTAGTGAATATACGTCAGTTTAGCCTCAGACATTTACCGACCATCCCTTCATCAACTTTTTACCTTATTGCTTTGTTTTCACCTTTAACCTAATTTAGGCGTGATGTCGAATGTGGTTAAGCAAACGTATTACGTTAAATATGCACGATGGAAAGAGATTAATGTAGATCGGACCGAAGCCACTTCCTCCTCCTTTTTACGTTTCGACAATTTGTTTGAAAACTATCATGTTAAAAAACGTTCCCAACTTAATTGCCGCACTAAAAGTAACGAAGTATTTTATAAAGTCCCTTAAAGAAGAAAATTTTGAATCGAGCTAATGATGAAGACTTAAAGAAACTGAAATTCGCCTTTAGGCAATTTATGAAGTTTTCACCAAAGTATACTGGACTTTCAGAAGTAATAAAACCGTTATATCCTTTAAATACTTTTTAGGATTATGGCATAAAACATTTTTTAATCACTTCATCTTAATTATAGCATCTCCTTAGTAATTATCTTGTAATAACACTAATTACTTGCTACGATCATTTTATAATCTAATTTATGAACACCGCGACAAATCCAACAACTTTCTTGAAAAAGCACAATGTTCAAGCGCGCCTCGCTTTGTTCACTTTCAATTTTAAAAGCACACGTTTAATTTAGAAGCGAGAATGATGTCTTTTAAACTATCGTCAATTCACTTAGATTTATTGTGATGAAATCGGAAATCCTGAACAAAATTGAACTTTTCGGACCTTTTTTCTTGTCATTAGTTTGGTTCTTGCACTCACTCCGAGGTATATACTGCGCCCTCCTTTCTAATGTCTTCACATTTAATTAAGTTTAACCGATTTGACTACGACTTCTAATTATTCAAAGTCCATACATATTTAATTATTATTTATCAATGAAGTAAAGTTATAAAGCAAACCGAAGGCATAATATCTACTGATCTTGTTATTATTAAATTTTAATTATCTCCGACTGCCGGCTTAACGTCTTCTCATTGTAATGTTTATTATTTAAAACAAATAAATTGTTAAATTTTTTCAGGAACGCAGTTTAAATATTTGTTCATCAAACGTAAAATATATCAACAAAACAGTTTAAAACAAATCTCAGCATTATTATTGAACCTGAGAATTGTATAAATCCCCCACAAAAATTGTGTTATTTTCCAGCAGGTGTCGACAACTGAGCGCCAATTACAGAAACCTGCAAGCACAGAAAACTACCTTAAAAAAGTTCCGGGTTCGCTATGGTTCGGGCTCATTGTGCCGCTGTTAGTGCCCAATTTCACCACAACGTGGCGTGTGGTAAATTATTTTGTTAAATTTCATACGATGCAATGTCGCATTCTTTAAAAGTTTAACGCGTACAAATCAAACGTATTTCAAAACCTTTCATTTTTCAAATTTAATAACAAATGTCGGCACAAAAAACCATTTAGAAGCCATGAAATGTTTATAAAATGCATGACTTCTTTAGATTTTGCCATTGTTAAATTTCATACGATGCAATGTTGCTCATTAAATTTTTTAAAAGTAATTTCAATCAAAAAACAAACGCGTAGAAATCGTAAGTTCTTCAAAATTTTGCATTTATTTTTCAAAATATATAACAAATCTTGCCATAAAAAATTTACGAAGCCATGAAAAAATAGTCCTTTTTATTTGATTTATTTATGTATGTGCGTATTCATGTAATAGTAAATTACTGCTTACGGTCGTCCTATTCCATCAATAAAAGATATAAAGGTATTTTTGTGTTCTATATTTTTTTGAGAAAATGGCTAAAAGCCATTTTTCCTAAACAAGTTCCTGCTTTAGAAAATAATTTTCAAAAAAGATATAAATAATTATTAATAAAATTTATAAAATATTTTCCCTGAATTCTATCACAGTACTGATAAAAAATCCGTTTACAGAATGAATATTTATGTATCCGTTAATAAATGAGAGCATAACAAAATTTCACCCCACTAGTGCTGCCATCTGTTGAAAAGAATCTTACCAATGTGTCAAGACACTTAGCCTTTAGTAGATGCTGAACATTTTACAGGAACCTGCATACATAAAGAGAAAACTACTCCACTATGTTTCTCATTCACAACTTTTCCAATAATTACCACCATTTTAAGAAAGTCAGCGACTTATGAAAATTAGAGTAAAAATATGAATTTAGCTCCTTATTTGTTTATACAAATCTAACATTAAACGAAGAGGCTCAATAAAAATATGACATGAAATCACAGTCTTTGAATCGGAATAACAAGACAACAAAAGTAGACAAGAAAACAATTTTTTGTTGTTTTATCATCATTCTGCTCCTTATTAGTAACATTATTATTATTGTATAACAAATGTCGTCATGGGTAAAAATATATTTAAGGATTTGCTACTCTCTACTAGATGTCGCCCTTTTTTATTATGTGATAAAATTTATAAGAGTTGCTTTTTATTGTATTTGTAGAATAATATTAATAAATACTCGTTATGTTTTTATACTAATTTATATATTATTCCATGTATGAATGGAAAAATATTTTACTAGTAATTATCAAAACATTCGTTAATGAAATTAGTTTCATGTATTTAATAAAATTATGAGTTTTTACAGAAGACAAATTAAAATATTTAATAACGTAAAGAAATAAGGATGGCAGGGATAATAAAATCAATTGGATTTTTCTGATTTTTTATTGATGTTTTCTAATGAACCGTGACACGATACAAAAAATGCAAAACTATTGGCAAAATTTTTTGAAGAACACTTATCTATAAAAATTTGATAATGAACTGTGAATTTTGAACTACTAAACGAGTAATTTAGTTTTTCTAGAAACTTCTACTAAGCTCTATCAAATCGTCATCGACTGATTGATAAATGGATCAAACGGAATTTTCTGTCTTCTACATATTGATTGATGATGACTCCTCCTTGTTGGTTCTTCCTTTTGCGTTACGGAATGTCTGTTGCATTATTTCTTGTTGCTGTACAGACGATTTCTTCTTCATATCTGATTGTCGCTCATTTCCAAACAAAAATAAATAATAAATACGTCCCTATTCAATTCGATTTGTTTTTTAATTGAATGATAATGTAATCGAAACGAAGTCTTATCAGACAAAAAATTTCCATTATTATAAAACAACTTACGACCTAGTCGTCCTTTCCCGAAATTTGATCTACTGAAAGTTAAAGTTGACAATATCAATCACTTTGTTTTTTGTACCTGACATCATAAAAATACGTTTCAGTTTCTTATAACGTGAAAATTGTAGTGAAATATAAAATAATTTTGTCAGCATACGTGTAAAAATTATTACACGCCACACTTCAGAAGTCGCTAATTTTATGTTAGAAAGTTCCTAAAAAGTGCTAAAAATGTGCATAAAGCAAGATTAACTGTTGCGGTTACGTTAAAAACCGTTTATCTTTTAATAATATACTTGAAAGCTATTTATGTTTGAAAAACTATTAGCTTTCTTAGTAAAAAGTTAATTACAGTTAATAGAAAATCTTTAAAAAGTTGCAACAAAAATAGTTCATATTAAAGTAGTGCAATAATAATAATAATAGTATTACAGACTTAAGCAAATAGTTGTATTCATTTTCCCATATTTAACGATGATAATAAACATTTTATGAGCAATTTAATAAATGTTTGAGTTTTTGCGGACTTCCGGAATTAATAAAAATGGGTAACGGCGTAAGAATCAGTTGATTTGTTTATTATTTTTACAATTAATCTGTACTCATTTGTAGAGACCTTTGACGAGATGAAGCAACATATTTACGTGAATCTCTTTGACTGTGACTCTATTTAAGCACGAGTCAACAAAGTGACCATCATCGTCAATGCAACTCTTTTTACTTATAAATTCCAGTTACAATTTAGTTAATACTAGATTTAAACGGAACTGAAGATAGCGATGAACTGTTGCAAACAATAATCAGTAGGTTACGGCCAAAAAATTAGATAATATTTTTCACTCTCAAACTGGACTGACTCGGACTCGAAAAAAATTCCAACACTTGTCCGAATTTGAAAACAATCTTATCTGATTTTTTCTAGACATTTCCAGGCAGTATTTTTAAACTGGCAGCACGCTCTGTACTTCAACAATGGAAACTTTATTTCGATCACCATACGTTATCAATAAGCTAGGCAGGCATTACTTCTATAAATATTTTCCTATTGTCAAATCTAAACACAAACATTATCAAGCAAAGCGATTGAAGTAGTTCACTAACATTTTCTATTAAAGAAGCCGCTCTTAGCGTAACATCTTTGCATTTCATGCTTTTATCAATTTAGAAAATTGTCCTCAAAAATAAAAACGCGGAAATTATCAATCAAACACGAACACGAGTTGTCAGGAAATTCATTTATGACGACATTGAACTACAACAAATTAGTAGTTTCATTTGAAGGCCATCGAAGTAATATTTAAAAATTTTGCAATATCAGTCCTGCCATTAAATTCAATTATTTTATAATCAAATGTGATTTGGGACGGTAGTAAAATTATCATTAATTTTGAGTATGATTAAAATATGTATTGTACCGATGATTGCATTTTTGCATTAATTAATGCATGGATCGCGTTAAACAAACAAAATCATTATTTTTTTTGTCGGCTCATATTTGTCTCTTGTCAAAATCTGCACTAATTGTTGTTTTGTGATAATAAATTGAATATAAATAATAATGGCTAGCAACCAAAAAAATTTTCTACAGCAATGGCTGTAAAAAGTATTTTAAAACTTAAAACCCGTGGCATTGTTAAATAAAATATCAAATAATTGAGGCTCATAGCAAATCCCATAAATATAAAATAAAATTTGATTAAAAATGATTTTAATTTTTTTTATTCTTGAAAATTTAGTAAAATCTCCGTCAAATAGGATGAGATGCAAAAAATGTGTGCTAACGACTGCTTTTTAGAGCAGTCCTTCTAAGAGAAGACTTACTAATTAGCCAATTTGCTAACAAGAAATTTGAATGAGGAGACTGATTATGGAAAGTCTTCATGAAAATTAGGTCCTTACAGTCGAACTTCTTAAGTTGCCAATTTTAGTTACCATTAGGTCGTTAGCAGAAAATCATTCACATTAAATGTGTGAACTAAAAATGTCTTTGCACGCCAGTTAATGAGATAAGAACATGAGAATACATTGAACCATGTCATAAATTATCTTGTCGAAATTGCGATTACTAAATTACAAATACTTTAAAATGTTTAAAAATGACGTGGAATTTATCTCCATGTTTTTTTGGAATTCATTTTCTTGAAATATTAATTGTTTGTCTCCCATTTTCGCTTTTAGTAATCATGAATTACACAATTTGCTTCCTAGGAATATTTCCAGTTTTATATGGTTTTCCTTCAAACAAATACCTTTTAGTTTACAAAATATGTATCAGCATTGTATACAATAGTACAATTTTTAACATAATTACACAAAGGTTTAAAAATAGTGCCATTATCAAGGCTTTGCAGTTTTAGTATTTGTACTTGTTTCTTTGTTTATTAAATTTCATAAATGCTGAGTTCGAAATATAAATACATATGTAAAAAACTAATTATGTTTCCAAATAACTCACACATAACGTTACATAAAGTTAGTTTATGATAAATTTCAAATCTAAAAATTGCTACAATTTTGTACAGCAAAAAGAGCAGTCCAGTTTTTCTAGAAAATTGTAATCTACAAGTATTCACGTTTTACAATCACGTTCAGGCAGACGTAAACTTTTATGTGCCAAATTAATGACGCTACAAGTAACCGAGATAAAAACAGAATACGTTGAACGATATCATAAATTATTGTGCCAAAAATTTAGATCAAGAAAATCACTATGTAAATTATAAAATTGTTATTATTTTGTGGATTGTTTCCGCTCGGTATTGAAAAATTTCCAACATTTCGTTACGGTTTTACTTGATACAAACCGCAACTACTATTTAAATATGTATCACTATTGTGTTGTTTTTTAACATAAGTTATTCAGAACTTTAAAAAATTTCTCAATATCAAGGACATTTAACGCTGGAAAAATACAGAAAATTATTGTTCAGCAGATAAATATAATCTCTTCCACATAACCCTCGCTCAGACAAGGTAATTAATTTATGTGTACTGTAGAGCTGTACATATAAAGATAAAATCATTTTCGCTAAACTTAGCTCGCCTAATCTCCAAAATTTCAATCACAGATGTGATAGTCTGCATATAGTCTGAATATTGTTTTATTACTTTTGGATGCTATCATCTAACGTTTGGAAAAATCAGCCATCTTCTGTGGCTACTCCCATAAAACAGCAATAATAAGTGACCATGAATGTTTATTATTTGAAACTGCAGTAATAAACCGATAAAATAAAGCGACGGCAAGGACACTATAAAAAATAATAACAATTTCACTTCCACAGCTTGTTTTGTAATTGTTACATAATTCAAACAATGCAAAATTTGGATTTTATTCGTACATTCGTTGTAGGATCGTACGATCGCTATTTTTTATAAACAAATAATATTTAAAATCCGTTCGATATCGCAGTGAATGGTAAACACAAAATTCTTAGCGACAAGAAATTGTATTTATTTCGTTTTCGCTCTATTCGAAAGGTTTGCAAAAGTTTATTGGCACAATATTGTTAACTAACGAAAGAAATTGTTACTTGTGTGCGAGATAAAAATTACTAAAGACGTAGCAAACTTTACAACAGTTCCCCCCACGTGATTTAAAATTAGCAACATTTATAATTGTGCTAATTGTTGTGAGTTTTGGAAACAGACCGAGCTCTAATTCGACAATACACAAGTTGCGTCTGTGGATATAATTTAAACACTGATAACATGTTGAACTATTTTTTATTTCGTATTTCGTTCTTTACCCAATTTGCATATGATACAACGGAAACTTTTAAAAGGTCGTTTACTATTTATATTTTGCATTACTAATGGCATTCTAGTGAAATTTTGTATTTTAATTAACTACGCATTCTTGATGAATGGTCGGATTTAAGGTGTCGCTCGAACTTTTCCACACAGGCAAATACTCATTCGTTCCTATAATTTGATTTAAAACTACATCGGACTTTGCCATGTTTTACTGCAATTAGAAATAAATACGTTTCATTTGGTATTTTTCCAGTAGCAACAAGTGCGACAAAGTGCCTAAGTTCCTATTGAAAAAGGACGCAAAATAATCTTGCTTTGATTATTTTTCATTTATTCACAACAGCTTTAGTCGCAATAAAATTATATATTTTAATAAATTCAAAATACATGCGTTTTTTTAGTTCATATTTGAACTGGTGTGAATTTAATAATAAAACTCAAGGCAAGAATAAAATGTATTAAGTAAATTATTGTATATTATTATATTTAGCGAGAAAGCAAATACGCATGTGATTGGTATAAGTAATCGAATTATCAAAAATTATAAAAAAATTAATTATTCGAGACACGCCTTTGTTATTGTTAAGACCAATTCGAATGATGCAAGAACTATCTCTCGGTGATCATATCTCACATATAGACTTGAAAACAATTGCAATTTTTTCTGCAATGCAACAGCGAAAAGAATTCGCCAATCAACATAAATGAAACATTTGCTTTTAAAGCGATTCTCGTCCTATAAATAGTCGGGAGGTTTTATTTTTGGTATCGAGTTAAATCTAGAAAATTTTATTTATACATTTAGGATGATACATTCAACAACATTGGTTACCGCATTGCACACAAACGACCAGTAAAAATTTCCATTGCATGATGCGAACAAATTTCCATTGCTTAATTGTCGTATGATTTCATTAACAAATTAATCACAGAAATTATTCCAAATCGTGGTGCAGACCATGCAATAAAACACGTCCAGCACGCATTCCTTATTTGTACGTTGGATGTAACTAATTGAAATGGATATTATATATCCGTAGTACGGCTGGCTCAAAAAAAAAGGAAACAAACTGAAGAAAATAAAAAATTAACAGAAATGGTTTGGTACAGAATGCATATAAATACAAAATAATAAAATAATAAAAAAGCAACAACAAATTTAATAAAACGTTCTGACCAATGGTTGTAAGGAGCGAACAAATAAAAAAAGTAGCAGACCATGGAATCACTTTGGCATCCGTTAGAGGGGAAAAAATGTTTGAGCTTGAGATGAAGTAATTTGAAATTGAGTTTTCTGTTGACAACCGTTTTGTCACGATGCATAAAATACATATAATTTTTCTAATGTAATTCCATCTCCGGGCATCGGTTTAGACGTCTTTCAAGCAACTTTTTAGTTGACAGTTCTTGTCAAATATCATATCAATGTCAAACGTTTACACTGTAAAAAATAAAACAAAAACTAGATTCCATGGCCTACTCTGATTTTTTTTATTTGTACGCACGTTCCATACATTGCACCTTATACAATAAATGATGATGTATTGGAAATATAAGTTCGCAATCCGAAATAAACCGAGAAAAAAACCGATTTCCACTTGTTGCAGATAGTGCCCAAAGCCATTTGATAAATGTTTATACTACGTTAGGCCCTACGTCAGCAGGTAAATCTGTTGACGGTTTGTCTCGGCAATGTATAAATTGCGATTTCTTGAGTGTATCTCCGATACACATTAAATACGTAATAAACTGGAATTAAAATGAGTCTTTAATTTCGTAAAATAGTTATTTATATACTGGAAACAACAGAAAAAAATCACATTTAATTTAAGAAATTAACTTTTATTGTCCTATTTTTACAGAAGATTCTTAATTTTTTGGTCAGAAATTATGCGATTTTTTATTAATGACCATTATAACTCGCACTAAGCTCCATAAATGGTTTAATAACTGCCCCTTTCTAAATTGTATTTTTTAACAAATCCCCGGGCGTCGGTAGACGTCTTTCAAGCAACTTTTTAGTTGACAATTCTTGTCAAATTTCATGATATGTCTATGTCAAACGTATACACTGTCAAAATAAAACAAGAGCTGGAGTCCACAGTTACAGTTACAGACATGCCATTTTCCAAAATATGTGTCTAAGAATACGGTTTTGATATTTCATGATCTGCGACCTAGAAATTTTTCATAGAAAACCCCAATCAATTTCATAATCCTGCAAATAGTGTCAATGTCAGGAAAATAAAGAAGCGAACGAGGGTGTTAACGCCTGCGTCAGCTTTTAGATATTTAAAGTATATAAATAATTATTTTAGAGAATTAAAGACTCATTTTAATTCCAGTTTATTACGTATTTGATGTGCATCGGAGATATACTCAAGAAATCGCAATTTATACATTGCCGAGACAAACCGTCAACAGATTTACCTGCTGACGTAGGGCCCAACCAAAGGTAAACATTTGTCAATTGGCTTTGGGCACTACGTGGCTTTTTTCTAGATGAACGGTGTGAGTTTTAAGGTACTGATTTTTAGAGAGAAGATTCGGTGTAAAACGTGTGAGAAAAAATATTGGCAACCAAAATTACAACTATAGGATTCGCATCACAGAGTGGTTTTTCCACCATCTTTGTCTAATACATATTTTCTGTTCTTTTCTCAAATCTCCACCCTCCTCGACCTCAGTCGGAATTTCGGAATTCGAAGATGCAAATCGCGAATGCATAATTTTTAATTGCATAAATACAATATAAATCGTTGTTAGGAACGTATAGCGTATACCTAGTGATTTAATATTCTTTAAATTCGTTGATGTTCATAGAAGTCACAATGGCTATTTAAGATTTGAGATTTAGCATTTTTCCCAATATCTTTATCTAATTCGTCTGTCGCCCAGATAAAAATATTTCTATCAATTTTGTGATTAAGTCCGATTATAGCTTCAAAGTCACTGCCTCGTCATTTCCGGTTTTCCGACAACAGTTACAACACTATTTTAGCAAGTCATAGTTGTTAGGATAAGAGGCCGGTCTCTGACGTCGTGGCACACCCATTTTGCAACATCTTGCAATTTCTGAGTCAGTGGCGCCGCAAAGGAAGCGAAATTTTGGTTAAAATGCGTACTGCGCAAAACCCTAATGCTGGCACACACCCTGTTTAATAATAAGCATAATGAGCATAAAGGACAATTATAAAACAATCGAACGGAATTATGTCAGCTTACTGACTGAATTATTTCAACATACAAATATGTATAAACAATAGATTTGGGGAAACTTGCACATTCCATCATCAACTGTCAAGATAAAAATCTATAAAACCTGCAATAGGATATCCCAAATTTTAACTGTAAATCGTGTTCAAAGATTAGTTATATTGTACATCAACAGTGAGAATTAATCAATAATTAACATGTGAGTTGCGATAATGTTTATATTATTGGAAAACTGTTATTTGTGGGCAGTGCAAGTGAATCGACCGGTTTTAGCGATACTACCGGTGCACTTTTTCTTACGCAATTATGTTTAGTATTACATTGTTGTCATGGAACGCCACTGACTTGTCCGCAAAAAACCGCCCCCAATTAATTTATTGTTTTGCTGTAGAATGTGGTTCGAACAAGTTGAAACGCTTTCGTTGGCAAAAATAATATAAATCAAGCAGTGTAGCAACTCTTTCGCAATATCGGCCAGCATAGGTCAAGTAAATAATTGGGAGGTGTGTCGTGACGTAACGTGTTGTCATATGATGTTATTTGCCCCTATTGATTTAACACTAAATAATGGCAAGGTGAAGGCGCGCAAAGTGTCAGGATTACATTATAAATTGATTTTTGACGTAAACATTAATAAAAACACAATTGGCTTTAGTAACGTTAATTTGCGGCGGCATGGGGCAATCGACTTCAACAAGGCTAACTGACGTCAGAGAGGCTCGTCCACATAGCAAATGCTCATTGGTCGACACGACACACCTCCGTTCCCCCAAGTTACTGAGCTACGTCACGTAGATACAAGATTGCATCAGAAATTGGAAGTGTTGCCAAAATATCTGTCGGATAAAATTTAGGAAAAATCGTTCAGTATCCAAAATACACATAATCCACAATATCTAAAGTGGCTCTGAATCGATCGTGTAAATAAAAACGATAAGATAAAAGCGTTAAAAAGTACTACACTCCGCATGGATGGACTTAAGTCAGTTGTCGATTCGGTTCGATTTGATGTCGATTTTGGTGCACGACTGATCACCCATCATTTTATTACTATTTTATATTTATTGCTCAAAGGCGCACAAACATAACGTAAATGTGCGTGCGACTAGATGTATGAATTATTAAAAATATAATAACATTTTTGTGTCTGGAAAAACTTTAAAGATACATTGTCATGGGTCGAGCTGCGACGAATCAACTCTGTGACGTGGAGGCAGTGGAATATTCCACACCACAACCAGAAACTATGCCTTATGTCTTTTATAAATTTAACGTCTATGCAAACAAGGTAATCTACAACGCAAATGAGGTGTACTTTGCCGAAATTCAAATAGAAGTCGGGGCAAAATTCGAACGATTCGTTCGCAAGTTTGCACAATTTTCTCTAATTTTTTGAACGAATCTTCGAAAACCATTAACAGTTAGGAGATGTCTGGGATGGTGGTGGTACGTGTGGCAAGTCACGTGCCCTGTACCAAATTCATGATCCTCGGTTGACGCTATTGCAATATTTTAATTTAATAATAATAAATACAACTGGCCTCGCTGATCAACAAGTTTTGAACTGCTCGCAAAACTGATTACTTTGCAAACGTTTACCCCTTTTTTACGAGTGGGTCAAAGCCAAAACAATGAAGCTGGTAGATTGGATTTTTGAGCAGATGGATTAGAATTTGCAATTTTTTATTATGTAGCAGCCACCAAAAAGCTAGACTCGTGCTATCCATCTTTGTCTACCCCCACTCAGGTAATACAGTTTCTGTATATATATATAATGTATTGGATTCGATGCACCAAGCTTCAGGCTCGTGTGTTTTCCTCGATTGCGAAGAATCTTAAAGTCGCCGACAATTCTATTATTAAAAATATTAAAGTTTTTATGGACTGAGTTAGTGCAATAAGAAGTGTAAAATGCCAAAAAACATTAGTCGAAATTCAAGTGATATTTATTCCAGGGTTGTGAATTATCCGACAGTGGGACAACCATGGGGCTGGCACTTTTTCAGATCAAAATGGGTAAGTCTTTAATTAGATAGTTTTGAAATATTTTGCCGCCATCTCGTAGCGGGGAAGCCGCACGCTCTAATTAATAAATCGCACTAACGTACCGCATCGTTACTTATACAAAATAAACCAAAAACATTTCCAAATTTCGCCCAAAACCCAAATCGACTTGGAAAATTTGCAAAGTAGAACGGCGCACATTTGTATACGTGTGTTCTGGAATATTCTTCGGTTGATTCGAATTCGCGCCTCAAATACGCACGATTTGAAAGTGCCGTTTCTTAAAATAAATTAAACCGACGCGTTCTCCTTCACCGTGAAACTATTATTACGACCGCTCATTTGATGCGTTATTTTAGCACCTCCGGATCAAGTTCGTCCGCAATTTGAATTTTTTCACCGATAGTTTGTTTAGTCCTCTTATGAAACTCGAATCCATCATTTCACTTTCAGACTCACCTCCGATATAAAAATAATTGAGCGGCCGTGCGTTTATTGTTTTGCGCGAATACGTGCGATTTTTTCACAATTCAATGACAAAAGTAAATGAACATAATTACATGTAGCGTAGCAGACCAAGGCCCCCAAAACAACTACTTTAAGTTGTTTTCATTTAATAACGAAAATTGACGAATGTTTTCGTTTCAAAACAGAAATGTTTGTAGAGCCGTCGTTTTGTTATTTGATTTAATTGAAATGTTTTGCTCGATTCGCTCAAGACAATTTAAAATGTTATGCAACCAATTATACGTAGAATGTATGTGATAAGAGGAGCAGATTTTGGTCTGTTGAAGATCTTTGCCCGTGACGTTTTTGCTTGGTCAGGATCGGTGTCAGCACATTTAATCAAAAACGATTTTTTCGAAAACTGGTAAAATCACTGCACAATTTGCCACATCCTCTCACGTGGGATTTTCGAAATGCAACATCGACGAGCTGCGGCCGCCGCAAAAGCGGCTGAATTGCGAAAACTGTGATTTAACTCGATACGATTCTGGATTTGACGTGCAAGAACTAGCCAGAATGACCATAGGTTATAGGTCGGGTGTTATCAAAAAATGGGAAATTTATATATTTGTCTTGACAGAGCGGTGGACATCATTTGCTTCCAACGACAGAAAGTCCAACGATTTCTGCCTGCACGACTTCCACAAATTTGTCCAACTTGGCATTCCAATCAAGTTCCACCATCAACAGATTCATCAACTTAGAAGAAAATCTAAGGAGAACAATACCCGAAATCGAACCCCTTCAAAAGAACAAAATCGACATGAACATCAACACGTCCAAACAAGACCTCGAAGATGAAGAAACGCAGAACGAAGAGAGTCGGTTTAGGCTGCGAGATGCCAAGAAACAAGTAAGTACTTCGTTTTCTTTTTCGTATCGCTTCCACGCCGTTTCCGACAGACCAAATTGCTGCTAAGCCTGTTAGAAATTCGATGGTGGTAAAAACTAAATATATACTAATAAGTGGATTCCAAACCTATCGCAAATATTTGGAATTAAATACAAATTACACTAATTGTCATATTAATTATGCTATCATCCACTATTACAGTGTGAAGATTATGAAACGAGTTTTGTGACAATTAGGTTTGGACCAAAGTCACCAATCGTACTTTTTTCACTTGGGTCGGTCGATTAGTTAAAAGTGATGGGCTAAAACAAATAGTGTCACGCACAACGAAATCTTTATTCTTAATTTGTAGACGGAGGGGGTTATTGAGATGTTATAAATGTTGACTTCCAATCAAATATCGTAAGTTATTCGAATGATCAGTGACAATTAATTTCATTGTGGCTGTTATCGCCGATCGCAATGAAAGTTCTTATTCGTGCTGACACTCATGTTACTTTCAGTATACCTGATTCGGAACCAAAAGCAAAATGCACGCGTTCTCAGGTGTGTGATAATGATGAATATCCATCGAGTTGTCAGTTGTTATGGTGAAATTTATTGCTTCAGATAATCGCGGCCATCACAGTGTCGTGGGTGTCGATGGTAATAGGATACATATCAGGATATACCTCGCCCGCCATGTCTTCCCTCAAGAGAGATTTGAATATAAACGAGATCCAAGTAAGTTCACCTCGACAAGTTCAATTGTGACAATTTGCTATAACTTGGTAATGTTACAGGTGTCGTGGATTTCGGGAATAATGCCTCTGTCCGCTTTGTTTGGTGGTCTTTTGGGAGGTTCGTTGATTGAATACTTGGGCCGCAAGTGGACTTTACTCATTACAAATATACTCTTTTTCATCGGTTGGATCATCATTTTTTTTGCTCAGGAATATTGGTACTTGTACTTGAGCCGAACAATTGCGGGTTGTGGCGTCGGGATTGCGACTTTGACGCTGCCCGTTTATTTGGGGGAGACCGTTCAACCGGAAGTGCGTGGCAGTTTGGGACTTCTTCCGACCGCTTTCGGTAACATCGGAATCCTGCTTTGCTTCTCAATGGGAGTCGTTCTGGAATGGCAAGGAATTGCCGGAATCGGTGCACTGATCGCGTTACCGTTCTTCCTGCTAATTTGGCTCATACCAGAAACCCCGCGCTGGTATATCTCGAAAGGGAAACGCGAACAAGCACGCCAGGCCCTGGAATGGCTCCGAACGAAAACCGACGCATCGGCGGTTAACAAAGAATTTGAGGAACTGATGCAGAGCCAGAAAGTGGACGACGAAAAAAGCGACAGCTTGAAAGAGCTATTTTCGCGCACCAACATAAAATCGCTGCTGATCGTCTTGGGGTTGATGTTTTTCCAACAACTCAGCGGAATCAACGCTGTCATCTTCTACACGACGAAGATCTTCGAAGATACGGGTTCGGATATCGACTCGAACCTCTCGACCATCATCGTGGGAGTTGTCAATTTTGTGTCGACGTTCATCGCCACGGTTCTCATCGACAGATTGGGCAGGAAAATCCTGCTCTACATTTCGAGTGTCGCCATGATCGTTACTTTGGCGTCTTTGGGGACCTATTTCTTCCTGATGAACGTGTCCAAGGTGGACGTTTCGGCATACGGATGGGTCCCACTTGCCAGCGCCGTCGTTTACGTCTTGGGATTTTCGTTCGGCTTCGGCCCGATCCCGTGGCTAATGATGGGCGAAATCTTGCCAGCAAAAATTCGGGGACCAGCCGCGTCCATTGCAACTGGATTTAACTGGACGTGTACCAGCGTCGTTGCCACAACATTCCCGCTCTTTAATAAGATTATTGGAGAGTATGGTACCTTCTGGTTGTTTAGTGCCATAACTACAATAGGATTAGTTTTTACGATTTTATTCGTACCAGAAACCAAAGGACAAAGTTTAGAAGATATTGAAAAGAAGTTGGCCGGTGTTAAAGTGAGAAGGATGAGTTCCATAGCTAATTTAAAACCATTGCAATCTACGTTCTAGACGTTTGACTGATTATATAGACAACAATTATTAAATATTGTAGATCTGAAAATGTATATATTTTTATTTATTACTTTAGTATTTTTATATACGCCGAAATAAATTATTTCAATTACTTTGTCGTTTTATTTTGATTCCTCATTAGGTAGTGCATCCGACTTTTTGTACAAAATTCGTCAAAACAGTGTGGACCCAAAAAATGTTTCTTCGCATATCTTTATTTATTATGTAATTTAAATTGTTCATTCGGTGCAATTGCTTCAATTTTAATCGCGGACTCGTGAGCGCATAAAAATTCTCTCATTTACTGTCTCGATTTATTAGTAAAATGTTCAAATTGGAATTTGGGGTGCACTGATACCGCACGGGATTTTATTCCAAGTCTTGAGACTAAAGCGGGACGAGTCATTGAGTCATAAAATCCTCATTACTTTATATCCTTTTGTACGGAAAAAATACGAAATGATCGATATTAAATGAAGAAAAGATTCAGTGTTTTTTGTACGAGCGTTAAAAAAACGAAGGCTGCGTTTGCCATGGAATAACTTGCACGTTCGAATGAGTGTGGCAAAATTTCGACCTTGAGTTGGAGAGATTTGAAATTAAGTTCTTTGTTAATAACCGTCTCGGACACAACCTTTTATGTCTTCTTCGACAAATTCCATCTTTTGGTCTCGGTTTAGACGTCATTTGAGAATATTTTTGAATTAGCAGCTCCTGTCAAATGACATGATTTGACTGTTTCAAACGCCTACTTTGGAAAAAATGAAACAAAAGCCAGATTCCACAAGTTCCTGAGCATCCGTTTTTTTTATTTTTATAGCGTTATTTACTTACTACCTTAATATACTGGTTTATTTTTTAATTTTCTCTTTATGTATAATACTTAATATAATTTACTTCATTGTTATATATTTTAACGTCCATTTGTTTGGACCATATCAATCCGTCAAAATAAAAAAAGAAGAAATGTTATTTTATGTTAAAAATATTTTAATGAAGGAGGGAGTTTAATAGGGAGTGGGAGATGTTAGTTAAAGCTGTCAAGATAATTTTGAATTGTTTATGTTTCGTTAGCGGTGAAGGTAATCTTCAAAATGATGGCTCAATCATTGCTTTTGATAAAGTATTAAGGGAGATATGGCCTACCGATAAAAAACACCTTTGAGAAATAATACATGGAGATTGTAGAACAAATGTTCAGAACAGGGTTCAGTGGTGTTCAAATGGTAACCGCAAGAAAAGGCATTACCTAATTAATTTTTATGCTTTCGTATCAAAAATTGCTGCAGCTAGTCTACTGTAATCAAAATCATCACGATCGTAGAAATCATAAATCGTGACAATTCATAATTAGTATAATTTGCGTCAACTTTAAAAGTGAAAAGCTTCAACCAATTCCATTCGTCGACGATTCAAAATTGTATTCTGTTGTTTAAAAAAATATTTTTTAATAAGTATTTTATGTATATGCTACGGTTACAATGTTTACTTGGTTAGTTTATATACTACCCAATTAATTTGTAAACTAGCCGATTTAACAATTTTTTAAACATTTTGTTCTGAATTCAATAATGTAACATATTCATATTTTATTTTTAATTAAGTATTCATAATTAAATTTTGTACATTTTAATTGAAATCGAATTGAAATTGGAAAATTAGTTTACAAACTAATTGCATAATATACTTATAAATTAGCCAAGTAAACACTTTAACTATAACATATTATTTA
The DNA here is from genome assembly GCA_964023215.1 of Eledona agricola. NCBI lineage: Eukaryota > Metazoa > Arthropoda > Insecta > Coleoptera > Tenebrionidae > Eledona > Eledona agricola. The sequence goes on along the minus strand of OZ026862.1, from coordinate 15,323,303 downwards.
TTGCGCAGTGTTTAACTTTAAATTGTCACCAAATGTTCTATTTTATTCTATTAATGAGCATTTCCTATATTATACCCTGCGTGTGGTAAATTTACTGAGCATATAGCATTTTTACCGAGCGTTTAGGATCCATAGCGTGCATTTGATATTTTTTACAAAAAATTCAATATTCAGTTATAAAGTATGTCACTAATAATGTTTACCGAACATTATTATAACATACTTCACTGCGCTTTTGGTATTTTTTCTAGCAACTGAAAAAATAACGGAACAATACACTTTTCGTGTGAAAAAAATCCCGAGCATTTAATTAATTTTAGAATCTGTTCGAGAAATAAGCCCGCCTGCAGAGAATTACCAGAAAAAAATTCAACGCTCGCCTATTACATAAATTAACAGTTTTGCTCCAGAATAATAAAGTAAAATCGCTAATTACGGGTCTGACACCTTGACCTGCACGGACTACTCAATAAAAACTGTTACAATGTAAGTTTTTGTTTAGTAAACAGTACAACAGACGCAATATAAACGGGGCAATAAAGAGTTTTCTTACCCAAGACTTTGAGTGAATTATTTCGTTCCGGTAGAAACATTGGACTGCGTGCGTTGAATTTCCTTCAGTTCACATTTCACTATTTTCAATATTCTGAAAACTTCACTCACACTTGTTTGCAAACATCAGTCGGGCACTGAAAGTGGAAACAATATCGCTTGTAGAGATTACATTTTCACACAATAAAACAATATCTGTTTTTATAAATTTCCCAATGATAATTTATACAATCATTGGAACAATCGAGGACGTAAGCAATGTAACGTTTCTAAAACACTTAAAGACATTCAAGAAACTGCTAGGAAATTAGCACTTTGGGGGCAAGTTAAAAAAAAACAATTCATGTTGTTTTCCTATTTATCAAAAAAACAAAAAGTAAAGTGAGGTAACGTGTCCCGGGCTCGATGTTTGTTACTGTTAAACTGTTTTATCGTTTTTTATTTGTAGTTAATGGTGCGTATATTTTTATTTTTGAAATTTGCATAACATTTTTGCGGGTGAATGCTACTTCCCCCCAATGATATAACTTATTAGAACACTGAAACACACGACCACTGTTATTTAACGCATGGCTCTTAAATTTTAAGCAATGGGGAAATAATTTCCATTGATGTTTTTATTGGTCCAGAGTGAAGGATTATGACGTTTTGAAGGGAGACAGGATTTCAAGCAAATTTAATTAGAAAAAACGAGTAATGATGAAATAAACAAAATCTGGGAACAGTTATAATTTCAATCTGCAACATGTCACAACATTAATAAGCAGAGTAAATACACTGTATTTAGATATATTGGTTTAACTATTATAATACAACATTCTGAAGATGATGATATTTATGCCAAGCCCAAACGACGCATTTCCTTCAACAACTCGTTACCCATTTGTGCTGGCGATTTAGTGACAATAACTCCGGCTTTCTCTAAAGCGTTTATTTTGTCTTGTGCGCCACCTTTTCCTCCTGAAATAATGGCACCGGCGTGTCCCATACGCCGTCCTGGAGGTGCCGACAATCCGGCAATGAAAGAAACAACTGGCTTCGCGTTGGGACCCTTTAATTCCAAGACAAAGTAGATTGTTGTTACAAATGTAACGGTGCGAATCTATATTACCGTGTTATGTTTCAAAAGATATTCAGCTGCTTGCTCCTCTGCAACTCCTCCAATTTCGCCGATAAGAATAATTCCCTTCGTTTCTTGATCCTTGAGGAACACTTCGAGGCAATCGATGAAATCTGTGCCATTGAAAGGATCTCCACCGATCCCCACGCACAGAGTTTGCCCCAAACCGACTTGTGTGGTTTGATGTACCGCTTCGTAAGTCAACGTTCCTGATCTGGACACAACACCCACCACTCCTTTTTGGTGGATATGTCCGGGCATAATACCAATTTTACACTACAAGTGGTCGTCAGCTATTGCATTTTATTTATTTTTTGTAATTACTTGCTCTGGTGCAATGATACCCGGGCAGTTGGGGCCTACCAACCTACTTTTATTCTGACGGAGAAGTCTATGTTTTACTTTAACCATGTCTTGTTGGGGAATGCCTTCTGTTATACAAACTATCAACGGTATTTCGGCATCCAGTGCTTCTATAATAGCAGCAGCTGCTCCCGAAGGTGGCACGTATATAACTGTAGCATCAGCTCCGGTTGCAGCCCTGGCCTGACAAAATATACAAATATGAAATTCTCATGTGTTCTAAACGTCCTTGAATTGCTTGCTGAACTAACCTCCTTAACATTGTTGAACACTGGGAGGTCCAAGTGAGTCTTGCCTCCTTTACCCGGGGACACGCCCCCAACAACTTTCGTGCCATATTCTATGGCTTGTTTACTGTGAAACGTTCCCTGCTTACCAGTAAATCCTTGACAAATTACTTTGGTATTAGAATTGAGCCTTAAATTGAGTCGAGTTGCCTCATAGCTGTTGAATCGAATGGACTGTCCAACTTTCAAAGAATCAGCTGGAAATAGCAATATCTGATCAATAATGAACTTTGAACCAGTTAGGTTAAAAGTTGGTTTCGATGGATAACGAGACCGTTTTTAAAGAAATTGTGCAATAAAATCGCTAGGAATCAGCTGCATAATTTAATTTGGCGATTATGTAATTTTGCACTTACAAATTATGCGGCTCAAAATTCTGGTGTGTGTGGCCATTGTTATTTTTCGATCCCGGGACCAATGCTGAAAATAACATCATTTTTTAAAAATACGGCGTGTTTTATAAATATACAACGATTTTGAGCTTGTAATTAAAAATAAAATAAAATTTTTTACCCAAATTAATTGAAGGACTAACCACTATGCACTGCCACCATCCATTGACAACTGAAATCCCGGATTAGAGATGGGGGATGGGTAGTTCTCAATCGGATTATTTTTGAAGAAAAGTCACACGTCGTGTAAAAAATATTTTCTTGCCTTGTCGGTAAATCACTGACAACATCAAAAACTCTAATCTGTTCGTTATAATCGCACGAAACCCCAATCACTAAATTTTTAACTTTTTTTTTGAAAAAAGGCAGTAGTCCTAATTGTTTAAATTAGTTCAAATGATTCGGACACAATTTTAAATTAGTAAACTATAATCAAAATTAATTTGTTTATATTAGTTAGTTGTGTTAATAATAGGTGGCGCTTGAATATTATAAAAAAACAGAAAATCCAACAAAATAATTTATTATAAAAATATCAACACATTGTTTGTGTCATATTGATAAGAACACTCAAAAATTACTTCAGCAGGCTATTAATAAGTTAATCAACAATTTTCTTAAAATATAGGTATTTTTATTTACATGAATGAAAGAAATTATACAAAAAATGGAAATATATAAAAAACAGTACATATAAAAAAAACGATGATGGCTTCAACATTAATATTTTTAAAAGTATGTACAAAAAGAAGTACAAAAAATGCGTTAAATGTAGTGTATGATTAATTGTTTAAGAGCTTCAATCTACTAGGCTGGAATGTTTTCATATTAAATGTGACACAATGACTAGTATCGTTATTTCAATTAAATTTTAATTAACTCAACTGTACTGTAAAAAGAGCGACATTAACATAATAGTAATATTTTTAACGCAACTTGTAGTAATCCTAATTTAAGTATTTTATTACTCTCAACAATACAACCTGACATTAAAAACGTTTAAAAAAATCACAACATAAATAATATCAAGAGTGACTTTCACATTGAATAAGTCAGAATAGTAGTGAGAATACACTCCGAATTATTTATACTTTTTTGCCTGTGACTTCATCACATAATGCTGCCAGCTCAGCACACTCTTTACATTTCTGCTCTAAAGCATTTTCCACTGATGTGATTTTTATTTCTAATCTTTTGATGATGGCATTCTGCTTCACTTGAAGATTTTCACTGAAGGCTTTCAAACTCAGATTTTCCTTGTTGGCCCTAAAACGTTAGCGGTGCATTGTTGCAACTTGTCTCAAATAAATTTTAATTACTTGTCTATTTGCTTAGATGCGTGGGCTTTAAGAGATTCATATCGTTGTACTTCCATTTTAAGATTTTGCTCCATACTCTCAATGTTCTCCTTTAAAAAATCCTCATTCGTCTTGTAACCTTCAATGACGGTTTTTGCCCTTTCATATTTCCTACAAACAACACTTGAGATAAAAAACAAAAAAGTAGGAGAAACTTACTGAATGACGTCATGAAAAGCCATTTCTAGAGTTGCCAAATTTTGCTTAACTGTTTCATGTAAATCACTCAATTTCTTATATTCTGCCACATGATTTGATATTGTTTTCTCGTACTCCTCAAACACTTGGCTAGAACACACAATTATAAAACAATTCTGCCCAGTTTAAAACAATTACTTCATCTTTTCTTCCTTCTGGATCCTGTCCTGTAGTTCACTTTGTGATTTATTTGCTTTTTCTTCAGCCTTTTTTACTGCATCTTCCAAATCTGTAGTTGAACTGTTTTCAATAATTTTTGAAGTTTCCTTCAGCTGATCTTTATATTTCTTTATTTCTAATTTTAGCTGCTGGGTTTGTTTTAAAGCATCGGCTTGCGTTTTTATAATGATTTCCTCTTTCTGCCTTATTTTTAACTCTAAGCTGGCTATAGTTTGTTGAGATGCGTTTAATTGTAGCTTCAAGTCGGATATTTCCTGTTGCTGTGATAGTTTTTCACCTGAATCTAAAATAATCTAAAAAAACAAGTAAGTTATAAAACTGAGTAAACACAATAAAATATTCTTACATTATCCTGCGTGGCCATTTTGCACTTATTTCGTAAAATACTATTTGGGAATTGTATGAATATGTGTTTCGAATACAGTTTGCTCTTCAGATATTGGTCCAACTCCCCGTTTCCTATTTTAATACAGTTTGCGGAGTATCATCATTTCTATTGCAACCATTAATACTTGACTTCTGTGCAGCATAGGCACAACTTTGGAATTCTCTAACATAAAAATTGTACATTAATATGAATATTCTGTGCTCCACACATGTATGTTTTTCGTAACATTTCCATACAGAAAAGTGGATAAGTAAGTAGTTGTCAGTTGAAATAACATACACCTCGACTAAAATGTATTAATAAACGTCTCTATGAGCAGAGAATGTGTGAGAGTTTCTGTTTTAGAAAATAATTTACAGGAGAAGGCAACAATCATTGATATCAGTCAATATTTCAACAGCGTTAATTGGCGTTATGCATGTTAAAACTATGTTGAAATATTTGTCAAATTGAATATTAATTATAAAGAAACATACGTTCCAATTATTTCTTGTTACAATAACTGCATAAATCTGCAACGGCAGTTACTGCTATTTTCAATAACTTTTGACGTTTCAACAAAATGACGTAAATGACATTTAAGAAATGTCAAAAAAACGTCATCGTATATCTGATGACTCAGAGGGTTATAAAATTATAAAACAGAATTACACATGCTAATTTTTTGTCTCGCATACCTTTTTAATTCCTATTACAGTGCTACATTATATTTAATGTAATCATTTGGAGAGCTTCCAAATTTAACTCGCTTCTTCTTAATGAACTACTCAGAGAGAAAACAGAACTACGGCAGAATGAATTTGTGAAACATGTACTCCTGCCATCTAGTGCGTCAGTCCAATTTAAACACTAAATAGAAATCTGTACTTTGGATTTGCTACACGTAAAAGTGCCCGAGTACATTTATTTTCTTATATAATTTTTTCAGTTATTAAAGCGTTATAAAGAGGATTTTAAATGTTCAATTTTAATAATAATATATTGGATTTTACAAACAATATAACAAAATACTGGTTAAAATGGTATATAAATATAAAATAAAATAAAATGTACAAACGAAACGATTAAAAACCCACAATTATTAAAATGAATAAAATTACGTATCTTTACTTGGATTTGAATCTTTGTATTTGTTTTCTGGGTGTGGGCTGTCTTTGCCGGGCGAGAAACGACTGTCCTTGACCGGCACTTAATAAAACTAATCTCTCGTCAATAGCTTCCGTTTGACATGTAGTTCCCAATTTATAAAACGCACTTGCAATAAGTTTTTCCTCAATTTCTTTCATGCGTCCCATTTGATGTATTGATGAGTCCAATCCTCCATTGCTTTTTGACTCGATATGTTGAGCTACTTCCCTAGCTTTCTCCAGGTTTCGTGTATACTTAGCTTGGGCCGTTTGAAGTTCGATTTCCTTGGCACTTAAAGCTTCCTGCAGTGCTACAACTTTCTGCTTGTATTCCTTCACAACATTGTCGCTGTGTTGTGGATCATCAGGTGGGAATTTGTTCTTAAGTTCCTCGATTTGTGCCTCCAATTTCAAGATGGCTTGATTAGCTGAACGCTTCTGCTGCTGCAGCTTGTCAATCCTGCTCAATGTGCTTTCAAGTAATGCTTGATTAGTTTCGTGTTCTTGAGTCGTCGCCCTCAGTGTTTTATTTTCTTTCTCCAGGAAACGTAGTCTCTCCTTCATCTCTGTTGGAGTTAGTTCTTGTGCCATTGCTGCAACACTATCGCGCTTTGGTTGTCTCAATTTTAATTCTTCCACTTCCTCACGTAGAACATCCCTTTCATGAACTATCCGTTCTTTCTCGCCTTGAAGAGCCACCAATTTCACTTCCAACTTTTCACAATTAAACTGTGCCTTATCGGCTCTCTGAGTCTCTTCGTCCAGTTTCTGTTCCATTTCAATCAGTTGCCTTTTGTACGTTTCACATTGGCTTTTCCAACTACTCACTTTGGCCAGTTCTTCTTCATGTTTAAGAATTTTTTGTAGGTATTCCATGTTCTCTTTTTCGAGTTTTTGAAGCGTCTTCTTGGCGTCCGCATATTTTTCTAACTTCTTTTTATATGAAGCCAAACTTGCCTCCAAAATTTGTACTTTAGCGGCTGACTCAGACAGAGCATCAATTTCATCTTTTAATCGTGAAGTATCGTTGGCTGCCAACTGCAACTCGGCGATTTTCTCTTGATTTAACTTTAACTGTTTATGTTGCTCTGTGATTTTTGCTTTAAAATCATCTCTCACCACTTCAGTTTTAAATAACTCTTCTTTGAGGTCTTCGTTCTGCTTCCTGAGATCCGCATTTTTATTTTCTTTTTCTTTCAAGGCCTGATTTTCTGCAATCAATGCCTGATTTTCATCTAGTACATTTTGAAGTTGGATTTCCATCTGCTGACATTGTTGGTTGAGATTTTCCTTAACTTGATTTGCAACTTCAAGCTCACTAACCAACTGTGATACTCTTTCACTGTCCACAATTAAAAGACTGATACCCGAACGACCCCCAGTCACTAAATCGAGCTGCTCAATGGCTTGTTTGATGTTTTGTTGAACTGACTCTTCCATCTCCATTATTTTAGTAATGTATTCTTGTTTCCTTTCACAATTTATTGCACATCCTAAAAGAAAGTATTTTTATAATCCCCATATTAGCAAACTTTCAGTACCTAATATTAGTCTTAAAAGCTTGCACAGTTGTATGGGATCATTCTGGGCCCCAATTTCATGAACATCAGGACGCCCCTCTTCCAGGAGGTGCAGGGTGAGTACATCTTGATAGTACTCAGTAACCGCTTCCAGGATCTTCTTCAAATTACTGACACACAACCTCCAACTCGAATTCACATCTCTTTTAATTTTTGGCTCCAATTTACCGAAATGCTCCGGAGCGATTTGCATTAGCGCGTCCAGAATTGCAACTCCATCACAGATTTCCCCAATGTTCTTAGTTCTGTCCGGTACAATGCTCTGCAGCCACCTTATCAAACTTTCACACATCCCATTATTTAAATTCATTCTTGTCGAAAATGAGGCTCTGCAAACATATTGGAAATAAATTATAACATCGCCGTGTTTCTATTTTGCACTTACCTTAAACACAATTGATAATATAAATAAATAGGAAAACACAAGGATTTTCCTTATCAGTAAAAATTTGGTAAACTTTGTCACATCTCAAATGTCATTTTCATTTTTGTTTTCATCGCAGATTTTCACTTCAACTTCATTGCACTACCGTTAGAGGGCAGCAAACTGTTAAAAAACTACAGTATTATAACATCTAATTTGCATAGAAAAATAAAACGAGGTTGCGTATTGCATAGCCCATGAAAGCACATTGAAAGTTTTTAGAGTCTAGGAACATTTCGACCTTGAGTTGGAGAAACTTGAAATTAACTTCTTTGTTAGTAACCGTTTCAGGCACAATACATTATACATTTAAAGTATTTTTCAACGAATTCAATTTTTAGACGCCAGTTTAGACGTCGTTTGGAAACATTTTTAATAACACCTCCTGTTAAATGTATTAAATTTAATTCAAAAGTCTACATTGTAAAAAAACAACAAATCTAGCTTCCAGGGACTCCCGAGCCTCAGTTTTTATATGTCCACGACTGATAACATTTCTAATAATAACAAAAAAACGTAAAAACAAATCATAATATTCGGCTAATGTTGTGGAATCTAATTTAAATTCGAATGTATCCGAATTTGGGTATTTTCTATGGACAGCATCGAGTTGACAGAAGTCATTGATCGGAGCGCCTCTTGCGATGAAATATGCAACTAAGCCTATTATTTTTCTCGAATTTTCAATTGTAATTTGTTCTTCGAAGTGGCTGCGGCCCTTGGGGCCTTTTAATTGTTTTTATATATTGGCAAGGTTATAAAATTTAACTTAAGATGACCCGTGAGTAATTAAGGGTGATTAGTGTATGCTATACGCCATAATTGTAGGAGGCAATCAACGTGAACTCGCCCGAGCAAAAAACCAGAAAAAACAACAAGAACTGGCGAAAGCTAAAGGACGTAGCGACGGATTAACCTTAGAACAACGAAAATTTAGGTACAGGAGTGTAATTTACACAAGCAAGGGACACTGAACTGTGGTTTTGTAGAGATGCTGAAATGATGAGGGAAAAACAAAGAAAGAAGGAGGAGGAGGCAAAAGGTGCATCAAATTCATAGACGTGTTTTTTGCATCATTCTTAATCTTTGTATTATGGAATTATAGGGCACCTCTATAATTTGACTACTCATTTAAGTCTGTGTTAAATTTTGACGACATTTTAACCTGGTTTTTCTGTGCTGGATAAAAAAATGTATGTGATGAATAAACCATTAGCCCTGACGGTAGTTTTTACTAATGTGGATTGTTATGGTAAATGTGATTAATATGTGATTATTTTCAATATTACTTATACTTCAGTGAAAATGTGCTTGTCTTGCACACTCTTGTAGTGAGATTAAGTCCGGTCATCTCTTAAGAATAATATCACTAAAAGAGTGTGCAAGACAAGCACACTTTCATGTAAGTGACTGGAAAATATTGAAAATCATCGCTTTGATCAGGGAACATCAAATATGGAAATGGAATTCAAAAATAACTAATCAAGGTGATGTTAAATATTTTATTATTTATTATATTACTTATCATTTGCACCGAGCATGATTACTATTTAAACATAAACTCTTCTTAAATTAAGAGAGCAAAAAAAAAGGCAGAATGCAATAGCTAAGAGGTACAAAAGTATATTTTTGTGTACTCGCACAGCCTTAATATCACGACATGACCCAAAAGGCCATGTACAATTTGAGATTGTTGCGAGAACAGAATTTTTTAAAACATATTCCATTACGTAAAACCTAAAACGATGAGGACACAATACACCAATTTTTTTTTAAACTCACATTCTTTCTTGAATACAATTTCTTCTAATTCAAATTACAATTTATATGAAAACAACTTGCTTTCTAAAGATTCTTACCCATTAATTTTTTTTTTATTACACTAATCGATTTATTTCAAGGAAATGTAGCAACCTTTATATATATTTTATCCAGACAATTATGTACACATGTGAGATTCTTTCAGTGTGGCAACAATTACAACTTAAGATGAACCATTTAAAGGTTCTACAGCTGCATTACACCCACCTGGTACAAACTCTGCGGCCAACGGATTAAGATTACTTTCCTTGGCGACTTCTGGGCGGTCCAGTTTCAGATTGTTAATCATATTTGTGATTTCAACATTAGAGCTGTAATAATAAGATCATCACAAAATCACATTGATTCAATGAACGTGCTTAAACAATATAAAGTGGCACAGTAGTTAATTAAAATATTATTTAGTAGTGTGTAAACTGTTTGTAAAAACAATCAAACAATAACATTAAATAATTATAAAATTATTATATAAATCATATTTTAATGAGGAAACGAGGAGAACGATTCAGAGCGAACGAGATTTTAGTTTACGAACTAGAATATTTTGTAAAAAAATATCTTAAGGTATTAATAGTTCTAAACAAAAATTTTAAACCAACTTGGATAATTTCGTTTGTTTCTCTTCTAGGATTAATTCTGATGAGCAGTCAACATTAAAACATTTAGAGGAAAATGGTAATGATTAAAACAATTACTACAAACTTTGCGAAATTTAAATTTACAAGTCAAACAGTTGAATACAAATTTTACAATAGTGCAGTAATGAAAAAATAATTTTCATTCTCAAAGATGTATTTTTACTCAAAAATAGTTGTAGTGAAGACTTATTTTCACATGCCAAGTTTAAAAATAAAATCTCATATCTTCTCTAAGATAAAAAAATTAAATGTAAAAAAAAGTTTTTTCAACAGCAAGTTTACAGTATTTATTTGAACTCTTCTTCAAATAACTTTTTCTGCAAAATGGCTTGCTGCTACTAAAAACCTAACACAATTTATTTAAGCATTTATCAAGGTAACTTTAAGAAATGTTTAAAATAACCTAATGACATGGGACAACTCAAGGTTGCATTTTGCAATCACTTTTATTAAGATTCTATTTAAAAAGGGCAAAATAGTGACTTACTCTGCAGTTCCATTGGCATTACTCGTAGTAGTGTCACTGTTTTCATCAGCTAACATAGCCTCAATGCATTCTTCCATAAGGGCCTCCTCCTCCAGCCTCTGCATGACCTAGAAACGAAACATTGAAATATTGGCGTTAATTTTTACCTTTGACAATCAAAATACCTCCTTGTCGAACTCCTCTTCGTTTTCCATCCAGAGATACTCTGAAAAATCATCTTCTGGCGAAACATTGAATTCTTCCACTTCATTGTTCTCCACGCTATCGGAGATATAGGTAGTATCTTCGTAGGTATAGAAGCCGCTCTCAGATGAGATATTGCTGGGCATTTTCATAGTCTGAAAGCAAACAAATTATTCTTGGCGCATTTTAGTGTCATGCATTTTGCTCCTCCTCCATTTTAGGCAAATGGAACAATATTGAATGGAGGGATGGTGGCTAATACTCACAAATAACACAGCTGCCGTATTTATATGGAATAAACTGCTTCTCAGAGGCTGTTTCTCTACAATTTTGCCCTTTTTTCGTTCTTTTAATCGAATAAAATGCGATAACTCGTATGTTGTCAAACAATCCGAATGTGCTTTGCTCCGTTTGCAGCGACCACCACAGACAAGAACCGTTGACTAGCACGGACCCACACTAAATTTGTTAAAACTAGCAACTGGAAGTAGAACTCCAGATAGTTCGTCGAAGCAAGCATAGATGGAAGAGTAAAGGAAAAAACCAGAGTAGATACGCAGCCAACAATGCAACATTATTTTTAATGATTTGTCAATAAATTTTATAGTAATTTTAAAGCGGAAAATACAATAAAATTATGCCCAAAATTCACTTGCATGGATATGTTATTACGTCCACTTGAACCTTTAGAATTTGTAATCTTTTTTCCCACGAAAATCCATACCTGAGATTTAAGCGACGATTACGAGGCAAAAAACGAAAACAATTTTTTCCATTATGCGATATGACCTTACTTCTAACACATTTTATAAAAAGATAAATTAAAAGTAACCGCACTGGGACTGGAATATTTCGATTAAAAATGAAGTAATTTTCCAAAAAGTTTAAATGCAAAGCGAGGCATGCGCATTGTTTCTGGAATTAAATGTGAAAATTCTGCTGGAGCGTAGCTGACGTGTTCATTTTCTTCTTCATTATAATTTTTTTTCATTTGTTTTAGTTCATTTAATTCGCTCCCGGTGTATGGAAAATGCTGGAGTTGTTTTGTTGTTTTCGAGTTTGATTCTCTCATACTTAGAACGCTCTGTGCAAGACCAAAGTCCAAAGTTCTGAAACTAGGCTTTTTAAATTAGTTTAGACATTTCTCTGATATTTATTAGAATTTGCAAGAGCTGAGGTGTGAGTGGTGCCGATTCGGGGAAAAAAAACACAAAACAATTGAATTCTGCTGCCAATATGTTTCGCATTAGCGGCTACTGTGTCCACGCCACTAAAAAAATTCAAAATAAAACTATCGAGAGGTAATATATTCAGTTTCCATGGTTGAACTTTGAATGAGAGTACTTATTTTTGTAGACTAATTGCCACGACGGCGATACAATGCAAGACCGTGCAGAATACGGAAAAGTCTTCTCCGACCCAAACAGAAAACTACTCTTTTGTAATGAACATCTTTCGGGGGCAAGTGGAAAGCCGACAAGTGTTTCCGTACCCGAATGCTTTGAACGAAGAGCAACGAGAAACGCTGCAAATGCTCGTAGACCCCGTGCAAAAATTTTTTGAGGTTAGATTTCGAAAATATGCAAGTAGGGCAAGTTATGTTGAATGTTAACGTTTCATTTAGGAAGTAAACGATCCAGCGAAGAACGACGCCGCTGAAAAGGTGGAGGAGAAATCGCTTAGTGCCTTGTGGGAATTGGGTGCCTTTGGGCTTCAAGTGCCCCAAGATTTGGGTGGTTTGGGTTTGAGCAACACTCAGTATGCTCGATTAGTAGAAATTGTCGGTGCCAATGATTTAGCGGTTGGGATCACTCTAGGCGCCCATCAGTCTATTGGTTTTAAAGGGATTTTAATAGCGGGGAATCCTGAACAAAAGGCAAAGTATTTACCACGGGTTACTTCAGGCGAATTTGCTGCGTTTTGCCTAACTGAACCATCCTCCGGCTCAGATGCAGGTTCCATAAAGTAAGTAAATATTTTATTTTCATTCATGAAATCGAAAAAATCGCAAGATGTGTAAATTCACTTCGTAAACAAACACCAGGTTTATAAATAACACAATCATTTATAAACTTTGGCTTATGACCTTTCAATGCTGTTACTTAACATAGAGTTACCGACAGTCGAAATATTGCTGAACTTTTGAATCTTAAATAATAGCCGTGGAATAATATTTATAATTTATTTGTTTTTGGTTCATGCTTGATATTATATTGATGCCGCTTCAATTATTCTACAAATGTCCAGATTCATTTCGTGTATTTTACCGGCAGCAAATTCGTGCAATATCACCTTGAATTTTAGTTGCACCATACATAATAATTCTCATCCAATTAGAATCTTAAGGTAAAACGAGGTGAAATACTTATAGGACTCGCGCAGTTTTGTCCCCTGACGGGAGGCATTACATCTTAAATGGTTCGAAAATTTGGATAAGCAACGGCGGTTTGGCCGAAATAATGACAGTTTTTGCCCAAACCCCAATCGCCGACCCTAAAACGGGAAAGACAAAAGACAAAGTGACGGCGTTTATTGTCGAGCGCTCATTTGGCGGCGTGACCAACGGACCCCCCGAAAAGAAAATGGGAATAAAGGCGTCGAACACCGCCGAAGTATACTACGAGGACGTTAAAGTCCCGGTCGAGAACGTTTTGGGAGGCGTAGGGAACGGTTTCAAAGTCGCCATGAACATCTTAAATAACGGTCGTTTCGGTATGGCTGCGGCAATGTCAGGGACGATGCGTGCTTGTATAAAAAAAGCCGTGGAGTTCGCCACGCAACGCGTGCAATTCGGAAAAAAAATCGACTCGTTCGGGGCGATCCAAGAGAAAATCGCACGAATGTCGATGCTGCAGTTTGTCACGGAATCGATGGCGTACATGATTTCTGCTAACATGGACACGGGATCTAAGGACTATCACTTGGAGGCGGCGATTTCCAAGTGTTTTGCCTCGGAATCGGCTTGGTACGTGTGCGACGAAGCGATCCAAATCATGGGGGGGATGGGTTTCATGAAAGAAACCGGACTGGAGCGCGTGATGAGGGATTTGAGGATTTTCCGGATTTTTGAGGGAACCAACGACATTTTGCGTCTGTTTGTTGCCTTAACTGGTACTTATATAAGTATTCTGGTGCGGCGTCTTTTATTTGCAATTTTTAGGCATCCAATATGCCGGAGCCCATTTGAAGGAACTACAGAACGCTTTCAAAAATCCGGCAGCTAATTTAGGCCTGATTTTTGGAGAAGCGTCCAAGCGAGTTGTTCGTTCTGTGGGGCTAGCTTCGCCCCCCGCAGTCGACCATCTGGTGCATAAAGATTTAGCGAGTTCGGCCACGTTGTTGGCAAAGGTAATTTTAAATTCGGATTATCGATTTTATTACTGTTTTTGCTTATAGAGAGTCGACGCATTCGGCCAGGCGGTTGAAATGGTTTTGATAAAATACGGCAAGAGCATAGTTGATGAACAATTTATTTTAAACCGACTAGCTAATTCTACCATGGACATATACTCCAGTGTGGTGGTGTTGTCAAGAGCTAGCAATTCTCTTGAAAAAAATCTTCCAACAGCGAGTCACGAACGACTCATGACAGAAGCTTGGGTATTAGAAGCTTGTGAAAGAGTCGACAATTATCTAAAAGCAATCGCCACGGGCAAAAGCTTGGACAATTTCACGAAATTTAGCCAGATTTCCAAAAAAGTCTGCAGTTCGACTGGAGTCGTACAATCTAACCCTTTGAACTTATAACCTATTTATTATTAATTAATGTTGTGTTTATTTTATTAATGCACCCGATGCAGTTTGTCTATACATATAAACATTAACTGTGTTTAGGTGAATAAGATAGCCCATTAGTTAACAATCTTTTATTCTTTCTTATAAAACAAAATAAATAAAAATTACAACAACAAATTCGATTGTAGGTAACGTAGAGTATCACATGAATCCCAGTAGGAGTAAGAAGTACACAAAAAGTAACAAAAATAAATTCGCTAGGAAACATTCAAATGGCAAACGACTAGTTTTGCTAATATTTGGGCGAAGTAATTTGCATGAGGCATCGTGTGTGTCTGTTACAAATATACAACTGACATGACATTGATGACATTAATGGAGAAATAGTGTCTATTTTTATTAAATGCAAACAGTTATGGATTACCTTCATGTCCCATCCGCAATCGTCCAGACAATCAATAGAAGTCGACTTGAAATGTAGAAGGGATATAAAGTAATCTGGTCCGGTTTTACAAAAAAATAATATGACCAGACAATATCGATATGTATTTATATTCAATTCTAATTCTAAAATCTAATCTATAATTTAGTTTGAAATGAACTGGTGC
Source organism: Eledona agricola (assembly GCA_964023215.1). Taxonomy (NCBI): domain Eukaryota; kingdom Metazoa; phylum Arthropoda; class Insecta; order Coleoptera; family Tenebrionidae; genus Eledona; species Eledona agricola. The sequence goes on along the minus strand of OZ026862.1, from coordinate 15,307,862 downwards.
CACATTTAGCTAGTCCAGTTTTAACTTCAATTACTCCCTAGATTTATTTTTCATAAGTTCAAGTGGAGCGACATTTAGCGCGTGTGTGTACGTTACAGGATGTTTTAAATTCGGCATTTTATTGTTTCTAATGATGGAGCAAACAAAATTTGGAATAAATTTCATTAATTTTAATCGCCGAACCGGAAATCAAAATAACGCGGACGGGAGGGAATAAAAATGAATGGAAGCCTTTTAGAAAGAATAACACGGCGAAATGGCGTTACGCGATAAAGAAAAATTTTCATAGAAGTTATTGATTTTATCGATTAGGAAGAATCATTTAGAGCAGAGCCACACTATCAGATGCCGGTTCCGCAGCCGTTGCCGTACAGGAACTTCTCGATGACGTGTTCGGAGCGACACTTTGCAAGGGAATTATCTCGGCCGAGTTTGCCCCCCCTGCAAATATTGAAAAAAAATATTCATATTTTTCGGCTGACTCGCGGCCGATGTAGAACGCAATAGCAAAAGGGCGGCGGTAGGGGTGTCATCAGCAATCGATAACTGCAAGTATTGATATGATTTATGCAATTGCTTGAATAATTTATCACATTTAATTCCGAATTTTTTATTTGCTTTGTATCCGCGGCTCACAAATCAAACGGGCGACTATTTTTGCATTCCGAATAAAATATTAATGCGCAATCAAAGCCAGCAAAACATTTCACTCGCCCTGCTTTCGATTTTTATGCTAGTGTTGGTTAGTAAATTTGGGGAGATACCCACCTTTGTGAGCCGAAGAAGCTGTATGAGTCGACGGTGGTCCTGAGTTGTACTTCTTGTAAGCTGCACTGTTCATTGTTAATTTTCGTACATTTTTGTCGGGGTGCAGAACGATAATGTAGACTTTAGGGGAGTAAAGACAAACCAAAGCCACCGTAGCGTTCATGGATGTGGCCAGACATAATGTTGTAATTTGGGTCTGAAGCATGTAATAACAGCGATGACAATAAACCGTAAAACACGTAAATTGGACAGGTTTAAATTAATAGTTCAAATACATCATTAATTCCCGTTTGAATGAACATCGGTGAATTAAAGGTTTGCGCCGTTTTAATAGGTTAAATGTGTCACGTCCACGTCGTTCCAATGAAATAATAAAATAAAATAAAATAAAAAGTTTTGGCGAGAAACGAATCTATTGCATATGAAATATGTATAATAAATACGAGTACAGTGACAACACAAAACTGCTTACCTCGAACGAATTTCCCGTCCCAAAGTAGATCGGAATAAAAGCCAGCCATATAATGCATGTTGTGTACATCGTAAACCCAATAAACTTTGATTCGTTAAAATTTTCGGGGATTTTCCGCGTTTTGACAGCGTAAACCGTGCAGGTCGTTATTAAAACCATGTTGTAGAGTTGGGAAAACAAGAAGGACATGTCCTGAATTTTGCATTTGAGAATCACCTAAAAAGTCGAACGTAATAATTTATGCGGCGTTTCGTGTCGCCTGATGGTTTTATTGACGGAAATTTTACCTGATTTCTTTGAGGGTAGTGGAATCGAGTCCCCGGAGGTTCGACGATCATCCAGACCAAAGTTAGCAGAATTTGGATCGCTATAAGACTGCACGTGATGATTACTTGCGACTGCGGACTAATATAACTCGGTCTTTGAGCAGATTTGGAAGCCGAATCAAATATTCTCGAGATTCTGTTAGTTTTAGTAAGAAGTGCACCGTAAATTATCGAAAATCCGACGCCGATTCCGAACCTCTGGATAATACAAGTGGCGGTAGTCGGCCTCGCTAGCAGTGCGAAAGTGTTCAAATAGCACAAGAAAATCCCGAACAATAGCATGTAGCTCAACTCGCGTCCAGAGGCGCGCACTAGAGGAGTATCGTTATGTTTCACGAAAAGTGCAATTATCGTCAGCGTTACTAATATCCCCAAGCATGAAAAAACCGCCGGAACTAGCGCGTATGGCGAGTTCCAGCGCATGTATTGACGTTCCAGAGCGTAACAGGACAATTTATCCTCGTACGGCCAATACCCAAGACCACAATCTTTACAAGTGAACTCGTTGAATACGTATTCATATTCTTCGCACTTGTCGCAAATCCAGCAACATGTATCTCCCTGCAATCAAACTGTGTGTTAAAGTTGCACATTCCGTGTCAATCGCCTCCTTTCAATCGATTCCATGCAGAAAATGTGTGTTACATAATGGATAATCAGGCGCGAACAATCGTGTGTAATATCAGTCGTTACTCGCGATTGTGCGTTACGTGTAAGTGCGTAAGTGAGTTAGTTATAGCGCCAATTACACCACTTACTTGTTGTTTTTTTATCATCCCAGGATCGCAAGGAAGAGAGCACGCCGAAGTGGGCGGAATCGTTTGATTGTGGTTCCAAATTAGCTGTTCTAAATTTAACTCTAGGGAGTTAAACCACTTTCCAACTATCTAAAACGGAATAAACAATGACACATTTATTGATTATTAATTTTGGGTAAACGAAGTCACCCTTAAAACGAAAATAAATAGAGAATACCGGCGGGCCCCCGACAACATTTCCAAGTGATTGTTTTACAGTAATTTGATAAAAAAGCCAATTAGAGTACAGAGTACACGCTGATAAAAGTTGGTGTCTGTGTTTTAGTTAGTTTTTTTTTATCCGTTTCGGGGAATAAAGTTGGGTGATGCGACTTTCTACATGAAAGATTTATGATTCTGGAAAAGTTGCAGCGCCTTCTGCAACAACCGATTTCAATTACTTTATGACTAAACATAGACTTTCAATTCGGATTGGAATTTGAGTGCCAAAACCTGTGAGAAAAATTACATATGTCACACGAGTCGATGTTTGCCGCAAAGTAGCTTTGAACTTTTTTTCAATAAAAATAGACAACTTCCAATAACATCGTTGTTATTTATTTTTTGTTCGCATCAAAGTCTCTTATTTGCGCGAACCAAACATGTGATGATCTGGAGGGCTTAAGTCGGGGGTATACGGAGAATCAACTGTGCAATTTGAGGCAAACGTTGCGGATTACTGTCGAAAGGCATTTGGTTTGGATGACAATACTCGTCCCTGTACTCAGAAACTCAAGTTGGGAGTATTGGCTCATTTTGCGTATACTCAATTCGATTCGAACTATCACCTGTTCATTTCGCTTAAACACACATTAAAGCGACTTGTTGGATGGCTAGTTATAAAATATGAACTTTTTCTATTTGCACAGACCGACTGTTCGGTCGACTCGTTGGATATTTTGTGAAATGATGCAGCACTTCTTTTGATACCGACTTTTCCGTTTGATTTCATATCTGTTCACTTTTAAGACATGGTCAGGACCGTGTTTGGGGCCACTTACCAGTTGCATTTCTAAATGAATAATAAATTTGTTATGCCTCTTTGAAATACGAAATAGAACGATTATAATTACCAAAATTATAATTTTGGTAATTGCAAACCAGACGATTTCATTATCTTCTTTGGTAGATAGTGGCCAATTTACTACTTCTTGATTCTTTTATTCAGATTTTCTTTCATTATTCGTCACACTCAGACTTGAGCAAATGACATCGTCGTAAGCTTTCTATTTGTTTCAGTTTTCAGATCTGTTCAGTTTTTCGCATATAGCGGTGAAGGTAATCATCCAAATGATGGCTCAATCATCGATTTTAATAAAGTATTAAGGGAGATATGGCGTACCGACTTTGAAAAATAATAAACAGTGCGGATGAAAAGGTTGGAATTAATTCGATAATTTTTTTATGGAAGCGAAAAAAAAAATCGCTTGAATCCCTAATTTTTTGGGCACATTTTGACATAATAATCTTTGTTATGTTATGTCTGTGAAAGATATGACGTCGTTTCTATTTTTTTGATTGCGTCATTTTAAGAGCATGTTTTTTGCATATAAAACAATACAAATTTTAATAGGTAACATATTTTCAAAAAAAATTTTTTTTTGTGTATTTTTGTACAATAAACTGTCGTTGGTAGTTACAATGTATTTACACTCGTTTGTTATATTGATTAATTTAATGATTTTAACAAAAGCAGTGTATCACTGAACCTGAAGAATAAAAAAAAATCTGAATTTATGTCACAATATAAGAAACAATCCAAGAAACAATTCCTAGAACATGAGATATTTTACTTCAAATTTTCAACAGCAAATACAACAACCAAAAAATTTCAATAATTTTGCTTGTGGAATAAAATGCTGAGAAATAAGAATTTACATCATACAAAGCACCGAAAATAAATCTGTAGAATTTAAAGAGTTTAAAATTTTCCAATAATTCTGAAATAGTCAAATATTTCTGTCAAAAAATGGATTAGTTCCACAGGAAGTCGTGCAATGCCAAAAAAGAGCAAATTACACCCATTAAACAATTATGCAACAAACAAATTAACCCACACTTCCAAAGGTGCAAATACAGTATCTAAGGGATCTACGATTTTTTTTTAATATTGTCCAATTATATAACAGATTAAAAGATACAATAATTTGAAAAATCCAAGAATGTAAAGAATTCATCCAACTCTAAAAGTCAAACTTATTCATGCACTTGCAGTTGTTATTGTGATTACATTTGTTATAATTTTGAAATACGTAATGGAACATCAAGATAAATAACAATTTAATTTAATTTGTCTGAAGTCAGTATTTTCCTTTGCGTTCATTAATAATATTTTTTATAGTTTTATTTGCACGAGAGAATATTTCATACGCTGATCGTGCGCTTTTGGCTTTCGGTCAGTTTCCTGTATTTTCAGTCATTTTTATGCAGACGTTGATTATTAGTCTGTTGGTCGTATTGAACAAATTACGAAATGGCAAGTTTTAGATTTGCTGAAAATTCGATATGCGTTTACTTTTAAAATTTGGTGCTGGAGCCATTTAATGTAGTAGTACACAACTTGAAATGTGAAAATTTAAATAAATATAACAAAAAAAACCCACAAGATCGTTATCTATATACATAAATATATAAATAAAAATTAAATGCTGTTTGGTTTCTAAACGCACCACTTGAGAACGGCTAAAATTATTTTTTTAAATGTTTGTAATAGTCCGAATAAGGTTTTTAGGGAAAGAAAAATTGGAAAAGTTGCCCGGAAAATTTTAAAATTCCGTGCCTTTTTTTATGGGTTTTTTGTACGAACTCAAGACCATAACTCACGATTCGAACGATGGATATGCCTAATAATTTTTTTGTTTTCTTCGTTATGGTTTTCAGGAAAAAAATTACGACAGTCGGAAAATTCGGACAAACTGCAAAATGCATAATTTCTGTATGCACTCACGACCATAACTGACGATAGGAACGACATATTTGGTTGATTCTTTTTTTGTTTTGTTCGTTATGTTCCCGGGATGGAAATAACTCAATTGAACGTTTCCAATTGAAAAAAATTGGGAAGATCTAGAGAAAAATAGAGAAAAACGCATTCCAGCCTAATTTAAAATAAAATTACTTTTGTAATTACAAATTGAATATCCATGGCCACAATCGTTAATATATACAATGATCCCTCAGAATTACGTTTTTTCTCATTTTAACTTTGTTTACACATTTCCAATAGCTTTTCACAAATTCACAAAACGATCTCAAAAAAATTTATTGAAATTTGGACAGGATAACGTCTGTCGGGTCGGCTAGTTATTAAAAAATATAACAATTTTATTTTTCTGGAAATCCCCCGCCCACCAAGTAATTATAATGTTACATCATAGAAATATGAAAATCAAAATAATTAGTATTTGAATTCAAATAATCGCATGTGCGTTCTTCGAAGAGAATATTTGATTCGTTGATCTGCTATTCGTAAATTTCCCTTCATTTATAGACTTTCGTTCAGGTTTTGAGCAAGTTACGAGATCGTAAGCTTAATATTTGCTGCGATAAATTTGGCTGCATTGTCGCAAATATTCGACTCGGCTCGTAAAATATGTAAATAAAAATTAGAATTAATTATGCACCCTTTCCAGTTAAAGTTCAGTAAACCCAGGAGCATCAGTATTTTCTTAATTATTAATCCCACATTTCGAGCCTCAACGATTTTAAAATCGTGGCGATGCAAAACCATGGAATTTTAAAATGAAATTTCATTTTACGACAAAGGTTGTTTTGTAGTAAAAAAATTACTTACTCTGTAATGGTATCCTGAAGCATTTATTAGTCTTTGGTAATTGAGAATATCGTATCGGGCGAGTCCATCACCTCTATGATCGAATTTTACGGGACTTCCGGCCAAATCTACGATAAATTGGATCGAGCAGGTTAAAACGCAATAAACATTTTAATGAATAATAAGTCGGATTGGGCCTCTAATTTATTGAACCGGTTTGTGAATATTTAAAATTTTTACTTTTAAAGCAATTTCATCAGCACGCAATTATCGATTATCCAGATGTAATTTTGAGGTAGAGACTGAATATTTGGAACGCTTCGAACGTTTTGGACATTTTTTGGCGCTTACCGTTAAAAGAAACATTGAGGAGATATTTTTTGTAAAAGTCTCCCCCGTCATATTGAGTCATCGCAGGACAAACTCCAGGTTTCCAATAACCCTTGCACACGTCTCGATAAAGATTATGGAGAGCAAAAGCGAAGGCATAAACGGCGTCTACCACGAACTGTACTTTGCTTTCTTGCTCGTATCTGGAATAAATAAATTGCGGAGAGTTATTATACCAATTATTTTTCTTAACAATCCTTCATCCGATTTCGTCGCACAAAACCCGCACAATAAGCCCCTGATTTTTTCTTCGTGTTATCAATTTGATTGCAAAAAATCCGCAACATACAATGCAACGTTACAAATTAATCCGTTCAATAATGGCGACTTAATAGAGTCGTCGACCACCATTTCTCAGTTCAAACGTTATAAAATTCTTTTAAAACAGTGCTTAAAGCTCTTTACGTCTGTTTCCCTTTCTTAGCCGGCCTGTTTTATGGGGCACTTAATTAAAGTGGTTGTAATTACAGAAATGGCCGCGGAGCTGTACCTCCTGAGTCGTGACATATGAAGATGGGAACTCCTAGCTGCGTTTTATTTAAACGCCTTGTTAAAACTTCAATGCGCACAAAGTACATACGTATTGTGCGTTACGTTCACAATCACAGCTGTTCACATTTCAACGTTTCGTCGAATGAATAATCGGTGAATAATTTTCGCTGCCTCTTAGCGAGTAGGTTGAAATAATAAAAAAACTACTTACCCAACCTTCTGTGAAAGTCTCAAGTCCGGGTTGCAAACGTTGAAACTATTGTGTGTAACTAAAGGAACATTTTTTGCGAGAACGCAGTCGAAGGTGTCTTCCCAATATTGCTCGAACCAGGGGTTTCGTAAGTTGCTTTCGGGGGTGAGGGACATCATGTATTGGTCAAAACCGGGGATGTTGTCGGATTGTAGTTCGACTGTGATGGCACCCTCAGCGATGTCTTCTAAACCCTCCACTAACTTCTGTTGTTTACCCCATCCATCACTGGCGATCCAGTAGAATGTATGAGTGGCATTTAGACGCTTCGCAGCTTGGAGAATCCTTCTGTTATTATATTTACTGATTAATAAATCTACCTGATCGTAAAACAAATATTGAACTAAACATGTGCAAGTAGATTAATTACACTACTTGTTTGAGAATGCTTGGGCGCAGTCGATCGATTTCAAATAATAATAATAATTTAAAAACTAGTAGGATTCGAACCTAGCGTCTTCGGCCCTGGTGAACAAGACGACTCCTTTCGCATTAACTTTTTTCTTTAGTTTAATGATAATGTTGTTGAATGCGTGATCGTCGGCAGTGCTTGAAACTTTCTCAGCAGTCGCAATGCAAACGTTCCTTTCCTGCGCTTCCCGATGAAAAACTTCAATGCCGTATTCTCCGTAAGACCCTTCGGAATAAACGGTCGAAACGTAACTCCAGTTTACACTTTTAACAATATCCACTAATGCACTCGACTGAAATGTGTCCGGAGGAACGGTTCTTGCGAAATATTCAAAACGTGTCTTGTCGCTCAGCGCCTTAGCCGTGGAGGCCGGCGATATTTGCGGAATATGAAAGAGGCCTAATCGAAAATTGTTTAATTAGAACAACTCCAACTCCTGCACATAATACCTAATAAATTGGCGACTTGAAGAGACACGGAGCTGTAAGACCCACCGACGACCCCAAAAACCGGACCCGTGTTGTTGGTTCTGGGCCGTGGCAAAGAATGATCGCCGCATTCCAAGGAAGAAGTGTCAATGTTGTTTGCCGAAGCTCTGACGAACTGAAGGCTCTGATTAAGCGCATAAGTATCCCTTGAGCAAGTGTCTAAAATGTGGACGCCGAGGGTGATATTAGGGAGAATATGAGGATTGCTGTTGATGCGATCGATTGCAAACATCATCGCTTCTAATCTCTGAACACCTCGATGGTATATCTGCGATCCGCAAGCTGTTTTTTCTCCTTTTTTGTGAACGGGAAAAAGCCCGCCTAAGATGATGTCTCCGGGAATACTCGCCGGACCCAAATCCAGCGGGGTGCTCCGTACTAAATACAAAACGATCGAAAACAACAACTGGTGCACGATCATCCCCTGTGCAATGCCTCAAATCTTGATTCATTCGCACATCTGCAACCAACCAAAATACAAAGTCACATTGTGCTCGCGTTTTGGTGGCGATAATTTCAAATCAAACTCCTTAATATGAAAGGACGAAATTGTTGGAAATGATAACGGCAACACTCAACGGGCGGCTCAATTGATTCTGCTTATTGCACAGAACTTCATTTCCGCGTGATTGTCCGTGTTTTTTTCCGGAACTGAATTAGCGACGATAACAGAAAGTATTTTCAAATTAATTTTGTTTGTTGTTTCGTCCGTCTTCGTTGCGAATTATCAGTGTAGGAAACGTAAAAACTCCAATCTTATCACCGTTGGTGACGGGGAATTTAATTAAATATGTAAATGCAAAAGAAGTAATCGTCTCGTACGCGAATGTGCGGAAATACAATATATTGTATAGCTTACAAGCGGGGTGCAAGTAAGATAAGATTGTTTTTTGTGAGGAAGCTGATGTAATGGTTTCAAGTTAGAAAATTAATTACGAAACCAATTAGAAGCCGTCGGAAGTATTCGCTACCTAAAACGAGGAGCAGTGTTTTCGGCAAAACTAAATAATTATTATGCTCAATGGGGAACAAGTGAAATTGTTCCCATTGATAAGAAACGAATGCTTCCTTTTTCCGATAAGTTTACTTATCTGTCGTTACTGAAAAGTTAATAGAATAGGACGATGTTCCCTAACCCTCAGTGGGTATACGGAAATCGTAGAAAGTCGATTAAATGTTAAAGGTGAGCTACTTATCCAAAATTCAAGCGATTTATCACTGGATGAACATTGTTTAAAACTTTGCGTTTTGTGCAGATTAGCAGACGTTATCCTTGACTAATGTAATCCCCTTTTGATTAGATATTCGCGTATTTGATTTGGGCCACGAGAGAACGGCTTTGATTTCAGGAACAGATAATTTTTCACAATTAATTCAAAACCAACAGCCTAAAATTACAAAATTTCAAACACGAACCTCAAATACCGACCGAGGTAAAGTCGAGAAGATAAATTCCCACAACAAATATGATCCACGCTTGATTACATGCTGACCCTAAATCTTCCCATTTTGTTTCACTCATCTTATTTAAGCTCCTATTTAGTGCCTGAACGATATATCAAGCTCATGACCTTTTACATTTATAAATAAAGCTCAAATTTATGCACGTTTCTCATAAAAATAATTTTCACAATGCAAATAGACAAACTGATTCATTCGTTCGCTTGACAATAGTTAAGTAGGTTTAAAAATTAATTTATTTTTAGAACAGCCTGCCGGAAATCACCCTGTTCAGTTTCTCACAAAAATGGATCATTGTTTGCGTTCTATTAAAAACGTTGACAAAATATCAAATTCGCCCTCTGTTCTCAAGAGAATCTACGATAAATATGAATCGCGCTCTGCTTTTCGTACTAATCTCCTAATTTATGGGTAAAAACCGATGCGAGAAACCCCTAATATCGACCATAAATATTCATCAAATACTCATAAGGGATGATCAAAAAATCTTTTAAGTAAAACAAAACGAAATCGAAACTCCGTCGCATTGTTTGTCTTCCAAACGAAACTCGCAAAATGACACTTGGAAGTTTCGAATCCATTCAATTCCATTTAAATGTCATACAAATTTCTGACAGTTCGAGAATAAAATAATACATTTCGCAGTTTGAGTGCAACGTTTTTAACAGATCGACAAGTTTTGCGTGGTCTGCTGTCTAAACTTTATCTATTAGCTGACAAAAACAGCGGCTTTAACAAATAGATTGGTAATTTATTTACTGGGCGATTGCGACGAGAAGTCCATTCAATTTATTTGATGTCTGAACATTACCATCGTAACAAACTGAATCTCAACCTGCTCTCTTTCGTTTTTTAGATCGCATGTTATCTGTAACTTCCCTGATTTTCGATACGAGAAAATTTATTTTCCGTGTCTGTTGCGATATATTTGTTTGTAATTTTCTATCCAAACATTTTATTTACACCGATATTGCGTGTCGAATATCAATACAAGTTCCATTGAAAAAATGGACGTTTAATTGCGGGTCGAATTGGGCAAATATTATCACATGTTTATGTTTATTAAAAACTTTAATTGCGGTTCGAATTATGTCCGTAACTGGATCAATAAATTAAGAATCAACGTTTAATTCACCTCATTCATCCGTGAGTTTCATAGTGCAATGAATTATTTCAACGGATTCCGAGCTGTCATTGTCTTCCTTTCAATTCAATACAATCCTATTAACTAAATTTGATAACAATTTTTTTGTAAAAAACATATCGCTGGAAAATGTCGCGGAGTTAGACTTAATAATTTCTGTTTCTAATGAAATATAGCGTCGCGCAGTACACATAATTTATTGAAATTTTCCTGTTTTGTGAATTCATTTAGTCGGAGAAACATTCTTGGAGCTAAGTGTTCGTCCCCTTCAAATGAACTGATTCAAGGCTCTTAAATGTTTGGAGATGGAAGAGGATGCATGCAATCTCTTCTTCATTAGATCAAATACAGGTTCAATTGAGATGAATTCTGGCGAAATTGGTGGCCGAGGAACGAACAACAGAATTAGTTTATTGTTGATGTCAGGCTGAACGATTAATAAAATATTACGACCTGGCGGTCGTGCCATCTCTCACCTGCGACATTGTGAATGAATTCATTCAATTTCAAGCCACAAATAATGAAGCCGCCACAAACCCCGGTGGTTGTAAAAAAATTGTAATACAATTAAGGTGTTCGTTATGAGAAACAGGAAATCCGATAAACGTCGAATTTGAAACATTTAAAACTGAATTTTCTCGGAGCGGTTCAGTTATTCACTAAAAACACTCAATTTAGGTGATTCATTTTTTGAATGAGTGCATGATAACGTGTACACAAAGTAATGTACATAAATAAACATCCTGTCTTCTTAACATCCAATTAAATTGGCCTTGGTAAACACCAAGACCAAGGAAAGCCCAATTAAGGGCTCTCTGTAACATTAACACTTAATTTCGTTTATAATTAAGTACGCATACCTATATGGACGTGCAAATGAATATGGGATTGCTGGCCCTGTTTCAGCGATAAAAGACGTTTGACTGACTGACAATCAATATAATGATTTATAGATTGACTTTGTTAGTAAGCTGGCTTCACTTTTAAAATTGAATTATTAAAAAAGTATTAATTACTAATTTGCTTGCTAATATCCACCAGCAATATTAACACGACACCGTCACTGCTTTTTATTGGCAATGAATAAATAATGCGTCCATAAAAATTTGACCGCGATCGCTTGGCGTAAAAGTCCATAACGATTTAGTGAAGTTATTTTTATTTATTGATCACGACATTCATTGATAAACTTATCCGAAACCCTGTCATTTTCTTCATGTGAATATGAAATTTTCAAATCATTTCAAACCTTCATTAATTTTAGTTACACAATCCGAAGCGTGCGAGTTGTCGGAATTTGAACTGTTCATTTAGATTTTTTGTGCTAAATTAAATTTAATAACGTTGGGATTTGGTCCAGGTGGGTTACCTGTATTGTTTGACTTTCTAATTTCATATTGAGTTGTAATTCTGCCCGACGAGCTGAGCGTTCGTGCCTGTGCAATATTTTATTGAAGGTACAAGCATTTATATATCTGCATTCCTCACATTATAATATTTTTTTAATAAAATTTTTATTAAACTTATAAACGCGTTATATTTTAGTCGAATTAATGGAAGTTGTGTAAAAGTGCTGATATTACTGTAATAAATTTACGGAATCCCCTGCGGTAAATCACACGTTTTCCGCAAATTTCATAAAATTAGTTTTGCGATTTTCGGTCAACTTCACACGAAATATTATTATCGCAACTTTGAATGAATGTATCCAAGGCTCGGTTGGAGATAATTTACGAAATTCCCAACGATTTAATTCGAAATAAATGGAAAATACACTTACAAATGTTACATTTGTTAAAATGTAGACGAACGTGCTGAAAACAAATATCACGTTTTGACATTTAAAATTCACCACCAGCCCCGAGACCACGTTGAATACAACTGAAAAGAGACTAGAACAGACATCGAGACGCCAACTACGTTACGGATCCTGCGTATTCGTTTTATTCAGACATTTTCGTTTAATACAGGATATTTAATCTACTGTCTTGTTATTTCTGTGAAATGACCGTTGATGCTTAAGATGTTTGCATCTTATCAACTTATACTTGTCAGAAATTTATGCAGCTGCGAAAATATAATAAACACAAAACGCTGATCTCTACTCGTGTTGACTACCAAAAAATACAATTACCGTAAACTCACAAAGTTAAAAAGTTTGTGTGATCGCACCCAAATGAAATTTTTGAATTGCACGTCCCTAAACGCCCCGAAACGCAAATTCAGTTTGCGACTTTGAAATTGTTTATAAGATCAAGACGAGCATATATGTATTTATTTATAAATTGTTTCTGTTACACGTTTTGTCATCAGCTAAGGACAAAATCGTGTTTGGCGGCCATAAAATTATATAACTGGTGGCGGATAAAACATAAATTGAACCTCTTCTATTGTCATATATTAGAGGACAGGCGTCCTGGTTCGATTCACCTACGACCTATAATGGCATTAGATAAATTGTTAGTGACGGAGTGTTAGTTTGACAAAAGGGAGCACACAAAGCTGGAGTGCACTATTTGGATGGGTTTGTATCTATCGAAACGGGACCGGGATGCGCGAACTGGGCTATCAGGATCAGGCAGCGCCTTCTCCTGGGCGGGGCCACGTGAAAATTTCATCAAAATAATTATGGGAAACGAAAAATCATTCCGATCAGCTTCAACCGCAATAAATCACTTCGTCGACTATTTACGATTTGTTGCGTTGTTGTGTGCTTAAATGTTCCATTGTTCGGTTGAGGATTGAAGCATCGTTTGTTGTTCTTTGTGATTTTTTAAAAAAGAGTCTCGACTGACGGCGGCAGTGTCAGAGAAATTGAAATCTTATCAATATTATCATAGGCATTATACACCTCGTACAATTTCTTCAACGTCGTCCCAACAAAATATTTTTCATCTTTTCGATTTATTGTCATAAACTTCTGAGTATTCAACTAAAAGCTGACTGCCACAAAATTCTTCTGACTGCTATAAAATTCTTGATAAATCGGACTTTTAGCGCTCATAAAGGGTAACGAATCGAATCTGACGTTCGCAAATACTGGTAGATGTGGTTTGATAAGAAAATTCTAAGTAAACATGATGGAATAGCAACAAGTGCTTAAAAAGTCTATTGTTGCTTTTGAATAGGACCCGACTTCCCAGATTTATTTGACATTTTATCCATATAATTGGCACGGAAATATTCGTTCCCTTACGCTACTAATTTAATTTTAGGATGTTTATGCTAATGTTTCGTGCCATTTTCAGAGAAGTTGGAACTTGTAGCATTTTGTCTAAAGTTTCACAATTATTTTCGGCAATAGTCAAAGTTAGTGGCCAATGAAATTTACTTTACATCAAAGCCTTTTAGCTAAAACGGATTTAGCACGTGAGATTTGTACGTAATTGTGAAATATAATCCAATTTCATTCAATTTTTGCACAGTGTGGCTTTATGGACAAACTTGTACGTAGAACCAGAACGGATGTTATACATTTGTGCATTTTGTACTTAGTAAATGAAAACTTAAGGGTCTAAATTAGACCCCGGAGTCCACCGTTTAAGATCCAGATTACTCTCACAGGATCGATCCCAGTGGACATCCCCTAGTTACTTGGTACTTTGAGAAAAGACAGAACGTTATGTTCTTTGAAACCCTAATTTTACCTACCCATAATCTCGTGTCAGTTCATGCTGTAAATTTATGTGATGTAAGATTAAGATTTCGTTGATTTTTTTAAAATCAAAATCCACACATACATAATACAATAATGTGAGTTAGATTAAGGATTTTCACATATTTTTGTTGCGGGTCGGTTACTTAAATTTCGTCTTCTCTGCCGTTGTATAGAGCGTACAAAAAAAGGGATTCGCAGTAGACCATGGAAGCTAACTTTTGTTTTATTTTTTACAGTGTAGACCTTTGTCATTGACATTGACATTTGACAGGATGCCTGAAGATGGAATGTATTGAAAAAATAAAACATTAAATTGATCTTATATAACTAAACTTAATTTCAAAGATCTCCATCACAGTCAAACATTTTCTGCACTTCAACGAAATCCAAAGTGATTCCATGGCCTACTGTGAATAGTTGTTTTTTGTAGGCCTAGGTATGTAGGTATGTTCGTTGAAATTGCTTTTTCTATTCGGATAATTTTTGTGCTTATTTCTCTCCAAAGGCATTTTGCCGCATTAATTCAGCACTGCCGGCGTATATTATGATTGTTTTGCTCATATTTTATTTATTCTAAGTCTAGGAGGAGCATGGAAAGCGCAAGCCAAGCGTGAAAAGCGTTCACGGCGCTTCCAAATTCCAGCGAAGATTAAATATTATTGTTCGGTCCCAGTTTGCTGGTACCGAATTGTCTGCTTCCTGTCGTAGTTTATTGCAACTTAGCTATTAGGAAATTGTCAAATTTGTTTTTCAGTTTTGTACATTATTCAAATTTCTTTGTGTGTGTGTGCTTCCTGTCCGTCCAATTCTGTCATGCCGACAACAACTCAAAGCAGCCCTAATCACCAGGTTTTATGATAAGGCACTTATATGTTGAAATATAAATTGTTTTTTGTTAAACCGAGTACTGACTATCATTCGGATCCGTGTGGCTGGTACACTAAAATCAGCTGGTCCTTCGAGTTTGTGTTTTTGTTCTTCGCCTAATTTCAAAGAGTCCACGAGAGCCCGTCCGGGACTCGACAATTATATACCGCAAAGTGTAATAATAAGCATAATAAAAAACCAGAGCATGTCCAGAAATCAATTAATCCAGTGAACAATATGAAAGAATTTTCTAAAAATAAATGTCGCTTCCGAGTATCGAAATCAAGCTTATGAACAAAAGATGAATAAGAGATAATTGAATGGACAGAATATGTTACTTAAAAATATTTTCCATCGGTTTCCAAGGTAATGTCAATGTCAATATTGCTAATGTGGAGTATAATCAAGCAGTTCACAACTCGGTGATTTATTTCCGGACCAAATACGCAGAACAGCTAGGATTTCTTCTTTTCATTTTTAATTCGCAACTTCATAAAAAATACGTGTAGGAAATGTAAGGACTTATGCAATACTCTAAACATTTAAAATTAGTGTTGGGGAAGAAATAGAGGCGCCATCGCGTAGAGGATAGTCAAATTAATTTATTATCCACAAAAAGAATACGCTTCCTTACATGTGTTATTGTGTTTATTATATTTTATTTATCTTAATTAATTTAGTCTGTAATCACCTAACTAAATTTACACTGAACTTAAACATTTGTATTGATTGTATTGACATATACAGTTATACGTTCATCAGTAAATAATAGATGTCACTACACGGATTAAAAAAAAAACTAAAATAAAATATGTTTTAAATTGACTTGTGAATATAATGGATTTTAATAGTTTATGAAATTCAACGACATATGCAATACACTAAACATTTAAAAATAGTGTGGAGGAAAAAAATGGAGGCGCCATCGCGTAGAGGATAGTCAAATTAGTAAAAAATTTCTAACATTTTCCACAAAAAGAATAAGCTTTCTTACATCTATTATTGTGTTCTATTTATTGTTTTATCATAATTAATTTAGTCTGTAATTAACTAACCAAATTTACACTAAAACTAAAGATTTATATTGATTGTATTGACATATATAGTTATAAAACGTCCATTACTGACTAATAGATGTCACTACAAGGATTAAAAAATACTCTTATATATATTTTAAATTGACTTGTAAATATAACGGATTTCAATATTGTCAATAATTAACCATTTTACAGATATTCCTTTAGTTTATAATTTATTAATTTCATTTGCAATAGGATAAATAACTACATACACAGGAAACGGTCAAGCACTATAATTTTGCCCTAAATTAATAGATGTCGCGACTAGGATGTACGACAAAAATTCTTTTTTTAAATTTAAATTTTATTTTTCTAAAAGTAATAAGTAGTTTTACATCATTTCCAATATTGTTACTGGGGTTTCATTTAGTTTCCACTGCTGAAAACGTAGATTTTTATTAATTGTATTTTTAATTTGTACCGACAGAGTACACCTGAAATAAGTTCAGCAAAAATTTCAACCCCAAAATCTCGGCAGAGCATCTCAATCCAAGGATTGATAACTGTCATCCGCATTAATTAGTATCGAAGAATTATCTCGTTTTCAAATATAATATTGTTTATTAAAAGATAAAGAAAATGTTTGCGTGAGTGCGTAAGTGATTGGGATCTTCCGCAAAAACCGGAAATCCCATTAGCCCAACAGTTGGGTAAAAACAGTGTTGTTGACTTTTTCTGCGGTTGGTAGCGGTAGTGGCGTCAAAATTTTGACAGCAGGCACCGACATCGCTACTCGTATGTTATTTCTGCCGATTAAAAGTTTAGTGGCTATAAAATGTGCAGTTACTGAAATTTCTACCCATAATTGATTTATTTGTTAGTAAACGTTCGGTGATGTTCTTCTATGTCAAGACACGTTCGTAACGTTCGGGACCCAAGTCCTCAGAAATCATCCGAGCAATATCAAGCACCCACGAAAAAGTCGCGTCTGGAAGTCGAAATTGATGAAAACATGAGCGACAATTTGCCAGAACGGAACAGACGAGCGAATTTTTCTAATGTCAACGGCATCAACAGGAACCTCAACATCCATTCGGTGAAGCCCGCCACCAAGAAAATCATCATCAAGAATTTTAAGAGTAAGAGCTTCAATTTATCGCTGTGTGGCCAGGTTTCAACTGCCAATTGGAATTAGAATTACTTCTTCCCTGTTTCAATCATGTCAACAAATTTCATAAGTTACAATTTATCGATTGACATGGGGGGAAAGTGATTCTAATATCAGTTTCGATTTTAACATAATCACACACATTTTGAAACAATTTAAGTAACTTTTCGCAAGTTTTACTTATATCCCCAAACTATATACAGGTTTTGATAAAAAAACAACCAGAATTTTGTTGGGTCACAAACAATGTGCATTCGGTTGTCATTCTTGGGAAGCGGAATAAATTGTAACCACGCTTTAATTCAGTTTTGTTAACAAACCAACTTCCAAGTGATTTTTTTAATTGAATCATCTTATCACTTAGGCGTGATGAATTATAACGTGCGTACAATAAAAACGGGGGCTTCTTATTATTATGGTTTCATGGCGCTGTTTGGATTTGATTAGTTTCACTGGTCCTAGATAGGAAGCCTAAAGATTGACTTGAAATCAGGAAATGGCAAATACAATATTACGTCAATTAACTATTTTCAGGCGAGCCAAAACTTCCAGCCGATTACCATGAGACAACGTGGGGGAAACTTAGCAGCGCCGTCATTGCAATCCAGCAGTCAAAACCCAATGAATATCTGCTGGAAGAGCTATACCAAGCAGTGGGCAACATGTGCAGCCACAAAATGTCCCAAATACTGTACAACAGACTGTTCCACTTGATTGAAGCCCACGTTTGCAGTAACATTGAAAAGTTTATAACTGAGCCAATGGACAGATTTCTGTTTTTGAAAAAAATGAACGACACGTGGCTGTCTCACTGCAACCAAATGATAATGATTCGAGGTATATTTCTTTGCTTGGACCGCACTTACGTCCTGCAAAACCCAAACATTTCGTCGATATGGGATATGGGTTTGGATTTGTTTAGAAAATATTTCATGATACATACTTTGGTGCAAACGCGCGTGGTCGAAGGACTGCTGATGTTGATCGAGAAGGAGAGACAGGGCGATAAAGTCGACAGAATTTTGCTGAAGTCTCTTCTCCGCATGTTAACCGATCTTCAAATCTACAGCAAAGCTTTCGAACAGAAATTTTTACAATCAACTGAACGGTTGTACGCCGCCGAAGGACAAAGGTTGATGCAAGAACTCGAAGTGCCTGAATTTTTGGCCCACGTAGATAAGAGAATTCACGAAGAAAACGAACGTGTTATTCACTATTTAGACTCTAGTACCAAATATCAACTGATTCATACTGTGGAAAAGCAGCTGCTTAGTGAGCACGTTCACAATATTTTGCAAAAAGGGCTCGACAATCTTCTGGAAGAGAATCGTATTTCGGATTTGTCGCTTCTCTATCAGCTGCTCAGCCGCGTCAAGAATGGACTTCATGAACTGTGTCTTGCCTTTAACGCTTTCATTAAGAAGCAGGGTCGAACCATCGTTATTGATCCTGAAAAGGACAAGACAATGGTGCAGGAGTTGTTGGATTTTAAGGATGCCATGGACAACATCGTCGCCAGCTGCTTCAAGAGGAACGAAATGTTCGGCAACTCGCTGAAGGAAGCCTTCGAGCACTTCATTAACCAGAGAACAAATAAACCGGCCGAGCTCATAGGTATTGCCTTCTACGTTTAATAAATGTATAGGAATTAATTTGTGACTTGCAGCTAAATTCGTGGACTCCAAACTGCGAGCCGGCAACAAAGAAGCGACCGAGGAGGAGTTGGAACGTTTGCTGGACAAAATAATGGTTTTATTCAGGTTCATCCATGGCAAAGACGTTTTCGAAGCGTTTTACAAAAAAGACTTGGCTAAGCGCTTGCTGGTGGGGAAATCGGCGAGTGTAGACGCCGAAAAAAGCATGTTAAGTAAATTGAAACAAGAATGCGGGGGTGGATTCACTTCGAAGCTAGAAGGCATGTTTAAAGACATGGAACTGAGCAAAGACATCAACGTTGCTTTCAAGCAACACTTAACTATTAATACTCCTGAATTAATGCCGCTGGACATGACTGTGAATATACTAACGATGGGTTATTGGCCCACTTACATACCCATGGATGTCACCCTTCCAGCGCAGATGGTCAAGTTTCAAGATATTTTCAAAGAGTTTTATTTGAGCAAACACAACGGGAGAAAATTGCAGTGGCAGCCGACGTTGGGACACTGCGTCCTTAAAGCAAGATTCAAAGCCGGACCAAAAGAATTGGTGGTGTCGCTTTTCCAAACACTTGTCATACTACTTTTTAACGAATCTGACGAGCACGGCTTCGAGTACATCAAAGCGGCCACCAATATAGAAGATGGCGAACTGAGACGAACGCTACAGAGTTTGGCGTGTGGCAAAGCCCGAGTGCTTAACAAAATACCCAAAGGAAGAGAAATTGAAGACAACGACAAGTTCAAGTTCAATAACGATTTTATTAACAGGCTCTTCCGCATTAAGATCAATCAAATCCAAATGAAGGAAACGGTATGTGTCGAAAAAGTTGAGTTTTGCAGTTTTATTGACTGTTTATTTGTTTCAGACCGAAGAGCAGAAAGCGACTGAAGAGCGAGTATTCCAAGACCGACAGTACCAAATCGACGCGGCTATTGTAAGAATTATGAAAATGAGGAAGACGCTGAGCCACAACTTGCTCATTAGCGAACTTTTAGGACAGCTTAAATTTCCTGTTAAGGTAAAACTGCGTGTAGTTTTTGGAATGATCAATTGACGTTGTTATTTTTCAGCCCTCTGATTTAAAGAAGCGCATCGAGTCCCTCATCGACAGGGACTACATGGAACGCGACAAGGATAATTCCAACCAATATAACTATGTTGCTTAATTGTTTTCATTTGAATCCCTTATAGTCTTTTCAATCTTGAGTGGTTGGTACGTTTTCGGTTCTAGTCCTCCTGATTTGTAAATAGGGTGCGTTTTTCCCGTTTCATTTACAATAAATTTCTGCATTCAACAGTCTATCTTAATAGACTTTTAAAATAAAACATGTTTTAAACATGCTGTAAATATATAAATATATTTTTCGATTAAAATTCTCAACCTATTTGTATATACTTCTATATAGTGTCTGTTAAAAAAAGAGCACTACTTTTTTTCATTTTAATTCCGTTGTATTCGTTTTCATATAATTGAAATTAAAACGTTTATGGTTTGAGTATGACTGTTTTTATTCCCATAAATATCACAATTACTATTATGTAATCAGGTTTTTTTATTGCAACAAGTTTTTAATTAGGTTGGCAGCACAAGTCACTAGAATGGTTGTATTTTAAGTACGGACATGCGCGGCTCCCAGTTATGGTTGAGTAAGTTCAATTAAAACAGTAACCAACCGTCAGTTTTAAAAAATGTCCAACGAATGTAAACATTGTCAAGTATTTATTTTACTCGAACGAAAAAGAATTGATTGGTAAATATTTTTATTTCGTTTAAGCCCCACCGACGCGTGCATTTTTATGGCACCCCGAGTCAGTCAAAATAATCTACAAGAAGTAGACTAATGAATTGTTACTTAATAGGTATGAAAAGTTGAGCACAAAAAACATTGAACTGAACGACCAAATCGCCAAACAACAAGTCCTTATAAATATTTTAGAAGAAAAACTAAGTAAAAAGCGCACGACCGTACTTTTGGACCACATTCGGGATCAGTTTCAAAAAGACAAACTACATGAATTAGACGAATACTTTGCGTTACTAAAAACAGAAAATGACTCGCTTAAAAAACAATTAATAGAAACCGAGAATGAGTTGTGTGAAAATCTGACTTCAATAAAAAAAGCGTAAGTATTCAGGGGGAAAGTAGTAACGCTTCAATGTGTATTTTAGGGCAGATTTTTTTCGGCAACACTTGTTCCAAGAATTAGAATCCGCAAATAATTTAAAACAGTATTTGTTTGATGAAATTAAGAAATACAAAAGGAAAGCCGACGATTTAATTTGCGAGAAGATAAGGGATGAAAAAGACAAACTGTGTCAAGAGTTTAAAAGACGATATCAGGGGACGATAAAGAAAAGCAGGGAAGAAATGGAACGGCGCGATTTACTCGTGTCGAAGCTAAAACAGCATAACAAGCAGCTTTACGCTAGAATATATGAATTAAAAAAAGAAAATCAAGAAGAAGTTTTGGGCATGAAAGTGAGTAAATTTTGCAAGTCTTGGACTCGTTTTAGCCACATTATTATTACAGAACGAAATAAAATATTTGAAATCAAAACTGACTAACTACAAGAACGGTGAAAAAATGTTATAGTAAAGTACTTACGAAATGTCTGTATTTGTACATTATTAATGAAAAGTAATTCTACAAATACAATTCTGCCCTTGTAAGGACGAGTTCAAATTGAACAAATATAAAATTAACGTTGGCGAAAAAATATCTAACAGCCAATTAAGAAATATTGTACATCATAAACGAAAATAATATAATTGCTTACTCCTCGTGTTGAGTTACGTTGGAAAAATGCCATCATAATATACAAATAAAATTATACATACTTTAATGTTCTTTCTTTTCCTTTTTCTTGCGTTTCTTCTTTTGCTTATCGCTTTGCAAGTCCTCATTTTTCTTAAACAAGCAAAGTCTGCAATACCAGTCTTCGTTTGCGTCTGGGGGGACTTGAATGCCGACGCAGACCCTAATTAAAACTCGCCAAATCGTTTAATTTTTAATATGTGAATTT
The DNA here is from genome assembly GCA_964023215.1 of Eledona agricola. Lineage (NCBI taxonomy): Eukaryota > Metazoa > Arthropoda > Insecta > Coleoptera > Tenebrionidae > Eledona > Eledona agricola. The sequence continues at coordinate 15,285,691 of OZ026862.1, read as the reverse complement.
CTTACCAATGGTACCACGCATCACACCCATCGCAACCAATCATAGGACTACCATCGTCTTGACTTCCACAGCCAGGACAAATCCAAACTTCATTGCCTTCAGCATCCTTAAAACAATCAATTTGCTTACAATAAATACACATTACTGAAGAAAAAGAAACGGAAATTTGGTGCTGCTTCAAAGATCCCACCGTGGTGTAAAAATTCTAGCAGTTATAAAATAAAGTAATTCAAATCTGACCATAAGCATTTGATGATAATGAGGCTGTAAACATCCACACAAACCGATGTAACAGATTGCATAATATTTACAATTGATCAGACATACTGGACTTACTTTCTTGATTGGTAATCGCCGTTTTTTGGGCTTGGAAGGTTTTGGTTTGATGGGATGAATTCTGGGCCTACCTGGTCCAGGACCAGTTCTAGGTGCTTGTGTGATTGGCATTTTTTCTTCGGGTGCTGTTTCTTCAGCTGTTCAAAACTTACAATTCATAACCGACAGAAAATCATTTAGAGAAGCATCCATACAAACTAAGAGAATATTAACATAATGCTAATCATGCCCAAGTTATCTACTGAAATAAAATAAGGAAGACCCGTCCACAAGAGCCACCAAGCATGACACCAAAAAAATAAAATAAACCAAAATAAACCAACCAACTTAACTAACCAAATGACAATGAGGATTTCGGAAGGACAATGATCATGAATTTTAGGTCAGATTTGATTTCTTGTTACTGCCGTTGTTTCCGCCGCTTTTTGTGTTGTACTTACAATATATCTGGAAGGAGGAGCTGGTGGTATTATGGGAACTTCAAGTTCTCTCCTAATCTCTTTTGTTCGTATTTTAGGAATGGGTTTTAACATGGTTTTCTTCATTTGACTTACGAAATTATCAGAAGAGGAACTAGGATAACTGTCATTGAAAGCTGTAGAGCAAAAAAATAGTAAGGAAATACCTCATTGCTATTAAATATCATAAATAAAACTAACGAATCAAAACGACTATTGGAACTAACAAAAAATAATTAACACAACACTAGAGATAAAACAAACTAACACCATGCAAAGTGAAATACGGTCGTAACATTAAGGCAAGCAATTGCAGTTTTAAGTATTAAAACTGAATTGAAAGTAAAAAACCAGTGGCACACTCATTCGGTCACACATACACGGAACATGTAAAAACAAATAATTGGAGAAACTAAGTCACAAAATAGGAAAAAATATAAATAATAATGTGAGTGTGCCAGTTGAAGACACTTGCCTGGTTGGACGTTACGAGGGGAATTTGCTGGTTTAGGTTTAGGTGGTCCACACACTAAGGCAGATATTTTAGCTAAACCTGGCGACGATTCGCGCTTCATCCTCTCTTCACTGCTGCTCGTCACAACTTCTTCTTCTTCTTTCTTTACGATTGGTTTAATATTCCTATTTCAAGTGTAAAAAAACGGAAAACGACTCACAACACTACTTACAACTTCCTAGTTTCTGGCGTTTCAGGTCTGGGAGATGGCGATTTGAGTTTTAATGTTATTTTAACACCGGGAGAATCGACATCTTTCAACTAAAAGAACAAATAAACACAATATTACGTCGCCCATAAACTAAACCTCTTTCTCTTTGTTTCGTTTCTCCTTCTTTTCCTTCTTAATCTTCTCCTTTTTCTCTTCCTTCAGCTTCCTCTTCTCTGATTTATTTTTTATTTTATCCTTTTTGTTGCGCTTCTTAAGTTTGTCCTTCTTTTCCTTCTTGTGTTCTTTGTTTTTCTTTTCCAATTTGGACGACGCTGAGACATCGGAGTCGTGATCAGTGCTTGAAATTTTCTCTTGGTGCGTTTTGCTGGATGAATAATCTTCAGCAACGTGGGTATCCATTTGTGTTGGGGACTGCTCGGAGATTTTTTGATGGAAAGCCGACAGATGAGGTTTTTGTCCGAAATTGTATAAATTCATTGATGAGAACGGCAGTGGAGGTAGCAACGGATTAGCCAAAGGTGTGGGAATGAGACCCGGACCTACACATCCGGTTATAACATTCCTTTAAATGTCAAAAAAACAAACCTCCAAAGTTGAATGGAAACGGAAGGGGCCCCATCGGTGGTAGCGGTGGGGCGTGGTTAGCAATGGGGACTTGCATCATGGGCGGTTCCAATTTTGAAGTCAAACCTTGGGCATCCGGAGTCTTCGGCCGCTCCATGTCCATGTCAACTGCGTCGTTGTCCAAGCGATGCGGACTTTGATTTTTCACAATCTAACACAGGTGTGGAGTTACAAAGTTACATCATCCATCGAAGCAATGGCTTACTTTCTTAACTTTTTTGTTGTCCTTCTTTCTTCGCTTTTCTTTAAAAACCGGTGGGCTTTGTGAGATCATTTCCGGGGTTTTGGGTGTCAGTGGCGTCCCAGGTTGGGAGTCGTCATCGAAATACGGAGTGTCGATTTTTTCTGGACTTTTAACAGGTGGGGGATTGATAGGTTCGATGGTTATGTCGCTCGGCAAGTTGGTAAACTTGGGTATAGAATCGTCCGGTTCGTCTATAATCAAATCAGGTGAGCTCTCCCGCGACTCCTCCTTTAAATCCTCCTTCTTAGTAATCTTCAAGTCGTTCTTCTCGTTCTTAACGTTCGAAATCTTCTTGAAAATGTTCACTTTCTTCTTGTCGGGCTCCGTAAACAACTTATCGACGTTATCACTTTCATTTATGAACAATTGCGTGCTGGGACTGCTCGGCTTACTCGGCAATGGTGTGATGGTGGTGTTCAATTTAGCCAAAGCTTTGTTCGCTTTAACCGCCGGGTTTATTTTGCTTTGAATCGAAAAAAGCGGCGGTTCATGTAAGATAGCGTTCTGCATTTTGTTGATTTGTTTCGGCTGTTGTTTGGATTTCATCATCAGTTTCATCGAATTCAGTTTCTTTTTTTCCTCGATTGGCACCGGATCGGCCGGCGTTGGAGGCTTGACTTTTTTCTTTTCCACTTTCTTTACAACTTTGGTAGGTTTCTTGTTTAAATCCGTGGCTTCTTGTGGGGGATTAGGGGCGGTCATTGGTTCGATTGAAGATATTGGAGTGCGCGATTCGGGTAATTTGCCTTCTCTTGCCGGAGACAGGAAGCCTGAAGTCGTCATCATGACACTACTAATTTCTCGGGTCGGTCTGCTGCCTTCTTCCTCTCTGCGAAAGCTAATCGCGCGTTCATTTAAGAATCCCGGAATTCGCATAAGTACCTGACGCGCTTAAATTCTGAAGGCGACACATCTGGTTTTTTAAAAATTTGGGAATTATCTGTTTTGGATTCTTCCTCTTCATCCAGTTTTCCATTGCTCGTCTCTAATTCGCCCTTATTGCCTAACGTAACGTGAAAATAAGCACTATGGTAGGAATAGGTGACATAACATAGAAATACAGATAAAAACGTCAAAATGGAGGGAACACATAAATTGCTTGTGAAAATTGTTGTGGGGACTAGTGGATTAAATGTTGATGTGTGTTTTAAATATTACCTTCTAATAGTGGATTCATAGGTGGAAGATGTTCATGGATGTGTACAGGCCGGGTAACAACCTCCTTGCTTCCCGGTTTTAAAAAATTTAAGTGATCTTCCTTGGGTATTGGATATTTTGGAACGAGACTAGGTGGAGGACCAAAAGTAACATATTTCACGTACTCCTCAAGCTCAGAAACAGAAATCCCCATGTCTCTAAATGTTAGTCCGAGAAAATCTAGATTAGGCTCCGTGCAGCCGACTAAAATAATACTCTACTAGAATCTCATATTAAAATCAAAAGTATATACATTCGTTGGCGTAACTAGTTGTAGTTTTCGTGATTTGACTTAAGTAGGTGCCTAAAATATCTGTTAATATTTCTAGAGGTGTCGAGTTTATAGAGTTCCATCCTAATGTTTGTAAAATCTTCACCACAGTAATTTTTAAATGGTCACGCGTATAAGCTTGAGACATTACGCCAAAATTAACTATGCCACACAAAATTGTGTGCAAAAGAAATGAAGTTGAATAAATAGATGTAAAGAAGCAATATTTTCGAATTAAAAAAAAAATAAGGCAGACCCGTTTCTGCTAAATTCGGCTCATCTCAACCATGAAAAATAGAAAAAAATATAAGCTTTGTGTAATGATTAAGGCAAAAATTGCGATTTATATAGATTAATAATATTGTTTTGACAAGTGACAGGTCACTACATTACGTTGCATTACGTTACGTTAACTATTTAAACTTAACTTAAGGCTTATTTACGTTGCTCTTCGCGTGTAATGTTGTGTAATAACTATGGCTGTAGCGAGGAACGAAACAAGCTTTTTTGTTCGCTAATCAATTATACCTTGGATAGTACTTTTGGTTAAAAAAAAACTAAAGCGGATGCAAATAATCTCTACAAGTTTCGCCCTTTATGAAATATGTGGCTAATCCAGGTAAGCGTGCCTTTAGCTCCACATCCCTCGTAGGGATGTTACATTTACATTAAAGTTGGTAACTTTTGTCTGTCAACTGTCAATATCTGTCCAAAGCGACTGTCAAATTATGCTTATGCTGAAGTTCTTAGACGTCATTCACAGTAAATTGGAAATTTACATAGTTTAACAATGTTTTTCGTTGATTTATAGTATTTATTGGTTATGTTACGTATTTATGGTTTTGTGTGTATTGTTACTTTGTGCCTGTTTTCCGGAAAATGCATTTTTCAATTCCTGACACGCAAGAATTAAATGAAGGAAATGGGTCAACCTATATTGTTTGTATCACGCCAACATTGACGTGTATAAATTGTTTGCTGTTTTCCAGGGATATAATATTCATGTAAATGGCATTTTTCATTGTACTGTACGTTACAAACAACTGCATAATTTACACGAGCAATTAAAAAAGGAGTATGGCAACGATAACCTGCCCCTTTTCCCTCCAAAGAAATTACTGCCTTTAACGCTAGGGCAGCTGGAGGAAAGGAGGGCGTTACTTGAGAAATACATTCAAACTGGTATGAGATTTTTTAGTTTATTTGTTTATAATGAGCGGTTTTAGTCGGGCAAGATTCCAAAATTGTGTCATCGGAACTACTAGTCGGGTTTTTATTGTCTGCACAAGAAGAAACAACATGCGAGAAACGACAAGAAATCAATTTAGATGTATACACGAGTAACAATTATCAAATTCCAATAACAGTATCCACATTTGATCGTACGGAACAGGTTCTCTCCAAGGTCTGCAGACAAATTAATTTACCTTTAGAGTACAAGCACTACTTTTCTCTGTATTTGATCAAGACAGAGAGCAATGGAGAATTGATTATTTTAAGAAAACTATTCGATTTCGAATCTCCTTATTTGACACACAAGATAGTTAGAGATAGCAACAAAATTGTGATACGCAAAAGGTACGTGTCTGCTATGCCCCTCTGAATTTTATTAAACAATATTTTACAGTTATTGGGACATTAGTTATGATCAAAAACTGATGACAGATCCTGTTGCATTAAATCTTTTATACATGCAAACTGTGAGTGACGTCGAAAAAGGATGGATAAAATGTACGAAAGACACAAAAATGCATCTTTCAAATCTTCAGTCGAAATTAGCCAAACGTGAATATATCGAATTAGCACAGAAACTCAAATATTATGGTTACATGCAATTTACACCATGCTACTGTGATTTCCCAAAACCTCAAACGAAGATTCTTGTATCGATAGGTGGACAAGAACTATGCATGAGACTCATTGGTCCAGGCCAATTCGTAAAAGAGGGCTGTTTTAAAGTAACCAGAATGAGATGTTGGAGGATCACTGCCACAACACATGTGACTATTTCACTATTTCTGTTTATTTCTTAATTAAGTTATGTATTCTAGCATAAACAAGAACTTGCTGCCAACAGCCAAGTTGACATGAATTCAGGACTAGAATTGTCTTTTGAATATTTGATGTCAAAGGAGAAGTTACAGTGGGTCACTATTTCAAGTGAACAAGCGATTTTAATGTCAGTTTGTCTGCAATCTCTAGTAGATGAGCTTTTGATGAAGAAAAATGGAATACAGAAGAAACAAAATGCCACAAACAAAGGCAATTGGTCATATATGAAGCGTGATGGGTCATGTCATTTAATCTCATTGGATGATGTCAATTCCAACTCCAGGGTTTGTACAATCAATTGTAATAAATGATAAAATCTAATTGAAATGTTGCAGGATGATAATGACTCAGCACAAAAATATCAGGAGTCATTTTCTATAAAAAAATTGCAAGAGAAATTTTCTAGTGTATCATTCAAGACGGGAAAGGATTTTATTGAAAACCACGCATTTGAAGGAATTGGTGATGATGACTTATAAAAGCAGTTCGTTGGTATCAGAATCTGAGTTATCCCATAAGGTGCCAAGTTTACTCTTCCTAAAACATGGCTAAAATCATATGTAAGAATCCAAAAGAATTTCATTCCAATGTCCATACATATGTGCCAAATGTAGAATTAATGGAATTATTTTACAAATGCAGCAATATAATTATATTTTATATATTAACTCAATGTAAACTTGAATAACAAAATATCAGATTTCTCGTTCTCTTCTATTAAGACAATTACGACAAACTGCTCAAATTTTATATTTTTTATTTGTGTTTCGTACCTGACTGACCGATTTTTTTGCTTTACATGTTTACATGTCTGTAGATATTTTATATACGTCTTAACTATATTTCAACGATGTGTATGTGTAACATTTTAGAATAAAAAATTTTAAAACGTCTCATCTATGTTAAAATTTTGCATTTAATAAATAAAATATTTATACTGTAATAGTGTTTTTTTTATTTTATTAATTATTATTTAATTCATAATTTTTAGTTGGACTTTCAATGTTTGATTTTGTTTACGCGGCATGTTGCGCGCGCATTTATGTTTTCTAGTACTTCTAATCCCAAAGTACATAAAAAACACAATAATAAACAAATTAATTTTAACCATGCAAAATTTTGCACGTTTTCGCATTATACTTCGATTGAGTTGATCGGAAATTAATACAATTTTCCATGTTCAGATAACGCACAACGGGTTATTTGTATAAAGCATTTTGGGTAATGGTGGGGGCCGCATCATCAATATTGCGGATGCTCTGTTGCCTGGTCTCGCAACTTTACCTCAATTTTAAACTTCACTAATTTTCATAAAATATTTCTGTGAGAAAATATTACTAGCTTTATAATTATACTACGATAAACAAATTACACTTTGATTTAAAGAGTTAAGATAACAATATAATGTCATAATTTATTTAGAAAAAAATTGAAGCAACAAATTTTACCTTGAAATAGTGCATTCAAAATAATGTTTACATCACTATTGCATGGAGATCAATTAAAATATAGCAAAGCGTGCAGTAAGAAAATAGAATGCTACGAATCTGTACATTTCAAAATGGAAAAAAATAAAAATTTTTGAAAGATGTTTGATAACTACAATTACTACAACAATTAATATTTGTTATTATTAAATATATTCGATAAGTTTAATCAATATTTGTTATCGTTGAGTAAATTAAATAAATTTTAACTGGCGGGAACGTAGGGATAAAGCTTTCATTTGGCAACACTGCAGTCCCGTCTCGGGTTCATAGACGACGTTCAAACAGACGCCATTTTAGTTCCTCTTGCCGACATTGTGGTTGAAGAGTCACACATATTTTTTATTCCTGCAAGATATTCCACAAATAAAGGTAATTATTGAAGTTTAACTTGCTGCATTTACAGAACCTAAATAACTTTATAAATTTATTGTGTTTCAATAACACTTATATCAATTTCGACGAACCGGTAATTCAAAATGGAATCAGCATTGGGAATGCTGCATGGAGTTCGACCCAAAATATTTATCACATCGTTTGCAGTTCAAGCCGAGTTTGCCTTACTTAATTACAAATAGCGCTCGCGTTTTTGTGGTGTATTTGATAATTTAGTCAAGGAAATGTCGGTCACTGGGGTAATCAACATTTCGCGTCTCGTGGAAATGATGCTAAATATTGCATAGTTTATTGTCTACATATCTCAGCTTGACCCAACTTTGACTTGTTGTTACTCTTCCAATCATTACTAAACATTAACGTTACTAAAAATTATGTTGTAATCACCGTTTGTTTGATAACATGATCGTCACATATGTGTTATTGGTTATTGTTTAGATGGGGACACGTGTTTTCGTTGGAGGCCTCACGTACCGAGTCCGTGAAAGAGACATCGAAAAGTTCTTCCGCAAATATGGACGCATAAAGGAAGTCGCAATGAAAAATGGTTTTGCATTTGTGGTAATGAACAGTTTTTATCTACTCGTACTGTAGGTGATTTACAATTATTCTGAACAATGCGATCCACCATATGTGGAAGCAATAAACAAATTTGAACGTTTGACCTTTGAGTGTTCTAGATATAGAGCATTTCTTTAGATTACAGGCATTGATCAATTGAACAACAAATGATAATTCGTTTACTTTTAGGAATTCGATGACTACAGGGATGCAGATGATGCCGTTTATGAGCTGAACGGTAAAGAATTGCTTGGAGAAAGGTACAATTACGTGCATAGTTAAAATCTGTTGTATTTTGAAACATTTATTTTTGACAGAGTTTCCGTGGAAAGGGCCCGTGGGACGCCCAGAGGTTGCGACCAGTGGCGTGGAAGCGGAGGTGGTGGTGGTGGTGGCGGAGGAGGTCGGAGTTATGGACCGCCAAGAGGACGCAGTCGTGATAAGTATGTTTAACAAACTATTTGTTTTTTTTTTTTAATTGTTTTTCCAAATCAAAGCCTTTGACTTTAAATTCTATATCTTTTATAGCCGTGAACCTGACATGCGCTCACATGATAGGTAAATATTATGCCACTTTGTATTACGTTAAAGGGTTATTTTTTTGACGAAACCATGTCATGCGCGAGGGAAGGTAATTTGAAATATTCTCGGCCTGACAAAAGAAACTATATAACATACGACGAGTGATAAGCAATTCTGCAATGATACATTTAATTCGGATTGATTTTATTAAATATATTGTGATCTTTTAAAAACGAGTCATCCGTTCCAGATTTTCATTTGCGTTGGTTGATCTTGTCAAGTCAGAAGGGGGGCACATTTTCACCACAAATGTGTGATGACACTAAAGATAACCTCGACTTTTGGAATTCAAATTGCACCATTGTTTTATTATGCCATTTTCTGAAAGAGTTCTTATTAATTTCAATGTTTTTCATAGTTGATTTTTGCTGTTTGTTGGGTTGTAACCATGTCAGGTGCGAACATTTCAAATAGCGGTTTTAGGAAGGAAAGCTAACATAGTGGAGTTGAGTTTTCAGCGCGGCACTAATTATTGAAATTTTTTTTAAGGTATGGACCGCCAACGCGTACGGAGTATCGTCTTATTGTGGAAAATTTATCAAGCAGAGTGAGCTGGCAGGTAACTTTAAATTTTGAACAGATTACAAAATCAGTGCATGTAAAATTGAAAAAAAAACAGTGGTGGGGGTCCTTAAGTCCTGTTTTATTCCTATCATTTCGCTGGTTGTGATAAAACAAGCGTAGGCCAGTGATCGAAAAGAAAATATTTCGTCTACTATGGTTTATTTCCATGACGTGCGTTCCATCTCTGGGGCAAATCGATTGAAAGAACGGCCAGTCAAACCACATATTGAGCAAATCCATGTGAGGTGCATTCGATGTAGTCCGTCTACATACTTCCATTTGCGATGATGGTGGATGCTGAAATACGTTCCAAATGATGCTACTCCAGACAGACATTACACGCAGTACAGACAACAAACCACACTAAAATATTTGACATTACACATTACATTTTGACTCACACAAAACATTACTTGTTGACTGAGTGAGCATTTACAGAAGACGAGAGTACAAAGACATAAAGTAAGACCTTTCCCGTCCCATCCATATTTTTCAACTACTTTTTTTTGGAAGTATTTTCAGTTTCAAACACTACCCTTATTAAATATGTCATATGAATATGTAAAATAAAGTACTTTTTTGTAAAGAGCACCCATTCCCTTGGAGTGTGAGGTATCTCTAGGCTCAATCAATGCTCAATCAATGTGGTAAACCCATGTGATCGAGTGGCAGTCATGTGTATTTCCGCCGTTCCATTGGTACTGTTCTGGTTTCTCGTGCACAAATGCCTCAGGTAATGCCCTAGCATGACGCGCAGTTCTGTGATATCACATAGGTTGTTACATTTTGTCTTTATGTTAGCACATGTATGAATTTGTCTCAGTGTAAATAATGTTACATTCCACTTTTAGTCAATTTAGTCAAATCCGGCGGATGTCGTTTTTTAATGTTACGTGTAATTCTGATGATATATGTAAAGGTGGAGTGTGGTGTTTTTGTAATAATGTATGTAGGATGTTTGCGAATTTTATTTGGAGGCCTGTATTATGCACATGCAATTCGAAACACTTTTACCTGGATCTAGCAAATACACTCCAAATAAAATTGTTACGAATTTCACTTTTGAATTTTGTTCTGCAATGTAATCAGGATCAGACTCAAGATACGCGTCTCTCACTCATCTTTGAACTGACAAAATGTAACAATGAAATTAAAATACTTCACTTAGAAATATTATGAAGTTTCTACTTTTAAGTTCGGATTTTACCTTTGTCGAAATCAGGTAATTTTTTTCTTTAAAGATTTTGCAGCTTATACCTGAAATAAAAAAAATATTTTTCTTGTTTAGGACCTTAAGGACTATATGCGTCAAGCTGGTGAAGTAACATACGCCGATGCTCACAAGCAACGCAGAAATGAGGGGTAAGTACATTATTCCAAGTAAACATCACCGCTAATAAGTAACACTTTAAAATGATGCTGATTACCATCTTTCGGGGCTGATTTTCAATGAATGATAGCATATTCTAACTGATTTTTTTTGTCGTTTTAACGACAAGACGAACCGGACCAACCGATTTACGTTTAACATTGAATTTCATTCCAGAGTTGTGGAGTTTGCTTCATACTCCGATATGAAAAATGCCATCGATAAATTGGATGATACTGAACTGAATGGCCGCCGCATAAGATTGACGGAAGATAGAAGGCGTGGGAGTAGGAGGTCCAGGTCATCGAGCAGTCGCAGCCGCTCTCGTTCTAGATCTCGTCGTCGTTCTCATTCGAGGTCGAGGTGAGTAATGTGAGAAATAATTTGATAGGGATACTAGGAAAAATCATTCCAGAAGTCGTTCTCATCGTTCGAGCCGCTCCAAATCTAGGGATCGTTCAAAGAGCAAGTCGGCTGCACACTCAAAATCGCGTTCTCGTTCTAAATCTAAGGAAGTGTCAAAGTCTAGGTCGCGTTCAAGATCTCACAGCAAGAGATCTAAATCTAGATCGTGTTCGAAGGAGAATGGTGGGAAGAATAGATCGCATTCGAGATCTATAAGCAAAGATGGTAGCAAAAGCAGGAGTCAGTCACCAACCAAAGAAAATTCACCTGAAAAACACGATTAACTGTATACTAACGCATACATAATTTTCATTTTTGCTGGGTCGTCGCTAAGAACCGACGAGATGTCATCCTCGAAATTTTGGTGTAGCAAAAATGACTTAGGTTTAGAACAAATATTAAGTTAACATGTGAATTTTATAATTGTCTTGGTCTTAGATATTAAGTTAATTTAGCATGGACCAGAGGTTTTGCTAATAGTAGAAAGCTGGTTTTGGGTCCAGTTATTCAGCGTATTTTATAATTACCGAAATCAGCCGATGTAAACGTAATGTTTGCATTTTAATGTCTGATGTGTTTTGTAATATAAGATGACAAAAATGTAATTGTATAATTGACTTAACATATTTCTTAATTTCTCTAGTAGAATAAACTTAAATTGAAGGCGATTTATGTTGTGAAGGAGGCATGTTATGGAGCGTTGCAAGTGATTACAATTTCATTACATTAATTATAAATTATAATTCAATGATTAAATACAATTATTTGTGTAGAAAGCACATGGAAATGTAGAACTTTTAATATCGTATCTTCACAATATTAGTAATTGGAATGCTCCTCCTATTTTTTTATGTTGATGCACATGTAAATCCATGCTATGTAATTTGAAAATGTGAAATCGTAATAAATATATTTCAACCTCAAAACATATTTTATTTATTTAAATATCAGTTCGAAAAGCTTACTTTTCAGTTGGCCATGTAGTATATTTCTGGTTGGAAATGGTTTTGGCCACCAAGTTTATTTTGAAGCAGTGAATCTAAAAACGAATTCTATATTCAAATATATTTTTAGGTACAATTTCTACTTGTGTTCTATGGTTGCTGACGTTTGATATACAACTGGCCAGAAAAAGACGAAAGTTATAAATGTAGTTCTGAAAATTACCTTATATCTTGATTTATGCACAATAAAAACTAAAATGACCATAGGGATCTGAATTTTTATTGAACTAGCTGTTTTGTTTATAAATTATCCAAGTAAACACTTTAACCGCAACATAACGTGCGTTCAAAAATAAAACGGGTGGGGAAACCAAAGAAAACATAAGCATATAGATTTGACAAATGTCAAGATCTGTCAGTTTAAAATTTATCATCAAAATAAAACGGACCAATTTTATTTAAATTGTTTATAGTAAATGCCAGAACATGTCCTAAAAAATTGTTCAGGCAACTAACTAACGTGCGTTAAAAAAAAAACGAGGCTGCGTTGGCCATGGAAAAACTTTGTGCATCAATTTAGTGTAGCAAAACTTCAAAGTGTCAGTTCGAGTCTGTTCATGTTTAGGTTAGCTTCCTTGTTGACAATGGGATAAAAAAAGTGCAAAACATTTCCCGGTATCGTTGTGAATCCAAACATCAATCTATTCATTGTTACAGCTTCTCCTCTGTTGAGGAGAATATCGACACGACCACCAGTGGGGTCATTAATTTGATATAACTGTAAGTCGTGAATAGATCGATGAAGAAGAATCAGTCTCAAAACCGAAAAATGTCTTGAGAATATTTGGCAGCACTCAGCTACCCGTCAACCTTCATGGGTCATCAGTCTCTATGCGCAACTCGAGACCTACCAATTCAGTTTAAGAGCAACTGCATTCTCAATTAATATTTCAAAAATCGTTGTATATATAGTTAAACACGGACGTCGACCGTTAGGGAGTTGTATTACTCAATATACATTAGAAAAAAAAGGTTCGGGTTTGCTTGGATTCGAAGGTTCCAAGGTTTATTATTTTAGTAGGCCAAAAAATTCAGACGAGTTACGGCAAAAAATCGAAAGCAATTGCGATAAATGTTGTTTGTTTTTGGAGTTTAATTACGCATTGTCTTTCATTAAAGTTGGTGTCTGGTATGGTGTCTACACTGGAAAGCCGATAAATTCCATGGCCAACGCAGCCTCGTTTTTTTTTTTGAACGCACGTTAGTTACATACATAACTACATATATATATATATATATAGTTATAATATAGTTATAACTATAGTTACATACTTTCATAAATAAGGGATCTTGGGTATAAGCAGCAGTACTTTCTTACAGTATTCCCAAGTATTTTAGACGACCAAATTAATTGTCAATGCAAATTATTGCCTCAACGATAAATAGAACTAAAACTTATTATGATAATAGCAACATTTTCAAAAGTAATGAAATATAATCATTTTTAAATCATAATTCAACAAGGAATTTTCCACGATAGGATATGTCCCATTAAAATTGTATAATACCTAATCTATTTGGCAGTGTTCTCGTCGCTGCCCCGACAGTTCGGAAATTAGTTATAATAATTTGTCGCCTTTAATCATTTTGGATCACTCTGTATCGCTGCAGTTGGCGACTTCTTTCTTGTCTATGTTGGCGACATTGCAATTCAAAATGTCAAATGTGTAAATAATAATATAATTCTCAAACTTCAGAGATACATAATTCAGTTAATATGTTTTCCATTATATATACCAACATTTTCTTGTGCAGCGCCTTGGCCGTTTATATACTTATTTCCCAAATAATTTTTGACGGCATCTATCTAACCTCAAATATTGTGGTTGATGAAGAATTCCACTTGGAAATCGGAAAAGCCTATTGCAAATACCAATTCGATAAGGTAATTTAAAAAGGAAAGTCCGCTTTGACTTATGTGATTCGTTTCAGTGGCATCCAAAAGTAACAACATTTCCTGGCTTATATTTACTGAGCAGCCTTATATTTGGAAGTTTCGATTTGTGTTCGGTATACTGGCTAAGACTGACGTCATTCATCTTTTCTATCATCAACATTGTTCTGTTTTACTTAATATTTAGTGCTACCAGTCAATGTGTATGTTCAAACGAACAAGTTAGTTTGAATCTAGTAATTTTTCTTTTGCAGCGGACAAGCTACAATGTTATTTCCGCAATTAATTTGGCGTTACTGCCTCCCTTATATTTCTTCAGCCACGTATACTATACAGACGTTCCTTCCTTGACCATGATATTAATGCTGTTTTTATTATCAGAAAAAGGATATCATTATTTTGCTTCGTTGTTTGGTATGTTTTATTTTCATTTCTATTGTTAGTACATTGTGCATTGCAGGGTTGTTTGCGGTTTTGTTTCGTCAAAACAACATAATTTGGGTCGGAATGGTTTTTGCTGATTACATAATTAAGGAAATCAATGCAATTCATTACAACAAACCTAAGAAAGGGGCTAGTCATGGAGTTATAGCTGGGGTTGGTAGAAGAAAACTTAAATTTAATAATAACTTGTGATTTGTAGGAATTATTGCAATTGGTTAAGATTGCGAAGGTATGGACCAGTATTAAGAAAGCAACCCTCAATATCTGGTTAAATTCTATTTGTTATATTTCAGTATTGTTTGTTTTTGTTTTGTTTGTTTATTTAAATGGGGGCATAGTTGTGGGGGATAAAACTGCACATCAAGCAACAATTCATCTCCCACAATTCTTCTACTTTGCTACTTTTACGTTATTTTTTGCTTGGCCGCACTTCATATCACAAGTACCAAATTTTTATACATTTATAAAAAATTCGAAATTGTTGGTCTTGTGTGCTGGAATCACATGTCTACTTATTGTACATTATAATACTCAAGTGCACCCATATATGCTAGCTGATAACAGACACTACGTGTTCTATATTTGGAATCGTTTCTATGGCAAATATTTTTTGTTTCGCTACTTCATGATCCCTGTGTATATGTTTTCTTTGTTCGTTATTGTAAATAAGTTGTGGGACCGATTAAACGTGACGTTCGCTTTGTTGTTTCTTATCTGTAGTTGCGTTGTGTTAACCACACAAAAACTTCTTGAATTGCGCTACTTTTTTATACCTTACGTTTTGTTCAGATTGCACTTGAAAAATGTCTCTTCCTATTCTCTTGCGTTTGAGTTTTTGACGTTCTGTATTATTAATATTTGCACGTTGTACTTATTTTTTACCAAAACTATCACATGGGACAACTACGACTACCCCCAAAGACTAATTTGGTAATTAGGCGACTTGAAAATGATAAATAAACATCATATATTTTGTGCCATAATAATCCTTACCACTTGTGAAATCTATTTATTATGTCACACATAATGTATACAGGAATGTATGAGTCCTATAATCACTGATGATATCCTAATAGCGACGAAATAAAATTACATTCGCCCATATTTCGTTTAGTTCTCATTAAACCCGTTTTCTAACAAATAAACTCTATCAAAAAGTGCTATAACGACCACACATATTATGTTATGTAAATATCACTACTTTTGTTAACAATACATTGACAATATAAAAATGACAAATATTAAACAGTGTACACACACTATGTATACACTCGACAATATCGTCAAAATAAAACTACACAGCAACTCCAGTTAATATCGTTGGATTTGGAGTATCGTAAATTTGAAATATGCATCGCTTATTTGGAATATTTATGTACACAGGGTCGCGTTTATTACCTCACATTAAATAAGAGCGGTTTTAAAACGCACTACATGGTATTGATTAATAAAGCAAAAGGAAAAGAAACTGTAAGAAAGTTTATGAATTGTTTAAGACACTGTGTATACTGACGTGCATGGATTTAAAATAGTTATATATGTATATTACTTATTAGGAATGTTCTGGGTGCTTCAAAAAAACTGCTAACAAAAGCTATCGAGGTGATTACCCTGAGTACAGGGTGCCACATAAGTCCGCTTTAGGTCGTATCGTAAAAGTGCACCCTATACCGCATTACAAAACCGAGAATCGCCAAAAATTCACAGACGAATGAGTAGTTTTATAAATATATAATTACTTACGATAACAAGTAACTTTATAGGAAGTAAATATATTTATAGTCTAAACGTTGGAACAACTAAATGTATAAAACTCTAACAAAACAATAATAAATAATATTAAATTTTCTAACAGTATATCATACTTAGCGCAAGTCCGGGTTTTCGTTGAGAGTCTTCTTGATGCGCAACAAAATGGTAGTGTACCACGGATCGAGACGTGAAATCGAGTCGTATTCTTTGACCGCTTCGGTGAATCCCTCCACATTTTGCTCCTCCATGTGTTCGATCAAAGTTTTCAACAACTTATACTCTCTGGCATCTTGGAAAGCCGGGTACATCTGATTGTAGCGCTCTATTGCGTGTTGCGCGTTCAAAACGTCAACGCACAAATGACACAAAGCAGCTCGAAATAAATACTCCTTTGCACTATATTTTAAAAGGGAGCTTTCTAAAGCGGCCGATGCTACTTGTTGGTAAATGTGTATTGCTTTTTCGTAATTCTCGAGTTGTGCGGCGTATTGTGCCACTTTTAAGAGACACTTGTTGGCCGAAGAGTTGCTTTCCTCGCCTCTGAAATAATCGGCCGCTTGTTCGTAGTGCTGGACTGCACGGTCCAAATCCACGGCGTCTGTTTCGTACATTTCGGCGATGGCTTGGTGGTGTTTCGCTGCCATGGTGAATCGACCCATGTCCGTGTAGATCTCTATCGCTTTCAGGAGGCAATTCACCGCCTCTGCAAGAAGGTTCTCAATCCGTGAACTGTTTCGAAGAATTTACAATAACTTGAAAAACGACGCTTAGAAATAACATCAACCACAAGCATACACATTATACCTAATTTTAGGAATTATGAGTTTATCCTTGAATTAATTTATACAAAATAAAAAAAATTCCGCTATTTATGTCATAATATTAAAACCATGTTCATGTTTGAGTTACTATTACCAATAACATAAACATTAACAAAATCAAATAACTGCATACCAAACAAAATATCAATCAATAACTTTGTTCTATTACCTAGATTTACATTTAATGAGTCATTGTTGAGCATTGCTACATCAACCACGTCATATTAATTCGCACAATATTTTTGATGTTTTATACAGAGTTGGGGTACTTACCGTTTATGTCTGATTTTTTATAACAGTTTGAAGCATCAACGTAGTTGGTGGCTGCATCATGCCGAGCTCCACTTCGAGAATTCAAGTTGGCAGCTTCACAAAACGCACTGCCGGCTTGAGTCCAATTCTTTGCCATTTTAAACAAGTTAGCAGCCCTTTGATAGCATTCAACCGCATCTTCGATTCGGCTGTTCCCTCTGGTAAAAAATTTCTTTGCTAATGTAAGGTTGGGAGTAAAGCCAACAAACTTGTGGCAGATTTACTTACCCGAACAATGACCCAAAGAATCCTTTTGAGGACACTTTCTTTTCGGCCTCTGCAATTAATTGCTGGGCTTTTTGCTCGTTTGAAGCCATTTTAATGCACTTTTTACAGGAATTACCAACAAATAACTCTGACAATCTATTGACAAATTCGTTTCTATTTATGACAATAGCTGGCGCTGCGCGAAGCTGTCAAATGTGACATATTTCAATATATACAGGGAGCCTAATCACAAATACATACGTAGCTGCACTTTTAATTATTCCACTTATTGAATGATCAAGTTATGTTACAACATAAACGGTTTAAATATCTGTCAGCAACGTCATCAGTGCCAATTCCCTAAAAATCCAACCCACGGAATTGGCGTCAACCATTTATTTAAAGAATCGACAACAAATCACTTGCTAAAACGGATTACTGAGAAACGTAAGAACTTCAGATGATTAATTAAATAAAATTCCTGTGCTGAAATGCTCAAATTAATTGCTTTATTGTCAACTGAATCACTGGAAATTCAGTAATACCATCAAATGTGTTGAAAAAACCATGGGGACTGACCCAAAATGACCAATCGCTCAAAAACGTTGTTGTCCTAAGTAACCTTTATTTTAAAAATTACAAATCATACAATTGAATAAGGCAGTGAGCAACATTCTGTTAATGGGTATAAAAATACTTTTCAAAAATAACTAAATTTTATTATAATATAAAAGGCACAATACATGTGCAACTTACTTAACAGCAAAAGCACATAATAGTAAAACTAATTACACAATGTATTTTCTAAAAATTTTTGAAAAATACTAACAAGACCAAACGAGATCAAACTTACAATAACAACTACTTGCTGGTCCCTAAATACAATCACAACGTAAGGAATGTACTCTGAAAATCATTAAAACATAATGCATTAACTATCCGTATATGTTATAAACTATATAAAAAATATACATCTGGCACATAGATTGGTGAGGAGTTGTAGAAGAAACTCCCTCGACCATTCCATATGGAAGGCTACAAGTCACGTATATATTTTCAAAGTGACTTAACTTGGCGGCCAATATTTATTTATAATATATTTTATACTGATGGCAAATTATTGCAAATTTCAGCCCCAACGTATTTACACCTCAGATATTTGAAAGAACAAAATCTTTGGTCCAACATTATTAAGTACAATGTAAATTGTCGTCACTGACTGAAATTTCTCACCATCACACAATCATCTCGTATGTGGTAAATCCAAAATAATTTATGCCCCAATACAGTCAAAAAGGCACGTTATTTTTGTTATTGTAAAAATCAACTACACTATGTTGTAAATTTAATATAAAACCCATTATTGTCAGTCTAAATTGTTCAAATATTTCACACTTGTTAACGATTAGTACAAAGAAAGTGGTGCATGATTTTCGTAAATTAAATTTTCTAAAAAATTAATGAAGCTGTGGACTAAATACATATCAGAAGTGATTTCAATGTTCGAACATGGTGTAAACATAATAAATACATACAAGTAAATAGCTAGATCCCTCGGCTCGTCCTAAGAAATTCCTTTCAATATCACAACATAAACACTAAAATTACTTTCACATAACGAAGTAAACGAAAACTGATTTGCAGCTGCCACACGATAAAGTAATTTAAATGTTTACACAGCAATTCCCGTCCGAAATCTTATCATCTTTGGTCAATTAAGTACAAAATAACGTAACCACATATTATCATCAATTAGCACCAAGATTCTTCGCCACCGTTTTGACTTCCTTCTTCGCTAGCATCGTCGCCGTACATGTCAGCTAATTTACGGAAGCGCGGACCGAAACTCGACAAATAATTAAACTTCAAATCACCTTCGTCGGTGCACGAAGCCAACGACGAAAGCGAGCCCGTACTGTTACCGTCTCCTTCATATCCGTAATGGCGTACGTCATCGCAAGGCAAGGTGTCCTTGTCGCAGGCCCGCTTTTTATCGTCCAGGAAACTTCCGATGTCGGCCGGAACGTCCGGCGCTTGCCTGTACAAATTTTCTTTCATCGGAGGCTTCTCGTCCACGTTCTGCAGCACAGACAAGTCGAAGTGGGTGTCGCACTCGCCGCCTCCTTCATCTTCGTAATTGATTATGTTCTCTGTAGGATCATCCAACTCCTTTTCGTTGAAGTTATCCTGCTTGCGTCTGTGCACCACCACCGCCAACAACAGTACTGCAAATACAAATATTAAAATACTGTTTCAACCACGTCTTAAACACATACTTAACATAATAGCGAGGCACACGAGAAGAGCCAGCAGGAATTTTGAATCGATTCCGAACGTCGCCGCCTCAAACATTCCATAATTACACGTCCTATGAGCGTTGAACTCGTCAGAAGGAGCCCCCAAATTGTAAACGTACGAATTGTACGTTAGATTCGTAACGCAGCCTTTAAAACCCACAGTTGTTGGTGGATTTGACCACATTGTTTTCGCGTCTTCCTCGGTCAGCAGATTCATTATGCCTCCGACTTGCAGTGGCCCGTTTAACCTCAAAGAACCGCCCTTCCGGAACGTCTTCCATTTCAGACAATCGCTCGGACACTCGTCCACCTCGATTTGCACGTCCTTAAAAACACATTATAACCTAAACAAGTCCGTTTTTTTTTGTATTTAAATTACGCCAAATTGCAACTATAATGTGGTGGTGTATAACCAAACCTATGTTTTGTACTTTCAGATCACGATTTTTTATTAACAATTCAGATTACCCACATTTTGAGTTACAACAAGACATCAGCGTATATTTAATTCGATAAAACATACCACGTTCGTGTATTTGATGTTAACTTTGTGCATTGCTCCGTTGTTAATTTTTTTGTAGTCAGAAACGATCTCTTCGGTGTCCCCCTCCCCTAAATCGATTTTCAGCACCAGATATCCGCCTCTTAGTTCCGCCGAAATGAATGCTTGAAACAAATCCCAGATTGTAGAAAACATTTAAATAGTTTATACTAATTGTACCTTTAGACATTTCCGCGTCGTCTCTAGTGACGGGGCCAGCATAGAAGATGAGTCCGTTGTCCGTTTGTGGCAAAACGTGTAACGAGATGGCCGTTTTGTTACATGCATCAAAAGGCTGATACATCGCCCATCCGTTCCCCATAAAACTCGCACCGAGAATTTCGCAATTGGGTCCTTCGTAGCCTGGGGCACAGCTGCACTTGCCTTCGACAAGCGTGCCTCCGTTGAAGCATTCCAAGACGATGCGGCTTGCGCACTCGCATATGCCTTCCACATACGCTTTAACGCCCACAAATGAAGTCTTGTTAGTAAAAACGACAGCTGGCACGTCGGCGATTTGCAAAACGTTGGAACAAGAATCGTTGCACTTATGCTTCTCGATGCATTCGTTAATGCTGATCATTACAAATTCCACGCCCAAGTCGGTTTCTAGTCTTTGCTGTTCTAGCCTTGCTTTATTGTTCAGTTTTTCCGGCGCGTAATACGGCGAACCGTGGGCGGAAAATCTGACATCAAAAGTTTCATTAGATTTCATCACCGTGAAAACGTCGACGTTCTCCAAGGAAGTGTTCAGGATTTTTGACAAGTGTCTTTGCAGCAAATCCTTCTTGCTCACCAACGACTACAAAAAAAACAATAAAATAATAGTATTTTAAAGAACGAGTGCCATAATAGCCTTACGGACGAGTTTTTTGATATTATTTTTTCAACTTTGCATATTTTACACAATTTTATAATTAGGGGAATTTTGCGTTTTGCATGGATAAGTTGACAATTGTCATAATAGAAATTTCGATTTTTAAGTGTAATTAGCCCGCACACAGCGGTGAAAATAATTTTCAGCAAAATATTATGGCCATACCTGAGATGATTTTAAGTGCTCAAGCACACGTAACAATTAATGTTTATAACAATTGGGGTAAGCTAATTTAAATTAAAAATATTTTAATCTTATGTGTTGGTGTTTGACATTTGAGATGACATTTCCGATCATGACATACCACCCTAGAAAAACTAAATCTATTACCAAACTCAAATAATTATTATAATACTCGATTGGGTGCTTCCACAGCTTTGCTATAAACG
This sequence comes from Eledona agricola, assembly GCA_964023215.1. NCBI lineage: Eukaryota > Metazoa > Arthropoda > Insecta > Coleoptera > Tenebrionidae > Eledona > Eledona agricola. The sequence goes on along the minus strand of OZ026862.1, from coordinate 15,263,921 downwards.
CGAAGTAGAAAAAATAATAAAACACAACGTAAGACGTACCATAGGATCCTTCTCCACGAACTGCTCAATTGTGGCCCCTTTCATTCTTATGGAACCGGACTTGCGCACCGCTTCTTCTGGTATTTCTTTGACTATGACTTTCACTTGTGCTTTCACTTGGTGAGTTCTTGAATCAAGCATCGTTTCCGTCACAACAAAATTCAAATTGTACACATCTTCTGGGGCCTGGCTCTTCAACACGATCATTCCTCCATCGTGAAGAAGGAAATTCTCGTCTAAGTAACCATCAGGTTGAAATACTTTATAGGGCAAATCCCAATCGTCAGGATCCTCCACATAAATTCGCCCAATCTCGATTTCACCATAAAAACTCTACAACGTTAAGAAACAATCAAACTAAGAACGTTATTTGTACTCCTTACCTTGTATTTATAAAAAAATATTTCGCTTGAGCCGTCTTTAGCTTCGTTGTCATTTTTATCGCCTATTATAACCCTTAAAATACTTATGTCGGATTGTGGAGGCTCGCCGCTGTCAGTGATGCGAACGGGGACGTCGTAGAATTTCTGTTCTTCGCGATCGAAACTCACTTTCGCAAAAAGTTGGTCTTGTTGTATGCTAAACTTATCTTGAATGTCTGGCGAAGCTGTGTCGGCCAACTCATATGAAAACGGTGGCCCATTAACGGGGCTGTCGTTGTCGGTGGCTTGTAACGTTACAATCATTCCCGGCTCTTCGTTCTCGTACCAGACAACTTCGCGCTAAGCACAAACAATTAACATGAATCGAACTAACATTCTTTGTTTTTACCATGTCCAAAAACGGTGCATTGTCGTTGATGTCTATTAAAACAATATTGATTTCAGTGTGACTAGCCAGACTGACTGGTCTTCCATCGTTATCATAAGCATGGACGAAGGCCTGATATGAAGGTGCACCTTTGGGTGGATCTCGATCCAGTTTCTAAAATTCCGAAATTGAAATCCATCATTTTAGATAATTAGCTGTGATTACCTTTATCAATCCCACGCAACCATCGTTGGATACCGATAAAAAGTTTTTGTAACCATCACCAACGGTGTATACAATCTTTTGGTCCGCGGTTCGGTCCTTAATATCGGGATCATAGGCTTCCAGTGTGATTAAACAACTCGTACTTAAAGTTTCTTCGAGAAATGTTATGTTCTTATCGTGGGGTTCAAAAATGGGAGGTTCGTCGTTTTCGTTCAGAATGTGAATTATAACTTTCGCTGTGTCGGTGAAAATGCTATCGTTTGCGCAGACGGTCAAATTATAACTTTCGATCTTCTCAAAATCCAACTTGTTTTCTACTTTAATCCTTCCAGTGGATTTTTCGATAGCAAACGCGCCGTCAACGTTTCCTTCAATTATGCTGTACTCTATTATCGAAGCGGTGTCTTTGTCGTTTGCTTGGACTTCCAACACGACTTTCTGAGTGTCGGTCTTTTCGGAAATATTGTACACCACATATATCGCTTTAGTAAACTTCGGCTCGTTGTCGTTCTGATCTTCGATGTTTATTTGAAACGGCTGCCTGGCGGTATTCGGTTTGGTTTTGTTACGCAATAGGGAACTAGGTGCCGAGTCTCGTGCTTCGACCACCACGTGATACACATTCTCCTCTTCCCGGTCGAATACGGTCTTTGCGGTAATGACTCCACTCTTGGGATCAATTTGGAAGATGTCTTTGTGCGAAATCAGCTCGTAAACGACTTCGTTGTTTGGGGAGGTCCCGTCCTTGTCGATTGCCCGCACTATCATTGCGTGTGCACCAGGTTCACCATTTTCAACGACACTCCCTTTTAGCAGCTCGATAAACGTGGGAATTTCGTCGTTGGCGTCCTGGACCTTAATAATTAAGTTGACAGTTGCGTATAGCGAGTCCTTGTTTTCAGCACGGACAGTTAGCTGAAACTCTGTAACCTGTTCATAGTCCAAAAAATGACCGAGTTTTATCAAAGCCGGGCTGAAAGGATCGTCCTGAGCCAGCGCAAAGTGTGCTTCTTTGTTAGTTTGAATAGTTTTACCTAGAACTAACGAAAACGCGATACTCTTGTCCTTTATATTCGAACTGAAAACAAACAATTAGCCCGCCAGTACGACAATACCGGACGACTTACTTCGCAGTGAGATTGAAGAGAACTCTGTCAAAATCGTTCTCGCCTTCCATTAACGATATCTCGTTTTGACCATCACCACTGATCGTAATAGACGGCGGTTTCTTATCCGAATCGACTACAGTAAATGAAATTTCGGCTGTGGCTTCCAGACGTGGAATACCATTGTCGTGAACCACGACAGTTGAATCGTATTTTGTCCCACGTTTCTACGAGTTATATATAAGCAAAAGCGAACACCAAAAAATCGAATGTGTGACGTACCTGAAGCAACGACTTCTTCAACCGAATAACACCGGTATCCGAATCGATTTTAAAAAAATTATCGAAATCCGATGGAGGTTTTCCGAAACTATAACTCAGCTTTGAATTTAGACCATCGTCGAAATCGTAAGCGAACACTCTCAGTACTTCGCTGTTCTCCCTAAGATCTTCAGGCACGTCTGTTGCGTACATCTAAAACACTCAATTAGCACCCGACAGTATTTAGAACCATGTATCGTTGTACCTGTTGATCGAAACTCGGTGTATTGTCATTGATATCGGTAACAGTAACTTTAAACGTACAGATATCTGCCAAAACCGGACGTCCATCATCTTTCGCTGTTACGGTTAAATAAAGTTCTTTTTGTTTGGTCGGTTCGTCTCTGTCGAACGGAATGTAAGTGTAAACGTCACCGGTTGTAGAATTTATTTCGAAATTAACACGAGTTCCCGGTGGTTTTTCTATTGCATAAGTCACGCGTCCACCCGGTTTATTTTTATCGTCTACGTCGTCGGCTTTTACCTAAACACGACATACATTATCAATTACGAGAACGTTATTATTTATTTGTTAATTACTGTAAAAACAAAAGTCCCTTTACGCTGTTCTTCTTCGACGGACGGATTGTACGTTTGACAGTCAGTAAACACGGGTTTGTGATTCTGCTGCTGACGTTCCTTTGGGACATTTCGATAAGGCTGTCGTGTGAACTGTTGATCGATTTTATTGTCGACTAGTTCTGAAAACGAATAACATACAACATATCGCCCTCGTTGATAACGCTGCATTCAATAACGATCTTTCCAGTTTCCTGCTTGCCCGATATGAACAACAACTACAACCTTGATGCAAACGGTATATTGACTATATATGCATTCGGATCAATATCACATATTATGGTCTTGCGTTATAATTATTCATTAGACTTGAACTCCGATCATGTTTGTGCGGTTTCATTTTCTATGAGCACTGATATTACATTGAGATATCTACATGCTAGTGATTTTATTTTGAAAATCCATCGATTATGCTTTATCTTGAGTAAACAAATATTTTTGACGTCTGTCGATTAAAATGTATACCGTACGCTAGAGAAAATTTGTGCAAACACTCAATACATTCAAACTGATGCTAAATTACATCAAATTATTGCCGTATTCGTTGTTGGATGGATAAATGCAATAACGTGGAAAGCGTGCTTTAGCGAGACAAAGATTACGGTAGTGGAAAGGATGCTGCAAGCCACACGCAACTTTCAATCGATTTAATATGATTCAAAACCACGATTCGTTGAATGTGTTACAAACGGCTACGACTCTTAAAATCTTCGAGGAAGCAAAAAAATTAAAATTAACTCTTTCAGAAAAAATATTCGAAAATTATTGACTACTTATTTATAAAGTGATGCAAAACTTCCACATTTGGAAGAATCGATTTTTTAAAATCAGTAAAAGTAAACGGCGTGTTCTCTGAAGTTGGACGGTGCAATTACGAGACAAAATAGATTTAAATCTGGAAAAGCTGAGAAAGTGGGTGTTTTAATAATAATAGTAATAGCGGTCGTGAAAATCAATATACTAACGAAGCCCGCCTAAATACTAGTATCAAACTGTAATAAGTGACAAAATAGCATTCTCATTAATTTAATTTGCATCAAATTGCGTATAGAAATTTCGTAACATTGAAGATACCTTTAATGGAAAGCAAGCATGGAAACCATTTAATCATACATGATTAGTATTCTGCAATATTCAAATTACGCATCTAGGCAATTGACAATTTAATTTTTTATTTCGCGTCAGATGAACTAATAATAATAACGTACTTGTGCCATTTCATTGAAAAAAAATCGACCCATATTTGGTAAACGATAATGAACGTACATTTTCCCCATTTTTGTATCAACACTTGAGTGAAAATTATTATTAGAATACTGTTGTAATCGGTGAGTCACGATAAAAATACGAATAAAAAATAAACTTTCTTCGGTGTTCAGGAATTTGAGTCAAGAGCTGAGTGTGTTTTGTCAGTCACCTTTGTCACTATGCATTTCTAGCACGTAACATTTTCACTCGAGATTTCAAACTTCTCAAGGACAGGCGTAGACAGCCACATGTGAATGTAGACCTAATTATGAATAAATCCTTTGTTAGAAAAAAACGTGAATAGGTAGTTTTTATGGACTAATTGGCTTTTTTCTCGCACGTCATCCACGATGTTTTTAATAGAAAATATGAAACATTCGATGTGAATTTGGCGATAAAATTTATACGACGAATTAAAGTAGATGTTTATAAACTCATAATTGCTCCTAAAATTTTGTTAGATTAAACCGTATTGTTACACCCGCTTATTATTTAGAAACTAAAGGCCTTGAATATAAATGTCTTCGACATGATCCTCTCGAAGATTGTCACACTGTCTTCACTATATCAACGTTAATTGTTTAACGTTGCATTGTAACTCGAGTGAGTGCAAGGAACTGATAAATCCGGCGTCTCAAGTTATGTAAAAAATAAACGATAAATAGACATTATGGAGAATATTTTTAAGACTAATCTTCTTATTTGATTGCGTTTTTCCATTTTACGCTTCGGTTAATATAAAATAGCCGTTTGTAGTGCAGCCGCCATTCAAGAAACGAGAGTAAAGAATGTCACAACGTCGACGATTTTTGCCCATTACAAAGAAACGCAGTGAAATATTTCACTAGTGTCACATGCGTTAATCATAGTTCAATATTTATAGAGATAATACATATGTCCATGTTGGTAATAATGATATTTTGAACCGGAAATGTTTATCAAACACTGACCAACGGTATAACGCTTACGAAAATTTTATTTGTCACACCGTATGACTTACAAGAGTGACTATTACTTTAGCTGTATGTACGCCGCAATCATTCCGGTGATTCGGTTTAAAATTCTGCCACGGTTTGAAGAACGTTAAATGAAAAACTTCCACAACAAACGAAATTTATTTCATTAAACAGTTTCACGTATCTCGTGATAAAAACTTTTGCAAACAGTACACACCCAGATAACGTGTAATAAAAATCTCAAAACGTTTATTTTGTCGGGCACATGGTCATTCGCTACAGTTATTTTAATTAACTCACAAAATTTTGTTTATAGTTGCGTATAACACGCTTTTAACCAGGGTTTAACGAACTCCCACCGTTTAAAATATAAATTTATGCCAGAAGGAGGACACCTAAAAGCCGTTTAGTCCCCATCTTTACTAGGTACCCGAAACTCTTTGTAACAAAAGAATTACGTGCCTAACATTCTTGAAGAGGTGTTAACTCAACTCGTAAAATTCAAATGACGTTTTCTCGTTAACGTGGAATTTGCCCATGCCAAAAAATGTCTCGTTGCTGCTTTCCAAAACGAAATTGTTGGCGCTGAATCACTGTTCGAACGGAAGCTGCGTAAATGCATTGTGATTCATTCATTCGGTTTTGGGAAACGCCAACGTTTTTACAATTTTTAGCATATCGTACGAGTTATTTTTAAGTATGAACGGCTCCAATAATCTGATAAAACGAATCGACCTGCAGGAAAAACCAAATATTCTTATCAAGGAGCAGTTGTATTATTTATCATTCCCTTCTAAGACAAGTGTGTTCGCAAACGATTTTAAAATCACGTTTAAAAGTTATGCAAATGAACAAAAATTATTAAACTTAACTGGTCAGATGAAGTTAGTCTTCTGACTAAATGATGAAAAGGTAAAAACCATGAAAATCATTGTTAAACTCTAGAAAACTGAAGAGTACAAATTTCAATGATTTATTACAACTAGAAATCCACGAAATTGAAAACTAGAATACTGGAAACGATTCAGACATATTAATTCGGGTATACATTTAAAAAGCTGTTGGTATAGTCTAAAAACCAATTTATCGATTTTATTTTACTGTTAATTAAAAAGTTGTTAACTAATAAGTGGGGAGTTGATTTGCAAAAGTAGAAAAATACAATTTCGACCAAAAATAAGTAAATCGTAGACGAACACGAATATGTGCCTATTCCTCTCCAAAACTTAACATTTCCGAAATAGAACGCAAGGTAAACAGTGTTTCTCAACAAAATTCGACAAACCCAAAAGTTGATATATAAATCTACTCTAGAAAAAAATAAATTATGCCACCTTGTAATGATGTTAAAAATTTATTAAATAAACATGGATAACAATAGTTCATATGTAACTAATTTTCCAAATTCAATTCGATTTCAATTCAAATGCACAAAATGTAATTATAAATACTGAACTAAAAATTAAATATGCATGTTACTTTACTGAATTCAGAATAAAATGCTGTTTACAAAAATCTTAAATTGATGAGCGGTATCACTTAAAAAATTCCTGTCGAATTAAAAAGTTCTGCTAACCTGTTTGCAAATAATAAACCTTTTGTCAAATAACAAGGCGTTTTGCACACTCAAAAAAAATTCTTCAAGGATAAAATTTTATTTAAACTAAAAAAACGTAATAATTGATAAACAAAAATAATAACAAAAATTTACCAAGAAGTTGGTTATTTTGTTTTACTAGTGATGATGTTCTCACTTTATCCAAATAATTTCGGCTAGATTGTAAACTAGCCAAAAGGTACTGGTTATTTTATTTACTTGTTTTTGATTTATACTTTAACCACCGTTCTTGGCTAGTTTATAAACGAATGGGGTATAATACAAATTTTTGTAAAAATTACCAGGAAGTGCATTTATGCATACAAATTGCATTACCAAAAAGATTTTGCGTTATAATGGCTAGATTTGTTTTAAAAAATTCTCAAAGTTTGACACTAAGCCCCGCCCCTTCTTCATCTAAGATACCGGTGACGTCACCGGTATGGGCGATTTGGCATCGGTGGAAAGTCATCATGAACACATAAGGCCGACATACACGATGCGGTTTACCGGAAGGTTTCGTTCAGTTTGCGTATTTTCGTACTACGAAACCTCCCGAAATATTACTACAGCTGAACTGCTTTCAAACAAACAAACAAACTTCCGACTTTTAGCCACTGCTGACATATACACATTCCGATTTGAAAGCGATAAGCACGTCCCGAACGCTTATTTCAAGCGCTAGCAGTTCTTCGCGAAGCTGAGGGATCAGCTCGGGTGTTCCGGTCAATATGACTATTAACGATACGTTTTGACTGTCGATTACTAAACCAGAAGGTCTCCTTCGGGTAAACCGCATCGTGTATGCTGGCCTTTACACTTTAGTTTGACGTGAGTTTGACATTTTATTACGCGAGCACTATTGGTCGACGGAATCGGTGATGCAACATTGTGCAGAAAACACGCCCGCGCTATTTAAACCCAATCCCGCGACTAAACAATTTTCAAACGCCTAATTTGCCGGAATAATCGGGTAATTTTTTGAACTGACATGACATAACTTCTTAAACGTTGTTAAGGATTATGACATGCTACTTATATTTATGATTTTCGTATGTTGTATTATACCCCATTGGACAGTAAAGAGACAGGCTTAGGAGTCTACCTTTTCTTTTATTTTTTCCAATGTAGACATCTGAAAAAAGCTGTCATTCAAAAATTTGCTTAAATGAGATGGAATTTGTCGAAGAAGGCACAAAAGTTGCCTTATGCATTCTGTCCGAGACGGTTATTAACAAAGAACTGAATTTCAAGTTTCGCCAACACAAGGTCGAAATTTTGCCACACTCTTTCGAACGTCAAAGTTATTTCATGGCCTATGCAGCCTTAGTTTTTTTACGCTTATATAAACTAACCAAAGGCCTTGGTATTTTAGCGGAAAAAGCAAACAGCCGCGTGGCTAGTTTATGAACTAGCCAAATAAACATTTGAACCGTAACATATCTACTTTGGCCAAATTGATTTCAACTAGAAATCCACGAAATTGGAAACTAGAATACTGGAAACAGCTCAAACATATTTAAATTCGTTTGTAATAGTATATATTAAAGAACGAGTTGCATAAGGCGTATTTTATTGCTTCGCCGGTCGTTTAATAGTGTACAACCGTGGACAGTCAAGAATAACACTTTAGCTGGCGAGTGTGATGCAAATACCGACTCAATGACAATATCTCATAGAGTCGGTATTTGCATAACACGGGTGTTATTCTTGACTGTCCATGGCTGTACGAGTGCCATAATAGCGTTATGAACGAGTTTTTATACCATTTTTTCTACCATTCATAAAATTTTCACTACAAAATTTGGGTTGATTGACAATTGTCAAGATTGAAATTTCGATTTTCAAAAGCAATTAGCTGGCACAATAGTTGGCGGTGAAAATATTTTGCAGCAAAATATTGTGGCAAAACCTGGGATTAATTTAAGTGCTCAAGACACATCCATGGTAACGATTAATGTTCATAATAATTGGGGAAAGCTAATTTAAATTTAATATATTGTAAAGTTTTGTGTTGATGTTTACTTTGACGTTTGACATGACATTTCTGGTTAATGATATACCACCTTAGAAAAACTAAATTACACTAGCTCTATTACGAAACTCAAAGAGCTATTAACGCACGCAATTCAGTGATTTAACAGCTTTGTTATAGACGCGAACTAGAAAAAATAAATAAAAAGTTGTTGGTATGTGTAAAAACCATTTCATCGATTTTGAATAAATTTTGTTTTCCTTCTAATTAAACCGTGGCCAACTCTACTCAAGTGGCAATCATCATTTTTCATCATTGTGTATATATTATATTTTACATTGAGACAAAGTACAGGTTCCAAAATTTTACACCTTTTTTCATACGTGAATCACTGATTAGAACCGGTAGATTACTTCTTAGCTCTCGTATCTCGGCGATATGACTAATCTAAAGTTCCCTTCATTCGCGACATATTGGAAATGAATTTGATAGAAAGTACCACGGAGAATTTCCGTTATCACTGATAAGGTACTTTAAATTTGTACGGTTCGTACCGGATGTAATCATGTTAAAGAATTTACACGCGGGTGACTAAGAAGTGGGCGTTCCTAAGAATTGATGAATCAATCGATTTAAATGAGAATAATATTTTGAAGTTAATCACGCTGGATGAGGGCAACAAATACATACAATTTGAATGCAACGGATTACAGCAAGGCGTGACTAATTTAAACTTACCACTTTGATTAGATAAGGGCTCATCGTTGGTTTGGGCACCACCTGCAGATAAAGTACTAAAAACGCATAAACATAACAACACCACCCTGCGGTCCATTTTGCCAAAAGATCACAATATTTATAAATTTAGACTAACGATAACTACGTTTCGAATACTTTTAAAACACTAGAAGGCACCGAAATTTGACGAATTGCACTTCGCGTTGTCATTATTTGTCCTAGGAGGTACTGAATCACGGTTTTAAAGACACAAAGAACTATGACTACTCGTGCTCCATTCCACCGCAAGAATTTCTGTTTCTGGCTTCGGGATGAACTCGGCGCCGGCTCTTGCCTCTTATTTGCATCGATCACAGCTTATTTCTTCTAATACTGCACACGGACTCGTTACACTATTTAAGTTTCTGTTATTATTTAAGTCATTTAAAGGCACTTCGACGACACGGAGCAAACTACACAACCGCAGCCAACTCCTAAATGATCTACGAAGCGCTTTTCATGGCGCAAGCGCAACCAGAAACCACTGACTACAAAATGGACGAAGAAAATCTTTTTAACGAAATGGAAACGGAAAAATGATTAAAGGGTTTCATCATGGGCGACAGCTTATTCAGATGTCACTGCTACGTTCTCAGATAAATTCATCACAATTACTCCCAATTACCTCTAATCAGACCTAAATCGTCTTCATTTAAATTTCATTAGGACAACGAATCTACCACTTGTTGCTCCTTTTTGTTATAGAAATCGCTTAATTCGGCTTCCTTTTACGTTATTAAAAATTGATTCCAAATTATGACATTGATTTAAAGGTGGCAAAAATTACAAATTGGTGCAAAATGTGTTGATACGAAATTACAACTGATTGTATATTTTCACGTACAAATTGTACGCTTAGTAATTTACATACAAATTTAAATAATATAAGAAAAGTGAATGGATATTTTAATATTAATATTTTATAAAAAAAAATGTTGTGGCTGCAACCGACAATACACACAAATGCATAATGGTTCATATAAGATGAGGAAAAAATGTAGATTCTTATACACTGACAGTCATAATTTGGCTAATTTATTCCATGATAATTAGACCATTCTTAGAGACGTTCCTTACACCTATGTGACATAATGTTATTGGAAAATTTGGAATGTTGTATCTGCCACCAACAGTACAATAAAAACCAGTTGAACATATACTGTGCATTCCGGCTAAGAAAAGCGCTCTGAGGAATGTGAGAATGTGCATCATTTCTTTCCTCCGCTCGTATACCTTTCCTGCTTCCCCGTCATGCATTAGAATGAGAATATCGATATCCAGTGAGCACTGTCAATTGGTATATATTAGTGGCCCGTAAATGTTCTCCTCTTGCGAGCAAAACCGCGCGACGAACCGACATTTATTTTACTGAGAGATTGCACGCGCCGAGCTGGACTCCTCCCACTTAACAGGTGTATGTCGGTGACATTGGCGTGCGACTTCGTGGGATTAGGACAGACTTCCATCTAATTATTGAAAACACGTAAATACCGTGTGAGGATAATATTATGCTGCGGCGGAGCTTATTTTTCTAACAATATCAACAATATTACAGTCATCAGATGAAGAATTGCGTAATATATGTTGGAATAATTTTGTTAGTAAAAATCGGCTTGCACGCTAATGATTCGAAGACCGCCCTAATGGCCAGACCCCCCACCAGAGCGACGAAGTTACACGGAATGCACTGTATAGAGGACCCAAAGTTGTGGACAAATAATAAAGAGTGATCATAAAGTTTGGACCAAAATTCTTAATTTAGTTATGTAATGTGTTTGCAAAACACGCTTGAACACTTCGATTTTTTTTTATTGCTATCTTTTGACGTAAAAATTGTGTCGATGACATCATGTGTTTTTGAACTATCATAATTTTTTTAAATGGCAACCCCCAACTTTTTTTTTGTTTTTCGATACACTTTTCAATTCTCTATTCAACAATAATTTAAAAAATGTTGCCTAATTTTTTTTTTCGTTTTACGTCATAAATCAAAATGTTTATTCCTAAAAGAAAAAATTAAAAATAACAATAAATTTCCGCTAATTTTCAAAAACCAACCATCATTAGCACTTGAATTCTGTTGTTTTTAATTTACCAAACGTTTTAAAATCTTCATCAAATTCTTGAAGACTGCCTAAACAAACGTTTTTTATTTTATTTATTTTAACATATGTTTCAAGAAAGTAGCAAAAACCAGGTACACTGGTTTAGATAGCTTTGATAATGATAGGTTTTAATTAAAGAAATGTGTCCCAAAATTAAATTAATACATTCAATACAGTTTTTCAAAAAAAATGTTGTGCAAGGTATCACTGTATAACTAATTTTTTTTGGCCTTCAATGTCAATGTTATTAATAGTGTAAACTTTATAATAGTCGAGCTCTCCAACCGCCGTTATTGCAAAAAAATTGTGGACTTTCTGACTTTGGCAAAAAGCCCTACATGATATCTGAAAATGACTGGAAAAATCTGAGAAAATTGTCAGTGTTAGCTTTAGGCAAATCGGGGATTTGTCAATATCTGCGTTGAAATTCATGTAATAGGTAAGATTCATTCATAGAATTTAAAAGAATTGAAGAATTTTTGAAACTATTTAGCGAGCGAGGGTGGAGCGCAGCTCTTTAGATCGGAAATATAAATTGCTTAAAAAAATTAATTTAACATCTCAAACGCTACTTCTGTGGTGTCGTTTGATTCAGATTCAGAGATGATTCAGAAAATCATTTAGAATCCAAATATGAAATAATATGTTCCATTTAGACAATCATAGTAAAAATGATGAGAATAAAAATACCATTTGTTGGAATTTAATTGAAGACAATTACTATCGGCGATTTTCCCAGGTCTGTGTGGTATAAACAGACCGAAAAAAAAAACAATAAATAAAAACAATAATTTATTACAAGCTAGAAAAGTATTACAAATTTTTTTATAAAAACAATTATTTTAAAAAACGTTGCAGTCAGTGACTGCACGAACATTCAGTCAGTCAGTTGTGGGCGTGCGAAGACAATAAATTAATTTATATTTACACTAACAATCACAATCAGCAATTATGGGACCGTCAAGAATTTGTAGATCATGCGATGGCAATAAATTTGTCCCGGTTTCAAAACTTTGGTGGTTGCAAGGGGCTGCACGTAAGTAAAATAAGCGACGTTTAATCAATAGTAGACTTACCGAAGAGGGAGCATCTGGATAATTTTGTGATTCTAGAAAGAATCCACAATTCTTGTAGTACTTCGTCGACTCAAACTCTTCACCTTTGTATTCCGGTAACGAATTCATTGTTGAAAAACGCACGACCGGATTATTGCTGTGGAATTCCATGAGTCGTCCAGACTCGGGGTGATACACTCTAAACACGGAATAACATGAATTACTGCTTATAACATGCGTACAAATAAAAAAGAATTCAGAGTAGGCCATGGAATCACTTTGGAATTCGTTCTAAAGTAGACTGAGATAAAAAATGTTAAATTAAGTTGCATATAAGAAACCTTGTGTCTTTTGTAACAAATTATTAACAAATTAGGCGTCGCTTTAGACGTGTTTTTAGCAACTTTTTGTAGAGAGTTCTTGTCAAATGACATGATATGTCAATGTCTATCGTTTACACTGAAAAAAATACAAAAGCTAGACGCCATAGCCTACTGTGAATCCCTTTTTTTTGTACGCTCTATATTACGATACGGTTCGAAAAAGCACCTGCCAACCAAATTTATTTTCTTGCGTCTGTCTTTCTGCGTTATCTGATACAAGTGATCAAACCCGGGACCGTGGCCTTCGAACGATTCCACTTTGTGATTGCAGTCACTCAGCACTGTTATAGATCTTAAATCGCTTTCTGTACCCGAAACGTTCATCAGGTGGCCTGAAATCAGCAATGATTTTTGTCGCAATTACTTAAAGGTAACCTGTTGGGATTCCCAAATCGTCGGTGACGAGCAGATTTGCAGAATTGATGGCGACCATGTGCTGAAGAAGTTTTTCGGCACCGGAAGAAAAACCCCCCAAGTTGAAAATCGTGCGATTTGTAATATTGGCATAAGTTGGCTTCGAGCTGGTGGCTATGTATTCGATTTTAAATTCGTTATCTTCTGTTAGTTGGAAAATGGCGTTAACTAATAGATGTCCGGGAAATCCTTCATCCGCATGCTCGCTGAGGTTGCTAAGCACCACTTTATCTGTGTCGATGTAACTATCCCAGACCGCCTTATCAAAACCATTGAAACCGCCGTTGGAAAAATGCTCTCCGTAGTTCTTTGTCACCGCATAAAGGTGGTTATCACAAATAAGTTGGGCATTGCGAATTTTGTTGGCCACTCTCCCGATTGTTGCACCAAAAAAATGGTTGCGCTCCTCGTAGTAGTCTAAAACCATGGACGATATTGCAAAGAATCTGAATCGTATATCGTCGATCGTACAACCGTGGACAGTCAAGAATAACACTTTAGCCGGCTTGTGTGTTGCAAATACCAACTCAATGACAATATCTCATAGAGTCGGTATTTGCATAACACGGGTGTTGTTCTTGACTGTCCATGGCTGTACCTTCCATCGATGCGAAACCGAGAACGACGTCTTCAATGACGCCATTTTTGTCGGGAAATCTTATGGACATAATTGTTGCGCCCCAAGTCATAAATTGCACAGTGAGATCGTTCTTGTTTGCCAATGTGTATAACTTTACAGGATGGGTTATGGAAGTTTCCGTGTTGAAGCATTCCCCAAATGGGCTCTCTGTGATGACAACCATCTTCTTGATCAACTTCCACGAAATCCCCGAATTGTATGCGCGCGCAAACGTATTTCGTTTCACTTAATTATTCAAAATAACACTCACGGGCCGATATTTTCGCACTTTTTCCACTAGTTATGCCGTAAATTGCACTTCCAAAAAGACGTTGCTAAATTTTATTAATTATACTACCAACCGAAAGTCAGAATGCCAACCTGTAAAATCGAAATAACTAGTATTGAGATTCGTGTTCGATACTAACCTCACAATTATAATAACGTGCGCATAAAAATTAAGCGAGGATGAGCAGGCCGTGGAAGAACTTGGCGGTTCCATAGAGTGTAGCAGCATTTTTTAAATTAAATGCGCTGTTGACAACCGTTTCGGACACATTGAATTTAGTGTCTTTTTCAAGAAATTACATCTCAGGGCATGGATTTAGTCGTATTTTCACCAAAAAAAATTAGCTAAAAATTAGCCCAGAAATTAGAGAAGGAATTTGTTTCAGCAAACACGAAATGTGTGGTCCTTAAAACGGTTCTCAACAAAGAACTTTGCTTAACTCTAATTAATAAAAAAAAATTGTGGCCCGTGTATTAACGAAGAGACCTGCTTACTGTATGATTGAATAATTTTTAGACTTTAAACAATGGAACTCAAGAGTAAATCAAATAAACGACCAAAAGCGTATCAGAGGGACATGTATAAACGCTCGTATAAGCGAACATTTCATGTTCCATTAAGAACGATGGATTCAGCATTATAATTTTAATTATAACGATCTTCTTCGGGATTTTTGACCGTGTTTCATTTGAAGTTTTTAATTATAATTGTAATTTTAATCTTCCTGTATACGATTGGGTTAATAAATAACGAAAACAACAATTCTTTCTGGCCCTTTTATTGTAAATTTGTTTACAATATTAAAAATAAAATTGTTTACATGATACATCACTCAAACATTTTACTTATTTTAAAATAACGATTTAAAGTACAATTGGTAATAAATATGAAGTGATATTTATTACAATAGCTTTCAGTTAAACATTTAAAACAGAACACGTTAAAATTAATTATTTATAATTAAATATTAATACAATATTCGGTTAATATTGTATTAATCTTTACAGAATCGAATGGCCTTAGCAAAGTAGCATCGGGCAAAGATATTTTTGTTAAACTTCGAGCACATTTGCTGCATTTTTGCGACATCCGAAGATCCCATTTGCAGAAAGCACGCGTCGATTTAATTTTCCAATCCAATCGTGAAGTAAAGAAAATAATACAGTGAAATTATGGGGCGACTGTTACCGTATTTTTTCTTCAATTTATTTTTTCTTCCTGAAAAACGACACGAATGTATTAGTTTCTTGCACGAGTCGCATTCATACCTGGCTTTTCTTGGATCGAATAAATTACGGCATGGTTTAACGCAAACGAGGCCTCCGATGGCGCATTGAAGCAAATTCTGCTTTATATTTAATAAGAAATATAGCTGCCGGTGCTTCTTGTGAAACCATTTCGTAGAGACGAGAACGTAAAACATTTACACGACATCACAATTGTTTAAAGTATCTTCGATTATTAACGATCAAATTTTCCCTCGTATCAGCTGACTACACGCTGTTAACTGACTGTTTCAAGTCGTCTTCAGTTGGAAAAAGTAAAGACGAAGAAAGAAGTGGACGAAAACATCGCACTAAAAATTTATTTACACAAATTGTTCGATAGCAGGAATTGTGTTTTATATTTCGCACGGCAATTTCCGTTTCAGGAACCGAATGCGTTGTTTTACTTTTAAAAAACTAACGGGAATTCTATCGAAATAAAAGTCAGATTTTAAATAAATTTTATTTGTCACAGGTATTAAATTTAAAAAACATTTTATATTAAACATATGTTTCTCCTTAGGTATAAATATAGTACCAAGCACTCTTATTAAATAGGAATGATCAAAAACACACAACACTTATACACATATAACCCCTACGCAAAATAGGAAAAAGAAATAAAAGTGAAATTTCTTCGTAACTCCCTGATACATTGTAAAATTGAAGCTGTTAGAAAATCAGTCTTATTCGCACTGTGTTCAAAAGAAACTCCCGGACGAATGAAGCGGTGCTAAAACGTACAAATATACATATCACAATTTCCAATTTAAAAACAACTAAAAACCACGCTCCCGAAAGATAAAAACCGGTAAAACAATCTACGTTGAATGCATTGGCGTCGAGAGCATGTTGGCTTGTACAGTCGTGAGCGTTTGATGTATGGTGCGAAAATTGGGTCTGTCTATGGGTTTCTGTGCCCAGCAGTCCTTCATGACTTGATAAACGGCTTGTGGTGTGTTTTCAGGACTGCTCAAAACGTTTCCCGCTTTTAAAAACCTAACAACTTCCTCGTGCGTCATCCCAAAGTATGGCTGCAAAGCGAACGAAAAGATCTCCCAAAGACAAACCCCGAACGCCCAAACGTCCGACTCTGGCGTGTATTTATTATAAAGAATACTCTCTAAAGGCATCCACCTCACGGGAATTGCATCGCGTTCGCTCCCCTTGTAGTAGTCCTAAAACAAATCATTTACGTTACATTACATCCGGTCAACTTTTCCTACTCACTTGAAGGTAAATCTTCTGTGAAAGGCCAAAATCGGCGATTTTAACCACCATGTTTTCGTTTATTAAGCAATTGCGCGTGGCTAAATCACGATGGACGAACTTTCTGTCCGACAAATAAACCATCCCGGATGCGATTTGTAGCGCTACAGTTAGTAGCTCAAAATGGTTCAATTGGTTGTCCTTAAATACGTTACTACCACCATATTCGCCGTCGATTATGCTTCTTACAACATAATTGCTGGGCGAACACTGTCTCAGAAACTCGTTCAAATCGCCTTTACCCATATACTCAAACAACAAACACATCGGGCGGCCTACAGCGCAAACCCCGAGCAACTTCACAATATTCGGATGATCAAATTCGGCGAGAAGACAGGCCTCTTTCTCGAAATCCTCCTGCATGTCGTCGGACGCGTCATCTTTCAGCATTTTAACAGCAACTAACGTGAACTCTTCCCCAGAAACTAGCCCCGGAGCTTTCGCTTGGAATACCCGTCCAAACGCTCCTTGTCCCAGATCTTTAATATAAATGATGTCGTTCCGTGGAAACTCTAGCTTTTCCAGTTTGGGATTAAAAGTGACGCCGTGTCTGTGATAAGCCATGTTGCTAGGTAGTTTATCTAAGTCTATGTTAACTTCAGCCGTTTCGGTGGGATTATAGCCGAGTCGATGTTTGTGAATTCTGTGGCATAGCAACACTAGTAGCATCAATACTATTACAGCCAGCAGTCCCATGACCGAAGAAATAATCACAAATGAAGGTGACAGATATTGGTCCATAGAAATAATAGCTTCATCGCTGTCGTCTTTTGTTGAATTAGCACAACGGGGAATGTCGCAGTGCTGCCATCTCATAGTAACATTAGTGGTGAAACACCACGGCTTCTTTTCTTCACCCCCAGCGTTGCGACAATAATTCTCCGAATTGCGAAGCTCGGGGAAAATATCGGGCGGTGAATTGTGCGAATGTGGCCTTTGCGAGTCCCATCTCTGACAAGCCAAACCGTCTTTAGTTACATTCACTCTGCCTTGATAAAACCGTCCCCTGTCTTTAATACAATCATCTAAAAACACACATGGGTTTCAGTTGTAGAAAATTACGCAACTTACAAGTAATTTCATCCTCTTTTAACTCAACAAGTCCAGCATACGTGCAAGTAGCAGTTTTGTTTTCGATTTTATAATTGGGCAGTTTTTCACACACAGGAAGTCTGAAATTTCCTCTCGATTTGAGATTTAAACCGTTTGCTTTCCTATCTTCTAAAAACGCCCATTCCTTGTAGCAGAATAATTGTTTAACGGCCACGCAGTCCTCGTAGCAGAGCGGGAGAGGTGTATCCACGTGGCAATAAGGAAAAGCGTAAAAACACAACAGTTTCTGCAAAAATCATCTCGGTTTAAACGACACTGAACTGGAACACTGTTACTTCAGCTGCTCTACGACAAGGTTCTTCGAGGGTTTCAATCAGCTCGGACCACAATCCTTTAACTATTTCTTCGTTATCGAAGCCCCCGTGGTCGTTGAACCATAAAATTTGTTCAGTATTAATGTACTTCTTGCAAGTTAGCCCGTGGTAAGTGCCACAGTAACTCTCTGCGTGAACCATACATAATTCCAGAAGCACCAATAAAGCGACGATTTGCATATTTGGTTTTCATTAAGTCAATCATTGACTTCTATTATTGTTCATGAAATCGATGTTTTGAAAACTATGACATTTCGGTTAGCTTCAAATTATAAACAATTCGATTTCGCTGTCAAAGTATTACCAAAAAAGGAGCGGCTCGTGTCAATGACATTTAGCAACAGATGTCATTTGATAATGTCCGGAAACACCAACTCAACGCGATCAAAAACACTAAATTGAGAAGCTAAGAATTTTTTATTCGCTTTTGAAACCGAGAGCCTTTTTTTCTTCAAAATTTACTCGTTGCTAACATATTAATTTGACTGTCTCAATTTAAATGACTCAACCTGTATATCATATTTTACAATCAAAGCACAGATTATACAAATACAGATAAATAATTTAATATGCTACTTTTTTTCATGGCATTAAAACTAGACGGATTGCATTTTTGTTATCGAATGTGAAGCATAGATGTGAAGTAAAGACGCATTAGTCGATGTCGATTGTGAAACGCGCATGCATTTGCATAATCAGTTGCACATACGGGGGACACCGTGAAAAGTTTCGTCCAAGTTTACTTTTAGTAGTGTCACTTTACTCGTAAGATTTTACAAGAAAATGGTTATTTTGTTAAAATTTTCTATACTTTATTGTAAACAAATAATATACAACTCTCCCTAAATCTACATTATGAAATAAAATAACATTTTCCAAATTAGAAGTGTTAAAATAAATAAAATGTACAGTTATGTATATGTATATATATCTTATTGAAAATCCACAGCAAAATTCACAATGAGGTTGTACCATTGCTTATTAACGTGTCGTATAAAAACGTTCTTATTTAAAAATAGATCACAGACGTTTTTGAAAGATTACATAAATTAATATGTTATTCATGTGTGAAACCGTAAATAAAACAAAAAAATATGGGCCTCATCTTAAAGATATGTTACTTATAAAATGGACGAAACAATCCTAAAAGGTGCGCGTTATTATCACCAACATGGACGAAGTTGACATAACCTTCAAGTATGGCAAACTACATATTATGTATAAATCTCTAAAATTACTCGATACACTTCTAAAAACTGAGTTATTTCACACGATTAATCAGGTTAAAAGAAATTCACACTACTGAAGTTACTTGAAAAAAGCGGCAAGTTGGGCGATTGTATGTTCTTGAGCAAGCGCGGCGAGCTCCTTGAGCCATTCGTTCAGTAAAACCGCACACAAGGCAACGTGTTGCTCTTCTCTAAACTTCGGATAAATCAAATTGCAGCTGTGGTCTTCCGAAGGCGCAACCATAGCCACACTATTTTCGGCAACCTGGCTCGGTCGTCGCCCAAACATACTCGTAATCGAGGGAAGATTCAAACTCCTACGTTTCGGCTCGTTCCTCTGAAACGGCTCCGGTTCCAAATTAAATGAAGCCGTTTTTTCTAACGTATTTCGTCGGGCATTAATCAGCCTCGTTTCTCTATCTATCAAAAAATCCTTCGCCGATTTTATCAAACTCGCACTATCTGAACGCCTACTCATGTACTCATCAATACTCTGTTTCAACGAACCAATAATCTATAAAAATAATCATTATTGCGTTGATATTGATGGATGCGACTCACTTGAAATAATGATGGCACGTTCGGCTGTAATACTAAACTGTCATCCAAAAGATAAGTCCTTAGCAGAGGTTGTGGATAGACAGCTAACCTAGAAATCAAGCCCGTCACGTGCAGGTTGATATAAAACGAATTCGAAAGGAAGTTTTTCAATTTCTCCAGTAAAATTGTCAAAAATGGGCCTGCACTTCCAGACGTATTCAACTGGTCGTTGTTGTCCACGATATTATGACTGGGTTTGCGCGTTTTATTCGAAGAAACCTGCCAAATCGGAAACGTGCGATCTTCTGAGTCTTCAATCTTCATTTTCAAACTCTCATACCCGCTACTTTCCCCGAACGAAGACAAACTGTTGTAGTTTTCTTCTGAAAATAAATTTGTTACATACAAATTCAGCCACTACTTGACAGCCACCTGTAGCAGACGGGTCGTGCGCTATTTCATCGCACCCGGTATACGAATTGTTCCAAGCCAAACACGCGACTTGGCACGTACCAATTTTATTTCTGGCATCGTACAAATACGCGTGGTAGTTTCCACACAGACTTTGATGGGCTCCGTAATGGTTCCAGTGGATATTATCGGTCCTGGGTGATTCAGGTGGCTCGCAACAGTTCGGCGATAAATTCAACAACTTCTCGAAGTTTTGGCAGTGTGGATCCAACGGCAGCAACACTCTTCTCTGCGAGAGCATCAAATGCAGACACGGTTGAAGATGTTGAAACACCAACTCCAGCATTATATCCTCGCAGTTGAGATTGACCATTGTTTCGAAAAGCGATAGCGAAACTAAACACAACTCGCGCTCCGAATTGGTCCGTTGTATTAATATATTCAAAAGGCGGTGTCCGTCGTAATCCATATTTATCAAAAACTTTAATAGGGCATACAACAGCCCCGGCTGTGTCACTGTGCGTAAAATCAGCTCCAAATAAGCAGTGGCAGCGATTTGTTCGTTGATGTTAGTTTGCAAAAGAGCCGGTCCCAGCACCGGAATCAGAAAGCCACGAAACAAAAATTCTTGCAATTGTTTCCTAATCGTTGGATGCGCCACTTGGGCTACGGCATTGCTAAATTCTAAAGACGTCACAAACGTGGAAAGGCCTTTAACGTCGTTTACGTCATCCGGAGTTAATCTTCGCCAATCAGGTACTGATATATCATCTAGAATATTTGGTAACAGAGAATAGAGACCGTTTAAACCCGTCGCTGCTAGGACGGCGAAATTCGAAGTTTCCACAATATACGTGGCGACGTTACTGTTCTTTTTCGATAGTGTCATGCAGAGGAGCAGTCCGTCTCTGGCGCGCATCCCAATCGAGTCCTCTCGGTGGACAAACGGAATTAACAAAATAAAAATAATAAATCTGGAACAGTGGATCTAAGCAACTTACATAATATTCCGTACCAGAATTACCGTGGTTTATTTTCAGTTTTTTGGAAAAACAAATCGATTAGATCAATGTTTTGCATCAGAAGCGCACACAGCTGGTTTAATAGGTCCACTAAAACTTTTTCGATTTCTTTAGAGAATAGTTCGTCCTTGCAGGAATTCAAGAGCTTCAATAAGGGCCTGAGGAAGGGTTCGTGAACTAGTAGCATGTGGCGCGAGCGTGTTATTAGCACTTCATATAATTTAAGTTGTTCGTGGCTTACTGCGTTCTTGTATCTACAAGTGAAATTACAGTATTATAATGTAGGAAAAACGGAGATTTCATTACTTTCCAGCACAGGCACCCCAGTCGAACAACTTGTCAAGTATACTCTCGTTTAACAGATATTCAAGGCATTTCGAGGACGAAATGGGGACACATCGGTGGTCGATTTTTTTAACATCGTACAACAGAAGCGTCACCATCTGCTCTAAGTGATTAACAACCCCCAGAACATCGTCGTGTTTTGGCAATTGCTAAAATTCGTAGCAATTGACGTTTGACCTAACCTCACTTTTTATAATCAAACAAAGTAAAACGAACCTGGGTCCGATTGATAATTTTCAGTGCCTGATGCCAGTGTTGTTTGAAACTGTCGTAACAAGCTTGAGGATCACAGTCTTCTTCGGTACTGCTCATGAGAGCTCTTGGTTGTTTGTTTAAAATGTGGTAACTGCGTAACCACTCCATTTCGGCTTATTCTATTTACACACTTGAAATGGCATATTTTCGGCAGCACGTATGGCTACAATTTACACAACAAAACCAATTTTGTATTTATCTCATTTTGATACACTTCATTTCAGATAATATATGCTGGTATTTACACATATTTGGTGCACCACTTTCACCGGTTTGAGACTTGGATTACATAGTCATGTGGCACTCACCACAGACGCAGAATTACAGAACTCTGCAATGAAAACTACCGGGTGTTCATGAAAAAATAAAAAAAAATTCGTCGATTTGCGTGTTTGTGACCGCGGTAACAGTTGTCGCTAGTGAACATTTGACAGCAGAGTTCTAAATTCAAGGTTAGGGTTTGATGACTTATTATTGTAATAGATAACGTGCGTTAAAAAAAAAAACGAGGCTGCGTTGGCCATTGAATTAATCGGTTTTCCAGTGTAGAAACCATAGGAAACATAAACATAGATTTGACAAATGTCAAGATCTGTGAGTTTAAAATTTACCACAGAATTCACCATCGAAATAAAACGGCTCAAACGCTAGGACAGTTTAATTTTATTTTTAATGAGCATTTTTAATAATCATTGGTTTTTAAACCTTCGAATCCAAGCAAATCCGAACCTTTTTTTTCTAATGTATATTGTGTAAATTATAACTCACTACTGGTCAACGTTCGTGTTTAACCATATACAACGATTGGTAGGTCACAAACATATTATTATTATTACTTAAATAATGGGGAAAAAAAATTTGGTACTTTAAATAAAATGTAAACATGTAAAAAAATTAATGTAAACTTTAATGAAAGACAATCCGTAATTAAACTCCAAAAACAAACAACATTTATCGCAATTGCTTTCGATTTTTTGCCGTAACTCGTCAAAATTTTTTGGCCTACTAAAATAATAAACCTTCGAACCTTCGAATCCAAGCAAACCCGAACCTTTTTTTTCTAATGTATATTGTGTAATACAACTCCCTAACGGTCGACGTCCGTGTTTAACTATATATACAACGATTTTTGAAATATTATTTGAGAATGCAGTTGTTCTTAAACTGAATTGGTAGGTCTCGAGTTGCGCATAGAGACTGATGACCCATGAAGGTTGACGGGTAACTGAGTGCTGCCAAATATTCTCAAGACATTTTTCGGTTTTGAGACTGATTCTTCTTCATCGATCTATTCACGACTTACAGTTATATCAAATTAATGACCGTCCTGGTCGTGCCGATATTCTCCTCAACAGAGGAGAAGCTGTAACAATGAATAGATTGATGTTTGGATTCACAACGATACCGGGAAATGTTTTGCACTTTTTTTATCCCATAATGATTTATCCCATTGTCAATCAACAAGGAAGCTAACCTAAACATGAACAGACTCGAACTGACACTTTGAAATTTTGCTACACTAAATTGATGCACAAAGTTTTTCCATGGCCAACGCAGCCTCTTTTTTTTTTGAACGCACGTTATGTATAACTTTGAAATTTTCAAGCCAAGTGATAACTGCTATATAAACTTAATTTTACTCTTAAGAAGATTAATCATTTTTAATTCAAAATTGAAGGCAGAGAATAATGGACGAAATACGAAAGCCAAAAACGGTCTTTGTATAATAAATACAAATAAAAAAGAATTAACGACACTTATACATTTTAATGTACAACCGTGGACAGTCAACAATAACACTTTAGCCGGCGGGTGTGATGCAAATACCGACTTAATGACAATATCTCATAGAGTCGGTATTTGCATGACACGGGTGTTATTCTTGACTGTCCACGGCTGTACATTAAACTGTTTCATTTTTTACAATACTATTATTTTTGACACTTGATTTTTATTTAAGTAGGTAGGGACATTGCGAAATACACATATCCATAATTTCTAAAAAATAAAGTTATTCAAAAAATTGAACATTTAATCTACATCAAAATGTATAGTGTGACACGGCCCTCGGGACATGGAATCACTTGGGAATTAATTTAAGTGTAGAAAATGTTTATTTTTAAATTAAGTTTTCTGCTGACAATCGTTTCTGACACGACATATGAGACAAATTAAAAATTATGTAACTGATAAATAGTGATTAAAAATAGAATTAAAAATGAGCGTGCCGTTAGTCACTTCCAGAATTTCATGAAACAATTGTATTAATAACCAGGTCAATGTTCCGTTAAAGTCCAATTTGATAAAATTCTAATAAAAGTAAATGGGTCACGAATGTTTTAGCTTATCGATAGAATAATTAGTGTTTTGATAAGGTGTCTGTCAAATGCTGCGCGACAGTGTCGCCCAATCTATGCGTAATATAGTTATCAATGAGTGACGTCAATGAAGTTCCTGACAGCTGTCAATGCGAAAAAAATAAGTTTTGATTAAAGGCTAATTATGGGCTTATTTTTATCGGTGTAGATATTTAAATGGGTTTAGCAAAGGGGTCAACGTATAATGCAAATATACAACGATTTGCAATCGCAAATGGTAACAATGCAAGAAGTGTAACCGAAAAATAACCACATGCGTAGTTGCCGCAATGACTTACAATATTGAAATGCAGAAAAAGACAAATTGAAGGGTAAAATGGAAGATTTGAATGAAATGTATTCGGAACAGCATCCCGCTGGTGAGAGGTGGGATCCTTTGGGCGCACCGAATGAACAAGAAAATGAAAAAAGCCCTGACGGGGCTGAATACGATTATTGTGATAATCAGTAAGTTCTCACATTCATATATTTCATTACCACGTCTAACGTTATTTAACCACTAACCAATAGACCCACATATGAGAAACTACGAAACTTAGAAGAAGAACAAGAACTTCTTAACTCTTCACTGTTTGCATTAACCACACACTTTGCTCAGGTTTCATTCATAAGTGTGCTTTCAATTTGCATTTAGCTGTTGTCTTGTAGGTCCAATTTCGTTTACGTCAAGTCGTAAGTGCCCCACTTGAAGATAAAGAAGAGTTGTTGAAGTCTCTAGAAGAATTTGCATTCCGTGGAATTCCTGATATAAATCTAGTCAAAGAACGGATGGATGAAGCAAGCCTTGCAGAGGCGGTTCGTTTACGACGATCCCAACAAAAAGAATTGATAGACAGACTAAAATCTCAGCTCAGAGAACTTGAACAGTATGCTTTTGAAAATGGGGAAGCTGGAGTTCCCCAAGATGTTGTTTTAGAGAGACAAAGAGTGATTCTTAATGAACTGAAAACAAGAATGAACCTCGAAATTGATGAACGGAACTACCACCAGGTTGAAGTCGCACCAGACAAATTTTGAAACTAAATTTAACATTTTAGATGACATCTGCTGACGTTAAACTACAAATCAACGTAGCTCTGGATCAGCTTATAAGTCCTCTTCGCGTTAAAGAGCATTTGGTAGCGCAACTAAAAACCCAAGTCGCCGATTTGGAGCGTTTTATACATTACCTGCAAACCGACACGAAACATGAGAAATGTTCATGCGGATGTATGCATCACTCTTTGAAAAAGTCGTTCAAAACAGAAACAATTGGTATAATACAGAGGACGGCGACATTGTTGCAAATGTTTGCTGTGCTTCAGCTGGGCTGTGGGGCCCACGCTTTCAAGAAAAATGATCTCAAAAATAGTATGAAAATTAACCACTGGGGGTTAGTTTGACACCTGTTTTGAATGTTTATTTATTATGGTTTGTAGCGATTTAAGGGCGAAGCTAGAAATGGCGATATTTCGGATAAAAGAAGTCGTCACTGGTGAACGTAAGTTTATTCAAAATGACTGCAACAGTGACTCCGAGTCGGTAATAACCTACAACACACAACTAACAACAGCTGTGCGAAAATATCTTGCCACCAGTATAAGAGATTTGATGCAACATGGAGCGACCACATTTGTAAATAATTCCAGTCTCGTTCCCTTTATTGGTTGCTTTCCTCGAAGACATACTTCACTTAATACTCACATACATGCATGGGAAATCATTTTGGAGTATTACCATTTGAAAAACGGTGAAAAGTTTAATTCAACACCGGCGAGAAAATTGTCGCAGAGTTTTAATTTGGACATTGCCGGTGCTTCACCTACTACTAATAAACATAACATGTTGTGTACGATCGGAAATATCATTTCAACACATACTCCGTATAAGAGGAGCTACGATTCACATTTGAAAGCATTTATTTGCGCCGCGCTGAAGTAATTATTTAATCACTCTTGAAATGTATGATCGCATAATATCCATTTTTTTAGTGCCAATAAATTGGTCTCGTGGTTGAACTTAATTTTCCAATGCAATCAGATAATTAAAATGCATTACTATCCATGGAGTTATGTGGCGAAAACAGGTAAATTATTGATATCTGTATGTAATGTAATGTTCTCACACATGTTTTGCAGGCTTTCAGGATAGCTTAAAAAGTCTCGATTCATTGACTGGCTACAAATTTGACCTTCCAGTTGATCTTGCTGTTCGACAGTTTCAAAACATAAAAGACGTATTTACTTAATTATGCATTGTCAGTTACTGTTCTCGTGCGTTTTTGTTCAAAACTTCTTCATATAGATCTGTATAACTACAATAAATGTTATATTTATGTTTGCTGAATTAAATCATCTACATATTTGCAAACTCATGTTTTACTATTTCCCACATTAAATGAGCGTTGCATAATTGATTTTTTTTTATTGCCCTACTTCAACTTTAAAATATCCAAACGTATCATTTCCCATATTAACTACCTCATTAGTTTTTCAGACTGTAGAGCGTACAAAAAAAATAGGATACGCAGTATGCCATGAATATAGCTATTGTTTTATTTTTACAGTGTAGATGTTTGACCTTGACATATCATGACGTTTGAGAGAAACTGACAAGAAAAAAAATTTTCAACTGACGTCGTTAGGGTTGAAAAATTTTTTTCTTTGTCAGAATAATAAAAATAAATTCATAAAAAAATATAATTTTATATTTCCTATTCCTATGTATATTTTATAAGTCCATAGACTACTCGCAATTTTTGTTATTGTACGCCTGTATATGTAGGCAACACATTTTACACGTACTTGTTTTATCGACAGCCTAACAAGGAAAAGCTCTGTTTAGTTTGTTAATAATTAAAAAAATGTACATTAATTTTTTTTTTAAATTAATATTTTTTTCAGTAATTACAATAAATGTCTGTTCCACCAATATTAAAATATTTAAACGCTTTCTTTCGTAAGTAAAAAAAAGTTTAACTTGCATAAGTTTTGGGTATAGGCAACATACTTCTCGCGTTCTTGCTTTATGGGCTGAGAACTATTAATTGGTGCGATTAGATTCAAACTTTAAAACCATTTCATACCATAGAATAAATATTAATAATAATTTATTCATAGTTTATTATGTATTATTTATTTTATTTAGTTATAATAATTTTATACATTATATTTTAATAACACGTATGATGAGAAAGTTTTACTGTCATAACGGCAACCCACATCAAAAAAATATAAACCCTTTTTTTTTCATAAAAAAATTTGTCGTTATTTTATGATCGTTTGAATAGGTTTAATTTGATAAATATTTGTATAAACGGACCAGGAAGAAATTTTGCAGCTTTTACTATTTCTCTACAATTCACAGGCAATTCATTTAACAAGTCTCTGTTTTACAGGCTGCCTAAGAACGACAACCAAAATTTTATTAAAAGTGTAAATTTTTTTTATTACATTTTATTTTTTATAATTCTTCTACAGACAAGTGGTTTTTGTCATGAATACAAATAATAATATATTGATTAAAATTGGTAAAATTTTGATTAAAAATCATTTATGCTGATTTTAAATTACTGAACAGGGTAATATTTTGACTTGAAATGATAAAATTTTGACCAAATATAATATTTCGACTGAAGATGATATTACTTTGATTTGAAATTACTGTAAATGGTAATATTTTGACTATATTATACTGTATTTTGGTTCTCAAAATATTTTTTATTTTTTGACTAAAAGATCTTCAGGATTTCAGCTTTTTATGTTTAATAGAATTAAGATATTTTGTCTCGAAATGACTACAAATGGCAATAAAAATTATAAGATTTTAACTCGAAATGAAAAAATTTTGTCAAGTTAATAATTTAAAACATTCATTTAGTTTTTATAACTTTGTACCGATCATGTACAATTTTCCCATAATGTTATTTACAAATAATGTTTATTGTAAATATAATAAAATTGTATTAGTTTTTTACAATTATTGATATTGTACCTATAAATATTCTAATATTTTCCAGTGGCAAGAAAGAAAATGAGAAATACATATCTAAACTTAAACATTATATTTGTCGTGATAAGACACAACTAATCAGAATTCATGTTATTAATTTCGTTTATTCATCACTCACTTTGCTAAATGTTTGTGTTTGCAATAAAAATTATAATGCTTGTCGTTTTGGGGTAAATACACGCATTTTAAACGTCTTTCAGACAAGTGTCAAGCCGGTGAGTTTCCTGCTTTCTTTGACTGATCTTAAAAATCAAATACATTACGAAATATTACTTTGTTTCACTTTCTTTGAGGGTGTTATATAATTTTGCGAATAAAGGTAACTCAGAGACCTGTTTTTACATAATAATGACCGCATTCCACATACCTAAACCTAAAATGGCACAAGGTGCGTTTATATAAAGCAAACTACCATCTTAAACTTATATAAACTCGGACCTTACAATGCTCAATTAGACGCCGATGTAGTTATTAAATTAAAACTGCTTTTAACAGTAAACTGTTTACCATAAACTTGAACTGGAAAGGCAAGAGGAAAGATTCATTTAATTACGCTATATCACTTTCATGGCCCAGTTAAAGGTTTATCTTCAGAAAATAGCTGTAGTCGGATTAAAGGTTTTAAAACGATTTAGTACTCTTTCGAGAACACTCTCGCCTAAAACGCATTATTCGATTTTAATTAAAATTTAAACGTCCGATTCAGTTTCTCAACATCGTGTGCGCTTTATACAGTCCTGCGAATTTTTAAGGATGGGCTTGTTACGAAATTCGTCTATTCCGCATACTTTTATATAATTTTTTTATAAACGATCGTATGTGTTATATCGGAATAGTTAGATAATGCAGCTGTTAGTAATTTTGTAACAGAACACCCGGAAATTAGCATAAGTGTAACTGTGGTATAATCATTTCGGTGTGTGATTTAACGCTTAAATAACACTGAAAAAATTATTGATAGCCCAGTATTGATTTTTGTTGCGGTACAATAATGCGTGGAGCTGTTATTATTATTCCGGACCATCGTACTCAATTTTCGCACTGTAATCACTAAAATAATAACCTGTCATTTAACCGGATAGAAATGAAAGGTGATCGACGAATGGATCAAAGACATTTTCCGAACGAAACTATTGTGCTATTTTTTTGTTGTTCAAATACGCCTTTGCAATTATATTATACATGTATATATAACACATGACAATGAACTTTTCCCAAGATCAGTCTAGACAACAGTTGTTCCTATTTTTGCGCTTACTTCAGGAATGCATGCAAAAAATCAAATATTCCATAACATGTGAATATAACACATTTTTGCGTAGCCCGAAAATATTTGGACCGTATTTCGTGAAATAACACTGACGGAAACGAGATCCTGACCTGCATCCAAAGAATCAGTTATCAGTTACTGATAAAAATTTCGGAACTTATTGACAGCATAGAGGCGGAAAGTGTCGAGTCGTTTCGATGAACTACTCCGGATGAGGACATTTTTTATAATTATTCTTCTTCGTAGTTTCTCTAACGAGATTTCCAATGATCCAGCTGGGATTTCCCAACTTCTTTAACAGTAAATTGAGTCGTGAGTCACAGATTTGCGGACGTGCATCACTCTCTAATTACTTCGTTGTCTTATCGTCGTAACTCGATCTTTCCATTGCAAACTAAATCATAAATGTGATTATAAATGTAAATAAACAAATATTATACCGCTCAGAAGTTGTTTAGTGTTGTCTCCATTAAATGATGCAAAACAGACGTCAGAAAATTTTGTTTATAATTTAGGGTCCGCTTAAGACGTCAGAAAGCGAAAAAAATCTAAAATTGTGTCGTCCGGATTCTCATAAATATCTAGAATGTCCAAGAACTTTATTAAATTTAATAGAATCACATTCCAACGTATTGATTAAATTTTAACTACCAAATGGATTTTAAACTGAATTTGCTTGAACCAAATTCAAATTAACTTTTTCACAACCCAAACCTTGTTCCAAAATCCACAAATCTACAACAAACATTATTCAGAAAATTTGTTTAAAAATATAGACCCGACCGACGAGTTATTTTCTCGAGGTCGCACTATTTTCTCAACATGGCCATAACAGGAAAAACTCCTAAATTATGGTAACAAGGTGTGGACACCAATTTTGTCCTAAAAATTTAAATTTACATCACTCGTTAAATTTTTTTTTTAATTTCTGTGAAAAGTTATTATGGTCAAGTGTAGTTTTATAATCACTTTGTGTTTGTTTTTATACGCATTTCATTTCACATCATGTGTGAGGAGAAAATGTTATAAAAACTATAATTTGTTAAAATCACGTTTGAACAATATGTAGATATTTCCCAGATATGCGGCTTTGAATAATTTACAGAAGCAATATTTTTTAATGCAGTTTAGGCTCGAATCAATCAACTTTACGTTTGAAAGCCACTGTCATTGCCAACGCTAAAAGAACGTTTTTCTGGTGGATTTAGTAGTAAAATATTGTGAAATTGGCACTGTTTCATATCCGCTCATGCTAATAATCGTAATTACTAAGTGTTGTTTTAGTATCACGTAATTAGTGAGGCTTTGTATTCTTGCGGTGATTGTGCATCTTTATATGTCAAGGGACCGGATTAATGACTGCAAAATATACCCTCAAGAAATCATCTAATTGGCTGGAATATTTTCATATTTTCTGTTGAATTTTTATTTGCTATTATAGCTTACTCATTTATTCCACTAATTTAGAGTTTATTAAGAAAGTTCTAATTTTAACGTGTCAGAATTCCATCTGGCTAAGCCACATGTGTAGATTCGATTTCAACATTCGAAACTTATAGTTAAACATGCTGAACTGTTCAAGTTCCGATCAATTAGAATATTTATAACAGAAATTATGAAAAATTTGGTAACTATAAATCAATATGTACACACTCTTGACGCACTTGTTATTATTTAAGGTGCACATTAAACAGAAGCTCCCGGTTTATTTTTAAATATCATCGTAAACTCCCGCTTAAAAAAATTCTAAGGTCCTCTTGAATGCTCTCAAGAACACTTAAACGTTATGCAGGAAATAATAGCGCCGTCAAGATCCGGGAGTCTTGACAACGTTTTCAATAACTTACACAAACATTTATTATCACACAAAAATTCAAGAAGTCGCAACTGTTTTTAAATATTTCTAAAATGCCGGCTTTTATTATTGAATTACTGCTTTATCCGGGTGATGAAATTGTGAATTTTAGTTCATATAAAAATTAGTCTGCGGTTTTGCACAAAATAACATTACAAATATTTGTTATAAAACGAGCATTGTGAAATTAACAGTTTGATCAATCAAACAATCAAAAAAAAATGTTAAAATTTTTTGTAATATACCACATCGTACATTAAGATTTAGACATTAGTTTATTTACAAAAATATGCAGTGGAGCAGCCCGACCTCATGAATAGTCCTATTAATAATCCTTTGAGCTTAGTCTGTACATTCACACCAAATCTCACTTTGTTTTAGTTTTTCTGACACTCTGCTGCATTATGCTATTCACAAATTTGTTTATGAAGCGCGATGGAGTTCACTTTACGAACATTATTGTTTAACAAGTATGTGTTTATTTAAACAAAATTACAACATCAGTTGTTCACTTAGGCAGCCGATGAAACTTTAAATAAATGCTTTTCATTCTCGTATTTTACAGTTTACATGACAATGGTGTTTATGATGCAACGAAAGTATTGTATGTTCAAAGATAAACGTTATCCTAGTATTGTAGTTTCTGCGGAAACGAAACAGCCTTCGTGGTCTAGGCCTCACTGTATTGCAAATTTGAAAAGCTAACAATTTTAATTATAAATAATTTACAATTATTTGTAGGAATCATAATCGTTTTGTAGTCGCTTGGGAAGCAGAATTGCATTTTGCTTCTCTTCGTTAAATAAATTGTGCAATTGACAAAATTTGGAACATAAAACGCAACGATAGAAGTGTAATGTGTTGTTTTAAGCTGACTCAGTTTTTAGCAGAAAATCTAAGTAAACAAATACAACAATGGCAAATCCTTATCCTCGGCGTCTCGTGTTTCAGGGTTAGACAAATTTAAGTGGTGTCATGATTTAGGATTATTTATAAATAAATATTGTCCTGAAGGACCGAGTTCATCCTGAAGCTTGCACTGCCGAATAAAGCCGAACAACTAAACGAGGTCCTTCACCAAAGCCATGCTTTGTGAAAGAGAGAACTTGGATATCAGTCAGTCCTCAACTTCTCAGATGTGCTAGTGTTACCACTCTCACTATAAGTGAAAACGCGTGTTCTCTTGGAAATAAGTGCATCACAAGAAGGTAATTTCATACATTTGAATTTACGGAAAAAATGCCAACAATTAGCTCGAGCAAAATCAATTCGGTTGTTAACAACAGTAAGTTTATTTTAAGCATTCGGGTAATTTATTGCTGATTTGCTGACAGTTGCAGCATAACACCGACACCATAAAGACTTTAAATAACTAAAAGCCTCCGAATAGCTAATTAATGGAACCGTTTCAAAACCGCATCTTCTTGTGTTTGTATATTTACATATCGTCGTCTTGTTAACGAAATAAAATTACCGGGCCGTTAACGATTTATTTTCAACTTCAGCTCCTAATAATAATTGGAAAACATCTTTTTTACTTAAGTTCATGAATTTATCCGCTTTTTGTGCTGTTTTATGACTTCCGACACATTGCATTTGCTGCATTATAATTTCTGATAAATTCATAGAACAGTCTCCGTTGACACGAAATTATTTTTTCATTACACGGCGCATCATTAATCATCGATTCGTAATAGTGTTCACTTTCAGAATCAGTAATTTATGTAAAATGATATTTTCAGTAGCTTGTAGGTCAGCGCAGCTCATATAAAAAAACACTTTTTAACTTCACACTCCAAAAACTGCACGTATATGCATGTTAATAATTCACATAATTAAAACACAATAATTCCATCAAACAGTACAGAAGACGTAGAGCAAAATTGAAAGCACATTTTTTTATGAATTTGTTCGAAATTGTTTAACTTCACACTTCAAAATTAAACGTATGTACATGTTAACAATCCACATAATTAAAACACAATAATTCCATTAAACAGACAAAACACGTTGCGCAAAATTGAGAGCACAACTTTTATTAATTTGTTCAAAATTTTTTAATTTTACACCCTAAAAACTGCATGTATGTGTATGTTAATAATTCGCATAATTGAATACTATAATTCCATTAAACAGTAACAGAAAACGTAGAGAAAAATTGAAAGCACAATTTTTATGAATTTATTCGAAATTTGTAATAAATTTTACACAAGGTTAATATGCAAATGACACGCGACAATTTTCGTAATTTACTTGTCAGTACAAAAATTAATGGGAAAAAATGGTTTGTGATTATGAATTACGAGCCGGGCTTATTCGGCGAGATTGTTTGTTTGTCCTTTGAGATTTTCCGCAGGAGATTAGTTGGGCTCGGACGCAGATTCCCCCAATTCTGGGCCTTATTTTCCGGATTAGAGAAACATACATGTGCGGGGAAAAGTTTACACAAACCTTGTTTTTGCGTAGTTTCGTCGAAAAATGTATTTGCATTTATTTCCACGAAACTTGAAAATACGTTTAAACACAGCACCGGAACTGCTCCCAATTTTTTTTCTGTTGATTCATGATGTGCCGTGAAATGAAACGAAACACTTTCGCAATGCACTCAAATTCCGGCAAGTGTAAGCCATTATTAACACTGTTACATCCTATTTGGCGTTTGTCGTTCGAAATGCAAAACGATTGAAATTCATTGAAATTTTGCTCACACGCCGCATAATGTTCAATGAATAATTATGAAGCGATTGTCGTGTTATAACCGATTTGATTTTTACCCAATCCTGACCTGACTTAACTGAAAGCGTACTAAATAAATATTTCGATTTCGCTTGGCATCCCAGTTAAATTAACTTCCAGTTGAAAAATTCTTGCCAAGTTTCGGATTCTGGCAAGAGATTAAATTTGATTGCGCCGGGCTAACGCAGCGCGATATTTATTCAATTCCAGACAAATATTAACTAAGCAGTTTGTTGAAAAATATATTTAGAGGAATTTAAATTAACTTGACGCATTTTGTGTGGCTTTATTGTCAGAGAAATTTTACGTTGTATAAAATAGTTTTAATAAATCACATTGAAAGGCTAAAAAGTTTGTGAGATTTTGTTTGCGATCGTGATTCAGTGAAAACTTCGCGAAAGAAAGTTTCAATTTCCCTTTCGGTACAATGACGGTTTTAACGCTTGCCGATATTTTCAATAATATTATTTTGAATAATCATCATTCGAAAGCGACTTCTGCTGGCGCATCAATAAACCGGGTTTTTTGAATTTTTAACGATTACAAAATGTTTGTGGGTTAATTGACCAAATAATCCAATATTTTGGGTTATTTCTGATAATTAGTGATTGATTAAGTGTTGGGGCACTGGCCGAAGAGAGAAAGTAGCCAACCTTGACTGATATTCCTACGATTGCGTTATAAGTTTGGTCACATCGGGATTCAACAGGATCGTCTTTTTTCAAATGGCAAGACATTGCCAAATTATGCAATCAATTGTCGTTCGGTCGTTTATTTCGACCGGTATTGGACGTAATTCATTTAACAAATATTACAAAAGCGAGGAAACCTTGTTTGATCTTCACATTCTGCGCAATTGTGGGGTTCGATTTCATAAAAACCACTTTCTTATATTGGCATTTTCGCAAGAAAACCAGCTTTTTATAATGACATTGACATTGATGTAAGCTCTGTTGGAAAACATCTGTTTTTATAAGTTGCAACTTAGTTTTGAAATGGTGTTGCCATTTTGTCTACTAACTTTGCGAGCATTCTAACGCGGTTGCATTATGCATTTTCGTATTCTCAGGGTCGGAACCTACATTTACGCCAATTTTGTGAGGCAATATGTAATTTTGTAACCAATTTAACAACTTTTTATTCCAAAATATCGTGCACGAAAATTTCCAACAAAAACACTACTTAGTGAAGTTGTGCAAAGCTGTCAATTCAACTTTATTATAAGCTTAGACGCGATTTATGCTTTTGCGTAAAATATTGAAATTAACAAACCGAACAAAACAATTACAAATTATTACGAAAACATGTAAATCTGGGCATAAATCTTTTTAGGGTAGATACGTTATCCCTCCGTATGCATGATAAGCAGATCAATTGACGTGAGGAGATAATTAAAATTAAAATTAATAGGTTTAAGATAGCACTTGATTAAAAGTTTCACTTGTCACACTAGGTCGGTAATAATATATATTCAGGCCTACGTTTACATTATTTATGGCACATCACGTCGTGTCTTATAAATATGATCCGACGTTTTATTTATCGGAAATCTAAAGCGGTTTCTTGACAAAAAAAATTTAATGCCGGGCTCGTAATGGAAGCTGCACCAATTTCCCAGTAAACACACAAAACGCATTAAACGTTTATTAAACGTTGAGGAAACGTTTAGTCGGTTGAAAAACGGTTTTACGTTGAATTTTAAACGTTTATTTTCAGTTGATTTTAAAACGTTTCTTATTTAACGTTTTTTTAACGTTTATTCAACGTAAATTTTAAACGTTTTTTTAACCAAAATTAAAAACGTTTATTCAACGTTTTATTTGACGTTTATTTAAAGTTTTAATGTCCCGAGATTTAACGTTATTAGAAACCACTTTTCAACGTTTTTTTAACGTTTATTCAACGTAAATTATAAACGTTTTTTTAACCAAAATTAAAAACGTTTATTCAACGTTTTATTTGACGTTTATTTAACGTTTTAATGTCCCGCGATTTAACGTTATATGAAACCACTTTTCAACGTTTTTTTAACGTTTATTCAACGTAAATTATAAACGTTTTTTTAACCAAAATTAAAAACGTTTATTCAACGTTTATTTTTGACGTTTATTTAACGTTTTAATGTCCCGAGATTTAACGTTATTAGAAACCACTTTTCAACGTTTTTTTAACGTTTATTCAACGTAAATTATAAACGTTTTTTTAACCAAAATTAAAAACGTTTATTCAACGTTTATTTTTGACGTTTATTTAACGTTTTAATGTCCCGAGATTTAATGTTATTAGAAACCACTTTTCAACGTTTTTTTAACGTTTATTCAACGTAAATTATAAACGTTTTTTTAACCAAAATTAAAAACGTTTATTCAACGTTTTATTTGACGTTTATTTAACGTTTTAATGTCCCGCGATTTAACGTTATATGAAACCACTTTTCAACGTTTTTTTAACGTTTATTCAACGTAAATTATAAACGTTTTTTTAACCAAAATTAAAAACGTTTATTCAACGTTTATTTTTGACGTTTATTTAACGTTTTAATGTCCCGAGATTTAACGTTATTAGAAACCACTTTTCAACGTTTTTTTAACGTTTATTCAACGTAAATTATAAACGTTTTTTTAACCAAAATTAAAAACGTTTATTCAACGTTTTATTTGACGTTTATTTAACGTTTTAATATCCCGCGATTTAACGTTATATGAAACCACTTTTCAACGTTTTTTTAACGTTTATTCAACGTAAATTATAAACGTTTTTTAACCAAAATTAAAAACGTTTATTCAACGTTTTATTTGACGTTTATTTAACGTTTTAATGTCCCGAGATTTAACGTTATTATAAACCAATTTTCAACGTTTTTTTAACGTTTATTCAACGTAAATTAGAAACGCTTTTTTCACTGAAATTTATGTTAATAAATAATAATAAGAGATAGATTAGAGACGTATTTATAAACACATTTCTATTACGTATATTTGATCAATATATTTATTAATAGATTAATATGTAATTTGTAATTATACTGCCATTCTAGTGCCATCTAATTAGATACTAGCATACCAGCGAACCTTTTATAACCGTTGATAAACACTTGAAACATAGGTTATTTATGCATTATTTTCATTCATTTATTAGTTCCAAAAAGGAACGTAAGAGGCCGCGCCCTGGTACAACTTACTAATGGACTACGGCAGTACAGGGAATATAATGGTGGAACTATTTCTTGTCACAGCAATCACACTTGCAATCACATCTATTCTGCAATCGATTACGTCACTCGAATGTTACCCGCGTCCGCTTTTTTTCACAACAGCTCTAGGCCTTTCTCGGAATTTACAGGACCACCTTGATCTTTGCGGAGAAGCACCTCCATGTGAAATCTTACTGTACTATTTCATTGTTGATTTCTGGCGTTTGTTTATTGGTATTGTAATTTGTAAATAAATTATACATACTTTTGATTGAATAAACGTTTTTAATTTCCATTTAAAACGCGTTGAATAAAAATATAAAATAATAATATAAATTATTTCGGTTAAAAAAACGTTTATAATTTACGTTGAATAAACGTTTATAATATTAGTTAAAAAAACGTTTCTAATTTACGTTGAATAAACGTTTTTAATTTTGGTTAAAAAAACGTTTCTAATTTACGTTGAATAAACGTTTATAATTTTAGTTAAAAAAACGTTTCTAATTTACGTTGAATAAACGTTTTTAATTTTGGTTAAAAAAACGTTTATAATTTACGTTGAATAAACGTTAAAAAAACGTTGAAAAGTGGTTTCATATAACGTTAAATCGCGGGACATTAAAACGTTAAATAGACGTCAAATAAAACGTTGAATAAACGTTTTTAATTTTGGTTAAAAAAACGTTTCTAATTTACGTTGAATAAACGTTAAAAAAACGTTGAAAAGTGGTTTCAAATAACGTTAAATAAACGTCAAATAAGACGTTGAATAAACGTTAAAAAAACGTTGAAAAATGGTTTCAAATAACGTTAAATCGAGGGACATTAAAACGTTAAATCAACGTCAAAAATAAACGTTTAATAAACGTTTGTGTGTTTACTGGGTTGTAGCTATCGATTTTGACATCATCAGGTAATGGAATCCGCGTCTCTAAAAATCAATTAATTTAAAGCCGCGTTTGGTGGATGTCGTTATTAATTCCAATTGAGTTGAAATTTGACATTTACCTAAAATAAGTTTCACAATGCGTTCCCCTTACCTACATCGTAATTTAGGTTTTTTTCACTGTCAATTTCGGGTTACATAAATTCTTGCGACATTATAATAATGTGTCTGTCAAGGTTTTCGTTGGAAGATTAAGAACGTCGCAGCAATTTCGCTTGGATGGCTTTTGAGCGACGGATACGGAATTTTTACTTTATTCATGTTGTGTCTGGTTTGGTTCTTTTTATGCGTATTTAAAACTATAAATTATTTTTAAATGCTCGGAATGCGTGCGAATCTTCGTTCTCCGCCGCACAAAAGGAAAAGGAAGCGTTTTTAATATTTGTTTCCGGTGTCGCCGAAGAATTCACAAAAAAGCTCTCATGTGCAAAATGTATGTGATTGTTTCAGGGGAGGATTAAACGATGACAACACGATTATTTCGTGCCCATGGGGAATTCTGTGCAACACATCCATGGGAGGTTATCGTGGCCACACTTACTCTTGCATTGTGCATGTTAACTGTCGATCAACAACATCCCACACCTCTACCCAAACCGACTCTACGACAATGTGCAGAATGTCTACAAGAGGTAAGTCCTTCCCCCAACACGTGTCACAAAATTTTCACATAAATTACACGCTTTTGACACTTTTTGGAGAATCGTAAACTAATCACATGTCAAAGTAATATACAATCTTCCTCTGTTCTGTGTTCTCTAAATATGGCAAAGGTTGTTATTGCAGCTGATCCTCAAAGCGAATGACGTTTATTGATGCTTTCAAAAAATCGGTCATTTATCGTGCTCAATTAACTCAGCTGTATTTAGCAACCGAAGAAAGATTCGACGTTGAGTTCTGACATTTTCATTATAATTTACTCCAAATTTAACGTGCTTCTGGTTTACTTTGGTTAAAACAAAATGACCAAAGAAAGATTTACTTGCTAACGCGGTAACTGTCAATAATACTGCACAATATTTTGTACTGTGCAATATTATTGGCTGTCTGTGGATGGAATTAAAATATTGTACAATATATTAAGGCATATCAAAAACGGTTTGATTTTTATTTTACAATCTGAATAAAAGTTGCAGTTGTGGTTAATAATGCACAATAATTTCCCTTCTGTTTCGATTGTCGTAGAGTAAACTTAGCATGCTCGCTGATCAAGAGTAAACAGAATACTAACGATTGCACAATTAAGTGTCTGTCTAGGGCAAGGTCTAATTTTTTTGTGAAATATTATTGACTGTCTGTGGACGCTATTGAGACATTGTAAAATATATTGAGC
The DNA here is from genome assembly GCA_964023215.1 of Eledona agricola. Lineage (NCBI taxonomy): Eukaryota > Metazoa > Arthropoda > Insecta > Coleoptera > Tenebrionidae > Eledona > Eledona agricola. The sequence goes on along the minus strand of OZ026862.1, from coordinate 15,224,016 downwards.
ATATGAAAAACGGTTCAATTTTTATTGCGCAATCTGAAAAAAAGTTGTGGTAAATATTGCTTATTATACAGTGTGGATCAAAAAGTTGGAACTAATTTGATAACTTTTTTATAGGGTGCGACAGAAAAAATCGCTCGGACACGTTAATTTTTAAATTTAAATGCGCTAATTCTGACATAAAAATTTGCTTTGTTATGTCATCTCTTTCAAGGCCATGACGTCATTTCAATTTTTTTTATATTGCAACCCTAATTTTTGATTGCGTCATTTTAAAGAGCGTTTTTTGCATATAAAACAATAAAATTTGTAATAGGTTACATAACAATACTTTTGAGAAAAAATAAAAATTTAAAAATTAGAAATTTTGGTAATCACTTCACAAATTTTAAATAATGTCATAAAAAAATTTGAACATTGTCTTAGTCATTGGCAACTTGAAGAAGGTATGCAGTTTGAACATTTAATCTAATTATTTTGTAAATTTTTCATGTTATTTAAACAAACTGCCATTGTTAAAATCATTAAATTACTAAATAACAAACAAAAAAATAATTTTTTTCTCAAAAATATTGTTATGTATCACATTACAAATTTTATTGTTTTATATGCAAAAAAACATGCTCTTTAAAATAACGCAATAAAAAATTAGGGTTGCCATTAAAAAAATTGAAATTTCGTCATGGCCTTGAAAGAGATGACATAACAAAGCAAATTTTATGTCAGAATTAACGCATTTAAAATTAAAAGTTAACGTGTCCGAGCGATTTTTTCTGTCGCTCCATATAAAAAAGTTATCGAATTAGTTCCAACCTTTTGATCCACACTGTATATCTTTATTAGCAAGTTCGCTGATCAGGAGGAAACAGGTGTCCAATGATTGTAGAATTGGGCCCAATTTGCAATAAGGAACCAACCAACAAAACGACAAAATATTATTGATATAGTTAGTTCTGCTGAAAGCTCGAATCCCAAATTTCGTTTCTAGACAGGGCTAATAAATGTTCACTTGGTTGTTTGCGCAAAATAGAAATTTCGAATCCGGAACAATCTTATTATTATTTTGTCGTTTTGTTGGTTGGTTTCTTGTGCATATCTGGATCCAATTAAACTCGCTGTCTAGGGTAAGCTTCAATTTTTTGTGCAATATTATCGCGCAATAATATTGACAGTCCAGGGCCGCTAACATACCAACATAGATGTTGAAGTTTTGATTATATTTTCTTGGCATTTTAGCACCGTCCCCAATTAGTTTTTGTTAAGCGAAAATGTTAATAATATAATAAAGTTCATAACGCAACCTGTTGCTGGTAGTGTTGTTAATAAAATTTCAAATTTAAGCACCGTTTGTTTGGAGTTTTAAGGCGTTCACTGTCGTGACTTCGCCTATTTTAATTTCATTGGGAAATTTCGAGCCCGATTCTCGCTTCCGCGTATTTCACCGATAGAAGCTTCTTAAAATAAAATTTTATTTGAGTTAGCATTTTCTCTTTTTATGGCAACAAGAAAAGACGATTTTATGGCGTGCCCGTTTTAAAAATACTGCAACTAATTCGTAGCTGTTTTACCACTTGACAGTTTTTTTATGTTATGCACTTACTTTCACTGCCAATGTCAGTAAACGACGATCAAAATTTTACATTACTATCTCCTGTGCTAAATATTTTATAACATCCACATCTGCATAACTAGTCGAAAGGGAAAGCTCAAATTAACATTTTTATAACATTGATGAAGTAACTCTCTATTACAAATTTTCGACAAATTGTATTTATTAGTGCGAATCAATGACAATGCCAATTAACTGGCTACCCACTTAAATTTCAATCTTCGAAAACTACTTACTAAAATGCTTAATTTCAGCATGGGACGTGGTCGGGTCTGACTCGTGTCTTTAAATTCGCAATAGTTACTAATTTACAGTTTGTACATACAAACCACCGTCAATCAAAACGAAACCCAGATTTATGACTTATGAATTTAAAAAATTCGCTTCCCACCAACAAATTCAAGATTTTATTTAATTATAAAATGGCGTAGAAAGTAAGTGGCTTGCTGGGTTTGCTTTCTTCGAAGATTAGCACTTCCCAAATTAATTTTATGTCAACAACGCTCTTTTTCATTAACATTTAATCCAATTTTAAGCACAAACAGCACTAATTATCGAGTGAAAATTTGAGGTGTTGTGTCGTACCGATTAGAGCGTGTCTTAACGCTATCTTCACACTTTTCCGTTATTAATAAAAACGCAATTTATTTCAGGCCGAATATAATGCCGCCGACGTTATTGTTATGACACTGATTCGTTGTTTGGCCGTGCTGTATTGTTATTACCAATTTTGCAATTTGGAAAAATTGGGCTCCAAGTACATTTTGGGTAAGTGTTACAAAACGAATCGTTACATTCATTCAAATCATTCATACCGACCTATTTAATATTACCAAGCGTAACATTAGAATAAAACGACGGCGAAAGTGAAGTGAAAATGAATCAAGGTTAAGGAATGTTGAAACATGGAGAAAGTATTGGTCGTTGGGAGTGATTTTCGGTTTGTTTTTAGGTATAGCCGGCCTGTTTACCGTGTTTTCGAGTTTTGTGTTTACCTCAACCGTGCTCAATTTGCTGCGGATAGACGTAACCGATTTGAAGTCTGTATGGACGGGAGATTTGGGAGTTTGAATTTAATAGTGATATTTCAGAGATGCTTTGTTTTTTTTTCTTTTGCTCATCGATTTGTCTAAGGCCGCAATGCTGGCACAGTCTGCTTTATGCGCCTCTAATCACGACGAAGTTAAAAGCAATATAGCGCGAGGAATGGCCGTTTTGGGGCCCACAATCACCTTGGATACGATTGTTGAAACTCTGGTCATTGGTGTGGGGACATTGTCAGGTTCGTTTTAATTGATGGGAGGTTCAAAAGTGAGATTTGGTTTGTTTCAGGAGTCACTCGTTTGGAAATGCTCTCGTACTTCGCGTGCCTTTCAGTTTTGGTCAATTATATAGTTTTTATGACATTTTATCCGGCTTGTTTGTCTCTAATATTAGAGGTATTTGATCCACTTTTACTGGACCACTTGTTCAAGCGCTTACGTTTTAGTTGTCGCGGACAACCAATATTTACGGAAACAAGCAGTCGTTAATTTCCAGAGCCCTAAAAGATGAAGACCACAAATCCAATCCCGTTTTGCAAAGAGTTAAATTAATAATGTCGGCAGGATTGATGCTAGTACACGTTCGCAGGTAAATGCAAATTTAGCGTGAGTGAATGAATGAACCGCTCTTTTTTTAAACTATTTCATATTTATTATGCTACTTGACCTTTTTCCGTTTATTTTTGTCCCATTATCCCGTTAGTTTTTAAACAGTGTATGAATGGAGGTAATAGTGGAAGTGATTTTGTGTCGTCAGTTTAAATTCAGTTAGGATCTTAACAAGTTTCGTTGTAGTCGGTGGCCCTTTAAAGAGGATGACGTGGACGGTATAGGACCTCTAGTGGTGGATCAACACATGTCCTTAAATCGAACCGAGGAGACGGCTCTACACGAATATATTATGAAGTAAGTAGAGACGCGGGAGTGAAAAATAAGCAGCTTATAATATCGTCCTCTCAGATGGGTCACTGTTAGCGCGGATCACATTGTCATCTTGATCCTCTTGCTCGCCTTGGTTATAAAGTTTGTCTTTTTCGAAAACAAGCAAGAGTTAGCGGAACAGCTCAGAGCGCGTTTGACTGAGGAAACTTTCGATACTAAAGCCAAGCGACCTAAAATGCCTTTGATCTTTCTGAACGACAAGATCAAAGATGGTACCGCGACCGTCGAACATAAGGAGATCCAAACCGATGTGGGTTTTCGCGAACCCGAAAGACCCGAGCAGGTGAAAACCTGCAGGAGTCTGGAGGAGTGTTTGAAAATTTACAACGACTCGAATCTTGGAGGGTCTGCGTTGAGCGACGACGAAATTATTCTGCTGGTAAAAAGCAAGCACATCCCCGCGTACCAAGTGGAGAAGGCTGTGGACGATCCGGAACGCGGGGTGGGAATCAGAAGGAAAATTTTGACCATCGAAGGAAAACTTTCTAACGCACTCTCCGACTTACCTTTTAGAAACTACGATTATGCCAAAGTACGTACGGTGAATTTAAATTTGGTCGTTAGTGGGTTATGATTGGATTCGTTAGGTAATGGGGGCGTGCTGTGAAAATGTAATAGGGTACATGCCAGTCCCGGTCGGGTTTGCTGGACCTTTGAAACTTGACAATCGACAAATTTACATCCCCATGGCGACTACTGAAGGGTGTTTAGTCGCAAGCACGAACAGAGGTTGCAGGGCTCTCTTGAGCTGTGGAGTCACCAGCAGAATTGTGGGCGATGGGATGACTAGAGGACCGGTCGTGCGGTTTCCTTCAATCGCCAAAGCCAGGTAAAAAATTAACCAATTAATATTTTTTCTACTTCGCGTCTATAACAAAGCTGTTAAAGCACTCAAACGAGTAACTTAACAGCTATTTGAGTTTCGTAATAGAACTAGTGTAATTTAGTTTTTCTAGGGTGGTATGTCATCATCAGAAATGTCATATCAAACGTCATATATTCACAATTCAAATAAAAAACATCGCACAAATCGCTACAATATTTTTAAGTTAAATTAGCTTTCCCCAATTATTATAAAAATTAATCGGTACCTTCGACGTGTCTTGAGCACTTAAATTAATCCCAGGTAGGTTTCTTGTCACAATATTTTACTGAAAATTATTTTATGTGGTATTTCAAATGTTGTGCGGGCTAATTTGAAAATCAAAAAATCAATTTTGACAACTGTCAACCAACCCACGCAAAATTCCCCGGATTATAAAATTGCAAATTTTAAATTAAAAATTGCATAAAAGATGCGAAGTAGACAAAATTGTATAAAATAACTCGTATAAGGCTATTATAGCACTCAAGGCTTCGCCGGTCGTTTTATAAACTTGGACTCGTGCAATAAAATATGCGTTATGGAACTCGTTCTTTAATATGCTATTATTTGCTAAACAATTTGCGCGTTCGTTCGCATTTGTAACGAAAATGACGTAAGACAGGAGTTTTTGACCATTTTACCCACAACACAAAAACTCAATGTAAAGCTCGGCTCGTATCCTCGCATTTTAGCCAGAAAATCCACGAGATGTAAATAGTTTTATTTGCATGGGATTTCTCACAAGCGACACGATGGAATCTGGTTGGTGACGCAAATGCTAAAATTTTCTACGTGTCCGCGTTGCTAACATTTTAACATCATTTTAATATATAATTGGTGGAGCTGTGGCCGTGTAATTTGTTTCGTTCGCGAATTTCGAAAAAATCGGGCGGCGTTTTTGCGAAAACTAATTAGTTACACAGGTACTTTTCGACGGATTCTGAGCGAAGCTCTGCGAATGCATCGCGCATAATTTATTTCGTTTTCAAAGCATATTGACCTTCGGATAATCTAATTGCCTTCGCAGTCCTGCTTCCGACTTCACAAGGATTGCAATTACTTGATTAATTAATTTCCATTCAAATTCGGCTGAATTGTGCAATGGCTTGTAATAATAACAAAAATAATTTCTTCCGTTTCCGAGAAAAAACGACGCGAGTTTAAAATTGCAGTTACATTTAAAACGTGTTTTTTTCAATTATGCGCACACACGACGAGTACATAATAGATTGACTTAAAATTTCACACTTATCAAAAATGTCAATTTCCAAAATCCACATTACATAATTATGCTATTTAAATATTTCCCAATGTTTGGAGACGCGTATTTGGTTTGAAATTCTTTATCTTTCCGACCGCATTTGTGGCCGCCTGTTTGTTGTCGCACCTCACGAATTAATCATTTTCGTAATTAATGACAGCGAGGCCATGTCTTGGATGAAGTGTCCGCTACATTTCGAGGAAATGAAACAACAGTTCGACTCCAGCAGCAGATTTGCGCGTTTATCAAAATTGTTGATACGAATAGCGGGCCGACACCTTTTCGTCCGTTTCGAAGCAAAGACTGGAGACGCCATGGGCATGAATATGGTGTCCAAAGGGACCGAGGTGTCGCTGAAATACGTTCAGAAGCAGTTTCCAGAAATGGAGATTTTGAGTTTGAGTGGTAATTTCTGCACGGATAAAAAACCTGCCGCCGTAAATTGGTAACTTTTCACTAAGGGGAACGCGCTGTTGCTAAGAATGAGTTTTGCAGGATTGAAGGCCGGGGAAAGTCTGTGGTGTGCGAGTCTATTGTTCCTTCAGAAATAGTGCAGAAAGTGTTAAAAACTAGCACTTCAGCGCTGGTTGATGTGAACAACTCCAAAAATATGATCGGTTCGGCAGTTGCGGGCAGCATAGGCGGTTTCAATGCCCATGCTGCCAACATTGTAACTGCAATTTTCATAGCAACCGGACAAGATCCAGCTCAAAACATCGGCAGTAGCAATTGTATGACTTTGATGGAATCTTGGGGCGAAAACGGTGAAGACTTGTATATTTCTTGTACGATGCCATCTATCGAAATTGGGACAGTTGGAGGCGGCACTGTTCTCCCGGCACAGTCTTCCTGTCTGGACATGCTGGGAGTGAAAGGTCCCAATCCTGATACTCCAGGGGAAAACGCAAATCAACTCGCACGAATCGTTTGTGGGACTGTTTTAGCAGGAGAATTGTCTTTAATGGCAGCATTAACTGCCGGACATTTAGTCAGAAGTCATCTCAGACACAACAGATCTACAACCACCATGCCCGAAGGGTTGAGCGAAAATACACACTTCACACCTCCGTGCAAAGACAACTAGAATTTTACTTTTTTGTACTTAGTTAGTTATTTAATGTTATTGTTTATGGTTGTCACGTGTCAGAATGAACTCCACTCAGGCTGGCAACCCATATTTATTTAACGTGTGATTGTTCTCAGTGTACCGATTTTTAAATGTTTAAATGTTTTATGTTTATACGCGTGAATGTAATTACTGTAAATAAACGTCTTTATAAAACTGGAGTTTATTTAAAAAGTAAAAACTGTAAATAGGTAAATAATAATTGGTAAAACTTCACATTTTTTCGAATGTTTCCACATACGAGCATGTTTTACAACCGCGACTGTAAGTGTCGTCCTCTTCATTGTAGGTTTCTTCACCAAATTCGTGGACATGAGCAGCGGCCGATGTCCTATCATACAAACTACTTCTCATGTTCATCCGCAACTCCTTCAGCTGCTTATTATACTTTTTAGTTTTGCTAAGGACTCTTTTTTCCTCACGTCGCTCGCGCTCTTCTTCAATTTTTTCCGGGCTGCCCCACACTTCCAAGGCGCGTTGCTCGACCTAACACACCAAACTAAAAACGTGCTCGCCTATTTTCAAAATAGGTGACTTCAAAGTCATAGAAACTTGCAAATGGATATATGATTACAGTAGGAAGAAATGAAATGAAGTTTACCTGCAAGTGCAAATATAACTTCATTTCGCCCCATCTAACATTGTGTGGATTTTTGCGCGTGATGTATTTTAATGGTGGATCTCTTTTGTCCAGATCAAAATCCTTTAATAAGTAGTTGTTCAAAGCTTCTGTTTTTGTTATCAGCTTGTGTTCTTCCTGGTCCCTTAAAAGTAATACTAAAAAACTGTCAACCTTTAATAATGGATATTTACTTGCACGAATCGCAACAATTGTAGGAGAAATTGTCAAACAGCCAGGACACAGCAAATGTTTCATTACATTTTTCGCATGTGGGTTTGTCGTGGTCCAAAACAGGTGGCAGATCTTTCACATAGTTAATCTAAAAATGCACGTTAGTTCAAGTCTCAAAAGTATTGGTTCAATAACCGATTGTTCTTTCTCCGATTCTTCCTCCAGCAAAAAACCGCCTCCAGTGTCTTTGTATTTGGTCGACCCTATTTTAATTATGGTCTTATCTATCGAAACGGCGTTACTAAAATAAAATACGTTTTTGCTAATAAAAACTATTTAAAAAAACGAACCCATTGGCATAGGGATGGGACACTAATTTGCTCTGTCTTATAGTTAAAGCCTTTTGACGGTTTCTCTCTATTCGAGTTTGTACAGATTTAGGTAATGAATCATTTTGCTGATTTTCTTGAGACATTCTGAAATAGTGTTTGAATTGACATTCGACATAACCTTAAAAAGTCAGTTTGACAAATAACATCTTGTGTCTAAAGCCACTGCAAATCACGGTTCTTATACTCATACGGTTGCCTCACTTCTGGCCTTGGTGGTGCGGGGATAGTGGGGAGGAGAGCAGCGCAGTGACGTCAGCTAGAGACCAAAGACTGTAAGCTTAGCTTGTCTCTGGATTAGTGAATGGCTTTTAGAGATGAAATTGCGATTACCGAAAAAGTAGTTGTAGTACAAATAAAAGTTATTTTATGGAATTTTGCAGTTTCATAGTATACAGCTGGCAAAAGTTCACTTATCTGACCTAGAATGAGAAAATAAGAATACGTATAAAATAATTTCTACGAGCTGTTAGTGTTGAGTACCAGTAAAAATATATCAAAATAATGTATAGCTAATCCAAACAGAGGTTCTGGGGTATGCTATACCCCAGAGAAATACCGTTATTATAAATTAATGATGTAATGTTTTTTTATTTTAGAATAAATTATATTCGTACATTTTTATACCAATTATTGACATAATAATACACATTCAGCCTTATTCTCTAACTATTGACAACGATCTCAACATTGATAACTTGACGTAAAACTGACATTTTACAGACTTGTCAACCTTAACTAAAGAATTCGTATTCACTAAACGTTGAAACATCTCAACCTTGAGTAAAATCTTAACTCTTGTCAAGTCAGCTGATCCTTGTCAACATTTACTTCACTTTCGTATTCTGTAAGGATTGACGCGGACGAATGTTGAAACTTGTCAATTGACACCATAGCAAGTGGTTTCCACGTATTGTTAGCGGCGGATTTGCATTTGTTTGTGCATTTAAGTGTGATTTTCTAACCAAGCAAGTATGGATTTACCATTTCTTGAAGTTATAAGCGAATTATTGGAACAGTAAGTTGTTGTGATGGATTTCTGGCCTTATTTTATTTTTATTTTATTTTAGCATGGATTGTTTAGATAAGTAGGACGCCTCGCTGGATATTCTACTGTTAAGTTGGGGCGGAAAATAAAGTAGCCAACGACTTCGGATAAATGCAATACTATGATTTATTCAGAAGTTGATCGAAGACTGACTCCGTCCTACAGTTTTAGCCTATTTATAAATTTATTCACACAAAGAGCAATAACACGTGGAGTCCCGCCGGTTCCTCTCGCAACTCGCAACTGCAGCGTTCGCATTTGTGTCCCTGTGCTCGATATGCTGAATCAGCGGTCCCTTGCTCGTAACACTACAGTCTACATGCAAAACACCGATGCTGGCAATTGTTACTAAGTGCAAAAGGATTAATGGCAACCTTCCTGCCCATCTGTATGGCCCAAGCCTGGGAAAGTACGCCAATGTAACCGGGCTCTGGATGTTTGCACACTGAGAGCACCGTCGAGTTTTGGCGGGACAACACCAATCCCTCGAAATTAAAAGTGTTAGATAAGTGTAACCGTTTGTAAATATAAGCTTTGGTATAAGTGTCCCCTAATTCTTCACAAACGTGTCGTTGATGCACACGCCATCAGCTGGTCCTTCGATCAAGTTCAAGCAACGCATTCGATCAGTCTGGCTACTGATCTGATTTGAATTGTCATTCACCAAGTGAGTCACACGAGAATTGGCGTGTTGACTACATACATACAAATGCATTTATTTGTAGATACGCAAGAAATAAGAATTGAATAAATAAATTAACAAAAACATTTGATCTTTTATTACTTAACGCATTTTCAAGGCGTTTTACAAGCTAATGCTTTAATATTTATAGCTAGACTATATTGTTCACTGCAGAACACACAAGACACTAGTGAAGACACTAAACATGGATAAAACTGGACAAAACACCAATTTTCGCGCGTTTCATTTCACTACAGATGTTAGGTTAGGTACGGATTCCCTTTAGAAACTCTTGTTCGTTAGAACTACTGCCGTTGTTGCCAGATTGAAAGGTTGAGATCCTTGTCAATCTCAACATTCGCTCTGAATCGCTAGTCAAGGTGCGTTACAGAATACCAAATTATTACAATGTTGACTAGGAATGTTAAGATTTCAGCTTGAAGTCATGTCAATGTTGACTCGAGTCAACATTTAGAGAATAAGGCTGATTGTCCAATCATTTCAACCGCTTATGGATGTAAAATTTCGTAATTTGTATTTTATTTCGCGATTTGGCCGATAGCTAATGATGCTCCGTTTCGACACTCGGAGTCCGGCTACGTCATCATGTTGCGTAGGTCATGGCTGAGTGAGGCAACCGTATGAGTATAAGAACCGTGACTGCAAATCGATAAATGACATTAGCGGCACTTTACAAACATGACGTCATCAAAGAGGATGAGCCAATGAGAATCGGCCGTCAAGAATTATGTAAAAGAAATAAAACCAGATTTTCAACAAAATCTTTATTAAAAATAATTATCTAATACAGTTTATGTATACTAACATGTTTTTATAGAGTCTCGACTAATAAGAGTTATGAAGTAATCCAATTAGTAACAGATAATAAAATACCATACAGGTGGTGCGGAAACAATATATTTAAAAGAAAATAGTTAAACAAAAGTAACCGAATATTATCACATTATCTGTAAGGTTGATTTGGTTCCCTACGCCCTAAAAATTTTGTTATCAAAGTTTTAAAAAGAAGTACAATTCAAACTAATCTCCGTCTACGTAGACGAATCCGTATAAAATAGTACGAATGGGTCTATTTATGCGGAGAGTAGTCGATATAATTCGTTCGAATTGCGTTATTCTAAATTTGCTTTAGAATTAGATGTAACAAATCTACTTTGATCAACTTCTACTAATGAACTGTGAGCAACAGTGTCTGGTATGGGCAGAGGTTTAGCTACTCCAATCCTAACAATACCTTTAGGAGCCCCTTTGAGAGCCTGAACGGCCTGATCTAAAGAAGCATTTTCTAAAACTGTGTCGTTCACGAATAATAATCGATCACCAGGTATCAATCTGCCATCTAACTGCGCTACGCCACCGGGCACTAAACTTCTAATAACAATGACGGTATCGTTCGGGTCGATAGGATCCTGATAATCTAAAATCGAAAATCCCAACCCTCGTTCGCCTTTAACTAATTCTATGATTTGCGGTTCGGAGCTCCACATCGCCAAACCCGTCAGCGGTTCCAAAGACCTGGATTTCATTTTATTGAAAGAACTGTCCGAACTCACAGCTATGCTACTCGCCAAAGAGCCGTCTGACTTGGCTTTAACTAATCTGTCGGAGGCCGGCAGCAAATTGTGTAAACTTCTACTAAGAGCTGCTCTTTCCGAAAACGAGGAATCTTCAGGAGCGCGTTGATCGAACAAATTAATGGGACTTCTGCCACAAACCATGCAAACATTTACTGGAAGCTCTTTTAATATCGAAACGACCTCGTGGTGGTTCATTCCTAGCAATTTGTGACCGTTCACTTCGAGCAGTTCGTCGCCCGATTTGAGCGTTCCGTTTTTACCGACCGGTCCTTCTGGCAAGATCGATCTTATGTAATGGTGAGGCCTGACTTCTTGCCCGTCCTCCACATCGACCGTTCCTTCCAAACTAATCCCTAGTCCGCCTTTTTCGCCGAACTTATTCAAATCGGCGACAACTATTTCTATATCGGGGCCCATCGCTCTTCCCCACTTTTTCTTAATCTCTTCCTCTGTTAGCGGCGTAGGTTTTTCTTGAGCGGCGCTCTTTGAAAACGAGCAAAACAATTCATTTTTTGCCTCGACCGGTTCTTCCGAATTGTCATCGTTACGCATAAAACTGCCGTCCTCTCCTTTAGGATATCTGAAATTCATATATATGATACTTTTAGTGAGAATACATTTTTTTCTACATCCAGACACCCTCATTAGTACATTAGGTTAGTGTTAGTAAAAACTAGACAAAGGATTTGAAGGTATTGCGATTGAAAAGCAACTAAAGGGAGTTAGCACTTAAAAAAAATTCCACGTATTCATTCTATTACCGTGGCACTTCAGTCGGGCTTGACGGTGTCGGCGGTTTTATTTCACTAGCTGCTATTGCTTGTTGAAGTTGCTCATATTTTGGTCCATGTAAATACCTTTCCAAACACAATTTTACTACGTTTCCACAATTTCTTAACACTTCTACTGCCTGCAGATTCGTGTAGCCCTGCAGCGACTGACCATCCACTTCGACTATTCGGTCGTTTACTTTTATTCTTCCACTGACGTCGGCTGCACTTCCTTTACTAACACTCTTCACGAAAATTCCAGACAACTCTTCCTTCTCGCACACGTATCCGGCGATTGTTATCCCCAATCCTTTGACATCTTTCTTCAACTCGACCACAAACTTCTCCATCTCCGGCATCTTCACTGCCATGTCTAAATTCAACAGAGGCAGCGATGGAGATGCTGGAACTCGTGACAAGCCCGAATAGCTCTTAGACTGATCGAATTGATACAAATCTGATATTTGATCCATTGCTTTGTGGAAGATCGGCGAATATTTGTGCTGAATCAAATAGCGATCCAGTTCAACGGAATCGTGCAATAGGCGGGTCGGCACAAGCGGGGCCGATGATCCCAAATACTTGTATTCGGGAGAACTAATATCGACTGGTCTTGCCACCACCAAACGGACGTGAGTTCCAGACTGACGCAAAACAGTAGCCACTTGCTCTGAACCCATTTCGTGCAAATTCACGTCTCCGATCTGTATTAAAAGAAAACGATTTGCACAACATTTCATCGATCCTATTGCAATTCAGAAGAATTATAATAGCATAATAAATAAACAAGCCAAACAAGTGGCCTCAGCTTGGTTTAAAAAAAAAGAAACAATGTGAAAAAAACACAAAAAGACATTTGCACAAAAAAATTTCAACATTTCATTGATTTGACTGTAACTGAGCAGAATTAAAACAAACAGATGTGTGATATAGAGCGGCTTAAACTTGATTTTTGACAAAACGTCAATGAGTTAAAATGAAAGAATCAAACCTGAAGAATGTGGTCCCCACTCTGTAGCCGTCCATCACGATCCGCCACGCCCCCTGGCAAAATAGTTTTAACAACAACTCCCATGTTCCTCATTCCGACAATTCCAAACCCCAAACCAGTCCCATCATTAATAAGATCGATACTTTCAACTTGCGACCACTCGCTGCTGAGTAAACTGTCTGAACCAGTCTTGCTGGCATCGCTTCCGATCGAAGGAGATCTATGGATGACGTCGTCGTCACTCGCGTTAAATCCTGGATTGTTCTGAAGCAAGCGCAACGTCTCTTGGTTACCAATGCCCCCGTTCAGGGTTTTGCTATTAAGCAGTATCATCTTATTGTCGGAAGTGGAAAATGGAAGTACATGAGGCGACCCAGGTGAAATGGGGGCAGACGGAACTCTTTGCTCGTCAAAATCTCGGGCGCTTTGATAGTCGTCCGCATAGTCAGGGTCGTATAATTCGCCCGATGGTGGAACGTTTAGTACCAACTCTCCAGACGCTGTTATATCAAAATCTACTGGCAGAATTGAGGGATGTTGGCCTAGTTGTTGATTCAATTCGCTTAGTGAATCCTGTACGGTGACTACACTTCTAAATACTGGGTTTTCCAACACCGATATTAATAAACATAAATCTTGATATGTATTTACTTGCAGTTTTGGGTCACTCAAATCGTCTACTGTTTGTTTTATGTCTTCCAGCAATTGAAGGGCGCTCGATATATCGGCATTTAAATGCATTTTCGACGATTTTTTAACAATAAATTAAAATTACATCCAAACGAAACTTTCTGTGGAAGAACACACCCTCACTTAATATTTCGAAAGTGACATCTGTCGTTTGTCAAAATTGACAGCACATAAAATCACTAGCTCGCAAGTACATACTTTAAATTAATGCGGGAAAATTAGGTAAGATATTTAATAACCGCTTCCTAATTTCGGCTTTTGCAACATACAAATTAGCATAATTGAAACCTTGAAAATGTTCAAAAATTAAAAACTGTCCATTCCATATTTATTTCATGCAAATGTTAACAAATTAATTATCTAGCTTCGTTTGTGAGTCCAAATAGGCTCAGGAAGTTAAATAATAAAACTTTTGTTTAATTTTTTATAGTGTACACCCTAGGAACTGTTGCCCAAACGATGCCTACAGAAGATGAAAATTGTTAATATATGTATCTGATGCATCATATCCGAAATGATTGTCGACAAAAAACATGATCTAAAGCTCAAAGTCAAACATTTCCTTCCCTCTACTTAATGTCAAAGTCTGCCCTTGCCTCCGCATGGTTCGTGTTATTTTTGTACTTGTGTAACCAATCACATTTGCAGCAATTTTTCAATTTTTTCATAAACACAGATGTAATGAACTAAAGTTATTTTTAAACTCGCCGCAGTGGCTTTGAAAAGGTTAATATTGTTCGTTTCGGGAGTATTCGAATAGAAAACAAAAAAAGTCCTATTACTAATTTATTTTATTTATTTAGTATACACAATTATCTTACAGAATGTTACATAATGAATAAAAAAATAATAATTGTCTAATGTAGTCCGATAAAAATAAATTCGAGACTTTTTGTAATAGTAGTCGTTAGAACGAAACGAAAAGACGAATATACTGAAACAGTGAAAATAAAGATATAGACTAGCAGTGGAAACGATAAACTCAGTACGAAGTCTTTTCCTGTTAAAAAATCATTAAACTTTGAAGGAAATACATTTATCACAAGGCACTACGTATTAATAGAATAAACGGTAGTTCGTTTTTTAAAACAATCTTATCAGTCAAATAAGAAGTAGTTAATAACAATCTGTTCTGAGAGCAAAATATTGAAGAAATGTGCACATATTTGCTCAGTGATAAACATGTTCTCCTTGTGGCTTTAAAATAAATGCGACGATGTTAATAACGCTAAAATGCAGTAATCTAACATACAAAATACAGCAAAGATAGCACACAAATAATTTAGGAAAGCTTTGTGTATACAGAAAGAGAGGAACATACATACATTTTACGAACATTAAATCTAAAAATGTTTGTGTTGACTGCATTAGGTAACAGTAGCACTGAACTAATTACCCAAAACATCTAAAGGTCCAAGTCACAACCGATTTGTCGATTCAATCCGGTATTATATTTCACGCACAAAAATATATCTTCTATCTCGTAAAACTGTCGTGACTTTAACCGATAATCAGTACTTCATATCTGAGTATAAAAGTGCTTTAAAAAAGTAATACAAAATACTTATTAATTAAATTCAGTACAAAGTTATCATTTAATTGTAAAATTAGTGTGTAGCGTTATTTTATTAAATTCTGCGAGTAATTTAAACTTTTACACCCATTGTAAGAGCCAGAGAAGTAAACGATGGATAAAGTAGTATGTACAGGAACATAAAGAACGGCCAGTTTAATGTGCACAACTTGACACAGACAAAACTACCATAGATTTTTCGTAAAGAGAGCAAATGCATGAAAGATTCGAAGTCGTACTAAGTAAGACATGTAGGCGAGAAATTTTCGAGCTCTGCGGATCTGATAACAGGTATATAACAACAAATGTATATAAAAAATATTGAATCATAGTAGTAGAAAGACTGCTAGAAAACTAATGCTTGAAATAGTATATTACAAAAGTCAAACGACATATAAACCAGGGGTTTTCAAAAGT
The DNA here is from genome assembly GCA_964023215.1 of Eledona agricola. Lineage (NCBI taxonomy): Eukaryota > Metazoa > Arthropoda > Insecta > Coleoptera > Tenebrionidae > Eledona > Eledona agricola. The sequence goes on along the minus strand of OZ026862.1, from coordinate 15,208,222 downwards.
GGACACACTTCGACCCTTGACTAGTATATATCTCATTCATTTCCGATTCCATTCCACGCGACATGAAAGCAATCAAATCAATGGTATAAATAAAAACCCCTGCTCTACCGAAAAAAATATATATATTATATGTATATATGGGTGCATTCTGGTTGTGACTGGCAGCACAGCCGATGACTAGGGCACACACTTGGATCATGGGTTCACACCTAATCGCAGCTGATATACACATCAGTACGTATGGGTTGGAATGGACGGGCAGGCTGCATAGCCATAGCCTGTACCTTCTTTCATGCGTCTGTCTCACCTCCTTTTAATCGAAGCCGAGCGAAATCTTCAAATATTATGTCATCGTCGTGGTCTTGTAAATTATTTTCATCCCTACACAGTGAAAAAAATCAATCACTCGCACCTTATTACGAGTTAGCAAAACGTACGCGTCTAACTGAATTAAATTCGCATCGACCGGAACGTCAGAGCCGACATCTTTGCTGGATCTCCTGGATCCCGGAGCCGGAGGCGGTGCTTCTTCCTCGGGTTTTGGATGCATAAGAATAAACGGAAGTTCCGCCACTAAATCCCTGAACCGGCAATAACGTAACTAATGTCGAATGTCGTGTCTGATAAGAAACTCACCCTCCTAAAGGTCCTAAACACAGCTTTACTTTAACTTTATACTGAACGATTATTCCCAAATTCTCTCTTTGAGACGGGTCAGCGACTCTGCAATTGATAGTTTTTAGAAATCGAACGGGAACGACAACTATCCGCATGCACGTTTACACACTTTAGGCATGCACTAATTGAGTGAGTATTATCGGAAACTGTGAAAATCTGGCGATGAAATAAGGATAAGATAGCCGATCAATAAGACTGTTCAAGAGAACAATTCAATTACAGGAAATATTAATACTATAATACATGGAGAGGGATAATATAAAACGAATCTATGAGATGTTCGATTACTTCAAAAACTAGGAAATCGACGTAATATTATTAATATCGTCACATGATGCATTAACAAAGTAGCAGTAGTGTTTTAACGAAACATTTTATTAGCACCTTTATTGAGCTCGTAACGCTTCCAAATTCCTTCCATAAGGTGATAATATAATGTTTAATAACGGTAAAATAATGAAAACTTGCCTCTGAAATTGCCATTTCCATATAATGTGCTGAGCTTCTAAACTAACAAAATAAATGCATTTTCGATTTGTCATGCACATCATTATCAAAAAACATTTACTCGAAAAACCGTAGAGAGACGTTTCTAAGAAGAGTTGCTGTGCGTTACGTAAGACATTCACCATCAACGTAACTCTCTAGAAACGTGTGTGTGTTTCATATTCAGGCAAAGTAAGCATATTTAAAACAATACATATAATCGGCAAAAAAGATGGAGGCGAATGTAACTAAACTGTGTTTGAAAACTTACAAAGTACTCGATGCTAAGTTAGTATCCTCGTGCTTTAATTGTCCGTCCAAGGCGAGGCCCCACTTATCCTTATTATTGGCCAGAAGAGGTGTTAGAGTGAACACTTTGCTCAAAGTGAAGCCCGGGCCGATGGGACAGCCTTCTCTACCCAAACCAAATAAGAAAAATTTAAAAAAAAAAGCACACGACATTTTCGAAATCTGCAGACACTGCAATCCCATCGTCCTTATTGTACGTTTTCGGATAGCATGCATTAAAACCAACACCTAAAAACTGAAATTCTCTACTCGTACGCGACGTAATAATTGTCACAATGGTAAGGAGGGAAGGCAAGCTGCAGATTAACTCACATAGTGGACGAGGCCAAATTGGTGTCCTCGTGCTTTAGCTGGCCGTCTAAAGCCAAGCCTCTTTTATCCTTGTTATTGGCCAAAAGCGGCCTTACTGAGAACACCTTATTCAATGTACACCCTTGCGGTATGGGACAACCTGCACTATAATACCCTCAGTATTTCATTAACCTTTGTCGGCATATTTAGCCCCTGGCGTCGACGGCAATCGTTAGATATACACGCTACGCCACACGTCTCTATTACATGTTTAAAAAATTCTATTCGATTGAGGCGACGACAATCGAGCTGCACATCTAACTGTTACCTTCCTGATTTAAATTGCACACAACGATAATAGATGCATAAATTATTCATCTCATTCACATCATATCATATCAAATCATATCATATCGATCAAAAACCATTTAACTTACTCGCTTTCGGTTTCGGCAACTATACACTTATACTGAGCAGTTGAAAAAAGGCAGATGTCAGCAAACTGCCGAACAGATACTTTGATTTTCTTGACGGTTCGATTTGAGTTGTTTGCTATATGCACGTTGACTGCTATATTTTCTCCGTGATGATACAATTCCTTGTCAAGCGACGCCTCTAAGTGCAGCTTGTTCGGACTCATCATGAACTCTTTGCTAACTTCGACGGAAGGTTGTTCGCCCTGCTTGTTGGGCGCATACATTATCTTGCGAATTGCCAATCTATATAATAAGACACGTTACGTAAACCTATCAAATTACAAACTGCCACCCCTCCAATCACCGACTGACCTAACAGAATTCCTCTTGTGAGGCTTATCATCCTGAGATTCGCCAACGAACGCTTTAAGCTCATAATCTACACCACACGGCTTCCCGTTATCACCAGGTGCCGGTTGTAACGTCACCGAAGCTGGACAGTGCGGTGGCAATTCAAAATAAAACGGATAAGCGTTTGGTCCCAATTTTTTAATAAGCCGTTCCTGAAATACCAACCAGCTCGATTTACACAATTCCACGTTTCATTTCGCCGGACCTACCTGCAGCCTGGTCGGTTCCCTTTTATTTTTACTTTCGGTGGGATAAATCTGCTCGGCCGCTAAATACAAATCCTTACGAAACGTTAGCCCTAATACGTCTAAGTCCTCGCGGCCGTATCGAAACGCGGCCAGGACGTGGCCGAAAACCTTCCTATCTTTAACATAATCTGGATCAATCAGTACGACCCCATCTACAAACACACGTTTCGAACTCGAAATCATCACCAAAGAGGCGAACGTTACTACCGTACCTATCGGATCCACATGATCTATGTGATCAACGAAATCCCGTTTACCCAAATATACCGTTATCTAAAAGCACAACCCGTGTTTTTTTATTAGCGCAAAAACCCATGCACTCGACTTACCTTTCCGTTCGGCGAGCTCTTTTTGAAAACCCTGTCAACAAATACATGCGCGTGTACATTACAATTCAATTACGGCCTAAAAATATTTTACTGCTAATTGAGTTCTATTTCAACATTCACCTCGTAGCCTGCCTTTTACTGCTCCCATCGTCCATATCTGGGCTAGATGAAGCCAACGTTGTTCCAGGGTCCGTTGGACAAAGTGAGGGCACGTTGTGCCCCTCCAGTCTGATCTGAAATTCAAAATACATACAAACTCAAACTATTTAGAATAGATGAATTTATGACGCAACGTCTCAATTTTGATTGCTCTTTATTTATAAATCGTAGCCAATAAAGATCGACCGATGTTTAAATTACAATAACTAAACAAAATGAAAAAAGTCTGTAACGAAAACGAAGCCTGATTTATTTAATGAATTTGTTACAAGCTTTACACTTCCGTTAATTAACCACCCAAACAAACAATTTGTCAAAAATGATTCAAGGGTAGTCGGAAAGTGGCACGCAAAGTCAACGCAAATGTTTACGGAGTAAATCAGAAGGCGAACACAGCACCAGTAGCCCCTTCGACATCCTTATCGATCTGTTATTTGCACTTATGATTGGAGGCCTCAAATCTAATTTTAAGTCTTAGTGACAACAAAGTTAAGTTAAGATCACATTCATCTTTCCCCATCGCTTTATTGATCTTCGACAGACACCACCTTTCCATTTACTGAGACAAATTCAGGTTAAAAGCGAACTGACTTCCTTGCAATGCGATTTCCAATCAACTCTAATAAGTTCAGACGACTAAAGTGCGACACGCAAATTTCATTCAGACTTCATTTACAACCGACTTTTCTAAACGTAAAACGTGATTATTTTTATAAGAAGTCGCATTAAACGCGCACAAATAATCGGGAAGGAAACGCAAACTGAAAAAATAAATCTTTTTGTCCGATTCCACTGAAGCTAGATTTATGGAACGTCATCGACAAATCCGCGACACGTTACGATTTCTTTTCGTTTTGTGAAAATGACAAAACGTCGCCAGTGACACTAAAATCCATCCACCGCGCGATAAAAATCAATTTTATTCGCCAAAACGCGTACAATTATCTTCTAAAATAACAACCTTGTTTGTTATTCGATCCAACTAACGATTTAACGAGCTGATAAACTATTATTCAAACGAACGCATTAGACGAAAATTGACACAAATGCGGCGACGTAAAATTTGCCAAATAACCTTAATGAAAAACTAAGCAGAGAAGGAAACGGACGAAAAATCGTATTAACTCCGAACAAAGTTAAATGTAGGTGCAGAGAGATGTGGAGAGGTCCATACACAAAACAACATAATAATGTCGCAAAATGTAATTAAAAGAGCGGCTTTGAATCCACCAACGCAAGACACGGAACGAATTAAATTCAAATGCCGCCCCCCAACTTCTTTAAGCGGCTTAAAAATGATGAAGTCGCTACACCCTCCCTGTTTATTTGTTTATTTCGTTCACAAGAAAAAAATAAACGTTTTGATTTTCCGCGTGAATATTTAAATGGCAGCACAATTTCCAGTCACGGTTTAGCGTCATGGTTATTCATGCTGTTTGACGACAAATATCGTTTAGTATGCAAGGAAATTGACGTGCGTAAAAACAACTCCCAAATAAAAAAACGACTAAAAATTTATATTTAAGAAAATCTAACTTATCTTATACTACTACTAAAAAATGTTAACGGATTTCGCAAGAAGCGGAAAATGCGGCCGTTTCAAACAATTTTGTGTGGGAATTCTGCGAATTTAATTAATTATATTCTACAAACCGGGAAAACAAAACCGCACATCGGTATAGAGCGAGGCAATAATAAAATTATGGACGCACCTATATGTACGTAATTAAATATCGCACAAAACGAATTTTGTAAACGCTATGCCGATCCTCCCTAAACCATAAAAAACATGAAAAACAATCGACTTGTTTATGTGTCGTGTTATTGAACAAACAAGAGCTAATATCGTCTTTGTGACAGTTTAATACTAATATTATTTACGTTTTTAAAGTAACTCCCGGTATACTTACCTCAAATGCTTGATAAGGAGATTAGAGATGACGTCTCAACACCGCAACAAAAAAGAAACGTTTAAAAATATACCATCAACAAACTGTTAGCTAATAGCGGCCAGGAAATCATAGTAAAACACACATTTTCCATTATATTTAATCGCAAATCATCTGAGTCAACATTTTTTATTTGTAGCATTAATACAGTTTCCGTCCAACTGTTATTTTTGTAACATTCCATCGCAAACGTTATCATTAAAAAATACGTTTTATCATATTTAAACACCGAAGCTAGATAAAATATAACTGGTCAACAGGAAAATCTGAACGCGCCTTTAACTACGTACGGCAATATCAATTCCCTTGCGTTTACTTTGGGAGTTTAAAGGGATAATTTCAATGTTCGTAAACTTATCGATCGACCACTATAAAGAGCAATCAAACAGTCGACGTGTTGATATATGGCAATACAAAGAAATGACCATCGTTCCGTATGAATATGTATGCACCTGAGAAAATGAAGCCATTCCGAAGCTATTAGCATTTCGTCTATTCTAAAAACTCTCTAAATTTCCACTAAAGTTTGGCGCTTTTGTTATTGACAAAACTCTCAAATTTCAAGTAATAAAAAACCACACGACTCACCTCTCTACCATCATCATTTTCAACATTCTCAATTCGACCAGTGTAAAACTTCGCTATCCAAGTCTGTACGGACGCGAAAAAATTACTCCTACGCATATTTTTAATACTATCTGATCTCGTACATGTGAGCAACAAAAAAAATTTCAGCGTCTAATCATATTTTTACGCAGTCTCGTCACCTCTAATCACTACACGAAAAAAATGACTACTACAAATCTCAAATGCTCCTTACAAAGTCGCGATTCGGACGCTTTTACCTGAAATAATAACATAGTATTGTCTGTCAGTCGTTCCATTCAATATTCCGATTTATTCGTGTTAATTGTTAAACCTGCGACAACTTTGAACTCCGAACGGAACTCGACGGAATCAATAATTTATTACATTTTCCGACGTTCCTAATTAGCAATTTTCCTCTGCCGTTTCTGTTCTGATTTCACAACTGATTACATATTACATCCTAGTTTCTGATTCAACTCACAATATTAATTTATTTCGCAACAAGCAGAATCGAGCTCACGTAACTACATCATTTCTTTTTAATAACACGGTAATGATAATAATAAATAAAATCGTCAGGCGCTGCAAATAAATCCCCATATAATATCGCATATTTTTATTGGATGCGAGCAGTGTTTGAGTTGATGTGGGACAGACAAGATTCGAATGAGTAACTTAATGGGGAATAATTATAATTTACGTCAGTTACACGGAAAACTGAACACTAATTCGAAATCCGATTGCTATTTCCATGTAAAGTAAGTTTCATCAAAATTCAAGGAAAACTTTTCCTAATTAATTCTACATGAATCATAAAATTTAAAGAGTGAATTTGCTAGTAGTAGAGACCCTCAATATCTCCCCAAGCAAATAACATTATCTCTATTTGAGTAATAAACCCACATATGAAGTCCAAAATGCTTACGGTGCTTACCGTGCTGTTACTAATTGAAACGGTTCTAGTCTTTGGATTAAACTAATATCTTTATAGTGTCGTAACGCGAAATTTACCGATTTAGTCGGCATATATGAGGCCTCTTTATCATAATGGATCCTTTAATGGTAACAAATAACATAGTTGACTCCCCCAGTTTTATTCAAAGTACCCGCTAATTAGGAGGGATATGTTTACAAACAGGCCATTATATTAATGGACCAGTATTTGCCTATAGATAAATCAAATGTCGCATTCATAAATACGAATCTCTATGCGAAAAACATTTGAATATCTCCGTCAATTTGCAGGTTATTATGCTACAAGTGCTCTTCTTTCGCTCGAAATACTCTTGAAATTCGTCCCACGACTATAAAACCGCGTAATTGCATTCGAAACCTGCAAGTTAACTGAAATGTAAAACGCAGATTTCACTTACGTGTACAGTATTTTCCTGGAAAAGCCAAAATTTGTGGATCCACACGTTCTGCAACACCAAAGCAAGAGATCTCTTCGCTCTCGTCAACTCTGAATTTAGTCGTGGGAAATATTTTTAATTACGCAAATTTTCACAGATAAACACTATTATTTATGAATCCACCACCCCAAACAAATTGCTGTTTGTTCCCATTAAAACACTTTGGGCCTTGTCCAAGTTCCCAACTCTAAAAACTGGGAAGTGCGCCGGAGTAGGGATGTAATACCGACTGAAGCGCATGTTGCTACATAATGCCAACTGTTCTCTGTCTATCAACAGCGACTTTTCACTTTAAATCCTGTTATTTATAAGCACAATTTAGACAACCAGTTATACACAGATTACACAATTTCTTGTAAAAAATAAACTCCCAAATAAGAAACCGAAACAGAAACCACGCAAAAATATAAACACAAAAAATTACTGATTGTACCAACAAAAAAATATTGTGACTAGAATTTCAATTGACAGATAGTTTAAATATAGGAATAATTCTAAGATGTATATATAAAAAAATTACGACAATTTCCACAGCAAACAAGTCATGATATATTTCATAATAATAATTTTATTTATTTTGAGCACTAAACATTGCACTAATTAGTTAATCAGAAAGACAATGGATTTGAAGCTGACTATCTAAATCCAACGTGCGTATGTATTTACAAATAAAAACGGAAAAGCCATGGAATGGAATTTAGCTTTTGTTTTATTTTTTACAGTGTAAACTTCTGCAACTGTCAAATCATGACATTTAGTAGTAACTGTCGTTTAAAAATTTTCGACCCGGAGATTTGTCCTGAGATGTTGTTAAATATATCTTATGTCAATCCGAAACGATCAATAACAAAGAACTTAATTTCAAATTTGTCCACCTAAATGTCGAAATTTTGCAAAAAAGTGCAAAACATTTCCCGCTTTCGCTGTGAATCCATCAAACATCAATCTATTCATTGTTACAGCTTCTCCTCTGTTGAGGAGAAGTGTAAGTCGTGAATAGATCGATAAAGAAGAGACAGTCGCAAAACCGAGAAATGTTTTGAGAATATTTGGCAGCACTCAGTTGCCCGTCAACCTTCATGGGTCATCAGTCTCTATGCGCAACTCGAGACCTACCAATTCAGTTTAAGAACAACTGCATTCTCAATTAATATTTAAAAAATCGTTGTATATATAGTTAAACACGGACGTCGACCACTAGGGAGTTATAACTTACACAATATACATTAGAAAAAAAAGGTTTGGGTTTGCTTGGATTCGAAGGTTCAAAAACCAATGATGACGTCATTGTACAAAAATACGTGACGTCCTAAGTAACATTTTTATGTCATAAAATAAAATTAAACTGTCCTAGCGTTTTGCTTGGAAACAATAAATAACATATGTATATTTTTCTGACAAATTTAGATATTCCGATATATTTATGAAAGTATGTATGTAACTAGGTAACTCGTTTAAATTTTTTGGCCTACTAAAATAATAAACCTTCGAATCCAAGCAAACCCGAACCTTTTTTTTCTAATGTATATTGTGTAATACAACTCCCTAGCGGTCGACGTCCGTGTTTAACTATATATACAACGATTTTTGAAATATTAAATGAGAATGCAGTTGTTCTTAAACTGAATTGGTAGGTCTCGAGTTGCGCATAGAGACTGATGACCCATGAAGGTTGACGGGTAACTGAGTGCTGCCAAATATTCTCAAGACATTTTTCGGTTTTGAGACTGATTCTTCTTCATCGATCTATTCACGACTTACAGTTATATCAAATTAATGACCGTCCTGGTCGTGCCGATATTCTCCTCAACAGAAGAGAAGCTGTAACAATGAATAGATTGATGTTTGGATTCACAACGATACCGGGAAATGTTTTGCACTTTTTTTTTATCCCCCAAAATGATTTATCCCATTGTCAACAAGGAAGCTAACCTAAACATGAACAGACTGGAACTGACACTTTGAAGTTTTGCTACACTAAATTGATGCACAAAGTTTTTCCATGGCCAACGCAGCCTCGTTTTTTTTTGAACGCACGTTAGTTAGTTGCCTGAACAATTTTTAGGACAAATTTCTGTGAATGGACGCGAAGGAAGGTAGCATTATGTTTATGAGAGCGATGTATACATGTCCTGGCATTTATTATAAACATTTTAAATAAAACTAGTCAGTTTTATTTTGATGGAAAATTTTAGACTGACGGTTCTTTTCATTTGACATTTGTCAAATCCATATGTTTATGTTTCTATGGTTTCTACACTGGAACGCCGATAAATTCTATGGTCAACGCAGCCTCGTTTTTTTTAACGCCCGTTATTACAATTTATCCCGTCTAACACATTATAGGCAGAATCAAAACAAAAATTGTAAAGCATGATATATCTACCTGCTCCTTGCGACATATAATAACGGGCGTACAATTAAAAAAGGGTTTAGTTTCGTTCGTTGGTTGAGTATAGAAATTCGAAATTAAGTTTAATGTTTCTTTAATAAAATCCACCCCCGGGTGTAGGTTTATAAAAAAAGTCTTTTGAGCTACTTCTTTTCGGTTGACAATTCCTGTCAAAAATCAGACATGTCGATGCCGATAAAAAAATAAGAGCTACTCTGAATCCTATTTTATTTGTACGCCCGTTATTTTGATGACAACAATGTTTCATAATTTCTGCCTGCAGCTTCTAGTGCAATATTTCAGAAAGTATTTTTCGCTGTACCCGCTAAGAAATAAGCTCCCTCGAGCTATTTGTTAAAATTACACTTCCAGCAAACACAATTCCGTTTTAAATCTTATCTAAAATTGGCGTTTCTTTTTTTGATTGCGTCGTTCACTTTATTTCAGATTATCAACAACCGCAGCAAAAAAAGCATATCTTATATTTATTTCCTGGATTCGTCACGAACAATTTAATAAAACTACTGACGATTTTAATTGGCGATTAAAAGCTATTTTTCCAGCAGTTATCAACTGTTTTTACATTCTTTAGTTATTAAACTGATTAAGTTGTTGCTCGATTTCTATTAATAAAATTTTCTCTCATTTATAAAGTGTTTCGGTTCTTTGTTTCTCGCTTACTTGATACAATCAAATGAACCATAAAAGTTGCCTCAATTCTTTAACTTCTCTTTGTCACAAAGAAATTTAATTTCAGTTTTCAAACAACAGGGAAAACTTGATTCAATTATTATGAAACTGCTTGCAAAGCTTTTACTAGTTCTTCTTATTGTATTAGTGAAGGTATCGTACGAGTAGAATTATTTATAAATTTTATTTTTATAGCGGCAAAATGTCATGACAAGAGGTCGTAATTGAGATGATTTAATACATTTGTTTTTTTGCAAACCCACAAACTATGACTGATTGTATCCGGAAAAATATCTTAAAATAAAATTAAATTAAAAAATGAATGAAATTATTAATCATTTATTAATAATAGAAGAAACCAAGTCGAAACGCTCTATTTTTCGTTAAAAATTGTTTGTTTTTATATAAAATAACACTAGATGAATGTGTGCTAAAAAAATATTAATAAAAATAAATATTAATTTTCGATCGAAGGAAGGATGTGAAAAAGTGTATAATAAAATATAAAATAGAAACTTCTAATATAAACTTAACGTGCATAAAAAATAATACGAGGATGTATAGGCCGTGGAAGCAATTTAAAATTCGGTAGAAAGCAGAAAACGTTTTCGCTTGAGTTGAGGCAATTTAGATTAAATTGTTTGTTGCAAGTCGTTTCGGACACGATGCATAACACAGCCCCTGTCAAATTTCTTGATATGTGAATGTCAAAGGTCTACACTGCAAAAAATTAAACAATAGCTAGATTCCATGGCCTTCGGAGCCTGGGTTTTTTATACGCTCTTTATATTTTTCTTACATTTACAACCTTCAAAATTTGTTGTTCTCGTTCTGTTGCCATTTGAAACAAAATCTAATTCCAGTTAATGTGTACCGTGGCTGTAAAATAATTTCAGCAATAAATTCTTATCGTTTTCAATGACTACAACAATAGTTAGATACATAACATTACGTTATTGATTTCGGCTTTATCACTCCACTTTTAATTAGCCGATGTTTATTATTTTTAAAAGTAAACAATTCCAAAAGCAGATCGGTCGCAGATAAATAAAAAATCAAGTCAAAAATAACTTTGTATTAAATATTGCCCCAACTAGAGTAAGAATGTAACGTGCTCCGGCTAGACTCACGTCCACTGAACTCGGGTTAAAATATTCCAAAAATTATTTTAAATACCCGTTTAGTTAATAGAGTAATTAGTAAAATATTCGAAAATTTTTGGTAATGCCGGCGTTTAAGTTAAAACGTAAATAATTTAGTTGGTTAAGATTATTTCAATTGTGTTGCCAACCTTGCACTAGTGTCAATTTGAACAATAGTTGTTAGGGCACAAACAAGACAGTTTTTAAAACAATTATATTTAAATACAACCGAGTTGTGTTCAAGACTGGCAACATTATGCCTGTCGTCTTGACTAAATAATTTCATGCGTTTATGCAAATTGGAATGCGTGTTTCGTGAATTACGGGTTGCATATGCGGAGGTGGTGTAATAATTTTAAGCAATTTAAAAAAAAAATAATTATTTGTGCGTTATTCCGCGTTATTAGTGCGGTCATTCGAATGTGATTTAAAATTTTGCTGAATTTGGTCCCTCCCAAGAGTAACATGCGCAGAAATCGGATCGAGTCCGAGCGGAGTCGTTCGCTACCGTGGCGTATTCTGTCATCGGTATTGTAGGTGCAGTTAGTTTTCTCGTGATATTTTACTGTGAAAATTGATATTTGCAGGGTTTTTAAAAGAGTTATTAAGTTTTAACTGTATAAAATGTCTACATCAGGCGACTTTGGTAACCCCTTGCGAAAATTTAAGTTAGTTTTCTTAGGAGAACAAAGTGGTAAGTGTTGACGTTTCCTGATGAGTTGTAAACTTTCGTACCAAAACTCCAAAAGGATCAATACGAGTCATATTTTATCACCTTTTACCTGCTTACTTTAAAATTCAATCGATCGTCGAACGTTCACCTGTCTCATATTTTGTATCGATTTTTACCAACTTGACCGCGCGTAACAGTGACAGGACATTTCTAGGTTATGTTTTGATAAAAGCGATAACGTATTACCTTATCAACTAATTCCCATCATAATATTAATCCCCCCGATTAGTCCGACCGTTTTTAATACAACTTGACCACAACTTCTTATTTTCAGTTGGAAAAACGTCGTTAATAACAAGGTTTATGTACGACAGCTTTGATAACACCTACCAGGTATGTACAGGAGGTCCATAACTAAGCATATGTTTACTTATTCATTAATTTTTCTTATTTTTACCCAAGCAGTCACGTTTCATTAATTTTATTCAAACACGTGGGAGGTTTTATGTCATTGCATTTGAAGCAACAACAATATCATAAATTACTTTTATCGCAAACGCCCACAATTTGCCGTTAAATACACAGACAACACTACAAAAGCGTCTTAGAAATGATTGGGACCAAACAAGCGCACTTTACTTGAGGAGCATCAAATAGTAATCAGACTGTTCAAAGACTAGTAAATAAATCAATCCATACTGGAAATAATAGGAGAAGTTGTTATGTGTACACTTACTACTTACTTTTACCATTTTTTGGTATCACATAAGCTGCACCATCTATCGTTTTTATTTTGTCATAATTAGAGTGCAATGAAATGAAGCTGGAGAGCGATTTTCGAATCGGTTAAATACTGATACCTGTAATCCACAAAAATTCAGAATTAGGTTTTTGCTGTGGATAAAGAATTCGTGACTATAACAATAACCTTAAAGCTATGAACTGACGTCATTAATAATTTTGAAATGTTTGTTCTTCATATTTTGTAAAAGTGAAATGAATAAAATAGAAGATTGATTATTGAATGTTCTTCCACGTATCCGTTTATACAATAATAAATTAATTATATATGATCCCATTCCAAGAGTAAAAACATCTTCAGGTTTATTCCTTCAATTGATTCATTACTAATTAACAACGAAATGATTAAAATCCAAATGGTATTGTATGAAAGTTTACTATAATAGAATAACTCTCTTGTCATAAACAAAACCAAATTCTTTTGTTTCTATATTTTTTTTTCGTTTTTGAACAACCTTTGATGTTCATTTCTTTGGCAATGTTTCTTAGTTCTTTTATAGATTTATGAGTCGACTCGGTTTTTAACATGGATTCATTTAATAATTTCTCTAAGAATACTTTTAATATTGGCAATCCAATTTGAGAAATTAATTTAAATTCTCATTGTTTAGATTATCCGAAATTCAATTGACTAGATCTATTTTTTTACTATTTTGCTTTATTTTAGGTCTAGTTTTTCAGCAATCGATTTAATTTTTTTTAAATTGAGTGTATTTAATTTATTAAACCAATCGCCAGCATTGACTTTGAATTAATTTTATAAGATCTGATTGAGTCTTTGAGTTATATTTTGACTAAACCCTGCCTTTTTGCAATGGATTTTAATTTTTTTAAACTTGGATTATTTAGTACAAACTCATTATTCGACTGTAGTGGTAAAAAATATTTATTCATCAAAGACGATTCATGAGTTAAAAATGAACTAGAAGACGATTCTGGTTGTACATCTTTATTAATATTTTCAATTATTTCAACCAATTATTATAAAGAGGGCAAAATCCTTAAATTTAAAGCGTTTTCAACGGCTAATGTGTTTCGACAAAATCGAATTCACGTTTGGAAAAACAGGATAGATTCCTTAACATTTTAACTTTTAAAAAAGGCTACCTTAAAAAAACAAGTCAATATGCTTAAAAAACAAAGTGTTGTAGAGGGGCCTTCTTAGTAGTTGTATTAATTGAAGGGGTTAGAGCAAATGGGGTATAAGTGACATTTTAAATTACATATGTATTTTGATGTAAGTGCAGAGTGTGTGATGAATGGTGTATTCATTCGCTGCAAAAATGATATAAATGCCTTCAGCGACTACAGCCCCATCACTATCAATGAGTAAATGAACCTTTTTAACAAATGGCGAACACTTGTGTGTGCAAACCAGGTATAAAATCACTATTACCCTTTTTGCATTAACCCCTTCAATTGTATCCCAGTTTTGACCGCGTCCCTATCCTGCTCCCATCTAATTCCTGGAAAGAGGGTCCAGTCCAATCTTTCCCCTTGATGCCCAAGCTTTGAAGTATTATTTGACAAAATATTCAACAAATATTCTACAACTTTATCCCACACAGCTTCAATTTTGCAAGCGATACCTCTTATGCGGTTTTTGTGGTTACAAGGTATTAGTGTTTCACAGACGATATGTATGTGATTTTAAAGAAAAAATGCGATTATTTCTATTAGATGATTTTTTTAATTTTTTTAGGAACTAGCTTAAACATACACTCTCAATTTATGCATTACCGGGATACAAAGACATGCAATTTTGTTGTTGGGCCCAAATTATGTTCCCACTTTGAATTGATACTGTATTTTGATTGTTTCGTACCACGTTTCGTTTACACAACCCGAAATATTTAAACAGATCCAAAATATATTTTAGATGTACAAAAAGCACAGTGAGCAAATGTTTTTATTAAATAATTTTAATTGTTCAGTAGGTTTGTAAGAACAAATTTTTGTTTTATAAATTAACGTGAGGCTTCGTCTTTATCTTACTAAATTAATACTGAGTAATTGCAACTCATAAAATACTATTAAAACTTCAAAATCTACAATTTACTAAAATAAAAAAATTGAAAAATTATTAGATTAGAAGATTGTACATCCAAAATATATTTTAGATGTACAAAAAGCACAGTGAGCAAATGTTTTTATTAAATAATTTTAATTGTTCAGTAGGTTTGTAAGAACAAATTTTTGTTTTATAAATTAACGTGAGGCTTCGTCTTTATCTTACTAAATTAATATTGAGTAATTGCAACTCATAAAATACTATTAAAACTTCAAAATCTACTATCTACTAAAATAAAAAAATTGAAAAATTATTAGATTAGAAGATGAAAATGGAAACCATTTTATATATCTGTATTTTATTTGGCGCTCTTTTCAAGACAGTAGACAAACTAAGTTAAAATGGATAGGCGTCGAAGAATTTACCAAAAATGTATCAAGCCCCGGTTGGGACAAATTTTCGCGGTAGAACTCAATCGCGACTAGTTTAAAGAAATGTTAAGTCAACGTCTTACTGATCGTAACATTTCTTCTGTTGTTATATTTCGTGAAGGTAATTCTAAAAATATAATGCGGTAAGCGAATCATTTTTATTTATTGATTTCATGAGTAGGAGCACTTGCTTTTTTGCCAAGTTGCCGCGTTTTCGGTCGAACTAAATCAAAGAGGAAGCGGGGAAAAAATAAAAATCGACGTCTCTCAAAGACGGTTTGTTGTAGGCCACCATAGGAATTGACTTCTTATCTAAAACAATGTACCTCGAAGACAGGACTGTGAGGTTGCAACTGTGGGACACTGCAGGTCAGGAGCGATTTAGATCGTTAATACCATCATACATTCGTGATTCGACAGTCGCTGTCGTAGTTTATGACATAACAAGTTAGTATTGTGTAAAATCGAAAACGATTGTAAAAGATGTTAATTTGCGATTAACTTGTAGATGCCAATTCGTTTCATCAGACATCAAAATGGATCGACGACGTCAGAACGGAAAGAGGCAGTGACGTTATTATTATGCTCGTGGGCAATAAGACAGATCTATCTGACAAAAGACAAGTAAGCACAGAAGAAGGTGAAAGAAAAGCGAAAGAATTAAATGTTATGTTTATCGAAACTAGTGCGAAAGCTGGATATAACGTCAAGCAGGTTTGTATTTTGTTTATGATTTAGTTTCGTTTGATTTGTCTTCGTTTAGTTGTTTAGACGCGTTGCCGCAGCGCTGCCTGGAATGGACTCAACAGAGAATAAACCACCAGAAGACAGTATCCTTTCCAAATGCATGATTTCGTCGCATGTTTTAATTATGATTTTGCACCGTTTTTTCTTTTTATTTTCCTTAATGTTTTTTAGTGCAAGAAGTTGTATTAAAAGATACTCCAAACGAAGTTAAAGACCCGGACGGAGGCTGTGCATGCTAAATCAACTTTTTTCATCATTTATATTATTTATATTTGTGTAAACTTTTGCGAACTCGGCGGACAAACATTGTACATAATTAGTTTAAACGATGTAATATTTCCAGCTGTAATTTGTCCCAGTTCTACCAACTCTCGTGGTATACACATATAACAAGATCGGCTATTATTATCATACTCTGAAATCGTCATGTTTCTATTTGTCTGTATTATATATAATTATTACTAGTTATCCCAATAATTATAAATTCTTATCCAATTAACGTTAGGTTGTATCTGGAGACAAAATGCCTACACAAATATTTTCATCTTCAAAAAAGTGATAAGTGCATTTAATTTTGGATAATTTTGAAAAATCCAACGAGTGCCGATTGTTATAACATATCAAATAAACGTCGCTTACCAGTGCCTATAACTAATAATTTCGGACATTGAACCAGCAGGTGCGTATTTATTGAGAATAATCAGGAAGAAAGCTACTTGTAGATAGATATTACACATTGTACAAGTAAATTGTGATCAAATTTGGGAACCGCAGCTAGACGAATTTCACAATGTTTTTTTAGTTTTTTATCAGTATTGTCATATTACGCACAACTTTTTACTCGAGAAACCGATTCAAACGCCTGAATTTTTTTCCTAGGACAGCCTGAATGTTGAGCATGGTGCTTGCTATTAGTTAGTTCCTCTTATGTACATATTTCTGCAGCAAATTGATGTTTATGTACTTTTTAGCATATATTTATGTACAATAAAGTGGTGTATAATTTTATATTTACATTCTCAATATATAGTTTTGCCATTGTGATCTCAATTATTTATTGAGACGTAGTGGGTGACGCTATTCTTGGGTACAAATCATTATTAATAATTAATGTAATATTGTATTAATTTATTTAAAAAATGTTAGATATCGGGTGCGATTTGTAGATTTCATTCAAACGCAAAGCAATCAATAAATTAATTCGTAACAAGTTTTCTATTTTAATTTTGCAGCTTATAGTCGATTGTGGTGCATGCAAATGGAAATGTTATGATTCCTTAATTCTATCGCAGCAGTGGATTTACAAACACAGCCCCAGCTTCAAAACGACCAACACGATTCGGAAGGAGGGTGCATGTGCTGAAAAAAATCCCGAAACGAAGTTGAAAAAATCAACATATTTAGTTTTCAACTAAAAACCAAAGTAGCCTCCGCCTATGTTGACGTTGAACGCTATAAGTGTGAAATTTATTTGCAACTGGCACTTTATATGTGGCATGAACATCCACGGTTAAAATTGATTTCAATTCCATGTAATTAAGACACTACACTCTTAAGTGACTTTTTTTTCTAAGTTTTGTTTTTCAGAATCATTTTGCATTTTGTTGTCGAGACTTTTAATAAGCTCAATTCGTATTATATATAGATATATGGAAGTGTAAATCAAATTCATATTTAAATAATGCTTCGGCAATTGGTGATGTATCATTGCACATTAAATATAACAATAATTACTAAAAGTCTGATGTAAATATAAACAACTCTCATATTTGGATGCTATTGCGATTTCCTGAGCTGTCACCTTCTGTTTGTTACGTTGTTATGTACTGTTCGGTTTAAAAAAAATAAAGCTAGATTAAGAACAAGTCGCTTTTTTTTACTCAAAACTAGCCGAAGCACGTGAACCATCGGATTTTATATAGTCAATCGGATCGTTTTATTTTTTTTTCTTCGTTTTTTATTAAAAGTTGTTCCTGGTAGTCCTAGAAAATAGCGCTTGTTTTATTTTTCGTATCCTGTGGTTGATTTTATACCGATACAAAATATTTTTAGATTATACTACCAAAGCCTAGGTAATAAATAATAAAAACGAATTAAATGCCCAACGCGATGGAGCGGCAGTTATTAAAAATAAAATAACGACAATCAGTCATTTGACGCTAAATTACAAAATCCGCAAATTTTTATTCAATTATGCAAAGTAACTATAAAAAGTGGTTCAAAGAACAACCGAGTTGTTACGGTGAACTTGCAAGAGTAATTTCTATAGAAGACAACTTCTAAGTGTGGGTTGTCGCCCTTTGTTCAGTATCGAATTAAACTGTGCCAAATGGTACAAAAATCCGGGATTGGGATAAACTTTTCGCTTTTTAAAGGTAAAAGCGAGCGCCTCGGCGGCGTTCATTCCTTTATACATCATCAAATACGCGATGACTAAGGTTGCAGATCTCGAAATGCCCACGACGCAATGTATCAGAACTTTTCCTGCACACAATGATTAGTCGTCTATTTATAATTCCACTCATTTCTCACCTCCGCTTTTAACAGCTTGATCGATGAATCTGGCGGCTCCTTCGAAATACACTGATATATTCCACGAAGGTCTGTCGTTTCCTGGTATGCCATAGTAATGAATTTTAGCATCTCGATAGTAAGTTTGGCTGGTATTGACTTGATACTGGTCTGTGCCTTCCGCCGCGTTTAAAACGTGGGTGAATCCGTTCTTGACCAAAAACCGCTTGTCTTTGGCCGTGTATCTAAAATGTTCGTTCCTAAACTGTGTAATTGACTGAAATGATTTACTTATCACCGAGATATACTCCAGTTGTGATGAAATTAACATCGTGCGCATCAGAGACTCTTGTGGAATGATTTGTCGCAACGCGATAGTTGAGGGCATCAAGCAAATCGTTCAAATACTCTCCAGTAATGACGTGCTCAGTTTTCGGCCGCAAAGTCCCCTGAATCGGATCGTTACGAACAATTCGTTAAGTCACAACTCATACGTACGTTATAAACACGTTCACGCCACATCGCCACGCCGAATATCAATTTAAACGAACTCTTCTAAATTAGAACGCCGCCGAGAGCAGCCTACATGCGAAAATAGATTTTTTGAAGTTTTGCCAAACATTTATGTACAATGGATAATCTAATATAAACGTACGTAACGGGTGATCGTAAGCAGCAGCTCAAAAAGGCAATAAATGCCGACCACAATTAGTCACTTGCTTCGGCACAAACTTGCTTTGTATTGAAATGAGAGCGATCGAAGCGGCCGCGTTTAAAATAAGTCGTAATAGTCAGGCTCGGTCGGGAATCGGCAGGAATAAAAAGCGGAGGTATTAATAAAACATTTTATTTCTCAATAAATATGATCTAACATTATGAATTAATAAAAAATAACTAAAATAGTTTATTAAAATATAACATAATTCATTAATACGAATCGTCGAATTCTAATAGTCAGACTTGTTTGAATCAGGGAATTCCATGGAAGGAAATTATTATAAATTCTTTACAGTAAGTATCTTACTACATCCCTGAAAAAATCGCTTACCTTACCGTCTACATTATCATCATAAATTAGTACTTGTACGGAGGTAGTAGTTTGCATTTAAATTAGGCACATGCACGATGTACAATTATTAGAAAAATTCAATAAATACTATACTGACATCACTTAACATAAAAAAATATATATCAAAATTGACTTAAAGTTGAAAATACATAACAAGTTGCAACATAATATCAATAATAAAGTTAGAAAATAATTTAATAAATAATCGTTAACGTTATTTACTTCATTAAGACGGACTAGTCGAATGAATATACACAAGTATTCTGTTTATTAGAAAATAGAAAATATTCAGAGTATTTTCAAAATCTTAAGATTCGTCTCGAGAATTGCTACAAACAAACACTGATCCATCGACCCGACGGCCACGAGGTTATTTATAAAAAAATAGGAACTGTCACCTCGAAGCCGTGCTTTACCTAATCTCATGGTCCCGCGGGTTCATCATACGACCAGCGGCGACTCTTGATAGTGGTGATAATGGTGGTGGATGTGCTCGTGGACGTGGTGGTGTTCGTGTCGCTCCACGCCCGCTGAATTCGGCGTCGACGGAGCGCTATTATTCGTTGCTTTCTCTTTATGCGTCGACTGAAAATTGTTAGCTTTCGCCTTGTCTTTCATGTTCAAATTGGACGAGAACTCTTGCTCCAGCCAACGTACGACTTGCGCCATCGCCCGGGCTTGGTCTTCCTGCCGGTTCCTGTGTCTGAGATGGTGCGGCGATGACGTGTGTCCCGTCGCCACGTGAGGCGTCTTATTCTTCACTTCGCCGCTCCTCCGCTTGTTCGACTTCTGCACGTTATTCTCCTCGTTGATCGCCGGATACTGCAGAAACTGATACCGGAAGGGGATTTCAGCGAAGTCGTTTTTGCCTCGGTGCTTGCGACAGCGCTGCTTGTTGAGAATTTTCTTGTTGGAAACGCACATGACGGCGTCGATTAGTTTGTCGTACTGAAGACCGGTCTGCGGAAGCTGCGTGGTGTTTTGTAGAGAGCCCAAGTCGACGTAGAAGTGGGTCGGATCCACGATGTTCGCCAGATACTGCAATTTTTGTGCGTTTTGCGGCTCCACCAGCTGCTTCGTCTGCGTGCTAACATGGTGCGAATGTTTCCTGCAAAAACAATCAAATCAATTAAAATCGCCGATCGGACCGATTAGGTAATACCTCGCCGTTTGAAAACCCAAGTTGTTTTTGTCCATGTTAGCCTGAATTATTTCCAACAGCTCCTGTCGCTGTAACGAGCCCGACCGCTTCTTGGGCACTTTCCTGGTGCAGTTGTTCGCGTTACAAATGTTCGCGTCCCTCAGAAATAAATTTGGTATGGTGTATCTCGGACTGGTGCTTCTGTAATACTTCTTTTGATGGCTCTTTTTTGGTTTGGCTCGTTCGTTGTCCGAACATTCCCTCTCGTCGTCGTCGCTCGTTAAATTCCCGGAAATGCGACTGCAAGCGTCGGAACTGTAATCGGAAACGAACGGATTTTCATTCTCCAACTCCTCCTCGTGCCTTTTGCAACATCGATGCTTTCTGGTCGGCGTCTTCGGCTTCTGTTGCTTCCGACGTCTGGGTTTGTCGTCGACGTCTTCTTTGATCGTTACGTTCAAGTCTCGTTTGTATCGTATACTTGTATCTTGGTGTTTAACTTCGTTTTGATTGTTTTTTTGGTTAATTATAGTGGCACTGACGTGTTTTCGCTGATCTGGTGAAATGGTAAGTTTCACCTTAATTGTTTTGCTACCGTAATGCGGAACCTTAACCGAGGATCCCAACGTTTCATAAATCGTCGTCACCAAACCGGCGATATCCTGTAAATAAAATGCAAAGAAATGCATCAAATAAAAGAATGTTATTGGAATAAATCTTGAAATAATATACATATCGGCGAACGTAAATAAATGACAAGGCAACGAGCGAGAAGGATGTGATTCTAATAGCATCCAAATGTAATTTCTCTTGTAAACAAAAGCCAGTTCAAAGAGAACAGTAGATCAAAGAAACCGCGCTACTTATAAATTTTACATTATAGAATGATTTATGTGTAATTTTTGGCGCTTAAAACGATTTCACACAAACAAGGTAACTTACATCAACTTACGCGAACTATTAATAACTTTCACGAAAATAAACGCTCGATACTTACATCTTTCGTTATTTTCCCGTGACCGTCGAAGTCGTACAATGTGTACGAAAATTCTTGGCGCTCTTGACCGGGTTTGTTGTCACCTTTCTCGACGGAAACGTCACAGGAAAACTCCTACACAAACACAATACGTAATCGAATTGGAAAAAAAAGACAGCGGTCAAATCTACCTCGAAGTTGAGGTGTTGTTGAGGTGTGGATTTTTTGGGAGTTGGGGCGACTTCCGGTGTTGAAGAAATCTCGTCTCGGGCTTGCAGAGGCGGCGTGCTACATTTTCCAAACTTTTCGCTGTTAGAATCAGCTTCGGAACTCAATCGCTCCAGAAGCTCCTCAGTGTCCGACACTTTTCCATCACCACAGTCCACTGTTAACAATTAGATAAATAAATAAATAAATAAATAAATTACAACTGCATGGTTCTAGATTTTAATCACATAAGTATGTTGAGGTCTGAAATGAAAGTATAGAACGGGACGATGGAATGTGTATTGGCTCCAGGCAGCTGAGAAAAGTTACAATTAAATAACTATTCGGAATTCGGTTCTAGTGTGTGATTATTGTGGAAAAAACATAAAAACTTGTAACAATTTGCAATTAAAACACAGAGCGGCGGCATGTTCTTTGTAAGAGGAGTTATTTCAAGGTATCTTAACTGTGGAAATTCTTTTGCTTTGGTTGTTAAAATAAATATGACGTCATGGCGTTGTTGGTGGTATTTAGGCGGTTGCCTTTTAGTTTTAGTCCTGCGTCTAGACACTTTCTTCGCGCATTTCGAACAATTTAATATTTATTAAGCTCGTCCACGTCAGTATAACGTACGACCAATAAACTAGCGAAATAAAACCGAAATATTGGAAAGTTAACAACTAGTAATACGAACAAAGCGTTCAGGTAATGCAGTTTTATAGCTTCGGACTCTTCGGAGCTGTCGAGGTCGGAGAGCATTCATAGTTTCTCGGAAAAGGCTGAATTGGGCATGTTCCGAAAAAACTGTGGGAGGTGTAACTTAATATTTACCAGCGGCCGAACACAAAAATTATGTTTCTCGGAGCTGCTTTGCCCTTTCGTCGTCGAGAGTGGCGTGCGTTAATGTTTGAAAGTCTTATTAAATGAGTAACGGGAATTTATATGTGCATGGCGCCAACATTACTTTTTCCCGGAACTTTTCTGTCGGCACCTTTGATCTTCTTGTATAAATATTGATTCGACCACATAAGCAAAACTATAAAGCATACCGTACCCTCTGATATCATTATCACAACTCACTAAATATTTTATTAATCGTCGGAACGTTTCGATGAATATAAACAACAAATATATTCGGTTGTGCACGTGCTCCTCTGCCTTTGCCAATCATCTCTTCCACAAAAAATCTAATAAATTGTGCTTGTATGTTTGTCTTCGCTCTAATTTACAACGTGTTTATCATATCTCCATACATCATTCATAACTGATAACGTAAATCCAGCCAGACTAAAGGGGCGCTAAAAAAATGCCGCGTTTCAAGTGCAAATGACTAGCCTTATCGGCAGCGGACATGAATAAACCTCGATATTGTATTTTTAATGTTATTTTTTGATATGTACTTGATTTATTTATCTTGAGATTTATTTATCGTTCTGATTTTGATGTTAAAACTGATTAACATCCCGAACCTTTCGTACGCCGACAAAAAATACATTACCGAATATACACAACCGTTACGTTGTTTTATTAGGCCCTTACTAATTTTAGTAGTAACCGGCCTTAAAATAATAAATACTACTATTGCCGAGCATGACTATTGCAACGTTGAAATTCACTTCAGTATGAATAATGGAAGACACGAACGAATGAAAACAAAGTTTAATACGCTTCTTCCCACGTGTGCCGCGTCGTGAATGATTTTTCCCGAAATGTGGTCCACTGAATATTTTATTATTCATTAAAAACAATTAAGATATGCTATCTGTTCCTCACCAATAAATTAACGTATCCGCGTACGCGACAGAGGAGAGCCGCTATAAAAACTTTTGATGTGTGGACCGATAAAAATGAGATAATATTATAGTAAATAGAGGAAACATCGAACCGATTTTACCTCGGAATCTTCTAATTAGTGAGGATGCGGTCCGGTAAAGACGAACGCACAATGGCTGCAATAAATTTTCTAAGCTCGCCGCTCGCGATGACATAATTACTTTTTATAATTTATATAATCGCGGCTCCGCGAATCCGAATAAAACCGATTTAATGAGTTGCGTTAGATTCGATTCCGCTTATTACTATAATTTATGGCGATTAAGATATTTATGCCGTTTACTGATTGACGTCGGCGTCTAAAAACTTCAAACGACAACATGTTTTGAAAAGCGACGTGTCTGTGGTTAATGCGAACCGGCCTTAATGACGATTAACACAAATTGGAAAATGCTATTTTCGGCAAATCGGTGCCGGACCGAAACAAATCGTCGTAAGTACACAAGAGGCACGGTAAATAGAAAATGTATAAACGACGACAGGTGAACGAATGCGGCTTAATGTAATACTAAGGGGCGAAAGAAGAAGAAAACAAATGAATGTCGGCGGAACGATTTTAGCGGCATTCCTAACTGACATCACGATGAAACGGCAGTCCTAAGGCCATATTAGTTATAAATTAACTGAATGTTCAGGTGGAGCGGAACAAACACGAAAACTTCACCTTAAGGCAAATTCAGCTCGGACCGACGTACAACTACACAAAATAATTTCATGCATTCTTTCAGATTAGGCCACTGTATAGTCAACAAAATAAAGCGTAACGTTTTGATTAGTGATTCTCCGCCGGATTCCATCGTTACGTGTGGAATGAAAATTTCTTCTCGAAACTGAAAAACATTCGGCACAAAGCGAGTTTGTCGGACGAAGATGACAGGCCACCATAAGATCTCAGATGCAAGAAAATGCCGACAACATTGTTGCCAGATCACTCAATGTATCTGTGTGACTTCGGCCCATTAATCTCTTCGAAATCAGACACAGCACGTACACCGAAAATTTTACAACTAATCGTTGATAATATTTACGTTACATTCAATTCCTGGCTTAATGAAACATTTCAGGTGGACGTAATCGCCCAGCTAGCGTGTGGGGCTCCTTTAAAGTTTAAAGAGATGGGAAATGTTACGCACCTGAGAACTGTTTATATCCGTTGAGAAATTTTGTTTTCCACCACTTAACCAAGTTGTTAGCCATCTGTGAATTGTTGTGCATCGATATCCAGATGTCCATCACAAAATATCCTCACAACGGGCACATTTCACTTATTCACAACAATAACAACAACAATTAAAAAAAAAATGTTTCCTTTCTATTGAGTCACGAAGAGTGTGCGCGTTTGACGGTGTTCACAAACAACACTAAGATCACCACCACCGGTTCTGTAGTACAGCATGATCGTTAAGTCTTGCGGTCCATGCACTCACTGAGCTCCGTACACTGTCGTATACTCGCTACTCTGACTCGGAGCTCGAGACGACCAGATAAAACTTGGTCGACGTGTACGCCGTACGCTCTACGCAACTAGAGGAGCCAGGTGCAACACCCTACTCTGTAGAGATTGGCGCGGCGACGAGGCCACCACCAACACCAGTAGCATCGACGACCAACAACCGGCGGTGGGGGATAATGGACTGCGGAGGGCAAAGACGAACTTTTCTCCGCAACTTTTCGCTCTCTTCTTACCGCGAACTTATCCAAATAAACGGCGATATTAACTTTTCATGTTGACTATAAAACCGAGTACTTAATGTGACCAAGACGCGCACTTGGTTGCTTGTCTCTAATTAACTTCTCACCTCCCTCCGCCGCCATTGCATCCCACTCCCCACGCACAAAACATCGCAGATTCCACACATGATCAAACATTTTAATCAAACACTTTGCTTATGTGGACATAACTTGGGGCACCCTGTATATGTCACACTGCATTTCGCATTATATTCGCTACATTCACTTTTGTACTTCATTAGTCAAAGATATTCTAATAGATTCACTACAGAAACAAAAAAACGGATATAACATACACATAAAATACATTTAACGTATTTTTCTATTCATCATATGATACGGTGACGTCTGTGCCCTACATAACAAGCATTAAAAAAATTACAGGGTCGGGAGGCTATGTAATCTAGCTTTTATTTTATTTTTTCCAATGTAGACTTTCGAACTGTCAAATCATGACATTTGACAGGAGCTGTCATTTAAACATACCTCATGCCACAGATTACTCCAGATGAGTGACTTCATAGGGCGATTTTGTCCGGAACTATCTTTTTTCTACACATTGAAACTAGGCGCATGACATCTTTGTCACAGATACCATAAGCAAATGTAGAGGCGCTGTAGTCGTTGCTAATACTTTGTACGACTGCTAGATGTCACTACAAAAACTTTTATTTAAATTCAAATAAAAGGCCCAATATTTTTAAAATTTTAAATTGAACAATGTACAATTCCGTGTTTTTTAAAAAGCGTGTTTGTTTCTACGCTTGTTGCTTTTTTTCTGACTAATATTTTAAAAACAGCATTTTTCTGCAATTATAATCAAGCCAGTAAATGTCACGACCTGCTTGCATATTGAATTTGTGAAAAATTTTAAGCGAGAGATGGGTCTTTTTTACATTATTTGTGGTGTTGGTGAAAACTAAGCGGAGAAACTGCATTGTTTTCCAAAAAGTGAAAGAAAGGTCAGGATGTTTTATTAATACAACAAATTCAGGAAATCTAATTACATAATTCTAGAGCGAAACTGTGGCAAGAAGCTCTAAATGTCCAAAATTGCAATCTAAATCAAAAAACACTTTTCGGCATCGTTAGATATTAGTAGTGTCCGACCGAACTTTCGGTTTCGGCCTAGTTTCGGCAAAAAAACTGGTTTCGGCCTAGTTTCGGTTTCGGCTGTCATCCGGCCGAAACTACGGCCGAAACCGAAACTGCATTCGGGAGGTTTTGCAAAAGTCTTTTTATTTTGATACATTCGATTGAAGATTATTTGCATCAAAAATATTTATTTAGTTGTTGTATGTGGCAGATAGGGACTTATTAATTTGAATTTTATTGTAGTAGGTTAACAAGAGTACCATACAAAATGACCAAAGTTTAGAAAAAATAATTTTGTTAAGATGAAAAAAAAAAGATGAGTGTTTTTTTTTGTGTAGCTACCTACACATATTTACTAGGTAATTTCTTTTTACTTTAAAAGCATTAATTTTGTTTTGTAGCTTTTATTTTATTTCAAAATATTAAAAAAAAGTATATTTATTTGTGCTTTTTTAAATATTATTATAATATTAATAATATAATATAATAAATTAATGATTACTTAAAATATCAGAGGCTGAATGATTAATATGTGATTGGTTAAAAAATAATAATAAAAACTGATTATGATAATTTTTACTTTGTTTTTCGCACGAAAACATGAAATTTCAGTTTCGGTTTCGGTTTCGGTTTCGGCCGTAAAAACTAGTTTCGGTCGGACACTAGATATTAGGCTTTAATTATTCTTTATTTTTGTGTATGAATTTGAAGAACTAAGCCAGGTTGCTCTATTGGTTGTCCGGCAAGTCTCTCAAAATTTCCATTATTATATAATAACCGCAAGTAATTATCATATGTGTAACTTATACCTATCTTAGAAATGTAATTGTTAACATTTTGGGTATAATTTTGTTTAATTTAAATTATGTAATATAATAAATTGTTTTTTATAAAATTGTTTGTTTGTATGACGTGTAAATAATGAAGGAATATTTTATGATTTATTCTACAAAACAATTTTTTACATTGGTTTTGTAGAATAAATCATAAAATATTCAAAATATAATAGCATTTTTACTACCTATAAAGAGAGGGGAGACTATTTAAATTTGCCGCATAATTTGATCGATGCGCCATCTGAAAACTGTTACATAATTTGAAGGTCATTCCGCCAAAATATTTGCATTGAGTCAGTCATCTGGAGTAATCTGTGCCTCATGCATTGTGTCCGAGACGGCTATTAACGAATATCTTAATTTGAAATTTCGCCAGTTCGAGGTCGAAATTTTGCCGCACTTTTTCGAACGTCAAGTTATTGTTAGTATTCGGGAATCGCGAGTGGAAGTAGATGCGGCAAATATGTGCGTAAAACAAGGACAGGACCAAGCGGTCAACGAGAGGCAAGACAAGAAATTGTACGTTTGTCTGCAAAAACTGCAGTTATTTCTGCCCAATTTCTTGTAAAAAATGAGGGAAACGACAATTTGATTACTAATAAAATTGTTTAAAAACCACTGTCAGAAATCAGGTTCGACTGCAATTGTTTCTGCAATTTATTCTTCTCAAAAATGGGTCAAATTATGCAATGACGTTTTACACAAGACTAATAATAATACAGATTCAGATGTCTCAGGTACTTATCCGCGAGCCGATCTCGCTTATGGCACTTTATTTTTTTGACAAGAGCAATCGACACATTCCGACCACACGCCGAACAATTCTTGTCTTAGGACGGTTGCGACTTCTATCCTTGTTTAGCGCACATATTAGCCGAGTCTTTTCTTTTTACACTCGTTATTCCCGTCTGCTAGATCGACCACTCTGTATAACGTGCATACAAAAATAAAACGAGGCTGCTTGGGCCGTGGAAGCACTTTGAAAATCGTCAGAGTGTAGAGTTAATTTGAGATTAAATTCTAATTGCAAGTATCGGTTTAGACATTCATTAGCAAAATTTTGTTCACAGTTCTTGTCAAATCTCATAATTTGACTCCACACTGTTAAAAATGAAACAAAAACGAGATTCAATTTTTATTTGTACGCGTGTTATTTAGTGTCTCTGTCTTGTCAAAAATTCCATCTGCATGCGGCGGTTTTTTAATGATATTTTTTGTAAAATATCATTATATGCCAGTGTCAGACGTCAACACTGTAAAAATAAAACAAAAAATAAATTCCAAGGCCTACCCTGAATCTCTTTTTTTATACGGTGTCCTCGCCATAATCCGCCACATTTTGATTTCGACTCTTCTTTCTCATAATTGTTCCACTTACGCTGTTGTTGTTACTTTTCTATTTGTTTCATAGCACTAGAGTAGTCGTGTTAAGTCAGAATCAGAATATAATTTTTTTCTAAACAATTCCTATCTATACGGAACAGTGTTTTATTTATTCGATCTTCTACACTGTAAAAATAAAACAAAACTAGATTCCATGGCCTACTAGAACTGCGAATCTCTTTTTTTGTTACGCTACAATTTGATTTCGATTCTGTGTTAATTGTAAATCAGAATATAAATTAATTTTAAACAACTGCTATCAATAAGGAATACGGTTGTCCATATTCCCATCTTTAGCTTGGTTGGGTAAAAAATTTCCACATTTTCATGGTTCGCTCATGTTAGTTACGTTTCACTGTGCAACCAATTAATTTATACACTATTTTAGTCGGAAGCGAATTTATTCACTCGACTCTCCCCTATCGCCGTTGTTTTTTATTTATGTAGAGCACTTCCCTGGAAAAGAAACGCGTGTAATAATTGTTATAGCCAAGGACGAATGAGTGATAAGAGCGTGCGGTATACTGCACCGTTGCACTACCGTCTTTATCAGTCGTTTAACAATTCGCCAATTCAAAGAAAAACTGATAGGAACGAGCCGGGCCGGAAACCTGAGAAAAATCCTGCAGTTGTTTGGGTTCACAGACGATAACCAACTCTATCATCAGAAACTCAAGAACCGTTATCATGAGTCAGGTGTAATCGCCAGTAATGAGCCGGTTGTGGCAGATAGTGTCTAATATTCTTTGGCACGAATGAAATTTCGCCACCTTCGAGGAAAATCCGAGTTTTTTTCACTTCACTTCCCTTTTTTCACTTTACACAAAATCTAATGTGTGTACAAAAATAAAATAAATAAGACTGCGTAGGCCATGGAATAACTTCGAGGACCAAATGAGTGTAACATAATTTCGACCTTGAGCTTGAGTCCGCTAGAAATGAAATTTTTTAGGTCAGGTTCTTTGTTGACAACGGTTCCGAGCCGAATAATTTGTTCGGGCAATTTTTAGTCCATAACTGAATGGCGGAGTTGCATTATGTTTACAAGAGCAATGTATGTACACGTGTTTGGAATTTATTATAAACAATTAAAATAAAACTTGTCTTTATTATTTTAAAAGAAATTTTTTTGCTGACGGTTTCTGTCATATGCCAATGTCAAATTTATAATAATTATGTTTTCTATTATATTTACACTGGAAAGTCGATTAATTCAATCGGTTTTATATTCGTACACATGTTATGTTCCGGGTACCGGCAGCAGGACATTTATTATACTATTAGTTTTCAATACAATCAGCGTTCAAGAAATATTGATGGCTATTTATTTTATATATCCGTGAAGAAACGATACATTTGATACCCAACTCTGTGTGTAGCAATAAGTTTCCATTCTTCAAGCCCAATTGGAAAACAAACGAAGTGTACAATTACAATTTGAATAATGGCACGTAGCAGTTACTTATCCAATATTAGCCATAAACACTTTTTCACCAAATACTTTTTGTCACATTTATATTTATTTTTTGCCTAATTTTTGGGCCTCTTTTTTTTTGAAAATTTTTAAGAGTCTAAAAATGACCGTAAATATCTTGCAAATTGTGCGCTATGAAGATGTGTCAATTTGCATAATGTGACTTTTCCAAAATGCCGATTGAGTCAGGTTGAATGAATTTAAACAATTGTGTTATTAGTATTATTATTTCGTAACGTTACCTCAACAACCTTAGCAACATAAGAATTTTGACTTCCGATCGATATTTGAGGTGATATCATATTTTAACAGTAAAAATTTTTGTCACACGACTCTATCATATTTTATTGCAGTGTCATAAGTTTACACTATAACAAATTTCGTGGGCCCCTGACGCAGTTTTTTTGTGCACACGTTATAAATGCTTCAAAGTTTCGGAAAACTTAGACTTTCGATCAAAATTTTAAACATATTTTATCAGTAAAATATCTTGTCTCACGAGTCATTGCTGTGTCAAAAGTCTACACTGCAAAAAATAGAACAAAAGCTAAATTCCGTGGCCTTCTGAGGAAATTCATGGAAATTTGCAATGAGAGCTTACACACTTTCATAATTTGCAATGCTTATAATATTTTAACAATTTTTTTTTGTTACACAAGTCTTAACAACAAATTTACTGCATTGTCATAGGTTTACACTGTAAAAAATAGAACAAAAGCTAGATTCCTGGCCACTCGAGTCTCTTTTTTTTGTACGCATGTTATAAACGCTTCGAAATTTCTACAAAAGTTGACTTTCGATCGATATTTAAAATGGTATATTTTAACAGTAACATTTTTGTCACACGACTCTTAGCAACAAATTTACTGCAGTGTCGCAGGTTTACACTGTAAAAATGAAACAAAAGCTAGATTCCTGGCCTCTTGAGTTTCTTTTTTGTACGCACGCGCTTAGCAACAAATTTATTGTACTGTCATAAGTTTACACTGTAAAAAATAGAACAAAAGCTAGATTCCGTGGCCTAACAAGCTTTATTGTTTTGTACGCACGTTATTAACACTTCGAAATTTCAAAAAAACTGTTCACTTTCGATCGATATTTCAAATGTTTATTATATTTTAACAGTAAAAATTTTTATCACACGTCTCTTAGCAAGAAATTTACTGCAGTGGCATAGGTTTACACTGTAAAAAATAGAACAAATGCTAAATTCAGTGGCCGCCTGAGCTGTTTTGTTTAAACGCCGTTATAAACGCTTAGATATTAAAAAAAAATTAATAAAAATTTGCAATGCTTATTAAAATATAATTATTTTAACAGAAAAATTACACGACTCATAGCAACCAAAATACTGCAGTGTCATAAGTTTACACTGTAAAGAAATAGAACAAAAGCCAGGTTCCGCGGCCTCCTGACCCTGTTTTTTGTGTACACGTTATAAACGCTGCGAAATTTCGAAAAATGTTGGCATTCGATCGAAATTTGAAATGTTTATCATATTTTAACAGTAAAAAATTTTGTCACGGGACTCTTAGCAACAAATTTATAGCAGTGGCAAAAATCTACACTATTAAAAATAAAACAAAAGCTAAATTCCGTGGCCACCTGATGTGTTTTTTTTTGACGCACGTTATAAACGCTTAGACGTTTCAAAAAAATACATTTAATAGAAATTAGCAATGCTTATCATAATTTAACAGTAAATTTTTTTGTCACACGACTCACAGCAGCCAAAATACTGCAGTGTCATAATTTTACACTGTAAAAAAATAGAACAAAAGCCAGATTCCGTGGCCTCCTGACCCTGTTTTTTGTGTACACGTTATAAACGCTTCGAAATTTCGAAAAATGTTGGCATTCGATGGAAATTTGAAATGTTTATCATATTTGAACAGTAACATTTTTTGCCACGGGACTCTTAGCAACAAGTTTATAGCAGCGGCAAAAGTCTACACTGTAAAAAATAGAACAAAAGCTAGATTCCGTGGCCTTCTGAGCTGTTTTTTGTTGGAACGTCATAAACGCTTCGAAACTTAAAAAAAATACATCTTTTAGAAATTTGCAATGTTTATCATATTTTATCAGTAATATTTTTTGTCACGCGACTTTTAGCAACAAATCGATTGCAGAGTAGAAAAAATAAAATTGTTGTAGAGAGTGACGGACGAGCAGTAGTAAACTTGTAAATTTGTTATTATTGGTGTTTTTATTTATTTTATCTGGAGATGCGCGACTGTTGACGCGACTGGATGCTGGAAGAGAAGAGAAGAGAAGAAAGATTCTAGAATGAGTGCGCGTTGACCGGTCAGCGGTCGAGGAGGTGTGAGGGATTCTCTAATTCAAGGCCAGTTGGTAATTGTCCGACTTCAATCGAAACGCCGACTCTTTGATCTCGCCGCCTCGGCACGCACTCCACAAAACGGAGACCAACTATTAAAATAGTGATCCTTCAACAAAAATCTAACTTAATACGATTTCGTCATTTTCCTCATATTTAAATATACCTCGAATTCCAACTTCTAAATATACAGCTTCAATTAAAAAATACCCCAAACCCACACGTCGACCGTAAATGTCACCATTTCCCTCGCTTTCTCGCGCGAACAATTAAAAAACACAATAAAAGACGGAATTAGAAGTTGGAATTTGGAACCGAAAAATGCCTCGGGCTAGAATTTTGAATCAGAAACAGAAACGGAATGGTTGCCAGTTATGATGATATTCATTTGCACCTAACTTCCATCGTTCCGTGTCATCACCTGACAAAGTTTATCGTTTCTACCAAAAACCTTCACCCGACGAGATGATGATAACTACACTCTACACAGAGTCAATAATTAATCATTCCGAATGAGTGAACATTCAGTGACCAGTCGTGATTTTAGTCAGCATTCGTCGTGAGTTTTTAATTAGAAATTAGAAAACAATCTTCGGTGCGATGGCGCGGCTAAAAAAAATTACTAAGAGCTTGTATTATTTGTGGTACACTTGACATATGGCAACCATGTTGAATCGTTTTACCGCCACAGCTGGCGGTCAGAGTGCTGAAGCAACGTTCCAGCGGCGTCTTTGATCTCACAGACAAGATGTAAAGCTAAGGGCAGAGTCACCTAATCGAATTCAGAATTCTTAACTTTATAATAATAAAAACCCGTCCGGATTACGTCGTGTGCATTAATAAAATGCAAATGTATCCGAGAGATGGACCGCATCATTTAATTTCGATCTAATGAGCTGCGCGGCTCTAGCCGCCGTCTTTTTGGGTTTGTGCAGCGATGGCCAAACAGTGTGCAATCAAAAAACGTATAATTAACGGTAAAGGAAACTTGTAATAACAGGGCGGGAAGATCAAAAGACGCTGTAATTTTTTGTTCTTTGCGTTCGTTTTGTTTGTGCAGCTTCGGTTCATTTTATTGTTGTCTCGCCGAAAGGGTGCCGGTGGCAAAAAAGGGGTACGTTCCCTTTCGTGCGGCGAGGTAATATTTTACAGTTTGCTGCGATGTCTCGGAGATATTTTTATCCGGAAATAGTGAAGGAAGTCAACCACTCGGCTAGTTTGTGTTGGTTCCGCGCTGATCTCTAAAAGCCACAGAGCGCCGCTTGTGATTTCCCCCTGTCCCCTCCCCCGGCGGCTGAGTTTCTCTGATTCCCTCTCCCCTCCTAAAGAACAGTAAGCGGTCTTCAAAATCCCGACTATCTCTGTCATGGATTTCCTTTGCCGATACCGACAGTTTATAACATGAAAAGCGAAACCACCTCAATGAAGAAATTCACTCAAAAAACTTCCACATTTTTCGTCCAATGTTACATTTTTTCACACTGTAATTAACATCGATAATTGAAGCCCTCAATTGAAGGCATCATGTTACGTCATGACTCTCTCGAAGCCACTTCAATGCTTCATCTTTGCTTTTTGGCCCTTTATCACGTCCGTTTGTATTAATAAGATGAATCTTTTACACGTTCCCTCCATAACAATAAGTTATTGTGATGCCTAACAAGGCGTGAAATTTATCAAAAAATTCTGCGGTTTTATTGAAGTTACTGTCCTTTTAGTACAAAGCCGAGTTATTGGCGCGAAAAAAATATGGTGGCCACTTCTTTTCATGATTGTATTTATAACTGTTCATTTTCACGTCGCCCCGTAACGACAACTACTAAGCAGATAAAATAAAATATGTTACAAAAGAGATCCAAATTAAGCACATCTTACTATACTGCTGTCAAAGAAACAATGGCATTAATTTTAACGAGTAGTGTAATTCGTCAAACCACCCCCGTAACCAGGGGGTGCAGCCCCCCCCGAAATTTCTTGGCTTCACACTAGATAGAATTGAACTTTCCAAATGTGCGACCTTTTTAAAAAACATTTTCCATGGATTATAATTTGTTTTCGTACTGATGTGCAAGGAATTTTTTCCTCTAACTTAAACGCAAACAAAGACTAGGTAGTTTTAGCAGAAAGATCGCAGCCCCCCGGAAAAAATTCTGGTTACGGGCTTGCGTCAAACCCAACAACTTTTTGTTCTAAACGTTATGGTTATCAAGTTAAAATTGTTTGATATGGATAATAATGCTCCAGCGCAGAAAAAACCACTGAAAGAAAACTTTCCCTACTTTTTGGTTCTCTTCGTTCACACTTATGAGTTCTACAACTGGTTAAAATGAATGCCATTATTTCTGGGACCTTGTATATAACGCAAAATATCAACAGGATTACAAAAACGGAAGCACGAACGAGGTAGCTTTACTTCACCGTAATGTGCGTACTAATTATAAAAAACAGCTCTTGTTTTATATTTTACAGTGTAGGTTTTTGAAACTGTCAAATCTGCAATTCATAAATTTGCCCAAACGACGTTTAAACTGACGCAATTTGTTGAAGAATGTATTATGCCCGAGACGGTTATTAACAGAGAACTTAATTTCCAGGGCGAAATTTTGCTACACGTCAAAATTATTCCATGGCCTACGCGCCTCGTTTTTTTTTGTACGCACGTTAGTTAATATTTCTTTTATTTTAGGCGGTTTGCATATTTTTACGCACAAAATCGCGTAACAGAATTTTGAACCGAATTGGAAAATATTGTCGGCCAACAATTGCAGAAGTCCCAATAAATATGAAAATATAATAAGCGGTGAACTTCGGGCGACGAGACTCGAGTAGCAAACAATAATATGAATCGAATTAATTTAATCAGATTTTATAATTGGGGAAATTTAAATGTTAAAAAATTTCTAAATGAAAAGTCATTTGTTTATCAATTATTGTTTTGAAAGCAATATGAAATTGATGGGTCAAATAATATTTATTTAATAAACGTGGAATTAAGTTTAGGCAACCAATAATACAATAAATTGTGTTGAGTGTTGACTTATTTTACAGATTAGTATAGTTTCGGAACCGTGGAATAACTTTTTTTTTTCAAATTTGGTAAGAATATAAAGTTGCAAATAATAACTCATTTATATACAATACTTTCAATTTATTTTCACTTTGTGTTTAAAAGGAAATGTGTAAAATAATATTTATTTAATAAATGTGGAATCAAGTTTAGGCAACCAATAATACAATAAATGGTGTTGAGTGTTGACTTATTGTACAGATTATTATAAAGTTTCCGAACCGTGGAATAACTTATTTATTTTTTTCCAATTTGGTAAGAATATAGAATTGCAAATAATAACTCATTTATATACAATATTTTCAATTTATTTTCACTTTGTGTTTAAAAGGAAATGTGTAAAATAATATTTATTTAATAAATGTGGAATTAAGTTTAGGCAACCAATAATACAATAAATTGTGTTGAGTGTTGACTTATTTTACAGATTAGTATAAAGTTTCGGAACCGTGGAATAACTTATTTATTTTTTTCAAATTTGGTAAGAATATAGAATTGCAAATAATAACACATTTATATACAATATTTTCAATTTATTTTCACTTCGCGTTTAAAAGGAAATGTTTTATATTTATGTTTTTAAATGAGACATTTAGTATTTTTTTACATTTTCCGATGCAGAATAAAAACTACTTTCAGAAGTATTAAATTTTTTTTTAATTCTTAAGCAATTCTTAGAAAAAATTAAAAATAGCTCTTATAATATATCTTTGAAAACCACAAAAACTGTTCAAATATTGCTTCATTTGTATTCTGTAGCAATTCTTGAGGAAGACATACAAAACATACGAGTCTGAATATTTTATTAACGCTTCTACACAATTGGGACAAATTTACGAGATTTCCCAATAATCTACCCACTTAATTTAAAGCGTTTTTTTGGGTCACTTGAAGTGTCAAATGTTTTATTATTTTGTACCCACGTTACAAAAAGACTTTTACATGACACATTTAAATAGCGGTGTTCCGACATGTTACTTAAATATAAATATAAAAATTTTTAAACTTGATGATTAATACACATTTGCCGTAAATATTAAAACGACATGATACCATTGATTATATGTTGGATATAATCAATGATGTTACATACCTTCCATATTTAATTTGGCAGTAAATTAAATATTCTGATAAGAACTTGTCGCGTCAAAAACCGTATATTTTTAACAAATGAGGATTACCGGTTTGTCTGAATTTTTTTCGGACTATTTGTATGCGGGCTGTTTCAAAAACTCACATGGTAAGAAAAAAAGCTCATATAAACATTGGTGCGGCGACATTTACTCGAATATGTAATCTTTAAAATTTATTTTTTGAATAAAAACTTTAGACTTAGGGCGCCTTGATTGATAGGGTCGCGAACTAAATTACCTTATACCATTTCTGCCTCTGTCGTTAAGTAAATGTTCTACTATTTGTGACATCTTGCAGGTTTCTGTAATGTGTTCTGTCAAAAAGCAACCTGTTATTGCTCTTCTAGTATAGCAGTTTGGTTACAAAATAGCAGACTGCTAAATAACCATAACAACCCATCGCAAATAAGGTAACTGGTAATGGTAAGCTTCATAGCCAAAAAACACGAGCAACCAGAATTTCATTTCAACAGCAGCCATCCATTTATCTCATATTTGTGATGAATTTATCTTAAAGTGTATGTAAAGTGGGTGTTTTCATTGGGGACAATATAACGAATTGCTTGTTCTAGCGGCAGATATGGCAGCAGCAGCAGCAGCACCTTCATCAGCTGATGCTTGTTTGAGCATCGTCCACAGTTTGATGTGCCACAGACAGGGTGGCGAAAACGAAGTATTCTCAAAACGTGCCATTGAGTCTCTAGTTAAGAAACTCAAGGAGAAGCGGGATGAATTGGATTCGTTGATTACGGCAATCACAACCAGTGGGGCCCACCCCAGCAAATGTGTTACAATTCAGCGAACTTTGGACGGCCGCCTGCAGGTAACACATGCTTTGTTTATTATTTGTTGTATGGTACTATCTGTGTTGTTGTTACATTTGCAGGTGGCTGGTCGCAAGGGATTTCCACACGTGATCTACGCGCGGATTTGGCGATGGCCGGACCTTCACAAAAACGAACTAAAACACGTGAAATATTGTCAGTTTGCATTTGACTTGAAATGTGATTCAGTGTGTGTCAATCCGTATCATTATGAACGTGTAGTTTCACCGGGAATTGACTTGT
Organism: Eledona agricola; assembly: GCA_964023215.1. Classification (NCBI taxonomy): domain Eukaryota; kingdom Metazoa; phylum Arthropoda; class Insecta; order Coleoptera; family Tenebrionidae; genus Eledona; species Eledona agricola. Next base: position 15,170,198 of record OZ026862.1, on the reverse strand, counting down.
CAGGACTAACACTTCAGTCGGGTACGGCACAATTAGTGAAAGATGAATATACTGCCGGACCAGTTCCTAGTAGCAGCATGGATGTGGATGGTGAGATAGCGATAGGAGTTTCACAAACCATCCAACAACATCCTCCTCAACAAAATTTCACACTCTCTGGCCTGCAAGTACCATCCACAAGTAAGATGATTTTGTATAAAAGTCAGTTGCTATGTGATGTTAATTCAGTATATGATTTTTTGTCTAGGAGGTTTGTTTATATATCTGAGTCATAAGTATTACCGTATTTTTTGTTGATTATTTTTTCGATTGTTACTACTTTTAGTTATGCATGTTATGTTTTGATTGTTATGGTAGGTGATCAGGGAATATATAATTCGTCAAACAGGCCAGTTATGGGATCTCCCGTAACTAAAATTGAAGGTGGAGTTGACGCATGTTCAAGATCTAATTGGTTACCGCACATGCATTTACCTCATTGTAAGATTATTTCTCTGTTTATTTCTATAATTTACTATTCTTCTTATCATTAGAAGTCACTGTTAACATAAGTACAGTCGGTTACACAATTACTAGCAAAATTTCTATACAAAAACAGTTCAAGCGTTCTTTGTATTTGCTAATATAATTGAGGTGGGTTTACTCGTACTTTGCACTGTTTATATGATTTTTCTCTAAGCATGCGAATTTTGGACGTAATTAAATCTCGGTGAATATTCTCACCAGTCACTAGGACCTCCATAATATAAAAAATATTTAAATATTAACTTTATTTAGACGAATATTCTATTCTATTCTTGGACTGCTTTTTCGTACTATTGTTAATAAAAATGAAAAGCAGCTTCAAAAAAAATTTGGATTATTTTAAACATTTCCCGTTTCAAAATCCTAGATTGCAATAACTTGAGCAAGAAAAGCCATTGAATATTACCCGTTGCAATCCCGAAAACAATGACAATTCGTAATTCCTAGTTTTTTATTTCATATTAACTCAAATTTTTGCCTTGAGTTATTGGACAAATTGGACACGCGTCAGTAATAGAATCCAATAATTTTGCAATATAAAGATTATCACACGACATTCTGATTAAACTCCCATTCAATGAACGAGCGCCGGAAGTTTGGAATGATGTAATAATCACATAAGAAAGGGGACAAGAAAAAGAACAAATTCAATTACTGCGTAATTGTATCCTTAAATATAACACACAAAGGTTCTAGCAATGCATTTTAGAAACCGTTAGCAAATTTGCTTATTAACAGAAATGTACGATTTAATGTGGATCCAAGTCGAGAATAAATTTGTCAATCAGCTTCGCGATCATTAACTACTGGCGAAGTCGTTTTCGCAACAAAAAATAGTTGAAAAAAGTTGTAGGGAGCCTCCCGTTTAATTTAGTTTAGAAATGTCGTTTAGTAGTAACTAGTAGTAGTAGTAATATGTAAATTTGTCCATCACAAGAAAAGTCAAGCGTATTATTGAGACTGTTGGTGGTGTTCTGAGTTTGCGCAGTACAAAAACACCAACGTTTCTGACTCCTAATATTGGGTCTTCGATATCAAATTTTAGTAGTCCTTGTTGCCAAATTAATTAATGGGGCTTGAGTGCGACTTGTTTTAAGACTAAAAAAATTTAAAAAAATCTATTCACTTTAGATACCATGGAAAAAAAATTAAAACTAGGAAAATGTGTGAATTTAACTTCAAAAAGAACAAGGAAACTATTCGATGAAGTAATTTAAATTTTCTAAGATGCAAGTCCCAACAATTTGTTTTTAAATTCACGCATGGATCTGCAAAATCGGTTGCAATAGATATTCTGGAAACTCAATAATTACGAAAACTTTTTTGTGTAAATTTAGCACTCTTTTTATTGACAAAAATGCGTACGTATTTGCCAAATAACAAATAGACGCCTAAGATTCACTGACATTATGTCTCAAAAGAGAAGATTTTTATTCAGTCAGTCAATAATTCGAGTAACATTTTTAAATAGTTCCAATAAAATAGAGGAAAATAAAGTTTAAGAATAGTTTAAATAAAAATAATTCTACTCAGAATGTCTGGATTAAAATTTATAAGATAAAATTATATAATTTCATTGTATAGATATAAAAGTAAAAAAAAATCTGGCGCGTTATCCATTTCATAAAAACTGAGTGAATTGAAAATCGAAGTTGAATTAATTTTCAAATACTAGCCCTGCTATTTTTCAAGCTTCAAGATAGAACCGAGCACGGCTTATAATTTTTTAAAATAAAAAACCGCTGTGTTTTCCGAACACGCATTTTACTTTTTTTGATAACTGTATTCGCACTAATTGTGTAACAACAATTATGTGGGACATGTGTATTATTTATTATAAAAAACAGTAATGTTTAAAATAATTTTGTGTCACATTAAGGGTGCAGAATAAAATTACGTTACAGAGAATTATCAAAATATTTATTTCCAAACAATTTCCGATTGAAAATTGCAAACCATTTCTTTTCCAATAAAATTGGATGTTTTTTATTCCTGTTTTTTGTCACAATATTTTGCTTCTGTCTTTGATAATTCAAAATAGAACCGAGCACGGCTTATAATTTTGTAAAATAAAAAACATATGCGTGATTTCCGAAGACGCATATCATTTTTGAACTTTTGATAACTGTAATTCGGACTATATGTAAATTCTGTGGGACATGTGTGTTATTTATTACAACAGACAGTAATGTTTAAAATAATTTTTGTCGCAAGAAGGGTGCAGAATAAAATTACATTACAGATAATTATCAAAATCTCTATTTCCAAACAATTTCCGATTGAAAATTGCAAACCAGTTCTTTTCCAATAAAATTGAATGTTTTTTAATTCAGTTTTTTGTCACAATATTTTGCTTCTGTTTTTGATATTTCAAGATAGAACCGAGCACGGCTTATAATTGTGTAAAATAAAAAACTTATGCGTGTTTTCCGAACATGCATTTTACTTTTGAATTTTTTATAACTGTAATTCGCACCATTTGTAAATTATGTGGGACATGTGAATTATTTATTACAAAAAACAGTAAGGTTTAAAATAATTTTGTGTCACATTAAGGGTGCAGAATAAAATTACGTTACAGAGAATTATCAAAATCTCTATTTCTAAACAATTTCCGAATGATAATTGCAAAACATTTCTTTTCCAATAAAATTGGATGTATTTTAATTCAGTTTTTTGTCACAATTTTTAGCTTCTGTTTTTGATATTTAAAAATAGAACCGAGCACGGCTTATAATTTTGTAAAATAAAAAACCGATGCGTGTTTTCCGAACACGCATTTAACTTTTGAATTTTTGATAACTGTAATTCGCACTATTTGTAATTTCTGTGGGACTTGTGTATTATTTATTACAAAAAACAGTAATGTTTAAAATAATTTGGGTCACATTAAGGGTGCAGAATAAAATTACGTTACAGAGAATTTTCAAAATCTCTATTTCCAAACAATTTCCGAATGATAATTGCAAACCATTTCTTTTCCAATAAAATTGGATGTCTTTTAATTTAGTTTTTTGTCACAATTTTTAGCTTCTGTTTTTGATATTTAAAAATAGAACCGAGCACGGCTTATAATTTTGTAAAATAAAAAACCGATGCGTGTTTTCCGAACACGCATTTAACTTTTGAATTTATGATAACTGTAATTCGCACTATTTGTAATTTCTGTGGGACTTGTGTATTATTTATTACAAAAAACAGTAATGTTTAAAATAATTTTGTGTCACATTAAGGGTGCAGAATAAAATTACGTTACAGAGAATTTTCAAAATCTCTATTTCCAAACAATTTCCGAATGATAATTGCAAACCATTTCTTTTCCAATAAAATTGGATGTCTTTTAATTTAGTTTTTTGTCACAATTTTTAGCTTCTGTCTTTGATATTTAAAAACAGAACCGAGCACGGCTTATAATTTTGTAAAATAAAAAAACCGATGCGTGATTTCCGAACATGCATTTTACTTTTGAATTTCTGATAACTGTAATTCGCACTATTTGTAAATTCTGTGGGACATGTGTATTATTTATTACAAAAGACAGTATTTCCAAACAATTTCCGATTGAAAATTGCAAACCATTTCTTTTCCAATAAAATTTGATGTTTTTTAATTTAGTTTTTTGTCACAATATTTTGCTTCTGTCTTTGATATTTCAAATCCATTTTATTTTTACTTGCATTTTAAAATATTGCACCCGAGGATCTGCCTTTAATTTCTAATTTAGAATGATGCCGAAAACATTTAAAAGAATAGAGTTGTGTGCCTTTCCCCATACAGCAACGTATATAAACTTATTTTTAATACGGCTAATTTGAAAAAATACATTATTTTTCAAAACCTCAAATTTAAATGTTCTAAAGTAACATTTGCATTAGAAGCATTATCCAATTTTGGTTAAACTTGGATGCTTTTTCATAATTTTCAAATTTCACCAGTTTCAGTGTTCATGTCTAAATCTATTTCTCATTTTATACAGGTGTTAGGTAATGGTTCCGAAATAACTTGAGGGTGGATGCAGGATAAAAATGGAGTCGAAAAGCTGTTTACCACTTTTGGCTAAAACGTATTTTTTTGAAGAAAAAAATCCTTAAAATGGTCAATATCGGTGCTACAAAAAAATATAGGATTTAATGTGGTTCTACGAATAGCGTTGAACGAAATGTTTGTAGAGAGGCCAAAGAAACAATACGAATGAACATAATTGAAGCTTTGGGCTGGTGTTTCAAGAGTAATATTTAAACTGTAAGCGTTCGTAACCGATTGTACCTATTGTTGTGACTATTTTCTGTGTACTTTTTGTAAAAGTAAAATTCGACATTTAATATGTTTGATAGGTGGAAACAACCCGCCAATGTCGCCTCATTTACAACAAAACGGTTTCAATAATTCAACGTACACCCCTCCAGCAGTTCCCAACAATAACCCTCCACCAGTAAATTTGCCTCAACCAGTAGCAACGACTGTACAAACTTTTACTGGTGCCGGAGGCACATGGACGGGATCTAACACCCTAACTTACACACAATCCATGCAACCACCAGACAATCGTAATCATCACAGCCAATATTGGAATGCTAGTCAACTAAACACGGATGTTAATATTGCGGGATTGTTGTCAACTCAACCAGCTCCTGAGTACTGGTGTTCTGTGGCTTACTTCGAGTTGGATACTCAAGTCGGAGAAACGTTTAAAGTGCCGTCGAGTTGTCCTAACGTCACAATAGATGGATACGTGGATCCTTCAGGGGGTAACAGATTTTGTTTAGGCGCCCTAAGCAACGTCCACAGAACAGATCGCAGCGAGAGGGCGAGACTCCACATTGGAAAAGGGGTGCAGTTAGATTTGAGAGGCGAAGGAGACGTTTGGTTGCGCTGCTTGAGCGATAACTCGGTTTTCGTACAAAGTTACTATCTGGATAGAGAAGCTGGTCGTCAACCGGGTGACGCCGTACACAAAATATACCCTTCGGCATACATCAAGGTACCAGTTTGAGTAGTTTGATGATTTTTTAGTAGACGTTGATTGTTGGTCAGGTGTTCGATTTGAGGCAGTGTCATCATCAGATGACTACGCAGGCGGCCACTGCTCAAGCGGCGGCGGCTGCACAAGCAGCCGCAGTGGCGGGCCATATTCCGGGGCCACATTCAGTCGGAGGCATTGCACCCGCGATAAGTAAGTATTACATTCATCGGTCGGCGTATATTTATTTCTCGCAGGTTTGTCCGCAGCTACTGGTATCGGTGTCGATGATTTGAGGCGGCTGTGTATTTTGCGGTTGAGTTTTGTGAAAGGTTGGGGTCCAGATTATCCGAGACAGTCGATTAAAGAGACTCCGTGTTGGGTCGAAATTCATTTACATCGCGCGTTACAGTTGCTTGATGAAGTGCTGCACACAATGCCAATCGATGGACCTCGAGGCATTGAATAATTTTTTGCCATTACGTGTTTGATTTAGTTGTTGTTCTTTCAAATGTTTTTGAACGACTTTTGTTCAACTCAACGTTTGGGTATATTTTTTTTACAAGATTAATGATGATGAAAGTGAAAGTTTGATGATGTAAATTTGTACGTCGGTGCGATGCCTAAAATTCCTTGTATATGTTAGGCTGTCCAGTTAAAATTTTTCTTTATTCGTAGCTTGTGTAAGTAAAATTTTATAGGGTGACGTTTACAGGTTGTTTCAAGAATGCGTGTTCAGAATTTTGGTTCGAACAAAATAAGACAAAATAGGCTTATACTTATACAGGGTGAATTCAAAGGGCCCCAAATGGCGTGAATTTGGCGTGAGTGTGAGTTCAGTAACGTGCTATTATAACTTTGATGCTAAATAATAAATTTCTACTTCTAAACTTATATTTCAAATACATTGAAATAATTATACTTTATAGACGTTTTTCGATGTGTATATGTAATAAACATTTTTTATACTACAGGAACAGTTGTGAAAAAGCAATAGGAGAAAACGATTTCTGTGTTTTTTCTTTTGTCATGTAAAAACGCACCAGAAAATTGGGCATGTGTTTTTGAAACAGCCGTACATACGTGACATCTGTGTACATAATTTTACATTTTAGATAATAATTTTTTAATTAAACGTCGACAAATTTAAATTGTATATTCAAAATATCCAAATATTCACTTACATTTTCTAGTTCGTAGAAACAAGTTTGGATTTTTAATGTTATCATGTAGGTTTGTGAAAACAGTCAGATGTTTATTTTAGTATTATACGATCGTTAGTGTTTACTTTGATAAATTACGCTTATATATTATATTTATCTTCGTAATAATTACTTGGTTAGTTTGTAATAAAAATGACTTATTTTATACAAATATATCTTCCATGTTTTGTATATATCTCACAAACAATTGCCTTATCACATGACATAAAAAGTTATACATATTTGCTGTTTCATCACAAACAACAATACGTTCTCAATATCTTAAGATTTTTTCATAGGTTTTATTTGGTATTTTTTCGTGCCATGAATGTTTTTTTGTTGTTGTACAATGTGGATGCCAAATTTCACAAGGGTAACTAGGTACATACACTGATTAGGCTGTGAAAAATATCTAGGTTATAACACATTTGCGTTTTTAATTGATCCTGCTAAATTCTTTCACAATTCGCACTAAATATTTTATAAGCGTTCTTTTCTATTTGTAATAGAATAATCACAATGTTTATTGAAAATTATACAGTGGTGACACAGTCTGCGTTTATCTGTTAAATTATTTTTACTGCGTAAATATTTTATGTATAATTTTAAAGAAATAATTATATAAAACTGCTCTCAGAAGCGGTCCTCTCTAATTTTTTCCGTCGTCCAATCATTGAATCAAAATTATGTATATGGAAAATTGTTAATTTATTTTTTTAATGAGGAAATGTTACGTTTGCGTTGTGTTATATAGTTATGTAGTGTTGTATTCTGAGAGAAATGTGTCTGGTGATGTTTGATTGAGTGACAAAGTTCAAATTTCAATGTAGATGTTCTGTGTCTAAAAGCGAGTTAACTAATTGACAATTTTTACGTCATTTTTAACAGAGATTACATTTATATGTATTTGCTTTTATACCTTTCATTCTGTAAAGCCCCAAATTTTGTACGCCTTAAAAAAGACAATTGCAATTTTATTATGTGATTGGTGTGTAGTATGTATTATTAAAAATAACATTTATTTCGTCAAAAGGTAGCTTTGAATTAATAAAAACCATATTTAAATGTGGTTTGCGTTTTTATTGTTCAAAATCCTAACTGGCTTTATGAAGCTATTATAGATATTGTTCATATTTTAAATCGTCAATAAAAAATATTGTTATTATTAAATCAAGTGCAGCATTATTATGATTATTATTATTGTAAACATTTGATAACCGTAAACCGCTTTTGTGATTTTAGTCGCACAACTAAAATATCTAATCAATTTGTTTTCTACATTTAACAAGCAGTTTTATAAAAAAAACATAAAATTTATTTGATTATTCGATTTCTTAAATGAGGCTGCGTGGGCATGGAGTAACTTCGACGTTCTATTGAGTTTTGACTCCGAGTTGGAGTAATTCAAAATTAAGTTTCACACGATGCGTAATATTATGTAATGACTCTTTCAGGCGTCGGTTTCCACGCGTTTGGGCAAATTTTTGACTGTTAGTTCTTGTCAACTGTCACGATTCGACAGTATCAAAAGTCTACACTGTTAAAAATAAAACAAGCTAGTTTTTGAGCCTCCATTTTACTTGTATGTACGTACGTTATCGCCAAATTTCTTGAAAGTATGATGGCTTTCAAAGTGGATAGGTCTACGCAGTCTTTTTTTTATTTTTGAACGCCTGTTATTACATTTTACACGCTAGTAGCGCCGCAAGTGTCACGTGTTAAAACTGTATCAAATAAACAGTTCATTTCGGGTTACAAATCTGCAGTCTGCATTACTAACTATAGAATAGAGTTCTGTAATTTACGACCGCGTACGTCGTTTATCGCAAATTTGCCAAAATTCGCGATAATGGTGATCTGTAGATAGTTGACATTGGCGTAATAATAAAGTAAACAAGTCGCTCCAAATTTCCACATTTGCATATAATCCGCGCCTTATTCAAGTCGACAGCATAAATAATTCATTCACTGTAGGAAGAAATTACTTTTAAAAGGTTTTGTTTGAAAAAAAAATGTTTACAATTGTGATAGTGTCTGTGTCATTTTTACTGTATTATGGGGTCCCCTGCTGTAATGGGGCCGCTTCAGATATTCAGCTGGACGCCAAGGCGCAGTCCACACACCGAATAGATAGCCTGAATTTATTGTCGTATACATTTTTGTTGATTCTGACAGTCCTTACGATTTGGTTGTTCAAGCATAGGCGAGTTAGCTTTTTACACGAAACGGGACTTGCTGTGATTTATGGTGAGTTAAACCCATTTGGGAGCAATTAATTGAGTTGTCATTCCATTTCAGGGTTAATAGTAGGCGCAATAATCCGATACTCAGGAAGCTCGTCACATGTCTTGAACATGGAAGCGTTTGCGAATGATTCTAAATACAATTCTAGTCTACCGCCTGACACCGTTTCGCTGTATTTTCCAGTGAAGGGGCCATTTATTAAAACAAACAAAACGTTTCAGTACACGTTTCGGGGCGAAATCGTTGATCCCGTAGAAAATGAAATCGATCTGAAAGCAACATTTGATCCGGAAATATTTTTCAACATAATTCTCCCACCGATTATATTCCACGCGGGATATTCACTGAAAAGGGTAATTATTTGTTGTGGATAAGTGGCTTGCAGGCTTGGTATGGGTATAGCAACTAATCAATGACTCTTTTCAGAAATATTTCTTTCGTAATTTGGGCGCAATACTAACATTTGCAATAATTGGTACGACCATTTCGTCATTTATTGTAGGAGCACTGATGTATGGCTTTGTCCAATTGATGCCAGTGAAATTAGCGACAAGTATAACTTTTTTGGACACTCTATATTTTGGAGCCCTCATCTCTTCTACTGATCCACTGACAATCCTCGCGATTTTCAACGACTTACATGTGGACGTTAATTTGTACGCCTTAGTTTTTGGCGAAAGCGTCCTCAACGACGCTGTTGCAATCGTCCTCAGTGGGTAAGATTCGTTTCCGCTAATATTTCTTGGGAAAAGTTACATGAATTGCTAATTATCAAATATATTTGTTATTTTATTTCTATTTTTACTAATTCAAATCTTTGTATTGTTTCAGTTCAATCCAAAACTATGGAGAAAGATACCAATCTCAAGCAGGAGGATTTGAAACTGAAGCTTTTTTTAAAGCAGTTGGAAATTTTTTTGGAATATTTATGTTGTCTCTAATAATTGGAGCCGTAATGGGTTGCGTCACAGCTTTGATATCCTTTTTTTATGTTGAGTCATAAAACGCTACTATTATTAGCGAAATATTTATGTTGATGATAACTAAATTTATTTCAGCGTTCTATGGACATTAAATACTTTCCTTAACTATGATTACATGACCAAATTCACGAGAGTTCGTGATTTTCCTCTTCTAGAATCCGCACTTTTTGTGCTTATGTCATACAGTACATTTCTAATAGCTGAAGCTTCAGAACTTACAGGTAAATTGACTTTTTATAGATATTTTAATGTTTAGTTTATAGTTGCACCTTGTAACTTTTGTCTATTTCATTTAAAACTGTGCAGACGTTCGCATTTGTAAATTTGCATTAATATTATATATTTTTTATCACACACCTCACTGCTCATGCAATTGTTTCCAATATCTGTAAGCTGACATAATTTAATTAAAATTTTTTAGGAGTCGTGGCTGTATTGTTCTGCGGAATTTGCCAGGCTCATTACACTTACAACAACTTATCAGATGATACAAGGATTCGCACGAAGCAGATGTTCGAACTGTTAAATTTCTTAGCTGAGAACTTTATTTTTTCATACATAGGGGTGTCAATGTTTACATTTCCAAAACACCACTTCGATCCGCTTTTCATCCTTACAGGATTTGTATCCTTTTTCATTATTTAACAACACCCACAACCAACCAAAGTGGTTAGTTTTCTTAACTAAAACCAGACTTGCGCCGCTATTGGTCGGGCGGCGAACATTTACCCGCTTTCTTTTCTCCTGAATTTGGGTCGCAAACCAAAAATTCCATCGAATTTCCAACACATGCTATTTTTCGCGGGTAATCTAAAAAACTTATAAACCTTTAAGTGCTTGATTAATTGTGTTAAAGGTTTACGTGGTGCGATGTCTTTTGCTTTGGCAATAAGAAACACGGTTTCTGAAGCCCGACAAGCTATGTTAACGACGACTTCATTAATCGTCATTATAACAGTTATAATACAAGGCGGGGCAACAATGAATTTGCTTCATTGGTTCCAAATTCCGTGAGTACTTGTCACAGTCGACGAACGAAATTTTTATTTAGTGTTTTTGTGGATTGAAGAGTTGGGGTAGACGAAGAAACCGAAGTTTTGTCGCACCAAGGCCAAAATGTGAGTTTCTTTTCACATAGTTTTTGCATTTTGCACTTTACCACTATAAGAGACCCCAATTTTTAACCCCTTATTAATTATTAGGTGTACAATTCTATGGAGAACATGTCAGGGGTAGGTATTGAGTGTTGCAAGTGATGATGTTAATTTAACAAGAGTAATAGGCAGAATATCTCTTTGTTTTCGCATATGACTTGTCACAAAAATCCAATTAATCCGATTTGGCCTGTAATTAAATGGTAGAGCTTTGTCGAAATTATTTAAAATATACCTTTAATAAAATAAAAAAATAGTCGAACATATTTAGTACAAATTCATATCTTAGAATCAGAGTCTCACATGCAATTTCCTAAGTGTAGGAAATTGATAGAACAAATCAAAATAATGTTACATTGTAATACACAGTTCCTTTCAAATGCGGTTTGTTCTCGTTCGTAACTTTCCGATTAATAATAAATTTAATATACAATTACTAAATCTGAATTTCCTGTCCCTTTTATAAGTGACTTTGTGTGCTGCTAGTTTTATTTCATTCCAAATCAATTACTTTTACCAAGTGTGTAGACTATTTAGTTTTTATGAATTGTTTTCTTGTTAGGCGAAGACGAAACTCGAAGAATGTCATAATGCGAAAAAACGTAGATAATCTGTCTATAACATAACATCGTTGCGGTTATTAAGACTATTGTCTGTAAATTTCGTTCGAGTTCTAATTTCAACTTTAGGGAAATACCACGCCGAGGCTTGATTGGAACCATCCCGATTCGATTCGATTGAACGAAAAAGCATTTTTGGCGAGAATCTGGGCATCGTTCGATACTCATTACATGAAACCTTTACTGACACATTCACGCCCGACTCTTCTTGAAACTTTACCAGTTTGTTGCAATCCGATTGCAAGATTATTGACGACAACTGAGCAGATGACTCAGGTGGGTCAATTAAATATTTTATATTACAATATTGTGACCCGTTTATTGCAGGAAGGACAAAATAGACCCGGTAGAGATTCAGATTCAGATCTTTGTATCGAAGAAAATGATTTTTCTAACAACGATTTAAGGACTAGCTCTCATAGAGTAAGTTTTTAGAAGACCCACAAGATTTTTGTTATGATGGCACTTGTTATATTTGTTGTTTTAGTTTTTTCAAACGTTTGAAATTTTTATGTTAAGAGTTTAATAAGATGTTTTCAATTTGCAGCCAATTCATTCTATTAGCGGACATCAAGTTTAACCATTGTCTTTTTATACATTTTTTTGATAATGTAAAATTTGTTGTGGATTTAATCTAGTCATTTAGTTACGGGATTTAAATTTTATGCATTATATTATTTGTACAGTATCTATACTAATGCTCCACTTATTCAATCAAAAAATACACTAGTGTTTGGTGCAAAAAAACGCACAACTTGTGCACTGTAAATTTAGGTCTTAATAATTATAAAAACACATGAATCTGTTTTATGTATGCGTTATTGTTATATTTGCAACTTGTCGATGAAAGCAGTATTTTTATTCTTGGCAATATAACAACTTTATTTTACACTTTTAGAATGCGCATGCAATTGCAATAATTGTAAGTGCTTGCTTTAAATAATTTTGTAAAGCAATTTTTTTTATAGCTTAAAATTGACTGTTCCCAGTGTAGTTCAACTAAATATATATTAATCACATGTTTTTCTTTTGATGCATGCACTAATATAATACTGTTATATTATGGCTGTGAATTATTACTTTTACTGATTGTGAAATAGTACTTAAGATACCTAAAATCATTAATAAATTATTGTAAATGGAATCTTAATTTTTTTACTGAATTATTTGTATTCTTCCCGCGGTTTGTTTGTGATTGTCACCAACGCTAAGAAGTAAAATGTGAAAAACAAGGGAGACGAAGTGGTTTCTTCATCGTTAAACATGCGCCAAAATCTGAAACTTATTTCAATTATTTATTAAATAGTAGACATAATTTAAATTTATTTTTAATTAAATTTAAAACGTTGACATTAGAATCGTTCATTTTTACGGTTGGTAGGTCTGGTAGCACTACCAAGGTGGACTCTGTAAGGTGTCGCGAAGGTCGTTAATAAATAAATTATAAAGCAATATTTGTTTAATTTCGTGTCCAAAACAGTTTAGACAAATTGTGAATTAAATATTTTTAAATCTAATTTTTTTCGGTTTCTAACTGTCACCAACTGCATGAAACTAAATTTGAAAATTGATGAAACAATTGTCAAATGAACATCGTGCATTTAACGATAAATTCCGCAGAAATTAAAAAAATATGTACGCTGCCGAATAGAAATAAACAACCGAGAAAGCGTAACTAAAATATTATAATAATAAAACGTTTTTTTAGTGTTTTTTTATTTTACAATTGCTGGAATTGGCAGTACTAACAAATGTGGACGCTCGTAGGTGTTGTGAAAGCTAACAATAAATAAATTGTAAAGCGATATTTGTATAATTCCGAGTTCAAAACCGTTTAACCAGATCTTAAGGTTAGTGCAAATACCTTCTATAATGATTAATACATCTCCCCAACAAGCGACTGAGAACACCTATTATGAACTTGCAACCCAAAATTTAAATATTTGATTCTTCGTTTTGACAGAATCCAAACAATTTAAAGAGTTTATTAATTTGTTTTGTGATGCTACAACCCTTTGTTATGATGTGTTGAAGATTCTAGTCATGTTATTTTGCATTTGTAGGTCGATGGCCATGGGCTCGAAACGAGAAAAAAAGTCGAAAGAGTTGGAGCATCTTTCGGAGAAAACCAACATAAGCGACAGTGAAGACGATGGGATGGGTAACACTGATGAGGATGATGACGAAGCCGTCCCTGCTAAAATCGCCATAGCTTTGAAGAGAAAGCACAAAAACTATGAGTCGGATGTGTCAGCGAAGGTGAAGAGAGGTAAAGAGAGGGACAATTTGAAGCCAGCCTCTGAGATAAAAAACGAATCTGATGATGAGGACGACGACGACCAAAACTCTATTACTGAGGAGAGCGAGAATGAAAGTGAACATTATCAAATGGATGCTAATGGCAGTCCAGGTAAATTGCATAGTTCCATTACCTACTGACCTAGTTTTGTGTATTAAAGACAAGAAGCACTTGCCATGGTCCAATGAAGATTTGTATGAGCTGATTAATCGAATGGAAGCTGAAATTCCTGAACGAGACGCTTTAATGTATCGCACCCGTGTTGACAAATTAAATTGGGCAAAAGTTTGTTGGAAAAATTTAAGTTGTAGTGTTGTTACAAGTGGTGTTTTAGGTAGCTTTTAAGTGTTACAGTGCCAAGGATTGCAAACAAGCCTGGATAAACCTTCAAAACAATGTGAGAAGATTCAGAGTTTTAAGGGAAGTCCTTATTGATGCAAGAGATTGGTTGAACGGACCAGTTGTAAGCAAAGATATAAAACCTGTAAGTGGTTTTGTTTTTACATGATTTGTGCTCAATTTTTCTCTAACTAGATAAAGCATCCTGAGATGCCAAGACGCCCACTTTCATCTTCCCTGCTGTTTTATTTGAAGAAGAAGGATAAGATTAGTAGGGAAAATCCGGGCCTTGACGCGGTATTTGTCATGTCCATAACTGTAGTAGTCTGTTACAATTTATTTTAGGGCGATCTTGCTAAACTCGTCGGTCAGATTTTTAAAAATCTGCCTCCAGAGAAGCGGGAAAAATATGAAAGACAGGCTGCCGTCAGCAAAGAGGAGTATCCAGAAAAAGTAAAGTCGTTTTTGTAAGTAATTCTTCATCCAACATTACATTGCTTAATATTGTTGTTCTTTAGGGAAAATCATCCCGAGTATTTGTCAACTCAAAAGTTGAACATTAATATGAATGAACAGATGGTTAAAAGCGAAGTGAAACAGGAAGTCGACAAAGAAAGAGCGGCTAAAAGTAAAAAAGATAAAATCAAGAATGAAAAAGCGAGAGGCAGACCACCAAAATCACCAATTGAACGTCCGCCAAAAAAAAGTCAGACTCCATTTGGGTTATTCTATGCCAGTGAACTGAAAAATGTGCCACAAGGAATGGAAAAAAGTCTGTTTAAAGACCAATGTAAGGCACAGTACAAACAAATGTCAGATAAGAAAAAAGTGGTTTGGATTAACTTGGCAGAACAAGACTTGCAAAGATATGAGGTATGGTATTGCAGTTTGGAAGTTTTTTCATAATATTTTCCTTTATTTCAGGATGAAGTAAAAGCATACAAAGCTAAATATCCAGATTTCCAAGTTCACAAAGTCAGACCGATTCTTACGAAGAGAGAAATGTTGTCTAAAGAGCGAGCCTTAGGAAAACCAGTGAAACCTCCAAATTCGGCATATGCTTTATATTCCCGAGTCATGCTGCAAAGTGATATGGTAAAAACAATTCATCCTAAAGACCGAATGAATTTCATTGCTGGTAAATGGAAGAACTGCACGGAAGAAGAACAAAATGTATACAGAGAGCAAGTTATAAGAGTATGTATTTTTTTATCAATTTACAAGAATATAATATGCCGTTTTAGTTAATGGAACAATACAAGCAAGAGTATCAAACCTATTTAGATTCTTTGCCAGAAGAAGAAAGGAAAGCATTGACTCAATCAAAAACTAAAAGCCAAAGAGTTCGGCCTGCTCGTCCAGCAAAAAAGCGCGAGCCTGCAAAGCGAATTAAATTTAAAGAACCCGAACAGCCGCCGATGTAAGACTCTCACAAACACTCGAAAAAACTACGAATTTTTTTTTTAGATCTGCATGCAAATATTTTGTTTCTATGTACAAAGGAGAGGGGGATCCGGTGTTAGTGTGGAAGTCCCTCAATATTAATACAAAACGTAAATACGAGGAGGAACTCATTAAAAAGAAGCAGGCGTATATAGTTGAGTTTGAAAAATTTTTGAAAAGCCTTACGAAAGAAGAACTGGAAGCATTTTCCAAAGCTCGCCAACAACAAGTTGTTTCTGATGACGTAAGTCTCATTTGGCTTCATTCACTTTGTCATTTATGTATTTATTTTGTCACAGGAAAGCTCAGAATGTTTGTCTGAGACAGATGATGAAGCTGACGATGCAAATGGAACTCAACCTGCCCAACCACGTTTCTCCGAAAGCGAATAATTTTGATATGTGAGCGTTTTGATAATTTTTTGTAATAGTTTTGTTTAGCAAGTTACAGTCTATTGTATAAAATCATTTGATTGGATGGCGCCAAGTACATATTCTTTTAACACCTGTAAATATTTACGTATAAATACACAATAATTTTTATAATATAATAATGTACGTGTAATATATGTTACATAAAATAGATTTAATAGTGAAGTTATTCTGTGGCCTTTTTTTTTTTTTTTTTTTTTTTTTTTTTTTTTTTTTTTTTTTTTTTTTTTTTTTTTTTTTTTTTATAGGGGTTTAGGAATCTTCAAAAGACCCCTGGGGCTGGATTCTATGCCCCAGTTCGTGCCGGATTCGCAGCCTCTAGGCTGCGCCTACCGACTAAACCCTTTCCCCTTTGCCCGTGTTTGGTAGTCGCGGAACCGCGTTAGCATTACTTCACGACCACCGGGCCTCCCGCTCGTTATTGAGCTTCCTCCTGCTCGAGTAAGCGTTTTCTTTCTCTCTCGTGTTCCTCCTTAGTCCTCATGATTACTTCCATGAGGTTGGATATATTAGTCCATCCCTCCTCGTCATCAACCATAATCGTCGCAACGTTTTCCTTAGTCAGCTTCCTGCCGACTTCCTCCTCGGCCTTTTCTCTGTGGCTGGACCATCTCGGACACACCAGGAGGGTGTGTTCCGCGTCGTCCACCTCCGCATCGCAGTAGAGGCATACCCGTGACTCTGCCTTGCCTATCCTCCAAAGGTACTGTTGGAAGCAACCGTGTCCCGTCAGTATTTGCGTCATGTGATATGATAGCTCGCCGTGATGTCTACCAACCCAGCTTGTTAGATCTGGAATAAGGGTTCTGGTCCAACTCCCTTTCTCCGCTAACCTCCATCTGTCTTGCCACTTAAGCAACGTCCCCTTTCTGAGCCTTTTTGCGGCCTCCCTTCTCTCTTCGGGCGGCAGAGATTTAGTATTATCAAAGACCTGCTTCCTTTCCTCCGCTAGTAGATCCGCTGGAATTGTACCAGCCAGGACCAACGCCGCTTCTTTGGACACCGTCCTATATGCTCTAATAGTGCGAAGCGCACTCCGCCTCTGTACTCTAGCCGGGTACTTGTTTGATATCTCCTTCTTTAGGGCTTCAGCCCATATGGGCGCCCCGTACATTAGCACTGATTGGCTTACACCGTTCAGTACCCTTCTTTTTGTGCCTTTTGGCCCGCCTATGTTTGGCATAAGCCGGGATAGGACGTTAATCATGCCCCCTGCTTTGTCCGCCGTCTTCTGGATGTGAGTGTGGAATCTCATCCTCCCGTCAAGTATTATCCCTAGATACTTGATGTTGTCTTTAAAGGCAATTCTCTCCCCTTTCAGTGTGATGTGGGGGAGATCGAACTTTCTACCTCCCGACATCATCATTGCCTCGGTTTTTTGCACCGCCACCTCAAGCCCACTAACGTCTAGCCAATCAGCAATTTTCGTCAGTGCATGGTTTGTTATCTCCTCTATTCTTCCAATTTCCTTGGCCTTTGATAGGACAATCAAATCATCGGCGAAGGCTAGAAGACTTACTCCCGGCATGACAGGCAGTCGTAGTATGCCGTCATATGCCAGGTTCCACAACGTTGGGCCAAGCATCGAGCCTTGTGGGACCCCCCGGGAAAGGTTCCAGCTCTTGGTTCCGCTTGCAGCCCGAAATATTAATTTCCTTCCCTCCAGGTAACTGAATATTAGGTCGACCAGATAGTCCGGGAGACCTGCCTTCTGTGCCTCCTCTATTACCAGCGGGTATGGTAATGTGTTGAACGCATTTTTAACGTCCACTGTGACCATTAGACAATGTTGTCTTTTCCATCTTGAACATAGGTTTGCCTCCGCATATGCGTTGCGAACCTCGTTGAGCGCGTCCAGTGTGGATCTGCCTTTCCGGAAGCCGAACTGGCGATCCGACAGCGCTTGGTTCTCCTCGATTACGGTTTGCATCCTTTCTAGGATTACCGCCTCCAAAAGTTTCGCCCACGTGTTAATCAGGCAAATCGGCCTGTAAGACGAGACCTCCTCAATAGGTTTATTACCTTTTCTTATGAGCACCAGCTGAGCCACCTTGGCTGCTGGCGGTATGCTCCTCTCCTTAAATATTCTATTTATCAGCCCTAGCATTATCCCGGGATTATGGTTCGCTGTCTCCTTGATTGCTTCAGGTGGAATGCCGTCTGGCCCCGGCGCCTTGTTGCCCTTGAGCCGTTTTGCTGCTCTAGTTAGCTCCTCCTCTGTGACCAATGGTGGCTCCGTCCGTCCGCCTACCTCGTCTCTCGGGAGAGGGACAGGGCCTGGCGGAAACAGCCCCTCCACAATCTCGTCGACCCTTTCTGTTAAGCCAGTCGGTGTTCTCCTGCTGCCGAGCTTACCTGTGATTAGTTTGTAGGCCAGCCCCCAAGGATTTTGGTCCAGGTCTAGGAGCAGGGCTTTCCAGCAGTTACCCTTGCTCCTTTTGATGGCGAGGACCAGATCCTTCTTAGCTCCTTTATAAGTGGCTTCCTCCTCCGTGCACTCTTCTGGTGCTTTCCTTCTCAGGGCTCTTTGGTAGATCCTCCTTGCAAGGTTACTTTCTCTTCGCAATTCCGCTATCTCGTCGGTCCACCAGTATTTTGGGCTATGCCCTCGCCTGTCTTTCCTCCTTGGCATTGACGCATCGCAGGCCGTTTTGACGGCTTTAATGACCCGCTTTGTCTCCTCCTCGATGTCGTTCGTATCGATTTGTACGGCCCGGGCAATGCTGGTTTTGAAGGCCTCTTTGTTGAGCCTTCTGACTGCCCAGCCTCCTTGTATGTTTTCCTGCGTAATACTATCTTGTTCGTCGTAGTCGAACTCGATGTATTTGTGGTCGCTAAGGGTTTCTTCCTCTAGGACCTTCCATCCTCTAAATCGGCTCGCTAATTCTTCGCTGACCAGGGTCAGGTCTATAAACGAGGTTTTCGCTCCTTGTTGATAGGTGGGAGTTAGACCGTCGTTTAGTACTGTCAGCCCCCCCCTCGCCGCCAAGTCCTCAATGGCTCTGCCCCTCGAATTTGTGAGGCTTGAACCCCACAGGGACGACTTGCTATTAAAGTCGCCCGTAAGGAGTATCCTTCCCTGCCACTCTGCTATCGACAGTTCCAGTTCTGCTAGGAATGTGTCGAAAACCTCCGCTGTCGCATTCGGGGAGATGTAGCATGAGTACACCCTGAGCTCAGCCACTCTCACCCATACGAAACCGTCATGATTTGTCCCCGCAGCGGCTACGTCCGTGCCTGGGGCCACTACAATGGCGACATCTCCTCTATTATCTCTAAATTCTCCGGGGGCGGACCCGTTTGGGTTCCGGGGGATTTCACTCAAAAGCAGGATCCCCTTCCTCCTCTCTTTGGCGTATTGCCCAATGAGTCCGTATGCGACTCCTCTCCTATTTAGATTGGATTGGATAAATCCAATCATTTCGCCGCTTTGTCTCGGGCGTCCCTCCAGTTGGGGCAGTTCTTGCCACCCATCTTGTGGTTTGACCCACCCTTAGCTTTCTTCCCCGCACACAGCGGGCAGAAGGCTCCTCCTGTGCACTCGGCACCTTGGTGCCCAGTTTGGCCGCACTTCCGGCACGCTTGCGCCCGGTCCTCTCCCCGGCACATCGCCGCAATGTGGCCGAACGCAAGGCACCGGAAGCACCTGACCCTCTCCTCAATTTGCCGGACCCTGCAACGGACCCAGCCCACCCTAATTTTACCCTCTTTGAGGATATTTGCAGCTGCCTCCTGGCTGAGCCGCACCACCGCTCTTCCCCTCCCAAGAAGGGTTTTTCCGGTCAGGATGACATCCGGTGACCCATCTTCGCAATTTAGAAGGGGCTTAAGGGCCTCCCTCACCTCCTCCACCGTGACCCCTATGTCAAGGTCCAGGATCTCCACAGCAGTTTTCCTGTCTTCTGGGGACAGGAGTCTCACCGTGGCCTCTCCACTGAGTGCCTCCCTGACAGCCTCGAGTAGTAGTATTCTGTGGCCTGGTTTACTCAAGTAAGAAAAACTTCTGTAACCTCGGCCTGTGAGAAACTTTAATTATATAATCAAATCTAACGTTTCGCCAATTTCAACTCGGTTGTCTGTAACTCGTTATGTGGTAGTAATTAATGTCATAGTTGTAAAATTGTGACCGAACTTTGCTTAAAAATCATTTTCGATTTTCTTATAGTATATTTTGTATTTAGAATAAAATTCATGACTCATGATGTGGTGTGCTTTATTATTTTCTAAACGAGAAATACATTTCCTATTAAACATTGTTTTATTATTTGCAGTTCGCTAGTTTATAGAGAAAAAATTAAACGAGAACGTAAAAATTACAATAAAGAATCTAATAATCCAAAAAATTCAGACTGAGTAATCAAATACTCCAAAGAAAGTATTTACGAATCTTAATAAGATTAAATAATTTCACCAGTTTCATGGCTTAAAAAAACGAGAACCTGAAAGGATTTAAGATGAGAGATGTTCCAAGGAAGGCAACCACCAATTCGCTTGCAATTTAAAAATTCAAGACGTACTGCATTATAATTTTCGATAATAAAAATAATAAGTATAAATCCATTTTAATATTAATGATTATTGCTTTTTTATTCAGTTTCAGAGTTACGACCATCAATGGCGCTGTGTTGTAACCGAACTGTGCTTTAAAATAATATTCGATTTTGTTGTAGTATATTTTGTATTTAGAATAAAATTCATCATTAATGATGTGGTATATTATTTCCTAAATGGAATAACACATTTAATACTAAACTTTGTTTTATTATTTAGGCTTTATACAGAAAAAATTACGAAACGAGAACGTAATAATTACTATAATGAAGAATCTAGTAATGCAAAAAAATCCAAAGAAAGAATTTATAGAATCTTAGTAAGATTAAAGAAATTCATCAGTTTAATGGATTAAAAAAAAACGGAAACGATTTAAGACGAGAGACAAGGTAGGTAACCAACAATTCACTTATAATTTATTAATAAAAATACAAGACGTACAGCATTATAATTTTCGATAATAATAATAAATATAAATGCATGTAATGCACATAAATGCAAGTACTTGCGAGTGTTTTATTAATTTTATTATTGCTTTTTTAATCAGTTTCGGAATTACGACCATCGATGGCGCTGCGTTTCATTCATCCCGCGAGTTCCAAACACACTAAATACCGAGTGACTATAAATGATTGACAATTTTTGTGTAAGGTTGGCAATATTTTTTAACTCTTCTATTGGGTATACTTATTTTCAAATTTGAAATTGTCATATAAACGTCAAATTTAAAAATTGCCCATATCGGAATTGTTTTCAAAATGGTTTTTACAACTGGAAGATCTTTTCGATCACTCGCTGTACCTATTTCCTCCGTTATTTGTCACTTTTCGTTCGCCATTATTTTGTAAGTTACACTTTTTGACAAAAATATTCTAACCTAAAAAGTTAGTTGACATAAATCACGACGACAGTTAATCTGGTACCAATTCCTCACTGTTGCCAATCAACTAAATTTAAGTCAATCATTTACAGTCACCCGGTAGTATATACGGAGTGAGTTAGTTACAAATACAGCGATGTGCTTTAGGTTAGTTACCTACGTTCATATAAAATATACGGGTAAGTAGTTAAAAAAAAACGCAAAAATTGGTAGAAAAGTGATACATGAAAATTATTAATTTTTAATTAGTGCTATTTTAAAATTTTGGTTTGGAACACATTGTAGGGCCCTTATTACAAATTAAAACTCTGTATCGTTGAGGGACGCTTTATTCTGTTTGTTACTCAACTCACACTCACTCGTAATAACGTAAATATATATCGTGAAATTTAAACTTAATCACTACAACAGTTCTAATTTCGGTAATAATAATGTATTTATGAATGGTAGAACTACAAATGTGACGTTTTTGCACATTAATATAATCCTTTCTTTGACAGATTTTGTTCAGTAATCGAGAAAATGTTTTGACTTGAAGTCGATCCCAAAAAAACAAAACGTAAAATTATAAATCAAATAATAATTCAAATGCTTATTAAATTTAATAAACTGATATATTTTTAACAAGCTGACTGCTTAAACAGGTTTTGTAATCAATATGTAATAGTAAAATGACGCTATAATTTGATTTGATTGTACGAGTGGGAATAAGTTTTTCTGGCTTTGGATTTGTGGTCAGATAATTTAATTGCATGTACTGAGAAATTTAATTTAATGTTCTAGCGGGAATTTGTGCGCTCCAAATTGTGATGCGAGCTAATATGTATAATTTATTGTGCTTATTGAATTTTGCGACTGGTTTCGGAGATTCGGGTCTCAATTTTAGCGACAAAGTTTATTCTGCTTCCACATCTTTCTCTGTTGGTGCGCTGCACTGAATGAAACGGGATCGATTTTCTTATTTGTGCTGGGATTTTTCGCTTTCTTATTTTTTTTTCACTTGCACGGTCCTATTTCTGGCGGTGTTTGTATTTTTATTTTTAACGTGAGAATGGATGAAAACTGCTCCAAGGATGCTTGCTAATATAATTTACTGTGCTTATTGAATTTTGTGAATGGTTTCGGTAGGTTTAGATTTTAGTGGAAAAGTGTGGGAGTGATGTGTGAAATGATGAAAAAGGAATCCAGTGGTTGGAAATAATTTGCTTGGATCGTTTTTTCTGCCTCAACGTCTTACAAAGCTAGGATTTTTTCTCTGCTGATATAGTGTATTAAATGAAATGGGGCACGCTTTTATGGACTAGTTGCGTACTTCGCGATTGATTTTCTTATTTTTGCTGGGATTTTTCGCTTGTTGGTTAAATATTCGAATATTTTCCTTTGTGCGGTCGTGGCTCCGGCGCTTTCTCGTCCTCCCTCGAAGAGTTTTTTTACAACTTTTTTTTCAATTCTTAGAAATGAATGTTGGGATGAAAAATGCTCGAATTTCTGATGCTTGCTAATATAATTTATTGTGCTTATTGATACGTATAATTAGATACAAATATTACATATAAAATAATTTGCCGCTATTATAGGTTTTATGAATTCAAACCCCACAGAAGGTGTTTGCTAATATTGTCAATATTTCTTACATCACAGAATACAGAATGGAGTGAGAGTTAGCTTATCGTTAGATGTGATAGAAGACATAGGGTGTTACAGCATAATACAATTACAAACATGCACCGATGATAATTTTGATAATGCTGTTATTTACACATACCTATTTATGAATTTACACTATGTTACCGAAAGGGTGTAGTTGTGTTGATAAAACCTTGGCCCTTAATTTTCCCAACACGAATACAGTCTTTTACCGTCCGTTACAATAATTGAATAAAATTGACGAGAATTTATTGTCATTGCAGATCAAATCTACTAATTCTAAACATTTAAATTGCACTTTAAATAATTAGAAGTAGTTCATGTAGACGTATCAGAATCGTTTTATCGAAATCGCGAAAAATAATTTTTTGCTTTGTTATTGTCAAATTCATCACATCGTGGTAAGTAATGAAACATCCTGTCGTGTGTGAAAATTTACATTCTATGATTTTCAAAGTTTGATTTTTTAAACCTGCCAAGTTCTTTGTACTTGTAGATAATCTAAAAATGTAAATTTCAACCGATGAAAAGTTGCGACCATGAGATATTATGAAAGTTTACATGCGCTGGATTGCGTCCTTATGCTATGGGTCTATAGTTTACTTCATTCACTACATTAGGGAAGACTTGGTAAATGTTTATTCACATTTATTCTCAACCGTCTATTAGGCCTTAATATGAAATGTTCAGTTTTTCAGCAATTTTAATATTAATTACGATAATTGCCTTTGTAAATGATCAGATATGTTATAATGGCATAGTCTTTTGAATTTGATTGCACAGAAAATAATATTGACTGATATGCGATTTGTTTGTATAACATTATTGACGTCATCTCTGATATGAAATGTCCATATGCATCATTACCAAATACGTTGCGTTATATTGAACTGGGTGTTTCAAGATTATGCCAACAATACTATATCTAAAATTTTTCAGCAATATTTTATTATAAAAAGCGTTACTATTAACGGAAATTTGTGCATATCGTCGCATATTTTCCATCCGTACACGGTCGATTCGTACGTTTGTTTAATTCTCAAGAAACGGCACAAACCTGGATGAAAAATATTTTGACAATATGCCCCTACTTACAAGTACGCGACGCGACGATGCAAAAGTGATAAAATCTCGTGGTACACTTAAATTATGGATCATACCAGCCTTACATGATCCCATAACGCGACCATTTACGACAATACAAATTGTGTACGCAGGATGTTAACGAGAACATTTTTATCATCCTGGCATCAGATCATGTGGTTGCCCAAAATTTTTTTTAATATCAGTCCGTGTTCTAACGACTAGAAACATTTGATGAATAATTTTCAACAACGAATTGTCCGCATTTTTACAGAGCTCTTTAACTTGTTATATTTTACACGTAGTCCTATGACACCTCGCTAGATAATTTGTATACGATTGTGTGTATGCGTGAGATAGCTTCAAAGTTCCTCCAACTTAAAAAACATACAATTTGTATGGATTTTATATGGACAAAACATTAAACCAAACATCATCGATTCAACACTAACTAGCACACTTTTACTGGATCAGTCCGTCGTAGTCTTCCTGAAATACGAAAACGAACAAAACGATCATTTCAGGCGCTATCAATCCGATCTTTTTACTTACGATGTTAAATGAGCGGGTGTCAAAGAGGGGAACGCTTCGGCTTCTAGGTCTCTCTCTAGTATAACCGTAATCTTTATTAAAATATACGTCATCGGAGTCTCGGCGAGAAGATTGAGCCAACAAATTAGGATAACTTAACATAACATCTCGATCCATGTAACTTTCCCGTTGATTTTCCATTCCATCAACGTCATAGTTATATGGCATATCTCGGAAGTTTCTGATAACAAATCGAAATTTAGCCGCTGACTGTTCCAAGTTGTGTTTTGTGAAAATAATCGCCACTTCATGACGCATGTATCAACGCGTGCTTTTTGTGTTACTTTAGCCGGCTTATAACATAATCTCCTCTATTGGTTCCTGCTGGCAGTTTCGCGAAACTTCAATATTTATCTTGCGGTGTGGGTTTATCACAAAATGACGACTTTTTAGCCCCGCAATTTTTCCGTTTTTTTGCCGCCCGTTTTAATGTAATCATTAACTTACGCTTCGCTCCGACGACCTGCCAGTTCTTTAAGGACAGCCGCCCTCGCTGCTACTTCTTCGGCCATGCGCTGTTCTTGCAGTTCTCTAGCTCGTTCGGTCCTAATCAATTCCTAAAAGACGACTTTTTGCTTAAAATTAGCCCTTCAACTGGGTCGCTAGTCATTAAAGTTCAACGTCTCGCACGAGGTAAATGACTTACTTTGAGATGCTGAAAACTTCCGCTCTGGGGAGTAAAAGCAAGGGACGGTAAATGACCGCCCCCTGGTAATCTGAAAGCGGTTACCCGACGTCTGGGCTCCGTTTGTCTTTGCACGGTCCCGTACATTTTGGCTACCTCCTCGAATGCCCTATTTCTTTCGGCCAAGTCCTGAATTCGAAGCAAGGGGGCCTTGTGGACCACGCGCCCGTAAATTGGGCGGGTTCTATGCCGCCCCATACGCATTCTGCATTTTAAATTATTAAACGTCACACACACACGCATCTCGAAACCGTCGCCTAAATTTCAATGAAGAAGATTTTAAATGTGGGTATAGTATAGCGTCGGAGACTCGGAAGTCGGAGTTCTAAACTCGTCATAAATTGTCAATGGAATTTGTGACAACTTTAGAACTTCGGCTTCCGAGCTTCCGACGTTAAATTTATACACCCATATCTTTTCCAGCAGTCATTTCGTTGCGAAGAATAGCCGCTTTTAAATAACTCCCCTTCTCGCGAATTTAAATTGATTTTAAAACCGTACAGTCGTTCAATCATAAATAAATAAATAAATAAATAAATAAATATAGAATGGATTTTATTATTCTGACGTAATATATTAAGTTTACTTTTACGTTTCATTTGGGGAGCAGGAATGGAAGCGAAGAGTGTTTATTTACAGCAATGTTTACTTACCCTCCCATACTCCTAGAAGTAGCGTAATAAGGCTCCCAAACGTTGTCAGAAAAAGGATCTCTATACATAGGTATTTCATTTGTAATCTCCGCTGCCCTCGACTGACGCTTAGAAAATCTCCACATCGCCTTAAGCTCCTCACAGCTTGGCTCAGCCGCCACGCCATTTTTGTTAGAAACCACTTCGCTGGAGCCTTTATAGTCTTTCGTTCGTGATAAAGCGAACGCTGTTATGTTTCCGACCCAAACGCAACAAACAAATAGACTTTTTACTAATGAACTGTTGCGCATCTGAAATACACACAATCACAAATTTCAATCTTTCGGAAACACAGCGGGGACGTGAAAGAACGTTTCGTTCCACGAAGCAACTGTTGATTTAAGCAGGCACAGACATCAAAGTTCGAGCGGAATAAACAATTCCATAGGGTTTTAATAAAAGTTAGAGACCGCTTGAAATTTTCTTTTGAGTCGAGTCGTAACCGCGCTCCACTTCCAGCTAAAATATGCGAACTCCTAAGAAGAATTTGAAGATTGTTGGTAACGGCGATATTTGAAGTTGCGATGCCTGAACCGCAAACTATTTGTTTGCTACAAACGGTAGTATATATGATCGTACGGTAATAAAAGGAAATTTGTGAGCGCACGTCTTCTGGTTATTAAGGTGATCCGTGAATTTATGTTACGCTTTTAATGGAACACTCGAGCGGGGCGTTAGACGAAATTTGAATAAAACGAAAATAAATTGAACATATGGAAAAGTGAGTGAGGCAACTGGTGAGGCAGAAACCGTTTATTCACAGAAGCTCCCATGCATATAATAAAAATAAAAATTACCTTGTTTACGGGATTGACTCTTGTAGTGCGGTGCTATGGTGCAGTAATTTGTATTATTATAAAATACTGTGCAAGTTAACAAGTGCAATAGTAAAAAAAAGTCATATTGTGATTCGTGAAAATTGTTTGCAAACAATTTTCAACTGAAAACTTAAAGTGTCGATGATATTGTGCTTGAGAGAGTGGTGTGGGTGCAGTTAATTTTATCAGGTGTACCGTGCCATTCTTAATCAGTGGAAATACGTACACAGATTTTGTTCAACTCGGAAGCTATAACTGCATATCAGAAAGGGTGACGCAGAACTAACGTGATTCGGGCTCGGGGTTGCACTGGCAGGAGCTGCTCCTGGGCGAATAATCTGCCCTCTCTTTTCTTTGCGCTCTCTATCTCATCGCCGCCCCCATCTCGCCCCCACGTTTAGCAGCCGCTTTCAAAAACCCTTCGCAATATTCCTCATTCAGAGACTGCGTTTCTTCCAATATTCATTTCGTCTACTTCGTTTTGCTATCGAGTTACAAAAGAACTTTGTCATTTATAATACCTTAATGAGCTTTGCAAAAAACTTATTCAATTTCGTTATTTCAGTCGGGGGTATACGTTGTCTTAAGCACAAACAAATCTAACACTTGTTCAAACGAAGCGGATCTAAGCTAGAGATTCCCAGTTTGTCGTAAATGAGATATTGTTAATTCGTTTTATTTTATTTATGTTATTAGCCGATGAAGACTCGACTCGGTAAATGTTTGAAGCATTTTCTAATTAAAATAATAATAAAATTTACGACAGAGTTAATTACGGAATTGTTCACAAATTGAACAGAGAATTCTTTATACTAATTAATTCATGTACCCAGCTCGATCGAAAAGTATTCGTTTGCGTTATGCGCACTTTGAACTGCCGCCCAAATTTCCCATTTAAAATAACCGGGATTAACCTGAGACCTCGTCATTAAGTCATATTAACCAAATTCAACTTTTTCCGAACTGTTATTCCCGTAATAATGCGTCCGACTAATTTTTCCAGAAAAAATCCACTGAAGCATAATTGGTCTGTCTAATATGTTCGACTGGTTGTCAAGCAGATGTTATTTTTACAGATTTCGGTCTTGGATAAGCCCGCCCGACGTTCACTTCTGTATTTTTAAATAATCGGTTTTTCGTTTGTGTTTGTTCTGTCGTAAACTTCAAGCGTGCAGGGTTTTATTTTGTTGGGGTTTAATTATCATCCATTCAAGATCACAGGATATTGCCGAAAATTTCACAAAAATCTGTTCGAAGGGAGAGGCATTGAGGAATTATTGATCACTGAATATCGAAACTATTGTAGCATGGCGCAAGTTAAACAATGTGCAGCTGAATGTGTCTGAATATAAATGTAAGTCTCTTACTTATAAATAATTGCCTTGGCATTTTAATTATAACACTGATGGAGCGCGTGGCATAATTTAAAATTTAAGTGTAGATCTTGACTCTCTCTACTTCGTTGAACACATTTTCAGTTTACGTAATGCGTCTCCGACAACTACGAGTCTCATTATACAAATTTACAAATGACGTTGCTTGGAAAATGATAAATTTTTCGTTGGAAAGATTAAAAATAGAATATTGCTCTAAGGGTTTGTGTTCGCGTGCACATTAACAGCATGGATTGTGTCAAATATGGTAAAAATGTTAGTCTCATTACTTTTTAAGCGGTTTAAGTAAAGAGTTGGTTGGAGGTGATATCGATTTGCCTCATTTTAAGTAGCTTTTTGAGTTATTTCCTGCTTTGAGTGTGGTCAAGTTATTTTCAATTTAACCACAGCACGGATTAATTTACGGCCGTTAAAACATTACATTTCAATATCTGTCTGGCTCGTCGGGCGACCAATGGCAGTACGAAATCGAACAGAAGTCATTAAATATAATAGAATGATTGTGGTATTTTTGCAGCATTTTGTAGCATTTATGATAAAAATACAGTCACAATTTATTGTGCAATATACTCGTAATAAAGAGCACTCAAACACGACATAAAGGTAAATTTCCTGTCTCAGCGATTCGCTGAGCTTTTGTGTCTCGAACGAACGCTTCTTCGAAATACAGCAATTAACAAATTGAAGCAGCATCACAAACACTTCCAAGGACTTCGATATAATACTCTCTATTGATTGCTAAACCTTGTTGAAAACATTCAGAGGGGATAAAAATATCTTTCTCATCGTTTCCTTTTAAGTACTCGTGTTTCGCAGTCAAGAATGCTTCAGAAAAAATCACGCATGCCCACAGAAGATCGATGTTACTTGGTACGTGACCATTTCGCCCGAAAAGTTTCATACTTTTTGGGCGGGCCAGGTAACGAGCGAATTATTTAAGACTTGTGTGACCTGCGTCATAGAAGAGGTTCCATAAACGGTCTTTGTTTGAAGTTGAAGCCGTTTGAATAGACAATTCGTTTAGCGTTCCACGGTAATTATCGGTGAAATTTAGTGACACTAAATTATACAAGCGATTTATCAAATTTCCAATTTTGTACGTCTTGTAGTTTATTTTTGCGGGCTGAAATTAATTTCGAAGCGAATTATTTCTGCAGACTGACTTTCATCCCATTAAACAAATCGATATTTTCAGAGGATTAAATTGTTATTTGTAGTTTTATGTGAGAGTGGCGTAATCTCTTTCGGACGAGGGCTTCCAGTTAAAAACATGCTTCTTAAAAATGGCGTAGCAGGTGCTAGTTGTGTACCGGGAAAAGGAATTATTATTAAAAAGAGCAAATTTTCTCGTAAACGGTGACAGGCTGTTGCCTCTCGATATAAACGGCCGTATTCAAAGCGTGGGCGGATCAACTCTGTTCTATATTGGCCTGGGTTGCGTATGAGAGGTATAACGACGTGGGTGTCATTCATGAATTACACCCGTCCTTCACGTTCCTTATATTACATATTTGAACTTTTGTAAGTTTTGTATTTGTAGTTTTGCATTTGTGTCGGTAGTTATTAGTTTCCGTACAAGGAAGTTTGTTGAAATTCTTTCGATTCTCTTGCTTTGGGCTTGGAATGGCGCAACATGCAATATACATTAAATACAACGGTACAATCCTCCTACATTTCTGATACTGCGACAACCACACCTTACAACCCCGACACGCTCGAAAATCCTGCGGCGGTCGTCCTGCGGCAAGTGTGACCTCTCTCTATAAGATAAGATATTTATTTCTCAGTGTCATTTTGCCCCAAACCCGACGTTGATTGACGTCGAGTCGCCGATAAATTCGTTTAAAAATCCGAACCTGAGCGCTGCAAATAACTACGTTTTAATTAAAACGAAACGCGCTTCATGCATATGATAGTTGTGGCATTTCATATGACATTTTATATTTGAACATTTCGCCTTCAATAGCGCCCACTGAACTGCTTTCATTCAGCAAATTTCTGCTACAGTTTTATTCATTCGGAAACGAAACCGTTGAATGATCCCATTGATAACTTTGTCACGTGGAAACATTTGTCCGGATTCTTACTCAACAATATGTTAAATGTATTATTGAAAAATCGTATTGTGTGCAATATGCATGTCGGTATGCAATTGCAACAAAGCCGACATTGTCGCAAATTAATTTATAAATTAAAAAATTTGTGACAAATTCGTTACAACACTAGCTGTGACTGTAATTATTATTACTATTATTATTATTATAATAATTAATTTGCAATTAATTGTAATAATTTGCGTAATAATCGTCAAACCATTTTTCGTTACATTTACCACACAAAAAATTTGGACTAAGCCTCAATATTACATTTCGTTGCGTATATAAATAATTTAAATGAACAAATTGTTTTCGCCAAAAAATTCGCAGGTTATTGATCGCGGTTTGAGTCAAGATTAACGAAATGCAATTGTGAGGGCGCCACAAGCTGACTCAGGACACGATCAAAAAGGCGGAACAGGTTATTAAAACATAATGGAATGTTCAATAAAAAGCCCGAGCAATAAACTGTAGACGGCGCCCACTTTTCTTAAAATTTAATTAATTCAAGTTTTTGTAAAACTTGGGCTTTTATTAATATGTGGGTTGTGGGTTGTAATAATAGTTTTTTAGAATTGTCTATGTTGTGTCAATCTTATTCAGTTTTTTAACATAAATTGCATGGAATTTTTTCAAATTAATCCAACGGTTAATGGAACGTGAAAATGGCAAAAAGCATTCTGCAGGAATTTTAGTTGCTCCATCTAACGGTGTTATTATGGTAGGGAACCGCAGTGATATTCCTCTGGGAGAACGTAGATATGAGAAAGCGGCCGTGTGCTTATGGCTTTCGGTCGGTTTGATGACCCAAGTTGTAATTTAGTTTTAATTAAAATAGTTATTATGTCATTTACTTTTGTCTTCCAATTTTAGCATCCGACACTTGACATCTTATTGAACGGTATTTGCCCGTTTATTGTTATAATCTGCCTGAATGACGCTTTATGACCTACTAAACTGAACTCTCTTTATGTTTTACGCTGTTTTAAATTGTAAAAATGTGGTGTGAATATCATCGTTTTAGGTAAGCAAACGCTTTTGGACAGGAAAACGAATATTTCACAAATTTATGCGTATACAAAGATTTATTGTTGTCGGTAAACACTTTGTTTGAAGCTTTTTTATGCGACAAAGAAGCGGGCGCTTGTGGCGATATGACGCAATTTTGGTGGAGGCGCCGGGCAAATTATTCATTAAAACATTTATTATTAAGCATAAACGTGTGTACTCAGCTTAGATCGCTGATAAACTATCAGTTATGGTTAGATTGCACATTTTAATAATAAACAGTCGTCATCAAATGAAATTTATTCACAAAATTACTAGCGTAGCGTACCTATTTATTTGAACTTTTTTACAACTCAATATTCAGTAAATTAATAACTAAATGGTGATGTGAGAATCCTAAAAGGTAGGACAGGAAAATTTGACACGGTTTATAATAATTAGGGAGCAGCGGAGACTGGAGTCGGAATGTGACTCAGAATAGCAAAATATGAGAAATTCTGTATGTAGAGAAATAACTCATGTGACTTCAGAGCTCCCTAATGGTTTTCTTCAATTTGTCAACCGTAAAAGCAAAAATACCCTAAAATGACTTGAAATTTTATTATATACGAGTCACCATAGGTCGGGCTTAATGTCATATAATGAATAACGTATGAACGGGAACAGGAAATAAAAAACCAATGAATTGTATAACTGCCTTTATTTCAATTCCATTTTCTACTATGATATATAATAAACTAGGTTTCTCTTGTTTTAAATTTTTTCGTGGTTTGACGTGTTGGTCACACATTATTAAAATCATGCGAATTAGCCAGTGATATAAGATTCATACATTTATTTAAGATGTAAGAACTATCGCTGCAAACTTATAAATAAATATAATTTAGAAACGTCAATTGTTAGATTTCGTGACTGCATCGGTTTTGATTATCAATCAGTTTCGAGTTATACAGGAACATAACGTCATTTCGCTTTTGCGTTACGAACAAATAAATAACAATATCGATGTAATCGCCTCCAACATGAATTAAAACAAATCAACAATCTACAAGAAAATAAATATTTGCAAACATAACACATTTATTATAATAAAATACCATTTGAAAAGCTAATGCTCGATGGTAATTAAGGTGAAGTATGCAAACGAATTGAGTCATTTGCAGATACATTTACTGAACAAACGACACCGAAAAGTTGTAAATTACATTAATATCTTGATATGTAGTATATGCAGATTTTCGTATGATATCGTTGCAACAAACATTTTTCATAGACTGGTTGACACAAATTTGGGAAGAAATAAAGAGACTAGATTAGATGCACAATTATCATTGTTGGGTTTACATACAGAGTAATGAATTTGAATGTATGTGGTGGTCGTACATGGATTTTGGAAATTTTTTGGATCTAACTTGGTTCCGCTTTAACCATTGTGCGATAGTTAATTACATAAATGCTTCGTTAAACACACACTTGAAAATTTTGTGTTTAAATGGGATGACGACTCTCTCAGTTAATTCATAGAAATACTATTCGTAAGTGACGTTGAAAATACTTGGTAATTGACAAAGTACAAATATCATCTAATTACTTTGAATAATCGAAGAATCGTCAACCGAAAGGACGTACGATTAGTTTTGTACATTTCCACGAATACCGAGGTTGAACGAACAACCACAAGAGAGCGGGGCAATGGACAAAGTGCTGGGCACTGAGCGCGTGGTTCTTTTACATTTAGACACTAAAATATCCGTTATATGTAATATAAGGTGCTTCTAGATTTTAACGTGCATGTTATATACTGTTTTAACGAACGAATAGCTATTTACTTATGTAAATATGTATATATAAATGCTAAATAATACTCGTCGTATTATTTTCTAGATTTATTCTGCGTTATACTTTTTTTGTTTAAATCTTGTATCAAAACTTTCCTTCATTCACAATTATTTATTGTATAAAACATCGGATTTTGCGATATCACGTTAGGCTATGTGTATGGTATGACGCTCGCGTTTTTTGGTTTTCTTCTTCAACTAGAATCGTTACTAAATTCGAAAGAAATCTATCTAAGCACACTGGAAAGTGTCAACTGCGCAACGCGTAGTACTGAACCCAACTTTAATTCCTACTGAAATCACATTTCTGCATGATAACTCTCTGTATTTACATATATACAATATGTATATATCTGTTTCTCTGCTACCGATACTACTTTTTATATACCTTAGTGCTTCTCAAGATGTGTTCAATTGCAACTCTCGATGTACCATTATACTTATTTTTTTTTTGATTAAATAACTAACTATAGACCTATCTATCTAGATCTTATTTAACTTAATTTACTTAGTCTAGCTATGTTTGTACAGGTCAAAGTGAAACATAAACTGTCAACATGTTCAACAGATGATTACAACACTTATCAGAGATGATCAAATTACAGACAGTGTATTAGTAAATGTTTGATCGTCGGGTGATGGGACAGGACATGGTGAAATCGTAGAGCCGATGGTTCTGGTCGTTGGTCGCCGGTTCAAGAGTCGTGGGCGTTTCTGCGGCTTTACCATCAGACTAGGAGGCTGGGAGTGAGCCACTCCTCCTCCGGTAACTGCCAAACAGACGTAACATCAGCAGAACACACGTGGTTTTGCCACCTGACTCTGGCCGCAAACCTCAAACATGCAAAAATTGTAAATGAATCATGTATGAGGTTCAGGTTAGGACTGGTCTAAGTGGCAGACGGCTGTGCTGGTCGCCGACAGATCACGTCCACATCCTCTCAACATTCATCCCAAACATACAAGTCTGGAGTTTGGTCTTCCTCCGCTCGGACTCCAAGTTCTTTGCTCTCTCGCTCTAGTGATAGTGTGGTGGTGTGAAAGTGTGTGAGTGAAAATTTGGCACAGACAACTCGCGAATAACAACAATTCGGTATCTTAAATTGAATTAAAAGATCGCTATGTCGAATTGGTGGCAATTATGTGTGTTTCATTGAGCCTGAAATAAAGAAAAGCCAATTTAGATTGGGCCCGGTAAGGCGACGCGGATGTCGGCATTTCATTACTTATACAGATATCAAGCATTCTACGTACGACATCAATCATCATGCTCGGACTCGGAACGAACGAAAATTACTTCTCTAATTGTAAAAATGATAAACATCAAATATTTCACGATTACACACTTGGACTGACTAACAGAAATGACACCAGCGAACTAAATGAAAAGATGAAAGATTTCAAAAATCGCCACGTAGCGCTAAGAATCGATAATTATTCCGCAGCGCACATCATTTTTCAACCCACGATTGATTCAATTCGCAAAAATTTTTACGACGAGGAATAGTGCCTTCGTGGATCACTGTCAACGATATGCCGTTGTAATGACTCTATTTATAATGCAATAAAGTTTATAGCAAGGACTCGTTCTGGTATCATTTCTGCCAGCGCACATTTGTGCCTTTGTACCACACCGTGCTCTACAAACTTTCGATCCAGCTTCGTAAAAACTCAACGTAAATTTTTTATTAGCTCAAGAAACTCGCTGAAGATTGTCGAGTAATAAATATGCAGCTTGGGGGTTGTTGACTGATCGATACGATATTGATCTGTTAATGAATCCCCGAGTGTAGAAATCCGAGAACAAGTGGGGTAACTGCGAGTGCCGCAATTTTGCAAGATTTCGTGTGGGCGGTTTGAAACAGTTGTTGCAAAATTGAGTGCCGGCTTCACTTGGAACTAGCGTTCGTCCTTTGATTGCGTTCCAGAGACTATCGAGATAAGTGGCTTTCCTCTGCTGCTGTCCATGAGGAGCGAATAGCCGCTCTTGTCGGACTGAGTTTGCTAAACTTTGTTCAAAACGATTTATACAATACGCACTTCAACGGCGGCTACAATGCCCGTTCACGGTCCACTCAACCAATTTTTATGACGGAAACTAGACGAATTGGCTCAGTTTGGTTGATACAAATTACTGTAATTTATGCAACTTAGTTTGATTGGTACAAATCGGCTCGTTTATCGCAACGATTTTTATACTGTTTCACTTTGTTAGGGACGGAATCGTTCAACTTGGACGCACATACGTCATAAAAAGTCTATTTGGACCTTGCGTTTTTGCACACTTGTAGCATGCGTCATCCACAATGCTTTCACACCATGCGATAAATAAATAAATAAATAAATGTTTTATTGTAATCATGCGAATGTGGTGTTTTAATGAAATTTACCTGATATTGTTGTATGGGAAATACAAGTCCTGGTTGTTGCAATGCGGCACTGGAAGCCGCCATCTGTTGAGCCGGAAGCTGCGGCTGACTTGGAATTCCTTGCCAAGTAGCAGGAACTTGCATTCCCATCCTGAGTCAAAATCGTAGTCATAGCAATATTAATTTGTTTGTTATGCGCGAATAAATTTACCCCATGTATGACTGTTGGTAGCCGGCGAATTGCCCATACGTATATCCTTGAAGTCCTTGCAGGAATTGTCCTTGGATTTGGGCAGCGGTAGCAGCAGTGGGGAAGCTCTGAGGATACCAATAACCCAACTGCTGACCATAAGTTCCATACGGATACTGAGTGTTAGTAAGGGTCTGAAAATTCCAACCGAATTTGAACCGCGCGAATATTACGTATTATGTATTTACCTGACCGGATACGGGAGCGTTATTAGGATCGCCAGATTCCTTTCCCCATGAGCATTTAACGATTTGCCCTCCTATTTCCGAATTGTGAACACCGACAATCGCATGTGTAGCCGACTCCTTCGTGGAAAATCTGTAAGGCAATAACGTTGAAGTGGAGTTTACATAGAGCATTGTTTTATTTCTACCGCACGAAGGCGTATCCTTTTTCTTTGAACACGCGGATTTCTTGAATAATTCCATACGGAAGAAATGTTTTCTGCATCAAATCTTCGCACAGGCCGTTTGTTATTCCTCCGCAATACACGGTGCAGTTGGTGGCACTGCTCTGGTTGTAAATTTCGTCAAACGACATCGGTTTCGAATTAGCTGCAACAAGTTTATTTTGAAAACCCCGGCACGAGCTTATGGCAATAAAATTCGACTCGCTCTTGAAGCAATGACTCAACCATTTCTTCTTCAACTACAGCATCATGATTTAAATCATCTCTAACGCGGAAAATGTTCAAATCATCACTTGTTGACTTCAATTAAATATTCAGAAATAGCAGAAATAAAGGAACCCACCTTCTGCTTTGGGTGCTGGTGGTTTACGAGTCGCCCAATTAGTGCGAATGCTTCGACTTCCTAACCATTGCCCATTCATGGCTGTTATTGCACTCTCTGCCTCCTAAAATAAATTAAAGAAACGGGTGATTCCAAAAATATTCCTAGTGACAACACTGTAAAAACAAAAATAGAAAAATAACAAGTTGCAGAACCCGATTTGCTCAAATATATATTAAAATCTGGTCATTTAGGCGTGGAAATTTTAATGATTTATTCAAATTTTCCTTTGCATTTTTAACTTCGTTCAACAAGGCGGTAGCCAACTTGAGCTCGTTTAATAAGCGATTTGTTAATATGCAAAATATTTTGTTGCAAATGCAAATATCACGAAACGAAAGAAATGTGCTGCATATATTCGGGCCAAAACTTGCGCAAAAGTTTTTGTTTCCATTCTATGTATAATTGAATATGTTCAGGTAGAAAAATCGATCACGTGGGACGTGAGTTTTTTTTTGCAGAACGTCATGTCAAAATTGTGAATAATTTACAATATTCTTGGCACCCATGTCGCATATCTCTTCAGTTCTGTAATGAACGGCTGTAATGAATGAATGAATGAACGTTAGCTCGAATTAATAAAATTCTAATTGCCTTTACGCCGGACCTGAATTGTGGTTCCTTACACTCGTCAGTACAATTCTTAAAAAATTGAAAAATTCTGCTAACTGCATTAATTCAGTTGGAGAGAAATAAAATTCTAGTTTCCTTTACGGCGGACTTGAAATTATTTATAATCGCCGGTGTATTTGTTTCATAAAATTTAATAATTGTTTCTCTTAAGACACGATGTAACTTAATTAACCGTCATCATTAAAATATTAAAACAATAAATTATGTTCTGATGAAACTTTAGAAATAATTTAGCTCCTCTGGGTTCACAACGCTTTTGTTATTTTACATAAATTTAAAAAAATATATGCTCGAAATGTAAGCTTTTGCTTCTAGCAACTTCCAGGGGCGGAGTTTCGGTAATTAATGCAGATGTACAGTATGACTCGAACCACGTTATTTAAAAATCAGTTTTAAGACGAGTGAACGAAATTCGGCTTTATATGAAAGATCCATGAGGCCGAGATAGAGTGGAATTAAAAAAAAAACAATTACGGTTTGTATTATGATTTCCCAGATGGCCCTGCATGTTGCATAGAAAGGTGTGGCCCTAATTATGGAGGGTAAATATAGTCACGAACAACCATTAGGGAAGAAGTTTATACATTTTTAAATAATTCCCTTTTGCTTCAGAAAATTCTTGCTTAGGAACGTGTCGCGTCATTCGCAACGGCCATAATAATTTTACGATTTAAACATAGGAGCATAAACATTGATAAACAACTCTCTTTTCTCGACTTACCGCTTTTTTAATAAATGAAACAAAACCATATCCTTTTGATTTTAGCGTTTGCGGATCTCTCACCACACGACAATCCCTGCAAAAAAATTATTAAAACGTCTTAAAAAACGGATGCTAGGTGATGGATTCCAGGAAAACGAATAAATTGTTTGTAGAAAATGCAGCACACATTAGTTCTAGAAGTGAATCAGTCATAGAAAAGCTTTCTTTGTGATTGTCATTAATCATACTCTTGGAAGGACATCGTGCGATATAACTTTCCCGGAACGCGTTAATTTTTACATTTTAACGTTGTAATTTATCATTTGTGAATGTACAATGTGTTCTCCCGAAATATCCCTTCATTCTTTTATTTGTATTCAATAGTGCGACATTTTCGCCGCACATCTTTTATACATATAGTCGTATTTATGTAGGGAATTTGTAACTTTAGAGTTTCACATGCCGCGGTTTACACGAGCGAGTCAGTATATAAAAATATTTATAACAACGATATTTTATAATAAGTTGTGCAGCAATTTACAAACTGTTACATGTCTGGCGAACATTGTTAGAGAAAATTGTTTAGATAACAATGT
This sequence comes from Eledona agricola, assembly GCA_964023215.1. Taxonomy (NCBI): domain Eukaryota; kingdom Metazoa; phylum Arthropoda; class Insecta; order Coleoptera; family Tenebrionidae; genus Eledona; species Eledona agricola. The sequence continues at coordinate 15,131,373 of OZ026862.1, read as the reverse complement.
TTGCGTCATTGTTGTAAGTTGTACGTTGCGGAGATTTATAAGCGAACGGGGCGAATTTTAACAATCTCAGGAACTAGAAGAGGTAATAATTTAGTTGCTTATTTTCCCTTTATAAGACACATTAATCATAACGATTTTTATTAATAGCAAATTAGTATAAGTATAAAATGTTGTACAGGGGTGTGTTAATAATTAAGTACCTGCAATGCAGGCGTAATCATTATTTTAATAACAAATAAATAAAACAATATCGTTTGCCAACATAATCCTCTAGCTTTTCGACACACTTGTTGCACATAAAATCATAAAATAAATAAAATGGCAGCGTAGCCGACGGGGACATAAATACAACTGCATTGCGGATAATTATTGATTCACCCTGGTACATAAATTTTTTACTTCTTGAAACGTGATAACTAATTGCATTTCATTTCGGGCGACGACGAAAACGCATTAAAGTCGCCCAGTGAATTAGATGAAACGGAAAAGGAAATATGTTTGTTATTTGGGAGTATTTTGCAATTAATAATACATGAGGACGAGTCGGCAATTGTGCGTAATCCCGTTTCTTGAACAATAATAAACGAGAGGATTGTTTTTATAAAGTGGCGGTACAAACATAACTAATAATAATACAATAAAAATATAATTAAGGTTAATTAACGTATTATATTTTATCTCATGGCAACAATGCGAAACAAACATTTGTAAAAGTGCAAAAAAGAATACCCTACCTTTCAATTTTGATTCATTTTTTATTTAAGTCGACGCATATAAAGAAGCTTTTATACGATATAAAATAATTTCCTTCAGAACTTCCTTGTTGATGTTTATGAAGAATTTTGAATGAAATAAATTTATGAAAAGTCTGCAGAAAAAGCAGTTTTGTTTTAAAATCTCAAAGGAATATAAAACTCCCGCTGCGATCCCGATACGATAATATACAGCATCCTTTCAGAATTAGAACGTTTCATATTGACTAAATACACATCCGACCTCCGTTCGGAAAATACTTTCCGCATATAAAATAACTCGACGAAAATAAATACTACTACTAACTGTCGCTGGATTGTTTGTAAACGATTTGGCGGCATTTCACCTTATTAGAATAAAACCGGCATGAGAAAATTATATCGCGCACGTAAGAGAAGTCGCAGCTTTATTTTCCATCGATTTTCAAATGCGTTGCCGCATAAATAATAATTGTACTTACGATATCTCGCCGAACGCAGCAAATGCCTCTCGCAGAGTTTGTGTTTCGATTTCGGGACTGAGATCTCCCACAAAAATGTGGTGATGTTCTGAAAAAGAAAAACAACCACAAAATCAGAACCTAAAACTCAACGACGAAAACGAGAGAAAAATATAAACTGGTACACGCAAACACGTTATACTATAATTTGGTCGTTCTATAATTCACTGTGGATTTGTTTCAATTTACACTGTTTATTAAAGTCGGTACGATTAATTGTTTTTTTTATTCTTAAAAACTGTTTCATTAGTTGTTAGAAGCAAAACGAGCGTATGATGTATTGATTATACAAAACGCTATTTCTATTCACATTTAAATAAAATATAACTGTTATTTATATAAATTATAACTATGCCAATTATAATAATTTTATTACATAATAGAACATCGGATCTCACTTGAATTTGGTTTAAATTATTATTAATTGACGATTAGTTTCACTATTAATTTTTACAATGCAAATCAGCGGATTTCGAACAAGTATTAGTTGGTTTTGTCATTTAATCAAATGGCGTGCATTGCAGATAATATACTGGACGAAATAAGACAAAGAAGCAGGCAAAAGGGTTGCAACCCTTGCTTGGATCGCATGCCCCTTTCTGTAGCAATTTGCTAAATTCTCGGAGGATTAAAATAATACAGCCAGAAGCGCGTTTCAACATGTTATTAACATCTTTACGTATTTATACAAAACTGCCTCTTATAATTACCAATATTTTATAGACGTGATACTACAATATTCGGTACGGTGTTTTTTTGATGTTCAAAGAGATATCAAATTCCATTGTGCGAAGCACTGTCAAGCACAAGACGAGCACCTCATCTAAAAATATGTTTAATAATATGGCGACCGATTTATAATGGCATACGGATGCAAACATCATATTAGGTTCAGTCGCCTTGTTATGCTACAAATAGAAACGATATCTAAATATAGTAAAATTCCAGTAAAAATTCATGTAATTTTATTTAATAAATTAAATTACACATGTTAGATTTTATTAAAAAATAATGCATTCAATAAAACATTTATTTATTATAATGGGATAATCCTTACATTTTATCTATCTAACCTAATAGTTAAATTATAGCAGACAACGTTAACTCAAGTGTCAAAGGTGAAATAATTTCTAAATATCAAAATATTATAATTAATCGGGAAATGTAGCCGGAAAGATGAAAACATGATAAGTGTAAAGGTTGCTACGTTCATCCTGGTTCTAATTGCGTTCTATGTGGGGGAAAACTATTTAATTTGCATATCATAGATGTTCCCGTTTTAGTTCGGGTTCCAGATCAATTGCGAGATGCTCTTATTTTGTTGAAGCAGAAAAACTGCTGAAAATCACAGATTTGGCAAGCGAGTCGGTTTGTAAGTAACTTATCAAAATCTCGGCGCGTATTTTTTGTCACTGGTTAGACAAATAAATTATGACCGAAGCAAATTTTGCTGTTATTTATTGAATAATAAACCATATACACTTCGTAAGCGAGCAATTAGTAAAAAAATACCAATTTATACTCGTATTTAATTAAAACGAATTGTTTGTGACGAAATATATTTTGAGGTTTTATTGTAATTGTGGTAGGTGATAGTCTGGGATGAACATGAAAATATTTTAGCTTCAGATACAACTACGAATTTTTATTTCATTTTTTGGTAAATAGTACATTTCAAATGTTCTTAAGTAAACAGAATGTGACTTCTATCTTGTTTACACTGTAACTACAAACTGGTCCATTATTTTTTTTATATTATTTTAAACGACACGAAAACCGGTGTCGGTAAAGCTACTTTATGACTACAACTACTAAACATTTTCAGAATAATTAAATTATGATTCAAAAACTCTAAAGAAATTTAAAGATGAATAAAATAAAATATTTTTATTTAACGATGGTACATAAATCAACAATTTTGGTGGATGCGCCGGGCTAATAGTTAAAAATTGGTATGTACACATATATTAAACATCGAATGTTTAGGTTAATTGGTAAACAGCACATGTTTATGTAACAATAAGTATTGGTAAATGTATTCCCAATATTTGTTGGATGTGCCGGGCAAATAACGTAAAAATTGGTACGTACCTACAAACAGGCGTTACGGTTTGATCTGATTATACAAAAAGTCTATTCAACATATTTCTATGTACGAAAGAGGTGCCAGTAAGCCGAGCGAAATTTTTAGTAATGAGCAATTTTGGTGGAGGCGCCGGGCAAGTCAAACATTTTGTATCTCCAACATCAATATCGTACGTACAAATTATGGTTCAAAGACTTCATTTTGTTGGTAAATAAGTAAAAAAATCTTTTATCAACAAAACTCACAAGTAGCTGCGTTTATTAAAGGATATTTCATGTAAATCAATATTTGCTCGGAAACTGGTAATTATTATTGCGGGCACACTGCCGCGCTCACATCAAACATGCTCCATTAAAGAATAAATTTGGCCTTTAGATTTGTCGGTCACATAAACTGCTGAAAGATGTGGAAATAACCTTTCCTTAACACAATCAAACTGCACGACTTGAAATAGCTTTTGTTTAACTTTCGACGATATTTCTATCAAACTCGTACGATTAAGTAAACATTATCGGCGACGTTTAAGTACACAGACAAAATAATAGAACCGTCAACGTTTGAATTCCTAAGAACGGCTATTTGTGTTTCGGTAAATCTTTGTGTTTGATCACTAGGTTATCACTAGGCTACATACTGCACCTGCGATTGTCGTGGGAGCGCGGGAACATCTGCCGTGTGTAAGAAAAGACCGAGTCGGCGCTCATCACTCCATTGCTCGTATGCGCAAAAAACAAAAATACGATGATATTATTCTATGGTCAGGTATCCTGATCATTTTGCTATATCTATATTCTTCCAATTTGCTTCTTTTTAACACGCTGGCGTCTATAAAGCGACTAACACAATAACACCGCGTCGTTTTTATTTTAATCCTAATTTACAAAATATTGTATACGTCATGAGTTCTGTGAGTGTACAATATTGCAGTACTCGTCGTAATGCCGAGTAAATTTTATGTAGAATATTTAGATTAATTTATGTTAAATGATGCGGTTTTGGGTTGTAGATTTTCGTAATCGGAGTTTCAGTTTAGTTATTTGTTTACAATAAATCGGCTCGTGCAAATTTGGTGGATGCGCCGGGCAAGCATAGAAAAATAAATAGGTGCATAGAATTTTGGTGGATGCGCCGGGCAAGACGAAACGTTTGTCAAATAATACGATATAAACGCAACTGTTTTGTAATTTACAAGAATATTGTTGTGGTAGAGCGAAAATGTGTGGGAACGATTGACTTTATTCAATGCTGCGAAATGAATGAACTGGTGATGATGTCTAGACAGAGCACAGACGAATCTGCAGCGTGTCTCAAGAAAGCTGTCACGCCGCCAACATCGTCGTGCGCGCGATTTGGTGTTTAGCGCCAAATTATAAGAAGGGAAAGAAGGTTGACAAGTTGCCAGCCATCAGAGAGGATACAATAGAACGGAGTAAAATAAAGAATGGCGCATTGCGAAGTGGCGCAAGTTGATGATTAAATGAATAGATCGCATACCTGTTTTGTTGTTGGTAGAAGGTGTTTGGTTTTGATTAAGTGCTGTAAGTTTGGATGCAGTTTCCAGCTTTGTAGTTGCTGGCAGAGATGCTGCCGTGGACATGGTGGTCATTGCCGGGGCCGGCATCATGAGCGTTGACACGGTCAGCATCTTTCCGCAACCTAAATTTGCTCTACTTCTAATAAACTACGTGAATATAACTATATCTGATTTGCAGGTACGAAATCTCACTGATAGGTTGCACTCTATCTGAATCTAAATCGACATGGTTTCTCTACTATACTGGGTGGCCGCCGGCGGACGCTCACAGCCGCGTGGCCCGCAACTCGAAGACTGCAGGTCGCGCGCTCGTTTCATGCCATCGGGGGTGGATAGGACGCAAGGGTGCGGGGCAGACGCTGCAGTGGTAGTGCGATCACGAGTGGCGGGCGACTTCAACTGCCAACTGCGGCCCGGCGGCGGCGCTTTCAGCCGCCACTTGCCAGCCTTCGGAGGGCGCGCGCGTCACCTTTCTTACCGAATTGCTTGGATTTCTCTCCTCCGACAACGTGACAACGACGATATTCTCCACTTCTCTAGTTCCAACTCTTTACCCGATATCCTCCGAGCCTATGCTTCCTGCACCTTCGTCCCCGCAACGTGTTGTACTCTACCGCAGTGATCTACCGCATTATCGGTTTCTAAGCCTCGCATCTTTCCATCTCTTCGCCGCCCGCTTACTTCCACCACAATGCCCGCTTTACTCGTTCTAACTTCACACACAAATCGACTATTTCACACTAATCATTCCTTCAAATTGACCTCAACTTCTTAATTCGCATCGCATTCGCGTTTGTTTTACCGTTTTACCGCTTGGAATGCGCTCAAAGAGCGAAAGATCGTAGTTAAACAGATTGTCACTAGATGGCGCTGTGACCAAACTACGGTTTTTAACAATTAGAAAGAAAACAACAACATTTTGAATTGTTTGTCTATTTTTCGCAGATAGCGGTGAAGATAATCTTCAAAATGATAGCCCAATTATTGGTTTTGATCAAGTATTAGGGGAGATATGGCCGACAAAAAACACTTATGAAAAATAATATAAGTTTATGTATATTTGTTTAGTCCTCAGTATTGGTGCATTTGAGCGACTTATATAGTTGGATATAACTTTATCTTGTATTTCTATAACTACTTCATTATGTCAGGAGTAACCACGCAAAACTTCCACAATTCATGTTTGCGCTAAGCGCACTTTCGGCGTTAAAATATTGAAATCTGTCCGGTATGGATTGTTTAACTTTCAATTCAGAAGAAGTCCTGAACTGTCTCTGAAAATCCAGTTTCTTAACACACCACTACAAGTCTGAAGTTTTTGTAAAATGAGGTTTATTGGACTTGTTTCGCGTGGTTACTTCTCTATAATTCATAATTAATAATTTTCTGCCCACAACACGTTATGCGTTTAGAGATTTTTTTGCGTACAGAGAACCAGAACGCGTTGTGGATAAATAATATCACCCATAACGCGAAATGAGTGCTCGCGCGATTTTGTTTGCTTTGGAAATTGTGCGGAATGGTTTCAAATAAAACAATGAATACAATAGAATAACAAAGCGTTTATTTAAACTTATCATAAAAATCCTATAACATAATATTATTAAAAAAAACACGAAAATAAAACTGTTATTTAATTAGAAATTGAAAAACTAACAGTTATTAAAACACATGCGAATCGATGAATAAATAGAGAAACAACAAGAGCTAAAAAACTCAAATAACTTGTTTTTCAAATGATCTGGGTAATTTTTAACACGAAACTACAAGTCTGAATGCCGTTTATTGGACTTGTTAAGTTTCGCGTGGTTACTCCTCATGGTCCCTGCCCTCCCTGTCCCTGTCCCTCAAGGTCTCCCTGCTATTCGCAATAGCCGAATATTCCGTCGAAAACGCGTTATGGCTATGGTAATTTACTCACGATGCGTTTAGAAATGTTTTTCCGAACAATGAGTAAATTAAATGAACCAGAACGCGTTGTGAGTTAATAATGTCACCTATAACGCAAAATAAGTGCTCGCGTAATTTTGTTTTGCTTTGTAAATTGTGCGAAATGCGTTTCAAATAAAACAATGAATAGAATAACAAAGCGTTTATTTAAACCTATCATAGAAATCATATTATTAAAAAAAACACGAAAATAAGACAGTTGTTTAACTATTGTAGAAATAGAAAAACTAATAGTTATTACAAAACATGCGAAACGATGAATAAATAGAGAAACAACAAGAGCTAAAATACCCAAATAATTTTTTTCAAATGATTTGGGAGTTTTTTAACACAAAACTAGAAGTCTGAAGTTTCCGTATTATTATAGGACTGGTTAAGTTTCGCGTGGTTACTCCTCAAGATCCCGGTCCCCCCTGACCCTGTTCCTCAAGGTCCCTCTGTTATTCGCAATTGCCGAATATTCTGTCTAAAACGCGTTATGGGTATGGTAATTTACTCATGATGCATTTAGAAATATTTTTCCGAACAATGAGCAAATTAAATGAACAAGAACACGTTGTGGGTAAATAATGTCACCCATAACGCTAAACGAAAGCTCGCGCAATTTTGTTTGCTTTGAAAATTGTGCGAAATACGTTTCAAATAAAACAAAGAATAGAATAACAAAGCGTTTATTTAAACCTATCATAAAAATCATATAACACCATATTATTAAAAAAAAACACAAAAAGATAACTGTTATTAAACTAGAAATAAAAAAAACTAATAGTTATTACAACACATGCAAATCGATGAATAAATAGAGAAACAACAAGACCTAAAAAACCCGAATTACTTTTTTTTAATGATCTGGGAGTTTCTTAATACAACACTACAAGTCTGAAGTTTCCGTAAAATAACGTTTATTGGACTTGTTGAAAATCGCGTGGTTACTCCTCAAGGTCCCTGTTATTCGCAATAGCCGAATATTCTGTCGAAAACGCGTTATGGCTATGGTAATTTACCCACGATGCGTTTAGAAATGTTTTTCCGAACAATGAGTAAATGAAATGAACCAGAACGCGTTGTGGGTTAATAATGTCACCCATAACGCGAAATAAGTGCTCGCGCGCTTTTGTTTTGCTTTGTAAATTGTACAGAATGCGTTTCTCAAATAAAACAATGAATAAAATAAAAAAGGCGTTTCTTTAAACCTATCATAAAAATCATATAACATCATATTGTTAAAAATACACGAAAAGATTAACTGTCATTAAACTAGAAATAGAAAAAAATTATAGTTATTACAACACATGCAAATCGATGAATAAATAGAGAAACAAATAGAGCTAAAAAACTCAAATTACTTGTTTTTCAATTGATCTGGGACTTAATTTATCATCAAATATCTGCTTAACTTCTTGTATCTAGACTCATTGCCTTCATCCAGAAGTTCTTATAATATTTATCTTTATCTTTATATTTATCTTCTTTATTTATCCAACCGTTCAACTGAACCAATTACTGAGTAATTAAATGATTTACATTTGTGTAATGAAAAAAACTTATATTTATATTACAAATTAATCGAACTTAATATGGAACTAGAGAGCAATAATACATTCTTCCTTACTTTAGCCAATTGTCTTGTAAAATTGAAGAACTTCAAAATGTGTATTACTCCATAATGCGAACAAGTTTGCATCCATTTTGATAGATTCTCAATGAATCTTTATGAAAAGTACCAAACTTGTTTTTATCACTGTCACGTAGTCAGTTTGTTTAGATTATGGTATCTTAAATCATTTACTGGTTTTTTAATAACCTGTATACAGGCTTATTTTAAAGTCCCGGAACTGTGTTATTTAAAAAAGTATATTTTTTTTAATTTGGTACGAATATGTAGTTGCAGATTATCATTTTTTTTCACTGCTTTTGTTTTAAAGAGACACCCAGTATACATATTTTTACGTTTCATATGCAAAATTAAAAACTACCTTCATAAATATTTACATAACTATTTGTACTCTTAATAAAACCACGCAAAGATATCTTGATATGCGATTTTTAAATTATTTGAATGGCTTCCTTAAGCATGAAAACAGTTATGCTAGTATTTTTCAAAGTAGTTAATTGTTCTGCATCCGAAAATGTAAAAAATACTGGGTCCCGTTTAAAAAACATGACGTGCTAAACGAAAAGTAAATAAAAAATTAAAATATTATAAATAAATTCGTTGTTTGCACGTATATATTCGTACCAGATTTGAAAAAAGTGACTTTTTAACTGTATACTAACCCTGTATTATCAGTGATTATAGAAAAAACTGATCAAGGACTGTGCATTCTCGGTACTAAAATTAAAATTATCTTTATTTGACATCAGATTCTTCTAATAAATGCTTTGCTTTTCTATTCCTGGTTTTATTATAAACGAGTTTTGGCTAAAGTGCACTACCACACCGCGATTCGGTTATTGCAAATAACATCCCCTTCAAATTTCGTATGTTTCCATCTACTTTTATTCGCTACGGTATTTATCGTTCCTATTATGTTCACTTACTTTAATTCGACTTCGTCTCGTTAGAGAAGTTTTGTAATAATTATAATGAAAAAGATTAAAGCCCATTTCATGTAGAAACATCGCTAGAACAATATAGACTCGCGTCATATTTCCGGTTAAGAAAGAAAGTTGGGAACGAGCTGCTTTTAAGTAAATTTTCTAAGTTAGGTTTGATTGACGTTTTAAGTGAAACCGAGCACAATTTCGTCGATTCAGACCAACTTTAAAATACAACTATCTGAAGTGTAATGTACCTTAATGTGCACCTGTGTGAGTGTGATACTCGGGCTCGTACGTCCTCATTTCCGTGACTTTACGCGTTCATTTATTCTCATTGTAGGACTCGTAAAAAATGCTAATTATATTTATTTAGTTCAGTTTGGTAATTTAAGTAAAGAAACGCGATGCGAGACAAACATCAAACCCTCTTATTTAAATTGGTAAAATTAGAACCTCCCGCAATTGACACCGCTTAAATTTGGGTATTACGTTTTATTTTCAATGGAATTAGTACATTTTGGGTTAAAAATAAGTGGCGCAGCACAGTTGTGTGCGAAAAGAGCATTATTTTAGAGATGCTAAGTATGTGAGTCACGCATACACCGCTTCCTTAGTCCGAAGTGAATCGACGCTCCTTTAAGCGTCTTTGAGTGGATCAAACAGGTGATAGCTAAAGCAGCGCAATCAGTAATATCTGGAAGACGAGGGTATACCTCAAACTCGGCTTTGGCGAGAGTGTTTCAACACTGTCATAAACTTATCCTTATCGACGCATTTAAACAATTATTGACATACCTTGGTTTAAACATGAAACATATTTAATCGCTTTATTATGCGGCTTTGATCGATTGGTAGCGAATAATTCATAATTCAGCATTTTTATTTAATACACTTGGTGTAAAATTTGACGCAATTTAAAACGTTGAGGTGTAAAGGAGCGATCCGAGGTAAATCGAATCTTTTCGATAATTTGTTTGATGTCGGAGCAGGAGGGTAGGGTTTAAGCTTAAAGAAGGTGGAACCTGTTACAGATCAAAGGATACTCCGGCGGCAAGTTTAGCGTGGAAAAGGACGAGGCTGCCTGCATTGCTGCGAGCTAACTAAGACAAGAGTTTACAGCATGCGTCGCCGGACGTAAGAAATTCATCAATTTGTGAATTATTCAAAACGGGGCCGGGAATTTATTATTCCAGTTTAATCGTTTTGTGAAGGCGACAACCACAACTCAGACTTTTATGAATTGGTCCGTGAGTGACGACGGGCGCCGGAATCGATTTTATGTACCTTTATAATATACAGTTAAATCGTAGACAAATCGCTTTCCGTAGACTCGCAGCGTGAGTGACCGACGTTCAATTAAAAGCGCAAAACGATAAATGCAACAACATCGTTGTCAATATCATTGAAAATCAACAAATTGTGAATTTCAGACTCCACTCCAAATGCAGTTTGCATTTTTTCCACTAATAAATCAACTCGAAATAAATCAACAATTGTGCTAGTGTAAAGTAGGGGGAAATGTATTGGAGCTGAAATTTTGAATTTACAATTATCGTGCGCTTGCAAAATTTCAAACCGACTTGAAAAAATCGGACAACTGAATCAATAATAATACTTAAAATGTGAGAGCGATTATTACTTGACCTAAGAAGTGAACGTTTAAAATTCAGCAATAAATAATAAGTAAGATAAACGATTTGACATAGAAAGTGGAAGTTATTTCGTGACTAAATTTGTGTTAATGTATTCGCGTAATCTGTTGTACGTTAAGGGAAATTCATGCACATGTAACTAACTACCTGGAATAATTACTTTTACATTCGAAGAAAATTCAAATAAAGAATCCTTGCCAGAGACTGCAGTAATGGCTTTCGAAAAATTACGGATTTAATTAAAAAGAAAAAATAATGAGGTAAGCGCCCACCGGCACTCATATTTTTAACATTTCATTAAAATTTATATAAACGATATTGAATGACGCACCCACATCTATTAATAATGTTTATCAAATTTAATTTTAATTATAATTTCTGTAATTTATTATGTTACTGATAAAATACCAAGGGGCGAAAGGGGTAAAGTCGAGAGTTCATTGGTGTAGCTCCGGGCACCTTTCAGGATAATGGAAATTCGCACTAATCAAAAAAGTTGCTCTACACATTTCACGTTTTAAGTAACAAAAGTAATTCCGTCGTCTGACTTGCCTCGCCGCTTTTTTTTCAAAATTCGAGTAGTGTTATTTAAAGTCTGCGCAAGACGAGTGCGGTAGGAATTTCACCGCAACTTGGTTAGCAATTTGCAAGGGTTGTTCATGCGGCTAAGACGATTCGAACAAACTCCATAGAAAAAAACTATAGAAACAAATTAAGCAGCAAGAATAAACTGAGCGGACACGAATTTTGAATGATTTTTTCTTTTTTAAAACATTAAATATAACAGTATTACAGCTGCGTCAGTAAAATATGGCATTAAAACAAGTTCTCGTTTCGGAAACAAGACCTGTTAAAAAACCATTAGAGAGTTGTGCGTGTTTAAAAATGTTTGAAAATTTTGAATGTAAATATCCAAATTGTGGGTATATCAATTAACCGTCTCGTTATTTTGCTTTAGCAAAATATGAAATACGCTGTGTTCATACAAAATACACCTGGGGTTATTTGAATATACCAAATCTAAAAGCATGCTACGCTGTTCTGGAACCTCATATTATTGTTGGAAATACAATACATGCTTTTAACAGTATGGGTCTTCGTAGGGATCGATAAAAAATTAAATTACACACAACTTAACTTTAAAAACGTCTAGAAACACGTATTAATATTAAATATGATCGTTTGCGACAAAATGCAATATGCAGGCACGAGTATAAAACTTAACCACGTGACAGAATAAAGTTTTAGGATGTCGGTTATGGCTTACGAGGTGAAGGCGAACACTTTTATTTTATTAATCACTCCGATAAGAGCGTTGAGTAAATATTGAATGACTAAAATTAATTGTTGCGGATAATAAATTTCGTCGAGCTTTTTTGACATGTTAATTTCAATATTAAAAGGTTCGTGCATTAACTTATGCGTTCATGAGAAAATGGATTCTACGTATAAAAGTGGTCAAAAAAAGTCGGGGTTTTCTTTTAAAAGCTGAGAAAAGTAACGGTAATGCATTACATTTTTAAATTAAAAATTATATGCATACGGATATTTATAAAGCGTCGGTAAAATATGTATGAATACGTACAAGAAGCTGAAGTAAAACCCGTCCACCGCAGATCGATAATTTAATTTAAGTTGTATGGTAATATAAATACGCGGACCATTATCCCATATTCTAAATCAGCTCTTCTCAAATATTCCATATCTAATTCATCATTTTCTCCGGTCAGATTATTGCTGCTATATTGTTGATCCTGCTCTCTCTTGTTTGCTTGCGCTGATATGAATTTATTATTGTTCAATTTGGCGTTTATTTGCGGAGTACGTAACTTTAATTATTACTAATTATCCTTAACGGTCCCGGGTAATAGACGAGTTCATGCTTCCAATGTTTGCTTTGCTTTGAACATTTGTCGCTGACGACAAATTGCTTTATATCATTGGCCATTGGTCTAATGTCAATAAGATGAACGAAAAAAATTACATCATTTGGAAAACCGCTAAAAATTGTACAACTTAAAGCGAACGAGCCCCCTCGTATCTGAAGCGCAAAGTGTTGACTTGCTCGTTCCATAGAATTGGTTGGTAAATAATATTGTTGCTGTGGAAATCGAATCGAATCGAAAACGGACGTTCAGTCATATTGTTCATTTTCAGGCGTTCCACTGTTATGTGGCTACAAATTACGTACAGACTTGTTCGCGGTAGAATAATGTTACGATCTTCTGTTGCAAACGTCGACTTATGTTTACGGAGCCGTGAAATAAATTGACTCATTTAAAAATGAGCCGCATTGCGCAATACGAATGTTTTTATTCCATTAACAAATTCGTTGAGTATAATAAGGACTTTTAATAAATTTCAAAATTGTTTTTGCCACTGCCACTACTGCTCGTTATTTTATCGATTAAAGTAGTGGGGTGTTTGCATTAATAACAGAAACCATATTATTCTAAAACCAAAACGGCCGTCAACGATGTACGGTTATAAATTATTTCTATTGTTAAATAAAGAAGGATCAGATGGGAGGTACTAATACAATCACAAATTAAAGGGCTTTCTGAAGTATTCATATTCATATAACGTGCGCACAAATAAACCATGGAATCTAATTCTTGTTGAAACTGTTAAATCATGACATTTAAACCGAACCTGGAGATGGAATTTGTTGAAGAAGACATTAAATATATATTATGTACTGTGTCCGAGACTGTTATTAGCAAAGAACTTAATTTCGAAATTCTCCAACTCAAGTGCAAAATTTTGCCACACTCCAACGAACGTCAAAATTATTCCACAGTTTAATTTTTGTACGCACGTTATCTCCAGCACACATGCCCATAAAAATTGCTATAAATGAACTGTTCGCACTGAAAAAATTATAAAACGGAGTACATTTCCGATGCATGCCACGTTTTAATAAAATTCGTAACCACTACTTTGTGCTATGTTTTAGACGTAAGCCAATCAAGAGAGCTATTTTGGAAATGCAATTTTGTAAGCTAAGTGAAAATAAACTAGCTGCTGATGAAATTTAAATGGAAATACTTATAAACATTTTAAAGCGATTTTATTGTGACTGCTTTATTATTTGACAAATTCCCCTGTTTTTGTGTTATTTATTAATATTCATAATATTTTAATTAATGTAAAAAACATTATTATGAGAGAATTTGGTCGATCGCTTTATTTTTAAACCTAAAAACAATGATTTATTAAATGTTTAAGCCAGACACCCACGAGTGATTTGGACGTACGTCAAAACTATTCATATAAGTATAACGTGCGGCATCGGCGGTTATCAATGTCTATTTATTTGTTAATCCACAAATAAGTGGGTGTATTTTTGATAAACGGAACTACTGAATTTTTTCCAGTTTTGTCGTTTGAAATTTTCTGATGCTAGAATACGACGGTTGGAAGTTGACGTGCGGCTAAAAATACGCATCGTGAAGTGACGTGTCCTGCTCGTGCGTCTCACGACTTAGTTCTGCAGTGGGTAATTTGAAACATCGACCATTTCCGCGACGTTAGGGTTTCAACAAAGGCGGCAGCTCGTCTGTCGCTTCGTTGACCGGTAATCGAACACATAATTGGCCACGTATGTCACTTTATCGCACAGAATACAAAGCGGTCATCAAATAAGCAAATCAGACGTTTCCTGATTCACGGGGTTTTCCTAAGATGCACTATTTCCTGGCTCATTTATTGCGTTCGTCTGTAATTCATTCGCTTACGAGCGCTGATTAAATTTTCTTTGACATACAAATTCTTAATAGAAAACATACTCAGAAAATTAATATTTCTTCCAGGTTTCCCGGAAATTAGGCGGATATTTTGCTGTCTGGCAGGTGCAAATAGAAGCATTTTACACTCTTAGCAAAACAATTATTCAAATACTTCTAATTAAAAATATATACATCTAAGCACAAACATCTGATCGATCACTTGGAAATGTTTGACCCTTGTTGTTTCAGGTTAGGCAATTGATTATAGTCAGTTTCCGCTCCAACTTTGGTTAAAGTTTCATATTAAATCACATAATTTCTTATTTTCGCCATTTCAAACATGCATATTTTTGTATCAAATCGGCAACGAGTTATTTCAACCTTACCACACTTAGGATATTAAAATGGGCATCGAATTAAAAAAAAATGTTTTTGTCAAGCTTACACTCTATAGGTTGTCACACAAATAAATACGGATATTTTAAGCCCCTCATAAGCGAACATTGTACAAAAAGTATTTTTAAATACATTTTTAATAAATTTGCCAAGAAAAAATATAAAAATTGTGCCTCTATATTTAAAATAGAACAAACTTAACCTATCACAGTGCGCTCGTGGTATTAAATCACTGTTAATTACAATAACTCAAGTATCTTTTAGACTGTAAACAGACGAGCCGAATTTTCGCCAATACGAATTTTAAGGCTGCGACTTGGTTTTTTGGGTGTAAATAAATTGTATAAATAACAATAACAGGGGGACTTTCATTTGGAACGACAAAAAGTCAGTATAAACAGATTTTCACGTTATCTGCCGAAATTCGGAACAATTCCGAAATGATTCACAGAGCAACGCAGAACATTGTGTTTTGAACAAAAGTGGAGCTTAGTTCGAGCTCTCATTGTGACTTCGTTTTCGAACTATCTACACCACTGACGTTGACAACCTTGTCCAGAAGTCATACTCAAAAATACTCGAAATGTGGAATAATTATGCGGTTTTATTGGACCATTAAAAAAGCATAATTTTTGTTCTTCGCGTTTCTTAAACTATTTGCACATATTTTTATTTTTGTACAGTCTCCATGTGGTATATCTAAACGTCATAAATTTTGACACTTAACGTCAAAGTAGAAATAATTTTCTATATTTCCTGCATTGCAAATTTGTGTGTTTAAACTTCAACAAGTTGTTGCATTCGACGTCGCATTTTGAAACACCTGGTATAGTCTAAAACCGCCTATGCTACTTATAAAAAAAATATTAATAAAATATTACATTTTTAAAACGATGCCTAGTTGTGGTGCTCCTTAGTCCAATTAAAATAATTTTAAATGTAATTCATTCACTTCTTTTTATGTCGGGAATTTTTATTAAATTTATTATTATCCACCGAAGTGCCGTTTGGCAGTTTATTCATTTACAAAAAAAAAATAACTAAGCGAGATAGAAAGGTGTGATCTCGACGACTACTACAATATATTAACTATGAAGCACTATCTGTTTAGAAATTGGAAAGTTCATGAAATAAATCTTAATTTTAACCTTTGGCTATGAATCTTGGGCATTAACAAAAGCACAAAAAGTTGGATACAAGCCGCAGAGATGAAGTATGTCAGACCAGTTAGAGATGAAACAAGAAATGATAAATAAAATAAGAAACCAAAATAGACTTAGAGATTCAAGCAAGACTCCACATTAGAGAAAACCGTAAACATCGTTAGTACATACAAAGAATGAATAATACAAGACCAGTGAAGAAAACGCACAGAAAAAGAAAATAAGGGAAAACATGAGATAAGACAGTAGGTCAAAAAAAATGGGTGGAAGCAAGAAGAAATGGGCAAAATTTGTGCATGAATTCAGGGAAATATAGCGTATTTAAATGTACCATAATACCTTATACGATTACAAACGGTAATTAGATTTTCGTTAATATACAGAGTGGTTCTAAAATGGCGGTACGTTATAGAGGAACGTCCTTCTCCGTTTTTATAGTTATTAGAGAAGAATTTTGATGCTAGGATGGTTTGGACTTGTAACTATGTGTTTGGGACGTGTTTTGGTCTGTCATTAAATATCATTTTATATTTGTCTGTTCAACGCCACCCATCGACAATTTTCCTAACTATGGTCCAAACCCTAAGACGTACTAAGAGAAACTTTTCGAAATTCAACCTCTAAGAGGGTGCAATTTTGTATGGAAGAAAATCTACGTAAAACTTTAGACAAATAATCTACAAAAAAACGTTTTCCATTTTTAAAATGACATAAAAGATTCGACGTTTATGTATTTGTTCTACTTGAAAACTTAATGGAGACTATATAAACAAGGCGGAGAAATGCCTTCATAGCCTTTGTATATTATAATGTTGTCTTAAAACATCAATGTAGCTATAGTAAATCTGAGCTTTGAAGAGTCAATACAATCATTCTGACTCATTATACTTATTTTTATGCAACTAACTATCGGGTGCGAAGTTATTAGTTTATAAGTATATTAGTTCATAAATCCGTTTCTTGAATAATTTTGAATTTTAAAAATTGCAGTCTAATAGTAATTGAACGTTTGAGCGACCCACTAGCGTGCCGCCAATTTAGAGGCACCCTCATATAATATCATATTGTTTTCTTATTTTTTCAAACATGTTATCCCATCCTTTAAAGAATGTTCGAAACTAAACCAGAAAACCGACTCTACCCTACGTATAACATATTTACTTCTCGAAAAGTTTTATGATTCGAAAGGGGAACAATTTGCGTGAGTTAGTTTTTAATTTTATGCCCGGTTATACTCTATCTCTAAGGAAATTGGTTACAATCGGGATTTACATTTTTTGCGACACCACAACACATTTATGCTCAAATATTATTTATGCATATTGTGGCCGTAGGTTTAATGTTTTATTTAAAATTTAATGCGAATAATTGCGGTTCGATAGATTTTACGTTTTTCCAATTGTAAACTTGCGCTGGCGCGACCGTCTAAAACCCGACATTTCAATGCTGAAAACGGGGCAAAAATACTAAAAAACCATGCAACTGAAGCCGGATGCGGAAACTGATCAATCAGTTGCATGATTGATCCCGTGTTTGGAATTTTTTTGCGAATGGCGCGCACACGATTTAAATGAAATGGTTAAGGAAACGTCAAAACCTAAATGTGTTTGAATGGTGTAAGTCCTGCGGGGAAAGTGTGCGACCGCGCGTTTGGTGAAAGATCGGTTACAAATGCCGATACCTATTTAGGGCAAACATATAAAAAAAATGTTACTAAAGTTGGATACGGAAACTGATCAATCAATTGCATGATTGATCCGGTGTTTGGAATTTTTTACGGTTTAAATGAAATGGTCAAGAAAATGTCAAAACCTACATTGTTTTAAATGGTGTAAGACCTGCGTTTGGTGAAAAATCGGTTATAAATGCCGATACCCTTATTTTGTCGCAGTGTAATTTGAGCCGCCTAAGAAAGCAAAAAGCAAAAAAGCAAAAGCAAGGAATACTCACTGGATGTGTCTTGCTTGGACTGAAACACTGTTGCTGGCAATTGCACAGACTGAACTGGAGTAGTGCTAGATTGGGCCAGCAAGGGCTGCAAGGTAAGCAGAGTCGGAGGATTCACGGATGCTGTGCTTCCCGGTGAAGCTGCCCACCCTCCTTTCAGGTCCTGTAAACAAACCCCACACATTAATCAAGTGCACATTACGGCTAGCTAACCACAAACCAAGCCTGCCGCTGCAGTAGCGGCAGAAATGGAGCTGGCGCAATGATAATGGACAACACAAATACACTGATATTTCATTATCATTTTCCAAGAATCTAATCCTCGCCTTATAATTCTTAAAGATAAAACGGACATGTTTCATTTCTTTAATTAATGAAAATGGAAAAACAAACCACGGAAAAAATACACCAGTAGAGAGTAAAAAGTATATGACTGTATTGTAAATTGTCACGGTTTGTCACGCGACGTTGCCTGACGAACGCTGTATTAAGCCAAGATAGCATCTGCAGCCGGCCAAACTGGATCCAATGCTATTCGAAATGGTAAGTCTAGAATTGCAATTGAACTTAACGCCTCACCAGAACAGTTCCGATTCGTAGTGACCACAACCACACACGGAACAATCAAGACTATCGTTGTTTGCGTGAGGCAGTCCCTTAATTACTACAATAGATACGGTTACAATTGTGAAAATGTGAAAAAGTGAAGAAAAGGTGCACACTGTTTCCGTTCACGAGATTTGCATCAATTGGGTTAGGTCAGAAACATAAGCGACAAATGACAACCCTTTCTGAGACAAAATCTACAATGTCAATTATGCATTATGAAAATTGTAGCTTTGGGCAGATTTATTGTGGCATTATTCGCGTGCAGTTCGCTTGTCTCGTCTCACTTGTCTGATAAAAAGTGCGTTGTATAAAATAGGTTCGCTGCATGCCATTATTTGAAATATGTACCTGTTAAATGTATAAACTAGCGTGTAGCGTGCTGCAATTTATATAGTTTATCAGTTTGTTTTTACCAGCTATAACTATAAAAATAAAGACCAAAGTCGTGACAAAAGAGCACATTTGATTTCCCACTTCTGAACACTTTGAAGATTGCACTTTACCGCGAAACGAATGCGGATATTTTGATAATAATCGGTATAAATTTTCTGGAAACAATAAAGCCGAAGCACAAATTAAAGGACGCGGCGAAGCAAAATGATGTATGTTCGAGGAAAGAATACTAATTGTCATCGATCCGCGCTAAATTGTTGTCATCTTAGAAAAGCCATGTTTTCATATTTTCACTCTAGGAACTTTTAATGATTAAGTGGAAGGTTTCCGCTCGGAAGAAACTTTTAAAGCTGATTAATTGAAATAATTTTATCTAACCTCGTTTCACAGGGCGGGTACCTCAGGTGTGTCCCTAAATATTATTAATATTAACCTAAAACACGTTTCTGTGCTTTAATTAGCGAATTTCACAAAAACTGTGTTAAAGGTATCTGACGCTGCTGCTACGTGTTTAATATTATTAATATTCATAAACACATATTGCGGCGCATCGTTCTTCGTTCAACTGCGCCAAGTAACCAATTTTAGTGGTCGTTTTAATATCAATTTTATCTGAAAGGTAATGCCGTACAACCCATAACGAAGCACCGCCAGCATTAGAAGGGAAAGTTCAAACTATCTTGTGTCTTTTATTTATTTCCTCGTTACGACGTTCGGTCGTGTCTTAAACCAGAAACCTAAGTTAATAAAAGTAAATGAAAGTGTTCAAAATATGTCAAAATTACTAGGTGAAAATGTTTTATTCACTTCGCTCGTATTTGTTGAAACAGTCGATAAAATGTGCAAATGTCTAACTTATTAACTGAATAAATTGTTACAACATATTAATACCACTTATTATTACCTTTACTTATACTTCAACATTATGCCCGTCGTCTTTTAATAATAATAAATATATTTTTTTATGTAATAAAATAATAAATACAACAATACATGTTTAAATATTTTTATTTAGCTTGTATTTGTGGAAGTTGCATCTGTCTTCGGGTTTACTTACTTCATCCCATTTTTTTGCAAGGTCGAAATGTATTTTTACAACTAGTATACAGAATAGAATAGCAAGAAACAGAACAAAACCGAGACAAGTATGGAAGAGCAAATCGTGAATCGCGAAATTAGTTTATTTTAGAAATTTCCATACAATAAAGAAATAATCAAAATGATGTTCCTTTTATTTTCATGAAGTTGAATATTATAACGTGTGTACACAAATAAAACGAGGATTCGTAGGCAATTACTGCGACGTTAGAAAGGTAGCAAAATTTATATTCTGAGTTGGAGAAATTTGAAACTATGTATGTTACTTGTTAATAATCGTCTCGAACACTATACATAAGGTTTTCTTCGACAAATTACATCTCCAGGTTTCGGTTTTGTCATTTGAAAGGGTCAGAAGCAAAAGGGTTCAAGTGACAAAAAAGAAAAGATAAGCTCGCACTTGGTGAGAAAATTTGAATCAATTTTTCACCTTTTGTATCTTCAATTTACCATGAATATTATAAAACGGGTAATAAATGTGCTCAAAAATGTTAAAAAAACAAGATACAAAATCATAAGTTGATAATACAACTGAATAAAATTTTGATTCAGATGACACAAGGGTTGAATTAGATTCTGACTATGAAATTAAGGAAATTATTGTTTTTAAAATTTGGGCTTTTTTATCATTCTCCTTTACTAAAATATTATTGTACTAGCCTAGAATGAAGTGTTTTTTATATCTTCTGCATTTTATATCAAACATGTGTAACTTAATGAAGTTTTCAATAAATATTATAAAATATTGGATATCATACGTTTATATTTTTCAAACAACTTTTCCAATTTTGAGCCACGGATTTTGTAAAAATGGAGAGGCTTTATGAACCATTTACTCCACTTTTACAAATTTGCGCTAGAACCCTTCAACTAAAATGACGCAAAATGAAGATGAAGCAAGACAAAATCAAAAATTGATATTTTGATTTGGACGACTCAAGAGTTGAATTAGATTCTGACTACGATAAATAAGAGAATTATTGTTTTTCATGTTGTGTGACTTTTTATGAATTTGTAGTTTGTTTACCTTAATAAAATATTATTCTACTATCCTAAAATGATGCAAGTGTTTTTTTTAATGTTTTTGGAGGCAAAAGGGTCTAAGTGCGTTTTATATCAAAAATGTGTAACTTAATAAGGTTTTCAATAAATATATATATATACTAAAATAGAGGATACCACACATTTATATTTTTCAAACCACTTTTTCAATTTTGAGCCATGGATTGAAAAAAAAAGGAAATACTTTATTTACTCCACTTTTACAATTTTGCAGTTGAACCCTTTTGCTTCTGACTCTTTATTTGAGAAAATTTTTGAATTACAGCTTCTGTGAAATGTCATGATTTCACAGTTATCTACAAATGCCCACACTGTAAGAAATAAAACAAAAGCTAGATTTCTCCTGAGACATACACGTTAAAGGGTCTAACGTCCAATTTTCGCCATTCATTACATGTTTTAATATTTTCTAACTGTTGCTATTATTTATTTAATCTCACGGTCGTACTTGTACTTTGAAATTTATTTCTATCCCGATTTCGAGTTTGCATTTCACATTTTAAACCAGTACGTGGAGACATAAGGAGTTAAAAAGGTAATATAATATTCAGAGTGGCAATAATCATAAATCAAAGGCAATCGTCTGAAATTCTATATTTAAGGTCTTGAACTCTCACTCTCCACAAACAAATGTATCTCAAAATGAACGAGGGTTGCTATTGTAAAACATGGAACGAATTTTTTTGTAACTAGAACCGTACCGTACCGAATTTCCAAAACTTGTTTAACACCGACCGAGCCGACGTATTAGTTTTGAATTCTTAATGTAAATATTATTCAATTAATTAGTAGAAATGAGCGAATGCTCGAAACGACTCCCTTGACATTGCGATAACAGCAGCATTAGGGAGTCATTTATTCACTGATGCTCAGAATAGCGTCCGACGCCCGACGTCACCAATTTCAACTTGTATGCGGTTGTGCACGTTTGATCTGCGTTTTGTGAAGTGAAAAAAATTTAAGATAGATGACCCTTACGTGGTCCCTTCAAAACCCTGCACAGGCTGCAAACCGCTTTTCTGTGTAATTGGAAATTAATCATATCGTGAGACAATAAATTTACAAAATCGTCAGAGAGGTAATTTGAGTGCTGTCGGAAAGAAAATTCGATTTGTACAGCTTTTATTTGATTCATCGCGCAAATCGTTAAATAAAAGACGACTTTCTTGTTTAATTAATTCCTGTACAGAGCCGTGCTGACCGCATGAATGCGCGCAAATCGCTGATTTTGTCGCTTATTTAGCTCTAATAACGCAATTTACACAATTTGTTTGAAATAAAACCGAATATGGCAAAACATATTGTTTAAAGTTTAAATTGGAAATCGTGCGCTAAAATGAAAATTTTGTTTGAAGTTATTTTATCGAAAACCAACAGTTTTTTGTGTTTGTATTACTTTGTGGAAGTGACGTCAATTGTAGAATTACCTTTTGCAATGTTATGTTTAAACAATCAAAGGGTTGTCGAAGAGTGCAAATGAATTAAAAGCGATCCCTTTATTGACGGTTGCGTTATAGATTAATTTCCTTTCAACAACATCTCCCACGCGCGTGTGTGTGTGTGTGTATTCCAACAAAACATGCACGAATTTGAAAACTCATTTTACACAGAACTAGTGATTTACGGAAAAATCGGAAAAAATTCTATTTTTAGTTGTTTTAGCGTAAACAACGCCTGGTATTTTTTAATTCAATAATTCTTTTATAGGATGTTGGGGGGATTTCGGCGGAAAATCCACGCTTATTCGATGTTCTGCTAAAAGAACGCGATTAGCAGTGCTTTTGACATGATTCGGCTTAAATATCACCGAATTCACAAAACCCTTTTTCGATATAATATTAAATCGATAGAGTTAAACGATTTTCATACAAAATCGCGCTCAAAAGCCCAAATTCATCATAAAATACTATTTGTTTATTACATTTGTGACGATACAAAGCGGCAAATGCGAGACTCGCTAATTGTGTGAGTCGCTACAGAATCAAGTAATTAACAGAAGCCTTATTTAGAAAGTTCAACATGACAACGGATAAAATTGGAAAACATAATACTGTATATTAGTAAGTTTACCGTTTACTCAAGTAAATAGAATTGACGCTCTCGTCATTTACTCTATGGTTCTCGAGTCACCTAAAACGGAACCTCGTAAACACGAGAAGCCAAGTGCCAGTGTCAACTTTTCGTCCCTGTGTCAGCTTCGCCCCCAGTTTCCATAAGTTTAAAAGTAAATATCAAAACTACCAAATGGGAAAAACGTGTCCGACCGCAACTAAAACCCCAAAGAACATGCTTCATTACGAGCATTTTTAGTCCGCACTTGTTTGAAAGCGCCACCTAATTTAAAATGATAAGCCCAAAAGCATTTTTGCGCAAATAATTAACCGGCAGTAAGTAAATCCTAATCCTCTAATTCGTAAATATTTAGTATTTACTCGGGAACTATTGCAGATTATTGATTAGACTGCTAAGTTTCCGTAAGCAATTAAAAATGCAGTTTCGGCTAATTTAAAGGTGTTGCGTCGGTAACTATTTTGTGTTTTAAACAATTTTATTAGTACGTTTTTTTATTAGATCGGGCATAGTTTTAGCGTTATAAATTTACAAACATTTGCACTTCGACTCATTGGACCTGTCTTGTTTCTAATTATCGTCCTGTTAATGTTTTAAAGGAGTTGTGGCCCAAGAAAACAATTCTTTTGTGTGTTGATGTTGTACATTTTCAAACGTCGTGTTAATTGTCAATTTGAATAAAATAATAGTGTCTTCTGCGACTCTTTAGAGAAGGTGAAAATAAAACCAAATTAACCGCTTTTAGAAAATAATAAATTTAAAAAAGTGTGTAGGCTTTCACGGTCGGTGTTGTCAACAACGGTGGTATTAATCGGGTTTGTTGACCGTGTTCCATGCGAAGTTCCATGAGGGGGGGTGTAGTGAGCGCCCCGAGAGGCTAACTCAGCAAGTGATCCCCATGAATCTCTGCCAAACGTTTCGTCCACAGCTGCGGTGGACATCTTCAGTGGCGGTGTGGTCGTGGTCGAAGTACTCTCCCAGCTGTCACAGTCGCGACTGTGACAGCTGGGAGAGTACTTCGACCACGACCACACCGCCACTGAAGATGTCCACCGCAGCTGTGGACGAAACGTTTGGCAGAGATTCATGGGGATCACTTGCTGAGTTAGCCTCTCGGGGCGCTCACTACACCCCCCCTCATGGAACTTCGCATGGAACACGGTCAACAAACCCGATTAATACCACCGTTGTTGTTAATAAATTTAAATTGGAAAAACTCCCGTGTTACCACAGAACAATGGGGGCACATTTATTATTAATTGAACATTTGAAATTGAGTTCTCTTTGAAAACGCATTTCAAAAACACTCGATGTTTGATTTCTTAATTAAAAACTAATACAAAACATGTCTTTTGTTATTGTATTATTATAAAAGCTTCCAGTGTTTATTTGTTTTGATGTGGTTAACGAGCTACTATTTTCAAAATAATGCGGTATCGGTTTGCCAGTTTTCCTGCCTCCGGTCATGCCTTAATTGGTAACATGTTTCTAATTTGTGGGGCGCTTAGGGCATACAAGATCTACTGCTTTTGATGTGTATCATCCTAAACTTTGAGTTCACCTTGACGGAGCGGAATTACAATTTAAATTCGTATCATTTTATTAATAGAATTCGCTAAAGTTTATGTGAAGATAGAAGCATGAACAATTGCGGAATGTCCGGGGATTGTTTATCTCGATAATCAATATTCCTTGATGAATTTTTTACTGGGTTTATTTCAGCCTGGCGTAGCTTTCAAAATTGAATATTTACGCGGGACAAATAAAGAAATCTCGTCGCAATATGTAAAGTCACATTTTGCCACGTTCTCATTTTACGATAGGTGAGAGTTGAACATTTTTCATGTATTGATTAAACCGAACGCAGACAAATTAAATTTACGAAATGTTTAATTTAGTAGTTCAATATAATGCAATGTTTAGCATAATTAGTTGCAAGTAGCATGTAAAAATCTTCAAACAGGTAAACGTACGAAATTTATAATTAGCGAGTGATTAAAAACATTTTCAATTATGTGCAACACGATTCATTTGACCTTAACGTCCTAAACAAACCCGTACTCCTTTTTGAGGTATCATATTAAAACCCAACGGCAACGTTTGTATTATTTCGTATTTTCAACAATATTTGCTCTGGAAAATTATCTCCAGGCAATTTCTCTCGAAAAATAAAAATTCAGTAAAGTTTTTGTTCACTTTTATGTCTTGTCGTTCTTTAGATCACATTTTCCAAACATGATTAGTTTTTCTGAATTAAACTGTATTAATAATAACGATCTCAGTAGGGTTTATTATAATTTTTTGTTAATCACTTGCTATTTTGGCCAACCGCCGACGTAATTGAGAGTATAATAATATAATAAAGGCGACTACGTACGTGCACCATTTCTGCATTGCCCGAGGCAAGGTTCAAGCAAGCTGTCAAGCTGTTGTTAGCTAGATTCCTAGCCGGGCTTAAATATTTTGAGCTCTTTATTTGCTTTGTAAAAGCACACAAACAGGCGGAACATTTCAGCCTGGAAAAAAATTACACGCCCGACCCTAAATGTATGCTTTTGTAATTTTAAAGCGAAATTTTTCCGTCTTAATTCGTAATTCACTCGACGCTGTTAATTACCATCGCTTGCCGGAGCTTTGTACAACAATAATAAATAATAATTAAAATACTATTTTGATTAGCCGAAAATAATGTAAAGTAAATATTGTTTTTTCATTAAACTGCTAGCGATATTATTTTTATTGTTGCTCTACTGCTTTAAATATGCACGTAATTTCAAATAATAAATTCGATTTAAGGACAGATATTTCTAACGGCGCTAGACGGTTCAAATTATCGACATTTCAAGTGCCCTTTTCATTTGCAAGAATTTCAAAATTTTGCCTCTAATTTAACGGGAATTGTGTTTACCAGTTATTTAATAGTGTGGAGAGGATTTCGATCCTGCATTCCATCTCTCATCTTTTTCAGCTAACTAACGAGTTTTCAACAATTACTCCATTAATAATCTTTCAATACTGTTATTAATTCAGTACGTAACATGCGTTTAAATCAAAACGGAAGCCGGAACGGCATATGAAACTAGCTTTTGTATTATTTTTCACAGTGTAGATCTTTGACATCGTCAAATCATGACATGACATGAAAAATTTGCCCAAACGACGTCTAAACCGAATTTGTTCAAGAAGACATGAAATATATTTTATGCATCCTACTGAAAGAGAGAACAATAGGTCAACATTTTTCTACACTCTGACGAATTTCAAATACATATTATTTTTGTACGCACATTAGCTGTGTTTGAAAACCTATAATATTTCGATCATTTTAGATGTGAGTTGATCGAAATTAATAATGGGGGGATGAGAACCCTTGTATCGAAAGATGAAGAGAGCAAAGATTGAATAAGTTAATCGATTAGGTTTGGAAATTTTTCATGCGATGCGTTTATAACAAACTTCTCTTTTACTTAAGAACTCGATTAATTATTTTAAACATTAAGGCAGTAAGTAAGTGCTGGCTTTTTGTGTTTCAGCACTTAGTTCTGAAACATTTCTGTCAGACACGGAGGCAATGTTTATTTAAGGGTTAAATAAAAACAAAGTATTTTAATATTTATACGTTTTTACGTGAATATTAAAAACGCGTTAATGCTTTTTTCTTTTGTGAAACAAGCGGGATAAGAGTATAAGCAGCTTTGGCGTTCTCTCACTCAGTGCCGATACATCCAGATATGGAAATTATTAAGTAGCAAGGTATGTATTTTGGAAAAAATGTCAAATAAGCCATTAAAAATGTAGTAACTCTGTTTTTGCTTGTGCTGAGTGTTTGCTCGCTAGTTCGGCTGCATATTTAATAGCCTGCAGGCCCCCGGGACCGGTGTACGCCGATCTCCCCCAGTGCACCCCTTCAAGCCACCCCCAACGCCGCTTTTATTAGCAAGCCCTTCTGTGTCATGTTACATCACAATTAATTAAAATTCATTATATTCTCGTATTAAATAATTTCAATTTTTTTCATTAAAATACAATATTATGCCATTAAATACTACACCTGCATGGGTGTTATTAATGAAAATAAGTTAAAAACACACGTTTGAAGAACGCTTCCAAACGCAATTTTCGAACTTTCAAACAATAACCATCATCCGCGCAAATATTCAAAGCAAAAGAGACTTAATAATTCTTCATTTTCTAAGTTTGGATGGAAATTTAAATTTATAAAATCATTGAACCCTTCGGTTTACTTACGCCTTTTATAAATTATAACTCATCCATATTAATGCAGACTGCGACACGAAAACGCGCGGCAGTCCTCTGGCGGAGAAAAGCTCACTCAACGAAGCGCAGCTTTGTATAATCAATATACAACCCCGGCTCCAATTTTACAGTAAGCTCGCCAAATCTCACAAAGGTTCGTAGCTGGGCTAACATTATCGAATCGAATCTTGTTTACCGACTCAAATCGGTGCATGAATGTAATAAATTTTTACCGGAAATTCATATCGACTTGTTTAAACATTTGTTCGGTAAGCTAGTAATTCATTTAATATGAAAAATTTTACAAATATTTAAAGTTGGTTTTAAATTTATATTGCAGGTCGTCCGTTCAAAATTAATATCGGAATAAAGCATATTTTACGCTGGAACCCGCCAAAGTTGATAAAATGTGGTGAAATATATATTTCTGAAGCGAATTAACAATTTTTGTACTAGTATTTTATTGTGTGACAGTGGACAAACTGGTATTAGCTAATATTTTTGAAATATATTTGTTCATACGAAAACTGCGTTTTATTTTTGCCTTATCTCCTATCATTAATTTAATAATATACATATATAAATAATAAAATGGCTTTGGCTTTGATCTCGTCTTACACTTATCGTGTGGACAATGTTCTATACACTGCCAATATTTATTTATTATTATCATTCAAAAAATTGGTAGTTGATTTTAAATCTCCCATTTGTTCATCTTCATTACCATTAATTTATTTTAAATCAATATTGATTTTTTACCATGTGCTTAATTTTGTAATTTATTGTATTATTATTATAGATTAATGCAAGTATTTGTAATAAGTTAAGGCTTAAAAATATTACTTGTGCCGTTTTATTAGCATTTACATAGTTTAAATCTATTTTAATTGATATTTATTGGATCCATTTCTTTCCTAGATGTTCAGGGATGTTTGTAGTCAGTTGTAAATAAACAGTCAATTCGAATTTACTGCAGTATTTATTCAAAATTAATCGTCTTTCGTATATTCTGTAGTCTGTTCAACAAATAGTAGATATTGCTAACTTATATCTATTATTAAGGAAAATTGTACAAATTATTCGAGTAGAAAGCAATGTATAAATTTTTAATGTTATTATTCTTATTTGTAAAGGGATTTAACTCGATTCCTACAAATTGTTGCTAATTTTGCCTATTTGTTCTCTGGATTCTGAAAATTTACAGCAACAATGACAGCTTTAAGTTTTCCATATGAGAAACTAGTGTTTAGTCATTTTCAGAGCCATATTTATATTACAAATTATTTTGAAAAAGTTCCAATTTGAAACAACTCATTATCATTTACTTATCATAAATAAATGTTAATTGTTGCTAATTTGGCGACATACTGCATTGATTGTGATAATTTCAACAACAAATTATAAAAATTTGACAAATTCTAAGAGTACATAAGTTATTAACGAAACAGTTAGGACACATAAAATAATTTAACAACTCGTCTCCTATCAGTATTGATTAATAATAAATCGTTCGATAACTTTTAAGATATCAGTTTCGGTAGTTGAAAGAACTAACGAGTTACTCAAATTTAAAATTTTCTTTTTGTTCATTCTTTGTCTGTTCATCTTCATTAGCATTAATTATCTTAAGTTTGTATTAATTTTTTTACCATGCGCTCGATTTTCTAATTTATTGTTTTATTATTGTACACTAATGCAACTATTTGTTAATAAACAATTAAGGCTTAAAAATATTACTTCTGCAAGTTACAAAGCGCGAACGGAAGTGCCGCTTTATTAACATTTACATAGCTTAAATCTATTTTAATTGATTTTGATTCCGTCAATTTCTTTCCTAAATTTCGCTAATTTATACTTCTATGTATTATTAAGGGAAATTGTACAAATTATTCGAATAGTAAGCAATATAATGAAATGTATAATTTTTTAAGTTCTTATTCTTATTTGTAAAGGGATTTAACTCGATTCCTGCATATTGTTGTTAATTTTGCCTATTTGTTCTCTGGAATCTGAAAACTTACAGCAACAAGGTAATAAATATTGAAGAAACTGCTCGAGTACATAAGATGGCAGCTATAAATTTTCCATCTTTCGGCTCAGTAAAATTAAATGATAAATATTTATAACAAGGTCGGTTAAACGATTTTATATGAGGAACTAGTATTTCGTCATTTTCAGATCCATATTTATATTACTAATTATATTTAATAAGATAAAATTTAAAAACATCTTGCCCCATTATCATTTACTTATCATAAATTAATGTTAATTTTGCTAATTTGACGACTTACTGCATTGATGGTGATAATTTCAACCACAAACTACAAAAATTTGACAAATTGTTAGAGTACATAGGATATTAACGAAGTTGTTGGAGCACATAAATTAATTAAACAGCTCGCCTCTTGTTAATTGTTAATTTAATCATTTATTTACTGTTTGGCGAATATTTTGCCACAAAGAGTAAAATAATAAAGCGCGGTAAAAATTAGTAGCACAATAGAATAGAATAGAAATACTGTCATAAAAGGTAATTTTTAATAAATGTAATAATTTTCACTAATAAATTGGAACCGAGAAGTAGAGAGTAGACGAATATGAACATCGGAAGCCAACGGGCGTACAAAAAAATGAATTTGGAGTAGGCCATGGAATCACATTCAAATTCGTTTATATGTAGGTAATGTTTTCTTTGAGATGGAGAAATTTTAGTTTAGTTGTCCGTTTCGGACGACATATAAAATACATTTAATGTGTTTTTTTATATATACATATACATAAAATCGTTTTATAAACCCGTTGTTTCTCGTAGCACTAGAACGTTAAAATGTCTATAAGAAAGGCTCGAGTCTAAATAGAAACAATAAGTCCAAAAAAAACGATGTTTTAAAATGTAAAAATACAGTATGAAATGATAAGAATTAATAGGGAGAGCTTCGGTAAATGAAAAGGTCTGTTGGAGTTTCTTGTGGATTTTGTTGATGGAGTTGCCCGGCGCCTCCACCATTTTTGCTCCAAATAAAATGTTCGGTTATAAACAAACTGTGCCCATTTCTGTATTCCGTTTTTATCTTCCTAATGTTTATTTTTAGATTTCTCTTTCTGAATGCTGTATTCCATAATTCCACCAATTGCACCAATTAAAATCCGATTTAAAGGTAGTAACGAAATGTTCATTTAATTCGTTTCAGCCGAGAGCATTTTTGACCTTTGATTAAATCTCATATTACATGTTTTTTAGCGTAAAACCATAAAAATATACAGCAAATCGATTGATCATGCCAACTAGTCTATTTTTTGCTGTTCATATCTAAAAAATAGCAGAAAACTGCGCAAATCAACACGTCATATAATAATAACAAAATGTACAACTGAAGCGTGTGTGTAGAGAGCCATGTTAAATGTTGTTAATTTCAACAATTTAGTGCTTCATGTAACAAATAATACGAAACTGTTCATAACTGCAATTAAAAAATCAATTTTTGATATATTTGAGTGGTGAGATTTTTCGAGCTTTTGTCCGGCTACATGATAATTATTATAAATGTTGCAAATCTGTATTTTTGGCCTAAACTAGTAAAAAACTGGACAAATTATCGACGCGTGTGGATACTAGTGAAATGTACGATTTATACGCTTGAGCACAAAGCTTTTTCGAGCTTTGGCCAGGTGCGTTTTAAATGTTTATAATTTCGACGATTACAATACATTATTGTCGTGATGTAATGTAATAATAAACAATTGTAAACACGACATGAGTGTAGAACGATGTAAGAAGTAATAGATGCAGTGTCAAGATTTGGATGGACTCATTTGTATTTATTTGTGTGTTTTATATTGTAAGCCATATTGTTGGAGACGTCTGTGAAATTCGTTTAAAAATATTGTTCCCACTTTTTTCAGGAACACATCCTGCATCATGCTTATATTACGATCCATGTTAGGAACGATAAAGCGTTAGATATTTATTAAATATAAAATAGGATCTTGCCGGGGCGCAGGATTTTGGTTGAACCACCCCCAGAATTTGAATGGCATAAAAAGATTAAAGTGACCTCTTGCCACTCCCTCAACGGCGCATTGGGCGCTCCATACCGCCCCCAGTGACGTCAGAATATCTAGGAACGCGGCGGCCTGCCCCCAAATTTGTCATTTATAGCAAATAATTGTTCTAGTCTAAAAATAAAATGTTTCAATTATCAGTCAACGCAACACGAAAATTGCCGCACGGCGGTGGCGGTGGCGGCGGCGGCCGAGAGGGGTATATCGCGAACAGGGTAAATATAAACAAGAGTGGGGATGCTGCCGCATGCTATTTTTCCTGCTGCATTCCGCCGTTTCAGGATCGTTTCAGCCGTTTCAGGACACCGAATACACACTACATTGCGCAAATTAAGGCTCTTACTCTAATTTTTGCTTTATTGTTTGTTCCTAGTTACATAAAAACACGAAAAATTACATTTAATTAACATCCTGCAGACGGACCTCGAAAATGGGTCTTGCCTTTTATTAACAAATTGTCACCCGAAACACACCATAAATCAGGAAAGGGAACTGGCAATAAAACTACAAACCACCATTTGAATTTTTCCATTTAATTTATTTCTGAATTTAAAAAAATATCACATAACGAACGTACTAGTTGTTATAGTTACAGTTTTCAACTGAAGCAAAAACGTTGTAGGCATTTCATCGACGAGTGCGCGTGAATAAAAATATTTTTTAATATAGCGACAATATAATCGCTATCCTGGAAACATTCCTGGAATTTGCGCCTTTTATTAGGACTTTTGCAGTTTAATAATGATCATATGGGGGATGTCGGCAAAATTCGATATAAAAATATGCAGAGGCATGACAAGCTTACACGCGAACAAACTGAGTCTCAAACACTGTCGTCAGTTAAAAAAATCATATTTATACTACTACCCTTATTATTATATCTAATATATGCGTTTTTATGTGAATACAAAAAAAACATTGATATGAAAATGTGAATTGAAAACTTCAGTCACACAGAGGCCACACAGCGTTCAAAATGGTTTATGTTGTTGTTAAGCGAAAGATAAAATATGTGAAACACCTAAGAATGGATACACTATCATAAGAAGTAATTTTTTATTAATACAATAATTTTTTTATAATAAATTGGATTCGGAAACGTGGACGGATATGAAAATCGGAAGAGGATAAAGTTAACCGGTGTACAAAAAATGAATCGGAGTGAGCCATAGAATTACTTTCTAATTCGATTAGGTGTAGAAAATGTTTGACTTTGAGATGGTATATTTTAGGTTTTGGCCACGATATATAAGATACATCATATATACATCATTTGTTATGTTTCAGTTAAAGTGTTTACTTGGCTAGTTTATATACTATCCCATTAGTTTGTAAACTATCCAAGAACGTTGGTTAAAGTATAAATCAAAAGCAAGTAAATAAAATACCCAGTGCGTTTTGGCCTCCAACTGACTCGGATAGAAAAATTACAAAACACTATAAACTCTAAAACAATGAACTAAATAGATATGTGACTTCTGCTAAGAAATAGTTAAGCAATCTGTTAATTTTGAAAGTTCATGTTTTTAGAATATTTTAATAATATGTTCTAAGCAAAAACCTATCCAAACCTGTCTGAATGTGATGTAAACAAAAGTGTTTGAAATTAACCCGGCGCATCCGCCAATTTTGTTATGAACTTTAGCTTATTTCTTTCTCTACTTTTTGGTCATGAATATTAAAAAATACATGCATTTTCGAATTCTACATTAAATTTCCTATAAGTAAAAAGCATTTTCATCGTCCTAGGCCTCCAAGCAGTACCGTCCGTAACGCCCGAAACATTGAAATTGATAAAAATAGGAATTTTGACGCTAACGTCGGAAAACCCCCCTACCGCATCAAAATTTGTCACAGCGTGTTAAATATCACAAAAACTACGGCATTTTTTAGGTTTATAACATTACTGGAAAATGAAAATTATCATTATTACTTTGGTAAGAATTTTCAACTTTTATGTTGAAAAACGGGGGTTCAAAACTAATTTTAATAAAGTCTATTTCAATAATGTGCCTGCCTCCAACTGGCTCAGACAAAAATAAATTACTCGGAGAGACAAATTCCAAAACTTTTGCTACGATATTGTTAAGCGATTTGTTAATGTTGAAACTTAAAATTATTAAAATATTTAAATAATGCGTTCTAAGCAAAAATGTATCGGAATCTGCTTGAATGTAATGTAAACAAGAGTGTTTGAAATTAGCCCGGCGCATCCGCCAATTTTGTTATGAACTTTAGCTTATGGCTTTCTTAACTTTTTGGTCATCAATAATAAAAAATAAAGGCATTTTCAAACTCTACATTAAATTTCCTATATGTAAAAAATATTTTCATCGTCCTAGGCCTCCAAGTAGTACTTCCGTAATGCTCGAAATATTGAAAGTAATAAAAATGGGAATTTTAACACCAACGTCGGAAAATCCACCGACGCATTAAAATTCGTCACAACGTGTTAAATATCACAAAAACTACGGCATTTTTTTAGCTCTCTAACGATACTAGAAAATGAAAATTATCTTTATTATTTCGGTAAGAATTTTCAACATTTTTGTTGAAAAACGGGGTTCAAAACTAATTTTAATAAAGTCTATTTCAATACTGTGCCTGCCTCTTAACTGTCTCAGACAAAAGTGAGTTATTCGGAGAGAGAAATTCCATATCACTGGAAACTCCAAAACAATGAGGACAATGAAATAAATAGATATGTGACGTCTGATAAGAAATAGTTAAGAAATTAGTTGTTGAAAGTTAAAATTTAGAATATTTTAATTCGGCATTCTAAGCAAAAATATATCTGAAGCTACGTGAATGTGATGTAAAAAAGAGTGAAATTTAAAAACATTAAAAAATAATCTGACTCTTATTTTTTATTAGTCCTAAGAGAATTTTTTTGTAATTAAGAACTGACTTAAGCTATTTAAATTCGTGCGAAAGTTGTTCTGATTGGTTAATTTACCTCAATTGCTAGTTTGAGTTTTTTTATTAAAGATAAACTATTATTCAATATGTCTAAATGTAGATCATATGCAAAACCAAACTACTTAAACCCTCTACTTTGTTTTATGCGGAAACGATTTTATATAAAAGTATGTACACGTCCCAAAGACTTTACCCTTGCCGCAGTGATATCGTTGGGTTTACTTTATTCTCCCGAGAAAACTTATATTGCACCTTGTTGGCAGATTTATGGACAATCAAATTTTCAACAATATATATTCTACTAGCGATACTGTCGGAAACTTGTAACGAGATATTAAAAAGACGAAATAGCACAATGCCGAACATATATTTAGTGGGCGTTTATCAGAATTTACTACTGGTATAAGTTAATAAGTTTCGTCCTTTAAGAAGAGTTCTGAAAAATAAAATCCTGATACTATACTTTAGCATTCTATTACTGATTTATATAGTATGTATAAATTACTTTAGCATTTAGAATTGTAATTTGCCACACAAAAAGAGCATAATATAAGGGCGAGTGATACGATTTTATACATTTTAATTACAAGTTTTATGCTACGAGTATCAAGAGAACACATGAACATATCTTTACGCCCCTGTATTCGGTATGGAATAGGCAGACAGAGAAACAGCTTCTGGAAGTTGAATCCCTTTTAGTATCAGCTTGTCAGACCGTGATTTAGACTTGCATTTATAGAGGCTGTTCCTTCGTGGTGCAGCGTCTGATTTATTGTAAAGGTTACTTTAACCCTAAGATCTACCTCTAGTAATAATCCTACATTTTTCAAGTCACGTACGGATGATTGTTGCGACTTTGAAATTTAAAACGACAAACCCTTGATTCAACAATTTATAAAAACGACCGCAATTCAGACGACTGTTTTACTAGCAAGTTATTTATGAAATAATTCAAACTATTCGCATAATGAACTAGTGGAGTAATTTATCAAAGCGACCCCGCTTCGGGGAATACATTTGTATTAAAGTTTTTTGTTTCATTCTCCGGAGACGTTACTAATTACTATAATAATTGTAGTGACAAACATTTAGGTGTTTTAGATGTAAACGTTTATGAACTCGATTTGGTAGACAAAGGCGTGTGAAAAAAGCACCTAAACTCGTTTTCCGCATCTAATTAAAAAATCATTTTAATTTAGCCCCGTGAAACCGTGTCCGAGATGAAAACCTTTTTCGAGATCTCCAGAGAGCGAGGATGCAAAAATGCGGAGAGTTTTAGTAGTTTATATCGCGGAATTGACAATTAAAGGGAACGAGAGGTGGTAGAGGGTGCTTAAATTATTAAAATAATTTAAAACCGACTTTAAATCACCGATATTTCGCATGGTATCACACGACTGAAAATAACGACAGATAATTTGCATTTTGCTGGGGTTACACTTCCTAGGGACCTCGGAAATCGAGATAAAAGTCTGGCTTGAAACACATAATTACGCTGTGGCGTTAGAGCATTGTCCTAGTAAAATTTAGCTGATCGAGCTACTACACGCATCTCTTAAAATAGTATTCGCTTAAATCTCACAAAAAATGAAAAGTTTGGTCCATTTTTGCAATAATGAAAATGAAGAATGTGCAGAGGCGTTGTCATAATTCGTCCCGGCAGAGACTAAGTCTGCTGCAGCTGCTGAGTACAATACCAGGTTTTGTCCAACACCGCCCTACAGCCATTCAAAACAGCCTCAAAGTGGGAATCGTTGCTGGCTATTTTAGCTGACAAAACCTTTTGTCGATATATCAAACGGTGCCTTATTTTTAAAACCGCTTTACGGATCGCTGACATCACAACTTACACTAATTGCTTGTTGAATTATCAAAAAAACAAAGATTAATCATTTAGCATTGTTCTGTTAAAAATAGCAACAGAAGCGACAACGATCGCATTTTAGTTATGGAAATCTGGCATCACAAAGGTGTTTCCGTAAAGATCGTGGCGATAAAGCTCCAAATTACCTAATTAAGCGGCAAATAAAATCAAATAAATTACACCAAAACATCGGGTCCACGAACGAAAAAGAGCATTGCATTCCCCTTGGCAATAAAAACGTTAAAAAGATTCGATAAAGAACCCCTCATTTTTAGAACAAAGAAGTTACAAACACAATTGACATTAATATTCCAAGCACCCAAGCCCTTCAAGTAAAATATCATTAAATTTCCCCTAAAAATAAAGATAAAACAAAAACCATTGTAACGAAAAAAACAAGCCACCAATTTCATTAAGTCACATTCGCAAATACCTACACAAAACACAGTGACATTTAACGACATTTCATTAATAAAACCCTTTGTCTTCTCTATCGTGAATTAGACTATTGCTATATTAAAAATACGTCATCTTATTACGAATTGCCAATTTCATTAAATTTGGCTATTTCAGAAGGACAAGGCATTAATGCTGTACGAGACTAAAGAACAGAAGACTGGAATTATATTACGAAGTCGTGTCAAGAGACTGCATAATTAAACAAGCCAATATTATTTTGCAATAGGCCAAATAGGAAGTTTGTAGTGTTGTCAACAGAAAATCCCAAATCGGTATCCAG
Source organism: Eledona agricola (assembly GCA_964023215.1). Taxonomy (NCBI): domain Eukaryota; kingdom Metazoa; phylum Arthropoda; class Insecta; order Coleoptera; family Tenebrionidae; genus Eledona; species Eledona agricola. The sequence goes on along the minus strand of OZ026862.1, from coordinate 15,094,051 downwards.
TTTCCTAATTAAATCTTATTGTATCCGAAAAATAATTTTGTTGTTACAAGGATTTTTCCTAAGCTTCTACGAGGATTTATAACATTCCAGCTTCGGTGTTTCAATACACTCCTAATTAGTCTCATCGAAACAATTATGCTATAACGTCATTAATTTAAAACGTATTCCTTCACATTTGAATTTCCAGAACCGTGAAAGTTCACGTTTCATTTTCTCGATCAAAATTTAACTTTATTTTGATATTTTATAAGTTACAGCTTATTTGCTTGCTTTGTGACTCGATACATTTAATTAAAAGTTGCCGTGTAGTCAAGCAAATTTTTGTCGATCTCCTGTTAATTATAAACAAATAACGAATAAAATTTGTAATAGACAGGCAGGTAATTTAGTTCGTTTCGTACAAAAATTACAGCTCAGTAACAGTTTCGTAGTTCAAGTAAATTTTTTTGATGAAATTTTAAAAGCGTGGTGCTTTTCAAAATTCAATTTAGCAGTTTCGATTGATTATCGGTGCCATAAAACTGTCGATGGATTTGTAACGATCTCTTCGCTATCTTCGACCAGATCGTTATCAAATTTGTGACAAATAGACCACTCTAAAAAGAATACTTCCCCATTCGGTCTTTCCGGCTTCGTGCATAGTGTATCGATTTGGTGTTCATTCGGTTTGCTTGGCAGAACATTTCAATCTTGTCTCCTTTACCCATTCAGTTAGAACGTTACTTTTCACGATTTCACCCTCACGAAATCAGAAACAAAGATTCCCTAACGCCAAAATCCGTACATTAATAAGCCCCATTAATCTTTGGCGAAATTGTTCACGGAATACAACAAAAACCAAGCCGCACCGAATCGGACGGTTTCAATCAATTTCAGCGTAGCTTCGTAAAATAATTATGATCGCGAGATGCATTTTCGGAAGCTCTTAGCTTCGGTGCAAAGATGGTGTCCGCAAAAAATTCCGCCTGATGCGAGCTGCTCTAAACCGAACTCTGTAATAATATATTTATGATATAAGTTCTGTCGCAGAAGGGAATTTCAGAAGCAGTCTGCCACATGGTGCGCCAATATTGTATTCATATCAGGATGAAGAAATACTTCAGGAACGATAAACATCACTTTAACGGTGACAGAGAGTAAATTACGTGATTATTATATGTAAATTATTAATCATATTTACAAAAAATTTGAATTGTAAATTTGGACTAATTAGAAAACACTTTGAACAAACAACGGTTTGTAAAGTCTTCTGTCTTTCAAAAGTATAACTTCACGGTGGAAAACTTTTAACATGTAGCAGGCAAGACTAACACTCCTAAAGAATATATTAACGCCAGACCGAAAGTAAAATTGAACTCGCTCCGTTTTTACCCTTATTAAATTAGGCTTGCTTCGCTCATCACCCTCTGTTCTTTTCCTTTCCTTTTATATCTCATTCGCTTATATAATATAACTTTCACTAAACTTTCCTAATAATGATTAACATAAATATCCACTGTATAAATCGAAGCGAAAATGCACCAATTCATTTCAGCTTTATTTTGACAAATTTTATTATTCCCACGCGGGAGAATTTTGAATTTCGGTTTCTCATTAACTAATTGATGATTTTTGCCAAAATTTCGCATCCGACAAGCCCGACTAATTGTTAATTAAATTTGGTCCATTTTAAAAACTACGCCTGAAGCAAAGTCATCTTTCCTGGTTAAATTGCACATCCTTCACCGTAAAAATATGCTGATTCCTTTATAATTTCCGTGACAGGCAATACGTGTCAGGGAAAGGGCGAACAAAGAGAATTAAATCACACTAACATGTTAGCATAATGGTGTTCGATTAATAATAAAACACGACGAATGACAAAACCGAATATTGTAACGTAACAAAAGACAATATTACATTGTTCCATGTGATGTAATTACATTTCCAATACTGGAAAAACTACAAAAATATACCATTTCAATTAATTACTATGTGAAAAACAATAAGGTTATATTGTCATAAAAAAATTCGTTAAACGGGTCGAACATTAATGCGTTTGCCGATAGATACGAGGGAGTAACGAGAAGTTTGCGTCTAACATTCTGAAAAACTATTATGTTACCCACAACAATTTAATTGCACGGTTATTATAAGTTTATGCACGGTTATGTGCTAAGTGCAATATAAACAAGCTCAGTAAAAATTGCACATCTCTAGTAATTAATTATTTTCTATACAATTTATTATTTTGCTATGTATTTAAATATCGGATGTTCAGAAATGATTGCTCGCAAAAATTTTTATAAAACAGGTAACGCATCTTAGACGGTTTGCAACAGATTTCGAAAAAATCCCCAAATGGTTTGTTTACATTACGTTAAATTAAATATTGAGTTAATTGAAGGCATATTAAGGAAAAATACGTTTAATGATTATAGTAAATGTTAAAAGTGACTACCCCAGGTTCTGGTCTTCTGGGATCGCCATTTTCACCTAATTAGGCACCAGCAATTAGTGACTTTAGTAATTAATTTTAGAACATAGGTAGTGATATCAGTATTTAATTAAGAAAATTCCTAACACGAACACAAATTATGACAATCATTTTCGAACACCCGATATTTGTCCACGTAAATAATTCTCCTTCTATGTTAAATACTGTTTTGCTAAGTAGAAATGAATATCTCCTAGTAATAAAATTGAAAACGCTCAGTTAATATAATGGAAGCACAGTTAAATATATGCCATATAGAAAAAGTTATGTTCGATAAATATTTCAGACAGTAGATTAAAATAATGTTAGGTAGAAAATATTGGTCATCGATAGGCTTAAATAATTGCGAAGTAGAAGGTATTATTTATTTAGCTACGTTTTTACCGACAGAATGTGTTATTTCTTTAAAATGTCTATATTTTATATACAGGCTGACTAACAAAAAACCTTTGGTGCTGTATCTTGCTCATTTGTCATACGATTTGAATAAATATTACATCCAATGAATTGTTTAGTTTTTCAGTGTCAACTTTTTCGAATTGCAGTTTGTTACTCGTTTTCTGAATACGCAAATATCAAGTAAAAAAACGCACTTTAATTGGACAGGAAAATAAAGATTTCCGAAAACCAAGTGATAAAAACAAATAATAAAAAATCTACCGAGGTGCTCAAAATGATCATGTCGGGAGATATACCCAGAAATTAATTACTGGAAGCAACAATGAGCGTATCTAGAAGGTGCCAGTTTCAAAATGAAGACAATTTTCATGTTTTCCGTTTTTTTTTTTAAATTACTGGTAAAATTGCACTAAACTATAGAAAATACGGTTGTTCCAAAATAAGAAAAAAACAGTGTTCGTTGGCATAACAGCGAAACAAAAGAAGATAGGAGCAAACTAAAATGATCATATCATTCAGGATAATAAAGCAAACAATTTTTGTACTAAACATTTTGTCCTAAGTTTTCAAATTTAAAATTTCTACCATTATTTGATACTTTTGTACTAGCCTGTATATTTATTATTTTAGCAATAAAATTATGTTATAGTCCTACAATGCAACGTGTTTTTATATAATATCCCTACTCACAAGGCGGCCATTATCTTTACTTAGCAAATCATATTAAAATAGTGCAACCTTACATTATTTTAAATTTACAAATCTACTTAACAATCATTATTCTTACCTAGCAATTGATATTAAAATAATGACACTGTTTGCATTATTAAACATTGCACATTTGAATATTATACTTGCAAAAACTACTTAGCTAATTAATATTATATATGACAAATCAAATTTTTTACCTTGCAAAACACTAAATACATAGCAGATAATAACGACCCATTAAGTTATGGTTATGGTCAACAGTTTGATTTGCAGATTGAAATTTTTTAGGAGAACGTGTGAAAAATAATGACATTGCATATTTATAAACCCATATTTCATAAATGTAACTTTAACGTCAAAATTGGAAAAATTTTACGTGTATGGCTGAAAAATTAAAACATAACTCAATATGATCATATAAGAATAAACAAAACCGTTGCTTTATAAATGGTAGAGGAATTGGATAGGATTGGTGTATAGAAAATAAAAATTAAAAATTTACATATTTTATTCATTACTTTGTATTAAAACCAATTTGAGCAGAAAGTACTGCAGTCCACAGTTAGTAAGCCTTAAGTAACTTGAGCCTTGTTATAAAGTATATTTCAAGATTTCGTCACAGATTAAAGATGAGAACAAATTGTTTACAGATTTGTTGAATAACTTAATTAGTGTTCGTGACAAGAAAATGACAGAACTAATTAGTTGCATGCCCACAGTAACGACGCCCCTTGATAATGTTTGCTTTTGGAGAATGACTCCATTACTGCAAGACTAAACAAATACAAAATGTTTGTTTGAATAAAATATGAGAGCGACGTAACTACAGTTTTCCTTGCGGAATAAGATGAAATCTGAGCGCTCTAAATCGGACAAAAATGTCCGAAAAAGCAACTCACAAAGCTCAGACCCTGGAGACCAAGATCAGCTTAAAAATGTTAGTAGCGAATATTTATTTCTCATATCAGGAAGTTGCAGCCCTCTCAAGTAAAACGGAAAACCTATAGAGCAATTGTTGATCTCGTGGACCCCGAAACGATGATCCGCACTGTCCGAGCTTTGTCAAGATTAATACATATTGCATCCCCTGTCCGTCCTAAATATTATAAAGTTATTGATGTCGGAACGAAACAATGGTACAGTAAACTATGCATGGAAATAGCAGAAAGTGGAATTATGACGAGCGGGGTGTTAGAAGCAGAGTCGTATTTCTAATTTATGCGATATCGAACATGAAACGCATCCCCCAATTTTCACAGGAGCTGAATTGCAGTTCTATCCAGTGATGTACAGCACATCGTTGGCTTAGCATATTTAACGCCGGACACGTTGATTTATTTCCCAAATAAGAAGCCGAATATCGCAAAATAAATGGATGATAATAAAGAAGGAATTCCGTTAGGGTAATCAAAACTTAATGGAACAAAGTCCGTACTTTGTTAATTAACTCATTTACAGACGGGCATTGGTGCTCTTTTCTCAAAGTTCATGCGGGTTCATTATTCAAACAGTAATTGTTGTCCCTAGTCTAAGCCTCCAAGTCCACGCACTGTCGAATTTCCTCCATGTTTTCTATAAAGTCGCGCGAATTAGTGCAAACAAATTGCAATTTCAATTGCAATACAAAGCAGATAACTGAATTTTATTGAGAATTGGTGCAAGCTCTTTTTGTTATGCAAAAATATCGTTAAACAACATTCGGCGTATATTAACGGGAAACCTATGAAAAATTCAGTAAGCCGGAAAGAGTTTAATGCAAATAAATGCAGACGCGTTTGGGTCCCAGAACGGGTGAGTGCGGGACATTATTAATTTATTCATTCCCTCGGGAACAACTCGGCCGACGACCGCAAAAGAATAAAGAGCCAAACGGTTCAAAATTGCGAACTCATACTGAGTCAAATAGAAAATAAATTATTCCCGACATGGCATGGAACGCTAATTGCTTGCACTGCCTTTAAATAATAATAATAACGATAAAAGCGAACACAATTTGAAGATACCTCAACGTTCACGTTTATCCGCCGCTCGTTTACTTTTCCGAGACCTGAGTCGTAGACCTGTATTTTTACATGTCGTATCGTTACGAGTCCCTATTCTGTTGCCCAAACTGAGTAAACACAGATAAGCGCGAGTCATCATCATTGTTTGATCATGCAAATTGTAGATTAAAACCAATTTCGCATTCAAAATTATTCGGTCACAACTTCCACAGATGCACAGAATGCAATTGTCACCAGAACAATGCGATTTATTATTAAAAATTTCGGTTTAAACTGTGTATTTTAAATTCTTGACGTCCTTTTCACTTTCTTCACCGTTATCCCGTCGGTGCGATTATCAGTTAGTTAGTGCGGGGGAGGATTAAGTGAGGCGTGAACGCGGCGCGGGAATAATCAGAAACTATATCAGAAAATACGACATTACTATTCGAATCGGTTCCTGCAAACCGTTATATTTATTTTTCATTACTGTAAGTCGTCTAATATGTATTTAAATGCCGAAATATGTTTGTTTGGGGGCAACGAAGCTTTGCTCGTAAGTTTTTGTACAAAACGGATTTAATAATAACAAGCACAGCTCTTGATTGCCGGGTTATTAATCATCGCTTAAGTTCAATTTCGTGTAAAGAACAAGAAGATTGTAAATATTTCACCCTCAGAAATTACAGGATGACTTTCCTAAAATAACACAAGATAACGATCCGATTTAGCTTCGCGGCATCTTAAAACTAATAATTCAGGAAATAATCGAGTGAGACGTAAGGCATAGCTTGTGGCTCGGGCGTTTAAATGTTACAAAGCAAGTGACAGATGTCAACCTTAACTAACATCTAAATAACTTATTTAGATTGCGTTCAGCTCTAAACGCTAATAAATTAAACACACGCTTTGATCCTAATTATCTCCATTGTTCAGACGGGAAAAATAACTCAGATCCCAAATCACTTGTTCAAAGTTTGTGGAGAATATCAGCTAATTTTAAAGCGAGTATGCAAATTAATCCCGCTATTTTATTCTTCTTTTGGAAATGTTTTCCAAACGCCTCAAAAATATTACTTTAATTAAAACAAAGCGACAAAACTTATACATTTATTTTGAATAATCATGAAACTTTTAATAACTACTCGAAATTTAATCGAAGTCAGAGATTCACGCACACATCTGTCTGGGATTAGCTAGTGGAAATTTATTAAATATATCCAGTATAGTCGTTAAACTGTTCCCGAATGGCAAGAAGATGAAACTTAAAACAGTAACCACGCTCCCCTACGTAGCTATTCGGCAATTTTCTAACTTTTTAACGAAATTGTTGAAATTTGTATTCCCTTCAGCAGTGGAGAGGGTTTAGATTTTGCAACGTAGTTTAACTCTACGACACTTCGAGAGTTATTCATGCAATTCCGCTGCATTAAGTTCCGCGATAGAACATTAACCGATTGCGCCCTGCCAACAACCAATTTCTGCTGAAATTTTATTTACTTTACACCATGGACGACGGCACCAAATTGTTATTGCGTTAAGTACTTAATCATCAGAAATAGAAATGAAAAATTACCAATTACACGCTCACATGAAATAATTGGTGTGGAAGTAAAAAATGCTCGAATTTTACAGTCACATCAATCTTACAGTAAAATCATTCCTGCTTAAAATTGTCACAAAATCCAGTTGTATAAACTTGCACTCAGTATGAAATTCACATGAAATATAAACTAAATAATAAAATAAAAAATAAAATAAAAAATTGGAAATACAATAGAATCACCCACCACCTTGCAATGTAGTAACATTCCACTCCGTTCGTTTTCGTTAGTAAACAGCGATCAGTGAGAATAAAAACGGAGTTAAAGGATTTTCTTACCCTTGCAAGACGCCGAGGTAAAATAAACGGTCCTCGCAAATTATATCCAAAACGTGGATTGTATGGGGATTTTCTGCACTTGAGTATTATGAAAATGTAAATAAAAGAACACAATCTTGCTACGGAACCAAAGCTCCGGTGTCTGAAACCATCCCAAAATTCACGTCGCTATCCAAAAAAGAATTCGTGTTTTCAAAAATTAAACGGACGCTGTTGAGTATTATTAACGAACGCAGAATGAGACAAAAACAGAAAACGCTACGACCCATAAAAGTTAACATTCTCATTTTTAATCCGCGGCTTTAACGTAATCGGGGTTCTGTGAAAATATAAAAATTAAAACTGCATTTAAAAAATTGTTGATTCATTCTCGTTCGTGGGGCAGTTCCAAGAAATTTAATACATTTGTGAATTACTGTATTAAATTAAATTTCAGCCCATAACACGTTTTTATTCAATATTAAAAACTAATAAATTTCAACATTTATCCCTCAATAGCAGTCCGGTGTGTTGGAATTTCACTGATATTGTACTTTTAAATTTCATTAAAATTATTTTGACATTTTACAGATTTCTTAAGGATTATTTTTCATACCATTCCTTAACATTTCCACGTTTTTTTCATAATCCAACACATTTTTAAGCATTTCAAAATTCTCTAAATATTTTAAATGTAATATTATCATTTGTAAAAGATCCGGGCTAAGCGATTGAAACAAATTTATATGCCGTGTGATTAAGTGATAAGAGTCGTCTCTTAAAAGACAGTTTGTAAGTTCATCAATCCCATCATTGTTTTTAACGATTGGCAATTTTGACAAAATCGCATTTTTGTGAAAATAATCTTTGTCTAAATCAAATTTATTATTTTACAACAAAGTATCAAAATAAACAAAATAAACTAGTATTTATTAAAAAATATTACTTCATCATCTCCTTAATACTACAACTGAATCCCTCGAGTGTTTGTGATTTTGAAACCATTTATACCGCTTAATTTTTCACGCACTTTTTAGTACTAGAACTAGATGAATTCGGTTGAATTTTAAAGTGGGTTGAAACAAAAATAAATTAAATGTGCTGTAATCTATCATTTTTTAAAAGAAATTTTAAAATTGCCTTTCTGAAAACGCAAGAAAATTTCGAGTTACCCAGTTTTAGTATTGAGGAAACAATATAAATTTGCTTTGGTTGAACAAAATATTTTATATTATATGTATTATTCTTCCTTAAGGTGTTGCAATAGTCGTGATGGCAGCTAAAGAAAGTACATAATACAAATAAAAGTTGTAGTGACAAAATGATGACATCCTTATATTTCTTAAAAAACAATTGGCAAAGAAGGCGTTTTAGAACACTCGGTCATAAATCTTTCCTTACAATTTAAAAACTGAACAATCAACCTTAACGTTTGCAATATATTTAATACACAGCGTTGTTCCTTAAATGATTGAAATGGCGGTGAAAGCAAACTTAAAACAATGACTTTTTAGATATATTTTTTCCATCTGACCGACCGTTTTCTCATTTTTTACTAATTTTACTACACTTTCACTAATCTCACGGAACACCGGTTAAGAGCCACTCCTTTGAATATGATGTTCTTCAATTAATTGTTTCGTACGTTCTTCTCTAAATTCCCTTTGAATTTGTCGATCAGTTAATTATAGAATCACAAATAATACACAATAAATAATTAAATCTTATATGTGTAAATGAAATAATTTAACCGGAAAACTTTCTCTTGGCTCACGGAAAACCGATTAAGAGCAACTGCCTTAGAATATGATATTCTTCACATAATTGTTTCGTACGTTGTTGCTTAAATTCCCTTTGAATTTGTCGATCAGTTATTTATAGAATCATAAATTTCCATGAAGAATTCAAACTTATTTGTGTAAATGAAATAGTTTAACCGGAAAACTTTCTCTTGGCTCACGGAACACCAGTTAAGAGCCATTGCCTCAGAATATGATGTTCTTCACATAATTGTTTCGTACGTTATTGCCTAAATTCCATTTGAATTTGTCTATCAGTTAATAATAGAATCATAAATTTTCATGATGAATTGAAACTTATATGTGTAATGAAAATTATTTAAACGGAAAAGTTTTTCTTGGCTCACGGAACACCGATTTAGAGCCACTGCCTTAGAATATGATGTTCTTTACATAATTGTTTCGTAAAATTCCTTTTGAATTCGTCGATCACGTAATTATAGAATCATAAATTTCCATAAAAAATTTAAACTTATATGTGTAATTAAAATTGTTTAAACGGAAAACTTTTTCTTGGCTCACGGAACACCGGTTAACATTGCCTTAGAATATCATGTTTTTTACAGAATTGTTTCGTAATTTGTTCCCTAAGTTGCCTTTGAATATGTCGATCGGTTATTTATAGAAACATAAATTTCCATAAAGAATTCAAACCTATATGTGTAATTGAAATTGTTTAACCGGAAAACTTTCTCTTGGCTCACGGAACACCGGTTCAAGAGCCACTACCTTGGAATATTTACTTTCTTCACATAATTGTTTCGTACATTGTTGCCTAAATTCCCTTTGAATTCGTGGATCAGTTATTTATAGAATCGAAAATTTCCATGAAGAATTCAAACTTACAATATGTGTAATTGAAATTGTTTAACCGGATAACTTTTTCTTGGTTCACGGAACACCGGTTGGAATATGATGTTCTTCACAGAATTGTTTCGTACGTTGTTCCCTAAATTGCCTTTGAATATGTCGATCGGTTATTTATAAAAACGTAAAATTCCATAAAGAATTCAAACCTATATGTGTAATTGAAATTGTTTAACCGGAAAACTTTCTCTTGGCTCGCGGAACACGGGTTCAAGAGCCACTGCCTTGGAATATTTACGTTCTTCACATAATTGTTTCGTACGTTGTTGCCTAAATCCCTTTTAATTCGTGGATCAGCTATTTATAGAATCATAAATTTCCATGAAAAATTCAAACTTACAATATGTGTAATTGAAATTGTTTAACCGGAAAACTTTTTCTTGGCTCACGGAACACCGGTTAAGGACCACTGTCTTGGAATATGATGTTCTTCACATAATTGTTTCGTACGTTGTTGCCTAAATTCCCTTTGAATTTGTCTATCAGTTAATTATACAATCATACATTTACATGAAGAATTGAAACTTATATGTGTAATGAAAATTGTTTAACCGGATAACTTTTTCTTGGCTCACGGAACACCGGTTAAGAGCCACTGCTTTAGAATATGATGTTCTTCACATAATTGTTTCGTACGTTGTTGCCTAAATTCATTTTAAATCCGTCGATCAGTTAATTATAGTATTATAAATTTCCATGAAGAATTCAAACTTATATGTGTAACTGAAATTGTTTAACCGGAAAGCCACCGCTTTAGAATGTGATGTTCTTCTCATAATTGTCTCGTACGTTGTAGTTCGTAATTGAAATAATGGTGCAAACAAGCTGACAATAAAAAGAGAGTGTTGTGGATGTGTGGGACGCAGACCAAAGAAATTTCCGCGACCCATCAACGACTTGAAAAAATTACCTTGGTGGGGCTGCAGTTGTTGGTGTAGAGTGCAGCAGCAGTCATCGGCGGAACATAATTGGGCATCGAGAAGGGAACGAAGACCATGGGAGTGTTGTTAGCGGCGACTTGAAGTTCAGCCGCGCTCGTAGTGTTGTTGTTGATACTGTTATTGTTATTGTTGTTGTTGTTGTTATTGTTGTTGCAGCTACAGGTCGCAACCAGTAGCTGCGGAGGTTGCACTCGCACCGCCGCCGTGTTGTTATCTAAGATTGCCTCTTGAGGATTCGGTGAGTGGTGCACTTGCACCTGTTGGTTCTGGTAAGGATGGCTACGCACTCTGGTGCGGACGAGACCCGTGGTACAAGAACCGGAAGCGTGACGCGGTTTCCACACCGCGCACGGGTACACGCCGACCAGGCTGTAGCCCACAACAACCGGTGTTGGAGCCAAGGCAACTGCTTCTCGTTCTTTGATCAGAAGAATATCAGCTGCCACCGCAGCTCAGTGCTCGGTGATCCCCCGAAAAGTGCCATCACACCATTGTCCGCGTTTCCACTTCACACAACGCACACACGCGTCACGGGGCAACCAAACTGAAGATGCGTACACACTGGGCTGAACATGACACGTGGGATGGTGCTAAGTCAGGCATTTACCGGCGTTAAGGGTGGGAAGATCGATCATCGATGTTGGTCGGTGATTCTCTCTCTGGGCACTAGGACTTCTAGGACTAGGAGTCTAGGTTGGGAGCGGCGCGGTTCAGGTCGCAGCCGCCCGATAAATAAGCAGCTACAGAACAGCTCGGACGGCAAAAGCCGGAGGCGGCAACGCGCGCTTGCTAGGATGAGCGCGGCGGGCGTGTCGCAGGCTCCCTGAAGCCCAACGCCAGCGCAATCAATGAAATATACACTATACTATACAGTCTGTACATAGTACAGAACTTCAAGGATAACAACACCACGCTGCACCACACTCCTTCCCGTCTTTCCGTATTCCTCATTCCGTACTCCCAAGTCCGCATTCCGCATTCCCTTATTGTCGCTTCTCCTTTTAAACATCCAACCCAAAACATCGACACATCCCACGTTGCAACTTCATCATCACGACACCTCATTTTAATTAAAATACTTCCCAAACACTCGAACACATCGACACCGCGCCCCGTTCAAAGTCTGCGCCTCGCAAAGAATTAACAAGCTTAAATTATTCACGGCGCACACAATTTATTATTTCAGTTAGGGAAAGTCCTCACTCGCTGTCACGACGATTGCAATCAATTTGCCGCTTTTATTTCCGAGCTTTCCGACTTTTCATTTTTACCGCGCTAACTGACGCGAAATGCGATGAGTTTGCGTTAAAAACGTCGCGGGCCTTGCTAATAACAAATAGCCGGCCAGTTGGAGGGTTTTAAGGAATTTCGCTGCTCAGCTAACCGGACTGCTCGTTTTAATTGAAACTGGAAACATGAACGATCACATACGAAAGCAAAATGTATTTTCCTCGAGGTGAATGGAAATTATTCGTGAACTGCAAAGTGGAAAAAGACAAAGGCGATATTGGGAAAACAACGCGGTTTGCTTACTGTATTAAAAAAACACTGGGAGTATCGTGGAGGCGAGAAAATAAGGAGGGCGGGAAACGATAATGTTGCAGCGAAAATCTAAGATGAAATTGATGAAGACGATCAAGACCTCTTAAAAAATGACTGAAGTCGGAACAAAGTTCGCTTGAAAATGTGGAGTATTAATCTAAACCGTGCAACTTCACCACACGTAAAAATTTGATTCTAAAAAAAATGTTTTAAATTATGTGAAGCATGCAATAAAACTATACGCATTGTTCGTGTGGCAAAAAAGTGCACATTTTTAACTTTGATATTTTTAACAGAGGAAATCGGTGAAAAAAAGTAGGAGTATAATTAAATGGTCAATTTGTGTAATTTTGAGTATAATAATAATAATAATAATAATAATAATAATATAATATTTATTATTTGTGAGGGTGCACAAGGTTACAAATAATCCTAAGAAACTCGTTCGGCTCGATCATCACAAAATGGACACAGGTCCCTTAATTCAAAAGAGAAAAAAGAAGTCTACTATATTATATACAAAAGAAAGAAAAAGTATATATACATGTACTAATAATTATTAACTAACCACAACCGTACAAAAAAATAAAACTAAGAGAAATACGAACTAAACTATCTCGACGACGATAAGTTAGCGGAGAGGCAATTTTGACCAGTAGATATTTATCCTTTTATAACACTTAGTATTCTTATTCCTGCAGCAATGTTTTAAAATTCTTTAAAACTATTTTTAGTTCTTTACACACTTGCTCGGGTCCGACAGAAGGAAATCAAGAGCTCTAGATATACATTACCCATTCGTTCATTCAAATATTTACACAATTTGTTGGTAATACATTTAATGGCAAATATCGAGCATATCTTCTAATTAATTTTGAAAAAACACGACACCGTGTATGAGAAATAAATACGAGAGGTGCGAGTCGCATACAAATCATCCACGCATTGACTAAATTAAACAAGGATTTGAGATTAATAATATTATTTTTAAGTTTCGGAACAGTTTCTACATGTAAATACAAAAGTTTGTTGAGTGAGATATTTTGATAATTTTATTGATGCTCATTTATTACATTTATCCTATAAACCACAACTGAGGAGTAACACCGTGCACAAAACATTAAATCCGTGATATGAAATTTTGAGTTATTGATGAAAAACTGGTCATAAAGTGGAGTTCACCATTTTTAATATAGCAATTTGTATTGGATTTAAAGCACTCTGCTCAAAATTAACATGGGGAGTTATAGATTAAACAGAATAGATAAGAAGCATTTGCTGAAAAAATGATCAAATATGTGTAATAGTATAAAAAGTTATAAAGAAAAAAAGAATCAGCAAGGGATAAGTAGCTGAACATCTTATGGTAATATAAGGGTTTGATTATACAGACTGTCCCAAAAATTAAGTATAAGCTCTTCACTATGTGATTAGAGTGTGTCTCAGAGAGACAGGAAAAAACATTACAAATATTCCATCGTCCTATTCTTTTTACTTAGTAGAATAAAACTGCATGCTCAATTTGACAACGTAGAAAAAACTTTGATAGGGCCCGCATTGTTGTCAACGTAAGATAAATAAATAACAATCCAGTATTACTAAAAGAAAACAATAAAATTCTTAATTATTTATTATTAACAACTGTAAGTAAAAACAATATACAATTTAACTTTTATCCCGGGTAATTGACACTATTTTTACCAACGACGCCAGATTTATTCTCATTGCATTGCGAACAACAGTAAATTAAACTTTAGCAACAATTGTATTTATCATTACTTGAAAGAAAAAAGGCACAACTTTATTTTGAGAACTTTTTTCCTTAAAAAACTGCATAATATAGAAGATTTAATGTCGTGTCCAACCGCCTATATCTCCTCCGATTGACGTTGAACAATGTTTTTACTATTTTTCCATGAGTTTCTGAAAGTACGTACAGTTTTCCCGCCATTTTTGAAACATGTGTGTACAGATTGACAAAAACAGAACAAATAATAAAAATTATCATTTCAAAAAATATCCCCAAATTCTTTGCTGAAAGCAACATAGAGAGCTTTTTTAAAGGCTTTTTTGTCCGTCACCTGTATATGTCGCAGGCTAATTGCAAATTCAGTCTTTTTATAAACGTTTAATAATGACTAGGCAAATTGTAAAATGTTTAGTAAATAATTTTTGTTTACAATTTGTCTGAAAATTTTAGGCGTTTTATAAAACGCCAGACAGGCAATAAACCAAAAAAGGTTAGGCATATTCTCATAAGACTGGTTTCAAGTTGCAAGGCAGACGCGGATTATTAATTTTCTAGGTGCATGTGGTTTGACATTATCTAAACAAACAATAAATTAGCAATATTTTTTGAATGTTAGAAGGTAACCACTTGCCCCTAAAAATATATCGGACACTATCATAGGGATGAAAAAATGGTACAAAATACACGAAATTTTGAACCGTCAAGAGATGAAACGACAACTCCGAACCAATTCATGTTTTGGAGGAAAATGCAATTTCTTGACAGACGCTTTAACAAAGTTTTATAAATTCGGAGGACGGGGATTTAAAAAATGTTCCTGTAAACCAAGCTAAATGCAGTGCCACGCAAATAAATCTTTTTGCCTAACTTAAAATGTAATAGTAGATATCCTTCAAGCGCTTATTCAAACAAGTAAAATAACATTTTATACTTTACATTTTGTAGTCTTATGGTTAAAAAATCATATGTAAGAATTAGGATTAATTTGTTCTTGCTGTATTTAAAATAATACAAAATCCTTTTATGAAAGTGTGTAAGCTCTCACGGTCAATAAAATCCGTTTATGTTTGCACGCAATATTGTACGAACTGACAATAGTATAAATTGACGTTTCATGAAATTGCTACTTGATTTTCGGTCGTTTACAAAACAAAGGATACGGTTAAAATTAAGATGCGTATATAATAAGACATAGCGGCGTTTTATAGAACCTCTAAAATTTCCAGTCAAATTGTAAAATAATTATATTTAGTCATCATTTTACAATTTGGATAGTCATTTACAAAACGCGTAAGCATTTTACAAAAATACTGAATTTGCAGTTGTACGATGAAATTGTTTGGTTTATTCAAGTTGTAAAGTTTTTTATTCCCTCAACTCTAATATAGGAAAGGTATTGTTTCATTGATTTACAAAATGCTCGTCACGAATTGGCTCGAGTTAATTGAAACGATTATTAATGTTTCGTGTTTTTTCATTAATTAAATACTTAGCGTACAACAGACAGCGACCCTAACTACGAATTTTCGAGCTCCCCCAAGACTTGCCGTAGCGAACTTGGGCGTGTTTGTCTCTAAAATACTGTCAACGTTTTGTTAGAAAGTTACATATTGAGTCCAAAATGTAAAGTCGGATTCCTTCGAGTGTATATTTTAAAGCGTATGGTAAGTATAAAAGGAAATAATATGTGTATTTGAGTAAAACTCGTGGATGCGAGTGAAGCGAATCAGAATCCGAAGCAAGGCAAGATAGGCTCAACGTGTTACGAGTATCCAGCTTGATTTATGCACCTTATAAAGAAAGTTGCCACAGAATGCGAAAGCGGGGTCGTGAAACCACTTTGTTGCAATGAAATGAAGAGGAAAATGAGTTTCAAATGAGCGTAACTATTGTAATTTAACATTACATGCATTTGATATTGCCTCGCTTGTCTCGGGGTGACGTATTCATTTTCTTGAGGATCGTTCTTATAGATTTTGGGGCGATCTGGACCAACGCGGAACTAACACCGGCGGACGATATCGCAGAGGGGATGTGCAAACAAAATGAATAAACAAAATCCGGATTACGGGTGAGCTTTGAGGGATTCTCGCTAGAACAAATACATCCTAACGCGCTCATGCACGAAACCACATTCCGTGGTATGCCATGTCGTATATGTTTATATTTGTGTGCAGGACACGGACATCCTAGGATGGATGTTCAGTGCAGGATAGACAGTTGGGAGACCGCAACATCCTGTTGATGGACCTGGACTGCACCACTAGTTGCAGAGATACATATCTGCGCCTAGAAAATCAATTAAGCTGCTTTGCTTGAATTGATGGACCTATGCCAAGACATTTGCAAACAACCTCTTTCACCAAAACCTCACCGCCAGTATTCATTTTAATTATAGAACATATTGCTCGGGGTTTCAGTGGCGAGTTCAAACATCTAAACGGTTTAAAGAGAAATATTAAAGAAAGCATATCGACGCGCTTGCCATTCGCTTGGCCCCACTTGGCATTTGTTCAGTCGTTTTCTAGGTCCTCCCCTACTGCTTCTTTCAGATACCGTTGCCGACTGCCAGCCCCGTGCTTGATTTCCCTCAGGGTCTCCCGTTTTTGCGGAGCGCGGTTATGTTAAGTGGATATGAAATTCATTGTTTCCTGTCTTTCACCGTACGTCGATGTATCGACTAAATATAAACAAACAGACAACGTCTCATCTCCAACATCTACCAAAAATTGCATCGTTCCCTTCTAATAGTTGCATATAATGTTCTAGCCGCTCTTGTAGGGAGTAGTTTTTAATCGACGGTTTTCACGGAGACGTATCCACTGAAAATAAACAAACAGACGTCTCATCTCCGCTATGAGGGCTCAAATCAGATTCCTTCAATTTTTTTTCAATCACTTTCATAAAGTGTTCCGGTAATATAATTAATTTGCAGGAGAAAGGGCTGAAACGCAATTTTACCTTAAAACCGTCGGAAACGAAAAACTGATAAATCGGTCGAATGGATGATTAAAGATTTATACTCGCAAGTACGATGTAATGTCATAATACCCACATAATTGAATATTATAATATGATTGTGCGAGTATACTTTTCCTCAAGAAGGTACCGATATATAATATTTCAATGGAACTCAACTCGAACTCGGTGGTTCTTCCCAACTCCTTCTAATCCTCCTCTGTGGAGGCATTGCAATTTATTTTTCTGAAGAGGATTCCAGCTGAGATGTCTTTTTTCACCTTCAGATCTTAGCAATAAGTATTTTTTGTATTGAAGTGTGCCGGACCGAAAGCCCGAAAGCTTAGAAATAATCAAAAGTCGAATTTTGAATTTAACGCACATCATCTTTTTTTATTTGCGTCATTTCATATTTGACAAAACGTTCGGTGCGGGTTCGGTTTTTGGTCAGATTTCTATGAAAATTATAATTTTAAGATGAGCACATAAGCAAGCAATGTCGATGTGTCAGGTGACATCGTATAATCGTATATCGTATTATTTATTAAATTTAAATTTACTCGGATTTGTTGTGATGGATAAATTGTTCATCACAAATCCTCTAGTTCCTTGTCCAGACTTTAGTCGTTTTTTGATTCCATACAGCATAAATCACCTCGAGGATTTCGTAATTGTTGTTACAGGAAATGTAAACGATTAATGGGTAATTAAACAATTGTTTTGTTTGCCATGTGTTTTATTTTTGGACAGTGCCGAACATATAATCAAAGACGGAATTTTGCTCGGTTAAAAATTTAAATCACTTGGGCGACATAAAAAAGTCAGGATCATATTAGGCAACATGTAAATTGAATGTTTACACAAACAAAATATAGGACATTTAATTGATTCAAAACGACAAGCGTAAATTTAAGAAATATATTATAACACTTCTGATAAATTTCTGATTGTGAAGTTGATAAAATTTTGCAAAAAAATGTGATGTGGTTGGAGATGTCTTTTTTCAGCTTCATATCTTAGCAATAAGTATTTTTTGCATTGAAGTGCGCAGATCACAGCGGAGGCATGGCTCTGCCGCTATTACTTTTTTAGGACAGTTAGTCCGTGATTGGGTACGTTCTTCGGTGGCTAAAAACTGGACCGAAAGCCCGAAAGCTTAGAAATAACCAAGAGTCGAATTTTGAATTTAACGGACATCATTTTTCATTTGCGTCATTTCATATTTGACAAAACGTTCGGTGCGGGTTCGGTCTTTGGTCAGATTTCTATTAAAATTAAAATTTTAAGATGGAAAAATAAGCAAGCAATGTCGATGTGTCAGGTGACAACGTATAATCGTATATCGTATTTTTAATTAAATTAAAATTTACTCGGATTTGTTGTGATGGATAAATTGTTCATCACAAAATCTCTAGTTCCTCGTCCAGACTTTAGTCGTTTTTTGATTCCATATAGGATAAATCACCTCGAGGATTTCGTAATTGTTATTACAGGAAATGTAAATGATTAAAGGGCAATTAAACAATTGTTTTGTTTGCCATGTGTTTTATTTTTGGACAGTGCCGAAGATATAATCAAAGACGGAATTTTGCTCTCTTAAAAATTTATTTCACTTAAGCGCAATACAACAAGTATTATATTAGTCAACATGTAAATAGCATGTTTAAGCAAACAAAATATAATACATTTATTTGATGCAGCACGTCAAGAGGAAATTTAAAATATATTTAAAACTCGGTCACAAAAAATAATAAATATATAAAAAGGTTCTTGAGTATTTTTATTTATTTTTCTGCACTAGTTTAAAATGAACAGAAATTAGTGTTTTGATACGATGACAGTAAATAATCGTTGAACATAGGAAACTTTAAAGAATTAGTGTTATTGATGACCACAAGAAACTTCCATACCAATTCAAAATGAACTACTAGATTCTATAGCCCACGTAACTAAAAACATATTTGTAAAGTAATAAGTAGTTCAATTTTTTACATGTACCCAACAATTGATGAGACAATGGATATAAACTGCCATTAATCACCTTCTGTAATTTTATGACATATAAGATATGTTCATGGTGTTTTATTTAATTAGGAACGCACTTTGGAGCAATTGTTCGAATTACTAATGGAAACTGAATGTTTGGAAATTGGAATTGGTAAATAAAATAATAGCACAAATTTATTACTGCAATAATGATGGGATACTTAATAAACTGGTTGGCAACTTAAAATTAAAATACTCGCTCCTCAAACTATTTATTCATTGTTAAGTTCATTCCGTAAACTTTAAACAATGCATAAGTTCAATCGAAGTAGAGAGATTTCATGAATCGTATCGTATTTTTCAAAACATTTTCATGTCAAGATGAATATTTTTATAAAACAACGAACACTATCAGAGAAGAAAAAGTTTGTCAGTAAATTAAACCAAATACAAAATTTAATATTAAATTTACCAATACAAAATTTGAAAAAACTGCCTTACTCCCCTAACAAAATGATCAGCAGCCGCCACTGCTTTACACTAAAAATACAAAAACATCAGGAATCGCAATTCACGGACAAGGAGTTGAAAATGCACCCAGAAGAGCTCGCTAAAAACAAGCTAAACCTGATTGATTACTTCTTGGCGTTGCATATTTTCTTATTAGTGATATTGTATAATATTTTACTGTAATTTAATTGGAGTGAATAGCTGCTCTGAACTAGAACATAAGTCGCATAATAGAAATTTAAGTGAGAGAAAAAAAAAGTAAAAATCTGTTTGTAAAGCTATTTTCATGATGAGGTAGCGCAACGAAGCGTGGACAATCGTACGATTGGTCAGATACGAAATAAGACGTATAATAGTAATCAAGATATCTGACATGATATTCTCCGACATAATATTTACTGCTCGCCGAGGATCAGAAAGAATGAAGTAGAAAATAATTGTTTCGATTGTTGGTCGGTGGTTATTTGTCGGTTATTTAATTCCAGAGACGACGAATTCGGCGACGACGACGACGTGCAACGAACCATTCAATTCCTAATTTATAATTCTTGAAGAATAAAATGTAGGCACCCTCCTCAACTTGTTCCGAATCGATGTAGACTTATTCTTTCCCAATTGATGAATAATCAATTACTTGTTTTACAAGCGAGGGTCGTCGAATGCGCGCCACCTGGTTTGTGTTCTTTCCAATTGTATTCTCTCGTTCACCCTCAATGAAACCATCTCATTTGGAGCAGGTGGATATTTCCCGAACCAAGATGGGGGGCTAAGAAGACCTAATAGCGCCCCAGTGACAGTAATATTTACCAATGGAGTAAAATAAGCGATCAAGTCGTGTAATGCGTACAAAGAAAATGTTTTTGCGAAATTTAATGTTGTTTATGAAGATATTCCCAAAACGCAAATTCGATTTTCATTCTAATATGTGCACGGTTAGTTGTAAAATAATGCAGGTTTACTCGTAATTATTCCCAACGCGGAAATTTCTGTCATCGGCTTAACTCTTATATTTAAAATTCCGTTCAGTTTACTTAAGACTAAACTCCCTCGGTTCCAATCAGTAAATCAAGATAAGACATCCTATTCGCTCCTCTTTTAATACCACACTAAGTTCTGCACGGGTAAAGCCTATTACAAACAAACTTAAATGCTTTAATTGACTTTTCACACGACGCGTAAGAACATTACAGGAGCGAAACGTGATTCACTACAGATAATTGAGAGTTTTTCTTTGCTAAAAGTTGCTTTCATATATTATTTTAACATAGAACCATATTTAAAATTGGTACATGAAGATAGTTGCAAACAAAACTTAAAAATTCAAACAAATAAACTACAACTTCAAACAACTATAGAAATGCATCTTCATAATTCTTTTAACAGTTAATATACTAAAGCTACTTCATAAAATATTAGTCGAATCTCTAAAATTTCAATACAATTTGAAACAAGTGATAATTATGCTGGTATTATGGTGAATACGTTTGGAAAGATCAAAATAAACTCTAATCAGCTCCCGCTATTTATCCGGGAAATGCCAACATGAATTTTCTTGATTAACGCATCGCTTGATATCTGGGTATTGACAATTTTTTCTAAAAATATTAATGATGAGATATTTCTGCCGGATAGAAACGAATATTGATTTGCTTAATTTAGTAGGCCATACGTTTACAAAGGCGCGAACGAACATAATTAAATATATTACAATAATTTGCAAATTTCCTCGTGATTTTTTCAAGCATATTTATATGAATTTTCCATTGTGGTTACTAACCGAGAAATATCCTGACTACGCAACAAAATAATTTTTTATGTACAAATTGTGTCGTGATTCGTAAATAAAAATAGACACGTTATTAGTAATAAATATTTAATGTACGGGGTGATATTAGAATGTCACATCTAGCAACAGAAAATTTTGAACGCATATTTGTTTAGCAGATAACATATCTTCCGATAATATTTTGCCAGTTACAGCTAAAAGTTGTAAAATTTATTCTGTTATAGAATATTCATTCAGCGCCCATCTGCCAACTTATTCCAAGCGATTTTGCTAATTCAGAGTTTAGTGGTCAAGATGCCTGACAATGACAATTAATTTGTTGAGTGAGCTGGAATAGATGTTTTACTGTGACATTCCAGATTGAATTTCACAACTGAATCCACCATAAACTGGTTGGGACCAAATGCCTCAGCAACAAATTGATTATTTTGTTTTGTCGAGAGTTTTCAAAATCGGCGCCTTCAAACACGTTATTAGTTTGTTCAATTATTTGCGGTTTAAAATTTTAATCATTTATTTACAAGACTGAGAGTTGTGGTATTAAAATGAATGTAATATCTGAACTTTTGTGGTACAGTACCGAGCGACATCTATCTTATATATAACCTCAAAGTTTGAAACTAATATATCAGCGGTACAATTTAGACATGAGCTTTTCCGGTCCTGTTATTGAAATCATAAAATTGAACAGGGTTTATAAAAAAAAGAGAATTCTCTGGGTGATAGAGCACTTTCAACCATTAACTAACTACCATAACCTGACCCATAAATTGACCAAAACTGTTTGGATTGATTTAACACTAATACGTCCGACCAAAATAACAATCAAAGCAATTGAATCATAGTGATTCTGCACACCCATATAAGCAAAATCACTTTTATAAACTCGAAAAATTATCGTTTCAATTTTTTGGGATGCTAAACGAATTATGTTACTTGGCTATATTTCAAATGTCAAGTGACTTGAAGCATAAATTCGAGACAAAAGAGTAGGTTTATCAAATAAAAAAAACATTTTTGATCAGGATCAGGGCTTGGTGGGAAGCGATTTTGTCAAATAAAAAACTGGTAGCAACTGTGAGTCACTATTTTGAGGTTCTACAAGAAACGAGTTCATCTACAAACACTGGAGCATCGCTTAAAAATACAAGTTATATTTTTTAACAGTTAGAACTAAGAAGACTGCAAATCAATTCAATGGTAGCTTATAGCCACTATAAATGATGAATTATTATCATAAAGTAATATAACTGTTACCGAAAATCGTAATCAGTGACTTTCTTGCATTTAGAGTCAGATTATTATTAGCATATTTGCAAAACAGCAAATAATTATGACTTCAATTTTTTGACAAATTAAATGAATATTGTTATTTGGCTACTTCTCCAAGGGTCAAGCGACTTGATGCCTAAATTCGTGCCAAAAGAGTAGGTTTATCAAATAAAAAAATACATTTTTGATCAGGATCAGATCTTAGTGGGAAGCGAATTTGTCAAATAAAAAACTGATAGCAATTGTGAATAACTATTTTGAGATCCTCCAAGGAAAATATATCTGAGATAACCCAAAAACACTGGAGTTGAAGAATTTTTTAATGGTAGGACTGCGCACTTTTAAAATTGTCCGTACATTGTCCAAAACTGTTAACGACCAGATCAAGAACAACACTGCAAATAGAAAAGATACAGGAAACATTAATTTATGTCTTATTATGCCGTCATGGTCACAAATGAATTATTATTATTGTTATAAAGTAATATATCTGTTTCATGTGACATTTTTGCATATAGATTATGTAGTATATTTGCAAGACAGCCAAACTTCCAATGATAAATATTTTCCTGCGACAATTTAAATTTTCAGTGAATTTTCGATCCAGTCTAAAGGATTATCTAAGAACTCATTAACCTTTCCATCCACCCCTTATTAAGAGTCTTACAGAGTGATGCTCACAAAACAGGGGATATTGTATAAAACCATTTCTACAATCAAGTATTTATAAGACTGTGAACGAGGCATTGTCCAAAAGACCGTGATACACCGTTATATGGGTATATGATTAAAATTTGTAAATGGATGTATTGTAACCCTTAACCTTTACCCGCAGTGATCGATACCGTAGAAACCTAATTACTTCACATTGTGTTAAGTGCATGGAGTTGAATGAATAAAACAATAGTATTTGACAAATATGAAATTTCATCTCAGACAAGGCCACAAACTTATCAGTTCCCTCTCGTATTAACACCGTAAGAAGAACAAGAGGATTTGAACAAAAAGCACTCGCGTACATATTTTTAAAGTGCAGACACGTTATGTTTCAATTTTCCGGTGTTGGGCGGGAAAATGAAATAATTCCTCTTCAGCAAGTGTGCACAAAAGCTAATCGTTGATCCCTCGACCTGCGTTTCTTCCGTACATTGTTACAAGCGGTGCTGGAGGCGCGGATTTCGGAATTCCTACCTTTGTAAAATATGAACCTGAAACCCCTGTGAAGAGTCCTCTCAACGTAAACTGATACCACCCTCAAAGTTATTCCCCGTATTTAAAACACGCCCCGCGCCCCTTGAGCGAGCTCGGCGTGTCAAAAAACACACACACGTCCAGTTTTACGGGTCAATAAATACGGCGTGTAAAAAAAAAAAACGGTAAAAGGGCCGTTTCGAAATGAACTTACTTAATGAAACCGTAAACATTGGAAAAATTCGTGAGACAATCCGACTTTGCGCCAACAGTCGTGCAGATTGCGCCTCCACTATAATAACTCGACCCAGAAAGGATGATATAGCCATAGGAAAAACGTTCGTCGCAATATGCGCGTCACGATGGTGTAAAAATGTCTCGATTCAAACCATTTCGACGTTCCCTAAAGTTCAAGCGACACTCTTTTCGCACCCCCGCTGAACTAAACGGGGGTTCTGTGCGCCGCAACTGTTGCATTGTGGTCATTCAGCTGCGTTCATTCTCTTCACCCGTAAAGCAATTTTCTAATTAAGCTGGGGTTCGAATTTTAGCACGTACACTCCCACCTTTAAGCAATTCCGTCTCGTACGGATTTCATTAGTTTATTTCACAAATACCCTCCATAAATAAACTGCGTTAGATTATATGATTATGCCGCATAAACGGCACCAAATAGATATAAAGTCGCTTGAAATTTAGCCGAGGATATCTGATACGTTCTGCTTGCTTTTAAATTATTCATGGACTATGTAAAATACAATCATATTCCTTTGAATTTAATTACGCATTCCCGCTGCAGGAAAAATGTTTCAACAGCTGTAGCTGCAGCAACTTTCAATTCGTGGAGATCCCTTCCTTTTCTACCGAAGCGAGCAGATCGTTGTTTCGCCCTTAAAATCGTCCTTCGCAGGACTCGTTCACTTCAGTTATGGTCATTTGGCGTTGGCGTGCGCTTTCTATTTTTGTGTTAAAATTGTAAAGTTTAGCGAGACGCGCAATTCGGCCGAGAATAAGCAACTAACTGCTAAGTCTACTTAAGAAGATTGTTAGATAGTTGGTGTGGCGTGCGATGTTATTAAAAAATAAATAAATAAAATCGCTTAGGAAGCCGTCAATGGGGTGAAACACTAGGAGCGAGGGATGAAAAGTGAACCGAGGAAGGGTGGCCAGATTGCAGAACGCTATAGGAATGGGGTCCGGTGGTACTGTGGTCAGATCGAGCTGTGTAATATACACATGTGACGACTTGTGTCGGACAAATCAATAACCCTCGCAATCCCAATTCCCAAGCACGACCATGTCTGCACCAAATTTTCGCCGCACCTGACATTATTATATAATATTTATTTGAAAATTGTAAATGGCGTCGAGTCGAAGTTGCGCCCGACATAGATAATGAAAAAATTGATAAAAAGCACATATTTAATGATCGCTTTAGTTGCCGGACCAAAGTGCTAAGTTTTATTTTCGTTTGGTCGGCAGTGTTGTTTCTGGAACCCTTCTCTTCGGGCGATGTTGGTTTTAGCGACGGCCCCTCACTTATTCGTCTGCGGATGTGATCATCGAGGTCTTGAACTTGGGATTTTTCGACGCGCAGACGGGAATTAAGCTCGTTATTTCGCAATCGACGATTTTAATAAACGGCGCGTCTGATAAAGAAACGAGGCCTAAATTTTCCTCTCGCCGTCCTACAAGTGGGAAACGACGGTATAATTAGCAATCATTTATCATGTCTACCACAGATTTGCATTCTTTATCGATGGCGTCGTCGCACTTGTTTCGTCCCTCTAATTAAAACTCTTTAATATAACTTATGTTGATCTTAGCTATATTTTAAGTTCTACCCTCGAGCACTTGACATCATCGCGCACTTTATGGTGACGGTGGTGGAGGTATAAGCCGATCTCGCGGTGCGACAACGAACGTGCCTTTGCTACAAATGGCTCTCATTCATAAAACACGAACAACATATGAATAATATCAGTTGTGGATCGGGAGAGTAGACCTTTCGTCTAGCGAATCTCCCTTCCGACAAATCGCATTCCACAAAGAATTACCATACATAAAAATTTCGCCTGTAATTTGACAGTTTGATGTCGCTGGCCATTTGACGAAAGTTTGTTTGATAAGAAATGCTGAAGCAGTATTGTCTGACGATGCGGGAGTGTGACCGTGCTTCGCTCTCAAAGATGCTCATTAAGGCATGCAAATGAAACCCATTTCAATTCTTAGAGCATTTACAAAGTATATTGTACGGAGCAGAGCCGGCGAACCTAGATATCACCGCAAAGTGCTTTCTTAGTTCTTGCTTCGTCGTAGTTCATCAGACCCCGGCGTGACTTATTATAGCATGAACCACCACAATACACCTGCTTTTATAACAGCGTCCTAGTTTTCACAAGTTATTATTGACAACAAACTCGGCAAAAATGCTCTATTAAATAAAACACAATTAAACTAACACCTCTTCATATTCTTGAATATACAGCGTGTCCCGGAAATAATGCCATTAATTTTAATAATTAGTACTATAACTCGTCAAACCCAACAACTTTTCTTAATAAATTTTTGTTGTAAACGTTTTGGTTAACAAAGTAAAATTGATGGAAGATTTGACCCTTATTTTTGACTTATTATAGCATGAACCACCACAATACACCTGGTTTTATAACGGCGTCCTAGTTTTCACAAGTTATTATTGACAACAAACTCGGCAAAAATGTTCTATTAAATAAAACACAATTAAACTAACACCTCTTCATATTCTTGAATATACAGCGTGTCCCAGAAATAATGCCATTAATTTTAATAATCAGTACTATATCTCGTCAAACCCAACAACTTTTCTTAATAAATTTTTGTTGTAAACGTTTTGGTTAACAAAGTAAAATTGATGGAAGATTTGACCCTTATTTTTGACTTATTATAGCATGAACCACCACAATACACCTGGTTTTATAACGGCGTCCTAGTTTTCACAAGTTATTATTGACAACAAACTCGGCAAAAACGTTCTATTAAATAAAACACAATTAAACTAACACCTCTTCATATTCTTGAATATACAGCGTATCTCGGAAATAATGCCATTAATTTTAATCAGTACTATAACTCGTCAAACCCAACAACTTTTCTTAATAAATTTTTGTTGTAAACGTTTTGGTTAACAAAGTAAAATTGATGGAAGATTTGACCATTATTTTTACCCGCCTATGGATAATAATGTTCCATGTTAAACTTCAAGAACACCTTCCCAACTTTTGGTTCCTTGGACGCAGCAACTCATTAATTTCACGATTGTTATTATTGTAAAATTCTGGAATTCGTTTGAAAAATGTCACTGATTTATTAAATACATGGGCAGCTCGTCAAGGGAGGGCAAAATACTAAAACAAAATTGCGATTTCGAAAAAATGGTACATAGAAAATGAGTTAAAATTAATGCCATTTTTTCTAGGACAGCCTGTATAAAGAGTGATGATAAAACGTACAAAACCCAATAATTTGTAGTACAAAGTAATACAACCAATTATGTAATCGATTTGTATGTACATTATTTAAACTGGCTGGAATTTCAAGTAAGATTTATTTTGGTACCGAATAATTTGAAAAATGGGTGCATATTTAAAGGTAGATTTTGATATACGATTTGTACATTTGTCTACACCGTGGAAAAAACACTCATATATTTAAAAAAATTAAATTCATCCATGCTATCCAATCAAGCATTTCGAAATTTTTTCCTGTACTATATTATACGGTGTCCCTGAAATAAGTGAAACGATTTTTTTTTGTGAATGATTTCACCATCAGCAACAAGAAATTCAAATAACATTTTTGCATAGATCCTTTAGGTTTCGAGATATGTTTTTTAAAAGATTTTACTTCAATTACGATACCCGATCATGGTAACGATGTGTCAAAAAGACAAATAAATCAATATGTCAATAAGTGAAAGTAATAAAGAATAAAAACCGTAAAAATACAGGATGATTCACGTAGACCGTTCTTTGGAAAATTTTGAATTTCCCGTAAAGCTGGAAAGTTGAATTTTGATGCCTGATCACATTATCGATCATTCTGAATCGAAGCAAAGTACAAAGCTGACGGCACGAATCAAAGAAGAAACGGATTATTGCTACTTTCAATGTTTTTTAGTATTCTTAATTGTATGTTACAATTGGAAAATGTTTGAGTCTATTAAAAAATTGATATATTTTGAACCATTTGAAGTATTAAAATTATTATTATTTTTGCCGATTCGTATAATTTTGAAAAAATTATTCGTGATTACTTCTACCACCTTTTAATGTTTCAGGACGTCGTCGGCGATTTCCCAAAAATTACTATAACAAAATGACAAAAACTTATTTTTTTCAAATTGCAACTCCACAATCTAATAACGGAATTGGATGTAAAAGTAAAAAACAACTCGGCCGTTATAAAGGTTAGTTATGACAATTCTCTGTAGTTTTTACAATACTCCACATTTTCTAAAATAATGCACCTTAATTCTCTTTAGCTTTTGGTATGTGTAGGCTGAGGAATAAAAATATTTGAATCAAACAATTTAAATTATGTCATATGCATTATGCTAAAACAAAACTTTGACTTAACAAACACTGTAAATCCATTGTGGAGGATACAACATTCTAAATGTTCAATCAAATATTACTTCATTGATGTAATTATTATTATTTGCCATTGCCATTTAAAAATATGAACTACAGGACTGAATTTCAATAATGTGACAGGTATTGATTTCAATTGTTTGCGATTTATTTTTAAACTTTAAACGCAAGTGATTAATAAGTTTGACATTTATTTTTATAGACAAATTATGATCGGATCATTAATATTAGGGGACGTAAAATAAAAAAGAGGATTTCGAAAATTTGATACATAAAAATTTGTTAGGTACATTTATCGTCTTCTACCAGCCCGTAAATTTTTTGCACTTATTTCATGTTCGCCTGTATTTTAGCTTATATCTGGCAATAGATATATACAAACGAATAGAAAATCGAAAGAATAGAAATCGGCAAAAAATAACGGGAAGTTTACAAATAAAATAAAACCAGGCGAAGTGGACGAGTGAAATAACGCACAATTACGACATGAAAAAATTGAGACCAAATAATGTCAGTAACTGAATTAATGAAAATCTAAAAGTAAACCGTTGCCTGTTATAAAAAAAAGTGAAGCAAATTGGCGTGTCCAGACAGGATGGTTAGTTAGCTCGGGAAATTAAGAAATAATTCAATTTATTCGTTTCCTATAAAAATAGTTAAGTTACTGATTCGTGTTCAGTAAGACTTTTGCTTTATTTTTATAGCGAGCAGCGTTTGTAGCAAAACGTTTTTTAACACCGTGTAAAAATATTTTTGTTCGTAAATGTGACTTGGCGTTTTATTTTATTTGTCGTTGTAAACAGAACACGCCAGGTCCGAAAATGTGGACAAGCTTTGAAAAAACATCATTTATTTCACCGTTCCAGCTTACAAATTCCGTTAAAGCTGCTCCCAAATACGCGGATATTCGGTGTAAATAAAGACCGTTCCCGCACTAATTTCGAAAGATGTTAGTATTTGTTAATCGTATAGTGTATTATATGTGATAGGAGAAGTTTTGTAATAAAACTAGCGCTAAAATATCTCTTTGGCTGACTCAAATGGATGAGAAGAGAGAGCTCAACGACATAATGTCGCTAATTAATAGGAACGGCTTTGCGGCAATGCGCCTCTGGCTTCATATCTTCTTCCCCCGAGAGCCGTTGTACGCCCGCCAGCCTAAACCAACTGTGTAAGTGAATTAAAATATTTATTAAGGAATTCACATACACATGCCTCTTGAGATCACCGACTAATTAATATACCTAACGTCTAAGACAACTACTGAAAGTCTAACTATTATTTAAGTACATTTTATCCATAATCATTCAAAACTCTAAAGAATTAACACAATTCCCCTATTCATTCACCCATTCATTCATACCACAGCAATATACTACAAATCAGATAAAATTAAATAAATGCAAAACACTCTTATCGAATCCCTTGTTAACTCTAATAACTATATCATTTTGCATAAAAAATCGATAGTTTTTCAGAACTATCTTATGCATCCATTTTTCAGATTTTAAAATACCCGACAAGCCAGACAAAATTAAGAAAACACCACAGAAGTTCTGTGTTTTCTGCTGTTCTTTTCTTTATAATTGTTTCATCAAAATATATTACTTTGCTTCAGAAATGTTATATCGAAAGGACAACATCATTGCCTTAAACTACTCAATTAATTTATTTAGTAAGGAAAATACCTCAAAAATTGACGAAAACACTAAACGAAAACGTTGCAATGCACTTTTCTCTTCATTCCAGTTAACTCACCGAAATATTGTTATTTTGCTTGAGAGGATAAGATAATTTTCTATAATGACCTCCATTTATTCATTCTTTTATTCAATCACTAACAAACTTTGGGAGAATGACGAAAACGTAGAACGAACGGCTTTATCATTATTACTTTATTCAATATATTATTTTAACTGGCCATTCATTTACTTATTCTTTGTTAACAGGATCTAACCAGTCAGAGAAAATGAAGCAAAACAAAATGAAACAACATGCTTTTAACTTAGCTAAATTAATTGTATAGGTTTCCTCACTCGCATTTTCATTAAACTACGAAACTCCGAATTAGGAAATCGGAAAGAAAAAGTTGCGTAATGAGCTACTAATAAATCTTTCTACAACCAGAAATATATAATATTGTATATCAGTATTTAACACATTTATTAATATTAAACATAGATTTTCGATTATCCGCACTGCCTTTTTATCCGATCTTACTAAAATATACGCAAGCGCTGCCTTAACCGAATCGATCTAAAAAGTGCGCCGCGCTATTCGCACACATGATACCTATAAACTTTCAAATTAAAACACAGTTAGAAGTAAAGAAAAAAAATTAACGACGCAAAAATCGGTTATAATCTCCCGTGTCAGACAAATATTTTATTGATTAGTCCAGGACACAGCCAGTACTAGGTTCATTATTCACGAATTTTTCAAACTGTTTTAAAGGCTCGTACAAAGCAGTTAATTAACATATTAAAATTAGTCTTCCAGCCTGGAAATTAACAGTAAAAAAACAAGTAACGGGCGACGTACACAACTAATTACCTTCTCATGTGGCAGATTAATCATGCATTCATTAATCTAGGGCAGTAGCTGAAAATTGTGTCTTTCAATTAACAACAAATTCTTCGAATTGGTATGAACGGACGTGGACAAAGCGATTTCAATATTTCACCATCGGGCTTTGTTCCACCGGCTGTGTTTTTTGATGTGAATTTCGCACTAGTCCAACAAAACAAATTCCTTTTGAAGTTCAATTACCAGCGGTTCAAAATACAGGTTTTACGCAGTATCTCGTTTTCATTAGATTCTTGGAAAAGTGGCGACGATAAAAAAACGTACGTTTTGTTGTAAAGTGCGTAACAGTAGATAAATAGATTACATACGCGCGGTTTCCCTCAAGGGTACCAGATACCTGAAAAATTACTTTCTAGGGCATGTGGAGCCGATTTTTCGAAATGCACAAATGCATGTGAGCATAGTCATTTTCCAGCAGACATGACTATAAACTAAAACTTGACAGTCTACGATGGTCCCGGGTATAACAGGGCAAGATACAACAGACGCGGGGTGGTCAAATCCGGATGTAATAAAGCCTTGAGAAGGAAGTGAACACGGCCACTAAGTTTGCAAGTTTCTCGCAAAGGGGACATACTTGCTAACACTAATCTTACGTTACTGTTTTTAGTTATTTAGTTAGGCAACTCGGTGTAATGAGAAAATTACAAAAAAAAACATATAACAAAAAGAGACACCCATATAATATAACAAGTAAAACCCAAAAATTATCAATTCTCCTTTAATATTACATCATTATATTTTTATACTTCGTAATGCGCTTATGTATTTAGGAAAAAATACATTAATAATGGTTGTCGTCATATTGGAAGCTTTAATAACGCTGGACTGATTTTGTGGAAATCGACAATACGCATACAAATTAGCACAGAAATCTTTAAATGCCTAAATGGCTTTGTTGTATAACGATTTCTCAGAATAAGACACAAATAATTAGGAAAAATTTCCTGATTTACGAATCACAAGACAATCTCCTTAGAAATCGTCGGGAGATCTTACATCATCTTCAAATATGGTTTTCAACACAATTTGCTGTCAAGAAGAGCTAAAAGATATGGGGCTAAGTACGTGGATGCAACCAGTAATACACTGCCTTCAAATATCTTCTTAATTCTAAATAGAACATTATTTTTTCGATTGGTCCTCTTCATAACTAATGGCGCGTGCAAATCCTTGTCTCATTTAGTTTATCCTTCGTTCGGTTCAACGGTTTTTCAGCAAAATAACGTCGTTTTTTGTCAGTGTGTGGTTGTTTAAGTTTAAAGAGCTATTGGGATTTATAACTGACTGACCGTTGTATAAATGAAAAAACGGTAACAGAAGAAAACATTTACGTTTCCTATTATTCGAAGCGGTGTTGGAATTGCAACTCAATTTTACCGAATCACTGGGAAATGAATTGTTTCCCAACGATTATTTTAGATTGCTCGGCACCATCTCCGGACGATATATTTATTAATGACTAATTAACGTCAAACCTGCATATTAAACTACTAATACTACTAATGCCCTTCCCTCGAATTAATAAATTGACGGAACACAACCAAACTAATACCTAAACAAACGGAATCCATCACGTAGCAAGGGACGATTTATTGAGGAGAACGTGCGCTGGTTCTATATTGAAAATGAAATTTTTTGGAGACGACTAATGCAGCGACGGGCAGTGATACTTTCACTTGGAAAATCGACTAAAAACACTTCCGGGTGCAACTTCGATAATGTGTTTCTGTTCGAGTAAAACTCAGTGCGTCTTAAGCGACAATGGAAAGCGGTATCGGCGATAACATCATGTCCTTGACAGTCTGCTGTGATGAATCGTTCCGATGACCTGCAATTCCCGATCTTGACACGGAATTTCCTTCTGGTGTTGGACCAGTTCAGTTCTTTGAGAGAAAATTGGGAGTCAATGAGCTGGGGGCCCGGCCCTTCTGTACCCGATATTTTTTCTCCTGGTCTACATACGGCTCGTAAAATATTTTCAAAACCGTGCAATTACTAAATAACACCGAACACAAATTTCGAAATTAACTCTGCTAAAACTAATTTTAGCTTCCTAATAATTGCCTTGTATGTGAAAAATCCATGCATGTTCGTTTCCAGATTAAATTTGTAAGAAATATTGACTGAAATGAATAATAAAAAAAAATTTCATGCAGAAGAGACACACATTTCTCGTGTTTTATTCCCCACATCGATATAAGAAAAAAGTTGCTAAAAATTGTGCCGACATGAGCAATAAACTACTTTTCTGTTACGAGTTTAAATAAAAAAGAAAAACACGACAAGGAGTCACAGCACATGAATAAAACATAACTTTAGAAAAATGTTTATTAAATTAATATTTTACAAATTGAGTCATAAATTACAAAATAAATTAAATGATCACAGCGATCCTTCCAGACTAATCGAACTCCTTCCTATAATTGAAACAATGTAAGATCACCAACATTCTTGGTATGCTACTTACTACTCGTCTTATGAGGCTCAAACAAATAAACAGAAAGAAAATTGTAGTAATTAATAAATTACCTATACTGCGATTGTCATCTTTTTAAATTCAGTTTAATAAAAATTAATACTCACTCGAGCTAACACAAAAAACAACGAACATAACTTGCGACCAATCCGGCGCGGATTCAAAAAATAAGTCAGTTCCGAACCGTTACCAGTTTTATACATTTAGTAGTAGATCGATTGATATAAAGTCTTCACTTATGGGTGACTAAGTGTTGAGTACTATGTGAAATGGTAGGAATGTCCAAAAGGATTTCGAGATTGCTCAGAACCGGCCAGTGAAAGTAAATAGTTAGGATGAAAGTAGTTAGTGATAATATGTATCACATAGCAGCGTAATCTCCCCATAAATTTTGTTCCCTACTAAAATCAACATTTAATAACGATTTTTTGTTAGCCCCTTTACGTATCCTACACGATACGTTTCATATCAGATAACTTTATTGAATTCTGTATTCCAAAAACAACATCGAGTAATTTAAACGAAAATGCAAACCAACAAACCACTTTACTGAAAGTATCACACGCGATGCTTTATGGTATACAATACTTTCTCCTTTTAAGCTTTGACCAGACAAGTTATTTACCTCTAGAAAACAACACGTTTTCTTTATTTAAAACTGGAAGCTTTCGTGGCATACAAATTGTTTTTCATTTGTTTTAATTGTATTTTGTTACATTTAAATCAGCGGTCGTGATAACAAATGACAGAAAACGAGAAATAAATATCTATTTTCAACTCAAATCTGCATTTGTGACAATGGTTTATAAATATTTACTAATTATTCATTTATATGTACTTTTATTCAAATAATTAATAAATTGTTTGCAAATGCTCGCTAACTATTTTAGATTGTTACTTTTAAAGCAGCGGTTGTGTGATCGTACATAACAAACGGAAAAAAAAAGTATTATATATATATATTTATAACTCAAATCTACATTTGTGACAATATTTTATAAATATTTACTGATTGTTTGCTAATAATGATTAAATTATTTGCAAATGCTGGCGAACTATTTTAGATTTAAAAAATTAAAATACGAGCCAAATCAGACATTTGCAATCTATTATTTGCTATTTCCAATGGTTAATTTCGAACGTCTTGAATTAATTTATTCATTTAGATTCGCGTTAACATTTTGTAAACATTATAAATATTGTTTTTGTATGTTTAAATCATATATAAATAAATTGTTGGATAATTTTACAAATTAAAATTTTTCTTACACCTAACTAGTTTCTACATTAGAGTTAAATAATTAAGATTTCAAGAGTTAGAAGAAGATGCTAAATGGTGATCAATTTCGAACCAGATTTAACAAATTTTCCGGGGCAACAAGTGACTCACGGGTGCGGCAAAAACGACAAGACTTGAGAAAGTCATTCATAAAGCATTCAACAATTTTTTCTTACAATGAGTAACCGAGTTTGATGTATTTTTGATGCGTTTAGTAAGTGAGAATTATGTTTCATTGCATCATTTTAATATTACGCAGTCGATTTTTTCACCCCTTGCATGTTGACGTTTCGCTTCAGTTACTCGTATTACTCGTGTTCGAATTTTCAGTAATTATTATTAAAATTAATAAAGCGGATTTCAAACGTGCCCACGTAAACATGTTTGTATATTTCTGGATTTGCTACTTAGTGCTTTCGTGTTTTGAAAATTATAAAACAGGTTCATTTGTCACAACTTAATCACGATTGCCACGGTAAGAAAAGTACTTCTACACTGAGGATGTCTACCGCATTCGCACACGAAACGTTTAGCAGGGGCGCTACATCCATCCTAATTCTTCTTCTTCTAATATAACACGTTACTCGATTCCGAGAAATATTACGATGAAAGCCAAATAATGTAGTTATTATTATTATTATTATTTAGTTCTGTATTTCGACACTAGTCACGGATGCAAATATATGTAAATACAATCAACGCCTTTAAAAAATATCGATTATTTTGATTATTAATGCCAAGAAGCTGTAGTGTCATCAACAATTAATCCTTTAGATTGCTAAACTGCTAAACTATTTGGGAAGTTACTTTCATAAAGATCATTTAAATTTAGAAAGAGAAACTTTTGAGAACAAAATTTGCTTACATATAGGAATTTTACATAAATTCAATTTGTCTACTTTATAGTCGTGCTTCATTAACAATTTGCAATAAAAAAATTTAAAAATGTCCTGTAATTTCCCTCATCTTACGAGCATCAAAATTCGACGAAATTAATGAAGCGAGTTCGAAAGTATACAACCAAATATACACCCGAGAAGGATATTACGTGGTCATGAAACCCCCATAAAAATTATGGCTTTATTAATAATATTAATAGCGATATTGGACACGTGTAAACGTTACTAAACCTATTTGCGTTTGCTTTAGTCTGTTCCGCCACAGACAATTTACAATATTAGTTTACACTCGTTCTGCTGAGTTTGTGTCGCATTGCCGTTAGATATTTTGCGGCACACAATGCGTATTTTATCGACAACTTCCAGAAACGAACAACTGTCTTTATTGCAAGAAAACCACCTACACACCTTTTGCGCAAAGATAATTTGAGAATAAAAAGAGTAATACATATTTTTATGTGTATTTTGTATTTTTATTTTGTTGTAATTAAATCTTGACTTGAAACCGTTCAAAATCAGCATTTCCAGCATTTACATTTGAGCGTGCAAGGAAACAGGAAACAATTATTATATCAACCGACAAGTAAATTTTTTTAATAGGTATGTCGAAAAAAGGCTTTAAAGAAATGAAATTAAATCCTATCCTTTAACAGAGATACTAAATTTGGTAATAATATAGAAGAGCCCAATAATGTAATTAAATGAGAGTACGAAAAGTTTTAATCTGCGGCTCCGCAGAGTTTCTGTTTCATTTACTCGCTGCGGATAATAAAAAAACATTGTTATTTTATATATGAATTGATTAAAAATATAAAATCTCATCCCATGTGTTTGGAGTTGTGGAATTTCATTTATTTTAGTTAAAGCAAATGCTTCGGGGTTTAAAAAAATTTAACTGGTGCGACAAACACCTAAATAAAAAAGTTACTTACAATTATCTTCGTAACACCCCACAAACCAGGCAATTTTTTCGTTTCGCGGCTCCAAATTCACGTACCGAATTATAACCACATACCAAAAACGCTGCTTTAGTCATTGTCTAATCGGCCCAAACAACCCTAATACTTGCCTCCTTCCAAACAACCCACAATCGAAAATCTGTCAGAAGCTAACATTTTAGAGAAAAACTTCAAAGGTAAATGTTCATTAAAACATCATGACAAAGCTGGTTTCATTTTCGGTGGTTATTTGACGAACACAACAATTTTACAGTATATTAAACAATTTCAGACAAAAGTCATTGTATTGTTTAGAAGAGATTTTTAAAATTCCTTTGTAATCTTTGACTTGTCATATGCAAAATGTTTCATAATTTCGTTTGTAAATTATTTTTCTCGTTGCCAAACAGAATTGTAAAAATGTCGGTTGGACGTGTGTTATTATATATTAAATGTTTTATAATTAATTTGTTCTGAATAAGTTAGTTAATTGGTGTTAATTAAAACAGCGCATCGACTTGTCAGAAACGTGGATTGGAACTAGTCGGGACGAAATTGCCGATATCTCTATTTGAGAACAAAACCGTCTGATATCTCATTATAGGTGAGGTTTAACGGCTTTATAAATAAATCTCCGGTCTGCAACGGACACTAAATTATTCTATGTTAATCAATGTTGTTACACACTTACTTTAATCTGTTATAGTTTAAAACATTCATGTCGGTGGGTGTGTGTGCTTGTGTGTGTTAAAAATCAATAACAGAACCACATTTAATTGCATTTCACATATTTATAATACTGTATCCTGTGAGTTATAAATGTAATTACAATCAGGACGAAATTAGTTGTCCCTCGAAATCAACGCACATAATAATACGATTTGACTTTTCACCCACTAAATGCACTTTTGCTATCCAGTACCAACCGGATATCGGTAGACGAGTAAAAGCGGAAGCATCAAAAGTACCATTTCTTATATAATAGGAACCCTAAAAAATGGTTTCAGCCACAACGTTCTTTTGATAAGGACGATATAAACCTTGAGGATGGGACAACGAATGGGAGGTTGAGATAATTTAGTTAGCGGCGACCAAGGTTGATTTTCCGCATTAATCAAACTGCAAAAACGAGGAATAACGATCGTCTGATACTTCTCACATGTATCCAAAACTTCCCGCGATTGGCAACGTTTTAAAGAAAGGCGCATCTGAAAGGATCTCATTATTTGAAAAAGAAACTCACCCAAACACTTTATTTTTTTCCATACTTTTAAGGGCTCTGTAATATTTTCCCTCGCTACTGTCTGCACAGAAACTATGTGAATCTTATTAGAATATCCCAAATGTATGTTTTTTAAAATCAAAGGCGCGTCTTCGTGGCCAGCACACGTCCCTTGGAATTTTTGGACCCGAACTATTTTCGGCCGCTAGAATTCGATTCGTTTTATTTGCCTCGGCTCCATTTCAAAATTTTACCAACATGTCCGACATGAGCGCGTCGGTTTGTAAAATAAGACCAAATAAAAATAGCTTCTTCCACTGCATTTTTAGTTCGCTCAACGCTCAAATAAAAATGACCATCGTCCTTCGTTTATTTGAACAAAACTCGTTTTATAACGTCTATTGTTTATTAAGTAAATGGTACATCAGCCTTTACCACAATAGTATGAATCCATTACCCTAATTATAAATGCAAAACAATGCGTAATAAAAAACCAGTATAACAAAAACAAAATTAAATTACAATTTCGCGCGAATATCTGCAATCTGTTTGGAGGCAGTGCGTTGTAGTTCCGCCAGCTTCAAAGCCAGTCCCATATTTCCCTGTATTTTGACTTTGCCCTGAAAGAACGCCTTCTGCGGATTCAACTTTCCAGTTATCAAATCAACGATGTCGCCATCGTTTACGATGAAAGTAACGTCAGGTTTCACTAAAACACGCCAACGTTGAAAATTTGACGACATGCAAGATTTGAAACGTACGTTTTGAGTTGAACTCAATGCTACCTTTGCCGACCTTTGCGTTGATAACCCAGTAACCCTCCTGTCCGTTCGGTTTCTTCACTTTGAAACCATAAATCCCTCGGTGTTTCTCGATGAGATTCTGTTTGTCTTCCGCCATTGCCTGTTCCAAAATGCGCAAATAGGGCGCCACAATAAAATCATTTTCGCTAGCGGCCGCTGCCGTTTTCCTCACTCCCAATCGTCGATTTTTATATTCCGGGAAACCCAATCTGTATAAAGCAACAACAACGGCGCCTCCTAATCCGATATTGTGTTGCAGTGCCAGTTTAACATTGTTCACTTGTCTCGCTTGGGCTTCGCCTCTCAGCTGCCAACACAATTCGGAGCATTGTGCCAAACCGGTTGCCCCCAAAGGATGTCCTTTAGAAATCAATCCGCCGCTCGGATTAATCACGTATTTTCCACCGTAAGTATTGTCGCCTCTGTCGATGAGTTCTCCCGCTTTTCCGGGAGGACAGAGACCTAGTGCTTCATAAGTTAGCAACTCGTTTGCAGAGAAACAGTCATGGAGTTCGACCACTTGGACATCGGTCGGGTTTGTGTTTGTTTTACGGAACAAACGGTCCGCTGCGGTTTTTGTCATGTCATATCCAATCTAAAAAAAAGTTTGCAAAGTGATGAGCTTTCCACGTCGTCGTGGGCGGAAAACAATTAACTAACAATAGGAGAATGTAAACAACTTTGGCAAAACGAGGCGACCAAAAAAATGTGCACAATTATGAATGGGTTTTCCAGTTCTTCGTATTGAAAAAATTGTCAATTATTCTCGTGGAAGGCGACAAACAAAAAGATATTTACAATTGTGGATACCACAGAAACGAAATTGTTGCGTTTTTCATGTTTAGCAATAATTCTTGCAGAACATATACACATAAGTTATACCGCATATGAAAGTATTGGCTGTGGCAGAAATAAAAATACACAAACTTTCGACTAACTTCCGAGTTTCTGGGAACGAACAGCTGTCATTCAGAGTGGTTAATTTATCCCAGTTTTGATATCCATATAGGACTCGAATGCAATAAAAAAAAGATGTAACATATTTCCGAATATTCAATTTTTGAAAAACAATCCCGCTATCAGCTTTCGTTTTCTAGTTAGGCGCAACAATTGACAGTTTAGAGAAATAAAATAACGGCAGCACACAAGAGAAAACGGAATGAAGCGGAACAAAGCCGAGAAAAAATTGACCAAGATTCAGTCCACAACACAATAAGGTTATCATATTGTTATGTAGCTGATAAAACTCTATTTGTAGATTGTTTTTTAAACGAAACTTCGTCCAACTACAAAGTGCCTAATAAAATTATGCAATATACTTTGAGATATTGCATTTAATGCTTGCTATATGCTATTAGCATAAAATTGCAACATAAATAAGCGCACTAAAAACTATGAATTTGTTGGTGGCAAAACGAATTAAGTAATTTTCGCACTTGGTGGGAAAATTTGAATCAACTTTTTACCTTTTGTAGCTCCAATTTAGCATGAAAATTGAAAATAAAAAAGTTTTTACCGCACGAAAATTAAACTGCTAATAAAAATCTCAAAAAAAACAAAAGAAACAAGAAATAATCAAAAGTTGATAATATTATAACTCTAACTCTAACTAAAATTTTGATTTGTATGACAAGAGGATTGAATTAGATTCGGACTGTGATGAATAAGGACATTATTGTATTTCATAATTTGTGTTTTTATGAGTATACTTTGTTGTACTTTAATAAAATATTATTCTATGCTAAAATGATGCAAGTGATATTTTAATGAAAGCAAAAGTGCATTTTATATCAAAAATGCGTGACTTAATGAGGTTTTCAATATACTACATTGTTTTTCAAATTTCGGCTTTTTTATGAGTTTGAACTTTATTCTCCTTTAATAATATTTAATATTATTCTAAGTACTATTCTCAAATTATGCAAGTGATTTTTTAAATTTGTATTGGAAGCAAAGCGTACAAGTGCATTTTACATCAAAAATGTGTGAATTGATGAAGTTTTCAATATACTACATTGCTTTTTCAAATTTCGGTTTTTTTATGCGTTTGATCACTATTCTGCTTTAATAATATTTAATATTGTTCTACTATTCTCAAATTATGCAAATGATTTTTTTCAATTTGTTTTTGGAAGCAGAAGCGTACTTTATATCAAAAATGTGTAAGTTAATGAAGTTTTCAATGTACTACATTGATTTTCAGACTTGGGCTTTTTTATCAAATTGAAATTTATTCTGCTTTAATAAAATATTAATCTACTATTCTAAAATTATGCAAGTGATTAAAAAATCACTTGCATAACAAATTAAAAATAATATGTTTTTGGAAGCAAAAGTGTCTAAGTGCATTTTAGTTTTTAATAAATATACTAAAATATTGGATTATTTTTCAAACAATTTTTCCAATTTTAAGCCACAGTTTTTGCACTTGCACCCTTTTGCTTCTGAGCCCTTCAACTAAAATGAAAAAACGAAATGAGCCAAAATGAAGATGAGACAACAAAATCGACGAACATGTCTAGTAAGCATGTTAAAATTCAACACTTTTGTAACGTCATATTGCTGATAAAATTCTGCACGTCGAATTGTGCATGAATAAACAATGCATGATAAAATTACGAGTTGAGTGAATATATGGCAACATTGATTATATAATCAGTAATATTACTCACCAGCTTGATCAGGCTATTTTCAACAAACGTTGAAGACAAGTCAGTGACCAGTTCCATTCCCAAGATTTCGACAGCTTGGCCTTCCAAACCATGTGATCTAGTAAAACGTTCCGAAGCGACAATAACAGCAGCTCCACCATCACTAGTGGGGCAACACTGCAGCTTCGTCAAAGGTCCATAAACCTGTGGTGAATTTTTAATTTGTTCCAGGGAGTACTCTTCTCGAAACTGAGAGTAACTAAAATGATTATAACGAAAATTCACAGATTTAGTCAAGATTTAAATATTGATCGTACGGGTTGTTCACTGAGTGCTTGTGATTTTTATAAGCGATTTTGGCAAAGTGGTCCTCCCGTGTCCCATACTTTTTCATATGCTCGATTCCTGCATTTCCAAACATTTGTGCAGTCAAGGGAGCGTCGGTTATTTCTATTATTTGCGCCATCAGCTCGACATGCTTATCTAAAGGATTGGTGCGGTCAAAAAACTACAATAAAAAAATTAATTGCTTGCGCCTATAAATTAAAACAATGGCTACTTTAGATGACAGACTTCCTCTTTCCATTTTCTCAAAACCCACAGCGAGTACACAATCATATTTCCCGGATTCTACAAACTCCTTGGCTACAAACAATGCAGTAGAACCAGTTGAGCAGTTGTTGTTGACATTGATAATAGGAATTCCCGTCATTCCGACTTCGTAAACTGCCCTTTGACCGCTTGTTGAGTCGCCTAAACACAAATTAGCACAAGGCTGCAGGTTCAAGCATCATTACCATAAACATATCCGCAAGTTACGGCGTCCACTTCAGAAAATTTTACTCCAGAGTCGTCAAAAGCCTTAAGGATGGCCTCTTTAGCAAATCCAGGATAATCGTCATTTCGAGTTCCGGGCTTTTCAAACTAACAACGGTTTCCAGTGTTATTTGTTCGATTTTTT
This sequence comes from Eledona agricola, assembly GCA_964023215.1. NCBI lineage: Eukaryota > Metazoa > Arthropoda > Insecta > Coleoptera > Tenebrionidae > Eledona > Eledona agricola. Next base: position 15,051,571 of record OZ026862.1, on the reverse strand, counting down.
TTTTACTTACTTTGGTCATTCCAACACCGACGACAAAAACGCGGCCCATTTTTAATGCTTCTCGATATCTATCACCGACAGCAACGAACGACTTGTCAATGACTTGACAAATAAATAAATAATGCAATTAAAAAAAAGAGAAGACTTTGACACTATTTACAACGTGTCAGGTCAGGTGACCAAAACACCACTTCGAAGTCCACAGATCATGCGCAGTGGCGCTTTCTGAAGATGAACTAGGCAACCAACATTACAACTGTAAAATTAAATTTATTTACACCGATGATATCGAAGGGAAAGCCACAAAATGCGCCACATCACGCTTTCTAAGTTAATTAAATAAACATCTGCAATTTACAAGACATGAGCAACGTTTGCTTCAGATTTAATGAAAAACCAGATGACCAACATATATGTATACAGGAGGACCAAGTTAAAACTAAAATGCCGGTTTTTAAAATTTTATTGGGATCTAACAAAGAAAGGCTGTTCAGATATGGGATCTTTTGGTACAATACTAAATAACATTACAAAATAAAAATTTCTAAAATTCAATCTCATTCCTTTCACTATTATTAAAACAATTACACATGCATTTACAATTAGTTTAATTTTCTGGCTACTATAAGCTTTACATATTTCCACTGCATTGATGTTAAATATATATAAAGAATGTAAGAAAACAGATAACATTGTCGCATTTTCCATAATACATTCATAATACGTTTTAGGGGCACAAATTCAACATCACAATTCTTGGACCGTATCAACATAACCGGAGCAGGAACATAATTAATCTTTATTTTGTTGATCACTTTACAATGTCGTCAAAGCAAGAATATTTACATAACAAAAAATATAAGTTCTTAGCCTAGTTCGATAAAAACAACTATTTTTATAATTTAATCAAATGATCTTATTTATAACAAGAAACTCTCAAAATTTGATATGGTTTATTTATTATAAATTGCTAAAATTTAAGGCAATGGTCAACTATTTGCTTCATTCATAACACGCTACTTTCTCCTAATCGGCTAAACATAATTGACAAGAAGGGATTCATCTATAACTACAAACAATTACAAAAAATCATTCAGCTCAAATTTATAGCAGGATGGAAGTCGATTGGCAGTTGGAGCCACTTAAATTCAATCAAAATTCATACAACTCCCACAACAAGATTCATCATTATTAATTCCACCCATTATAAAAATATAAATACAAATTGTATATGTACTATAAAAGTCCATATAAAAATTTAAAAAAAAGAAAAATGAGTTCATTGTTTTTAATATTATGTAAATAAAAATTACAAAAAACTTATGAGCGAGTAAACTCAGCGAAAGACAGAAAACAGGGTTTTACAAGAATTGGAAAATGCTGCAGTTGAAAGAATAAAAAAAATTGACGAAGAAATTGAATATAGAAATAATAAAATTAATATATTGGAACAAGAATTAAGAGAGATAAATAGTTATGATGAATAAAAATAAAGGCGTCACAAAATAAAAATTCTAAAATAACAACAAAGAACGAACAAAAATACGTTTAGTAAACACTTTTTCTCTTACTAATAAATGACTCATGAAGTCTGATATAGCCAGCCAATGAATACGGAAAATGTATTAATCAATGCAAATTTAAAGATTGGTGAATTAAAAAAGAAAAAAAAAATTTTTGTTTGTATTATTTTAATAACAATGATAGTTTCATTTCAGCTTTGTATATGCCTTCTTTAATTTTTTCACAATTAAGATCAGAAACAAAATAAATCCAAACATTATAGATACACGTTTTTCTGTTATTTCTACTGTAAATATTATTTCAGTTCAGTTTGTTTTTAATTTGTTACGATATATATCAACCATATTAAACAATCTAATTCTATCACCAACTTCAAATTTGTTTTTTTTTTATTTGTTAAAAAAATCATTCTAATTTTTTATTTTTCTTATTTACTTACATTCTTTGATTTAATTTTAATAGTAGTATAATAAGATTTTATAATTCTTGTAAGTAAACCCAATAAAAACTGTCATACATATATTTGTTTCAATTTATTTCCTAAAGTTACGTTTGAATATCTCTACAAAGAAAGCCTTATTTTTTGTTCCTGTACTATAAAGATTGATATGTATTTGTTTAAAACAACCCTCATATCTTTAATATAAAACTCTTTGCTTCTATCTGCATGTAAATTTTTAGGTGGATTGTGTTTGTAATTAATTGCCTCTTTTATGATTTTAAAAAATGCATTATTAGCTACTTCTAATCCTGATTTAGTTTTTAATGGCTCTACCCATAAAAATTTAGAAAACTTGTCTTCAACAACTAAAATATCGATAAAACCCTTGTTAATTCTTTAAATTTACCATTTACCTTAATATTCTAAATTATTATATTATTCTAAAGTGGATTTAGTTTTCGTTTTGCATTTTTTACTATTATCCATTTATAGTTGGCAATCAACAAACTTTTTGTAATTTTTTTGTATTTAAAACTTTTGACGTAATATTAATAATAATAAGTTTGTGGCACAAAAAATATATTACAAAATTTTTCTCTACTAAAATGATAATTATTTTTCAACTCAAATCTCATGCATTAGCAAAAAAAATTAACTTCTTATTTCTATTACATAATTCAAGTGGGTATTATTTACTTAACAAGTATTGGAAGCAACTTTGGTATTTAAAACAAAATTAATTAATTAAACAAAATGGTTTGCACCGATTTTTATCCAATTCAAAATTCCAATTACTTCGGCCCTTGCTTAAACAATAAAATTTCAAAAAAATTGTAAAAAATTTCCTCAACTATTGACGCTTTACAAAAAAGTTTTTATTTTTATTTCATAATTAAAGTAAATATTTGACACTAACAAGTATTGGGAGCAACTTTAGTCTTTATTATAAAATTAATTATATCATTGTTAATTAAAATTGAAAAATTCCTGGTTCTTATCCAAGTCGAACATCAAAATACCATCATGAAAAGCAAATCCCAGTTCCTTCTGTGCTTGCTTAAACAATATACAATTTCAAAAAAAGTTTATGATTTAATTTTAAAATTCCTAAAAATATGTCTTCTACTCTTGCCGCGTTAGCAAAAATTGAAGTTGTTATTTTATTACATAATTAAAATGAATATTTAACGGTAACAATTATTGGGAGTATAAGTATAAGGAAACATTTCCTGATTTACAAATCACAAGACAAGGTCCTAAGAAATCGTCGGGAGACCATACATCATCTTCAAATATGGTTTTCAACACAATTTGCGAAAAGAGCTAAAAGATGTGGGGCTAAGTAGGTGAATGCAAGTAGTAATACATTGTCTTCAAATATCTTGTCCTTAATTCTAAATGGAACATTATTTTTTCGATTGGTCCTCTTCAGAACTAATGGCGCGTTCAAATCCATGTCTCATTTAGTTTATCATTCGTTCGGTTCAACGGTTTTTCAGCTAAATAACGTCGTTTTTTGTCAGCGTGTGGTTGTTTAAGTTTAAAGAGCTATTCGGATTTATAATTGACTGACCGTTGTTTAAATGAAAAAACGGTAACAGAAGAAAACATTTACGTTTCCTATTATTCGTGGATCGGTAGTTGGAATTGCAACTCAATTTTACCGAATCACTGGGAAATGAATTGTTTCCCAACGATTATTTTAGATTGCTTGGCACCATCTCCGGAAGATATATTTATTAATGACTAATTAATGTCAAACCTGCATATTAAACTACTAATACTACTAATGTCCTTTCCTCGAATTAATAAATTGACGGAACACAACCCAACTAAGTACCTAAACAAACGGAATCAATCACGCAGAAATAAGGGACGATTTATTGATGAGAACGTGCACTGGTTCAATATTTAAAATGAAATTTTTTTGGAGACGACTAATGCAGCGAGGGCAGTGATACTTTCACTTGGAAAATCGACTAAAAACACTTCCGGATGCAACTTCGATTATGTGTTTCTGTTCGAGTAAAACTCAGTGCGTCTTAAGCGACAATGGAAAGCGGTATCGGCGATAACATCATGTCCTTGACAGTCTGCTGTGATGAATCGTTCCGATGACCTGCAATTCCCGATCTTGACACGGAATTTCCTTCTGGTGTTGGACCAGTTCAGTTCTTTGAGAGAAAGTTGGGGGGTCAATGAGCTGGGGGCGCGGCCCTTCTGTACCCGATATTTTGCCTCCTGGTCTACATACGGCTCGGAAATATTTTCAAAAACGTGCAATTACTAAATAACACCTAACACAAATTTCAAAATTCACTCTGCTATAACTAATTTTAGCTTCCTAATAATTGCCTTGTATGTGAAAAATCCATCCAAGTTCGTTTCCAGATTAAATGTGTAAGAGATATTGACTGAAATGAATAATAAAAATAAATTTCATGCAGAAGAGACAAACATTTCTCGTGTTTTTATTCCCCACATCGATATAAGAAAAAAGTTGCTGGAAATTGTGCCGACATGAGCAATAAACTACTTTTCTGTAACGCGTTTAAATAAAAAAGGAAAACACGACACGAAGTCACTGCACATCAATAAAACATAACTTTAGAAAAACGTTTATTAAATTAATATTTTACAAATTGAGTCATTATAAATTACAAAATAAATTAAATGATCACCAGCGATCCTTCTAGACTAATCGAACTCCTTCCTGTAATTGAAACCAATGTAAGATCGCCAACATTCTTAGAGTGCTACTTACTACTCGTCTTCTACCACTTCCTGAGTGTTATCACTTGACGGTTGATATGGCAAAGTGTCGTTTTTGGACGTGGCAAAATTTCCATACTGCTGCCCATTTCGTACGTCCTCACTGCCAGATTTATGGGCTAAATTACTGTTGAAGTACAACGCAACTTTGTTGTCTTGTATAAAACGAAGCGAGTCATCTTCATCCTGTACCTGGTCTGGTGTATTGGTCCACTGTCCAAAATTTTGCACTGGTCGGCCCAAAATAATATCGTCTTTACGCTGAGGTTGTTCGATTGCATTGATTATAGAATGCAACAAACCGTCGCTTAAAACATGGGCATGGGACACGTTTGAAACGGACTGTTGATGCCCCAAACTCTCAGCAGGTTGAATCTGTAAAGTGTAACTACCCAAAGCCCCTTGCACTGGAATGTTGTTGGGATCAATATTTTCGTTCAATTCTGCGTAGGAACCAAACTGCTTTGCGTAGTTCTTGTTAGTTGTGTCGCTTATGGAATTGATGGAAATGCTGGAGGTTTTGTTAACGTCCCCGGTTTGTATGTTTGTGACCTTCGTGGAGTGAGCAGTCTGCAAATCGTTTGTTCCATCCGACAAAGACCTGACATTGCTAGCGTAAGGCAATGAGCTTAGTTGTTGGAATTGATGCGAACGACAATCGTGATAACCAAAAGCGTGACTTATGGGATTTAAATTAGACGTGGATGAGGTAAGATCGATGGTCAGGGGCGGATGGGAGTTGTCTATTCCTACAGTCAATGGTCCTGTGTTGGAAAATCCATTCGTGAGGTGTATTGCAGGAAGTCCATAGGAGCCGTCGATACTACTCAAAGGTGCAGTGTAACTTGTTGTATGTCCAGAACCAAATTCCAAAGAGTTGAACGCAACTGCCGGATTTGCAGTTGGTAAGCTGTACAAATTCGACACTTGCGGTTCTTCTTCTTTCACCGGTTTCACTTCTGGTACTGGCGGAGGCAGATACGTTAGACCGGTTTGGGTGTGTAAGTTTTGGACCAGACCGAATGAGTCTTTCTGGGAGGTGTGCTGTCCGATTGATTCGATCAAACCTGTTGGGACTGGTTCGCGGAATATCACTGGACGTTGTGGTGGGTTTATATTTAAGGCGTTCAAAGGGGTACCGTATTGCGCGCTTGGTTTTGGTGGAAGAGGAGTACCGAATTGGTTGTTAGAAGATAGGCCATAGACTCCGCTTGGTGGGATTAATCCAAACGTGGATGGTGTCGAATAGTCGTTGAATGTGCCACTCACTTGTGGGGCACTAAGATGTAAATTGGAAGTGTATGAATGTGAAGCAGCGTATGGACCATTTGCTGAGTACGAACTGAGAGGTGGAGCGGTGTAAGTATCATGACTAGTCGGCAGATTTCCCTTCGGGTTGGGATAAATCTCGTACTCTATACTTTTAATCACTGAGAGATTGTCGTTGGAGTTGATTCCAGCCGCTGACAGTCCAAGAGATAATGACTGGCTGTCGTGGTGTGCCTCTCCCGATGTTGTAACAATCGCTCCGGACCCAGTAACAGTATTCAAAGGAGCTCCGTACGAGTCTTTAACTCCTTGTGAGCTGTATCCGTTGCTGGGATTTTCTGGATATCCTGTTGGTGGTGGTATCAAGTCAGAGTGCAAATTCCCATGATCTATTTCGTAATGATCGTGATGTTCAGACGGTGGTTTTGACACTAATCCCGGAATAGGTTGCCACCCATCATATTTAATATCCGGTGGAGTTGGAGGAGCAGGAACTCCAGCATGTGGTCCATGTTGTATTCCTTGCAATCCCAAATGGTCGTGATCTTTGGACGGAACCGTGATAATCGTCACCGATTGATGTTTTCCAAACGGTTTTCCAAAACCGTGTGAATGTTTCGGAGGTCCGTAAACAGGTTTAGGTAATTTAGACGCGAACAAGGGTTTAGAAAAAGGCACGTTTAGTTGTGGCCGCACTCGATTGGGTTTCAATCCACGTAACGGTGGAGGATGGAAATACTTCGTTGGTGGCGGAGGAGGAGAGAATATACTCGAATCCGAGATTTTCAAACCATCAAACGCGGAGGAATGAGACAGTCCGAAGGTATTAAAAGGACGTGCGAACGTGTGCCTAGAAAACTTAGACGGGAATGGTGGAGGAATATCGGGTGGAGGTGCAGGATATACTATGTCGTTTGAGGGAGCGTGTGGCACTCCATACACCGGAATTGGAAGCACTGGACCTTGCTTCGGGGGCGGTGCATATGAATCCAAACCGTTCCCCAAAAAATCCCCGTTATAAATGTCTTTAATTGCGGCTTCCCGTCTTGTTGATTCTTGCTCTTGAGAATCAGGCACATCCGCAGCGGGAGTTTGAGCGCTGGTGACGTTATTCAACGCGGCATCTTCACCCAGAAAAGACTGCTTAGAAGAAGAGTTCACCACGCCTCCAATTTGTTCTACCGCTAGCAGAAAACAAGCAAAAGCAGCAAGGATCTGAAAATTACAAAACACTAATATCAACCGAATCCACCGCTGATTAATTTATTTACAACGTAACTATTAAGACAATAGATCCACCCTCGCTTTAAAATACTGTTCTAACACCAACCAAAGGGCTACAATCAATAATGTCCTTTAGTTAGTCATTTGAAGCCGAAAATAAAAATAAAGAAAGTTGTAGTAATTAATCGATTACCTGTATTGCGACCGTCATCCTTTTAAATCCAGTTTAATAACAATTAACACTCACTCAAGCTAACACAACACAACACAACGAACATAACTTGCGACCATACCGGCGCGGGTTCAAAAAATAAGTCAGTTCCGAACCGTTACCGGTTTTATACATTTAGTAGTACATCGATTGATATAAAGTCCCCACTTATGGGTGACTAAGTGTTGAGTACTATTTGAAAAGGTAGGGACGTCCAAGAGGATTTCGAGATTGCTCAGAACCGGCCAGAGAAAGTAGGTAGGTAGGATGAAAGTAGTTAGTGATAATAAGTATCACACAGCAGCGTAATCTCCCCATAAATTTTGTTCCCTACTAAAACCAACATTTAATAACGATTTTTTGTTAGCCCCTTTACGTATCCTACACGATACGTTTCGTATCTAATAACTTCATTGAATTCTGTATTGCAAAAACAGCATCGAGTAATTTAGACGAAAATGCAAACCAACAAACCACTTTACTCGAAGTATCACACGCGATGCTTTATGGTATACAATACTTTCTCCTTTTAAGCTTTGACCAGACAAGTTATTTACCTCCAGGAAACAACACGTTTTCTTTATTTAAAACTGGAAGCTTCCGTTGCTTACAAATTGTTTTTCGTTTGTTCTAATTCTATTTTGTTACATTTAAAGCAGCGGTTGTGTGGTCGTGACAACAAATGGCAAAAACATATCTATTTTAAAGTCAAATCTGCATTGGTGGCAATGATTTATTAATATTTACTAATTGTTCATTTACATGTACTTTAATTAATAATTAATAAATTGTTTACAAATGCTCGCTAACTAGTTTGGATTGTTACTTTTAAATCAGCGATTGTCTGGTCGTACATAACAAGCGGAAAAAATGGGTATTAAATATATATTTTAAACTCAAATCTACATTTGGTGACAATAATTTATAAATATTTACTGATTGTTTGCTTATAATGATTTAATTATTTGCAAATGCTGGCTGTTTTACTATTTTAGATTTTAAAAATTAAAAGACGAATCTATTATTTGCTATTTCCCATAGTTACTTTGTTACGTCTTGAATTAATTTATTCATTTACATGCGCGTTAACATATTGTGAATATTATACATATGTTTAAAGCATGTATAAATAAATTGTTTGATAATTTTACCAATTTAATTTTATCGTATTAAATGTTCATTTACATGTACTTTTATTAATAATCAATAAATTGTTTGCAAATGCTCGCTAAATATTTTAGATTGTTACTTTTGAAGCAGGAGTGGTATGGTCGTATAAAACAAACGGAAAAAAAAAGGTTTTAAATATATATTTTAAACTCAAATCTGCATTTGTGACTATAATTTATAAATATCAACCTATTGTTTACTAATAATGATTAAATTACTTGCAAATGCTGGCGAACTATTTTTTATTTTTAAAATTAAAAGACGAGTCAAGTCAGACATTGGCAATCTATTATTTGCTATTTCCAATGGTTAATTTCGAACGTCTTGAATGAATTTATTCATTTACATTCGCGTTAACATATTGTAAATATTATACTATATATTTTTATGTTTAAAGCATGTGTAAATTAATTGTTTAAATTTAATTACATTTGCAGAAGAAGACTCAGTGACGCGAGAGCTGAGTGGCCTTCAGTCTCAAATCAAGTGCACTTGCGTCCGCAAATGATATATATTATAGAACACAATTGTGTTTGTTAATAATAAATAACTAGTTTCCAAATTAGAGTTGAATAATTAAGACTTCAAGTTAGAAGAAGAGTCGGGATGTTAGCTAAATCGTCATCAATTCCGAACCGGATTTAACAAATTTTCCGGAGCAAGAAGTGACTCACAGGTCCGGCAAAAACGACACAGCTTTAGAAAGTCTTTCATAAATCATTTAACATTTTTTTCTTAACAATGAGTAACCGCGTTTGATGCATTTTTGTTGCGTGTACTAAGTGAGAATTATGTTTCATTGCATCATTTGAATATTACGCAGTCGATTCTTTTTCACCCCTTGCGTGTTACTCGTATTAGTCGTATTATTAAAATTAATAAAGCGGATTGCAAAGATGTTTGTACAGTTCTGTATTTCAATTTCAATCCTTGCTACCCAGTGATTTCGTGTTTTGAAAATGTGTAACAGTTTCATTTGACACAACTTAATCGCGATTGTCTCGATCGACCCACATCCACAACACCACTGAGGATGTCTGCCGCAGTCGTAGACGAAACGTTTGCAGGATTTTATTGTGGACATTTGTCGCTACATTCACCCCAATTCTTCTTCTAATACAGCACGTTCCTCGAGTCCCAGAAATAATAATAAATGTTATTATTACAATTTAATTTTGTACATCGACACTAATCACGGATGCAAATATAAATATAATAGATCGACGACGTCTTTAAAAAATGTCTATTATTTTGATTAATAATGCCAAGAAGATGTAGTGGAATCAACAATTAATTTAGATTGCTAAAATGCGATACCAATGGGAAGTAAATTTCATAAAAATTATTAAAGTGGGTCGGAAATAAGCAAAATTTGATTCTTAACAAACCCACTCGCAAGTAAAAAATGTTGAGGCGAAGAGGTTCGGTGTCAAGTTCAACAAGGTGTTCAAGGTGCAGCTTTCTCCGAAGACAAGTTATAAGAGATTATGCGTCTGCACGGATCAACAAATTAAAACTATTAAATATACAATATACAGCTAATCTGCACACTGCGAGCTATAACACACGGTAAGTTGGACGCTTTGACATAGTTTAAAATAAATAATCTATTTATTTGACAATATTATTTGTTTTGTAGAAAGAGCGGCATACTTCGCTAGGAATCGTTAAATTTAGAAAGAGAAACTTTTGAGAACGAAATTTGCTTACATATAGGTATTTTACATAAATTCCATTTGTCTACTTTTTAATCCTGCTTCATTATCAATTTGCAATAAAACAAATTAAAATAAACAGCTGAAACACGACGATGTCTTTCTGTAGTTCCAGTCATCTTTTGAAAATCAAAATTCGACGTAATTAATAAAGCGATTTCTAAAGTATACAACCAAACATTCACCCGGGAAGGGTGATACGTGGTCATGAAACCCCCATAAAATTATCTCTTTATTAATAATTATTAACAATATTAGACACGTGCAAACGTTACTAAACCTATTTGCGTTTGCTTTGATTGTTCCGCCGCAGACAATCTACAATATTAATTTACACTCGTTCTGCTGAGTTTGTGTCGCATTGCCGTTAGATATTTTGCGGCACACAATGCGTATTTTATCGACAACTTTCAGAAACGAACAACTGTCTTTATTGCAAGAAAACCACCTACACACCTTTTGCGCGAAGATAATTTGAGATTAAAAAGGGTAATACATATTTCTATGTGTATTTTGTATTTTTATTTTGTCGTAATTAAATCTTGGCTTAAACTGCACAAAATCGACATTTACAAATTTGAACGTGCAAGGGGAACAGGAAACAATTATTTTATCAAGCGACAAGTTATGTTATTTAATAGGTATGTCGAAATAGAGCGTTTAATAAATGAAATGATACTAAATTTGCTAATAATTTGAGAAGAGCTCAATAATGTAATTAAATAAGAGTACGAAAAGTTTTAATCTCCGTCTCCGCAGAGTTTCTGACTCGCTGCGGATAATTAAAAATAATTTTTATTTTATATATGAATTGATTAAAAATATATATAAAATCTCATCTCATGTGTCTGCAGTTATGTAATTTCACTTTTTTTAGTTGCACCAAATGCTTCTTCGTTTAAAAAATTAACTGGCGCATTAAACATCCAAATAAGAAAAGTTAATCGCTAAAATTCATGGTGATAGAGTGAAATGTAATATTTTGCTTCCGTTCATTTAGTAAACGTCGTATCAATGGAAATAAAAAAAAACTGAACCAAGCAATTGTTTGCGAAAATGTTCTTCGTTTCAAACGAAACCATACACAAAATTCACGCGGCTCGCAAAATAAAACATTCACGTACCAAATTTGAACCACATTCCCAAAAACCTAAAACTCACCTCCTTCCACACAACCCACAATTGAAAATCTGTCAGAAACTAACACTTTTAAGAAAAACTTCAAAGGTAAATGTCTATTAACATCATGACAAATCTGGTTTCATTTTCGGTGGTTATTTGACGAACACAACAATTTTAGAGTATATTAAACAATTTCAGACAAAAGTCATTGTATTGTTCAGGAGCGTTTTTTAAAATTCGTTTGTAATCTTTGAATTTCTATGTGCAAAATGTTTCATGATTTCGTTTGTAAATTATTTTTCTCGTTGCCAAACATAATTGTAAAAATGTCAGTTGGAGGTTTGTTATTATATTTTAAATGTTTTATTTCATATAATTAATTAATTTGTTCTGAATAAGTTAGTTAATTGGTGTTAATTAAATAATAATCTGCAATTACGAGACATGAGTTATGATTGCTTCAAATTCAATCTGTTATTAATGCACCGGGTCACCAACCTATAATATACAGGTGACTAAGTTAAATTAAAAAACCCAATTTTTTAAGTTTTATTCGGATCCAATAGACAAAGGCTGTTCGGGTGTAGACACATGGGATCTCTTGGTAAAATAATAAAAAACGTGACTAAATAAAAAAACTCTAAAATTCAATCTCATTATTTTATACTTTTATTATTAAAACAGTCACACATACACTTTACACTTAGTTCAAATTTCTGGCTACTGACTTTACATATTTTCACTCTGTTGATGTTAAATATAAAGAATGTAACAAAACAGATAACAGTGTCGTATTTTCCATAATACATAGCGTTTTAAGGGCACAAATTCAACATCACAATTCTTGGACCGTATCAACACAACCGGACCAGGAACATAATTAATCTTTATTTTGTTGATCACTTTACAATGTCGTGAAAGCAAGAATATTTACATAACACAAAATACAAGTTTTTGGCCTAATTTCGATAAAAACAACTATTTTTATAATTTAAACGATTGATCTTATTTAAGTATAACAAGAAACTCTGATACTTTGATATGGTTTATCTATTATTTATTGCTGAAATTTAAGGCAATGGTCAACCAATTACTTCATTCATAACACGCTACTTTCTCCTAATCGGCTAAAAATAATTGACAAGAAGGGATTCATATATAACTACAAACAATTACAAAAATCAATTTATAGCAGGATGGAAGTCGACTGGCAGTTGGAGCCATTTTGGCACTTTTCATTTGAAAGGAATTATCGCACAGACCCTGAGTCATCTTAAAAATTAATCAAAATTCATACAACTTCCACAACAAGATTCATCATTATTAATAATTTGTTCCTCCCATTATAAAAAAATAAATACACATTTTATATGGACTGTAAAAGTACTTATAATAGTCACTCTCTTGAAGAACGAGTTCATCGTTTTTAATATTATGTAACTCCGAAAAATATTGTAAAAAATCTTACAAAAAACTTATGAGCAATGAAGGTATACGTGTACAAGTAAAAGCAGCGAAAGACGCAAAACATAGAATATATGTACACAAGTGATAACATACACCAAAGTGCAGACTAGAAACAATTTGACAAATTGCGAGGAAAATTACATTATCTTGTACTTTGAAACACGTTCTTCAAATCATCAGGTAAAGAGTTAATAATATCTTGCAGTCTATGGTTTAATTTTTCTTTAACATTATCGTGAACTGGTATATTCATTTCGCTACATTTTACAATTTTGTCCTTAATTTTCAGCATCATGTCGACCACTTCCACTTCTGGTTTGCCCTGGACCCAATCCTTTAAATCCTATAAGCGTGTTATTACTCCCGATTCCTGTTCGCAATAGAATATTTACCGCATTGGACAGAGTTTCCAGATGTAAAGCTTGTAACTTTAAAGCTAGATCGGTATATCTCATGTTAAACCAGCCGTTAAAATTAGGAGACCTAAAAAACTTCCTGTACAATCCAATCCAGTCGCCTTTAATACCTGTCGTCAATTGGGGTCCGGCTGTGTCTAATGTGGCGATAAAATCGTCGGGATTGAAAGGTAAAGGAACAGGTGTTGCCTACAAATAAAAATTATGTAACTCGAATTTACTAAAATCATGTCTACCTTGAATGGCGATATGTTCTTTTGCAGTGGCATTAAAGTAGCAATATATCTTTCTAAAGGTATCATAAAGCTCTGTGAAAGCTCCAGTAGATGTCTTTTTAATAAAGCCGATTGTACTTCGAATGGTCTCCTTGAACTAACACCAGATATCAACTTCTTAATAATATTTTTGTCCTTTTGCAAAAATGTTTTGTAGGTCGTATAAACCCCCGGACCATTATCCAACATTTTGGAGCCGCCGTTCTTCTTAACTTTAAACTTTTGATTTTGTCCTATAAAACAACATTTAGATGTTCAACGTTTCTTAAAGATGGTATACCTAAATCAGGTCCTAGCTTTATCGTGTGTGGCCAGTGATGTAATATCTTTGTAAAAAACGGATTTGTTACACCCAAAATTACAGGCGGAGGACCTTGAACTTTACTTGTAAATTGCTTGAATTCGCTATCGTGTATAGTAAAATAAGGACGATAGTCTCCACAAAATTTCAACGGAGATATTATTCTAAAAAAAAAACTTTACAAAAGAACAGGAAGTCGTGAATTTCACCTTGTTAAAGCTAGAACTGTGGACGAGCACTGCGTCGGGGAATTCGCCATCACAATAAGCGATTCGCATGTCAAAACCAGCTCCCACAATAAATGAATATGTGAAAGAACTGGCTGTAAAATTTCAAAGTAATTTAAGTCTTCGACTGAGGTTTGAATTTGTTGTTTGTTGAACGAATCAGAAACAGACACTGTCTGTCTATTGGGCGAGTTGTTATTACATTGAGGAATCTGTACCTTCGATAAATCGTCGTTAAATGTATTATAACAGCAATATCGTGGTGCTTACTTGAAAAACTATGCCTAGAAACGGAAGAACGAGCATTTCACCAGGACGTGGAGGAGGCCATCGTTCTATGTTGCAACACGCAGTTTCTAGGCTAATTATTCCGTGCTCGAAATATTCAGGTGCCAATAACTTGCAGATTTTCGTAAACAGGTTGTTGAACGGTAATCGGGTTAATATAACTACGCTCTACAAAAACAGCTCAATTCAGAAGAGTCGCAAGTTGCTATCGCAAACGTTTGTCGTCTTGATTTCCTATATCTTATACAATTCTGTACAATATTTTAAGCACATATTCCTTACTACCAGAAACGACTATGTATTCAATATCACAAATCACTACTATACATATAGGTTTGTTTACAACATACCCTAATTGTAGTTGCAAGCAACCATGATAGTGATTAACTAATACCCTAATAAAAAAATCGAGAAATTTTATAATTACTAAAATAGGACACAATTAAATGGTTTGTAGGTACAACATCAATAGTTTTTATAATCATTAAAATTAGTCATAATTAAACGAATTCCTAAAATAAATGTTATAATAAAAATTAAATTTTTCATGAGTTCATGATGATGTAGATCAAGATTTTTCAATAACGAAAAGATAATGCGGTGATCTAATTCAAAATAAAAAAAAATTAATTGACAATTTTTCAAGACGTCATTCAGAAAGAAAAAATATATATTTTTAAAATACAAAAAGCGTTAGGTGTAAAATTTATCGACTCGAGTTATTAAAATTTAAAAAATGTTAAAATTCGCCTTTGGCTTATGAAGCTGTGCTGAATTTCACGGTATTTTGACCTGAAATTCAAGATTTTTTGCCCGTTTTTCATGTCTTAAAGGTTTTAAAAGTTAATACCTCCAGGGATTATATTATTTTTCGTAATAATTATACATGTAAGTGGAAAACTTTATAACAAATGTAATGGAGGAAAGTATATCTACAGTTCAATATGAAATCGAGAAATTTTATAATTACTAAAATAAGACATAATTAAATGGTTTGTAGGTACAACATCAATAGTTTTTATAATCATTAAAATTAGTCATAATTAAACGAATTCCTGAAATAAATATGTTATAATAAAAATTAAATTTTTCATGAGTTCATGATGATGTAGATCAAGATTTTTAAATAACGAAAAGATAATGCGGTGATCTAATTCAAAATAAAAAAAAATTAATTATGAATTTTTCAAGACGTGTCATTCAGAAAGAAAAAATATATCTTTTTAAAATACAAAAAGCGTTAGGTGTAAAATTTATCGACTCGAGTTATTAAAATTTTAAAAATGTTAAAATTCGCCTTTGGATTATGAAGCTGTGCTGAATTTCAAGGCATTTCGAACTAAAATTCAAGATTTTTTCAGGTCTTAAAGGTTTTAAAAGTTAATACCTCCAGGTATTATATTATTTTTCATAATAATTATACATGTAAGTGGAAAATTTTATAACAAATTTAATGGAGGAAAGTATATCTACAGTTCAATATGAAATAAATAATGAAATTATTGAAATTATTCATGATGATGAAGAATTTGAGTTGTAAAAAAAATACTGTTATTTTAATATCAAAACTATCCCGTGAAGATCAAACAATATTGTCAAAAAAATTAACAAGACGACAATTGTATTTGATTTTTATTAATACATCTTACTACAGTTTTAAAGTCTGATGCTGGTTTATCACTCATTAGTTTCAAAAAAAAATAAGACAGAGATGACCACACATAATTTGTGTTGTATTCTTTTCTTATTAAATACAACTTTGATTCTAAATAAAATGTTGTTTTTTTTAACATATTTATTTATTAATTATAACGATTTAATTCGGGATTTTGGATTTCGAAGTGAACGACGACGAGCCTGAACGCCTAAGCGTAGTTTTATTATGTCTAGGAAACTTATTTCAGTAAGTACAACCAAACAAAAGATTGTTTTTGTGATGGATTTATTTTTGTAAAATCTCAAATGAATCAAATAGCAGCAGTAACGATAGCGGATTCTAATACTTAACTATTGTAAATATATAAAATATAAATTATATAAAAGTGTTAAATGGTACTCCTTTGCATAACAGTATCAAGTGTTAAGGAAGCAGCAAAAATGAACAATTGTTACGAATATGAAGTAATTTTTTGTACTCATAGCTCATAGAAAAATGTATTTTCTCGAACTCGTTAGGTAAATAACTATTACAATTCTAGTACCTACAAAGGTTGGGAATATGAGGAGTCTTCAGACCCTTTTGACGTGTTTAATAAATAATAAAAAAATTAAATGTATCTTAAAGAAACATAGAAGATTCAAATGTTTAGGAAACTATTCTTGTATAAATATTTTTTTAACAAGTTAAAATTTTTAAATCAATCTACAATATCTCATTTTTATATGATGATGCCAAGTGAAGATTATTTTTACAAGGTCCTTTTTTATTGATTAGATGTTAAAGTTGGATGATTCCTGCAAGTAATTGTTGTTGAAGTTTTTTCTAGTATTTATATCAAAAATAAATCAACCTAATTTATTAGCAAGTAATCAAACAACTTTGGTATACAAAGCACTAGCCCTTTTCTGGGATACTTTATTGAATTGTGAGGTCTCCATTTAGTTAGTTAATTTTTTTAAACAAACAGGTCGAAATGCTTGGACAATTTAACGTTTTTTAATATACCTTAAAAACAGGGCAGAATCCTTGAAATTTTAATAACTTTGGAATCGACAGATTAGAACCTAAAACAACGTGACAATACACTTTTAATGTAAAAAAAAGCGTTTAATAATTAATTTTGTTTATTATTTTAACACAAAATGCCGCCATAATACAAATTACGTAGTGATTTTAACATGTTATTCATAATTCGTCCATTAAACCAATAAAATACATAAATAACCAAAATATTCTGTAAAAAGTTCTGACGCAATAATGTTTTATGAGGACGCCTCTGAGACCTCATTATAATAATTGAAAATTCCGCTGTAAAAATGTACACCTTGAACAAGGTTCAATTTCATTTTATAAATAAAATGCTAATTACAATTTCGAGGCTCATGTTTTCGGGACAGATAGCTTGGAAACTGGTTATTTTGAAATCAAATAAATAATGAGGGTCGTTTTAGTTTTGGTAAAGAATATGTGATTAAAATGTTGACATTAAATCTTGGCAACGGTTATATTTACAGCAAGTGTGCAGAATACTAAAAAGAGAAAATCGAGAAAATTAAAGATCATTCAAATTGAAAGTGAGATCCGTTAAACACAGCAAAAGAAACATGAAAACGAAAATCGATAAAACGGACATTTTTATATAATATACATAATATTATAATACTATGATAATAATAATTTTTCCACCATAGTTGGAAACTAGGGCACTTTTCATGTCTTCCGGGTATTTTACGACTTTTCTTCATAATAGACACCGAATAAACACCTTTACCTAATTTGAGTTTCGACTTTTTTTTATAACGACAGTGTAACACAAGAAATTAAGTAAAACTATGTAAGACCAATTAAACACTGATCACATCATATGAAATCTTACTATGTAAATGAAAAAATTGGGGCGCAAATATGCAATTTTTCAAACAATTGAAACAGCACTATCGATTTAACAGTTAGATTTTTATTAACATTAGCTGAAGTGACCACGTAATGATACAAAAAAAGTATATTTAATGCTCTTTTTTAATGCTTTGTTTAGTATTTCTCTAGCATTAGTAGTGACCCTTTTGGTTTGAAAAATTGTAAAATACCCAGAAGAAACACCCTTTATAATTAATACAAAGAATATATGAAAAAATAGAATGCAACTAATTTGAAGTAGGCAAAAATGGTTTAAATAGCATTTATATGTCGACTTTTGTCTGTGTATATATTTTACAGATCTCCAAGAAGGCTACAATTGGAGCTAGTCACTAATTAGAAAATGATTTGTAGTTAAATAGTGGGTAATAGTGAGCACTTTCAAACTATGCATACAACACTGACATTTGCATTTTACTAAAGTCCTACCTTTTGGAAATAGCCCCTGGGTAATGTAATATTCTTCACTTGTCTAAAATAGACGTAGCCCCAGTAGTAAGAGGAATGTATTTGTAAAACAGGTGAGCATTTACTGTTATATTGCATATGTTCGGCACGTCTTGCATTCTTCCCTGGACTATTCGGGAGTCTTATTATAAAAGTCGTATCACCCATGCATCCCGAATTTGAGTCTGGAAATGCCAAGTAACAAATATTTGAGATTTCCTGTTTGGTTAAATGGACATGTTTCGGATAAATGCCCTGAAACATGAAAACAAATTAATACTGCCACCTCGTCTTCGCGCTTTGTTGTCACCTCCAGCGCTTGCCCTAACTCTAAGTCAAAATTAACAATGCATATGCAGTGTATCCAATTTTCGAAATTCTCCCATGAATATTCATCGAATTTGTCGTCATTGGTGCTCCTTTCTTCGGAGGCTGATGAACTTGACATAACGATGTCGATGGGACGATTTCTGATTCAAACTAATTTACCGATTATCACAATTTTGAGATCTACAGTCGTAAAAAGTCACACGAATCTTAGAAACGATCAGCATCTTCAAAACAAAAACATATGTCACAAAATCAGGATTAGTGTTTTGTTAATGTTTGGTTATGCAATTGCAATCAGTGCTGCCACTCTCGAGCACTAAAATCCCGGAGATGAAGCTGCTCCTTATCTGGACTTTAAAAATTTAAAATCCTGCGATTTAAATTTTAAAGTCATTTATCGGACACAAACAATAAAACGACCCCAATAATCAAAACTTTTATTCATAGCAAAGTGTGTTACTATGCAGTATAAACGACGAACCATTAATAAATAATTTGAAATATATATTTATAAAATAAATGTTATAAACACATCACATACTTCGCTGTCTAAACACTGATATTTCAACTCGTTTTCATAAATAACAATTTAATATTTCATTTAACAAGACGTTACTAACTACTTTAAAAATTATTACTCTTTGGACCATTTTTACAGACCATTTCATGAAAGTTCAGAGCAAGACAAATTGTTCCTACAACAGTGGTATATATTGAAAAGTATAAAATGTATGCACTCTGTTAAAATAAGAGAACGTAAACTGAATCTATGTACAGTGCACCATTACTCTATAAATGAACACAAAATAAAAATGAAAGCTATGTATACAATTGTAATCATGCTTGAAAATATGTAAACCATCTGTAAAAAGTAGACATGAAGAATGCGTATTTGAACAAGTATATCACATGAAAGTAGTGTATAAAATTAAAGTCTGTAATTATAGTTAACACAACTTTTCTGCCCATTTTTCAACTCCACCAAAGCTATAGCACCTTGCATATCATCACTAGTAATTTGTTTACTTTTGCCGCCTTGTATGCAGACTAAGACGGTTGGACGCTTCTGATTTTCCACGGCGACTTTCGGTTCGATTCCATCTTCAGTGGCTATCTCTTCTTTTATTTCATCTCCATCCTCGGCCCAATTTATCGGTTTAGCAAGTTCCTGACTTGAATCCAACAGCTGCTGATCTTGAACAGCTTGCAACCAACGCTTCTTTGGTCCTTTAGGCAGTTCAAAGGTATTTAACGACGTTCTAGGTGAGGCTTGTTGGCTATTCTCAAAATTCTCCGACTTGACAGACGTGTCATCATCCGGCTCAGATTTGGGAGAATTTTCGATACTATCGTTGGACAAAGAATACGAAGAGTTGGAAGCGTTATATGAAACGGATTCTTCACGCTTAATCCGCGATTTCTTGGGGGTTGTTTCTAAGTTGTCAAGTTGGTTTGACCGCTTAGTGGTGCGTCTGTAATTTACCACATTTACAATATCATAAATAACGAATTATACAGTACTTACTTTTCCACTTTCGTCAGCCATTGTCGTACTTCTGCATTGTGTCCCTCATCAAATTTCTTCTCGAAGTGATTTCCGGGCGTGATTCGCTTCAATTGCTTATCGGGGTGTTCGGGACAGTGGCGATTTGCATGCGTAAACCGTTTGTCACAGTTCGGGGACGAGCAAATGAAGGGTTTTTCTCCGGTGTGCAATCTTTGGTGGGTTTTCAACTGTCCGGATTGTGCAAACTTTCGCGTACAACGCGGATAGTCGCACTCATAGGGTCGTTCACCTGTTTTAAACATTGTAAACAAGTTTAAGTGATAAAAAGTCTCACCGGTGTGGGTTCTCAGATGCGCCTGCAACGACTTTTCCCTTGGAAACACTCGATTGCAGTATGTACATTTAATAGAACTTGGAGAGGTAGATCCTTCTAGTATTAACGTGTTCAATATTTCTGCCCTCGGTCGGCCTCTGCGAGTCTCCCCAGGTGAAACTCCTGGTGATAGAACAGCATTTTCTCTCACGGGACTTGAGCTACCGTTAACCGGTCCTTTGTCCGATGAATTTAATATTTTAGGCTTCAAAACACGATTCGGCGGAGTTACGTTGACTTGTTCCTCACAACTAACAGACGATTTACCACGTTTTGGAGTACGAAACATAATTTAAAAGGATTTAAGTCACTCTTTTAAGGATTTTTTCCCCAACACAACGCCAACCAAAACAAACCTTACTTCCACTTAACACTCTTCATTTGACCGAAGATGGCGCGCCAAATTGGAGGGAAACACCAGCGCAGCCAACACAACACGAAAACATCACCAACGCAACTGTAAATTTTTAGTAACCTTTACGAACGAAACAAATTTATAACGACGACTGAATCAACACAAACAGAAATAACCATGCCGCTAACTTTAACAATTCCTGTCGTAAAAACATTTGTTAACAACTTTCACGAGTTACTAAACCAAACTACACTAACACGACCATAGAACAAAATTTTCTACCGATTCCGATTCTACAATTCTAATTCTGTTTAATGAATTACGGATTCAAAACACTAGGTGGCGGGTCAGTTCAATCCAAGTAATTTTTAGGCTTTGGTAAAATGCGCCACTTTTGAATTTATTTCCAAATTCGTACAACTTATAACGATTATTATTGTGGGAATCGTAATTTAATTAACCTGAATTCAAATTTATGCCATTGAC
Organism: Eledona agricola; assembly: GCA_964023215.1. Lineage (NCBI taxonomy): Eukaryota > Metazoa > Arthropoda > Insecta > Coleoptera > Tenebrionidae > Eledona > Eledona agricola. The sequence goes on along the minus strand of OZ026862.1, from coordinate 15,030,073 downwards.
ATTTCTCCGAATTTCTCAAATTATAATTAAGCGCAATTACATTGCATTACGTTTGGTATATTAGCTTCCGATTAAAATAATTCGCTTATCCAATGAATTTAAGAATAATTTACAATTCCATTGATGTCAACAGTTCTAGTTTTTTATCATTATTTTAAAACACCCACACGCGGACAAAATTTTTATTTTAAATTGCATGATAAATTCTAGTTATTTATTATTATTTGAATGCGCGCGAAGCACGGACTAAATTTTTATTAATTGACGTTATTACACGTCATTTTAAACGATACCAGCGCCACATGCTAGTGTCCCACCTAGTAACTACTAAAATTATTCTATGCTTTAGCGAACTCTGAACCCACCTGTCAATATTATCATTATTTATTATTTCATTTGTTTCCTCCCTACAACAAATTGCGTTTTCTTTGTTAATTCCCTTTAATTTTATCTACAAACTCCTTTAATGTTTCTTTTAGAAGTGTTCCTTACCTGGAAGACTAATTGAACAACTTTATTGTGGTCCCAAATCAGGGAAGATGCTCCAACAAAAAGTCAAGAAGAAGCCACCGCCAAGACCTCCGCCCCCAAACTTTATGAAGTACAAAAGCAAGTCGACGTACAACATACCGAGTGAAGTAAACGTAAATTTGATAAACTGGAGCCCTCCGAGTTCGCCAAAGCCACAACACCAGCACTCCCAGTTCGGAGGAAGTGTCTATAGTTCATACAGTAGCAGTAGCAGTAGTTTAACGTCAAGCAAGAAGAGTTTGGAAAACGACAATACGTTTGCTCATACGAACAATTGGATAAGCTCAAATTCGTTTGTAAATGTAAAAGATAATTCGAATTCTGTAAGGCCAAGAATTATTCGTCCGGCTCCTTTGAAAAACGCAGGACAGAAGAAAGAGGCAACGGGTAATCACTCACCAACTATGCCTAGTATACCACCTCCGAGCCCACCCAAAGGTGATACAACAGTTGTCACGCCTTATGGAATTGCTCTGTATGATTTTCCGGCAACTCAGCCTGGCGACTTACACTTAGAAGTATGGATATTTTGATGTTTGAAATATTTATTGTTTTTACTGTTCCAGGTGAATGATGTAGTGATATTAATACGGCGAGTGAATGAAGAATGGCTTTATGGAAAAATTTATGACAAAGAAGGTATTTTTCCTGCCAGTTTTGTTCAAATAGAAGTGCCCTTCCAAGGAGAGGAACAAATCGCGACAGCTTTATATGAATTTAAACCCCAATTACCAAGTGATTTGGCACTGAAACCGGGCCAGAAAATTAAGATTATTAAAAAGATTTCAGATGACTGGTTGTATGGAGAATGTGAGGGTCAGTTTGGACAATTTCCAAACACGTTTGTGGAGTATTAGTTTCATTTGTGATAACTTGTGCCTCAGCGTTATTTATATATTAAATCATCTATTTTTATTACATTAAATTTTATATGTATTTTCTAATACAGAAATCGAATAAATGTTTTTTTTAACAAAATAAACAAATATTTGTTATTTGAAACAACCATCATGAAAATTAATCTCTAGATAATTTTTGAGGTGGATAGGGAACTCAAATTACTGAGTGATACACTGGTTACTATTCACTATTTAAGTGAACCCGTTTTATTGTGAAATAAAAATTAGAAACAAGTACAGAATCCAGTGCAAATTATATGAGACAATTTTTAATATTGCATCGCAAGATGAAGTTAATTTAGACGATTAATAAAGGAATCAATCTCAAAAATGATTTAATATTTTTAAACTTACGACCGACTCATAGATGTCACTAGGCCACAAAAAAGAACGATGCCTTTTCATTTTTCTAAAAACCACAACAAAAATCGCACACTTCACACGTCTATTATCAGAATAAATCTTCAAACAAATCGTTTCGGTTCAACACATATCTGTATGTAAGTTATATAGTGGCTCAACAACAATTTTAAATAGGAATTCGTTTTTAGGTATTAAATTTTCAAAAATGGACTCGACAAATAAACAACAATGCATAAACAAACTTACAGGAGCTGGTGCAACTGTGGCAGTACAAAGGATAAAGCGACGCAAAGTAAAACGTTAAATAACACATAAACGTTATTATATAGTCTGATTTTTGCAGGACATTCTCGAACGCTTCAAGTCTTTGCGTGTAAAAGTAGTTGACAATTTTAGAAAATTGAATTTTGACAACAACTGCAATGAGGCTTTAGAGAGACTGAATTTGCAAATTTTATCTTCAATGGATCCGAGAGACATGACAGACACTCAAGAACTGGCGAATATTTTGGACGAGATGAAGAAGGAAATGATGCATGTACAGTTGGAGGAACATGAAAAGCAAGACATTGAAGAAATTGAATCATTCGTTAATTTATTAAACAAATGTGAAGTATGTGGCTGCCTTATATCAAAAAATAATATTTGCAACTCATGTGTCCAGACACATCTGATTTCAAACGAATAAAAAAACCACATATAATTAAGATCGTCGCATTGTTAACATGGTGTTAATTTCCCAAATGATTCGTCTTAAATGGTCGATCACATCCTTCAGTTGTTTATTCTTCAGTATAACTTGTTCCATAACTTCCTTACACTCTTCACAAGCTAATCTGTACGCTTCAGAATTCTTTTTTTCATCGTGTTTGGGGTCGTGCTCATCTTTGAACGGTATCAAACTCTCAATGTGAGTGTACTCCATCCCTTGCAGCTGACAATTCTCGTTGCATTTCTCGTATATTAGTCTTAGTCTTTTGAACAGGACCCTGATTGTGCGGAGCTGTTCTTGGACTTTAGCTTTTTTCTCATTGCTGGCGTTAGAAGACTGGGTTGTACCATTTGGAGGCTGAAATAATCAGTTAAATTAATTGTTTTTTAAGAGTATCTGATTTCACACCTGGATCGTTTTTAATGTTTGGAAAACTTCCTGAGTTCTGCTGACAATGTCTTGGACAGTTTCTTGCCCAATTCTACATAAAGATGCTGTGTTGAATTCTTTGGATTGTTGTTGTGCTTGGACAGGTGGTGTTTGTCCGACTCCTGGTCCGGGTTGCTGCATTACTTGTTGTTGATTAGATTGAATAGCGTGATGTTGTAAATTTCCTGAAAATTCTACATCTTCATAACGTATTGATTCATTAAGCGAGGACATTTTACCGATTGCATTTTGTTGCATTTGTAAGGGGTTGGCAGTTTGATGGGGCATCATTTGATTTCCTGGATTGATGTTGTATTGCTGATTGAGCTGCCCCAGCATTTGACTTCCACTCTGCATTGCCGGGTTCATGGCGCTATTTAACGTGTTTGCTATTTGATTTATCATAGGATTGTTCAGCTGGTTTGCCATTGAATTTTGTATTTGAACCGGCATCGGATTTCCTAATTGGTTTTGTAAATTGTTGGTAATTTGATTCTGCATTGCTGGAGCAAACTGGTTTCTTAAAGGACCTTGTTGGGAATTATTCATATTTTGTATGAAATGATGTTGCGGTGCAGACATTTTATAAACAATTGCTTGCACCAAGGTATACTAAAAAACAACATATTTAAATGGCATTTATTAGATGTTTGGCGTTACCAAATCGTATCTGAACAACACAAATCCAGTTTTTGTTTAAAATTAGTGGACCATCAATATATTCCTAGTCACCATATGATATCAAAACGAAATAGCGGAGAATAAATTAAATTTATTTACAAAAACAATTCAGGCTGTTAAAGACGACTATTATTCTCACAACTTTACGAAATTTAAATGGGAAAGAAGCCCAGCTTGCTTTCAGACTGATTTGACATTTCGTCCATACTCATCTGTGCCATTTTCAACCACAGAACTTCCGAAGTTGTACGAGTGTACGACAGGGACCTAGATTGTTCACTTCACCAACAAAATGAGACTACAATTTTGGGGACCATCTATTAACGGAGGTTCAAAATCACTAAAGAAATTTCCAAAATTAATTAGCAATTTAAAAAATGGCTAATCATTTAAAATAATGTTGTAAGCAATTTATCAAATATGAAACAACAAACAATAGTTACATCATTTACATTACGTACGTACGACAGAAAATAATTTATACAAAAACAATGAAAAAAACAAGTCGATTTTATGTAACCAAAAATACACTGGTAATGTTAAAATTTTATTAATCACAACAAAAAAATAAGTGGATTTCTTGAATGGTTTTAATATTCCAAACAAATAGTTTCATTAGTATTTCGAATGTAAATCTTCTTCGAACACAAGTTGATGTAATGCAAATAACCTATGTCTATCAGAAATGTTGTCCATTGAATTTTAAAGCTTAAAGCATAAGTACATTAACGTCAACAGAACGGTAACAACATAATCACTGACAATCGCTTGAAATCACAAAAAATTAGATGCTTTTGCTTTCTGCACTGTTTTGGCGATAACATTTCGTTCTTGCTACTAACTATTTAACAATCATCAGCCCCGATCATCATTCGTCCTAGAGGAAAAATGCAAATAAAAATAAGCCAACTTTGAGTATTTTATTCCTCTAATCTTCTAAGTAGCTACTTTATGTTGTAAAAATACAGAATTATTAACCTAAAATACATTTAGCGCCATTGATCATTAAGACAGAGACAGATTTTGAAAATTATTCCCATTGTGGTTTTATTAGTACTCGGCACTTCGACCTAGTCTATTTTCCCATCTTTCAGTCCCGACCATTGTTAATTCTTTAAATCAAAAATAATGATATATGATGTTGTGTTGCTCAACTCATCCTTAGATTACACTCAACTCGTACGGTATATACTAATAAATAAACCGTATTAGAAGAGTGCAATCAAAAAATAAGTTAATTATGAGTTCTCCATTCCTCTAATCTTCTAATTACCAATAACACATTTAGCGCCATCGATATTTAATACACAGGCAGATTTTGAAAATTATTCCCATTGTGGTTTTATTAGTACTCAGCACTTCGACCTAGTCTATTTTCCCATCTTTCAGTCCCGACCATTGTTAATTCTTTAAATCGAAAATAATGATATATGATGTCGTGTTGCTCAACTCATCCTTAGATTACACTCAACTCGTACGGTATATACTAATAAATAAACCGTATTAGAAGAGTGCAATCAAAAAATAAGTTAATTATGAGTTCTTCATTCCTCTAATCATCTAAGTACCAATAACAAATTTAGCGCCATCGATATTTAATACACAGGCAGATTTTGAAAATTATTCCCATTGTGGTTTTATTATTACTCGGCACTTCGACCTAGTCTATTTTCCCATCTTTCAGTCCCGACCATTGTTAATTCTTTAAATCGAAAATAATGATATATGATGTCGAGTTGCTCAACTCATCCTTAGATTACACTCAACTCGTACGGTATATACTAATAAATAAACCGTATTAGAAGAGTGCAATCAAAAAATAAGTTAATTATGAGTTCTGCATTCCTCTAATCTTCTAATTACCAATAACAAATTTAGCGCCATCGATATTTAATACACAGGCAGATTTTGAAAATTCCCACTGTGGTTTTATTAGTACTCAACACTTCGACCTATTCTATTTTCCCATCTTCAGTCCCGACCATTGTTGGTTTTTTAAATCCAAAATAATGATATATGATGTCGTGTTGTTCAACTCAACTCATTCCTAAATTACACTCAACTCGTAAGGTATATAAATAAATCTTACTTGCCAAGTGCAATAAAAAAAAGTTAATTATGAGTTCTCCATTCCTCTAATCTTCTAATTACCAATAACACATTTTGCGCCATCGATATTTAATACACAGGCAGATTTTGAAAATTAATTGTGGTTTTATTAGTACTCGGCACTTCGACCTAGTCTATTTTCCCATCTTTCAGTCCCGACCATTGTTAATTCTTTAAATCGAAAATAATGATATATGATGTCGTGTTGCTCAACTCATCCTTAGATTACACTCAACTCGTACGGAATATATTAATAAATAAACCGTACTAGAAGAGTGCAATCAAAAAATAAGTTAATTACGAGTTCTTCATTCCTCTAATCATCTAAGTACCAATAACAAATTTAGCGCCATCGATATTTAATACACAGGCAGATTTTGAAAATTATTCCCACTGTGGTTTTATTAGTACTCAGCACTTCGACCTAGTCTATTTTCCCATCTTTCAGTCCCGAGCATTGTTAATTCTTTAAATCAAAAATAATGATATATGATGTTGTGTTGCTCAACTCATCCTTAGATTACACTCAACTCGTACGGTATATACTAATAAATAAACCGTATTAGAAGAGTGCAATCAAAAAATAAGTTAATTATGAGTTCTTCATTCCTCTAATCATCTAAGTACCAATAACAAATTTAGCGACATCGATATTTAATACACAGGCAGATTTTGAAAATTATTCCCACTGTGGTTTTATTAGTACTCAGCACTTCGACCTAGTCTATTTTCCCATCTTTCAGTCCCGACCATTGTTAATTCTTTAAATCAAAAATAATGATATATTATGTTGTGTTGCTCAACTCATCCTTAGATTACACTCAACTCGTACGGTATATACTAATAAATAAACCGTATTAGAAGAGTGCAATCAAAAAATAAGTTAATTATGAGTTCTCCATTCCTCTAATCTTCTAATTACCAATAACACATTTAGCGCCATCGATATTTAATACACAGGCAGATTTTGAAAATTATTCCCATTGTGGTTTTATTAGTACTCGACACTTCGACCTAGTCTATTTTCCCATCTTTCAGTCCCGACCATTGTTAATTCTTTAAATCGAAAATAATGATATATGATGTCGAGTTGCTCAACTCATCCTTAGATTACACTCAACTCGTACGGTATATACTAATAAATAAACCGTATTAGAAGAGTGCAATCAAAAAATAAGTTAATTATGAGTTCTGCATTCCTCTAATCTTCTAATTACCAATAACAAATTTAGCGCCATCGATATTTAATACACAGGCAGATTTTGAAAATTCCCACTGTGGTTTTATTAGTACTCAACACTTCGACCTATTCTATTTTCCCATCTTCAGTCCCGACCATTGTTGGTTTTTTAAATCCAAAATAATGATATATGATGTCGTGTTGTTCAACTCAACTCATTCCTAAATTACACTCAACTCGTAAGGTATATAAATAAATCTTACTTGCCAAGTGCAATAAAAAAAAAGTTAATTATGAGTTCTCCATTCTTCTAATCTTCTAATTACCAATAACACATTTAGCGCCATCGATATTTAATACACAGGCAGATTTTGAAAATTATTCCCACTGTGGTTTTATTAGTACTCAGCACTTCGACCTAGTCTATTTTCCCATCTTTCAGTCCCGAGCATTGTTAATTCTTTAAATCAAAAATAATGATATATGATGTTGTGTTGCTCAACTCATCCTTAGATTACACTCAACTCGTACGGTATATACTAATAAATAAACCGTATTAGAAGAGTGCAATCAAAAAATAAGTTAATTATGAGTTCTCCATTCCTCTAATCTTCTAATTACCAATAACACATTTAGCGCCATCGATATTTAATACACAGGCAGATTTTGAAAATTATTCCCATTGTGGTTTTATTAGTACTCAGCACTTCGACCTAGTCTATTTTCCCATCTTTCAGTCCCGAGCATTGTTAATTCTTTAAATCAAAAATAATGATATATGATGTTGTGTTGCTCAACTCATCCTTAGATTACACTCAACTCGTACGGTATATACTAATAAATAAACCGTATTAGAAGAGTGCAATCAAAAAATAAGTTAATTATGAGTTCTCCATTCCTCTAATCTTCTAATTACCAATAACACATTTAGCGCCATCGATATTTAATACACAGGCAGATTTTGAAAATTATTCCCATTGTGGTTTTATTAGTACTCAGCACTTCGACCTAGTCTATTTTCCCATCTTTCAGTCCCGAGCATTGTTAATTCTTTAAATCAAAAATAATGATATATGATGTTGTGTTGCTCAACTCATCCTTAGATTACACTCAACTCGTACGGTATATACTAATAAATAAACCGTATTAGAAGAGTGCAATCAAAAAATAAGTTAATTATGAGTTCTGCATTCCTCTAATCTTCTAATTACCAATAACAAATTTAGCGCCATCGATATTTAATACACAGGCAGATTTTGAAAATTCCCACTGTGGTTTTATTAGTACTCAACACTTCGACCTATTCTATTTTCCCATCTTCAGTCCCGACCATTGTTGGTTTTTTAAATCCAAAATAATGATATATGATGTCGTGTTGTTCAACTCAACTCATTCCTAAATTACACTCAACTCGTAAGGTATATAAATAAATCTTACTTGCCAAGTGCAATAAAAAAAAAGTTAATTATGAGTTCTCCATTCTTCTAATCTTCTAATTACCAATAACACATTTAGCGCCATCGATATTTAATACACAGGCAGATTTTGAAAATTATTCCCACTGTGGTTTTATTAGTACTCAGCACTTCGACCTAGTCTATTTTCCCATCTTTCAGTCCCGAGCATTGTTAATTCTTTAAATCAAAAATAATGATATATGATGTTGTGTTGCTCAACTCATCCTTAGATTACACTCAACTCGTACGGTATATACTAATAAATAAACCGTATTAGAAGAGTGCAATCAAAAAATAAGTTAATTATGAGTTCTTCATTCCTCTAATCATCTAAGTACCAATAACAAATTTAGCGCCATCGATATTTAATACACAGGCAGATTTTGAAAATTATTCCCATTGTGGTTTTATTATTACTCGGCACTTCGACCTAGTCTATTTTCCCATCTTTCAGTCCCGACCATTGTTAATTCTTTAAATCGAAAAATAATGATATATGATGTCGTGTTGCTCAACTCATCCTTAGATTACACTCAACTCGTACGGAATATATTAATAAATAAACCGTACTAGAAGAGTGCAATCAAAAAATAAGTTAATTATGAGTTCTTCATTCCTCTAATCATCTAAGTACCAATAACAAATTTAGCGCCATCGATATTTAATACACAGGCAGATTTTGAAAATTATTCCCATTGTGGTTTTATTAGTACTCGACACTTCGACCTAGTCTATTTTCCCATCTTTCAGTCCCGACCATTGTTAATTCTTTAAATCGAAAATAATGATATATGATGTCGTGTTGCTCAACTCATCCTTAGATTACACTCAACTCGTACGGTATATACTAATAAATAAACCGTATTAGAAGAGTGCAATCAAAAAATAAGTTAATTATGAGTTCTCCATTCCTCTAATCTTCTAATTACCAATAACACATTTAGCGCCATCGATATTTAATACACAGGCAGATTTTGAAAATTATTCCCACTGTGGTTTTATTAGTACTCAGCACTTCGAGCTAGTCTATTTTCCCATCTTTCAGTCCCGAGCATTGTTAATTCTTTAAATCAAAAATAATGATATATGATGTCGTGTTGCTCAACTCATCCTTAGATTACACTCAACTCGTACGGTATATACTAATAAATAAACCGTATTAGAAGAGTGCAATCAAAAAATAAGTTAATTATGAGTTCTCCATTCCTCTAATCTTCTAATTACCAATAACACATTTAGCGCCATCGATATTTAATACACAGGCAGATTTTGAAAATTATTCCCACTGTGGTTTTATTAGTACTCAGCACTTCGACCTAGTCTATTTTCCCATCTTTCAGTCCCGAGCATTGTTAATTCTTTAAATCAAAAATAATGATATATGATGTCGTGTTGCTCAACTCATCCTTAGATTACACTCAACTCGTACGGTATATACTAATAAATAAACCGTATTAGAAGAGTGCAATCAAAAAATAAGTTAATTATGAGTTCTCCATTCCTCTAATCTTCTAATTACCAATAACACATTTAGCGCCATCGATATTTAATACACAGGCAGATTTTGAAAATTATTCCCACTGTGGTTTTATTAGTACTCAGCACTTCGACCTAGTCTATTTTCCCATCTTTCAGTCCCGAGCATTGTTAATTCTTTAAATCAAAAATAATGATATATGATGTTGTGTTGCTCAACTCATCCTTAGATTACACTCAACTCGTACGGTATATACTAATAAATAAACCGTATTAGAAGAGTGCAATCAAAAAATAAGTTAATTATGAGTTCTCCATTCCTCTAATCTTCTAATTACCAATAACACATTTAGCGCCATCGATATTTAATACACAGGCAGATTTTGAAAATTATTCCCACTGTGGTTTTATTAGTACTCAGCACTTCGACCTAGTCTATTTTCCCATCTTTCAGTCCCGAGCATTGTTAATTCTTTAAATCAAAAATAATGATATATGATGTTGTGTTGCTCAACTCATCCTTAGATTACACTCAACTCGTACGGTATATACTAATAAATAAACCGTATTAGAAGAGTGCAATCAAAAAATAAGTTAATTATGAGTTCTCCATTCCTCTAATCTTCTAATTACCAATAACACATTTAGCGCCATCGATATTTAATACACAGGCAGATTTTGAAAATTATTCCCACTGTGGTTTTATTAGTACTCAGCACTTCGACCTAGTCTATTTTCCCATCTTTCAGTCCCGAGCATTGTTAATTCTTTAAATCAAAAATAATGATATATGATGTTGTGTTGCTCAACTCATCCTTAGATTACACTCAACTCGTACGGTATATACTAATAAATAAACCGTATTAGAAGAGTGCAATCAAAAAATAAGTTAATTATGAGTTCTCCATTCCTCTAATCTTCTAATTACCAATAACACATTTAGCGCCATCGATATTTAATACACAGGCAGATTTTGAAAATTATTCCCACTGTGGTTTTATTAGTACTCAGCACTTCGACCTAGTCTATTTTCCCATCTTTCAGTCCCGAGCATTGTTAATTCTTTAAATCAAAAATAATGATATATGATGTTGTGTTGCTCAACTCATCCTTAGATTACACTCAACTCGTACGGTATATACTAATAAATAAACCGTATTAGAAGAGTGCAATCAAAAAATAAGTTAATTATGAGTTCTTCATTCCTCTAATCTTCTAAGTTCCAATAACACATTTAGCGCCATCGATATTTAATACACAGGCAGATTTTGAAAATTCCCACTGTGGTTTTATTAGTACTCAGCACTTCGACCTAGTCTATTTTCCCATCTTTCAGTCCGACCATTGTTGGTTCTTTAAATCAAAAATAATGATATATGATGTCGTGTTGCTCAACTCATCCTTAGATTACACTCAACTCGTACGGTATATACTAATAAATAAACCGTATTAGAAGAGTGCAATCAAAAAATAAGTTAATTATGAGTTCTCCATTCCTCTAATCTTCTAATTACCAATAACACATTTAGCGCCATCGATATTTAATACACAGGCAGATTTTGAAAATTATTCCCACTGTGGTTTTATTAGTACTCAGCACTTCGACCTAGTCTATTTTCCCATCTTTCAGTCCCGAGCATTGTTAATTCTTTAAATCAAAAATAATGATATATGATGTTGTGTTGCTCAACTCATCCTTAGATTACACTCAACTCGTACGGTATATACTAATAAATAAACCGTATTAGAAGAGTGCAATCAAAAAATAAGTTAATTATGAGTTCTCCATTCCTCTAATCTTCTAATTACCAATAACACATTTAGCGCCATCGATATTTAATACACAGGCAGATTTTGAAAATTATTCCCACTGTGGTTTTATTAGTACTCAGCACTTCGACCTAGTCTATTTTCCCATCTTTCAGTCCCGAGCATTGTTAATTCTTTAAATCAAAAATAATGATATATGATGTTGTGTTGCTCAACTCATCCTTAGATTACACTCAACTCGTACGGTATATACTAATAAATAAACCGTATTAGAAGAGTGCAATCAAAAAATAAGTTAATTATGAGTTCTCCATTCCTCTAATCTTCTAATTACCAATAACACATTTAGCGCCATCGATATTTAATACACAGGCAGATTTTGAAAATTATTCCCATTGTGGTTTTATTAGTACTCAGCACTTCGACCTAGTCTATTTTCCCATCTTTCAGTCCCGACCATTGTTAATTCTTTAAATCGAAAATAATGATATATGATGTCGTGTTGCTCAACTCATCCTTAGATTACACTCAACTCGTACGGTATATACTAATAAATAAACCGTATTAGAAGAGTGCAATCAAAAAATAAGTTAATTATGAGTTCTCCATTCCTCTAATCTTCTAATTACCAATAACACATTTAGCGCCATCGATATTTAATACACAGGCAGATTTTGAAAATTATTCCCACTGTGGTTTTATTAGTACTCAGCACTTCGACCTAGTCTATTTTCCCATCTTTCAGTCCCGAGCATTGTTAATTCTTTAAATCAAAAATAATGATATATGATGTTGTGTTGCTCAACTCATCCTTAGATTACACTCAACTCGTACGGTATATACTAATAAATAAACCGTATTAGAAGAGTGCAATCAAAAAATAAGTTAATTATGAGTTCTCCATTCCTCTAATCTTCTAATTACCAATAACACATTTAGCGCCATCGATATTTAATACACAGGCAGATTTTGAAAATTATTCCCACTGTGGTTTTATTAGTACTCAGCACTTCGAGCTAGTCTATTTTCCCATCTTTCAGTCCCGAGCATTGTTAATTCTTTAAATCAAAAATAATGATATATGATGTCGTGTTGCTCAACTCATCCTTAGATTACACTCAACTCGTACGGTATATACTAATAAATAAACCGTATTAGAAGAGTGCAATCAAAAAATAAGTTAATTATGAGTTCTCCATTCCTCTAATCTTCTAATTACCAATAACACATTTAGCGCCATCGATATTTAATACACAGGCAGATTTTGAAAATTATTCCCACTGTGGTTTTATTAGTACTCAGCACTTCGACCTAGTCTATTTTCCCATCTTTCAGTCCCGAGCATTGTTAATTCTTTAAATCAAAAATAATGATATATGATGTTGTGTTGCTCAACTCATCCTTAGATTACACTCAACTCGTACGGTATATACTAATAAATAAACCGTATTAGAAGAGTGCAATCAAAAAATAAGTTAATTATGAGTTCTTCATTCCTCTAATCTTCTAAGTTCCAATAACACATTTAGCGCCATCGATATTTAATACACAGGCAGATTTTGAAAATTCCCACTGTGGTTTTATTAGTACTCAGCACTTCGACCTAGTCTATTTTCCCATCTTTCAGTCCGACCATTGTTGGTTCTTTAAATCCAAAATAATGATATATGATGTGGTGTTGTTTAGCTCAACTCATTTTTTAAATTACACTCAGATCCTAAAGCATGTACTAATAAGCATTAGGTGAAGAGCGTAACTAAAAATAAGTTAATTTTTGAGTTCTTCCTTCATGTAATCTTCTATGTCCCTACTTTATGTTGTAAAATATACATAAAATCCTTATCTAACAATAATTTGGCGCCAACAATTTTTAACACAAAGACCAGTTGTCTATTATACATTTAATCTACATACGGTTTTTCATCTAATTCTTAATACATGTTATAATAAACAGTCTAATCAAGTAAATATTTTATTGGAATAAGACTAAACCGATGCCGATGCTGTTCTCAACTTGTTTCAGAGTCCAAAATTTCTGGTGCTTAATATTATAATAAATAAGAGACAGAAGCTTAGGCCTCAAAAGCAACCTGTTCCTATATTTCCGGTTTTAATTTTCACGATATGAATTTACTTTAATGGCGTACTTTGGATTATTAAAATGCCAAATGTATTTGATGTGTTTTTTCATGCAAAGCGCAAAAATTACTATATAATCAATTAGTTACATATTTCAGATTTTCTAAACACTTAGTATAGTATTATTTATATTATAATATATACCGTGAGGTAAATTCGTGCCTGTGATTCGAGCGTTGTTCGGATTTTTTTAAACGAACTTTACGTTGTCAGCCCGGACAATGATTCCACATTTTTTTGTAATTAAAATTTTAAACATCGCCTCGATCTAGAGCCACCCGTTGTTGATAACATAAACTATGATATTGATATTATAATATCAATATATTTAGAAAAACTTTGAGCAGTTAAATGATGCGTGTTTAGGAGGCCGATAGGTACTAAAAGGATAATATATTTAGAAAAACAGAGAATATGAAAAAAATTATAGTTGCTAATTATTTCTACCTATTATTTCTACATAATAATTAATTATTATTGAATTTCGCATTTTCACAGCATATAGCTAGAAAAAATTTACCAATTTCGCGATGCCAATCTACATCAACGAGATTAGGCCCGATTATTACATATTCTCTCCCAATAATTTTTGTAGTGTTAAATGTACCAAGTATGACAGCGTAATCGTTCATAAATAAATTAAGCACGGCAAAGGATCAAATGTTACATTATTACATTACATTTAAGTAGTACATTGATGAGGAGATAACTGCAAATGTTTTTGTACGTACGCTGTCTGTTTTACCCATTCTAAATGATAGGAAAGGGATGCGGTCCTACTCAACCACCGAAGTCTCTCTGCTATCGCAAAAAATAAGTAAATTACTTTTTTCCCGAGAACATATTCATTATAATGGTGAAAATTTAATAAATGAAGCCACAACCGCGAGAAATATTTCAAATTTAAGTAGCACATTGATGACGAGAGAACTGCAAATGTTTTTGTACTCACGCTATATGTTTTACCCATTCTAAATGATAGGAAAGAGCTACGGTATGACTCAACCACCGTAGTCTTCTTCCTAGCACAAAAAATAAGTAAATTATTTTACTTTTCCGAGAACATAGTTTTTTTATAATGGTCAATTTTTAATAAATTAAGCTACAACCAATATTTCAAATTTGTTCTAAGTAGTGTATCGCTGAAAATTGATGCCAAAATAATGGATTTTTTCTTGTTGGATTAATTTGTTTACCGCGGATGATAATTGAAAGCAAAATTTATAAGGTGTGCCATCGAATGCAACAAACAACCGCTAGAATACCAAATCACCAAATTGTTACAAAAAAAGAAACATCAACGATTATTTATTTAGAATCATCTTAGTCCAGGAAAATAGTATATTTAACCATAAATTAATAATAATTAATTGTTATAGAATATCACACTTTCACAGCATATAGCTGAAACAAATTCACCGATCTCAGATTGCCAAGTCCACATCAACGAAATTAGGCTCGATTATCACACAAATAAATTAAGTCACTGCAAAGTATCAAAATTTACATTAATACATTAGATGTAATTAGTAATTTAATATTTCATCATTTAAGTTACAATGCTGAGAGAACTGCAAATGTTTTTGTACGCACGCTACCTGTTTTACCCATTCTGAATGGTAGAAAAGAGCTACGGTACGTACTACTCAACCACCGTAGGCTCTTTGCTACCCTAAAAAATAAGTAAACTACTTTATTTGCCCGAGAACATTGTTCTTCATAATGGTCAATATTAAATAAATTAAGCTACAACCGCGAGAAATGTTTCAAATTTGTTATAAGCAGTGCATCGCTGAAAATAGTTACATAAGTAATGGACTTTTTTTTGTTCGATTCATTTGTTTACCGCGGAAGATAATTGAAAGCAAAATTTATAAGGTGTGCCATTGAATGCAACAAACAACTGGTAGAATACCAAATCACCAAATTGTTACAAAAAAAGAAATATCAACGATTATTTATTTAGAATCATCTTAGTCCAGGAAAATAGTGTATTTTACCATAAATTAATAATAATTAATTATTATAGATTTTCGCACTTTCACAGCATATAGCTGAAACAAATTCACCGATCCCAGAATGCCAAGTCGACATCAACGAAATTAGGCTCGATTATCACACAAATAAGTTAAGTCACTGCAAAGTATCAAAATTTACATTAATACATTAGATGTAATTAGTAATGTAATATTTCATCATTTAAGTTACAATGCTGAGAGAACTGCAAATGTTTTTGTACACACGCTACCTGTTTTACCCATTCTGAATGGTAGGAAAGAGCTACGGTACGTACTAATCAACCACCGTAGGCTCTTTGCTACCCCAAAAAATAAGTAAACTACTTTATTTGCCCGAGAACATTGTTCTTCATAATGGTCAATATTAAATAAATTAAGCTACAACCGCGAGAAATGTTTCAAATTTGTTATAAGCAGTGCATCGCTGAAAATAGTTACAAAAATAATGGACTTTTTTTTGTTCGATTCATTTGTTTACCGCGGAAGATAATTGAAAGCAAAATTTATAAGGTGTGCCATCGAATGCAACAAACAACCGCTAGAATATCAAATCACCAAATTGTTACAAAAAAAGAAATATCAACGATTATTTATTTAGAATCATCTTAGTTCAGGAAAATAGTATATTTTACCATAAATTAATAATAATTAATTATTATAGAATTTCGCACTTTCACAGCATATAGCTGAAACAAATTCACCCATCTCAGAGCGCAAGTCGACATCAACGAAATTAGGCTCGATTATCACACAAATAAATTAAGTCACTGCAAAGTATCAAAATTTACATTAATACATTAGATGTAATTAGTAATTTAATATTTCATCATTTAAGTTACAATGCTGAGAGAACTGCAAATGTTTTTGTACGCACGCTACCTGTTTTACCCATTCTGAATGGTAGAAAAGAGCTACGGTACGTACTACTCAACCACCGTAGGCTCTTTGCTACCCTAAAAAATAAGTAAACTACTTTATTTGCCCGAGAACATTGTTCTTCATAATGGTCAATATTAAATAAATTAAGCTACAACCGCGAGAAATGTTTCAAATTTGTTATAAGCAGTGCATCGCTGAAAATAGTTACAAAAATAATGGACTTTTTTTTGTTCGATTCATTTGTTTACCGCGGAAGATAATTGAAAGCAAAATTTATAAGGTGTGCCATCGAATGCAACAAACAACCGCTAGAATACCAAATCACCAAATTGTTACAAAAAAAGAAATATCAACGATTATTTATTTAGAATCATCTTAGTTCAGGAAAATAGTATATTTTACCATAAATTAATAATAATTAATTATTATAGAATTTCGCACTTTCACAGCATATAGCTGAAACAAATTCACCCATCTCAGAATGCCAAGTCGACATCAACGAAATTAGGCTCGATTATCACACAAATAAATTAAGTCACTGCAAAGTATCAAAATTTACATTAATACATTAGATGTAATTAGTAATGTAATATTTCATCATTTAAGTTACAATGCTGAGAGAACTGCAAATGTTTTTGTACGCACGCTATCTGTTTTACCCATTCTGAATGGTAGAAAAGAGCTACGGTACGTACTACTCAACCACCGTAGGCTCTTTGCTACTCCAAAAAATAAGTAAACTACTTTATTTGCCCGAGAACATTGTTCTTCATAATGGTCAATATTAAATAAATTAAGCTACAACCGCGAGAAATGTTTCAAATTTGTTATAAGCAGTGCATCGCTGAAACTAGTTACAAAAATAATGGACTTTTTCTTGTTCGATTCATTTGTTAACCGCGGAAGATAATTGAAAGCAAAATTTATAAGGTGTCATCGAATGCAACAAACAACCGCTAGAATACCAAATTGTTACAAAAAAAGAAATATCAACGATTATTTATTTAGAATCATCTTAGTTCAGGAAAATAGTATATTTTACCATAAATTAATAATAATTAATTATTATAGAATTTCGCACTTTCACAGCATATAGCTGAAACAAATTCACCCATCTCAGAATGCCAAGTCGACATCAACGAAATTAGGCTCGATTATCACACAACTAAATTAAGTCACTGCAAAGTATCAAAATTTACATTAATACATTAGATGTAATTAGTAATGTAATATTTCATCATTTAAGTTACAATGCTGAGAGAACTGCAAATGTTTTTGTACGCACGCTATCTGTTTTACCCATTCTGAATGGTAGAAAAGAGCTACGGTACGTACTACTCAACCACCGTAGGCTCTTTGCTACTCCAAAAAATAAGCAAACTACTTTATTTGCCCGAGAACATTGTTCTTCATAATGGTCAATATTAAATAAATTAAGCTACAACCGCGAGAAATGTTTCAAATTTGTTATAAGCAGTGCATCGCTGAAACTAGTTACAAAAATAATGGACTTTTTCTTGTTCGATTCATTTGTTAACCGCGGAAGATAATTGAAAGCAAAATTTATAAGGTGTCATCGAATGCAACAAACAACCGCTAGAATACCAAATTGTTACAAAAAAAGAAATATCAACGATTATTTATTTAGAATCATCTTAGTTCAGGAAAATAGTATATTTTACCATAAATTAATAATAATTAATTATTATAGAATTTCGCACTTTCACAGCATATAGCTGAAACAAATTCACCCATCTCAGAATGCCAAGTCGACATCAACGAAATTAGGCTCGATTATCACACAAATAAATTAAGTCACTGCAAAGTATCAAAATTTACATTAATACATTAGATGTAATTAGTAATGTAATATTTCATCATTTAAGTTACAATGCTGAGAGAACTGCAAATGTTTTTGTACGCACGCTATCTGTTTTACCCATTCTGAATGGTAGAAAAGAGCTACGGTACGTACTACTCAACCACCGTAGGCTCTTTGCTACCCCAAAAAATAAGTAAACTACTTTATTTGCCCGAGAACATTGTTCTTCATAATGGTCAATATTAAATAAATTAAGCTACAACCGCGAGAAATGTTTCAAATTCGTTATAAGCAGTGCATCGCTGAAAATAGTTACAAAAATAATGGACTTTTTCTTGTTCGATTCATTTGTTAACCGCGGAAGATAATTGAAAGCAAAATTTATAAGGTGTGCCATTGAATGCAACAAACAACCGCTAGAATACCAAATCACCAAATTGTTACAAAAAATGAAATATCAACGATTATTTATTTAGAATCATCTTAGTTCAGGAAAATAGTATATTTTACCATAAATTAATAATAATTAATTATTATAGAATTTCGCACTTTCACAGCATTTAGCTGAAACAAATTCACCGATCCCAGAATGCCAAGTCGACATCAACGAAATTAGGCTCGATTATCACACAAATAAGTTAAGTCACTGCAAAGTATCAAAATTTACATTAATACATTAGATGTAATTAGTAATGTAATATTTCATCATTTAAGTTACAATGCTGAGAGAACTGCAAATGTTTTTGTACGCACGCTACCTGTTTTACCCATTTTGAATGGTAGGAAAGAGCTACGGTACGTACTACCCAGTAAACACAAAAACGTTTATTAAACGTTTATTTTTGACGTTGATTTAACGTTTTAATGTCCCTCGATTTAACGTTATTTGAAACCATTTTTCAACGTTTTTTTAACGTTTATTCAACGTTTTATTTGACGTTTATTTAACGTTATTTGAAACCACTTTTCAACGTTTTTTTAACGTTTATTCAACGTAAATTAGAAACGTTTTTTTAACCAAAATTAAAAACGTTTATTCAACGTTTTATTTGACGTCTATTTAACGTTTTAATGTCCCGCGATTTAACGTTATATGAAACCACTTTTCAACGTTTTTTTAACGTTTATTCAACGTAAATTATAAACGTTTTTTTAACCAAAATTAAAAACGTTTATTCGACGTAAATTAGAAACGTTTTTTTAACTAAAATTATAAACGTTTATTCAACGTAAATTAGAAACGTTTTTTTAACCAAAATTGAAAACGTTTATTCAACGTAAATTAGAAACGTTTTTTTAACTAATATTATAAACGTTTATTCAACGTAAATTACCTTATTTTATATTTTTATTCAACGTGTTTTAAATGGAAATTAAAAACGTTTATTCAATCAAAAGTATGTATAATTTATTTACAAATTACAATACCAATAAACAAACGCCAGAAATCAACAATGAAATAGTACAGTAAGATTTCACTTGGAGGTGCTTCTCCGCAAAGATCAGGGTGGTCCTGTAAATTCCGAGAAAGGCCTATAGCTGTTGTAAAAAAAAGCGGACGCGGGTAACATTCGAGTGACGTAATCGATTGCAGAATAGATGTGATTGCAAGTGTGATTGCTGTGACGAGAAATAGTTCCACCATTATATTCCCTGTACTGCCGTAGTCCATTAGTAAGTTGTACCAGGGCGCGGCCTCTTACGTTCCTTTTTGGAACTAATAAATGAATGAAAATAATGCATAAATAACCTACGTTTCAAGTGTTTATCAACGGTTATAAAAGGTTTGCTGGTATGCTAGTATCTAATTAGATGACACTAGAATGGCAGTTTAATTACAAATTACATATTAATCTATTAATAAATATATTGATCAAATATACGTAATAGAAATGTGTTTAACAAATACGTCTCTAATCTATCTCTTATTATTATTTATTAACATAAATATAAAATATCAATAGTAATAATGGTTAAACATACATTAAAACGTTAAATAAACGTGAAATAAAACGTTGAATAAACGTTTTTAGTTTTGGTTAAAAAAATGTTTCTAATTTACGTTGAATAAACGTTAAAAAAACGTTGAAAATTGGTTTATAATAACGTTAAATCTCGGGACATTAAAACGTTAAATAAACGTCAAATAAAACGTTGAATAAACGTTTTTAATTTTGGTTAAAAAAACGTTTCTAATTTACGTTGAATAAACGTTAAAAAAACGTTGAAAATTGGTTTATAATAACGTTAAATCTCGGGACATTAAAACGTTAAATAAACGTCAAATAAAACGTTGAATAAACGTTTTTAATTTTGGTTAAAAAAACGTTTATAATTTACGTTGAATAAACGTTAAAAAAACGTTGAAAATTGGTTTATAATAACGTTAAATCTCGGGACATTAAAACGTTAAATAAACGTCAAATAAAACGTTGAATAAACGTTTTTAATTTTGGTTAAAAAAACGTTTCTAATTTACGTTGAATAAACGTTAAAAAAACGTTGAAAATTGGTTTCTAATAACGTTAAATCTCGGGACATTAAAACGTTAAATAAACGTCAAATTAAACGTTGAATAAACGTTTTTAATTTTGGTTAAAAAAACGTTTCTAATTTACGTTGAATAAACGTTAAAAAAACGTTGAAAATTGGTTTCTAATAACGTTAAATCTCGGGACATTAAAACGTTAAATAAACGTCAAATTAAACGTTGAATAAACGTTTTTAATTTTGGTTAAAAAAACGTTTCTAATTTACGTTGAATAAACGTTAAAAAAACGTTGAAAATTGGTTTATAATAACGTTAAATCTCGGGACATTAAAACGTTAAATAAACGTCAAATAAAACGTTGAATAAACGTTTTTAATTTTGGTTAAAAAAACGTTTCTAATTTACGTTGAATAAACGTTAAAAAAACGTTGAAAATTGGTTTATAATAACGTTAAATCTCGGGACATTAAAACGTTAAATAAACGTCAAATAAAACGTTGAATAAACGTTTTTAATTTTGGTTAAAAAAACGTTTCTAATTTACGTTGAATAAACGTTAAAAAAACGTTGAAAATTGGTTTCTAATAACGTTAAATCTCGGGACATTAAAACGTTAAATAAACGTCAAATAAAACGTTGAATAAACGTTTTTAATTTTGGTTAAAAAAACGTTTAAAATTTACGTTGAATAAACGTTAAAAAAACGTTAAATAAGAAACGTTTTAAAATCAACTGAAAATAAACGTTTAAAATTCAACGTAAAACCGTTTTTCAACCGACTAAACGTTTCCTCAACGTTTAATAAACGTTTAATGCGTTTTGTGTGTTTACTGGGTACTCAACCACCGTAGTCTCTTTGCTACCACAAAAAATAAGTAAACTACTTTATATAGTTATAGTTATATAGTGCATCGCAGAAAATAGTTACAAAAATAATTGACTTTTTTTCGTTTATGAAAGTATGTAGGCTTTCACGGTCGCTGTTATTAATTATAACGATCTTCTTCGGGATTTTGGACCCTGTTCCATTTGAAGTTCCATTAGAGGGGGTGTAGTGCACGCTCCGAGGAGCTAACAAGTAACAAATGAACCTTTTTTTCGTTTGTTTGATGTAGTGTACCGCGGAAGATAATTGAAAGCAAAATATGTAAGTTGTGCTACCTCGCACCTATAGCAACAAGCAACGGCTAGAATTATTGTTAATCACCAACTTGTCACAAAAAAATATCTGCACAACTTTACCTATTGTTTATTCAGCTTCGCGGAGCGATAATTATTTAAAACCTTCTGATTTCGGAATAAAATTGCTTTCAAACGTATATATTTCTAGAAAAACCGTTATCAAGAGATACGAATTGTGCAGTTTCGGAGAACTTTCTTTCAAGGCGTCCGATATCTATACAACGTGGCATGCTTGTAACATGATCTAAGGATCACCGTCGAATTACCGAATTGAGCAACAAAACGACGACCACAACTCGAGCAAAATTGTAACTACTCAACCACCGTGGACTCTTTGCTATTACAAAAAAAGAAGCAAATTATTTTATTTTGCAGAGATAATGGTCAATATTTAATCAATTATGCTACAACCGCAAGAAATATTTCAAATTTAAATAGTACATTTTATATACTAAAATAATGAACTTTTTTTCGTTCACTTCGTGTGTTGTACCGCGGAATATAATTGAAAGCAAAATATATTAAATGTGCCATCAAACACACACATTGCAACAAACAACGGCTACGATACTTCAATCACCAAATTGTCACAAACAAATAAGATTTTTTATTTAGAATCATCACAATCCCGGAAAAATATAGTATTTTTACGATATATTAATAATAAGTAATTAAGTATTATAGAATTTCGCACTTTCCCAGAAGATAGCTGGAAAAAATTAACCCATCTCTGGATGCAAATCTACATTAACGAGATTAATGTTGATTATTACATATTCGCTCCCCCAACTCTTCCTAGTGTTAGATGTGCCAAGAAAGACAGCGTAATCGTTCATAAATAAATTAAGCACGGCAAAGGATCAAAAGTTACATTATTACATTACATGTAACATAGTACCTACATGTACATGTAAAATAGTTCCTTATTATAGTCAATATTTAATAAGTTAAGCTAACCGAGAGAAATATTTTATATTTGTTTTAAGTAGAATATCGCTGAAAATATAATTGATTTGAAAACGTGCTGTCTAGCCTATCATTTTTGGTCACAAAAAAATTTAGCGTTACATAAAATCACTATGAGCATAAAAATAATACTAAATTGAACTGCTCCTGTCATTTCATCATTTAAAAAAATTAAATTGCTGAAAGCAGTAAATGAAAGGTATATTTATATTTCATTGATCCGATTATATGTACAGTAGAACCCCGATTATCCATGCGTGTTTAATCCGGGCGGCATCTTAACATTAATCTTCCGTGCGCTGATTATCTTTAAATTTGATACAAACAATTTATGCTGTGGAGTGTCTGGAGTGAAGTGAAGAAAACTAACATTAAAAAAACATTTTAGGAAATAATGACCTTAGAAGATACAGTAATTGAAGACGATAATCACTTAAATGAAGGCGAGTTCTCAATTGAATACATAACATCTACAGCCTCGGATATCAAAGGTTTGAATGAAATAGACAACGAAAAAATACAGGAATGGACAGAATGTGATCACGAAGAAAAAGAGTATCAGATTTTGGATGATGATGATTATTTAAATAACCAGACTTCTGCAGAATGTTGTGACAAAAGTAGTCATGATTGCGTCATCAAAATAAGTCATCAAGAAGCGAAAAATGCAGTAAAAGTACTTATCGAATATTTTGAAAAATAACCTGACATTGATCTAATTTAGCTTAGAAAAATAAAGGAAATTATATATATGCCTACCATGTTTGTTTGTTCCTTTGACATACATATTATGTATTTTTCCAAATACAACGAAAAAATACAGGAATGGATAGAATGTGATCACAAAAAAAAGAGTATCAGATTATGGATGATGATCATTATTTAAATAACCAGACTTCTGCAGAAAGTTCTGACAAAAGTAGGGATGATTGTGTCATCAAATGAAGTCATGAAGAAGCAAAAAATGCAGTAAAAGTATTCATAGAATATTTTGAAGAACAATCGGACACTGATGGCATTGATCTAATTCAGCTTAGAAAAATAAAGTAAATTATAAGGAGCAGAATTTACGAGGCGCAAAAACAGAAAAAAATCACCAATTTTTTCAAGTTAATTAAATCACTTGTATGTTCATAAATGTACCCATGTACAATATACATAATATGTAAATAATAATTACATTGTATAAATGTTTACACTTTTTTTATTATATGTATATGCCTACCATGTTTGTTTGTTCCCTTAACATGCATATTATGTATTTGTCCAAATACAACAAAAAAATACAGGAATGTGATCACGAAGAAAAAGAATATTAGAGTATTATGGATGATGATGATTATTTAAATAACCAGACTGCTGCAGAAAGTTCTGACAAAAGTAGTGATGATTGCGTCACCAAAAGAAGTCATCAAGAAGCAAAAAATGCAGTAAAAGTATTCATCGAATATTTTGAAGAATAACCTGACATTGATCTAATTTAGCTTAGAAAAATAAAAGAAATTATATATATGCCTACCATGTTTGTTTGTTCCTTTGACATACATATTATGTATTTTTCCAAATACAACGAAAAAATACAGGAATGGATAGAATGTGATCACGAAAAAAAAGAGTATCAGATTATGGATGATGATGATTATTTAAATAACCAGACTTCTGCACAAAGTTCTGACAAAAGGAGTGATGATTGCGTCATCAAAAGAATTCATCAAGAAGCAAAAAATACAGCAAAAGTACTCATCGAATATTTTGAAGAACAACCTGACACTGATGGCATTGATCTAATTCAGCTTAGAAAAATAAAGGAAATTATAAGGACCAGAAATTACGAAGTGCAAAAACAGAAAAAATCACCAATTTTTTCATGTGAATTATGTATATGCCTACCATGTTTGTTTGTTCCTTTGACATACATATGTATTTGTAATAAAAAATCAAAAATGAGATGTCTGAATTATCCATGTTTTGAATTATCCGGCAAGGGCTAGTCCCGGTTGGCCCGGATAATCGAGGTTCTACTGTAATGCCACTCCGCTTCTTAGAATCAATTCCCGCTATGTCAACCGTTCTTACATTCAATCCATCACTTAAGTATTTCTGAACTTTGCTTTATTAGTGATGATTTGAATATAAAAATAACACCACGCTAAATGATTGTAAAATTTAACAGCACTAACCTTTTGAAGAGGTCCTGGTGAGTTGTCCTTTTGAGAATCCTCTGCTACCATGTTGTTCTTTCTAAGAATTACATCGCGAAAAATATATACCAAAATAATGAACTTTTTTTAGTTCATTTCGTGTGCTGTACCGCGGAATATAATTGAAAGCAAAATCTATTAAATGTGCCATCAAACACACACATTGCAACAAACAACGGCTACGATACTTCAATCACCAAATTGTCACAAACAAAGTAAGATTTTTGATTTTGAATCATCACAATTCCGGAAAATATAGTATTTTTACGATAAATTAAAAATAAGTAATTAAGTATTATAGAATTTCGCACTTTCACAGCCGATAGCTGGAAAAAATTGACTCATCTCTGGATGCTAATCTACATTAACGAGATTAGGCTCGATTATTACATATTCGCTCCCGAAACTCTTCCTAGTGTAAGGTAGACAGCGTAATCGTTCATAAATAAATTAAGCACGGCAAAGAATCAAAAGTTACATTATTACATTACATGTAACTTAGTACGTACATGAACATATAAAATAGTACATGTAAAAGTTAAGCTACAACCGAGAGAAATATTTCATATTTGTTTTGAGTAGGATATCGCTGAAAAATATAATTGATTGGAAAACGTGCTGTCTAACCTATCATTTTTGGTCACAAAAATATTAAGATTTTTTTAATATTTAAATTGAACTGCACCTGGCAGAGTCATTTCATCATTTAAAAAAAATTAAATTGCTGAGGGCAGTAAATTCAAAATATGTACTGCCACACTGCTTCTTAGAATCAATTGCCGCTATATCCACCGTTCTTACATTCAATCCGTCACTTAAGTATTTCTGAACTTTGCTTTATTAGTGATGGTTTGAATATAAAAATAACACCACGCTAAATAATTGTAAAATTTAACAGCATTAACCTTTTATGCAGCAGCAAAGCAGGAAGAGGTCCTAATGAGTTGTCGTTTTGAGAATCCCTGGCCCATGTAGCAACAGACTTCATGTTGGATTGTTCCATCGGTTTTTACAAAAGAGCACAGCTGCAAAGAAGATTTAACACTTAACTTATTGTCTTTCAGCTTAGCGGAGCAATAGTTATTCAAAACCTTCTAATTTCAGAGCAAAATTACTTTCGAACGTATATCATTCCACAAAGATCGTTATAAAGAAATACGACTTGTGCAGTTTCGAAGAACTTTCTTTCAAGGCGACCGATAACTATGCAATTGCGCAACAATATGGAATATGTTAAAAAAGTCACTAAATTATGCATGGTATACCCTGTCAAAAACGGTTACTAGCAGAGAAATTGAAATCTCAACTGTCTACAACTTGAGGCGAAAATGTTTCTACACCTAAGAAATTTCGTTTCTACACCTAAGTACTGCCTGCGCAGCCTCGTTTAACTTTCGTGTGCACGTTATATTCCATATAAAATGCTTTTCCTTGGATTCGGACTTGATTCAACCGACATTTTGTACATACCTATTTTTGCAAAGTCAGCAATTTCTTAGTTTCACTGTTTCTCGTCTAAAAAAGCGCAAATGGTCACAAAACACTCATACAACGGCACTCCCGAAAACAATACGACGTAAATTGGCAATAACCGGTAATTAAATCAAGTAAAAGCACAAGGTTTTAAAAGAAGCCGCTTTGGGTACGCACGAACCACCACCATTGCGCAAACGTTGATGAATGAGCGTTGTTCTAGAATTATCCCCTCCTTTCCTTCAACTAAAATTGGCGCGAGTTGAGGATGTTTGTGGAAATATTATAGAAACAAATCCACAGAATAGTCAAAACGCCAAATGACACTTAAGTATAATAAAAAAGCTGTACAGACCACTCTAGTATAGAATGGTTGTAATAAAGTAAATTAAAATTAATAATGACGCTAAAACTGTGGGCTAATGGACAAAACAGGGCTGTTAGAATAATTTTGAAATAATAAAATAAATTTATTTCGGGTATTCTATGTTAGTTTTTACGGGTGGCGCCATCTGATATTACCGCCATTAAATGGGCATTGTTCCTACGAAGTATTACTCCTGGGACGTTCTGGTCATTTAAAAATTCATAAATACGTAAATAACAAAAACTCTATTGCCCAGATTTTGGGCATATTTAATTTATTGTAACCGAAATAAATAATATTTTTTTAATATAAGGATAGCGTCAAATTAATTAATATTTTAGAATTTATTTGACATAACGCAGCAGATAATCCAGGTACCTGTAAAGTGTAAAGGCAATAAATGACAGTTCCGAGTTTTATAACCTCGCAATTGTTACTAAGCACTTAAGTATTTTCCATATATTGAAAGAAATAATAAAAAATTGTGCTTATAAAATACAAATTTGGTTACTGCAGGTGTTCAGCTTGTTGTTGTGTACGGTTAGACATTTTCACTGATATACTTTAGCATCATAAGTTGGTTTATAGGGTAAAGTTGTAAAAAGTTAGGCCAAAACGTATTTGACAGGCAATGGATAATTCAGTCCTACAGAAAAAGTCTTTAATATTCAACGTTTTAAACTTCCTGACTCGCGAAGTTAAGGCATCGAATCTTTGTGAAGAACGTAAGGAGTCGATTGAAGTAGCAATTCAATGTTTGGAGAGTGCGTATGAACTTTCCCAAGAGGACAGGGAAAAGCTTAATAAAGTAGATTTGCTAAATTGTATCGGAGCTGCAATTCAGGTAGAATAATTCAATTGTTAACTAGTTAATCATTTTGTAATATGCTCTAGGGAGTAAACGAGGACCAAATTCAGTTGGCTGAAGTATATAAAACTAATGGAAATACCGCGATGAAAAATGGTGAACATGAGGAAGCAGTCATTCAATATACTAAGTAGGAGTATTTTTCACAGTACTCCAATTATATTAATTTATGAATTATAGAGCAATTGAAACCAATCCTACAAATGCTGTATATTATTGTAATCGGGCAGCCGCTTATAGTCGATTAGATAACAACGAACAAGCAATTCAGGACTGTAAGAAAGCATTGGAATTAGATCCAAATTATGGCAAGGCATATGGTCGCTTAGGTATTGCATATTCAAATCTAAATCAGTGGAATGAAGCTGTTCAAGCTTATGAGCAGTCTCTGAAATTCGACCCCCAAAACCCTAGCTATCAAACGAATTTGAAGTTGGCTAAAGAGCGTCTCAATGAAACTACTGGTAAAGTAAAAACCGACTTTACAAGAAAATAAACTGAATATTTTTTCACAGATAATGCTTCACAAAATAGACAAATTGATATTACACAATTCTTAAACAACGAGTCGTTTCTATCAATGGCGCGAGAGATGATGGCGAATCCTGACTTTCAAAACATGTAAGGTTTAGCTAAGTAGATCCAGTATAATCGTTAATAATTCTGTTGTCAGAATGTCAGGTATTATGGCAATGAGCCAATCAGGCGACACCAACTTTGAAGCATTGTTTCAAGCGTAAGTCAGCAGTGTTTTTGTTAATGTTTTATTTTATGTTACATTTGTTTAGTGGTCAAAATTTGGCAAGCCGCATGCAAAACCAAGACCCTCGTTTCGTGGATGCTTTAAGACGTCAATTTGATTCACAAAATGTTGATAATCAAGGTAAACCAGAACCCAAAGATGATGGCTCCAATGGGGATGTACATTAATTCAGGGTTTTAGTTATTACATTTTTATTTTTGTTTTTTTTTTTGGTGACCTGTAAGTAATCAAACGTGTAAAAAATTTCTGTTCTAATCATTTCAAATTAAAACAAATTTTATCATGTTGCACACATTACAATAAGGCAAATCAATAGTTTTGTATTCACTGCGTTTGGGTACTTATTAGGTGTAGGGTTTAATACTTTGGTACTCAAAAGAATAAGTCTAGTACATCATTGCCTTTTAAGGAAGCTGACAACTGATGCAAATAGTAATAAAAATTAAATATGGTCAATACAACGAATGCAGCTCATCAGTCGTATTTATAATCAACGAAAATCTGTTTTATAAGCTTCCTTAACTGGCAATAACTTTGGGTTTGATTTAGTCTTGTTTACAATAACTTAAATTCACATTTAACGTAATTTAATGATCAACATTAGTAGCGGGTTGGTGAATTAGCGCAACCAAATAAACTTTTATCCATAAGTCGATTTGGTTCTTTAAGTTAAGTTTAATTATAAATTCTTACATGTGGGCGAATATATTCAAAATGTACGATAAGTTAATTTAATTTAAGCAATTGTAAACAAGGTTTTAGATACTGACCTATACATTTCACCATATTGTATGTTATGATTATAAATATCCAATTTATGATTAAGAATATTTGTAATTGTGTTTGTTTAAAATATAATTATATTATTATTGTTATTAACAAATTAGGAAATTGCTACGTGTAGCAGTTTGTGTTTCTTGGAGAGGATAGCTTTGAACAACTACTAATGGTTGGCCACTTATTTCTTCAAATACATTAATATTTGTATTTATGCGGGTCAATTTATTAAATAAATAATTTTAAAAAAGCGTGTCAGTATTTACAAGCACATTACGAATCGTATAACGTGTAAAAATATTTTTTGTGGCCAAATATACTTGCGGTTATTGTAAAAATAGAAAGGCGAGTGTGCTCACATCCACCCCAAATAAAAAATATAAGGAGATTTATAGGTTTCTGCAACTAAAACGGAAATTAAAAGTTATAAAAGTGGCTAGTTCTTTAATTGGTCTTCAATAACGACCGCACTGAAGACAATACAACCCAAAGACAAAAAAATGTGTTTGTTAGTTGTTGGGCTGAGGCATTAAACACAATTTGAAAATGTTAAATTGCTAAACATTCATATTTACAGAACTACGTCAAGTCATAAACTAATTTTGTTGTAAGGAAGTATCAAAAAATAAAGTTTTATTAAGGTTTCGCTTGATTTCCAAGAGCAATATTGAGCGAAATCGTTAGTAATTATTAAAAGCCATAGAAAAACCATCTAAAATCAATATTTTAAGTTTGATACGCATCCACCAAATACCCGCAACTTTGTATACTTTCAAATATTGCAATTTCTATAAATCACTTCAGATGTTATTACACAAAAAGTTGTACAATTAATTAGAACTATATTATTTTGCGTTACTGAATGATGTAAATGCAATTCGCATTATCAATAATTATCATTAAACTGTTAAATTGTGTCATTTTTATGGAGCGTATTATGCTATTTGAAAGTTGAGTAACGAGATATTATGTCCGATCAAATTAGAAATGATGAATTGGTGGTGTATGGTTTAGCGTTTCGCCGCAAAGATTGGCTTTCCTAAGATAAACCACTCCTCTTGAACTATGGAATGGTTCTTAAATTAACCATTCGACGCGCTAGAAGCGGTTAGTTCGTACCATCGCTACAAAGAAGTGAGGACTATAGTTGAGTGATTTCAACGGCAGTGCGTACGCATCTTTCTTCAATTAAAGTAATACTCAAAACTGCTCAAAAAATAGTAGGAGTTAAACAGTGTAAAGAGAGTGTATTGTTGACAATTTAAGACAATTGTGGTGTGTTAGTTGGGTGGATTTTCATCGGAAAATAGCAGCGATAATGCCTTACAGCCACGTATTAACCTTACTACCTGCTGCAGAGTGTCTCTTAAAACCTGATGTGTAAGATTTTTTACCTGATTTTATTAAACTTGGAAAATTCTTTTAACTGACAACTCATTTTTGGTCTCTCAACTTTGGCATTTAAAGCCAATAGATGTAATAGTAGAATGGAATTTATTTGAAACGGTGTTATTAGTCTTTAATTCCTCAATTAGGACCGGGAGGCAAAATTGTGCAGGTGCTTTTTAGACGGGAAAGTTCGTTAAATTCGTTGGGAATCCACCGCAACGGTCGCTTGAATGAATACTATTTTTCCATATTACGATTAAATGCTTAAATAAACGTTGTTTTTTCATTGCTAAACAAATCCGGGGTTCTGCTACGCTGTTCTGGTCACTGCACTTCTTGTCCTACAATTTTGTCAATTTAGCGACTTCGGTCTTGATTTGCACTAAATATTTGCAAAAACCTATAAGCAAATCACACAAGTTCACCTTGAAGCATATCGCATATTTTAAAAACAATTATTTAATTATATACTACATGAATTTAGTTTTTTGTATTTTTACCATTTAAATGGCCCCGAAATTTAAATATTAAGGCGTGCATATTATCACATAATATTTTACATAATTTACATATACTCATTTATTTAAAGCAACCGACTTTGGTACTGATTCGTGTACGGATTCTGTGGTTCAGCTGCTTTATAAATAACAGGATTGTGTAATAAAAATATTATATACACACGGTATGCTTTTTTATTCTTGTGCTTTATGATTTTAAAATGCGCCAAATTACTAAATTTTAAATAATCAACTCCAAAACCGATATCACGGCACTATTTTAAATCTTCCAATGGTTTAATTTTTATATTCCTTAAATATAAAAATACGATTTTTCTATGTAATATATTTCGCTATAAATTAGATTTACAGAAACACCACCACAGGCTTAGCCACAATGTGAAAATTTTATCAATAAATATGTAAAGCGAACCGAGTTCTTCCCTGAAAACAATACAGTACCTGTCACTAACAATTTATAAGGATTTTAATGGTGTGTGTAATTATTATTTTAGTTCTCGTAACAACTATGACACAATTAATGTCATAAAATATAATAAAATTATAAATACAAATAAATTATAAGATATATAACAGACAGTGGTTCAAAATTCGACTGAATTCTTTTGAGATTTGATTTACGTTTATCACGTTTGATGTTGCGACTATAAATACTATAAATTTAATATTAGCTTGTATAATTAGCTAATTAGCTAATATAAAGCTAGAAAGTTAAAATTTGGTGCATGGTCATTATCGATCATTCTGAATCGAAGTAGAATGAATACTTTTAAGACGACGGCACTTCCGGTTATACCGGAAATTGACATCAAATTTGTTGTTTTAAATATCTTTATCTTTAAAAATTGATACTGTTTTAACTATTTGAAGTATTTTAATAATTCTTATTTCTCGATTCGTATAATTTCATAAAATTATTCGAAAGTACATCTAATACTTTTTAATGTTTCAGAAGGTCGTTGCAATTAGGCGAAAGTTACTGTAACAAAATGACAAAAACTCAATTTTTTAAAGTGCAACCCGACAATAATCTAAATAACGGAATTCGATGTAAAAGTAAAAAATTACTCGACCTTTATAATGGTTTATTATGCCAATTCTTGATAGTTTAGCTTTTTGTATGTGCAGGATGTGGAATAAAAACATTTGAATCAAACAATTGAAATTAGCTTGTCATGTGAATTATGCTTTTTATCAAATCTTTACTATAAATGTATTTTATAAATTAATATCAATGAAAGAGCAAACATTAAAGTAAAACAAAACTTAGCAAGCAATGTAAATCAATTATTGTACTTGGTACAACATTGTAATTAATGCAAATGTACAATTAAATATTACTTTTTTTGTGTAATTATAATTTGCCATTGCAACAATAAATTTAAAATCTCTCGCAGAGCACTTAACTGAATCTTAATAAGGTGACAGGTATTGATTTCAATTGTTCGCGATTAATTTCTTCTATTTCACAGCTTACAAATCTAAAGAAAAATACATTTTTATAGAAAATGAGAAATATCGCAAAAACTAAACAGAACTGGTATATGATTTATAAATATGAAGTATAAAAGTCGACTTATTTTTTATTTCTACATCGACTGACGCTTTTAGATTGTGGGGTTGCTGTTTGAAAAAATAAGTATTTGATATTTTGTTATAATCATATTCAATCATAATCGCAGCAAACCTTTAAGACATTCAAATTGTATAAAAGGTACTTTTAGATTATGCCCTGACGGCATTTGGTATTTAGTAGAGGCCGCTAAATACAATGTCTTAATTTTAACAACTTCAAACGTACATAACTCAATTTTTTTCAAATGGCTCTACAATTTTTTTTAAACAAAGACTTCGAATTAATTTTTGTTGTTTTATAATTTATTTGCGGTGCTTGTTATATTATTTTTCA
This sequence comes from Eledona agricola, assembly GCA_964023215.1. Taxonomy (NCBI): domain Eukaryota; kingdom Metazoa; phylum Arthropoda; class Insecta; order Coleoptera; family Tenebrionidae; genus Eledona; species Eledona agricola. Next base: position 14,996,704 of record OZ026862.1, on the reverse strand, counting down.
ATTTATTAAGTTTTTTCGTGTTATTTAATATTTATTCTGAAGTAGTATTAATTTACAGATGTATAAAACAGAATGTTTCAAATACATCTTTTTTTTGTTTAGGATTCTACACAATCTTTTGAGAGTCTTTTCTTTATGAATGGGGTGTGCCTAGGTCCGCCTTCACTGAAACAATACAGTACCTGTCAATAGCTATTATTTATAAGGATGTTACTATGGTCTGTAATATTATTTTAGTACTCGTAACACTATGATACACAACATTTAATGCCATAAAATATTATAAGATTACAAATACAAATAAATTATAAGAAATATAATAAATACAGTGGTTCAAAATTCGACTGAATTTTTTTAAGATTTGGTTACATTTCTCGTGTTTAAACGGAAGAACAGTTTTTCTTATATTGATGTTGTGACATATAAATCCTATAAATTTAATAAAATATAACAAAGGGACACGGTAATATATTTTCTTCAGTTCCAATCAATGTCGAATATTTCGATAAGTTTCTTCTTACTTTTTTTCGTGTAAAGTGTGAGAAGTGTTTTACATTCACTTGTGTTTAGAAGTTATGCATTCCAAATACCCGTTTGTACGAATTAATTTTTGTTGTTTTATAATTTATTTGCAGTGCTTGTTATATTATTTTTCAATTTATAGTGTGATAGTTTTCATGTTAATTGATATTTATTCTGAAGTAGTATTAATTTACAGATGCATAAAAAATAATGTTAAAGCTTCAAATACAACTTTTTTTTGTTTAAGATTCTACACAATCTTTTGAGAGTTTTTTCTTTTTAAATGGGGTGCCGTAGTAAATCTGCCTAGGTCCGCTTTCACTGAAACAATACAGTACCTGTCAATAGCTATTATTTATAAGGATGTTACTATGGTCTGTAATATTATTTTAGTATTCGTAACACTATGATACACAACATTTAATGCCATAAAATATATTACAAATGCAAATAAATTATAAGAAATATAATAAATACTGTGAAAGAACAGTTTTTCTTATATTGATGTTGTGACATATAAATCCTATAAATTTAATAAAATATAACAAAGGGACACGGTAATATATTTTCTCCAGTTCCATACAATATCGAATAGTTCGATTAATTTCTTCTTACTTTTTTTCCTGTAAAGTGTGAGAAGTGTTTTAAATTCACTTGTGTTTAGATGTTATGCGTTCCAAATACCCGTTTGTTCGTATCCTTACAATTAACGTCATATACCGTTTAGTAATTTGAAGTTCTAATGTGCCCCCTCCTTAGCGGCATTGCAATTAAAACAAGAGTTAATAAGAGTTGATTTCCAGTAATTGCTGAAGATGTCGGCAACCTGACAGAATGCAGTCGAAAATGGACATTAAAAACTCGGCAATCAAGTAGAGCAAAATGAAAAGAGGATGTATAGCAACGCCGGGGTCAGCAGTTCGAGATCGTGGCGAGTTGACCAAGTGCACCCCTCGATGATTCGCCGCAATGCTGAAGCACATGTTGAACACAAATGGGGGTGTCGGAGGCCGCGTCGCCCGTCCAGATAGTTCAATGGTAATGGAGCCTCGGATCGAGCAAACCGCCAATAGATATCGTTCTCCAAACGCGAATAGTTCAAGAATTTCGCAACAGTATCCCTTGAACGCCTCCCAGTTGCCTCAGTCCAACAATTTGGACACTTCGAAGCACTCTATCTACAGCACTGCGGTGCATCCTCCCAACAACAAGACGACTCTAAATGGAGGCGTTAACATCTCCCGAGTCCACAACCAGAGCACCGTCAACAAATTCATCTCAAAGTCTAAACAAGTCGGCGTCAAGGAGATGCTCGTCAGTTTGGGACTTTTGTGTTTAGTGAGCTTGTTGCTGGCTTTGTTGTCGCTGATCTTCCTCCTCAAGATATCTCCAGTGACCGCTAACGACATCCGGGAGCTGCTCAGAGCAGAACAGTTAACAGTGATTACTGCCGAAGAATATGTGGTGGTGTACGAAGTGACGTTGGCTTTATGTGCACTCACTCTTTCTCTTAATTTATGTTGTCTATTAGTGTGCGCCATCCAATTCTTGTTCGCCGTTAAATTGGTTAAGAGCCCTCATGGTGGCAACGACAGGTGAGTCTCAAAGGCGTTAACTCAGGAAACGAGTCAAGTTATTCAGTCGATTATTCATTCCAAAAGATATCTACCGGCTCTAATTGCCGACGTACTCGAATTGGTTAAGCAAAAAGCAATTTTAATACCGCAAACTGGTTCCAAGTGAAATTCCAAGCTTCATAATCATGTTATAATCGTTCCTTATTTTTGCCCAACGCAGACTTCGACAATTATGCAATATTAAAGTCATTGCGTCAAAACGAAGAGCAATGCTTCTTTAAACTACTCCAATTGGAATTTTCAAATACTACACTAGTGCTGAGAGCTGTTTGGCCGAGAGAAGCAACTGTGCGCTCTGTAGTTATTCTTTCGATTATCACAATTCTAAAAATCTAGTTTGTGGCAAAGTCGAAAGTGCAACGGATTCCTGCAACTCGAACCCATTTCTTTCAGTTCTTGCGGTCAGGTATCACTAACTTACCAGAAGACCTTGCTAGATGTTATGTTTTATTTAAAGGCTCCCTTAATAGCCTCGGTCACCTTTGAGTAGACTCTTGAAGCCACTTTTATTACACTGGTGTTATTGTAATTATTCAACGGAAACTTCTTTTCCCAATTTATTGTTGCTTATGCACTGTTTAAAATCAAATTAGAAACTAGCTGGAAATTAGATTTTTTTCAATTGTAGTTTATACATTTTTGACGAAGTGGCGTATTTGTAGGAACAAATCATTGATTTGTAAAAACGCCCATGACATGAAACAGCCATACATAATAGCAAGATTTAAAAATTTGTACAGCAATTCTAAAAATTTCACTGTCGGAACAAATCAGTCATTCAATTATAAAAAACTGTTAAGAATTGATTAATACATAAACGCAAAACATATGAATCACAGATCGGAGGACCGGTTCTTGTAGTCAGCAGTGATATGTGTTTTTTTTAATGAAGTAGGTAGTATAGACACCCTTGGTAAAGAAATTCGAAAAAGCAGACGTGGTGTCGTCCAGACAAGGTTAAAGCCTTATGTCACTTCCTGTTCGTTTGATTAATGGAATTTGCGTAATCTCACAATACCGTACAATGTTAACAACTTGTTTCAGCGTCCGATAACTAATTAGATAAGCGAAACGCCCATATTCGCGGTTTGATTTGTATTATTTCGAACGCTGAATGATAAATATGCAAATCGTAATTTGTCACGTCCAAAAAGAAACAGATTTTGCAGCGCATGACCTTGTTGTTGGACATTCTGGGTTAAAAAATTCCCAGCTCCGTTCATCTGATTGTGAGTAGTGCTGTAATTACCGTTCAGGTACACGAACTTTTGATTTAATTTTAGAACAAACAGCGCGGCAGGGAACAGGAAGTCTACAAATATTTGAATTTATTATTATCGAATGAATAACGATAGCCTGAATGTGTTTTCGTAATAAAAATATAACTTGCATGGTAAAGTGCGCTATATAATAACTGTAAACAATCGATGAAAAAATACTAAACACTTCTAAACGCATTTATATGCAGATATTTGCTCTTATTCAACTTGTTACGCACCACACACCAGCCATTTATCGTATATTAAAATCGTTTCAATGACTTATTTATTAATTATTATTTCTCTTCGTGTAAATAAATGCACGGTGCATTGTTGCGTGGAGAAAAACTCCACCTAATTAATTCCTTTCTCAAGCCTCCTTCCAACGAATTATGAGAGACGTACGAGAGAAAAAAATACGTGCAGGGATTAAAAAAAGATCCATTTATTTGTTGTACCATTTGTTTGTTTTTGGCTGGAAATAAATAGAATTGGAAACCTTAAAAGTTGGCACTTGGAAGCATTCTTGGTGCATTTGTAATCAATTGGTTTTAGCTGCAAGAATAAAGCGGTGTCGGATTTCAGGGAACATGTGAATAGAAACCTTAGTTGCTAAAATTTCAATTGTCGGACGATGTTACCCCCCTTTTTATGTCCTTTTCAGGAAAAGTATGCGGCGAGCAAACACGCCGCAGTTTGTTTTATGAAAACTTTCACACGTAAATAAAACTGTGTATCTAACCCATAATTGGCTTCTTTGTTCGTTCGTTGTCACCTTTTACAAAGCGACTGCATTTTTCTTAAACTAAAGAAGATTGAAAATGTGGGAGCGCTTGTTTAATCTCGCTCAACTTTGCATTTCATACTACAAATTTCCATCGTACACAGTTTTGCTGGTGTATAAATGAAAGCTTTGCCTTTAAAAGTCTCGACAGCTGGCTCAGAAATAAAATATACTAATATGATTTGTGCCGCGTTTCGTTTTTAATTTTATTCCACTTCGAAACCAAGAAAATGTGCTTCTAAAATACGTGAAAGAATAAATGTACTGTACAAATACTGAAAAACGTAATTTCAACGACAAATTTGACTGAAAATCAACCTTGTAATAAATAACTAAAGTGAGCTATTTGGCGCCGCAAATTTTAAGAATTGGATGTTTTACCAGCTGTGGGGACTTCGTAATCAGTATTTTAGGATTTGTATTTTATGTGATGCAAACCAGATGTTGATTAAACACAAAGTGACGCAGAATTTTTTCCTGGATAAACAAATCGCTTAATTAACGCCAGGGTCACGTTAATTTGGAAAGGACATTTTCCATGGAATTTGGCTGCAAAACAAATTATCCACGTTGCAGTTTAAGATTACCGATAAAAGAAAATTTGAATCAGAATCCCATTTGATGCAGTTTTGAAAAGTTATTCTCAGGGCTAAGATGAATAGATTTGTCATTAGAGAAAACATGCTCTGTAAATATTTGCCGATATCTTGGAAAATCATTTTCCAAAATACGTTGACTTTATTTGTTATTATGGAAGACATTTTGTGTTGAATTTTTTCAAGCATCTGGAATAATAATAATAATGTTTATTTTCCTTAGATTATTTTACATAATGTGGAAAACGTCAAAATCAAATTCGTATAAGTACATATAAATAAATAAATATACCCTATGATTTACAATATTCCTTAATACTGTAAAATCAATTTCTTAAAACATACCATAGTCATACTGTGAAACTTTTTAAAATTAATATTATTTCTTGAGGAAGATTGTTATAGAAATCTGGTCCCATGAATCCTACTCCGCCCTAAAATACATTTATGAGCCGGAATAGACAAATCTTTGGATCCCTAGTTTCATAATTATGCTAACTGTTATTTTTCATTAAAAAAATAATTACGTATTTTCCAATATAAAATAAAAAACTAAAATCGTTGCACTTTCATATCATCGAAGTATATTTTCCGAATTGTATCGATTAAACTTTATTGCAGAAATGCCATTTTTGTGCTTATTTACCAGCGTTAAGAATTAAAATTCCGATCGGTAAATTACAACAGAACCGTTGCGGTTTTTCGTAATAATTTTCAAAATCCTACCAAATTTATATTCCATTTCAGAAATGATATTTGTGAAGAAACTGCGTCAAAACCCTAATCATTTTCACAATTCAGGCGTGAAAGTAATCGAAGCCGAAAATTTGCATGATGAACGTGTAAATTGCTTTATAATGCAAATGTTGTCGGAAATGAATCGAACGAAGAGGCTTTTATCATGCGTCGTGTGTTCCTGATGTACGATAAATGTAACAAAGTTTATTTTTAACGTTTCAGAACAAACAAATACTTGCAGAAATCGTCCGTAAGTCGGGTCTGCGCCGTTGGAGGATTTTTTATCTCAATCCCGGTATTTCTAACAGGTAAAAAATGTGATACAAATGCAGGTAACGACAACATTTTGTTCCAGGCATTATATTATACACTTTTATTCAATTTCACTCGACTCCGGCGATAGTAACCAGCGTGTTTATCGGTTTGGGTATAATATTTTGCGGTTGTGCGATGGTTCACAACGTGTTTATATGGCAACGAGAAAAAACAAATGCCGTTAAAGAACTTGCCCTAGCTCAACACGAGCAATCTCATGCCCACAATTCATTTCATAGTGTCGCCTTGCCAATGACACAGCTAAATCACTCCCATGTGAATAACCACTTAAACCACAGCTTTGGACATCCATTGGGGCCTTCAACGGTTCATAACACTTCGTATGTCGTGCGACCTTCCACGACCACACCTCCCACAAACGAAAACTTGAACCTGACAAAGATGTCACAGCATCCCAGGGAGACCAGTGGGAGTGTCAGTCCAGGGATGCCCACGGCTACCTTGGAACTTAGCAGTGTGGCCACCACCAACTCACCACACGAGCTTTCAACTCTAGTTTAAGCGTCCAGAAACCAGTCATTGTTACAGTTTTATTTATCAGAAAATTTATTATTGTATATAGAAAGCATGGCTAGAGGGTATTTCAAATTTGTACATACTGCTTGTTTACAGTTCGTTGTATATTTGTGAAATTCAAAGAGTTTGTAGTACAAAACCGTTTCACTGCCCGTTCAGGTTTTCATTATTCCCCGTGTTGTGTAACAATATTTTGAATAATATATTTTATACCGATTTTATATCAACAACTTGTTTTCATACACTTGCATCAGCTTTTCCTCGTTTCAATGCAATTGTGCTAAATACAGGGTTCAGGTAAATCGAAATGCGCCGCTCTTGTTTCCTGAGAAATATTTATCATTCATTTCATCCTCATTTTCTTTGCAAGATAATGCGCAATGCCCATTTTGGCGTATTTGAAGAGGTTGGAGTGAATTGGCCAGTGAGAAAACTTTATTTAAAGCAAATAAAACAAGTTGGAAAGGAGCCAGATCGCAAAACAAGTCTGAATTTTGGACATGCAACGTGCGGTAGTCATCTCCACAGGTAAAAACATGTTATTGTTTGAGTGTAGAGGAAATGGCTTTATGTAACTGGTGGCTTGATTGAGCAGAAAGCTTATTTTTTAAGCAATTTGATTTAATATTACCGCTTGATAGTCAATGAAAACGATAAAAAATATATACAGGCTGATTCACGTAGACCGTTCATTAGAAAATTTTCAATTTCCCGTAAAGCTAGACAGTTGAAATTTGGTGTAAGGTAAAGATTTGATATAAAGCATAATACCTTAGACATGCTAATTTCAATTGTTTAATTTAAATGTTTTTATTCCACAGCTTACACATATCAAAAGCTAAAGAAAAGATGCATTTTTTACAAAATGTGGAATATCGGAAAAACTATCGAGAATTGGCATAACAAACCTTTATAAAGGTCAAGTTATTTTTTACTTTTACATTGAATTCCGTTATTAGATTTTGGTGTTGCAATTTGAAAAAATTGATTTTTTGGCATTTTGTTATAGTAATTTTCAGGAAATCGCAACGCCCACCCGAAGCATTAAAATGTATTAGAAGTACTCTCGAATTATTATTTAAAGTTATACTAATCGATAGAAAAAATAATTATTGCAATACTTCAAATGGTTCAAGAAATATTAATTTTTAAAAAGATCCTTGCATTTCCGAATTTTAACATTAAATTAAAAATATTTCGACAACCTGGGCGCTTATTATTCAGAATTGATTGCCCAAACGAACGAGTGCATAAAAATAAGAGATTGCCCTTTAAAATAACAAAGTTGACGTCAATTTCCGGTATAACCGGAAGTGCCGCCATCTTGATAGTATTTTACTTCGATTCAGAACAATCGATAATAATGATTCACCAAAGTTCAACTGTCTAGCTTTACGGGAATTTGAAAATGTTCTAATGAACGGTCTACGAGAATCATCCTGTATTTATAGGAATATCCAATATTTTGTAGACTTGTAACAATTTTTGAAATTGTGACGTGCTTTAGTTATTTCCGAGGATTCTCAGTTGTTCTCTATAACAGCTTTAAACTACTCAAGTCCGATATTCTTTAAATTAAAAAATAATTTAAAACTCTAGTGTAAACTAACTTGGAAAACGCTTCGTTTTGAAGACTTTTCAATTCCAAAAATCCCATTTAAGTGAAATCAAGAAAATTCTGTGTGGATCTAGGGAAAAATTTTACAGGACTGAATCCCCAACCCTCTTGCAAGTAAGTATATCGTCTTACTTACTTGAAAATTTTCATTACAAATGCAATTTTCATAAAGCAGCTGCAGGTTTCATTTCTGAAAGTAGTTTCTCTTGTGTTTTAGATAAAGCGCATTGCAAATTTCCCGACAGAATTACCTGGTCCTGGAAAACAAAGGGACTCGTGTCAATTGAATTTTTTCGTTTTGGCCACCATAATTACCACACGCAATTTAAATAACAAATAAACAATTAATTAAATAACAATCAAATACCGCACTAAAACACCTAGTAAAAATACAAGACACAAATATTTTTTTAGTGAATGAAAAAGCTGAAAAAGGCACTCATAAGAGAGATACTTAACTTATTTACAATACATACGATTTTTTGTGTCTAATTTGAGTTTAATATGATATGTGGTTTAAATTATCTAAGGAAAATACATACAAGTCGGATGAAAAGGTTGGAATTAACTCAATAATTTTTTTATGAGGATGGAAAAAAAATCGTTCGTTATTTAAAATAAGCTTTGTTGTGTCATCTCTGTCATTTATTTTTTGAATGGCAAACCTAATTTTTAATTGTGTCATTTTAAAGAGCATGTTTTGTGCATATAAAACAAACAATTTTAATAGGCCACATATTTTCGAAAAAACATTTTTTGTGCATTTTTGTACAATGAACAGCCGTTGGTATGTGCAATGTATTTGTTTGTTAATTTGTAATTTAGTGATTTTAACAAAATAAGTGTGAACAAGGCGAAAAAATTAAAAAAGAATATCAACTTATGTAATTAAAGCGAATAAATTGCCAAATACAAACGAACGTAAATTCATAAAAAAAATATTATTGCGTAACCTATTAAAAATATAAAACATGCTCTGCTTTAAAATGACGCATCAAATATTAGGGTTGCCATTAAAAATAAAATAAAAATGACGTCATATCTTTGACAGAGATGACATAGCAAAGCTGATTTGCATCATTTTTATGTCAAAATGTGTGCATTTAAAATTAAAAGTTGACGGGTCCGAGCGATTTATTTTTTCGCTCCTTGTAAAAAATTCATTGAATTAATTCCAACCTATTCGTCCGCACAATATGTGTTTGGAAATTTGTTTGTATCGTTATTATTTTATTTTATTTATATTATCAAACGACTATAGTCGTAGTTTTATAAGCAAGCACGTGGACGAAGGGTTTTAAAAACTGAAAAATAAATATATTATTTTGTTCGGTCATTTTGGCTTGTATTTTATTAACAACTAAAATTTTACAAACCGTATCATGTAAATGTAAACAAACAAACCTACCTACTTAAAATAGATGGCGAAATGACGGGAAGTCTTAATTACATCTGAGTCTAAACAAAATACACATAATAAAGTCGAAATCAGCACCGGATTTGATACGATGTTATCCAAACGAATTCAAACTTTTTCCCCGTTTGTTTTCTTCATCACTGGCGGTTGTAGTAGATCACAGAATTGTAAAAGCGCTTCCCTTAGCGGTCTCGACACTTGAGTCGACGTTGTTGTTGTACATTCCACCAAAAACGGATACAATTTGATAAGATGTTCCCAAGCTGTACTATCTTCTGGAACAAGAGTCGTGGAACAGCCCCTTAAGTACGCTTTCTTACCTCTGATGGGCGCCTTCTTCATCGATATGATCAACGTGGTCACAGCTTTAAGCACGAACGAGATTTCCGAAAGGCGGTACCTCGGCAATGGACACTTCCCGCTCAGTTTTTCGTCTTCAATGTACTTCTCCAGCACTTCTTGGAAGCGTTGCAGTAGAGATGTTACCGCAAGCTGACCGGCTAAATCGTCGCCGTTTACTAGAAGCGCCTTATGCGCCCCATCAATCAGTGAAAATTGCAACAACGTTTCGAAACACGTCTTTGCAAACTCTTCTCTGAGCGTAAGTTCCGCGTCGTTCTCGGTCTTCACGTTCGTCGCCGAATGAATGGAGCCTTTGTTCAGCAAAATCACCACTTGCATGATAAATTCCTTCGGGATTTGAGTGGCGAATGGTAAAACTTCAGTCCGCAACAACTCAATTAGTTGACAATCAGTCGCTTCGTCCGACACACTTTCATCTAAGCCCTTATCGGCGGACGCGGGCATACTGGGGAACAAAAAATCGTTCAAAGTGGCCGCCAATTCGGGCCACATCGACGCGAACTGATTTCCGTGCACTCTTGCGACTTGCAAGCCAGTTTTCAACACGCTAATCAGACTATTCGCCGCCAGCTTCCAAATGCTGTTAGCAAAACAGTTGTATTTCAACGCCAAAGGTTTGTGTAGCGTGCTCAGAATTCCGTGTAAGATATTCGAACTTATCACTTCTGGGTTTTCGGCAGTTTTCTCATACAGTTTCACCGACATAGTCATTGCTTTCTCTCCGAAAGGGATGTAGTTCATCGTCACCCAATCAGAGACTTTGTGCTGTTTCTCCAGCTTCGGGAAATTGGGTGGTGAGCAAGTGAACTTGGCAAATATCAAAAGGCGTTTGAATATTTCGGGAATCATTTTACTGTTGTTACGCGACAATGCTTCTTTTTGTAACAACTCAATGGTGTGAAGCACGCCGTCATGTAACGGAGTTAAACTCACGTCGGACGACGTTGATATAATGTACGGGGTCGTCTCGCCATAAACTGGAAAACTAACAGCATTCGTGAGCACCGCACCCAATTGCTTGAGATCGTCCAAGTTGAAGTTGCTTTTAATATGTTGGAACACGCTGGGAAATATCTGGACCAGTGCGGTTAGAAAAGTCTGACTGGGAAAATACAAATCGTCCGTTGTTTCGGAATCAAGCGCCGGAATCGTTATTTCCGTACCGATTTTCACCCACACCTTCCAGGCGATCGCCCAGATTTCCCTGTCTTCCTTCAACGTGGTCTTATTGTCCACATTTTGACTCTTGCTCAGGAACAGTATCTCTTGGAACGACTTCAACGCGGCGATTGACACTTCGTTGTTCTTGCTCAACGCCGCGTTTTCTATGAATTCCAAAAGTATGGACCAGGCTCGGGGAAAATCGCCCAGAGCTTGTAGCAGTTGACGTTTTGTGTTAAAAACGCGCGCGACTCCCGACAGTGTGAGGACCTGAGTCTCGGCCCATTGCTTTTGTGCAGTGTTGCGAGTGTGGTGGATTAAAATATTACCACCAGCGTCCACCTTTTCGCTACTGGCCGAGTTTGACAAACTTCTGACTTTGTCGAGAAGTGGGAACAAAACCTGCCACAGAATCGCTTGCCAAGTTGACTGCTTCAACAAGCCTCCGTGGGCGGAAATTGTAGAGAACAAGGTCTGACCCGCTGACTTTCGCACGGCTGGTCTTATGTCCACGCAAAGTTCGCCCAGTCTAGCGTATAAACACATCCACAACTTGTCGAAACTTGGCATGTTTAAAGTGCCGGGAAAGTCCGGGAGGATTGTAACGTCCTCTGTTAGGGTTTGAGTCAGCTTTCCCTGGTTTTGGTGGAAGTAATCGGATATATTCCACTGCAAATTAACTATTATTTTTTTTAAATCATCGGTGACACAATACCATAAGTCCGATTGCAGTCAGCGAAATGTTGAGTTCTTGTGTTTGTGAGCCGAATTTAGCAACGGTGTCCACGCACAACGGCAAACATCGCCATGGCATAACCGGCAAAAAATCAGTGATCACTAATTGTAGACATTGAAACGCGATCCGTATTAAGTTCTCGCTGAAATTACACGAATTGTTATAAAACCACAATCACTGATGGACAATTGAACCGTTCCACCAAAAATTTTGGGTAGGTGTAATTTTTTTATGGTCATGTAAGCAGTACAGTATATACAGGTAAAATACAGCAGGTACAGCTAAAATTAAAATTTCAGGAATTGATATAATGATTCTAATATGTCTCCTTAAAAACATTTAGAGCTATTTTTGTCCGTTTCCTTCTTCACCAACTTTAAAACAAACGATTCCACATTAGTTGTTTTTCCATTTGAGATTTCGTAATCCTCTTGTGGTTAAAAAAATTCAATTTATGGTACTCACGTGAACCTAAAAATTTCAAGTGCGAAGGAGCCATCAACACAATCGCTCAAAATTAAGAAGTAAAAGTTGTAGCAGGGAGTCACAAAATTTAAAGGGCCTGATAAATTTTCTACATTGCGATTAAAATCATAAAATCTCTCTAAAAAGGAACGTTTTAGTATAATTTTGATCGTAATTGGATTTTTTATTATAAAAATATGATAAAAATTAATGTCTTGATTCGTTTCACATAATACAATAGTTTTTTGTCGTTTTGCATAACCTCAGAGCATAATCTGAAAGTACTTTTTATACAATTTGAATGCATCAAAGGTTTGCGACTTTTTGAATATGTTTATAAAAAATATCAAAAATTTATTTTTTTCAGAAAGCAACCCTACAATTAAGGCTTCATTCGATGTAGAAATAATAAATAACTAGACTTTTATACAGGTATCATATGCCAGTTCTGCTTAGTTTTTACGATATTTCCCATTTTCTATAGAAATGTATTTTTCTTTAGATATGTGTAAGCTGTGAAATGGAAGAAATGAATCGCAAACAATTGAAATCAATATCTGTCATTAGTGAGATTCAGTTAAGTGTTCTGTACTGTTAGATTTTCATTAATTCAGTTACTGGCATTATTTCGCCTCAATTTTGTTCGTGTTGTAATTGTGCTTTTTCGTTATCTCACTCGTCCAATTCGCCTTGTTAATTTTTGCCGATTTCTATTCTTTCTATTTTCAATTCGTATGTACCTACACCCATACATAAGCTAAAATATAGGTGTCTCTGAAATAAGTGCAAAAAATGATGGGCTACCAGAACTCGATAAATGCAACAACTATTTCTGTATCAAATTTTAGAAATCCTCTTTTATTTCATTTATGATGCCATCATAATTTATCTAGTTATATAATCCAGTAACAATAAATGCCAAACTTATTAATCACTAGCGTTTAAAGTTTAAAAATAAATGAGATTTTAAACATATTGTTGCAATGGCAAATAATAATTACACAAATGAAGTAATATTTAATTGAACATTTGCATTAATTACAATGTTGTACCCTGTACAATAATTGATTTACATTGCTTTTTTGTTTTACTTTCACGTTTGCTCTGTCATTGTTAATAATTTATAAAATAAATTTATAGTAACGATTTGATAAAAAGCATAATGCAGATGGCATGCTATTTTCAATTGTTAGATTCAAATATTTTTATTCCACAGCTTACACATATCGAAAGCCAAAGAAAAGATTAACTTTTTTACAAAATGTGGATTATCATAAAAACTATCGAGAATTGGCATAACAAACGTGTATAAAGGTCGAATTATTTTTCTCTTTTGCATCGAATTCCGTTATTAGATTGTGGGGTTGCAATTTCAAAAAAAATAGTTTTTGTCATTTTGTTATAGTACTCTCGAATAATTTTTTGAAATTATACGAATCGGCAGGAAGAAGAATTATTGCAATACTTCAAATGGTTCAAAAGGAATCATTTTTTAAAAAGATTCATTCATTTTCAAATTTTAGCAGCATACAATTAAGAATATTAAAAAAACTATAAAAGGTAAGTAACAACAATCTGTTTTTTTTTCGATTCACAATTTAGTGATCGAATCAATATTAACTTAAAAATACGGGGTTGCCTTTTAAAATATCAAAGTTGATGTAAATTTCTGTTATTTTGAAAGTATTTTACTTCGATTCAGAATGATCGATTATGATAATGCACCAAATTTCTACAATCTAGCTTTGCGGGAAAATCAAAATTTTTTAATAAACGGTCCACGTATACTTTGTATACTGCTGTACTGATTACATGACGATGATAAGTGTTACCTCTTTTAGTAGATATAAAAAGGGGCTTTCACCTAAAGTAATCCGTTTTAAAATCAGATGACCACAAAAACTGTTACACTTGTTTTAAAAACACACAAAATTTTGAGTGGACCGGTTCAATTGTTCATCAGTATATTTTATGGATTTACCCGTGTTGATCGTTCACAGCTCCGATTATACCCAAAACTAAGGGCCAACCATGTGAAAGTGTCTCTCCAGCGCTGTGTAAAATCTCAAGCACACATTCCAGTTGTCTCTGCCTGACATCGCCATGAGGAACCGACGACAGCTCAAACAGGGGGCCCAATAAAAGCGTTTGCAACTTCTGATTGTCCCTCAATGGAACCGAATGTTTATAATGCAAAGCTGATTTAACTAAATAAGTTATAGCTTCGACTCCCCACTCCCGCATTCTAATGTGAGGATGGCGACATACTTCCAACAAGTGATTAGTTAAAGGTCTCCATAACACTTCTATTCGAGACATGTTAACTAAACCAGTTTCCAAAAGCTTGGCTACAGCAAACAACGAAGGCTCGCGGTTGGAATACGCAAGCTCCATTGCCTCTTGAGACAGCTTACACAGCGCGTTAATCAAATGATGCAAAGCGACGTCGTCTAAATATTGACTGGATTCAAACAGACGGCTCAGCATTTGAGACAAAACTGGTAAATCAGCCATCACGGAAGTCGTAATAACTGCGTTTGAGTCTGTTGTTAAACGTCCTGCTTTTAAACTGCCACCGGTCGATGGTTTCAAGCCTAAGATCCAAACCAAATGCTGCAGGGTAGTCAGAACTAAATGCCAAGATGTTCCCAAGATGCTGCCGTGGCAATGTGCTAAGCTCAACAAGGCGCGCATGGATTGCAAGTTCTTTGATGTTAGCATAACTGGGCCTTGTTGCGTTCCTAACAGAAACGATATTAAAACGGAATTGCACAGGACTTACAAGTTGAGTAAATAATAGAACGACACACTACTCAACTTAACGGGGTATTTCAGTATTTTTGGAAATTGTTTATATCGGTACTTTATTAAAAACTATCAGACACGTATTTTTTTATTTTGCGTTTGTCCTACAACCGGCTTCAGTGATTTTCACCAGTCTATTGTTTCCACGCTTCCGGTTTTAACAAGAACCCATTTCTACTTATAAAACGGAATGTTTTTTGGCACTGCAGGTAGACTTTGGGTTTAAAATTTGTAATTTTTACTATTTCATGTTTTAGGTCTTATTTTTTTAATTATTACCGAATGTCCATCGAATCGTTGAATGGGTTAACTAATTTGTTACGAATTAAGAGAAAAAAACCGAATGTCCTGGTCCCGAACCTAAAAGTATAGAGTATAGAGTACGATATGGAGCCGTTGCTTTTGTTGTAACACACAGATTTCTGAATGTCAATATGATTTAGTTTTAAATGTAAATATGACCCTATCAGAAAATAACGGAGTTGTAAAAAAAGAAAAATTTAATACGTATTTCTACATTGATAAATGTGGCATTTGTATCGTAATGGAATATAATTTTTTGTAATAATCAAAACTAGTTCTTATGATGCCGTTAGCATGTGTAGTAAATAAAACAAACTCTTTGATCAAAAGAGAGTTATAATACTTTAAATTTTATTTTATTCACATGCAAAGTGTGTTGATCCGTTAATTTATTCAGTTGTTTAATAAAAATACCAAATGCTCAGTGAAGTACTAAATGTTCGGTAATCTTAATGCAAGGTAAAAAAGCTATGTGCTCGTTAAATATACTAAACGCTCAGTGGATAATGAATGTTCTGTAAAAAACATTAAAAGCACGTTATAAATTCAAAACTCTTGGCAAAAATGCTAAATACTCAGTAAATTTACCAAACGCTGGGTATAATATACGAAATTCTAATTATTAAAATAAAACATTTGCTGACAAAATTAAACATTCCGTAGTAAAAAATATGTTGAAAAATAAATCCTATTTACAAACTAATTAATTTACTATATTTGAAGAATATGTAACATGGAACGGAAACGTGAAGTAAAAAATTAATTTATTTTAGTTAACACATAACATTTAACAATAAAAAATAGTGAAACATAACGATTATAAACTAAAGCAGACAGACAGACAAAAAACTATTTTTAACATAATTTTTTTTAATGCGTCAATTTTATTTACTTATTGTAATAGAAAAGCTCTTTTCGCGTTTAAATACCGATCTCGACGCCACCATTTACCGGAAATTTGATATTTTTAACGAGCTAAATTAAAAAATCACCCAGTATAAATTACTAAGTATATACAATTTTTCAACCTGCAAATCTAGAAAAAACACTGAATCTTTTCTAATTTTTTAATCTACTATTTTTTACCGTACAAAATGATGTAATAGAAGAGCTCTTTTCGCGTTTAAATGCTGATCTCGACGCCACCATTTACCGGAAAATTTATATTTTTAACGAGCTAAATTAAAAAATACACCGAGTATAAATTACTAAGCAAATACAATATTTCAACCTGCAAATCTAGAAAAAACACTAAATCTTTTCTAATTTTTTAATTTAGTATTTTTACCGTACAAAATGAGATAAAATAATAAGCATTTTATTAGGACCCATATTTTATTATATTTTAGTTTTAAATACCACCTGCTTTAAACACAGATGACCCTATCAAAAACAGAGGATTATACCAAATGGACATGATTTGCAAAGGTTTCATTAAATTTGAATAATTATTTAAATAATTTATATAATGCTGTTGAGCAACTGTTCCTAGAAAGTCATTTGGTTTTTTTCTCTTAATTCTTCGCAAGTTAGTTAACTCATTCTCAACTTTCAACGATTCGATGGACATTCGGTAATGATTTAAAAAATAAGAGAAGAAATAGTAAACATTAAAAATTTCAAACCCAAATAAAACATTCCCATTTATAAGTGGAGATGGGTGCTTGTTAAAACCTGCAGCATAGAAACTATAAACTGTCGAAAATCAATTGCCGCTTGTACCTTTGGACCCCCAAAAAATATGATGGTTGTTAACACTGCTTTTGCACCACAAAACTAATAAATAATTATTTCAACAAATACACAACTCTAACCCAGATTAAATATCATGCAAATGTTAATTAAATCCTCAACTTCATAATCAAAATCCCTAAATTTTAACACAATTCTACTCAAAACGTTTTTTGAATGCCCGATAATTCAAAATATTATCTGTCTAATTAGTAACAGAGTACGTTTTTCTATATTATCCACGCCAGTCATTCCATCAGTGAAAAAAAAGTGCGATTTATTTATCAACACACTGAATTGCCCCATTAACAAGCGGGTTATGAAGAACTTTTTTTGTAAAAGTGTGTAGACTTTTGACTTTTTTTGAAGCAAATTACCTGCTGGGACTGACGAAGTTGGCAATGGGGTCCCAACAGCGACGACCTGCTGCCTATAATCAGATTCCCCGTACTGTGCCATCAATTGGGCATTTATCTCTTGACACTCTCTGTGACCTGAACCACAAATTTTAGTTATTTCATAAATTCGAACTACTGCAATTCTCACCAGTCCTAAGCGATGATCCAGGCGTGACTGTATTTAATACAGTTAGCGCATAATGCGGTGGAAGCGACGATTTACAAATCGTGGTAATAAACGCATCTCTTGCAGTTTCTAAATTCAGTTCACCGCAAAGCGATGCGTATGTTTGTATAGATTTTAATACATTTTCCGTGATCGATTCGTCCGTGCTTGCGTCAATTAATGGACTTAAAGCTGCGAGAAGACCGCACCAGCTCGATTTGATGAGTTGACAGTGTAAAGCTTTATCGTTTTCCTCGGGGTGCGGTTGTGGAGCTTCTGCTTCGTCTTGTTGCTTTGGACCTATAGTGATGTGTAACGATCTTATTATTTCCAGAAGACTAGCGTAAGCGATGGAGATGCCATAACCGTCTGGAATTGACGGTGGCTCAATTTTGTCCAACATTTCTAAACTGTTGACGATTTAACATTAAAAAGTTACAACCACAAAATCTTACTATGTGGATTTGGCTTGTCCCGTTGGAAATGTTGCGACAATCGGAAGCCAAACGCCACGAAGCAAAAATCCAGGTTGCGGGGAGACACCAGGGCCCGCAGGCAAGCCTCCTAGAAATACCGGAGGCTGGCCTTGTGTTATATTCACTAAAAATTTTGCAAAATTAATAATAAATAACTAATCAATTCAACCTACTCGTGTTGTTGATTTGTAGCTGCGGATTGACGAAAAGCGATTGGACGTATGCACCCAGAGAATTAACAATATCCTGGAAAATGCTAGTCGTATGTTTGTTGAGATCATAGCATTTACAAAACGAATTCAACAGCTCGGGTTGAATAGTCATTTTATGTAAAACTTCGAGCGCTAATGAACGTTGCCACGTGGGTTTATCAGGGTCCAAGAATTTAACAATTAATGACAAAAATATTTCACATTCGGTCACCTGTAATGTAATGTAAATCAATTACAATTGAATCAATTTAAATAAAACAACTCACAAGCAAACTATGGTATTTCTGGATTAAAATAGAGACGACACGTAGCAATCTCATGCTAATGGGGAAATATGGTTTTTCAAACGGTGTGGCTTGTTGTACATTAGACGGCAAATTGCTTCTATATTTAATATTAGGAGAAAATAGTTTGATTACGAGCGCACAGACTCGCTCTTTCAACAAAAAACTAAATTCGGCATTCTAAAAAATGGATTAAAATTATTGAATCGAACGAGAAACACGGCACCTTGAAAAAAACAACAGAGAATTGCGTAAGCACCGACTCTAGCAGTTCCAATCCAAAAGTTCGCGTCATTTCAGTCATTCCTATGAGCCAGTAAGGTTGGTCTGCATTAACTAACTGGACTAAATCTTGAAATAATAAATAAGCGTCAGCTGCACATGGTGGCAAGCCTTTGGGGGGCATTCCACTGGGGACTTTAAATTCTTCCACATTTATTTGTCGTTGTTGTTGGGGATTATCGGATTTTGATATGGAATCATCTTCCGCAACCACTCGTTCAAATACTAGAGACACTAGTTGTCGCACTGTCGCCCCGGCTGTGTTAATTGTCGTGGAATTTTTAGCAAAATGTAAGCGAAAACACAGAACTAACGTCTAAAAATTTACATTAGTTAGTTCTTGATTATGTTATTGTAAATTGAAATCACTCTAGCAAGGGTGTCTCCATGCACAACTGTGTTCGTTGTGAGTAGTAGAGTGACGGACTGAAGAATTTTCACTTCTTCGATCCCGGATTCCATTAAAGTCCACAGAGTATCAGTAACATAAAGTGCGCCTTTTTGGTCGATAAGTTGGTGGGTTATGAGTTTTTGAATAATTTGTAAACAACACTAGAATAAATCGTGTTGGGAGTGAGCAATAAACCGAGTGTCTTACTTTAATTAATTTAACATCTTTCGTCTCACAACCTTGCGACAGGGGATATATAATTTGATTAATAATGTAATAAATTGGAGTTTGGGGCGTGGACAAAGCTGCTTTTAGTTTAACAACCGCTTCCTCACATGACTAAAAAAAAGCACGGAAATTTAATTGCACTAAGATAACACATCATTTTACTACCTCTTTGATTACGGGGTATTTCTTCTTAGCTTCTAACGCCAAATTCTTGAAATCGTTTTGTAACGATTCGATAAACTGTGCTGAAACTTCGACGCTGTTTGCACCATTTTCCAACGCCATAATTTTTAAATTCTTTTAAAATCAATTTTTCCGAAAATTTTCAGCTGAGCTGGCACTTGTCAGCTGTCACTGTCAACCAATTCACTTGTTTATTTACCAATTATTTTGCACAAACTACAACGGAACACGTTCCACCAATCACTTTATTATTCATTTTATTAGAATTCAGTTTATTATTTAAATAATACTGACGGGGTTCGCTATTTCTCTTTGATAAATATCGGTGACACTGACAGTTCTAATCTGTCATGTTGGATTAGAGATGTGCTAATTCAACCAATAAATTGATTCAATTTTAGTGTATTTCATTGTGTTGTTATTACAAAAACTATACGAACGATTTATAATAGTATGTGACGGTATTTTGAAAACAAACACATATACTAACAATTTTTCTATTTCTATTTTTTATGTTCTATTTCTACATGTTCCATCTCTACGACAGAATGTAAACACGTCAAAATTACTAATGACATATAAAACATGGATAGAAGTTGTTAGGCTCAATGTTCCCCTGTTAGAAGAAGCAAAAGTAATAAAAAAAAAGTTTGTAAACCAACACACCAAATTTCGTTCTAATAACATCATAATTTTTGTTTTTAAGCAATCTTCATATTACAAATGGAACATTTTTCAGAACGTTTTACTCATTTTATACAATTAATAACAAATATTGATACAAAAAACAGTAGAACCCATGTGAAATGTATAAAAGGGTCATTACTTCTTTAGATTTTGCTAAATTATTTTCTTGAATGAATTACGATGAAATCAGTCTTGCTCACTGAATTCTAAGAAAGTTATTTTCGTATTTCATTTCAATTAAACAACGAACGCAAACAGCTCGAATGTTTTTCAATATTTTTCTATCGTTTTTCAAAGTTAATAAAAAACCTCGACATAAAAATAGAAAAATTTCAGGAGAACCATAAAAGGTAGGAGCGCCATTTATCTGATTTAATTATTTATTTTTGTATGTGCGAATAATAAGATGATAATATGTCGATGAGAGTCATTTTCGTATTTTATTTCAATCAAACAATGAACGCGAACAGCTCGAATGTTCTTCAATGTTTTTCCAACATAATTAGGAACAAGTCTCGACATAAAAAAATTATAGGTAGAAGCCATGTCAGCTTTATCTGATTAAATTATTTATGTATACGCGAATAAGTTGATATGTCGATGAGATACTTAACAGAACTCAACAAACATAGACAACCACAATACAATAAGACATATATTGGCAGTTTAACCTTTATTATTAATAAAAAGCAATAAAAAAGCAAAAATATTAGAAGTTTTTGTAATGATGCTCAAATCGCTGAAATTTCGCAGCATTGACTTTATTGCAAGCCCCGTCCACACTGGAGGTCATAGAAGGGGGGCCACAGCTAAAAACTCCAACAGAATGTACCTATCAACACAACAGCAATTAATTTAAATACAACAAAACTCCACAACTTACAGATTCGTGTAAAGTAGCAACGGTTTTGAAAAAACCTTCGAAGTTTGGACGCCCAAAATGCGTAACAGCTTTTAAATTGGTAAACAGGGATCGGTTCGATATTCTCTGATAGTGGCGTTCGCACACGTATAAGAAAATGGTCCTCAAATCAAATTTCTCAAAAAACTGTGTAATGAAAATGTGACAGCTTATTATATCCAGTGTGTCTTTATACTCCAATTCACGGATTATATCAACTAGCCACTCGAACTGTTTTTGTGTCCTTGACACCCAAATGAAATATACCTAAGAGAGATTTAAAACATTTTGTTTGCTAAATTGTAGACTTACTTTTTTACAACGAATTTGGTTAGATCTATATACGACGTCTTTAAGTATACTAGCAAAGGGAGTAACACCAATTCCGCCACCTATTAAAATCGAAACCTCAAATTTATCCCAATCTTGATGACCTTCTCCAAATGGACCATCAATGTACAACTGGAATTAAAAAATTGATTAAAATCTATTGAAGCTTTCACCTACTGTAAGAGTTTAACACGACGATTTGGAGTTTTTTTCTATCTTCTAATATACTACACAAATACCTTAGAAAACGCAGTACTTGAATTATTTGTGTTGTCATAAATTGATCTAACAAGAGTAGTCCAAGGACCTACAGCTCGAATATGCACAGATAGTGTATTTTCATCAGGCGAAGAAGAAAGTGTGAATGGATGATATTCGGATTTATTCAAAGCCAAACATGCTATTCTTAGCCACTGGCCAGACTTGTAGTAAAAGTTTTCAGGTTTCCTAAATTCAAGCATCGTCACACCTGAACAACCAGAAATAATTATAGGAGATTTATAAAACAGACGCCGTAATCAATTAAACTTACCCGACGGTAGTATTTCAGCTCGTACAACAGGAATTTCAACTTTTTTTCTGCTGATACTGATCAACGTGTCAATAGTAAAGAGAATTGCGGGCGCCAGAAGAAAGTAGAATAAGAAAGGTGGCTAAAAAACAACGTGAATGGTTGACAATTAACATTATATACCTACTTGAATAAAACGTCCGATGCCATGTAAGATCATAAATACGAAAAAAATTGGATACAAGCTGTGTGTGTACCAGAACCAGTTATAAATTTTTCTTCTGACAATGTTGTGTGCAAAGACATACATTAAAATGAATATCAACGTCAAGATGACGCCTGTAAAACCCGTTATTGTGCCCCAACACCAATAATGGAATTTTGGTAATTCATGGGAGCTAAAAAATTGAATATAGTAGATTACAGATTATCTTATAGTACCGCCTTACGAGTGAAAATAATTTGGGAAGAGGCAGTTCAGATCGGCGGCAGGTTGAGTAGTTATATGATAAAAATTAAAGGCATGTCCAATCATGTGTATTACTAAAATAAAACATTGCATCATTCATTTTTGCTAGAAAAATTCCAGCAGTCCAGTCACTCACTGGTGAAAATCGCAGCCCAAACGGCAATATATTTGTGGAACTCAACTGATGCATCAAATGGAAAATACTTGTTAGCCACAGTGTCACGTAGTAAAGTGATTGTATTTCTGCACATTGTTACAAGTAAAGATGAATATGTAAACATCATCGCTGATGCTGCTCCTCTCGTTATTGTAACTCCATAACCGGCAATTGTCCTAAGACCTGAATGTTCAGATTCTACCGAGTAGTCTAAAACAAGAAATCATAACCGGACTACAACAATTACTAAAATTACAATAAGCTCGTTCAATAAAAATCAACCAGACGACCAGTGTGTATAGCGTCATCCAAAAAATTTCTCTCGACTTCAGTTCTATGTATCTAACAAAGGCAAATCCAGGTCCCGCTTTTTGAGTTTGGGCCTTGATAAATTTAGCTTGGTTCTCGTCGATTATTTGGCTTGTGTCGCGTTGTGGTGCTCCGATAGTCCCTTGGAAGCGTTCTTGCAACTCTTGACGACTCCTTAAAGCCCCCATTAGTTGAAAAAAACCGTAAATGCAAAACGTACATGTAGATATTTTCAATGGTGTCCCTTGCTTTCTCCAAGTACGATTCTCGGGCCTGCGTTTTGACTCCTTTAAAGTTCAACCGCGCTTTGCTCAAGTTTTTAATATCGTTGCCGAACATCTTTAAAAAGTCTTCAAAGTCGAATTGTTTTTTGTGAGTCAGTCCGGCACGATCTATCATTCCATTGACCGCAGTTTGCAGTTTGGAAAGCTCAACGTCGCCTCCAACAGTAGCCAAGAACGATCTAGACACAAGTATTGAAGAAGTTGAAAGTTTGCAACTTTTTGTAGACTTACTTAATCATAGCTATGAAATTATCTTCGGTCAGATATCCCACCGCGTTTATGTCATACATGTCAAACAGCAGTTTCGCTTTCTCGTTCTCAGTGCCATTGGCAAAAATGATCAACAAGTCTACAAACTCACGAAACGAGATGAATCCCTTCTTGTCTTTGTCGATCAAAGCGAACATTCGTCTCACGAACTCGTCATTAGAACGCATACTCATGGCTTCAGCAAATTCAGAAATTGTCAACTCAATGTTGACTATTTCCTTTTCCAAAGAGTCGTCCACGCGCAGTAGCTCTCTCGTTGAATGTTTTATTTTAAAAGCTTGGGCAAAAACCACACGATAGAAGCGTTCTAACTGAGCCTGACGTTTAGCTTTTGTCATAACTTTCTTCAAAGCTGCTTTCAAAGTAAAGGTTGTTATGTTTTCACGTTGTAAAGAACTCCTAGTCAAAAATGGATCAAACTGAGTTAAAAACATGTCCCTCAAGTAAGCTGTTTCAAACTCCAGGACCAAATCGTAGTCATGCGTGCATTTTATTACAAGAAAAGGTGCGTCTCGAACTTGATAAATTTCGACTTTTTTGTTGGCTACTGAGAAGTCGATTCCACGGAGCAAGTCGCCGTTTTGGGACATTATTTCTAGAACTTTTTTGTCGTCTTTAAGAACTGCCACGATTCTCCGTGGCGGTGTTTTATGCCCCAACCATTCATTCACTAGAAGCAGATTTAGTCGATTTGAAAACAACATCCGGTTAATTGGTACCCACCGACAAAAAGTGGATAGTTAATATGTTTTTCATGCTTAAACGTATTTCTGGTCTTTCTGTTTTCTTCAATTGCTTGTTGCGTGTTTTCTTGCTTTTTGATTTGGATAAGCAGGATGATAAGTCCCACGCAGCCTAAAATAACAGAAAGCGTGTTTTTGTGCAAACATTTCTAGACCCGTACCGACTAGGAAAGCTCCAATGGCAGCGAAGCTCAAAATATATGATGCTTCACTTTTGCTAAAATAATCGTACGAATCGCCTTGCACGCATGTTTCGTTCAAGACGCCGTCATTGAGAGGTGGTAAATGATAGCATGTATAATTTACTTTATTTTTGACACAATCAGACGCTAGCAGCTTGCAACTCTTGACCAGATTATCTAAGACCCAACAAAGTAATAAGAAATTTTTAAACGAATATTTCAACCACCTACCGTTTAGGGAAATATTACGTGCGTTGAACGGGAATCTTGGTATATCGTCTGCGTCCATTTCTGTGACGGACATCAGCACGTCATATATTGATAACTTTTTAATTCTATCCACTTCAGACTTATCGAATAAGCTAAACAGAAATCTGTAGAATGAAGCAGTTTTGGTTGAGTCTTACTTGTTTTGGAGATTCTCAAACCAAAATCGGTCACCATCCCTGATTCTTCTGAACTGATCTTTAATAATAGCCGCAAACAACTCTCCTGGTCCTTCACTCGTTTCAAAAATTCCTCCAATCCAGATGTCAATATCGTCTGTGGAGTTGGCGTACAAGATTTTCATTTCGTTCAAAATCTACAAGACTTGTCTATTTTTTCTTAATAGGCTATTATAAGCTCACCTCGGGAGCAACGTTTTTGGTATCTTGAAATTTTTGGAACGTGACCCTAGGCAGTCCAAATACCGCTCGCGCTGTATTATAATCTGGTAAACCGTGGTCTCGAGCTCGTTGTATGTTCAAAGCCATCAAATCCCTTCTCGGGAACTCTAAAGGTCCAAACACATTTCCCCGCAAATCTTCAACGATTTTATGGTCCTCTTTTTCAGACAGTTGCACGGACATCCCCATTAAAAGTCGATCAATGTCTATGACTTTCGACGACCCTTTTTTTTCTTCTTTCATAATCGGCTCGTGTGGCCTCCAAAAAGAGTTACAAGTACGTACGGTTTCCTGGCCCCACGTATCAAATTTATATTTACAACCCTCTCTGATATAATCTCTTAAATAAACTCCCGGGACTACTAAAGTGTGACCGAAACGAAACGCCGCTGATTGGAAAAACTGATCGATTTGGGGATCTATACTGGGGTCGTACTTCGTATACGCGGGGAGTTTTTCTAAAATTAATTCTGGTAGCCACTCGTTGACTACGATATGTTGGTAAGTTGCTATGACCCATTTGCGTGCCTCGTTGTATATCTTCTCGCCCGACCAGTTTGGTTTGAAATGCTTTATTCGTTCGGCCAAATGATTATGCCATCTAAACCAAACTATTCCGAAGGTTAAAAGAAATGAGTTCTCGTTACCGCGCGGGTTTCCAAGCTCTAAAACGAGAAAACAAAGATTGGAGCACGCTTTTAGTTCACTTACTGAAATGTCGAGACACTTTATCTGTTTCATGAGACTTGATGAAAATTGAATGGTAAATGGGTGGTGGAGGATTAGCCATAGGAAGTTGATCCGTATTGTAAGCTGGGAATTTTCCATCGTACGAGTGAGCTAGTCGTCCGTTTGGATCAAACGTTCCGTTTTCATAAGTTCTCAGTTGATCTGACCATTGCTTTGTACTTCCATAAAACAATCCACCGTCTATGTACGGCGTGATTTCGTTCAACTGAAAATATTCAAATAGGGTTTAAGTTAACTAAACTAATGCCCAAACTTGTTGTCTCGGATTGTTAGGATTGTAGCCAGTGCTTTGGTCGTACCGTCCCCTTAAAAATGGCATTTGAGTATGTCCCGGTTGGGTTCGGTACCTGTGGTTTTCTGGTATTGGTATATTGAAATACTCAGGAGGACATGCTGGTCGTTGGGCATCTAAAATTTCTTCCACCACTTGTTGTCCTGAAGGCAGTAGTTACAATAGTTCTAAATTTTGAAATTATGTACCAAAGAAAACAAACAACGCGTTTCGTCCCGTGGTGGATTTAGTGCCATGGTCGCCTTTTAGTAAACGTTCGCTCAGTTCCAAAGGATTCGGTCTGTGTTTTCCTGAGGGTTGATATGTGCCGTCTTCGTAGGCCGCGGGTGAGCGACGCAGCAAAGGCTGATCTGTGGGATATTTTAGAAATTTTGTAAAAAGTTGTGAAAATTGAATACCATTAGCACCGGATTCTGGACGAGCCAAATTGTTATACCAGCCATCATATCCTTCGTATTCAATTTCGTTGTCTCCCAGGAGGTCTTCACCAGAACGGTTCCAAAAACCGGTTAGTAGCCAGTCTGCCAAATACGGTTTTCGATTCGTATAATTTTTAGGCCAAACTTCTGCGTGTAATGGCTTATCAGAGAAGCCTGGTTTCTGGCCTGGGCGAATTATGGGTTAGATAAAATGTGACAATTATTTATAATTTTTGATAATAAATGATGTATTTTCTTAGTGTCCGACCGAACTTTCGGTTTCAGTTATGGTTTCGGCTGTCATTCTGCATTCGGGAAGTTTTGCGAAACTCTTTTTATTTTGATACATTTGATTGAAGGATTATTTGCATAAAAAATATTTATTTATTTGTTGTATTTGGTAGATAGGTACTTATTAATTTTCATTTTATTGTAGTTCGTTAACTAGAGAACCCTACAAAATGACCAAATTTTAGAAAAAAAACTATTTTTTCGGCCTCCGTCTCAAATTAGTTATTTTGCAAGCTCTCAAATCGTCTTGAAAACTATCATTTCCCTGCCTAGGCAAGAAAATGGAAAGCAGAGATTTTCAATGAAAGCTTCTATGTTGGCGACACTGATTTTTTGGGTAATAAATTCTGAATTACATTTTCTGCTACTTTTTGAATATGTGTTGTATGCCTTTATCCATTTTTACTTATTATAAGTAGAATTGTGCATTCAAATTACTCTAAACTTTTAAATGTCAAAAAAAATTTTTTTTTATCTCATTATATCGTGGAATAGGTACCGCCAAGAGATCAAAAATAAAATGTTTAATTGAAAAAACATTTATCAATAGGATTATTAGCGTATCGGCAGAAAATTTAAACTTTTGAGCCACAAATTTTAGGATTATTAGTCCTAGTTTACCCCAGTTCTGAGAAATTTGTAGATAACTAATCTTTTTGAACGGCCCTTTCTTGGTTATTTTATTATGGTAAAACCGACAATCATAACGTTTGGATTGGTCAAATGAAAAAATGGTTCATTTTATCCCTTAGATATAAAGGTGGCACTGGACAACAAAATTTCACAAAAATTCTTCCAAAAGTGAGCCATTTTTTTCATTGCGCTATTTTACCGGAAATAGTCGATTCTCGGCTACCTCGAAATATTGATGACAAGAAAAAGTTTTTGAAAAGATGAACGAGAGGGCCAGTGAAAGGTTTTTCAAACCGCCAAATGGATTACGAAAGGAGTGTTCGAAACAAGCGGATAGACTTTTAGATAGATTCTGATATATAATACATATGTTGTTCCCTATTTGGTGTCAACATTTTTGTCAATATAATATTTTTATCTCTTCCGGTTTATAATACTTATATGAACATGCGGTAATACAGGTCAAATTGCCAGCTTTATCACATAAAACTTTATTATATCATTTATATACCTACCTACTATTTCAAATAACGAGGTGATTTTACCATTCCGGGATTTTTGGTAACGCGTTATCTACTTTTGATGAAGTAATTTGTAATTATTTGCAATTGTTATATATTATTGTTGAATTATTGAGTCATCAAGTACAATAATAATTATTTTCTTTGACATCGACAATCCTAACGTCTGGATTGATCAAATAAAGAAATGTTACATTTTATCCCCTAGATAAATATAAAAGTGGCACTGGACAACAAAATTTCATTGTTTCTTTAAACAACAAGTGAACAGTGCGATTATAATTACCATATGTGGTTATACGTTTTTGTGCTTTTGGGTTTTCGTGTTTTTTCCATTTCCAAAATGGGTGTTTATGAAAAATACAAACTAACCCGAAAGAAATATCGAATGTTGCATATCGTTGAAAAGCTAAATTTATGCAGTATTAAAACTGTCAAAAATTAAATTAAACAAAACAAAAGTTTGTAACATAATTAAAACATGGGACATTTTAGCATTAACAACACATTAAATCATTACCGAAAATTGAGCCTAAGAGCCATCTCCATCCTAATTTTAGTCCTGAATTTTGTATGTACTGAAACTGTGCGCGGATTTAATTTACAAGTTAGTACAAAATACCAAGTTTTAGTCATAAATTCAGGACTAAAATTAGGATCGTGTCAGACGTGTTTACAATATAATAAATAATTTAAATTTTTCATCAGAGTGACGTATTCGCGCCCTCTTCTGTTATTGAAGTTTATTGGAAACCTCTATAATTTAAGTAGGGATTTTCACAAAATACATTGTTTTTATTGATACAGTTTGACATTTTTTGAAAAAAAGCTACGTTGATATCATAAAGTTGAGTCATCAAAATAGCACAAAAATACTAAAGGGTCTGTTCCGAAAATTTTTATTAAAATCTGTTAGTAACAGAGATTGAAAACTAGATTGTCAGGTATTGTAAAGTAAATACCTGTCCCTGAAGTGCGGGTACATCCTTTTATTGCTTTTTTTGGATGTTATTAAGCTGTCAAAAACTGTATCCCTGGTTGTATTAGGTAGTATTTAAGGAATCGAGCATGAAATTTTTTCTGAGTGAATGGGAGCCAAAATTATTTTAACAATTAATGTAATTTTTGTAATTAAAATATTTTGTTGGCCGAAAAAGTTTTGTTAATCACAAGGTCAGAAACTGTCCTTTGCCAGTTTCTGGCCTTGTAATAAAAATAACTATCGTTTTTAAGATGAAAGAGTGGATTTTTTTTGTTTTGTGTACCTACCTAAACATATTTATTAGGTAAATTATTTTTACTAAAAAGTATAAATGTAATTTTTTTTAGGTTTTATATTATTTCATAATATTAAAAAAAAGTATATATTTTTGTGCTTTTTTAAATAAGGGGGATTATAATATAATATGATAAGTTAATGATTAGTTAAAAATATCAGAAGCTGAATAATTAAAACGTGATCGATTTAAAAAAAAAAACACAAAAGATTATGATAATTTTTACTTTATTTTTCCCACGATAACATGAAAATTTAGGCTTCGGCCGTAAAAACGACTTTCGGTCGGATACTATATTTCTTAATTTAATCAATAAATAAATTATTTTACTTATAAATACCTCCATTCTTGGCACTTTGAGCATTACTTTGTACAATACAAATTAATGTGCCCAGCAAAATCTGGATGATCTCCATGACCGTGCACAACTAAACGCTTCTAAATTTGCATTCAGATAATTTAATTCGAATCGAAGGAAACCGCGAGATAGCTTATCAGTGAGACGGTTTTCCGCACAGCAAATTTGTATACCACTATAAATTCCTGCCGATAAAGTATGCATTTATTTATACAAAGTAAATAGTTTCTGGTTAGATCTCATAAAAAACTATTTTATTCCAAGTGGAAATGGCAAAAAAAGGCGAAGCAGGTGTACGCCTCAATAATGCAGCCCAATAAATATAGATTGAAAAATTAGGAAGCTCCAGTTAGTCGTTCGGGACGATGAATCGCTGCGCCGTGTTCCTGTTCTTAATTTCAGTCATTTCAGGGCGCGTTTTCGAAAAACGGGCCCTGCAGAAGTCGCACGAAAAATCACAACTGACGAAATGGGAAGAGAAGTTTCTTCAGCGCGGCAGTCCCTTCGACCAGACCTACTCGCTCGTTGAACTGATAACGAAGATAACACTGGAAGATCTATCGGGATGCACCGCAATAATCCTCTACGATGTTTTCACGGAAACTAGCACGGACCTCGTTTTGGAAAAACTATTTCGCGCGCTTCCCGTTCCCTACCTTCATGGCCAAATCACTGAGCAGTATTCGATCAAAAAACCCGAACTGCTAACGAACAAAGACACATGTGTCAGCTATGTTCTGTTTTTAAAAGATGTGATGAGGTCGTTGAGCATTATCGGGCCGCAAAACAAAAACAAGGTAATTTTGGTGGCTCGGTCGTCCCAATGGAGGGTGTACGAGTTTTTGGCCAACAAAGAGTCGCAAAGCTTTTTAAATCTTCTGGTGATAGCCAAGTCGGAAAAAATCGTTTCGGCTGACATGGCACGTTACAAATCTTCTTTAAGTTCGGTGCCAATTATTTTGTTATAGGAACTTCCTTATATTCTTTACACCCACCAGCTATATACAGATGCGTTGGGATCGAGTGTCCATAAAGTGATCACTTCGTGGAGAAATGGAACTTTCACAAGACCCCACGTGAAGTTGTTCCCAAAAAAAATTGTCAACGGATTCGCTGGACATAGATTTATTATATCGCTAGCACACCAACCTCCCTTCGTTATTAAAAAGTCACCACAGGCGTGCTGAACTACAAAATATTTACTTGTGAACTTTCAGAGGGCGCGATGACAACAATGACGTCCAATGGGACGGACTTGAAGTACGACTACTAAATCTACTATCGAAAATGTTCAATTTTAGTACAGACTACAGAGAGGCCGAAAACTGGCAACTGCTAGGGTTTGTACAATTCGCGGGAATGGCCTTGTAACTGGAATTGTAGTTCCGCAGACTCCGTCACAGAAGTTATAAAACACAAACGCGCCGATATTGGCATTTCTGGTCTTTATGTCACTGAGAAGAGAGCAGAAATAAGCGACGCGTCCACGTTGCACACGCAAGATTGTGCTGCTTTCATTTCTTTGACTTCAACAGCGCTTCCACGGTACCGAGCCATCATGGGTCCATTCCACTGGAGCGTTTGGTTGTCTTTAACATTCGTCTATTTGCTAGCGATTTTCCCGTTGGCTTTCTCGGACAAGCACACATTGAGACATCTGTTGGACACGCCCGAAGAGATTGAGAATATGTTTTGGTACGTTTTTGGAACGTTCACCAATGCTTTCACCTTCTTCGGCAAGGACTCGTGGAGCCAAACCGATAAACTTGCCACGAGACTTTTAATCGGATTCTATTGGATGTTTACGATAATTGTCACTGCGTGTTATACCGGCTCAATAATCGCCTTCGTCACTCTTCCTGTCTATCCGTCAACTGTTGATTCAGCTGAAGAGTTTCTGAATGGTAGATTTCAAGTGGGTGTACTCGATAAAGGGGGGTGGCAGTTCTGGTTTGAAAACTCCAGCGACCCTGTTACTGTAAAACTCCTCAAAAACGTTGATTTAGTACCTGATGTAGAGTCAGGTCTTAAAAACACAACCAAAGCGTTTTTTTGGCCGTACACATTCCTGGGCTCCCGCTATCAGTTGGACTACATCGTGCGAACAAACTTTTCAACTCTGTGAGTGAGTACCATCTGGAATTCCTCAAGTTGTTTGGATTTTGTTAGGAGCAAACGATCACTGCTTCATATCAGTTCCGACTGCTTTGTGCCGTTCAGTGTCGGTTTGATCTACGCGAAAAACTCACTATACAGCAGCATCATCGACTCCGGGCTTCTTCGCGCCGTTCAAAGCGGTTTGATTGTGAAACTAAAAACAGACGTTGAATGGAACGTAATGCGGAGCGCCACTGGTAAACTACTGGCGGCTAATTCGTACGGAAAGAACTTGAGGAGTTTGACCGTCGAAGACCGAGCTTTGACTTTAGACGACACGCAAGGAATGTTTCTGCTTCTGAGCATCGGATTCGTTTTAGGAGGAGCCTCGCTATTGTCGGAGTGGATGGGTGGCTGCTTGCATTTGTGTAAAGGAAAACGTCGGAAATCGGCAGAAAGCATCGAAAGCAATCGGAGATCCTACCAATCGCCCACTCCCCGACAAAAATTTCATTCGAATAACACAAACCACAACTTAGCAGAGTTGAATCGGGTTGAAAGAAACTGCATCGTGCACAACCAAGACGTCGAAGAACAGATCGATAGACTTTTCGATTTTGAAAATTGCTTTGGTGAATCGAGCACCACCAGTCCCAAACGTGAGGTGCTCGCCGATGAAAATGACAATCGCGAGTAACGTTTTGTTAGTCTATAATCACGAACAATAAAAATAATAGCACCAATGCGCAAGTCGGTCCTGTTTTCGCAACTGAGCCACACATTTTAATTTCAGATTCCTGGAACATGTAATTAAGGCGAGTCGTACTTTTTTAGAAAATACCAAAGGGTGTTCGTTGTAACATCCAGCTAGTCGTCGTCTTGGAAGATTGTTAAGTTCAAGCTTCTTACATGCGTAATCTGCACTGTCTTCGTATATTATCTTACGTGGTGTCGTGAGAATTGGTTTGGTGTCGTGTGGTTTAGGCACAGTATCGTTGATTGCCACAAACAGAAGATTGCTATGTTCTATCTTCTTCAAGTAGTAGTTCCTGGACGGAGTAAAATAAAACTATTTAGAGCACTGATTGCTGCATTATTGCATACCTGGCCCCCCAAAATTCCCCAGACAAGCGATGTGTGAACAACTTTTGATTCAACATGAACAAGTCGCGTTCTTTCTCACAATCGTAGAAGTAGTGGTCCACCTTATCCGTGGCTGCTTCACTTGCGTGCGTTTGCAGCGGTAGAATAATGTCGTAAAAATTCAACTGCACAGCAAACCACGAGATTTGAAAAACGAACCAGTTTATGAAATATTTCACAAGTTCTGTGGGCTAGAACGTCAGACTTAGTCCGAATGCACAATTAGTAAAACACCATACAGTGGATAGATAACTGGCGTCGCTGGTATGGTCGTCCTTTGTGTTACAAACTGCTTGGTAGTCGTAAATTCTCACTTTTTCAAAAATATTCTTCTCAAGCATCGCCCCCATTATGTCGCCTTCCAGCTCCCCAAAAAATTTTCCAGTGTCGTGGACGTCCTCAGACACGATTACGTAACCGTCATTGTCGATTATATAGCACGTCATGTTGTGGTTGCAAGTCCCACAATCGGTGCACTCGATCTGAAAACAACAATTTTTTTTGGTCACTTGGCGAGTCATACTTACCGAGAGTTTGGACGTTAAATTGTGGACGATTTCCATGAAGTTCTTGTGGGCAAACTGAAAGCCCACGACGCATCCTGGCGCCGAATCGCCCCGATCACTGGGAAACACAGCAAAGCTTCCAGTCACCAGAAGGCCTTCCTCGTGGCCGGAATCAAACGGCACGGAATACACGAAAGACTCGGAATCGTACCGGTGCTGTATCACCGCGCTTTTGTACCAAGTTTCATCAATCGCGTTCGAGTGTAAATCGCCGAATTCCTTATCTGTGTTGTTCTCAACTTCCTCCGAAATGTACTGCCAGCGAGTTAAGCCGCTCATTGTGGCAACGAATCTAAGAGTGGCGTTAAATCGTCTAAACAACTGATCCGTGTCGTGCTTCCAAATGGTACCCTGGAAAGCTTCGTAGGTATTCTTGGCGTCGAAGACGAGTCTTTGGACCAAATGCTTGTCGCAGTAGTAGTCATCATCTCCGTGGGTTTTACGACCACAATCGACTGCAACCACTTCGTTATCTTCAACCGGTCTGATTGGACTCACCTTTAGTTAGCTCCTCTTCGGCACCCACTTCGTACTGTTTTTCCCACTTAAAATCGTCCTCGTTCATTTTTTCGAGAAAGTGGAGCAGCTCTTTTTCTGGAGTTTCGTACTCGTGGCCTTCCAAATAGTGGTACTTGCAGTATACCCACTTGGGATGTATTTTCCAGTTGGAACCGTTGAAGTAGTCAGTTATTTTAACCCCAGGTTTGTATCTGTCGTTTTTGATTTCATCCGCCACCAGAAGCGAATAGTGTCCGTATCCTTCAGGAACGGCAAACGCCAGAGAAAATGGTGTTTGATTCAGTGGAACAAAATAATAGTCGTAGTTTTCTCGAGTAACTCTCCTCATGTCATCGTAATGGTACTTAACAGCAACCCCCAACATGCTACTCTCAGAACCGTTCACGATACTATTCCGAAGAGTTTCCAGCTTTTCATCTAAAACTCTAGGCGGCTTGTCGTTGTCAAACTGCTCCACTTCGACCAAATCAATGCTGTTGTAGTTTTTCCTCAACTGGCCCTCAAACTGCGCGATTATCAAATGCCGATATTGAGAAGTTAATTACCATGGGTCTGAAGTCGCGATGCATCAAAACGTAGCCGTTGTTGCTGACGATGAAGGCGTAAGCATTCACCCCGAGCTAAAACCCAAAGCGCTGTCATACGCCAAGAAATGTTTGTCCCAAACCTTGTATGGCAATGTGAGTTTTTCGATGTCCTCAATCGGGACGTCAGTTCCAGCAACGCCAAGCAAATAAGCAGTCCTGCTTTCGTTGTTCTGATTTACTTTCTTATCAAACGCCGGGACGGCGGCTGATGTGAGAAGTCGTGGCAAACTTGAAATTTCACTAATCGCATCGTCATCAATATGCTCCTCGTTTACGGTCATGTCAACGTAAGCATGAGTCCACGAAATGGGGTGGTCGTCGTTTTGGAGCACCAATGGGCGCGCTATTACATTAATATACTGAAGGACTGCCGAAGTGACTTGTTCTAGAGTCTTGACTTGGGTGTAGAACCCTAAAATCCTCAACTTAGTGACATAAATGATGCCTGTTTCCTACCTCTGTTAGCGCACGACATCCATCGGAACTCGTCCACGTTCGTTACTTCTTTCCCAATGAGATATGTAAACATTCTCACCGGAATATCCTTCCCGCCGTTTAAGTGGTTGTGTTTTATGATTATCTCGCTCAAATTCCTTATTATCCCGTCTGTTATTAACATAATGGCTTGGTTGCAGGCCTTGTTTGTTTCCCCATCGTTCTCGTCGTTGGCAACTTTGTTGCAACCGCGTTTTTCCCTATACTACAAAAACATGAACATTTTATAACGACCGTTGTATACTGACAGTTTCCAAGATTTTGAAGGCGCGTTGAAGGGAGTTGGGCAAGTCGGTCTTGCCCGATGGGTGGAAGTCTTTGATTGCGTTTTTGAACAACAGAATATTTTCCGGCGTTGCTTGGACTAGGAGGTCTTTAAAACACGGAATTGTGTAATTCGTGGTCTCGTTGTTGTAATACAATATGTTGATGTAGTCGTTGTTTGAAAATGTGTCCAAGATGGTATTTACTGTGAGTGATGCAATGTGACGCCCCATTCCTAGAATGAACCATTAAAGCTGAGCTGTTGCGTATATTGAGGATGGTACCGTCCATGGAACCAGAATTGTCGACCAAAATGATTACGTCTTTGGTGCACGTGGCGGCTTCTATGTACCAAGTCCGCACCCGACAGTCAAACTCATCAGTCTTAATATTTGGCCATCTTTTAGCTGCAACACTTGTTATTTTCGTTGTGGTATTATTGAGTACCGACCTGGGTAGTGCCGCATGACTCCCGAAGCACTAGCAAAATATTGCCACGAAAGCGCAGGATCTGAATTGTAGTTCTGGCGAAAGACTTCGTCCAGTTCTTCTGACCACTGAATTGCGAAGGCGGCATCCGGGTCTGGAAAAACGCTCAAAGCTTTTGTCTATAACAAGAAAAAATTTACGTCTGTCGTAAATATTTGTCGGGACATGGACGGAGCTTCTGCTGGTGTCAACCGCTAAATTGTAGAAATGAGTGTCGTTGTTGAGCTCCATGAGAAGATACATGTCGGCGTTGCCTTGAAGAATTTCTGGAAGCTCGACGTTCGAGGAATTCGTTCCGTTGATGTTCGAGTACTTCGAGCTGTAGTATTTATACATGGAATCGTTGTAAGTCCTGAGCTCCGAAACGCTTTCCGCTTTTTCTGATATGCACTACAAAAAAAACTGTAAGGTGTTCGTTCGGGGCTGGGTTAATACTTTGATTGCGTCGCATTTCCGGTCCATCATCCGCTCAATTTCCACCCGAACTTCGGAGAGGAGCTGCTCTAAATCTTTCAATTCGACTTGAGCGTTGAGGTGGACATATCGCTGAAAAGGTCTCTAAAAATTTGCGTTTACGATTCACACAAATTACGGCTTGTATCTCCTTGAATTTGGTGGTCGCGTCTCCGAGTTTCCACAGTTCGTCCCCAATTTTCCTCGCCCATTTAGCGACTCTGCCGATAATTGCCAGACAAATAACGAATCGAACAATCACGCTACTCACTGGTCCTCTTGGGGTCTCGTGGAATTTACGTTTAGCACGGCAAGGGACGCGATTAGAAGAAATTCGATCCAGTGCTTGTGCAAAAACATTCTTTATTTTTATTCGGTGCGAGTGAATGAGACCTACTTTATTATGATCTCGAAAATACACTGTTTTATTTTTAGATTAACTAGGTATCCTAGCCAAAATGATCGGGGAACGTTCAGTCCACCCCACTCTGAGCCTCAGCGATGACGTTTTTGCCAAATAAATAATTATTAACTGATATTTGCGCCTTTCTAATCCTTTAATCCTATAAAGTCGGCCCTTTGCTTGGACTTGCAAACAGAACAATATTTCAGCAAAATTCGTGGAAATGTGTTTTAGTGTTTTAGAAGAAGTAAATAATTATTTGAAGAATTGAACTGTTTTATAATTCTACTACGAATTCCGCACAAACGGCTGTTCTATTTTTAGAAAAAATCCATTTGTTTTTTATCATTGCGAGCAGGTCTGAATAATAAAAATCGCTCGGGGATTATTTAAGTTCTAGTGAAGAACTCATAATTATATATAAAAATATTGCTTATGCAACCAACCATACACCTAATGTGTTTTTTTTTCTTTCAACAATCCCCCATTCAAAATGTTCTATTTGGAGCTCTGAATATCTTCTTTTTTGTTTGTTTTATAGCAAGACGCATGTGCACAAATGCCGGGTCCACATAATCAATATTTGGCACGAGGGCCAATTCACATCGGGGGTGGTTAGGGTAGAGCCTCGATAAATATTTCTAGCATCTTCAGCGACCTCAATCTCGATAGCATTGGCCTGTTTTTACGCTTCAGAGCCTAAACTCGCCGACGACGACGTTCTAATGAAAATCAACAATTTAATAACTCGCCATTTGCGTAGTTTGTGTACTCTTTCAATTATGGCTGTTGAATCATAGAGCGTCACGTTCCGTGAATAAAACAAACAATTCAATTAACAGTGTGGGAGCGTTTAAATGAAAAATGGTATTTTTGAAAGAATTTTATTCGATGACATTTTTACAAGCTTAGATGTAACTATAGTAACCTGGAAAACTAAAAAAATATTTGAGACCGTAGTAAGTCACAAACTGTGGCTTATGCAAGCCCCAAATCAGACGGTATTCTGCTGTCCCCTCCAACAACCTTTATCAGCTAGAACCGAGCAGTTAACATGTCACCTCTTTACTACATCTTTACAAAGATCTAACACCTAACACTGGAATTAGTCCATAAAACAATTTAATTTACATGTAGATTTTACTTCATGCCATGACAATCGACTCCATTACACTGAGAAATTTATAAATAAAACAAAATTGATTTTGAAAAATTTATTAATATCAGACAAATACACATATTTGCCAGATACAACAGAAAACAAATAGAGCTGATAGCAGTTTATTTTAATACATATTCATACATTTATATATAGCACATCCAAAGTGAGTTGACGGTAAACAAGGGGGGGAAGGCAGATACGGCCCATGCAGCGGAGTGCAAAATAATTTTGTGGACTAAGGTACAGGCTTCCTTTTAATGTATAAAGAGGTATAGGTATGAATTTTTGGAGATATCAACAATGGACGAATACAAAAAAAATATAACTAAAACAGTGTTATTAAATAATAAATTTTAATAGTTAACAAGTTAGAACTTAAAAAGTACTGCAATTTCAAATAAATTACATTATGGAAAATGAAACGGTAATTTACAAAAAAAAAAAAAGGAAAAACAAATAATAATTAACATGAAAAATACACTGGATCACACAGCTTCCGGTAATAAACTTATTTGTGGCTGACAATTGGTTGGTTGTGTGAAAATGTAATTAAATTTTAACGATACACATCTCCTAAAAACATTGTTAAATATCAAGTTTCATCAGGTGAAACTTTGCATAAAAACTGTCAATGAAATTTCACAACCAAGTTCCACGAATACGTTAACTTACATGAAACTTCATTTTTAACGAATAATTTTAAAACAGACGCCACACTTCAATTATCACCAGTCTCTTGAGGCTCATCCGCTTCACCCTGCAACAACCAAACCGTTCGTTCGTCCAAAAACAAACATTTTCGCTTTACGCTAATAACTCACCTGTGTGTCACTTGTCCAGAGTGTGAGGTTATCTCGGAGGAGCTGCATGATGAGAGTGCTATCCTTGTACGAGTCTTCATTTAACGTGTCCAACTCGGCTATTGCGTCATCGAAGGCCTAAATACAAACGCTCATTAATTCACAGACCAAAACGTCACTCTCACACACTACTCTTTGTTATTTAGTTAGTACAGCAGGCCGAATTACATGTGGTAAATGTTAATTCAACCAGTTAATCAAATAATAATTATAGTAATAAACAAATAAAAATATGTCAAATCACACTTATAGCAACACATTTATAACCTGTTTGGCAAGATGACAGGCACGCGCCGGAGAATTAATAATTTCATAATAAAACACCGAAAAATTTAAGGCAAGTCCCAGCCTAATTGGGTGTGTTGATTGCATTTTCGATTTAGCTATATCAAACGCTTCCTGGTATGCCTTTTGTGAATCCTCCACCACTTCTGGCAATAAAAAGCGACAATTATAATCAAACAAGTAAATGTAGAAACAAAAACATAAAAAAAAACAGATGCACCACATGTAATTCCGCCCTTTGTGCGAGACACTAAAGGAAACAAAATGCATATTAACCTGCTTAGCTAACTGACAAGCCTTGTCGGGTGAATTTAATATCTCGTAATAGAAGACTGAGAAGTTTAGGGCAAGACCTAATCTGATGGGATGTGTGGGCGTCATTTTTGCCTTTGAGATTTCAAAGGCGTCTTGATAAGCCTTTTGTGAGAAATCGACGACGGCTGAAAGCGTTCCGTTATTTATAAATAACAAATTCGACGCAACAACCAACGGGGAACTTCACCTCCAGCATCATTCACAACTGCAAACGCCATTCATGTGACTTTTCTTACTTAACATACGCACACGATCACACTAAACAAGTTCCCCGTCGCTATATCCTATATCTATATAACAAGCAAATTAATGAAAACAATCCTAGTGAAGCCACTCACCGTTTCTCGTGTCTCCTGTAGCTACTTCGGCCAAATACCGGTAGTAATCACCCTTCATTTTCAAATAAAAAACTTTTGATTCAGCGTTACTCGCTTTGGGGATCAAGTATTTATCAAGGAGACCCTGTAAGAAGAAAATAGTTGTGTCCCCAGGTTTTCAAGTGTGCCGTTTTGTAATGCAATGAACTTCAAGTCTCAGTTATAAAAATGTTTTCTTCAATTCTTCGTCAGAAGAACGAAAGTATTGTATTGACATCATCAACTAATTAAATAAACTAACGCGACAATTCTGTTTGGTAAGCGTTCGCGTTTGCTGAAAAAATTTTAACTGACCGAGTAAACCAATCCAAGGTCTGATTGTTAGAAATGCGGTTTTCTGGAGTATGTCACCGTTTTTCATACATGTCGATTTATGGAATTCGCAATGAAAGCAAGTGTGGTGGTACTTACGAGGACGTCGTCACAGATTTCCCTTAGTTCTTTTTCCACCTTTTCTCGGTATTCTTTGGCCATCTGCTGCTTGCGCTCTGAGCCTTCAGTCTTTTGTTCAATGGAGGAGATGACCCTCCACGAGGACCTCCTGGCGCCGACGACGTTCTTGTACGCCACGGAGAGGAGATTTCGTTCTTCATTACTGAGTTCTACCCCGGTCTCTGTGACTGACTTCATGGCCGAGGCCATGTCGTCGTACCTTTCGGCCTGTTCGGCAAGCTTTGCCCTCTGCACTAGCTCATCTTTGTCGGTGACGGACATTTTGCTCTAATTCTAAGTCTGTCTAAACGAAAAAACCATTTCATTACATCACCGGACAAATTCGCGATAAACTGACACTAATTCTAATTTACAACCCGTAAATTCGGCGCTCTATTTTTAAATCCCGGTCCGACTTACAAGGACGCAAAGGGCGCGTATTTTCAAGTATTTTCAATTTCCCCCAGCCACCCTCTGTCGATAAAATGGTTCGAGTATCTAGCCGGCTGGTCGACAATATGGCGTCTGCCACACCTTTCCGTGTACTGCGTAGTACGACAG
This sequence comes from Eledona agricola, assembly GCA_964023215.1. Taxonomy (NCBI): domain Eukaryota; kingdom Metazoa; phylum Arthropoda; class Insecta; order Coleoptera; family Tenebrionidae; genus Eledona; species Eledona agricola. The sequence goes on along the minus strand of OZ026862.1, from coordinate 14,956,037 downwards.
AGTGGGTATTTCCCCATTTATTTTATCAGAACCCCGCCGAACTGCGACTCTTTACAATTAACACCGACTTAATAATCAATCGCCAAAAAAGTAGCGCCCGACCCCGCGGCCTCGGCTCAATGTCAACGCTCTTTATTGCCATCCGACCCGAGCCTCGGCGTGATGCACCCGAAAGGAATCCCACAAAAACCTCATCCTTTTTTCCCCGACTTTGTTGAAAAATTCTCTTCGGCACCACATATCATGCCGAGTCGGCGTCACTTATTCCAAAAAACGACCATAGTTGAAGGTCATCGCATGGCGGTTGGATTCGTGCACGTTGCGAGATACCCGGCGGGAACGGGCGATTTTTACCACAAAAACCGCACCAAATATATTCCGACAGACACTTACATTCAATTTCAACGAATTTGTTATAATTATCCTTCAGCGTTGGCCGAAGAACGAACGAGCATGCGATACAACGACTAGAACACGACTACTGGATCGATGCTGGTTCGCGAACAAACGATAGCGCACAGATTTTAATGGCGGCGCGTTTCCTCGAACCCCAGCCGCGGAAAAAAGCGCTTTCCGCCTCGATAATTCGACTATTCAGATCGGTATCGATAACATTTTCATTATGCGATTGCGTTACTCCTATTACTCACGTGCTATAAACGATGATTACAGTTTTTCGGTAGAAAAAGGGAACGTCCTACCACTAGCGTCCACAACTCAGAACCGCGACGGAGAAACTCGAATGCTGAACGCACCTAATCGGTTCCTTCACGATTACTCAGACGACAGAATTGCACGCATGCCCATTAGCGCCGGCCGTGTTCCAATCCGCACGTTTTAGACACCCACATTTTCAAATTCGCATTTCAATTACGCACTATTCAACACCGCACGCGTATTATTAAACCATTAGTAATTATAGTCACTGTCAAATTTGTTGTGCTACATTTCTGTCGGCATAGCTAAATGAATAATTGTTGGGCACCAATGAATCGTGGCCCACAGCATCATGCACAAACTAAATGCACATATTTTGCGCTTTACCCATTGATTTGTGTTAATTTTATCATTTTTTTTATTTGTGCACTTGTTTTTAAATTGTGAAGTATTCGCACACGTCCAATACACCTGACACATGCGCACTTAATTGTACTTAGGTTTTCAAGTGCATGCGCCACCTCACGGCGCAGGAATTGACAGAAATTACTTTAGGCATACCATAGACTAAATTTTAAATTTTCTTGAAATCAACGTTTCAACTCATATCAAGCCCGTAACCAGGATTTTTTTTCGGGGGGGGCTGCGATCTTTCTGCTAAAACTACCTAGTCTTTGTTTGCGTTTAAATTGCATTTCAGTACGAAAACAAAATGATCCATTGAAAATGTTTTTTAATAATGTCTGTCGCACGACGTCTGGAAAATTCAATTCTATCAAGTGTAAAGCCAAAAAATTTCGAGGGGGGCCGCAGCCCCCCAGCCCCCCCTGGTTCCGGGGGTGACTCATATACAGGATGACTGACTACTGGTGTCACAAATTTTGTCAACAAAAAAGTTTCTCTCTACTTTAGTCCGATTCTCACTCTTTATTTGTTCAGACTTTAGACTTTTATTTGAGAAAACTCCATTAACTCCGGAATTACTAATGCTACAACTAATCTGCTATACAGGTGTTTTTTTTAAAGCGGCTATTAGAAAATTTTTAACTTCCTATAGTGCTATAAATTTGAAATTTGGAATACAGTCAAAATTGACCATTCCGAATCGAAATAAATTATTTTCAATATGGCGGCACCTCCGCTTATACCGGAAGTGGACGCCATCTTTGTTATTTTAAATGGAACACCGTAGTTTTTATTTAATTTTCGAATGCCCTCTTTCTTTTTAAGTATCTTACACCTATTTTGTACTTATCTATCTGTCAAAGTTTTGGAGATATGCACACTTTTTTACAAAATTTTGCAATTTCAGTGGTCTATTCAAAAAATGATTTTGCAGTAACCATTGGGATAATGTACAAACTGTTTTTTTTAGTTGGTAGCGGAAAGATTGCAAAATTGTGGGCTGGCCTCAAAAGTAATTGTATCACATTCTAAGTACTTACAATAATTTAATGAAAATGCCCAAAACAAAACGTTAATATTTCATGTTTTTTAAATGGCACCTTCCAAATTTTATATCGCCAGGCAATAGAAAATCAAATTTAAGGGTATGTTGTATTAGCATGTCCTATACCTATCTCAATTACTTTAGGAGTTATTATGATTTATGAGTTTTTATAAAATCATTGTAAGTACTTAGAATGTGATATAGTTATTGTTGAGGCCAGCCGACAATTCTGCAATCTTTCGGCTATCGACTGCAAAAAACAGTTTGTACCTTTTCCCAATGGTTCCTCCGAAAAAATTTTTTGAATAGACCTCCGAAAATGCAAGATTTTGTAGAAAAGTGGGCATATCTCCAAAATTTTTACAGATAGATAGGTACAACAAAGTGTAGGATACTCAAAATAAAAGGGGGCGTTCGAAAATTAAATAAAAACTAGGTTGTTCCATTTAAAATAACAAAGATGGCGTCCACTTCCGGTATAAGCGGAAGTGCCGCCATATTGAAAATAATTTGCTTCGATTAGAAATGGTCATTTTCAGCTGTGCTCCAAATTTCAAGTTTATAGCACTGTAGGAAGTTAAAAAGTTTCTAATGGCCGCCTTAAAAAAAACATCTGTATATTTTCCACTAAATGCAACCTCGCTGGATCCATTGAACTGGTTTAAGTTGGAAGCTGTCTCCAAATTGTAATAAAAATAAAAAAAATTACCCAATTGTGAACATTTTTGATGATGTATTTGACCCACAAGTTCCAAACCTAGGAAGCAGCAATTATCACAAAAACTGCTCCTTTAACTAAGCTTTTTAATAGTATAATAATTTTTTTTCTTTTTTCTAAGATCCACAAATCGTTCAGGAAATGTGAAAAAACGGCGGTAAGGAGTTGCAAGGATTCAGACATTTATTCCTTTCTTACAATTTTTGTATTTGTTTAGCTCGATGTTTGTATTGATTTTTTTGTTATGATTTGTTTGTTTCTCAAGGTGTGCCCCACCTTCAACAGTACAAAACCTCGCTTTTTTCGTAGATTATATACTATTAATCCGAATGTTATTAAATCGCAAAGTTTTTAAATACCCAATTTTATTAACTACTTAATTTAGCAAGTTCTGCATGTCTGTTCATTTTAAAATAATAATTTTTAAATATCTTATATGTATTTTTGGACTATTTAGTTCTTCTGTGAGATAGATTTAAAAAAATTATTAATTGCAAGAGTCAAAAGCAAAAGGGTTCAAGTGCAAAATTATAAAAGTGGAGTAAATTCATCTTAGTTTTTTTTTTATTAAATCCGTGGCTCAAATTGGAAAAGTTGTTTGAAAAATTTAAATGTGTAGTAGGCAGTATTTAAGTTTGAGTATACAAGGTCCTTCACCTCAGCTCCCGTTTTCTGTAGCTCTATTATTACTTAAGATGGAATTTTAATACTTTGCAGACTTTAACTACATTTTAGGAAAATATTTTTATTATACAGAAAAAGTGTGACATCATAATGATATATGCTATATATTTTTTGTGTCTATTAGGGTGCATTTTTAGTTGCTTACATATTCCCAAAAAAAATTCAAATCGGTTCAGAGATAACTCTGAAAAAAATACAAACCAAAAAAAAAATGGTTTTCCAGCTCTTGGTTTAAAAATTTATTAAAAATACAAATAGTGCTACCTTGACAAAATTAGTATTAGGTTCTTATTAAATAAAGTCGAACAGTCTTGTTAATCAACTTTGATTGATCCAAAATATTTCAGGATTTGCAAAATTGAATCTCAAACTTTTCAAAATTCAAAGTCATTTATTTTTCTTATTTTATGTTTATTGTTGTATCATTCGTTGGGCAATTAAAAAACAAACTACCGCAAATCTCAATACATTCGAAGTTATTCGCCAAAAATGCCTTAAAACATCATTGGCGACATAACATATTTTGTAGTTATTTAAGTTTTTACAATAACAACATAAATTTGCGTCTATAATTATGTGCTGTATGTTTTCTGGTATGATTGGAGGTTCCTCCTTAACGTAGCCCCACAAAAAGAAATCTAATTTTGTTAAGCCGGGTGATAGTAGTGATTTGTCATCATTTCTGGGACAGCTGTATATACCTCCACTTGCAACGGCATAAAATAAATTAATGTTAACATAATTTGTGTACCTATTTTACATAAACAATTCCGAAACTTGAACAATATTTCTCCTCTGTAATAGCATTAAACTGCAATATAAAATTGCTTTGAGTGAAAATTTTCCAAGCTAATACAGTTCGAACAATGAAAATTTTTTTTCAATGATGTCATGCGACATAGGAAAGAAGTCAAACTAACATTATCGCCTAAGACGAACAAGCAACAACGTAATCGTAGTCCGCATTAATTTTATCTTCAAAGTTCAGATAACATGAGAGCCTATCGTGAAAACATTCATATGACGAAGGGCTGTCGCGGTGTGATTAATTCCAAAGAAATTGTATTTGCTTTAAAGACTCAGATAAAAGTGTTTCCAATATTGCAATTTTATATTCCTGTAAAGCACTCTCAGGTTTACCGAAACGGAAATCGAAAGCCTAGCAACAGTACCGCGTCAATATAGCAAGCAAAATCAATAAAATAACTCAAAATTAAAAAAATTCATGGAGTGTTTATAATACAAATCGCACGTTCTAAATTTAAAAGTCTGATCGAGCATTGATGGAGTGTTTAACTTATTCATTTTTTGTCGTGATTAATGTGTTTTTTATTATACACACATTGGAGATGTAGTGTAATACAGTTGTATTCAATATTGATAAAGGAACGTGCTAATTTTACGTTATGAATAAACTTAAAACTATCTTCGGTGAGACCACGCGTTGTAATATAACAATGAATCATCGGTTCATGTGCGAACTGTGGAATTATTTTTAAATTGTCGTGTTTCTGATTTGTTCAAATTTATCTAACAAAAGTGACTTTATTTTAATTTGTGATCAAAACTACAGAACTCAAGCGAACGAAACTGATCTTCGCTGTCCTAAAATACTGATTCGTGATCATGATCTGTTCATATTATTATCAGATATAATGAGCTCATGTTTTCCATTTTAATATTGCAAACCGATTTTTGCTGTGTGTAAATATTATCAACTGGATTCTTTCTTTAGTCTTTCACAATTTATTGCATATTTACCGATCAAGTATAGAAACATGAGTAATTGAGAATTGAACAACATTTATTATTATAAAAGTTGTAAATTTCAACTTAGATCTGCTCTAATGGAGATCAGATAAGAAACTACAAGTATTTGTATCTTTGGTGATATCGATTAAAAAGAGTCGTGAAACGTGAATACGATATTGTTTGGATTCCCATAGGAACGGGAAACATGAAATTTTCATGATTGCGAACAGATTTTATATTTTCCTCGCAATTTCCATGGCTGCAAAACAAAGTACACATCATTGTAAATTGTAACTGAAAGTAATTTTAATTGGTCGTGCTCTAAATATACGATTCTAAATATCTGGAATTTTTTGGCACTTCTACACTCTCCACGCTTGAATTTCGACTTATCCCAATTTTTTGTGCAAAATTTTTCCATAAAAAATTTTAGAAATTATAAGGAGATGCTTCTAGTTTAAAAAACGCGAAAAATACGTATGTAATTAGTCATAATTAGCGAGTCTTCTACATTGTCCTTGACCTTTGTCTAAACTTAAGGCAACTCAGTAAAGTTGGTTGCCTATACTTCTGCAATATTGTATTAAAGTTTCATCCAGTTTATGTGAAATATAATAACAATTTATTTATATAATAAAACATTAAAACTATTACTCAATAAGTCACATTTGCTTTAGTTGAGCTTTTTTTGTACTTTTTATACAACTGGTGCGTTACAATTTTTAGGTTAGGTTTAGCCAAAATGTTTTTACGTCGAATTTTGAATGGAACAAACGTAACTAAGCTTTAAATTACAACTACCCAAATATGTTACACACGTTTATTTTAGTTTTTGCTCCGAAAACGCGATACATCAGCAGGAATTCGCAATTTTGGTCTTGTGCCCATTGTCGTCGAACAAACTGGAAGAGGCGAACGTTCCTACGACATCTACTCACGATTATTAAAAGAACGAATTATTTGTTTAATGGGGCCTATAAACGACACCATGAGTTCGCTAATCGTGGCCCAATTGCTCTTCCTTCAGTCTGAATCCTCCAACAAACCAATTCACATGTACATTAATTCTCCCGGAGGTAGTGTGACTGCAGGATTAGGAATTTATGATACTATGCAATATATTTTACCACCGGTAGCAACATGGTCTGGGCTCGGGCAGGAAATGGTGGTTTATTAGAAATAAATTGTTACAGGTGTGTGGGGCAAGCCGCTAGCATGGCATCGCTTCTTCTAGCTGCAGGCAGCCCCGGAATGAGACATTCTTTACCCCATGCCAGGATTATGATACACCAACCATCGGGAGGGGCACAGGTATAACATAATTTAATAGAAGTTGTAACAAGTTGAACCTGCACATATCGAGCGTAAAAATCAATTTATAGTCTCTTAGAGCATATCAGAACATTTATATCTATCTAATCGGCGTTGCTATAATTTAATTATTTTGTTGACGTTTGTTTAATTAGTTGAATTCTTAGAAGCCCTTTATATAGTTGGTCTTTACAATTATTTTCAATTACATGCTAAAGTCAAAGATAAATCATACAAACAGAGATAAAGTTTATCGTTCAATCGTTTTATGCAAACTTTTTCGTTTTGTTTTTCACTTATACTCTTATAACCAAAAACAATTTTATCTGTTAGAATTTGACTTGTCTCTGTTAATTTAGTGAATGTTCAAGTTAAACATTGTAGTTACAAATACTAGTCTAATTGAACGATTATTGGTAACTACCTATTGTTTATACAATTAGCTGATTGATAAAATTATACCACTAGCTTGCTTTCAAATGTTTTAAAATGTGTGTTAATAATAATTAAGTTAAATCGCTAACATTTGGTCGTAATTTGTGTTGATTTGTTTTGAACGCAGGGTCAAGCTACAGATATTAAAATACAGGCGGAAGAAATCCTCAAATTGAAGAGTCAGATTAATAATTTGTATACAAAGCACACGGGATTGCCCCTGGAGCAGATCGAAAGAAGCATGGAAAGAGACATGTTCATGAGTCCAGATGAGGCACAAACATTTGGGATTATAGACAAAATACTAACCAGCCCCCCAAAAAGTAAAATAGGTAGCGAAGAGGCTGATCAGAGCCAAAGTAACGAACTGGAGAAGAAATAATATTTATATTGTATGAGTTTTTATGAATAAATTGTTTATAAGGAAGGTGGTGCAATATAAAAGAGGTGTAATGCAAAAAGATTGTTTTAATATATATTTTAATTATATAATGAGAAATACATATTTTTAAAAATCTTATATAATATTGCAAATTATAACATTGTGTTCATTAACTTATCATTTAATTATGATAGTTACTGAATCTCTTACAAAAGATAAAACTACATGTAGAGAGCTATCTTACTTAAACTAACCTAATCTAATATCAAAATAACACGTACACATACAACAGACTACAATTGTTGCATGTGAGCAATAAATTACTTGTAATATACACTATGACTATCGTTTAGTCATATCAGTACCAAGTGGAATATCCAGTTTATGAAAATCTCATCTTAATTTATGGAATAATCAATTGATTAGTCGTACCCATAAAACTTCGGCTTTTGAAAAGAGTGTTCACAAATGTAAGATTATTGATAAAGCATAAGTCAGGTACTTATAATTTTTGCGAAAATCGTTCACCATCGCAATAACATTGAATGTCTGGGCTAAAGTATTCATATTCTTATCACAAGAAGGGATGTGTAATCATATCTACTCTAGGTCATGGCTTCATCTATGTACAAGTCGTAAAACTCTTACATATATAATATATATACAGTGAGTACTTTTCTCATTCCCAACCCTCAGATCATTTACATGATACAATTTTGAGATCGTCGGTCGCGTCGGACCAAATATTGGTGGAAAAACTAATACGTCATCAAGAGAAAACCACTAAAACACTAAGCAAAATGAAAACAAAATAAACATTGATTGAATACAATTTCAACACTACATCAAATCTTCATAATGCATGAATTAAAAATGAACATTGGATGTTGATGGATGATCCTTTCAATATTTCATAAATAAAAGATCAAAAGAAATATAAAAAACAACACGCTAACAAAATTCATAAAAAAGATGAGTTTAAACACTATGAACAATCATATAAAATTCTAAATAAACTTCTAAAGGTAGTTAATATTACAATGTAAAAAAACGAACAATCAATCACAAATAGATAAAAAGATAAAAGTACGATACCTTTTATACTATTGAAGTACGATACTTTATAACTATATATTATGGCAATTATTTCAATGGTCAGAGAGTTCTACAAATGTAATATCAAAAAGGTCTTCTTCAACAATCTTGAGCTCCAACAAGAACAGATCCTCGTTGCAATAATAAGCCACCATGTCGTCATCAATTTTGGCCGTAATGCTACAAACCAAACCATAATTAATTTAGTTGAAATCGAATCGTCGTTTATAATATATTAAAAAGCGAAACTTTTTGTATGTTATTAAATAAACGTTACGACTAGTACTTTAATTAGTCTGTATATCAAGTTCACTCTTCACAAGTCCACTCGAACAAAGTAAAATCGAACTTACCCTTTTTTGTTTTTGCGATACAAGTTATTTATGCTCGAAGCGCTTATTTTGTACTTATTCTCAATCTGCAAAATAAGGAAAACAGAATTAATTTTTAGGTTGCGCCAGGCATTTCTGTCTTTCTTCATTTAGCATAGATTTAGAAGAAGTACTGAGCTTTTGAAATGTACACGTGGAGCTAGCAAAAGTGAACTGATCCCACGTTCGAGACGATGTTACATTACATTAATTCCCAACATGCCAGTTTAGTTTGTTATTATTATCTTGTAATCAGACCGATGATGTAAAAGCCCAGTACGTCCAGGTCCATGCACATTAAGCAATAAGCCAAGCGTTATGTTTGGGCCTTCACAACTTACCGCGTTTAGAAGTCCGGCCGTCGTTGGAGGCACCACGTGGAGGGGCGTGTAGACGTCGTCCACTTCCTGGCGCACATACAACATCACTCTCTCGTGCAGGGGCGGAGGAATCGCCGCTCCGGGTCCGGCGAGCATCTTGGATCTCTTCATCGGCGGCGAGAACACGTTCCCGTCGGTCGTCAAACTGTTATCCAAAATGCTGTCTTTCTTGTCCGCGTCCGGGGGGAAATGGTTGTGGAACTTCAACGTGGGGGTCGTGGGGGGTTTCGCGGCGGTATGCAAAAGAAACGGCGAGCCAGATTTGACGTGATCTACCGGACCCGCCAACGAACTCTCCGTGTCGTGAGGGTAGAAACCCTGCAATTCCATCGACGTCAACTGAGAAAAATCGGTCAAACTAAGATTGCTGATTCACTTTAAGACTTACCTTGTCGATGTCTTCGGCCGGAGAAAACAGTACGGGAGGTTTGTTCAAGTCGCTCATCGAATAAAACTCGGATCGTTCGCACATCGGATGGTAGAGCTCGTCGATCTTCTTACGACCTGTTGCTGTCATTTTTCGTTTCGCGGCGCGGCGTTCTTCGTCGCGAGTCTTTCGTTCCGCTCCCTGATAATAAATAATTAGAATTTCGTCTAAAACCTTCGCAGTGAATCATAAATAAGATCCCAACATTCATATCCTATCTACTAATTTGTACTACTTAATTACTACTTAATTCTAATAATTTGTACTTAAAAGTTTATTATTTTAGTTGCACAGATGATTTACTTAACAATTTAAACTCTACTCTCTACTCAATTATATTATATTTCTTTAATTCAGTAATTCAGTCTTTCATGGTAAAATTACTCAGTTTTAAAGGAAGCCCTAAATCATAAGATTATAATTAAAAAAATAAAATCTTGTTTAAGATAAACTGTATTGTTTAAATACAAAAAAGAGAATTCAAACGTATTTACCATTTTATTGTGTAACCAATTTTATTTATTTATATAAATAAAAATTAAATGCTGTTCGTTGGCTTTTTTGTATGAACTCATTATTCGAACGAAGGATATGCGTAATTTTTTGGTTCGTTTTGGTCCTATAAGTTTTCAGGAAAAAATTATTTAATATGCATAATTTTTTAATACACTCTCGATAATAACTAGATAGGAACGACACCACCCGTTTTTCGTCGCGAGTCTTTCGTTCCGCCCCCTGATAATAAATAATTAAAATTTCGTCTAAAACGTTCGCAATGATAATAAATAGCATCCCAACATTCTCTCCTACCTACTCATTTGTAGTATGGAGAACTTACTTAAAAGTTTATTATTTTAGTTGCACAAATGATTTACTTAACAGTTTAAACTCTACTCTCTACTCAAGCCTATATTTCTTTAATTCAGTAATTAAGTCTTTCATGGTAAAATTAATCAGTTTTAAAGGAAGCCCTAAATCATAAGATTATAATTAAAAAAATAAAATCTTCTTTAAAATAAACTGTATTGTTTTAATACAAAAAAGAAAATTGAACAAACCTATTTACCACTTTATTTTGTAACTAATTTTATTTATCTATATAAATAAAAATTAAATGCTGTTCGTTGGCAATTTTTTTTAGCGTTTGTAATAATCCGGATAAAGTTTTTAGGGAAAGAAAAGTTGGCCGGTTAATTCGGGAGAAGTGCTCTTTTCTATGGGATTTTTGTATGAACTCATTATTCGAACGAGGGATATGCGTAATTTTTTTTTGTTCGTTATGGTCTTATAAGTTTTCAGGAAAAAATAATTTAATATGCATAATTTTTGAATGCACTTTCGATCATAACTAGATAGGAACGACACGACGCGTTTTTCGTCGCGAGTCTTTCCTTCCGCCCCCTGATAATAAATAATTAAAATTTCATCTAAAACGTTCGCAATGATAATAAATAACATCCCAACTTTCATATCCTTCCTACTCATTTGTAGTATTGAGAACTTACTTAAAAGTTTATTATTCTAGTTGCACAGATGATTTACTTAACTGTTTAAACTCTACTCTCTACTCAAGCCTATATTTCTTTAATTCAGTCTTTCTTGGTAAAATTAATCAGTTTTAAAGGAAGTCCTAAATCATAAAATTATAATTAAAAAAATAAAATCTTCTTTAAGATAAACTGTATTGTTTTAATACAAAAAAGAAAATTGAACAAACGTATTTACCATTTTATATTGTAACTAATTTTATTTATCTATATAAATAAACATTAAATGCTGTTCGTTGGCAATTTTTTTAACGTTTGTCATAATCCGGATAAAGTTTTTAGGGAACGAAAAATTGGAAAAGTTGGCCGGATAATTCGGGAGAAGTGCTTTATTCTATGGGATTTTTGTATGAACTCATTATTCGAACAATGGATTTGCGTTTTTTTTTTGTTCGTTATGGTTCTATGAGTTTTCCGGAAAAAAAATTATTTAATATGCATAATTTTTGTATGCACGACCAATCATAACTAGATAGGAACGATGGTGGTTGATTCTTTTTTTGTTTTGTTCGTTATGCTCCCGGGATGGAAATAACTCATTATTATAATTAAAAAAATAAAATCTTCTTTAAGATCAATTGTATTGTTTTAATACAAGAAAGAAAATTGAACAAACGTATAATCGGGAAGATTGGAGAAAAATATGGAAAAGGGCATTCCGGGCTAAATTAAAATAACATTTTTCATTGGCCTACTTCTGAATGTACTCCTGAAATTGAATATCCATGGCCGCAATAGTTAATAGATACAATGATCACTGGAAATACGTTTTTTCTCATTTTTATTTTGTTAACACATTTCCAATAGCTTTTCAAATCACAAGCAGTTTTACTGAAATTTGCATAGGACGTCTGTCAGGTCAGCTAGTTTTATATATTTATTGATTTACGACGGGATTGGTAATTTTTAGAAAAAAGAAAAGGTAGCTTCGGTAAATCCTAATGTGTAATGATTATAAAAACCATGAGCCTCAACATTTAGTTCTTTAGTTTAAACAAGTTGTCATTGTAAAATCAAACAGTATTATATCAAAATGTGAAAATGAAAAAAGAATATTCAAATAACTTTTTTAAGATAAACAGTATGGTTTTAATCCCAAAGAAATCAGAAAATAGACCTATTTAGAAAACAGTGCATACAATAGTTTATTTACAACCATTATTGTTGTAACTGAAATCTCGAACTGTAGGTATATGTCAGTCTCAATACGCAAACAATAGTTGTTTAGTTAGACAAGTCTAAAATATATTAGAAAAACAAACGCAGCTTCAGAAAAAAACAAAATTCATTCCAAATGAATGGAAAAACGTTAACAACAGTTTTGGACGTATAACTAGACCAATAGTTGCTTCATCTTTAAGTCAAAGAACTGGAGTTTCTGAAATGTATCGTACCTTATCACAAAAGACTTTGATTTGGCAGTACCCACGATGGTAAACGGCAGTGTCTCTGGGGTCCTCGTAGGTGTCGATTTGTAGATGTAAAGGCAAACCCTTGACGCCCTTCTGGCTGCTAAAGTCCGTGCTGAGACATTGTACCGCTATGTTTATCTGAAAGAGGGGTGTTATAAAAAAAGCGTGGGTGTGTGGAATTTTTTTTATTACCTTGGCGGGGCTTTCTAGAGGGTTCCAATATATCGCGATGGCATTGTGCGCTACTTCTTCAATGCAGCCAACCAAGCCCACGCTGTTCTTGGTATCTGTGTAAGGTAGAGTAAAAACACATTAGGATGCAAGATCGTTTCATAACGAAAAAGCAAGACTTACCCGAAACAATGTGCGTGAAAAATATAAAGAAATCGTTAGGTATTTAGTAATATGAATCACTGTCATTACGTATACATATTATATACCCCACACACATGTTAAAGAACAATATAGTATCAATACGACCCACACGCGTCCTACACTTGTTGGCAATAACTAATTCGAACGGGTCAAAAAGATATCGAGTGCGTATTTGTATCTTTATTGTTAGATTAGAGGAGGTGGGATTTGTGGAGTGACGCCGTTAATACGTTAATACACGAAGACGTGTGGCTAATATCGGAAAACAGGAGACATTAATTTAAGCTCAATTTATACAAGAGACGTTCGCAATAAATAATTTTCTATAAGTGACTGAGAGCGAAATAAAAATGTTTTTTAGATAAATGTGAATATTTCTCAGGTAGATGCAGACATATTTACTTGTCTGCAGGTGGACGTTTGACCTTTAAGGAGCATCACATTAGCAATTTATATTTAAATGAAGCTACTATTTATTCGGCTATAAAATAACTTTCTTGAAATAAAACGAATAAAAATAAATATTTGGTGTGCGCGTTTGATACGACTTATTGTGAGCGTAAAGTACTGACCTGCATCTAAGATTCGTTGCTTAACTGAGTGTTGTCGGCCGTGCCAGAATTGCCAAGCTTTAATTTCGTCCTCCGGACTTTTCTCCTCACGGAACATCAGCATAACAATGCTCTGAAAAAGAACAACATCAGAGATAAAAGTTGACGGTGATGTAGAATTGTCTTCTGAAATTTAATTGGGCATTAGGACTGAATGTCGAGGATAACTGATAAGGGTCATTTAGTTTCAACGATTCAAGGCCGATCCCAATTAAATTTCTAAATTATATCATTTACGCAAAGAAATCATTATAGACGACGCAATCATAATAAAACAATTAAATTGATTGATTGTAATTATGTATGTGGTGAGTTTTTAGTTGGTCGAGTTCTAGTTTTTACCATCTTGTTATTGAATCGCTTTAATAAGAGAGTCCTTAATTGGATTTTGCACATAATGAATTATTTCAGCGATATCAGCGGGAATTATAAAAGCTTTAGTCTAATTATTTCAGTTTTCTCGGGAGGACGCGTATAAAATTTAACTCTATAAATGGTCTAACACTATACAAGGCTGTGCACTTTGTATCGCCTCATTTATATGTAAATTGAATACAAATATCACAAAAAACCAATAAACTCTGTAAACACATTAACAGCACAACTTAGTCACAATATTTTTCATACGAAATCCATTCCGAGTTGGTTCGGCGGCTGCGTCATTTATTGTCAGTTCTCTTCGTTGAGAATAGTGTCATTGAGCAGAAAGTCAACGACCGTTTAAGTTTAAATCGTCTTTAGATAAACCAGTCCTTTTAAGGCAAAAGGCGCGTCCGTCATTTAATTATTTGACAGAAATAAAACGAGCGTTTTTTCTTTATCGAGCGCTCTAATAAATTATTGTCATTTAGACTCATAACTTATTTATGTATAGTCGCATGTTAATATATATTCCAGGAGCCGGTCGACGGGTTTCTTTCAGTAAAATGGAAAACACTTCCATCAAACATATGTCGCCGATATGTATGCAAATTTGTAACTCTTTACATAACTACAACTTATCCTCACCACTATGGTATTATGGTAGTGTATGGTATGCTATGGTATGGCACTGTGTAATTATCCGTCGATTTAAAGCGCTGCCATTGTCTCGCATCCTTCGGGTGAAAATTTGTTTTAGACAGATTTCACCTTTTTACTTTCCAACCATTTTCAACATACATAGCTGAAACGACTTGCGACTAAGACGTACCCCGCAATTTACTTTTCACCGTCGACTTTATAACATAATTATCCTCCTGACGTGGTGCATGTATACAACTGATTTTTCCTAATTGCGCGGTTCAAACTTCGTGCATATTAATTTGTTGATCGGCGCTTACGTAATTGCTATAAAAAATCAGCGACCTCTGAGGGTTGCATTTAGTCAAGAATGCACTACTAATGGTTGTTACATTGTAAATCGATAAGTACGGCGTTATTATTCGTAATTATTTAGTGATTAGCGAGTCGAGTGTTAATTAGTATAATTGTGAGTTGAATGGTGTGTCCTCTAGGATGCGTGTGGATTTGTGAAAACGAAAACCGTTTCATTGGAAATTGCAGTCGTCATGCGTTAGATGTTAAGATAAGTCGTTAAGGCATGACCATAAGAGGTGGTGTCGTTGTCGGACTTGTTTTTCGGCCAGATTCTCTCCCAGTAATTGGCCGTTAATTCTTTCATAATTTTATAATTAACTCGAAGAAACATCCCATATCGAGCGGTCTCATTACATACAAAAATGTCAAATTAATCGACCGATTCGAAAAAAGGACCAAGTGGAGTGGAGATCGGAGCGCGTTCGCCCCTGTTCTACATATTGGGTAACTTACCTTTACTGTCTGCGATTTGAGCTGCTTGTCAGGGTCTGGTATATAGTCTAAAGTTATTCCGTAAAATTGTCCTTTGTTTATATACGTGATCCGGTCGTCCTCGCGTCTCTGAGATGTGGAAATTGGAGTCTCCAGTTGGTATTTGAAGCCCACCGGAGAGAAACTGTAAAGCGCCCAACCATCAAAATATATCCCACGACTCACCGCTTTCAGCTACTCACATTTTTGGAATCTGTATTTTATCAGCGTCATTTTGGCGGCCGAAATCGTGCCAAGGCCGACTTCTACTCGTCGATTGAGATCCGGGAGATTGAGAAGAAGAGTTGCTGCGCTGGGAGATCGCCAAGGGATCCAGAATGTTGGGATTCGGGCAGATTTCCGGGTATTCGTAATTCTGAAAACAAACCAAGTTCCGTGTCCCATTCATAAAAGTCAAAGTTAAAAAAAAAGAATTTTGTGACTACGCCCACTACAAGCTCGTGACTTGTCGTTCTTGGTCCGGTTCGTTGAACACCGCACCAAAATTAATTAGAATTGATACACACCGCCCAAAAATTACGAAGCAGCGACGTTAAAAATATTATAAAAACATAAGGGAATGAAACAATAAGCAAAATCTGCAAAGAGAAGTTAAAATAATTTTTTACGGAACACAAGACAACGATTATTAAAGATGATGAATTATGTAGAGAATAAAAAACAAGAGGCGCTGCAATGGAAGATCATCTGATTTGGTTCAAAAAAACACAGAAAAAGAAAAAAGGAATGAGTACTGACTAAGATTTTGTATAAATAAACAACACTTGAAGTGGAAAAGTAAAAAAAAAAAATTACGGAGCTTATGGAACAAAACCAGGCGTTTTGGAAGCAAATTTGAGACGACTTAAGTATCTGGAGATTTTTAGTGTAATCAGAATAAGCTAATAGTGGGAAAAATTGTGAACCTGTCAAAGCAAATTCCGCAAATTGCAAAAAATAGAAGTGAACATTTTACAGAACACTTAGAATGATACACAAGACAATCATAATTAAAAGAGTTTGAAGAATTATATAAAGAAAACAGGACAAAAGGTATTGCAGCTTAAGACCGTGTTAGATGGTTTAAAAAAAAGAGAAAAAAACGGGTAAAAAATGAGTAAAATGTCTAAATGAACAACACTTGAAATGGACATGTATAAAAAATGTTCGAAACTTATGGAACAAAACCAGGCGTTTTGGAAGGAAATTTAGGATCAGGAAGGAAGTAAGTATCTGGAGATTTTGAGTGTTATCAGAATAAGCTAAGAGGGGAAAAGAAATGGACAGACATTGGAAAAATAAATTTGGGGAAATTTTTAAAAAATTGTGAGACATGTGAATTTGTCAATGCAAATACGGTAAGTTGAAAAAAAAAAGAAGTGAAACGAGTGAACAGATAGAAAAATAAAACTAATGAGTAAAATGTCTACATGTTTAAATGAACAAAACTTTAAATGGAAACGTAAAAAAAGTGTTTGGAGCTTATGGAACAAAACCAGACGTTTTAGAAGGAAAGTATCTGGAGATTTTGAGTGTTATCAGAATAAGCTAAGAAAAATGGGCAGACATTCGGAATATACATTTTTTCAAAAATTTTAAGATGTGAATTTGTCAATGGAAATTCAGTAAATTAAAAAAAGAGACGTTAAACGAACATTTTACAGAACACAAGCATGTACACAAGACAATGATAATTAAAGAAGAGTTTGATGAATTATATAAATAAAAAACGACAGGCGTTGCAATGGAATACCATTTGATGTGGTGTCAAAAAAATAATAGAGAGAAAGAAAAAACGAATGAGTAGATGTCTAAATGTATAAATGAACAACACTTGAAATGAAAAAGTAAAAAAAGTATAAAGTTATGGAACAAAACCAAACATTTGGAAGGAAATTTGAAGCTAAAGTAAAGGAGATTTTGAGTGTTACCAGAATTAGGCAGACATTAGGAATATAAACTTGAGGAAATTTTTAAAAAATTTTAAGAGGTGAATCTGTCAAAGCAATATCCGTAAATTGAAAAAAGAGGAGGAGTAAAACGAATATTTTGCAGAACACAACAGTTAGGAATATACACAAGACAACGATAATTAATATATAAATAATATATAGAAAAAAGGATAAGAGGCATTACAGTGGAATACATCTAATTTGGTTTCAAAAAAAGAAGAGAGAGAAAGAAAAAACGAATGTGTAAGATGTCTAAATGTATAAATGAACAACACTTGAAATGGATAAAAGTATAAAGTTATGGAACAAAATAAGACATTTAGAAGGAAATTAGAAGCTAAAGTATCTGGAGATTTTGAGTGTTACCAGAATAAGCGAAGAGAGGGGAAGAAATGGGCGGACATTAGGAATATAAACTTGAGGAAATTTTTAAAAAATTTTAAGAGGAGAATCTGTCAAAGCAAATGCCGTAAATTGAAAAAAGAGGAGTAAAACGAACATTTTGCAGAACACAGTTAGGAATATACACAAGACAACGATAATTAAAAAAGAGTTTGATAAATAATATACAGAAAAAAGGATAAGAGGCATTACAGTGGAATACATCTAATTTGGTTTAAAAAAAAGAAGAGAGAGGAAAAAAAACAAATGTGTAAGATGTCTAAATGTATAAATGAACAACACTTGAAATGGAAAAGTAAAAAAAAAAAGTATAAAGTTATGGAACAAAACCAGACATTTGGAAGGAAATTTGAAGCTAAAGTATCTGGAGATTTTGAGTGTTACCAGAATAAGCGAAGAGAGGGGAAAAATGGGCGGACATTAGGAATATAAACTTGAGGAAATTTTTCAAAAATTTTAAGAGGTGAATCTGTCAAAGCAAATGCCGTATATTGAAAAAAGAGGAGTAAAACGAACATTTTGCAGAACACAGTTAGGAATATACACAAGACAACGATAATTAAAAAAGAGTTTGATAAATTATATATAGAAAAAAGGATAAGAGGCGTTATAGTGGAATACATGTAATTTGGTTTCAAAAAAACAAGAGAGAAATAAAAAACGAATGTGTAACATGTCTAAATGTATAAATAAACAACACTAGAAATGGACATGTAAAAAAAAGTGTTCAGGGCTTATGGAACGAAACCAGGCATCGAAAGTATCTGGAGATTTTGAGCGTTATCAGAATAAGCTAATAGAATGGAAGAAATGAGCAGACGTTAGAAATATAAACTTAAGAAAATTTTTAAAAAAATATAAGAGATGTGAATCTGTCAAAGCAAATTCCGTAAAGTGGCCTCCAAGCTATCTTTGGAAACCAAGAAAAAATTCTCCAAATTGCTACATGTGTAATGACTGAGCTAATACTTATTTAAAAAAATGCTATAAAACGTCTTTGGAACCGTTCCCAAATCACAACATTTCATTCGCTCGGTCCCCGATCGACTTATACCTAATGAAGATACGATTGAAGGCAAATAGCCAGGACCTAGTCGACGACTTCGAGGAATTATAGCCGCGACGTTACATAATCGGAGTCTAGCTTGTGAAAAAAGTTGTAAACAAGCATGCATGTGAATAGTGCAAAATAAAAAAGTATCATTATTACACACACTGGTGGTTCGAATTTAAACTCGTAATTTCCGCATTAAATTTTCTGCAATTATTTCGAAAAATGTGTAATGTCAAAGCGATAATTTTGGGCAATCTGAGAAATATATTGTGTGCCGTGCGCTCACCTGTTGAAGTGTGTTTTGGTCACGTGGGGTGATGGCGTCGGCGCCGATGCCGCTATCAGGACTGGGCAAATCGACGGTGAGTCCTGCGGCGGTGGCGGCGGCAATGACGCCTTTGTTGTGGTAGGGTTGGCGCACGTAGCGCTCAACAAAACTGGCGGTGGTCCCTCCGCCCCCGACGTCTTCGCCATAGGCTTGCGTCTGCCTCAACTGCCCCGAGTAAACCGGTTCGGGGGTGGCGCCGCCAGAGGCCACCGTCGTAAAGTACTCGCGGTAGTACGGATCGGTGACGGCGAACGTCGCCGAAGTGGCCGTCCGTCCGGCGGTGGCATAGGCACCTCCTCCTTGGGAGTACTGCGAAGCGTGGTCGCTGTACGGAATCGGCGATGGGGTGCCGCTGCCGCCGTGCCCGTTATTGGTCATAGCGGTGAATATCTGCGTGGTGTACATAGTCGGCTTGATGCCATCCGAAGAGATGAACTCGATGGGTCCCGTGGTGGAGCCGTCGGCTAACAGGCTGCTGTGGCTGTGGGTCGACGTCGGAGTTGCGTTTACACTACGGGAGCCGTGCTGGGGCGAATTGAGACCCCGGTGGCCCTCGTCCTTGACCGTGTTTACGTCCACCACCAGGTCTCCGTGCTGACCTCCTGCGGAGGATACCAGCACGACCTATAACAACCGACAACACTCTGTTACTTACGCACTTCACCAACTCCCAGACAGACAAAGATACAATTGATTCCGGGTAGTGAAAAAATAACAACGTGCCTAAAATGTCCATACACGAAAGTCGAACATTTCTTCAAATTCAACATCGTATTAAACAATTCAACTGTTGACTTCATTTCATCAAAGAACGGCGCACAAAATCAAAAGAGAACACGAATGAACTGAAAAAACAACAATAGATCTGCATTGCAGATAGCCGCAGTTAAAATTTTTTAAAGTTGTTAATTGCTGGACCAGATATCCAGAATTTTGCTGGCGATATAAGGTAGGAAATTACATCAGCTGGGGCCGGTTTTTGCCAGCTCTAATTAAAAATTTCACCACCGCTAGAAAAAAAAATTAAAAACCGAGCACAAGAAATAGAAAAACTAAGAATTCCATAAAAAATTTTGAAAATTGTCGAAGATGAAGCTCGTAATAGCAATTATAATTATGTTTGGTCTCACTAAAAAAACGATTTCGTTAGTGGAAGAAAACGATTTTGAAAGTAATTTGCAGAAGGCAAAACGAGTATCTACAGAACAAAATTTTATACTCATGCTTTCGAGGCAAATTAAATTTTCTATAAGCGTTTTTGTAATAAAGACAAATAAGGACTTAAGAAAACACAGAACCCGTAAATAATTAAATTGGTAAAATGTCATTTTAGAGTGTAATCTTGATTATATCGTCAACTTCAAATTTAAAAATACCACCACCGCTAGGAAAAAAAATTAAAAACCGAGTCCTAAAAATTGGCCAGAAAATATATAAGACAACCGACTCGGGGAGAATTAAAAATAATATAACTTCAATCAAAATTGTCGTAGATGAAGCTCATATGAGCCAATTATAATTATGTTTGATCTCAATTGGATCTATTAAAAAAAAATGATTTCGATTTCGTTAGTGGAAGTAAACACTTTTGAAGGTAATTTGCAGAAGGCAAAACGGATTTAGTGTGCGAGTGAGTATCTTTCAGAACAAAGGCAAAATTGCAATAAAGATAAATAAGAACTTAAGAAAACACAGAAACCATGGATAATTACACAGGTGAGAAGAAAAGAGATAAGATTGTAAAATGCGTCATTTTATCAAAATCAAAAAATACCACCACCGCTAGAAAAAATTGTAAAAACCGAGTCCAAGAAATTTACCAGAAGAATTTTAAACCAACCGACTCGGGGAGAATTAAAAATAATATAAATGAACAACACTAGAAATGGAAAAGTAAAAAAAAAGGATAAAGTTATGGAAAAAAACCAGACATTTGGAAGGAAATTTGAAGCTAAAGTATCTGGAGATTTTGAGTGTTACCAGAATAAGCGAAGAGAGGCGAAGAAATGGGCGGACATTAGGAATATTAACTTTAGGAAATTTTGCAAAAATTTTAAGAGGTGAATCTGTCCAAGCAAATGCCGTAAATTGAAAAAAGAAGAGAAAAACGAACATTTTGCAGAACACAGTTAGGAATATACACAAGACAACAATAATTAAAAAAGAGTTTGATAAATTATATATAGAAAAAAAGGATGAGGCATTACAGTGGAATACATCTAATTTGGTTTCCACTAGAAAAAAATTGTAAAAACCGAGTCCAAGAAATTTACCAGAAGAATTTTAATCCAACCGGCTCGGGGAGAATTAAAAATAATTGTCGAAGATGAAGCTTATATGAGTCAGTTATAATTACGTTTGGGTCCATTTGGATCTACATTAAAAAAATTCGATTTCGTTAATGGAAGATAACACTTTTGAAGGCAATTTTCAGAAGGCAAAACGATTGTAGTGTACGCGGCAGTATCTTCAGAACAAAATTTTATACTCATGCTTTCGAAAGGAAAATTACATTTTCTATAAGCGCTTTTGCAATAAAGACAAATAAGGACTTGAAAATAAAATACAAAACCCATAAAATAATTGAATACGTTTATTGAATCTTGTTTATTTCGACAAGTTCATATTTAAAAGTAATAACGGTGGTAGACCGTTAGAAAAAAAATTAAAAACCGAGTCCAAGAAATTGAACAGAAGAAATATAAAACAGCCGACTCGAGGAGAATTAAAAATAATATAATTTCAATCAAAATTGTCGAAGATGAAGCTTCTATGAGCCAATTATAATTATGTTCGGGCCGATTTGAATCTACATTAAAAAAATGATTTCGATTTCGTTAGTGGAAGTAAATACTTTTGGAGGTAATTTTGAGAAGACAAAACGGATTTAGTGTGCGAGTCAATATCTTGAGAACAAAATTTTATACTCATGCTTTCGAGAGGCAAATTACATTTTCTATAAGCGTTTTTGCAATAAAGACAAATAAGGACTTGAAAAGAAAACGCAAAACCCATAAAATAATTGAATAGGTGAGAGGAAAAGGGATAAGATTCTAAAATATGTCATTTTAGAGTTATTTGTTGTTTATTTCGTCAAGTTGAAATTTAATAATACCACCACCGATAGAAAATAAAAATAAAAACCAAGAGTCCAAGAAATTGACCAAAAGAAATATAAAACAGCCGACTCAGGGAGAATTAAAAATAAATAATTAAATCAAAAATTTTCAAAATTGTCGAAGATGAAGCTCATATTATAATTATTATAATTATGTTTGGGCTTAATAGGAACTACATTAAAAAACTGATGTTGCAACAGTGGAGAAGAATCTACAGATTTAGACTGTTATTCGTTAGGCATAATTAAAAACTAGGAACCACAAAAATAAACCACGAGCAACAAAAAATGCGAATATTAATGTTTAAAATTACCAAACTGATTATGTCTAAACTAAGCTGATAGAATTATTCGGGTCTAAGAATCAAAATGCACACGAATATGGAACAAAAATTGATATTTCTGTAATGGAACAAGGCACAAGAAACCGCCACCTCAAAACTAAATAAAAAAAAAAAACAATTATAATAATTGAACTGAAATAAACTGATTTGCATACTAGATAACCGCTGTCAAAATTTAAAAATTTCACAAAAAATGTTGCTGCAACCATGACCCTGAGCTTAGCTTGTTAAAATAGCAACATGCCTAAAATAGTAAAACCCTCAAAAACACAAAATTTAGAAAACTAGTGTGGATTCCGAATTAACTTCCAAAGGCCAAATAAAAGATGCATGTACTTCAAATCAAGAAAAAATCAGATTTAAATTGAAGCTAACACCAACATTTTGAATATGAGTTGGCCACGCTTAAAAGTGTTTGGTCGAGAAATAACAACATATCTACTAAAAGAACTCAAACACTAAAAAAAAATTGAATACACAGGATCCAACTCAACTCACTTTTCAAAACCAACGCACTAAATTTGATAGTAACAGCTGAGTTGATTTTAGATTTGCATTTCAGGTAGTAGATAGTGTCACAACTAAATAAAATAAAAAACCAATTATAATATGTAGTTGAACTCAAATAGTACGACTATAGATTTGCTTACAGATAGCTGCCGCCAAAATTTATTATTATTTGGTTATTCCGCGTGTTGGGAAAAAAAACCCACAAAAAATGTGCAACAGTTACATGATGTCTGTTGCTGCAACGTTGGACTTAGCTTGTTAAAAAATAGCAACATTCCTAATATAGTAAAAACACAAAATTGTTCAAACCGAACTAACGTGCAAACGCCAAGTGAAGAAAAAATTTTGAGTCTAGGTAACCCAAACATTTTGAACGTGGCAGTCATTGTCTTGGCGTATGATTGCTACGCTTAAACGTGATTGGTCAAGAAATAACGACATACCTGCCAAAAACACTTAAAAAACAAACAAAATCCGCAATAATTTTGAAAACACAGTTTGGGATCCAACTCAACTCACTTTTCAAAACCAACACACTAAATTAGATAGAACCGTTGAGTTGATTGTAGATTTGCATTTCAGGTAGTGCACCGAAAATTTTTGTTGGTCATTTCCGGGGCGGACCAAATATTCCGAATTTCGCTGACTGATACGAGTGTAAAATTACATCAGATTTGGCCGCTTTGCCAGTTGCAAATTGGACGAATTAAACAAAATCACCGAACACTACACGCGAATGATGTCCACCACGAAATGTCCATAGAGATATCTATCATTCAGCGATGGATCATCACACCCCACGTGTCACTCGTATAAACACCGGTCGAGAAGAACAGACTTTTAAAGACTACGAACGCAAACACTTAAGTTGAGTAGTCACCTTGTGTCTAGGTTGCTTGTTGTTGATGATGGAACCGTCCAAACTGACGGAACTAGGTGAGGAGCAGTCGAGTTTCCGGTGGTGGCTCAAATCTTCAGGCTCCCGTTTCACCAGTTGGAAACTCTGGGCAGAGGCGGTAGCCTGCGTGTAGCCGACGTGTTGGTTAATAAATAAACCTTGCAAGTCTTGCGAACTCAGTTGGGGAGGGGTCGACAGTTCTAGTCCCGCCCCTCCGACTAGGCCATTGGTCGATTTCAGCTGGGACGTTAGGATGCCCCCGGCCTGGGAACTTGCCCTGCAACAAATTATGTCATTAATTAGATGGTGGGGGAATGCGTCGACGGAGCTTTGCGTTCACTTACGCATCACGTAAACGAAACGCTACGTCAAACGGTGCCTGCTAATTACGCCCATTCATTCGTCCATTCATACGAATTTAACGAGATAATTACGAGGCGCACTCCAATTTTATTTACACCTTGCATCCAGAATAATACTGCCCCAACCTCAAAATTGTCAACTATGATAAGGTGCCGAGACTATACAATTGTATAGTCGGTCGAAGCTTTCTAAGAAACTCAGGCATACCCAAAATTATTGAGAGCCCTTGCATATTTAACTATTTGTTGTAGTGTCGTACTAAGAAATGTAAGAACTGTAGACAGTGGAAGCTTTCTATGAAACTACTAATTTTCAGGTATTTGCAGATTTATTGTGGGTTGGTAATTCTAGGACATTTATTTGTTTGCCGATACCTCATAACAGTACCTTTTTATAATCGATTTCATAGAAACTTGAAAGACTAAAAGCTTGAAGCATAATCCCTAAAGTGGCAGGCCAATATTTATGATTGTTGAAGAATAAATAAAGCAAACTTTATTACTTTAAGCCTTTCACTTCTTGCAAAACTAAAGGCAAGATTGATCCTAAACTAATAAATGAACTAAGTAAGCTTGCAGCGGCGTTTTGACATGGACCCATAAAATTCATGCCCTTAGAACTTTATTATTGAGGGTTAGTGATTGTTGTGTTACCTGGCTGTTGAAAGCCCATAAAAGTGATAAGTCTACATTTATTACATTTGAAGAATAAATAAGCAAAATCTAAACATGAAACTGACACAATTGATAAACGGATTCTGGAGGAAGATTTAATACTCATGTTTTAGAGAGACAAATTGAAATTTCTATAAGCGTTTTTGCAATAAAGACATATAAGGAAAATACAAAACCAATAAAATAATTGAATATGTGATAAGATTCGGAAATATGTCATTTTACACTGTAATCTTGTTTATTTCGTCAGGTTCAAATTTAAAAATACCACCACCGTTAGAAAATTAAAATTAAAAACCGAGTCCAAGAAATTGACCACAAGATAAAATTAATATAATTTCAATCAAAAATTTTTAAAATTGTCGAAGATGAAGCTCTTATGAGCCCATTTGTATCGATTTAAAAAAATTGATTTCATTAATGGAAGAAAAGGATTTTGAAGGTAACTTGCAGAAGGCAAAACGGAATTAGAACAAAAATTTATAGAAACAAATTAAATTTTTTATAAGCGTTTTTGCAATAAAGACAAATAAGCACTTAAACACAGCACCCATATATAATTGAACAGGTGAGAAAAAGAGGGATAAGATTCTAAAATATGTCATTTTAGAGTGAAGCTTTATTTCGTCAAATTATATTAAATAAATTTAAAAATACCACCGCTGCTAGAAAAAAAAATTAAAATTGAATGCAGTAGATTCTGGAGCAAAATTTAATACTCATGTTTTGGAGAGGCAAATTGAAATTTCTATAAGCGTTTTTGCAATAAAGACATATAAGGACTTGAAAAGAAAACACAAAACCAATAAAATAATTGAATATGTGAGAAGAAAAACGATAAGATTCTAACATATGTCATTTTACGGTGTAATCTTGTTTATTTCGTCAAGTTCAAATTAAAAAATACCACCTCCGATAGAAAAAAAATTAAAAACCGAGCCCAAGAAATTGACCAGAAGAAATATAAAACAACCGACTCGGGGAAAATTAAAAATAATATAATTTCAATCAAAATTGTAGAAGATGAAGCTCATATGAGTCAATTATAATTATGTTTGAGCCCATTTGGATCTATTTTAAAGAAATTGATTTCGTTAATGGAAGAAAACAATTTTGAAGGTAATTTGCAGAAGGCAAAACGGATTTAGTGTGCGAGTGAGTATCTTTCAGAACAAAATTTTATAGAGGCAAAATTGCAATAAAGACAAATAAGTACTTAAGAAAACACAGAACCCGTAAATAATTGAATAGATGAGAAGAAGAGGGATAAGATTCTAAAATGTGTCATTTTAGAGTGAAGGTAGCTATTTGTTTATTTCGTCAGGTTATATTAAATAAATTAAAAAATTCCACCCCGCTAGAAAAAAAAATGAAAAACCGAGTCCAAGAAATTGACCAGAAGAAATATAAAACAAACGACTCGGGGATAATTAAAAATAATATAAATAAAGACAAAAAAACGCAAAATTGATAATAGAGTTGAAAGAAATAAGACTCCAAAATACGTCATTTTAGAGTGAGCTAGCTGGTTTATTTCGACCGATATAGTTCTAGAGTGACATTCAAAATATTGTTGAGTTGAAGAATGATAAAATGCATGAAATGTAAACACTATTGGTTTTTGGCAGTTCTGAGATTGTTGGGATGCTATCCTTTTTCAAGTTCAATTTTGTTTGTAACGTTTGGAGCAAGATTTCGTAGACGGCACAGATGGTCAAATATAACACTTTTGAGGAATAAATAAGCAACATGCATTTGCTGTTTGCCACATAAATAAACCGATGCAAAAATTGCGGCTACGCGATTCACAGAGAGCCGATGGAGATGTTTATTGGTAAATAAGCAATCGATGCAAACTAAATACGAAGACTGCTGAATTGATTTAAACAAATTTGTTGACTATCTTTTGGAATCTGTATTCGTTGGTCCAGGTGGGTCGCATGGATTGTTCGAAATGAGTAAAACGAAGGTCTGTTATCCGTCACATATATCTAAATAATTCAAAGCGGCGTGATGAACTAAATCCGCATTTCCCAAAGGGGTGTTTATTTCCGGAGGCGCATCGTTGGCTTCGCACTACAATATGGTACAAGGTACCACATACCCATGTATTTATAATCCCCGCTCATTAAAAATGCTTATCTCCGATCTGCATTGTAACGTGATACTGATAGTATCAGGTTGAAACCCTCGGTTTGAACAAATTACATTAGAGAAGGTTAGGTAGTCGAATAAAAATGTGGGACTTGTTGTAACGTTCTCAAAATTCCGACCATAAAAATTCTTTCCAGCATCTCGATGGAGGTGTTATAGTTCAGTTTTGTTGGTATATGAATGGCAGCTTTAGCGTGCTCAAGTCGTAAAGCGAAAACAAGGATTGTGCATACGGCGGAGTCGTTACGAAATAAAAGAAAAAGCCGAAGTGTGTTTAAGACTGATATAAAACGTAATAAAACGTCGATATAAAATTTTTTAGTCATCGCATTTCATTATGGCACCCCTTCGGAACGTCGTATGTCATCCTAAGGATGCTCGCGCGATATGAATAAGAATGGTTCTCGGTACAATGCCGCCAAATTTGTATAAGAAATCACAGCTAAGGGTTCGGTGGCACAATGACGGAGGATGAGTGATGACATCAAATGCGTCGCGATTGTTTCAGCTTCACCCAGACTCTATCCCATACCCATAGCCATAGCCATATCCATATCTACTTAGGTGTTAACCGGTAGGAACTATTCGGTCGACTTATTGCAATTATCTGGCGTTAGAATCTGGAATCTAGCTTAAGACTTGTTCCGAGGCAATCGTGATCGGCGCGACCTGCACCCGGTCACCTTCACAATGCCGCGTCCACAGGCCGAATGCGCAAACACGTGACTTCTTGTAGGTTATGTCGGAGGTTAATAGCCATTTGCATCTATAATTCAAAACGGAAACGACAAGTGTTTTACGCAGCTCCGTGGCCGAATTAAAAGAGGTGTTCCACTAGAGGGACTAGCGTCGAAATATCGTGGCTAATTCGCCACCCACGCGCTCTATGAATTATTTAAGAGTGAAATTTTTTGAGAACGGTCTGAGATGAAAGCATTCCAGAGGAGTCGAAATAAAAATGGCCTCGAATTATAAACGTCTCGTCTGAAATTTATAGCAGCAGTCTGCATTATTGCACTATATATTACACGACACAATAGGATTAAAGTAAAAAATGTCTTGAATAGCGCCTGTTTGCTATCCCAGACGGTTTGCATAATTTGTGCAGATTTATCTGTTGGTTGGTGTTTTGATATTGCTTCCCGAATTTCGATCGAAATGCAAGTGACGCATTTCATTCGACCCATTACCCCTCACACCTTTTTTCCCTTAACATTTTTCAAGCCCCATTTGCTTCCCCAAAACAATTCCACCGCTTCTTGTATCATCTGCACAATCAACCTGGCATTCCATCACAATAGCCATAAGTAAATCAACTTACGGCCAAATATCTGCCAGTTTGTCTTTGGGTTCTCCGGCTATTGGTTGAAATTTGTAATATTCGTATATTAACCCCATTGCGTTGGACTGGTCTTCGGCGCCGCCGCTGATGTTCAACATAGCTGTAGTGGCGGCAGTCAGGGGGTGCTCGTATGTACGCCAAGGTTGTTGATCCTCGGGAGGCGCTGCCCCCTCAGGCAACTGTGCCATGCCCCGCTGAACCACTACTGGTATGTCTTCGCCACTATTGTCTTCAGACTCTAAATTATTTCTTCTTTTCCTGCAACAAAAGCCACTGCCAATACTGACTCTTCCCTTCGCATGCAAAATACTGACGTTTCTTTGGGCCATATTCACCTCCCGTTTTCTTTTCGATTTCTCCACATCTCAAACTCACAATATTTGCCTCCAAACCAATTCTTACAATTAACCGCAATCGCATGTCCACTGCAGTGTTTTAGTCTAACAAAAAACTATAAAATAATTCGCGCATCTTGGTTCCATTCTTTACTCTCATTTAAGATTATAGAAATGTTCTAACACTATTAATTAAATTACTGAAAAATGCAAGTCGGTGATTTTATTGTATAAAAGCAAGATCAGAAAAAAACGATCAAATCGCGCGTGTTGTGCAATATTATAACAAAATACATTTAATTGTAATTCGCCGCAACGAAGGGGACCATAAAATTTTGTACGGCAATACCGAAGCAATTTACGAACGTCTCATTATCGGGCGGGACATCGTCTGGCAGTTCTTGAATTTAACTGCTGCTTCGTGTCTATGCTGCGACGTTATTGTGTAAAAAAGAAGAACACGGACGACACGCGGGTTGACTTCTAATAAAATTACGCGTTATTGAGTTATTTCATCAACATACATTTAGTTTGGATGAGAAAATTAAATTATAACACGCGGCATTGGAAGGGGCCATAAAATTTTGTGCGGCACTACTGACGCAATTTACGAACGTCTCATCATCCGCCAGGATTACATCGTCAGCAATTCTTACATTTACGTCCCCTTCGTGTCTATTGCTGTGATTTAGAAAGGGAACAGGAAATGACAAAAACGCACACCTTTGTATTGCTTAAAAGCATTATAGTCTTTATTTTGAAATAATTTATCGATATGAATTTTATTTGGACGAAATAAGTGTTTTATTTATCACTTATTGTTACGTTACGGTTTATTCTATCTGACTTTGAAGGAACAAATGAAAAGCGTCATCAAGATGTAATGGGAAGATTCGTTTTGAAACAAGTTTTGGTGTTTATGACATTTTTTTGTAAGATAATACACAATCCATGTGTTTACATAATTTGCAGTTGGCAGCATTAATAGAAAATATGATCAGATAAATCGTTACATTAAAAGTTGACTTCTAATAAAATTTGTTTAACGACCGGATTGCTCGCGTTTGGTGTTACGTTGCTTACGACTTTCTGGCCGTACTCTGCCTAACGAAATGTAATATTTATTAGAAATTACAGGGTACTCAAGCTGCTCATATAACGCATGAAATTGTTATGAAATTTACTTGTTACTGTTACAATACTCGTTCGACACCTGTACGAATTGAATGTGTGTTAATTGTTTGTAACCGTAACGTTTGTTGGAATTTCGGTGTAACGTCGCGGCGTTACGATTTAATTCACTGCTCTTTTAAGCGCGTGTTACCGTAGTAGAAAAACGAGTATAGAACACGCTGTTATACGACATAGAAGCAGTTAAACCCGTTTATGTTTCATTCACTCGGTGTACTTATGATAGTCACATAATTGTGTTTATAAAATATAAATAGACGGTGAATTGTGCGATTTGGACGATCGGCACGGGTCAATTCGTGAAGAAAAGCGCGCTTTAGGAGGAAGAATCGGTAAAGAGTGCGGTAGAATGATTAACTTAGCAATAACCGTAATAGAGATGTGGACAAAAAAAGGGTAAGGTTCTGGATAAATGAATTGTGTTTAATCCATCAATGTCGTCCTTTCAGTTACACATAATATTAAGTACACAATTCATAAAAAGATTTCACATCGCATTTTAAGCGCCATAATTGATCGTCGACGATATATTATTTTTTAAACGTTATTTTTACGAGTAGCGGTTGCTTAATACAGGGTTGATGGAAAATCGAGCGGAGCGGTAATTAAGACGATTAAGATAATTTGTGGTTTGGGCCATTATAACGGCAACGCCTAAATTATATTCAAATCTATTCTGGTATAAGAATATTAATTTAGGCAGCGATTAAAATCGGTTCGGTTGACATTTAAAGCGATTATATAGATAACTAGATTCTATATAGACAGTGTTGATATATTCGCGAAAGTTGTTTTAAAATGACGAATAGCCATCTAAGTTCCACCAAGAAAAAATCCGACCACACCCTTTTAATTAATGTCAAAGATTTCAATGCTTGTCTTACTGCTAGTGGCTAGTCCACGCATAAAAGAAGGAAAGACTATCCGACTCTTGCTGTAAATAATGATACTGTGAAATTGGCGTATTTTCTCCGGCTTTTCTTGGATCACTTTCAAATCGATTTATTTATGTGTTTGTTATGTACTTTCCACTTGACTTGGTATCGCTAAAAAGTGTAACTTACACCCACCGAACTCATAAATCACAATTCTTTTGCCCGACTTCCTTCTCACATAATATACTACATACTGTACATACATGGAAATTTTTACAAAACATTTTTGGAATCCACTCGAACGTTCGGGCTAGAAAAATTACAAAACACGTGATAGCCATCTGAATCAGTCTAAAATATTCAACATCAATGCCCTCCCGACTTTTACTTAAATTATTTAGTTTGTGGGAGGAACCGTGGTCGCAACCGCAAAACCTAATTCTCAAAAAGTTACAGCATGACTCAAAGTTTGTTTACGATGTGACTGAGAAAAATAGTTAATTCTAGTAATAGAATTTTTAGAGGAAACCGATCTATTACAGTTAATTACATATGTAGGAATTTATGTAGAACTCATAGGAATAAATTAAAATATTTTAAAGTTAAACTGTACACAGAAAAACAATTTATCACGCTAATTATTCGAATACAAATTAATGGCCATATCTAGCATGGTAATTTTTGCTACCAGAAAGAACCACAATAAGTATGATTTGTTACAATCCGGTGATTTACGAACGAAATTGATCAAACGACTCATATGTATGCGTTTCACATAGTCGCCCGTAAACGGCGACGAGATTTTTAATAGAGAAAGTCCGGCAGAAGGAAAACGACTGACAATTCTTATTCCAATTTTTATGTAGACTAAAAATGAGACACCTCTCGGGGATTATTCCATTAAACTGAACGATTAGAAAGCGCTCGATGATGTCTAAAACAATATCATAAATAACCCGACCGAGCAGTAATTAAAACGACTAGGAAGTGCTAAAAGTGGGAAATCAGTAAAAAAAAATCACTGTTATTTATTTATTTATTAAACAATACCCGGTGTACGTGTGCAATATGATCGAAAGCGCGCGACCTCAGACGAAGAAGTCACTGACATTTGACCGCCACGAAAACATCCTCTACACCACCAATTACGATTTTTATAAACGCCCAAAATAATTGCGAAATTTAAATTTAAATTGATGCAGAAATGTGTTTGATATCTCGAAAGCGTATCGCATTAGCTTAGCCGAAATTTGCATGTTTAAAGCTTCGGACAATAAATACGGCGGAGTTGACAGATCCTAATGGTCTAGAAACGATGGTAAATAACATAACGTCGAAAAAGCTTCCACGCCGTTCTCTTGAATCCCCAGGTAGATAACTTATTGTTATGCAACGCGGTAAAGCGTAGGAGATAGTGCTTTTAAATTGTACACAAACAGGAATTTAATATATCGTTTGATAAATGTGAATATTTTGGTCACAGAGTCAACGTTTAGGTTTAGTGCGTTTAAATAAGCCATAGGTTAATATAAAACGTACATAAAACCTTTAAATTGTCAGTCGTTTACAATATGAATGTCTTGGACATGGTTTGAATTTTTTCCGAGTGCTTGCGAAAGAACGAAATAAAGTTGTCTGGATTAACTCTACCTGGCTTGTCATTAAGCCATCAAAACGACCATAAAGTGATATCGATATGCGTGCATAATGTGATTGATATATTGGGGTGCAGAGAAACAAGCAGCATCAATTCTTACCTGCTCTGCACAAATACAATAGTTTTATGCGTGCACACCTTTCTATATACACAGACACATATACTAACATATCTCTCCAAAAAACAACCCTTTGTTGCGGACAATACTCATCGTGTCCTTTGTGCTCAGGATTTCGTCTTGTCGAGAGCTTTAAAAATCCAGCCGACCATATAACCTGATGGTAACTTAACCCCTACATCTTTTAGCATCGCAATTAAAACCAATCTACCAATTCCACTAATCTAACACACGTTTTTTTCGAAAAATTCACACGCTTTTTTGTCACCAGGCCAGTTTTGCCACACAAGATGACACCCGAAAGCATCCCTTAATAATTCATCCAAAAAGAAAACCGGATTTTTCGTTTTCAAACACAAATTGATTATACATAGACGTCCGCGCTTAAAAAATATTACTTTCAACTGCTCGCAGCCGTTTGTCACGATAAAAATTTGTGCTTGTAATAATTTTACATAATAATTGCCTTTCTGTGCGTATTTACAATGTTTTGTCCGCGGGATGTGAAAAATGCATATTATATAAAAGTAGTTTCATTCATTTCATTTATAGATCATTCACGGTTTGTATAAAAAATTTTGCATTTTCTGTCTGAGAACAGTCGTTGCTTCGGCGTCGGATTTCTCGTCACTTCTGCGGTAACAACCCTAAATTTATTCAGTAGCGAAGATAGAAACCCTGTCAGGCAACACAATGGAATATGTACTTAACATACAGGTAGTTTTCATTGCATAGAATGCATAAAAAATAAGTAAGCTCATGCGTTTTGATTTATTTGTTTCCGTTACGATTCCGATTTCGTAAAATGATCTCGAACGGCGCAGATTTTTAACTGTAAATGAATATAGTGGCGGCCCGTTAAAAATCGATTCGCTGTGGGAGATAACCTGTTATAATTAAGCGGTCGAAAATTCTTATCGGTCCACTTCAAAAATAGTTTTATAATTAACAACCACTGACTAACAAACTAGCTACTAAGTGCGGTCCCGGGGGATTCGGTCCTCGTAATAAATCAGTCCATGTGAAATGGGCCCAGAATAACTTATCCATTGCACAAAATTCGTTTTTACATGCAAATCGAGGCGTGAGGGAAACATTTTGATTGTAGCAAGGGTGTTATTTATTGGCGACGAAATTTGCACACGGTTCAACGGTCAAAATCAACCACCAACTTACGAGAGCATTGAATTGAAATTGATTTGGCTGAAATAAAATACATATCAGTTTGGTGTCGACTTATTTTCTGAATATATATGGAAAATAAATGCAGTTAAATATATACCTGAACATGCGAATTGTTAATAAGAATTTTACAACATGTACAAAATGTGAGATAATCCTATGGGCTTCCAGGAATTAAGTCGTAAAGTCAAAATTTTCCCAATACAAGGTACATAATTATAAAAATCGTACGGTTGAAGATTAAACTATTAGATCATCCGGTTGAAAATAATAGCTTCGCATTTGATATATAGAGTCAATTAACTGGTTAAGTAGTTTCTAGTTAATTACAACCTACCCGGCGCTATTTTATTATTCAAAGTGTAGGCAAGAGTTTAATTATAATGGCAACCATCAATTCAGCTGAAAATTTCTAAAATTGCCAACATAAGTCGATACTGTGCTATTTAAAATTCTACAGTAGCGCGCACCGCAGGATATCCCTCGACAGGGTAATACCGACATAAAGCTTGGGCTAATGACAAGGCGTAATTACAATCGCAAGGGTTGGTCTATTCTTGAGAACTGCATGAGACAGAGGCAGGTAAGGTAAACTGGCCAGTATATGGACGCGGGAACGCGTACATTTTCTCCCCTAATAATCAAGGGTTGTCCACGTAGGGCCTCTTAGAAAACAATACCCGCATTAAAAAGCACACGCTTTGAGAGTTTTCGCCGCGATTTGTAAATAAAGCAAGGACGAGATGTGTGGAACGAGAACCGCGTCTCGAAATCACGTTTTTCGGTCATAAATCGTTTTATCGTTAGCACTGGGAGTTTGTTCACCCCTGCGGATTTTGAGGGCCTTTACGGCCGCAGGTCATCGGCTGGTTTAGGTCTACCCTTTTAAAAACGTCAAAGTAATTCGACCGTAAGTCTGCGACACGAACTAAATATCCGAAGGTAGAAGAATACCAAGTCCCAGACGGAACTGTTCACCGATAGTCTGGAGAAGATTCGATGATTTTTTGGTTTGTATTATTGCATGTATTGTATGTAACTGGACCCAAAGAAGCGTAAGTTCTAGTCGACGGACAGTTTCTTTAAATTTTTGGAAAAGTTGACAAATACCTGCGACAAGACTTCGGTATCCTTAAGCTAATAGGTAGCACAACAAACACAAGTCACGTATCACTTCACTAGTCCACTCTGTATCTGTTTTTTAGCACATGGCACTCGTAGTCCGAAGAGTGACCTCCATGCGTTGTCTTACGCACGAGGTCTAGAATCACACTGAACATTGAATACTGGCCGGGTTAGTTGAGTTACCTTGCTTCTTGCCGGACGGCTCAACAAGTAGCCGCGGTAATTTTAGTGGTCGATATGTGGCACGCATGCGCTACCTTCTGGACATTGGCGAAAATAAATTCAATCGCGACATTTTATGACCGTCGACTCTCTTTTTATTTCTCTATGTCAATCATGCGATCAAGACGGGTTTCCACTATCCAAAAATTACACTTTATAAGATTTACAGGGTACAGTGGAGCCTCGATTATTCGTGCGGTCTCGCGTTTTCATTATCGGCGTCTAGCCTGATGTGTCGCTTTTTGTTTATTACGCGGTTCCCAAGCTTGAAAAATTCTCGTAACCGATAAAGCAATGTTTGGGTGTGCAAATACGTGCTCGTCTAGCAAAATATGCTCACTCAATCGGTCACACGACCAAACTGCAGAGAACGCGGAAAATACATCGAAGAGGATAATTTGAATGCAGATGCATTATTAATTGAAAACACGGCTTCAATTGCATCAGGTGTGACTGGGTTGCACATTTCCAGAGAAAAAATTCAGGAATATATAAAATGCGACCAGGAGGGAACAGGAATGTTAAATGTTGAATGACAATTATCTAATCAAGGAGAATCGACATAATTCTTTGGAAATAAACTTTGATACGTACTGATAACGACGATAGCTATGGTATGTACAAGTCACAAGGCAAAAAATGCGGTTAATGTCCTTGTAGAATACTTTGAAGCGAGGCAAGGAGCATCAGATGGTATGCAAAAAACAATTAGATCGAATCTGAAAAATACGGAGGAACCAAGGAAAATTACAGATTTTTTTCTCATTAATCATATTCCCTCCTTGCCAGTTGTTTTTTTAAATTTGTTGATGTGTTGTAAATTAATAGTTGCTCTAGTTTGATAAATTAAATGCTTATTACATATACAGGTGTCCCAGCGCTGTGGGGAAGTAAGATTACTCTAAAATGTAAACTGGTATCGAGATGCGGTTTTCGACAAAAAGTACAATCCATTTAAGAAAACATGCTGAAAATATCTGCTTATAGACAGTGTGTCCACATACAGAGTGGCGCATCAAAGTTAGGTTTTTTTAAATGGAACATCCAGTATAATATGCTACAATATTTTCGAATTCCTTATTAAAAAATACTACTACTACTACTTTGTATAACCTATTATGGACCTAACTTCAGTTGTTTTCTTATTATTTGACATTTAAACCAACAAAAGCCCGTTCTTTGAAAAATCGCTGCTCCCAAACAAATGAGAGTTTTGGTTTTAAATTTTGACAGAAAATTTTTAATATCGTCTAGTTTATACTGGTCAAGTCAAACTTTGAATTTTAATAATTTACTATACCGGATGGCTGATGAACGCAAATTGTTAATTTAATCGAATTGGAACGCCTGTATATTTTGGTATCAATCGATCACATTTTTGATAAGCTATCCAATGACGTACTTATGACTCATCATTTTCAACTTCTTAACCAACTATTTTCCAAATTAGCGATATTACACTGTCATTATCATTAAATACGTCATCAGAAATGTAATCGAATAATACCAAAATATACCAAAATAATTTGATTAAATGAACAATTTGCGTTCATGAGCAACTCTGTATATTAAATTACTACAATTCAAAATTCGAATTGATCATAATGAACTAGAATATATTTGAAAAATTTCTGTCCAAATATCAAACCAAAATTCTCATTGGTTTAGGAGCAGCGATTTTTCAAGGAACGGGCTTTTGTTGGTTTAAATGTCAAATAATAGGAAAACAACTGCAGTTAGGTCCGTAATAGGTTAAACAAAGTATAATAATTTTTTAATAAAAACTCCGAAAATAGCGTAATATTCCTAACTTTGATGCGCCACTCTGTATGTGGACACCGCGACTCGATGTCTGTTTTTGTTTTAGAGTAATCTTCCCCGCTGCAGTGGGACACACTGTATATGTATGTATACATGTAAAATGAGCATGTTTGATGGATAATCGAGGTTCTACTGTATTTACTGTTCGGGTATTCATCGGCACGGTTAAACTGGGAATAATAATAAACAAACATGGACTATAGAAACAAAAATAACAAAGATACAAAAGGACTAAACGGCCGAACTCACCCAATATAAATTTTACGAATTCGTCACTTAATAAAACGCTCTCAGGAATTACAAAATATTTCAAAAATTATTTTTACATAATTTTTGTGTGCAGTACTTTGATAACTGTTTTTTCCTAAATAGTCTAACTTATAGTTTTCTAGTTTTCCTAAATTTCGTGGTATAACATTTTTTATCTTCTCATATTAACGTTTATTTTTAACACTTCAAAATTCAGCGACAGTACTGGAACGCCACACCTTCGCGATAAATGCAATGATTAATTCAATAAGTGATCATTATTGACTACAACAATATAGTGTGCAGTACTTTGATAACTGTTTTTTTTAATTGTCTAACTTATAGTTCTAAATTTCGGGGTATAACATTTTTTATCTTGTCATATTATCGTTTATTTTTAATGTTTCAATCGCTTACGATTACGTTCTTACGTTCAGACAATATGTTCAATTTTTAGTCTCAGTTTTTCTTCGCTTATTTCACACTTTCTGTTTAACTATTACTCAACGGCACGTGTGACAGTTTAAATAAATTGTCGTGTATGCAAAAATTAAGAAATCTGCAAAAACTGACCGCGCCACAGTGCTGCCGGTCGATGTTTATTGTCGATGACAGAACCATAATGAAATAATTTATGAAACTGGTACCGCACATGAAAATGCAGGATCACGCTGTGTATCGATATGCAAAGACCTTATACCCGATGTAAATTGTTAACTGTACAGTACAGAAAAGCCATTAAATCCGCTTTTCTACTCGTACTCTTATCAACACATTCGCGTAAACTTCTTTCAAATGTAAATAAATTGATTAAAATCGGTGGTAGTGTCGCACCCAACCGTTCCGTCAAAAATGCGAATCGCCTAAAGCTTAGAAAACCGCACGGAAGAAATATTAGATATTGAATCACCACGGCAAATCTGTAACGTATACTAATTGTGCCAGAACAATATATTGACTGAACCCTAACACTAGCAAATGGGTAATTAGTTACCATTCACTTTGCCACATTATGTATTATTGCAAGTTGAAAGAGTGTGTAATTGCGCTAGGGCGGCATTAAATAAAACAAATCATGTAACTGTTCTGTCCATGTTTAATGGTCTGTTTTAATTGTTGTGCGCCAATCAATTACTAACCAATCGATACGTTATCACTGAATTTTTTAAACTCGACTTAAATTATTGTTATTATTATTATTATTAGAGCTATTTGCCTATTTTCGCGCTTTAATTGAGCGAGCGTTTAAGTGCAAGAACAGACATTAGTGGCTTTATTTATAAAGACATAAAAAGATAGAGGCAAAATCTAAATAAAAATGAGCTGTTTAATTAATACTGTAATAATTGCGCCGTAATAAAATAAGGTGCTCATTAGGAGTTGTCAAATAACTTATATAAAAATATAAAAACATTAGATATTTGTTTTATAGGGCATATGTAAAGATTGTAGATACGACTTTCTAGCGCAATCACATGAACGTCTGGGTAATTGGAGAATAAATTTTCGACCATTTTACTTACTTCGAGGTAATCCGCTTAAGATCATCTAAAGTGGAGACGTACCTGGAATGAAAAGATTGCTTTTTATAAAATATTGTGGCAAGAGTTAATTGCGAATCGCTTGGTTCGACCCTTGATTCTCATCCTTGAACAAGCTATCAATTTTCAGTTGTTCACCAAATGGAAAACACGGCGGAGTGAAGACTTTTAAGTTATCAAACAATACAGGAATAAGACGGGGGACGTTTCGAGTAACTTTAGTGTCAAATTACCGTTCCACAGGTGTCAAATGCCGACCCTAAGAACGAGTGAGTCGGATTAGAAAAATACCAGACGGCAAAGAATAAAAGTAGCAATCACTTTTTTAGAAATACCGACGGTTTCGGTGTTTAATTAACTGTACCTATAAAGAAGCAAAGGAAAAAAATATATAGGCACCGCTGTCTCGACATATCTCCAAATGAAATCTAAAGAAAATTGACCGTATGTTTGGTCCACTGCTTTGATAGCGCCGTAACGAACATCTAACATACCGAGGCAATATATAATCGTGTATATAAAAATTCTTGTCCCACGGTTAACTCTTCTCTTCTTTTAAAATTATCACTCACTTAATGGTTCCTTATTATTCCAAATCAGAGTTCGATTTTGGAATATTGACACGTACAGCCATTAGACAGCTTCATTTTATTTCATAAACTTTAACGATTTACATCGCAACAAAAACGAACGCGAGGAAATTGAAGAGAATTTGCTTAAGTTGTTTACTATCTTTGCCAAATCAAAATGTAAATATGATAAAATGGGATAAACAGTGAATTACAGCAATTTGTTGCAGATCTTACGTTCCAGTGAACAGGATCGGCGAAGAATTTTTATGCATTTTAATTGACTGCTCGGAACGAACAAAACGAACACTTTCGCATAACTGTAACCAATCAAAATACGTCTAGATAAAAAATTAATAAAGTCCCGATGTATTCATCTCAGCAACAGCCCGCAATTCTATTTAATTGGCTCTTGTAAATTATAATCCGGTAATGATAACAAAGTCTCTTGTGCCATAACTGACATCAATGTAGTTCATTTGGTAATATGCAAAAATATTTTACAATAAATATATTGATTGCACGATTTCGGATTAAACCAGGGAACTGAAAATAAGGCAGCGAGATGAATTTATAATATAATATATTTCTAGTTGTCTTGTGTACATACAAACAAATGACAAAACAAGCTTTTTACAATACAGTAATTTTAAAATTTTTAAGTTTGTTCAATTTAAAAAAATGACAATACCGAACGATAGATTCAATGAAATTTGAAACTTAAAAAAATCCTCCGCTCTTAGAGTGAAAGTTTTTGGAAGTTTGACTCGCGGAATTTTGATTTTGTAACCGCTTTGACATTTTCTATCAATTACGGAAACGTGGCTTGCATATAATTATTGTGAAGTGAAGTGGATTAGAAGTTTCGAACATTTCAGCCGCTCAAGCCTTCCCGAAAGTGACACAAAAGAATAACGAGAGCAAATATTATATAAGAGCGCACTTAAAATTTAAAAACAGGTTGAACTTTAAAACTGGGCGTACGTTCATAAATCAAACATATTAAACAAATTGAGCCTCCTCCTCGTAAACTTTATAAGGCCATTTTGAAACGGCCCTCGTAAAAGTGCGTATCCCGATTTAATCGATGCACATAACTATGGTAAATACAGAGAAAGTTTACTTGCACCAGATAATATAGTATTTTGCCTCGCCGCTGTGAAAAAATCGTGACCGTCTTTATGTTTTTGTCTTAATCTCTTCGAATTTCACGCCATATTTCAAATGATTATCGAGACACGTCGCTGTTATCGGCTTTAATGGACGACGACGGAAACCTTTTTAAGCCACCGTTAATATTCACGAATTTTGCTCAATCCCAATAACGATAATATCCCTCATTATTTCTCCTTATACAGGATAAGATAAACTTAACCTACCATCTTTTATGCTCCAAAATCTTAATAAAAAATCGACATAACTTTAACTGACAGACACCGACTTCCATTAATTTCAAACCTTACAATGTATTCGATTTGGACCACTGTTCCTCCATTTTTTTTATTTTATTATTTCGTAACAGCTTTAGTTATCGATCGCTATTAATTCTAAGAGTTCGGCTGATAATAACGGAACCATTGACAATTATCTTATTATCGAACAACTGACTAAGCTTCTTCTCATTATCATGCGATAGCGGTACCAAATATTGTGCTTTTCACGAAAATATCGTTCAATGTAATTTGAGAACATTATCCGAGTTGCAGGGCCGACTCTCTTGAAAAATGATAAAAAATTGATGCTGCAGATTCGGCCGTTTTTTAAAAAAAGATGACCACGATACGGTCACGGCAACTCGTTTAAGTTCGCCTGGACACATTTGTGTTAAATAACAATGCGAAAGTAAGGTAAGAGTGAACTGAGCTGTCCTTTTTTTGTCGAAGGGTTTACAACACTTTCTTAAATTCATTTATAATTGTATGTTTCGCAAACAAAAAAAAAACAAAATTAAAACACCGGTGAAATGATTTTTATGGAGTTTTTAAAATATGGGTCATCTTTAGAAAGGTACAAATGAACCAGACGAAAAATAAAATAAAAAATCGACCACCAATTCGAATGTTGTCCCTCTTAAAGATCAAAGAGTGCTCAGAGCTGTATGCGCTGCACTGTAATTTTGAAATGCATACATAATAAATTATAAATTCGGCCAAAACGTAACCTCGTTAACGCGCGTTTATAATTTTTTGAAATCGATTTCTATGTCGTGGTTTATGTGACACGTTTTTCTCGACTTTCATTCAAGTGCTGAAATTAATTCTACAGTTACGTTAATTAAAGATAAGCTAAGTTGTTGGTTATAAATTGTTTATAGCGTCGTAACTATCATAGTTGGAATTTTCGAAACAGTTTTCACGATTTGGAAGTGATTGATTGAGCACCAAGAAGTCGGAGCGAAAATTTGATGAAACAGCTCGTTGTGCTGTCATTCACTCATCTGGAATGATTAAGAGCAAAATCTAGTTTCTATTCAATGTTGCGTATCCTAGACAGGTAGTGGGTGACTGCTAGATGGTGGGAGTCCACCAGGTACGATGAATGGCCTTCAAAGGTTAACTTGTATTATTGTTGTAAACTGAACTGCATTCAGGAAGTAAACCGAATACAATGTTATTCATATTTTTTCTAAACCTCCCATTGAGTCATTAAAATGCAGATCGACCGCAAGCGTTGGTTTTAAAATATGTAATTTATCAGGATTTTTTCAAAATTCAGCGACAGTACTGGAACGCCACACCTTCGCGATAAATGCAATTATTAATTCAATAATTGATCATTATTGACTACAACAATGTAGAGCGCGCTAAAAATAAGTCAAAAACTCCCATTGTGGGTGTGCTTAATTTTATGTTAATTTATGACTTGCATTTAATTAAACGAATCGAGAGGTGTTATGAAATGATTAAAAATGTAACAAAATTCGTTAAGTCGCCTACCTACATTTTAAATGTCTTCGTCAGTTTTCTTACTAAACGTTGCATCATCTCCAAGTGACAATTTCATGTTTCATTAAACCTACATGTTATATAATTTCGGCTCAAAAATCCACTTTCCCCATCAATTAATCGCGATTGAATTAGCGATGTTAGATGAGATAAAAACGCACAAAAGCACGCCTTCAGCATAATAAATCCTTATGAAACTTGGATGAAATTTCTCGTTTTTGGTTCACTTTTTGGTACCTTAACGTCCGGCTTGACAATCTCCAAATGGAAAGGTCAAATGGTCGAATCCATGCACATATCACGTGGACAAAAACGCTTTCATTTCGTTACTCCACATCTCTTTATAAAAATCAACCAAAAACGAACCATTTCTCTGAATTCATCAGTTATTTCATTCAATAATTTAAATCACATTCTACCTTCTATAAAATAAAGTAATTAATGAAGCACGTTAACAATTCGACTGGATATAATTGGACGAAAAAATGAGATAAATACCTCACGTCCATTAAATCTTAATAATCTCGTCATATCAGTTTAATTTATATTTATATTATATTGACGATTTTCCCAGTGACATTTATTTCCTAATGTCCTCAGGAACTGAAACTCATTTTTCACAATGTAATTGTCCATCAAGCTTTCTTGATTTTATAATAGTTATTTAAACAATTAACAATTTTATTGCGATGATGTTATTGCCGATATGTACAAGTTTATTTAATAAAGTCTGTCCGGTGACGTAAAACCCATGCACACGTCCATGAAGTTCGTGTTAATTATCTATGGCCGAACCGATCGATTTATGACTTTTCCGTAATTGATATCACGAAGCATTTTTATTTCGCTCGTAAATATCGAGCACACCCAAATAATTATATTATGCAAATTTGTCTGAAACTCTATTCAGATCCATCACTTGTAAAAATAGGCAAAAGCTGTTAGGTAATGTATACTAAATTGTTGTGTCCATATTTTCATATAAGTACACAATTTTCTAATGTGTTTATAAATAATAAAGCTAGAAGTCATACACATGTGACAACATACGTCTGAGATTGAGTTGAGATTTTTTTACACCAAATACCCACCGCTGGAGAAAATGTGAAGGTTGTTACATTTTACCAAGTACGGCGTCGTTAATTTATAAAATAAAATAAACTTTTTTATTTGAGAAAGTGAGACAATTTCGACGAAAACGTAAATGCCAGTTCTAATTTAAATATTTTAAATGTCGAAATGTGCTGAGTCCTGAGTCTTCGGCTAGCTTTTACATTTTTTTTAATGTTGCCTCAACAGTTATCTAGCCATAATATTAAAATTTTAGTAACATTTAACGAATTTAATTTTGCCACAATTCCTTTAATGTTTTAACGAGACAACAAATATTAAATAATAATTAGCGTTAAAATAATTATGAAATACTGTAAATTGCCTGAGTGTATTGTTGAAACTATTACTGTTATTAGTGCCGGATCGTTATTATTATTGTTATCTAGTTACCATTTATTTACTGAACAAGCGTACGCGTATCGATATAAATATCTTAATTTCGTCATAAAACCATTCCATTCACTTTTGCTTTATACATGGACCAGGCAATGTCGAAGATTATAATAAAAACAGAAGGCGAATATAAAACGAAAAAAATACAGTATTAGAATTGAAAATACTCGAAATATTTGTATAGTTCACAATAATGTTATATTTCATTTATCCTTCCTAGAAAGTAGAAAAATGTTTAGAAAAAAGGCTGAAAGGCACTAGTTTTTTTATTTCGCATAAATTTTTATATAAATAGTGGTATTTTTACGGTTCAGTTGGTTGAATCCTAATCCGTTTCTCTGCCGATAATAAAAGAATCGTCCTACACACCTAAAAGTCCGACTGCTAAGAGAGAATGCAGCTTCCATTGAGTGTGCGCAGTGCATAAAAGAGTGGAATGACCTATACCTGGACAGCCGAAAACAAGTTTTTGCTCTTATACTTTCCGAGCGCGAATCAAAATAAAATAAAAAACTACTAAAAAACTAAATGATATATAAAAAACAGACTCACAAGACGCAGCTACATGAAAATATTTACTAATTGTGTGATGCTGATCCAATGACGATAGAGTAATTAGTTTCTAATAGTGTGGTCCAAAAGTAGAATATGTGTTAAGTACATATTTGTACGGTGCGTGAATAGACGCGACTAAAAATCATCTTGAAGCGTAATAACTTATTCAAATATTTGTGTTCGAAATGCGACAAGCATTTAATTTAA
Source organism: Eledona agricola (assembly GCA_964023215.1). Lineage (NCBI taxonomy): Eukaryota > Metazoa > Arthropoda > Insecta > Coleoptera > Tenebrionidae > Eledona > Eledona agricola. Next base: position 14,911,363 of record OZ026862.1, on the reverse strand, counting down.
TGAGTGGTATGAGAAATGTCGGAATATGCGGCGAGCAAAAAAAACCCTTAAATAAAAGTCATACACGAACATTAAAGTCTGTCCCAAATAAGGTTGTCTTAAAGGTCGCACTTTACTCAGACGATAATTTATTTTTCTTATTGCCGGAAATTTTACCATTTCATTGCCCTAAATATAGTCCAAAGAGAATGGCTTTTTAAATTCGACGGACTCGTTTCGTTAAAGGTATCGTAAAATGTAGCACAATGTGGCAAAACCAATTTGCGAAATCGATACACATGCAAATTTGAGACATTTCGACAAAAAATATATAAGGCACTGAACCACACCGCCTAATTACCATTGACACCACCGCTCGTAAATTAACACGCCACTTCATATAAAAAAAAAAAAACAGGACGACATCGCCTTTCTGAAACTCCATAAATGAGAGGCCACCATTTTTTGCATAACTTTATTAGCCGCCTTCAAAACTGCTGGAAATTGGAAAATTATAATAAAAATTATATATTTTTTCAATTTCGTTTGAGATGTGCTCCAAAAGTCTTTCACTCGTGGGCGGCACGACTGAAAATGTTTATGCATAATAAATATTTAAACCATATCTCGCCTGTTCTTCCAAATTTGTTAGCGTCTTTGTGGTATAAATTCAGCTACTGAATATCATATTTCCGGGAAATCTATGAAATAGAAATATTTGCATTATTTGGTTGTTCCGCGTCTCGCTTGGTACTTTTACACCGTACGAAAAATGTACACAGAGAAAGATTTTTGAAATCATTTTGATTCACTTATCAACTTACAAACATAATTAGCGTTTTTCAATTAAATGAGTTTTTCAGTGCGTAAAAAGCGGCTTACTATTTTAATTTCCCAAGATTCTAGACAAACGTCAAGATGGATTAAGCCGTCAAGGAATAAAGTAGAGTGCATACATAAAAATTAGATCGATGGTTGATACTATGCCTGTCATCTTAAATTAATGACAGGAAACCATAAGATGTCAACCTTTGTTAACAGAATATCAAAGCCTCGCACACAAAAACAACCATACATGACAATGCAAAATTTTTGTTTTAATTACTTACGGTTTTTACGGCAAGACCCTTTGTACGTACCTAGAAAAAAAAAGAATTAATTAATGTCAAATACAATTGAATATGAAAGAAGCCTGATCGGTCAATTTCGAAAAAATGACCCTTGACCTTTTGTTCCCCCAGTCGTTTAAATGAGAGCTATTTATCAATAAGTGGTCCAAGTGTTTAACTTTCACAAAATTCACTTGTCGATTATTTCAGCGTGTTAATTAAATATAGATTTCATTTATTTTGAAATCGTAAATAAATTAAATATGCTAAGCTACTTACGTTAAGACATTAAAATAAAATATAAGAATGCAAAGCTTTATGTGCTCGTTAAGCAACCGAGCTGAGTTTGCTCAGTAATCCTGCGGACGAAACGCAGAGAGCGAAATTATAATCAATTATTAATTAAAATCCAAAAAGCTTAGCCAAGGGCGGATTAATTAATTTTTACAACTCATTGTTTGTCTTCGGCAGGAAAATATATTTGGTTTCGGGTCGTGAAGCGTTAAAATATAAACAATTAACTACTCGGAATAATAAAATTATAAAATTAAGCAACAATACGAATTCGAAATTTATCTCTGCAAGGTCGCTACATAATACGTTCTAGATATAATTCAAGCTAGAAAAAATTATAAAAATGCTGTTACAATTTGGCAATGCTAGGTTGTCGTCGCGACTAAATAAACACACTCGGAACATCTCTATGCATATAAATCATTTATTAAAAAGGACAATAGTTTTTGGGGGAAAGGGTGAAGGGTGAGATGTGAACTCGCAGGTAGGTATAAAACCAAAAACCAAAGCTCCCCTGAAACTCGTTCTAAAATTACGCGCTTGTTGCACTAGAAATTATCACCGTCTGACTAATTGATTTAGCTCGTTGTGGTAAATGTTTTAAATAAATTTTCGTAGATTTATAAATATTTAACAGGCATTGACCTATGACACTAATGAAATGCTGGAAAATGCATTCTCTGACGTAAGTGTAAGTTTCATGGTACACTTTACAGGAAAGCATGCGACCATAACGCTATGATAACACCGCGTGTGGGACGTTTCCACCGGTAAATTTGTGAAAAATACAATATTACGTAGTAAATACTACCAACAACAACAACATAATAATAATAATAGTCGCTGTAATTACTGTTTCCCATAAAAAAATTATTCAACCTTAGATTAAAAACCGTGTGTGGCGTTAATATTTTATAAAGTTTCAATGACATATTAAAATTAAGTCAGAATTATATTATATATGCACACTTGAGAATTGTATAATTTATCTATTAAAAATAATAGGGTTTAAACGTTAGACGTCAAGCAAATTATAAAAATTATAAAAACGTAAACTGTGCGTGTGGAAAGGGGCATCTGAAACATGAAAAAACTAAGCGGCAGACAAGGCTACCACGAAGGACAATTGACTATAAAAATCAAGACCGCAAAATATAAAAATTTTGAATTATCCGAAACCAACAAACATATTTCATAAAGTACCGTTGTCTCATTTACAAACGCTCGCCTGTCTAGTTGACTATCCGCAATAAATAAAAATACTCATTCATTTGCAAATTTTATTTTATAAGTAATATGCTGTTATTGCAACCCACAAGAGTGTAATGTTCAATAATTAATATTTACGTTTATAAATCTGTTAATTGCTTCTTCGGCTGCCTCTAAGCGGTTTTTACAATATTTTAAGCACGGTAAGTCTGTATATTCGGGTAATAAACAGTTTCGTATAAATTTCTTAATCGAAATCCATGTGTCCCATAAAGTATAATCAATTATATAAAAATTGTGATTAAGAAAATGAGTTTCCGATGTAACTTCTCGTACGCAATCTCCGCATAATGCAGCTTCAAAACATAAACACACACTGTATATGGGAAAATATTATTAAAACCATGGAAAAATCGTAAAAACGATATTTTTAAGATTTTTAAAGTGTTTGTGGCACTTCGTTACTAAAAGCAGCCGTCAGGCGTGTGAAAAGTTTCAAAGAGAACCAGGAAAAATAATTGTCGAAATAAATAAAAAAATTGCAGTGTTGTGCTAGGTTGGGTTTATTTTAAACTGCACTAACCGTAAACCCGTATAGTGGAATGCAGCAATTGAAATGTTAAAAGGAAGATCCATTTGTCTGATGTGGGTGAGAGCGTGTCTTTACTTGATATTCCAGTTTGGGACACCCCAACAGTTGCTCTTTAACCAGTTGCATTATTGAAACCTACCTCAACATACTTTTTGTAGAGGTTTACTCTATTATAACTGGTTTGTTGGCTAGTTTTGGAGGCTAGGTACGATCATTCAATACTCAAATCAGGTTTGGTACCTGTTATTTCTTATTACAATACACTGCTTCAGATTGACGTTCCTTGCCGGTTTTTTGTTCATTTTTTTCGCCGTGTCAAATTAAATTATTTTAACTTTTGCAGTTCATATACAATTGGAAATATCGATCGAATGCATTGAACTTATCGGTTGGATTAAACGTGCTCCGTTAATCTCGAGTCGTTGTGCTAAATTAAAATTAAGACTTTTACGCTTAAAAGACGTTAATGAGTGAGGTTGTAAAGAAGTAAATTTATTTGTTATTCCGCGATCTGAGTGTCAGTTAAGAAATTACAGTCGAAGCAACTTACGTCTCAATCGGAAAAAATTGCCTAATCAGAATATGTCCATTTATATGCAAATAAATTCTTATTGCAAAATGAATGGTCCCTCGAGAGAAGTTGTTAGATGACTTCGAAGACTGTCATTATTTTATCTAGTTTTCAATTAAGCACTTTATTGCTATGTCATATAATTCGGACCGTGTGACACTTTGTATCGGGTAAAGCACTTCTGATTGGTCGAGGAGAAACATTCTTAATTGTTTTGTACTGATACAGTTACCACACCCAATGTATTCATATATTCAACAGCCCACTAAATAAACAAGAGAGTGAAACCAATTAATGATACCAGTTACTGAGGAATATTCTTAAAAAGGTGAAGGGCGTTTACCACCAACAAAATTTTGCCAAAACTCACATACAACATGCGTTTTTCGTGGTATAGAACATTCAGCGTACTTCTCGACCACGATCTAATCACAACTAAGGCTCAGTTTAGTTAACCCAAATACATCAAATTATATACGGAAATTCAATAAAATATTACATCAACCGACAGATAGATACGCAGAATTTCACTTTTACAAAAATAAACTCCAATGGGTAGAAGCCACAACACGATCTCGCCGAAAGCTTATTTATGCTGCTAATAGAGCAGTCCCTTCGGCTTGCATCTAAGTAATGAGATAATTAAATAACTCATAGATGGTTTATGATTATTAAAACCGACGAAGCGATGTTGACGAACATATTTGGTATAAAAACGTTTGTGTCATCTCCAAAAAGCAATAGCACGACCAACGTTTAAATTGGCCACATAAAATGCAATTGCATATCTATGACGAATTAAGAGGAAAATTATTGATTGGTCAAACGTTAAGCGAGATGTGATAACGCGTCGTGGAACTTTCTATAAAGGTGTGTTTAGCAAGACTAATCACCTGTGCCTGCGAAAAATTCGCAACCCCTTCATGTGCTGAATCCTACTTATTTCCGAATGTTGTGCAAATTTTATTTACCAATAAACAAATATAATGTTCTTGCAAATTCATATAAATAAATACATATAGGAAAGACACAATTTTTGAGTTAGACCAAAATTTGTAAATTGAAGAGGCCTTCACTACGGACTGATAAAAAAATGAAAAATGAGTGGTTTGCCTCGGCAGTGTCGCTGTGACCACAGACTAATTAAGAGTACTAAATGAAACGAGTACTTGAAAAAAAAAGATAAAATCTGGGAATATTTTATTAAACAATATGTGCTCATATCTTGATAATAACAGATTTTGAACAAAGTTATGACACGGTAAAGTAACTCTCTGACCTTTGAAGACGGCAAGGTTAAGTCGAATTAAAGAGGGGAGAAACAGCTCAGGGCGATAGCTACTAAACGCAATACTAGTACTATCCGTTACCGTTTGGCGTTTACGTTTGGAGCTAAAACGGGTTTATTTATAGCAAACAACTAATCATGCGTGGATTGATTTACACAATGAATGAACGTTGCATCTGCAACTCCAAGATCTACCCAAAGTCGCGTTTTATCATAATTAAGACACTCGCACAAATGTTTACTAAGATTTATTGTTATTATGCTATATTTTACTTGTTATTGATAATGAACGCCTCGGCGTACGAGGCATATATCAAATTTATTAAAACCCACACCGTTTCTAACAAGCTTCTTCCACGGTTTCGTCAAAAATTGCAACGCACACACCCTTGCAGTAAGTCAACGTCTCCAAAGTCTCTCCAAAGAAGCTAACAAACGAATTCGACAATTAGCTCACAGAGCATCTGCACATCTGTTTGCGAGCTCTTTACCATAATCAATTAATCAAACTTCTTGTGTGTCGCACCGAAATCCGCACCACCTTGTATTAGCAATTATGAAGCGTGAGAAATTGCTCGCCCAAGAATCGATAGCTTTGCAAAAACTGAATATGTTGACTTTAGCCGATTTCCGGATTATTTCACACATGGTCGATCCTCCTTTCGCTTGAAATAGCTGCTGCCGACGAGAGCAATCGAGGAAAACTGAAGAGGAAAGTTACAGTCTCAAAATTTTTGAAGAAACTGAAACCTGTGGGATTTTCCTAGATGGAAGAGGTGGTGCCGCATGAAATTAGAAACTATTAAGCAGAGAGGAGAACCTGTTAAAAGACGCAGAGACCCGGATATCAGCCCACACAATTAAGAAGCATCAACAACGCATGCGTAAATTTATTCAGGTGTACACAACAGGCGCGCAAAGCTTCGTTCATTATTATTTTACCTACTTTACCTTGAACCTGGTTCTTACGACCGAGAGGGACATTTACAATAGGTAAAAAGTCTATACGACAATAAATTATAATTCTTGTATAGATATTTTTTAACGGCCGTTGCTGTTGCCGTAATAGAAAGTCCTTGCGGATTTTTAGTTTACCATTACGTTCACCCAGAACTATATTGCAATACCGTAATTATTATTAATATGTTGTTGGGGATATTAAGTAAATCTCGTCGTCAGAAAAGGGAAAACCCCAATAGATAAAAAAGTTCGAAATAGTAAAGGAATCTTTTCAGTTTTCAAATCTTCCGATCGCTCGGATCACTAGAAAGGGTGTTCGAGAAGATACATCAAACGAACGTTAAGTTCATGGTCAAACGTTTCAGCTCTCGCCATCCACATCTCGAACATTTTTAGCTTCATTCGGCAAATAAAACTCACACAGCTTAGACGATTCTCAAAATTATGCAACTCGTAGAATTTATGTCCAATCGCATTATAATTATTTCTTAGAACGGAATTTTACAATCGATTACGACTATTATAACTCCAATTATGCGCAGGTTATCATGATTTTGAGAAGTTTAAAGCCATAAAAATCCCGGTTGGCGAAATAGTTCAATATTTGCCCTTCTAACCAAAAGTTCGCATCTTATATAATTGACGAGACGAACCGAACATAAATTATGAAGTAAATAATGATATTGTGTTATACAAAGCGAGTTATGTGGCGTTCTTGGAACAGAATCTCAAAAATCTTTAAAGGCAGTATTAATAACTATAATTGCATACCACCGTTGATATTTTAATAATATTTAATGGTATATTGCAGTTAATTAGTGTGTATGGTAATCGCAATAAATAATTTCCAACAAAACAGTACTTTAAAAATCGGATTTTCCGTCTAATCGGAAAAATTCGTTGAAAAATCGAGCAGTCGCCCTAATTGGCAATTAAATCACCTTTTACACTCTATTCATATGCAGAATTGCATTTGCTGGAATTACTGATTTATTGAGCAATAATAGTGCTCTACATAATAACACTTTATTTATTACCAAAGGCTTGTGTTTGCTTGCTTTATTTGGTTTCGTATCTTTGCTCAGACATATCTTTTTCGTTTCACCAGTATAGTATTAACATATTTGTGAAAAATCCAATACAACGCTTTTTAGACATCAACAATATTTTTGTTTATTGCTAGTTTCGGTTGATAGTTTCTTCGAGATTAGGTTAATGGTGTATAATGAGTGGCTAATTGCAATAAACGTATTGAGAAATAGTGTTGATAGTCCAAACCTTGACTCGCTTACTGAGGTGTTTTGTGACATATTGGTAAAAGCAGTGAGTGCGACTTAAACGTTGCTTGGACATTAATAATCTACAGCCGCATATTACAGATTCTTCATGATTGCTCAAGGGCAGACGTACCAAAAATGGAATGGCTATTTTTTGAAGTTCGTGACTGAAGGCGTTTCAATGTTTTCATAACGTGTAGTAACCGTACATCACCCTGCCCATTTCTTGCCTTATACCGCTCATTTCATTCAAGCGATTTCTAACTCTTGTTGTTAATATTGTTCTAATAAATTCAAACAGCCACTGCAGCATATTGGTCATTAATATTAATAAACCGAGTTAAAATTTAGAACGCCGTAATAATGGGTTACGTTACTAAATCTGAAAAAGGGACATTTTTCAAAATTTTTTATATGTAAAATCAGAAGTGCTGAGCATCGGAATCACTCACTGATTTATTAAAATTTATGCAAGTTGTGGATCCATTATAGACAGCAAAAAAACGACACTTAACAATTACTGTAATCGCCTTTGTGATGCCACCCTTCGATAAGGCCTAATTGTAATTTAAATGTAAAACTTTCAAATTACAGATTAGCGTTTTTGGGTTGTAACAAATGCACTGGGCCAAAATTCGTTCAAACCAACAAATCGTCTAATCGTCGTTGTTATTAGCGAGCCGAATTTCCAAAACGAACAAACACCCATTACCATTTAAAATAAATCAGAAAATAAATATTACCACATAATCTGTGGAAAATTGTAACCCCGAGGCAGAATTGCCTAAATACCAAATTTAATGATCCTCAAACTTTTACTAATTTATAGTTCTAAGTAAAAGCGTGCTAGAGTTTGGTTCGACAATAATAATTTGCTGGTCCATGGTTAAAAATATCCAGCATGACACGAACCCTAATGTGAACCCAGAGATTATGCGATAAAACGAGGACTCCCCAAAAAACGACAAGAACGCAAGAAAAGTGAATCGAATCGGATGGATTTTTACAGACGTGGCGGCATAATAGAGAAACCAACTAACAATTAGTTGTAGTCGCAGCAGCAGACTCAGTTATTAGACTATAATATTTAGCCTTGAAATATTTGTAAGGCCCAAGCGGAGTACGGCGTTGCCTCGTTGCCTACTTTATTGGACACAATGGAACGTAGTTTGATAGATTTTGGGGATCAATGAATGGTGCAATGGGGGCGCAAATTTAGTCAAAGCTTCATTGTTTCAGTCCAGAAAACAATGAAAAACTTTAAAGGTCTACAATTTTTCAAGTTTATTATTGGTATTATATTGAAACAATACAACGATAATGTTTAAAGATTCGTTTTACCTAAAATTTTTAGTACGCATTAAATACAGTAACTACTTTTAGATGAATAATTTAACAACTTTCCGATAGAAATCGTGTGTTTAACTTTTCATACACAACTACGATCGTAATCGTAATGCAAATAAGAGGTAATAAAGAGGGGTTTAGTTGTTAATAACGGTGGGTGTTTTAGTAGTTTTAAAAAACAATTTGAGTTGAGATTGAGTTAGAGCCTGACATATGTATATACAAAAGCTCCTTTTTGGTGTAAAGAAATTTCGGATAAAAACGATTCTTTCAAGACGATCAGTTTATGTTTAATAATATTTAATCGAAGTTACATGTTCACGGCTTCGGTTCGAGAATTGAATGTGAAACCTCAAATTTGATCTGTCATTAATTTTTTGTAGTTATATGCAACTAAAATAAAAAATGAAATAAAATTCGAAAATTTTGTTTTTCTAGCCACAAATCAATCCTTGGTTTTTATTCTTTGCGATTGAAGTTTTGAAATTTTGTTACAGCGGAAATATATGATAGTTCCTTTTGGTAAAATAATTCAAATGATTTTGATTTGATCAGTTTATTTTTAATAATATTAATCGAAGTTACATGTTCACGGCTTCGGTTCTAGAATTAAATGTGAAACCTCAAATTTAATGTTTCAGTTATGCATTATGTATATGTTATTGTTAGTTATAATGTTCTAGTTATATGCCACTAAAATAAAAAATAAAATAAAATTAAAAAAATTTGTTTTTCTAGCCATAAACCAATCCTCAGTTTTTATTCTTTGCGATTGAAGTTTTGAAATTTTGTTACCGCGGAAATATATGATAGTTCCTTTTGGTAAAATAATTCAAATGAATTTCATTTGATCAGTTTATTTTTAATGATATTAATCGAAGTTAACATGTTCACGGCTTCGGTTCGAGAATTAAATGTGAAACCTCAAATTAAATGTTTCAGTTATGCATTATGTATATGTTATTGTTAGTTATAATGTTGTAGTTATATGCCACTAAAATAAAAAATAAAATTCGAAAAATTTGTTTTTCTAGCCACAAATCAATCCTTGGTTTTTATTCTTTGCGATTGAAATTTTGAAATTTTGTTACAGCGGAAATATATGATAGTTCCTTTTGGTAAAATAATTCAAATAAATTTCATTTGATCAGTTTATTTTTAATAATATTAATCGAAGTTAATGGCTTCGGTTCGAGAATTGAATGTGAATTTTGTTACAGCGGAAATATATGATAGTTCCTTTTGGTAAAATAATTCAAATAAATTTCATTTGATCAGTTTATTTTTAATAATATTAATCGAAGTTAATGGCTTCGGTTCGAGAATTGAATGTGAAACCTCAAATTTAATGTATCATTAATTTTTTGTAGTTATATGCCACTAAAATTAAAAATAAAATAAAATTCAAAAAATTTGATTTTCTAGCCATAAATCAATCCTTGGTTTTTATTCTTTGCGATTGAAGTTTTAAAATTATGTTACCGCGGAAATATATCAGTTCCTTTTGGTAAAATAATTCAAATGATGTTGATTTGATCAGTTTATTTTTAATAATATTAATCGAAGTTACATGTTCACGGCTTCGGTTCGAGAATTGAATGTGAAACCACAAATTTGATGTACCATTATTTTTTTGTAGTTATATGCCACTAAAATAAAATATGAAATAAAATTAGAAAATTTTGTTTTTCTAGCCACAAACCAATCCTTGGTTTTTAGTCTTTGCGATTGAAGTTATGGAAATATACGATAGTTTGTTTTGGTAAAATAATTCAAATGAATTTCGGATGTAAATTCAAGAGTCCGAAAATGGGATTTAATGTGAAGCGTTGTGGTTTGAGTAGTTTTGGAAAATGACTTACCTGAGACCAATAACGGGAACGCCCTCGTCTTCGGTCATCTCGGAGAGCACCAGGACCGTGGGCACTTGAGCTTGACCGGGATATTGCAGGAGTCCCTGATTTCCCTGCAGAACCACTGACACTGTTCCCGGAGGACTCCCGTTCGACTCGCCCCCCGAAATCGCGTGCGAATTTCCGTCGATCAACCCGTCCGCGATTTGCCCCCCGTGAATTTGATGGGCGCTGAGGTTGTTAATCGTAATCTCTCCGCCATTATCGGCCGAATAGATCTCTAGACTTTTTTGATCGAAAGCGGTGGTGTAGATGACGGTTTTGTTGCCGTCTTCGTAGATCAAATCAATCGGTGTATCGTTCTTGTCTGTAATTCCTTGAGCGTAAAGTTCTTCTTTGTCGTATGATATGACTTCGGTTTTGACTTGAGCGTAGAGCGGGGCTCTCCCCATGGCACTTTCTTCCTCCATCTCCTTCTTGAGTTCGATGACGTTGACTGGAGTCATCGTCGCCAGCATCGCCGGAGATTCCGGAGCCTCTTGTATGGGCGAACGATCGGCCGGCGAGGCCTGAGGTGGAGGTGGAGACATCATGCTCCCGTCGGCCTCCAGAGATGGCGAAGAATTCAGAGGCATATCTTCCATGTTGCGGCGGGTCATTATGGCATCTATTTCGATTCTATCACAGTCACTTACGCGATTGCACTTGTTACGTATTATCAATGTTCGACAGTATGGCACTTGTATGGCTTTGTTTCTGGCAAGTCCCCCGACTTGTGATCTAAAAAGAAAACTATTGTTATTTCATGAAGCCGCTTACTACAACCGATTCATGTTTACTACAAGTACCGGTTTAGATCAAGTCTATTATTTTGGAAGATCCAAAAAAGTCCGGTCGTTTGAGATGAGGAAACCCGGCTAGAGGCGGGAAGGTGTTTGTTGGAGCCAGAGGAGGTGGCAGTAAACAGTAGAGGTAGACGGTAGCAAACCGGAACCTCCACGTGCCGGAGCTGGTTTGACTGCCATATGGGAGCACTTCCTTGGCTTGCTGCCGCCGTCACTCGATCGAGGGGGTGGCATCAACCGGTTCCTTATAGTACTTAGGTACCGAATCGTTGAAATTCGTTTTAAATCCGCGACTGCCATTAGCTACGGACGAGCCAGTGGACTTGGTATGCAGGTACACGTCTTGTAATTTGAAATTCATGTACGGAATCGTAAACCAATGAACGCGAGGCGGTTGGCTCGTTTGATGGTTTGATCGTCTGAATCGATTTAGTTAGTTTGCTAGGCGAGCGGCGCCAAAAGATGACAAACGAGTGCAAGGGCAGACCAGGTAAACTAGTAGGGGCGTTCCGAGTCGCCATTCAAGTGTGAGCAATAGTTGATGAACAGGTCTGCCGGCTTCTGGATAACAGGTACTATTGTAATCGTTCAATATCGAGAACTAGGTGGAAGCAGGCACGCTTACTACTAGCACCACAACCAGACCAATTATACATACAGAACTAGTTTCGGAGGACAACGTGGTTATTGGTGTTGTTGGTACTGTCGGTGTGGTGGTAATGGCTAATAGTATAGTTCGAGTGAGTGTCCGGCAACAACAACAACAACAACAACAACAAATGCGAATTACCTCGCGTTGCTTGGAGTTCCTTTGTTGGAAGGACCACAAAACTCACAGCACGACACACTGCCCTACAGGTTCGTGTCCACCACGTTGCGACAACATGCTTTTTGCTCAATCGGTCGAGATTCTACATTCAATCACATGCTAGCGTCTACAGGTGTTTCGAACTAATACTCTACTGACTGTTAGTTGCGGCAGCTCAAAGCCAATCGAAGGCAAAGACCATCTCGGCCGGGCGACCCACTCTCCGTCTTGCTTCTGCTTGAAGAAAGCCGCCCGCGATCGTAGCACGCATGTCTTGGTTTAAGTCGAAGGCCGCTCGCTGTGTTCGTAGCCGAGTCGCCTCTGGGCCCCCGCGGCGACTGCACCCGACAGCTCTCCCCGTCTTTTTCTGACGCGTTCGGTCAAGTGCGTCCGAGACACACGTGGGGGCCACGAGGGCGCCGCTGATTCCACTCAGCTGAGTGCGAGGGCAGCATCGAGCTGAGCGGAATCATGGCCGCTGTCCAGGTATATCGCGGGAATGTCGCCGCCCGACAAGGACGACTTCACTTCCATCCTTCGGATCGGACAAAGACACCGACTGTTTCACCTGCATGACTCGACAATCAAACACACCAGATATCCTATAGCAACAACAGAGAACAACACAGAGGAGGGAAATAAAACGATCGAAAAAAGAATGACGTAAAATAGGAACAATAAGAAGTAAAAGTATAATCCCAGACATGCCCCGAGCTATTCCAACATTCTCAAATACTGCGCGCGCTTATGTGCGTGATAAAAGTACTGTTTATTTTGACATTGCCACACTTCTGATCCACCACCGTCCCCGAAACGTTCAAATCGCTAATTCATCCCCAAATGTGCTAAAATTCCGAAGCTCGAACCCTCCAGCGGCCAACTAAAGCCGTAACCCCGGTGACTTCAACGATGCGTCACGCGTACAACTGTCAGCAACTATTCAAAACGCTCGTTGCAACTGGCAAAACACAGTTAGAAAAAATTGCATCGAATCAATCATACTACTAATATCTGTACATAGATGGAATTCCACGAAGCATGTGAATTATTCAGGCATTTTTACACCTGCACGACCTATTCAAACAAAAACTTTCATCAGACTGTACCATCCTGAAACCAAAGGGTTAAGAAAATAACCATAAAAAATCTCAACTAATGGGCGTTCGTAACTTTAGTGAGATCTCGGTTGTTTACCACGAAGCTCCGATGTGGCCAACAGAGAACCCTCTGGACCAATAAGAACGTGACGGAGATAAAAACGCCAACAAAAAATAAACAGGTAGATGGGTTATATTCGTCCGATATTTAATGAGAACCATCATACTTAAGGCACTGCCTCAAAATATATTACTTCTGCATATAAAATGGTCAAATCCACACGACTCAAATGTGTTCATGTGTCCCTCTAATTCACCACCCCAAGAGCTTCAACAAATCATTTTAAAATTTATTATTAATTATTACTAGTACTAGAGATAAACACCACTTTCTAATTACATAACCGACCCAATGTCATCATCAAATTATAGTGCTTGTGTTTTAGTGTAGAATTTTATATGAATTGGTTAAATGTTGTTAACAATTTTTGGACAGAAACGCTGCAGCTTAAAACACCGAGAGCTCACTTGAAACGTTCGTTAAATTGGCTGTGATTTTTTGACACAAAGGGTACGTGCTATATTTGATAGGAAATTAATCGACTTCACGTGTCGACAATTAATCGAACGTCCATTATTTATGGTTCGATTACTTTGCCTTAAGTTCATTTTCCGCGTACCTCTAGAGTTGGTCTGTTTTTCTCTACTTGCATTTTTTTTTATTCAGAAAAACTAAAGTTGTGCTTCAGGCGTCACTTGTCGATTTTATTTTTTTATTTTATTTTAACACATACTCATAATTTCTTTTGAAACTTTCAAAGACAACTTGTGCTTTTCGAATAAACACCGGCATAAAATTGATAAAATCCAGACAGCTCAAATGATTTTATTCAAAGAATCCAACTACAGAGCTTCAGCAAACCAGCAAATGACTTTCAGGTTTATTATTAATTATTTTTACCTGTCCAATGCCATTACTTTACGCTATGAGTATTTTAGTTTTCAATTTTGAAGACTCGTTTTTGTGTCTCGGGCTTACATTTTTATAATTGACGACATTCTGCCTAAGAAAATAGTATACTATTTTTGTTAATAAAATAAAAATAATTTCAACGATTTTCGAATGGTGTACAGCTTTGTGTTCAAGAACAGCTCAAATGAATTTATTTAAAGAATTCCAACTAGAGCTTCAGCAAATCAGAAAATTGCTTTCAAGTTTATTATTAATTATATTATTTTTACCTGCCCAATGCCATTATTTACGATATGCTAGTATATTAGTTTTTAATTTTGAAGACTCGTTTTTGTGTCTCGGGCTTAAATTTGTATAATCGAACATTCTGCTTGATATTTGGTTAATAAAATAAAAATAATTTAATTTAAAACGATTTTCGAAATAGCTTTGTGTTGAAGATGCATATTTTATGGATTTATATAAAATGTTGAATTTCACAAATTTTAAATATTTATGTCACTGAGAATTTCGGGCGATTTTCACAAGCAAATCAGCAAATGACTTTCAGGTTTATTATTAATTATTTTTACCTGTCCAATGCCATTACTTTACGCAATGAGTATTTTAGTTTTCAATTTTGAAGACTCGTTTTTGTGTCTCGGGATTAAATTTTTATAATTGACGTTCTGCCTGAGAAAATAGTATACGATTTTTGTTAATAAAATAAAAATAATTTCAACGATTTTCGAATGGTGTACAGCTTTGTGTTCAAGAACAGCTCAAATGAATTTATTTGAAGAATTCCAACTAGAGCTTCAGCAAATCAGAAAATTGCTTTCAAGTTTATTATTAATTATATTTTTTTTACCTGTCCAATGCCATTATTTACGATATACTAGTATATTAGTTTTTAATTTTGAAGACTCGTTTTTGTGTCTCGGGCTTAAATTTGTATAATCGAACATTTATGTCACTGAGAATTTCGGGCGATTTTCACATTTATCATTGTTCGCTATAGTAAAGAGAAATATACTAAATTTTCTATTTCCTAATCAGTTCAATGCCATGATTTATAAGTATGATGTGTTTAGTGTTTTAAAGCACAATTTGTTGTTAGTTTATTATTATGATTAAATTTGTCTTGACCGCGCAAAAATATACGATGGATGATTTATGGTTATATAATTGAAACAAGCCTGTATCTGCTCTAGAAAATTTTATTAGGTATTACATATAAAATAATCAAAAGATTTGTCAGAATCTTGCACTTTTCGTGTTATTTTAAAGTAAGCGTAAGTGAAAAGCGAAACCGTTACATGCACAAGATGTCGAAATGTGTGTATTACGATACGTCATTTTCACATATCCGTTTTGGTTTTAAATAACATCTTGCACTCGTTTCAACAAAATCCATAACACGGAAAATGACGACAACAAACGTAATTATTATAAACACGTGTATTTTTATGCGTTTCGAAATGTTGGACGACGAATAAATATTTAGAAAGCCGAGAAAATGCCGGACTTGATAGATTTATTTCGACATTAGCCTAATCTCCGATCGGATCAGATTTATTATTGGTATGAGAATTGAGATTGAAGAAATGAATTTGTTGGTGGTTTGGTGGTATTTTTGATATGAGAAAACAGTGTTTAGCGTTGTGGTAAAGTAAACATGTCCTTCGATGGCCTTCACATTTCCGAGCAGACTCCGTCTAGATATTATCATGCATGAAATTAGTGTGTTTAAGGTTATGAATATATTATACATATTGGGGAATAAATAAGAGCGTTTTCGCGTCGTTCAGTGATTAAAAGAAGCTGAAGAATATTAGACATAGGTATCCTTAGCTTGCAGCTTAGACTTTGTGGCTTTTGAGCCGAAAGCAAAATGTGAATTCGTCGGTATGTCTGGCATGTTGCCACACATTCTGTTTGGGGACTTGTTTATTTTTATCATCTCTACCTTCCAACAAAACATCTCCGCGCTCTACCATGTGGGTAATTGTATACACATATACTTATTAAACTAAAATTAACATTGGAAATGTCAATATATTTTACCGAGCGTTGGACCGGTTGGTCGTAACAAAAAATCGACAGTGATAATTTACACAGATAAATATTTATATAATAATTAAATGTTACAGTTTTTGACAGGTGCCTCTACTCATAATCTGCACACAGCTTAACACGATGCGAATCACTCGTCTACTATTTCCGAAAAAAATCCATCCGAACTGCGACGCCGCCATCTTCAACGTAACGATTACGTCTTTCTATAATTAAAAGTTTTCAGTCGATTAGAGAAGATAAAAGACATGTAATGCTTCTCCATGTTTCTCTGGGGATGTCATAAAAACTAACACAAAACAAACGTAAGAAAGTAGTTAACATTTGTCCGCCATTTTGAATTCGTGTTTAAGAAAATCGCTTCACGCACCACGTATGTAGACGGATAATTGTATGTCCAAGTAAAAATGTGCAGCTATGTTGCAAACGCGATCCAGCTTCGCAAAACACTGCAATGCGTGGCTATAATGACATCCATTGACGTTTCGACGATCGCAGAATATCAATAACGACATATACGATCCGATATTAACTTCTGATAGGCGGGTAAGCGACCGCCATTTTTTTATCACTGGGCTAGTGTGAACCGCCCTTATATCCAAAATTTGATTTTTTCTAAACTAATTTTGTATACCATGTATCTCCGGAATTTGTCGTTTTATTTTTGTATTTTTCTGCGGTGCCCAATTATTAGACGATGAGCTTTCGTGATGGATGTGAGTGTGGAGTTTGAAAAAAGGTGGAAAGTGTATAAATAAATCTAAAATGAAAAACGATATATCTTGAGCACAATGTGCATTATAGTATGAGTTATGACTTCGTGATGTCCGTTTAAAGCGAAAACAAAAAAGCTCAAAAGCATGAAATTCTTTTCCTCTGGAGATTTTTATAATGACAGGTCGCAGACGGAAGAAACCGTGTTGATAATCTCCACCACCATATGGTAGCTTACACGGAATGTAAACTTTAAATAAAAGAAACAAAAACAGATTTAATTACTGTCGTGGACTCTATGCTTGAAAAAATCGATGGCAAGCGTTGCGATGACAATAATAGCGATTTAGATTATCTTTCCAAACGTTGAATAAAAAGAATGAACTCTTAAATTCTTCATTTTAAAAGTAACCGCATTCGAATCGGACAATGCGAGTTGTCAGAACGCACATTATGTAAACAGTACCATCGTACATGTATAGAATACAATTTCACGAAGCACTGGAAGAAATTGGCAATTCAATCGATCCTTTTCCGAAGCCCGAATCACACCGCACAACTCCTCACAACCCCCACTTTAAAAACACCACACGTGACTCTTCTGCCCGAAAAAGCCAAAAAATATGAAGCGTGAAACTTAAAACAAGCGTGAAAATAACTAATGATACGGTTTAGTGTTCCATGCCAACAATTATAGATCTTTTCTGCATGTACTTATTGCTTAAGTCAAGTTAAGTAGATTTTCGGTTACGGCTCCACTAAAGCATTCGCAAAAGTCGCGATTAATTTCCAATCAAATTAGTCAATATTACAGTAATTGCTAAACAACAGATCAAGTTATCAGTTAACAAGGTGAAGACAAATGCACAGACTGTACGACAATAAAGCCACGCGTAAAAAGTTGAAAGTCACGGTCAAACTTCAAGTGAGCACAAATAGAACGAATCTTGTGGTATCAGCTCCAGTGAATGAAATCTACATCGATTTATGTCGAATAAAATATGATTTTAGCTAATTCATATAAACTTGTTGTACTAATATTTACGGACTGAATGTAAATAGTGAAATTAATAGCACACCTCCGCGTTAGTTTTCAGATACAAATTTGTTTCTCTCAGTCCTTTTTCAGGCTGCTACTGAATAGTGAGCAAGACGCAGTGTGTATACTACGCAAGTAACGGTTAAGATGATACTTAACGGCAACAAAATGTTATTTTCCCTTATCGGAGTTAAACGTTATACATGACAAAAGTATCTTTGTTAATAAACTACGATTGGTTTTTTTATTGTTCGGAGATAACTGGTAAAGAAAGATCGACGTTTGACCGTCTTCATCATCAAAGGCAGATGTCCGATCGTGAGCAGAGGTCAAGGGTCATAAACAATAGAGGTTTTTTGCATAGTTTTCTATGGTCTTCAAAGGGGTCTAGCATTTTGTTCGCCCCTGTTTGGTTTAAAAAAGTTGTGGTGCGTTTTCCTGATTGATTATTATTATAGAAATTTCATAATTGTTCGTATTATGTGACTAGACTGATAGAAATTCTTTTACGGTCATTTTTGTATTTGAATCGTTTCGCTTACGGTAGATTTTTTCGCAAAATTGTAATGAAAACGAGTACAAAATCGATTGCAATTTACCGTTTACGCGCTGACGAAGTAAGGTTAATTGTTTTAATGTGTGTTTTTATTATACAAGGAAGACATCCTGATATTTATGAATATTATGTTGACCTCAAACCGACATGTAACTGAAGCAGATCTTATCAACTTTATGTCTCTAACACAAATTACAAGAAATGTGTAAATGTTTAAAATAGGCCCTGGTGACCCTTGTGTAACAAGTTCCACTTTCAGCTCATGCTGAGAAAATAAAGCAAATTGCATAATTATAAGATTATTTATGTCGTCCGTTTCAGCCACACGTGTTTCAAAATTTCCACCGAAAAGACGAGGTCAAGATGCATTTTTTTTCCGCTCGCATTGTCTTCCACATCATCTAATTGGCTCTCTTTCGCGGGAATAGATTGAATTATTAATACACACTGCAGATAAGCACGGAACGTGAACTGAAACGAAATAAATAGAAGACTCGCAACAAAATATCATGCAGTTTAAACACGCAACGCATGAATGTAAATCGGTCTTGTTTACCATATGTTCATTGTAATATATTTTATAGTATTAGAAACTATAACATGAAAGCTTGTTTTATAGTGCTTCGGTTCATAATTTCTTGCCATTGTCTCGGTATAAATTCGGAGTTATTACTATTACTGGCAAGAATTAAAGCTCGAGTCCGGAACAGACGGATAAATCCTGTAAGCTCGTAAGGTTTGAGGCGAGGCTATTTTATTAATTATGTCTATTGCACGTCCCTCCATATTTCGATGCATATATCAATAATGCCATTGATTTATGGCGCGTTCGGATGCAATAAATATGATATAGATATCATTGCAATTGGGCTCGGCTGCATTATTTTATGTCCGATGATATTTAAAATTGATTGTGAATACGTTGATTACACGAGCAACAGATCTAAAAATTATGGGTGCAGTTGCAAGCGATTTTGTCTTTGATCATTAAAATTGACATGATTAGTAGTTTCATTTTGACAGGCGACAATGATTAATATTTTCCTTTCGCTATAACAATGTTGAGATTATCAAGATTTTAGGTTAAGAGCTGGGATCCGATGACAATTTAGTATAGTATGCGGATCTGTGTCGGGTTGCGACAGCTGTCATAAATAATAAATAATAATAACAATAAAAAAACGAAAGCGTTTTCCTCACGATTTTCATTTCGGCTAACGAAACTGTCCGTACATATTTAAACGTTCATTTAAATTGCGCAATAAATATGAAAGCGCATGAAACACAAGACTCCTGTGCGAGGCTTAATGTTTCACCGAAGCTCGGCTACTTATAATAATTCAATTCAATTAATAATGGACGCTTAGAGTTGCCTCATACTGATTTTGATTGGTTATTACTTTATGGCCGGATGTATATGTTACATGGTGTAAACTATACACCGTTATTTACACTCAAGTAACATGAACGTAACGTTAAAATAATTATACACCTATCTTGGTATGAGGGTTCAGAGGGTACCTTGCGAGCTCAAGGACATCCTCATTTATCAGTGTGGAGGTAATAACGCCCACTTGCTGGATTTATAGAGGGATGTGTGTGCGTGCGTATCTATTTTTCCTTCAGGATTTCAGAGTGTTCATTAATATATCTCATGCTACCAGAACATAAATTCGTCATTTTTACAACGACTTCATTGATTTAGTGATAGAAGCGGATAAAAGTTTGTTACACTATTAAAAGTATCATTTAGAGTCGTTCCTTACTTGGTGAGTTCATTACATAAATCATATAAATTATAAGTGTGGTGTACAAAGACTGATCCGGATATATTCAATTCACAAACGCTTTGAGCGACTCGCCCTTTTTAGACGCGACGCCGTTCCATTAAAATATTGTCTCTAATAAATTTGTTCGAACGCATAAACACTCGCTTAACGGTTATTGGCTTCGAAGTCGAAGTCTCACTTGCAAATTGCCGCAAAAATATTTGTGTATTTTTGGAGGCGAGACCGAATCTGCTAATAACGAGATAACTGTATCGCGTCTACAAAAAGCATCACCGTTAAAGCGAATTCGGGTAATTATGCAGAAGGGGCGATCGAAAATATTCGGATAAGAATCTGAATTCGATCAAATTGCAAAATGGAATGCCAAAAAGTTGCCATGTTGCCAAAGTGGCTGTTGCGGACTTAAGGCATGTCCCCGCCTACTTTTTACTTATATCAGAGCTCATTACTGGCCATTTGTATGCCGGCATCGTTGGGTGCTTATATGGATAGAAGCAGCCATCGTATGTCCACTGTCTTTTTTACCATGGTCTATTTCCGCTAAAGATATTTCAAATGGATACGCTCTGGCTGACAATACGATTTATTGTTTTATGACTGATTGTAGGTAATGTGTATGTGCGATTAAAATGTATTCGTTGGAATTGTTCTTTCGATATATAACACAAGCGATCGCCAGATCTTAACGACCATTCGAGCACATTTCTTCGCCGGTGCAAATCGGACATAAATCATGACTATCTATTCCACTCGTCATTCCAAAAAGTTCAACATTATCGCCGGAATTGCCGTTATTTAATACATCTATTCACAAAAACAACTGTAAATTGCTACAACTTGAGTATATTTCGCAGTTTTAACTCTGCACACTGCAGCCAAAGTAAATCATCGTTTTTTCCT
The DNA here is from genome assembly GCA_964023215.1 of Eledona agricola. Taxonomy (NCBI): domain Eukaryota; kingdom Metazoa; phylum Arthropoda; class Insecta; order Coleoptera; family Tenebrionidae; genus Eledona; species Eledona agricola. Next base: position 14,890,107 of record OZ026862.1, on the reverse strand, counting down.
AATACATATCACATTTTAATGAATTCCGACAAAATATAATTACATCTATTTCAGAAATACTAGCTAGAGTGCATTTTACACAGTGTAATAGGCTTGCACTATTTTCTACCTCCAACAGCGACTTTTTACCAAATACTGAATTTTTATTTTTATTTCAAACTTGATTTCTCGAATCAAGGACATGATATATGAATTGACGTCATTTGATACGTCTGTTCGCAAAACAACTAAACTGCAACAACTTTCGTCTATTTCGTAATTTTAACTAAATTTTCACAAAATTACATTTTACATAATTCCACCAAAACGAAAATAATATATAATATAAATATAAAATGTATGTTATAAAAAATATTGGACAGAAGTCCCTTAGATTTCCAGTCAAACAATTGAATATTCTGTACACAAGCAATCACTAATAACTAATTAATTTGTTTTGTTTGGTTTTTATATTAAATTTAATATTCCACTAAAGTAAAATCACAATTTTCCAAACTTGTAGAGTTAAATTAAATCTTCCATCTTCCACTTTAGATAAATACTTGGTTTTATAAATTTCTAAAGCCGAAATTGTGCAATATACGCTGAAGGCACAATGTGGAAATTTTCATTGATTTGATTGCTTATTCTGACGGCAACATATTTAATCTAATTTGTTACATCATCTGTTAAGATGTTTCATTTGGTATACTTATGTTTTTCATTCCTGAAATCTCAAGCGAAAATAGGTATAAGTATTTTAATTTAATATATCTACAGTCTAACCCGTACAAATTTAAACGATAAGAAACTAGAATTAACTAAATACTAACTTAATTAAATTAAAGACGAATTTAATTTTCTTGCCAAGGAGCCCATAACCGCATTTATTTAAGTTTACTTAGGAATTTTGATTGGTTAGTTTTGAATTCGCACTTGTTTCACCGAATTTTGGAATTTGTAGTTGTAAATAGTTCCCAATTAATAAGAAATCAAACAAAAAAAAATCAACAATTTTGATAAATTCCAAAAATAGTTTGTTACATCATCTGTTAAGAGTGTTTCATTTGGCATACTTATGTATTTTCTTGAAACCGCAAACGAAAATAGATATGAGTATTTGAATTTTAATTTAATATATCTACAGGCTAACCCTTACAGATTTAAACGACATAACTAGAATAAACTAAATACTAACTTAAAATTAAAAACTAATTTAATTTTCTTGCTAAGGTACTAATAACTGCATTTATATTAATGTACTTAGGAATTTTGGAATTTGTATTAGCGGGTTGAATAAGTTCTCGCTGTTTTTTCATTAAAAGAAATGCTTTATTTAAAAAAAAATCGTAAATAATATATCAATCAAAGTATTGTCCATCGCTAGTCACAACTTTTTCCCATTTTTCTGGCAACATGTGAATTCCACAATGGAAAAAAACACGTCTTTTGAGACTATCCAAGAATCGATTAATAGTTTTAGTTCCCAATAAATTCGAAATCAAACAAAAAAATATGATAAATCCCAAAATATAATTTTCCATACTTAAAAACTTATTATTAAAAGTATTTGCAATACTAAAAGCATTAAATTACGTACAAAATGAAATTTAAATTTAAAATATTCTATAACGAGACGTTTCTTGTCTATCTTTATGTATTTGAACGAATTCACAATTACGACTTCCATTTCAAATCCATTAATAAAATAAAATAATATGTTATCGTCAATTTAGAACATAAATAAATTTATTTTTGTGAAATTAATGATAGACATAAAAGTTCAGAACTGTAGCAATTAACAATTCTCTCTATAAGTCACTGTTATTTTGTTATTTACAAAATGAAACATTAAATTAAAATAAAAAATTAATTTGAGCAAATATTGTGTAATCATTTTTTCTGGCCTCCATTAAAAATAACTTTTATAGTTTTATAGTTACGTTAATGGTTCAAAATCTAAAACGTTTGAAAAACGAGTTGAAATTCAAATCCAAGAAAACATAAAAGGATATCCTTCGCTCATTTAGCATCCTCAATGTATTTTTGTAAACAGCTGTTAAAAAATTACTCTTTATATAATGATACATAGAATTAATGTAAGCAATCATTAAGCAATTTAATACAAAAATGTAAAAAATAACAGTTGCAAATACTAAGAATAACACCATTAGAGTCGGGTTTTTGACGTATTTTAAGCAATATGGGTATATAGAGTGAGACATTAAAGCGTACATGGCACCTGTAAACAAATGACATGCATCCGGTTTTCCTCATTAGAATAAAAAGACGAAAAACCTGTTTTTGTAAAGTACAAAACGTACAGATTTGCACTTGCAGCACAAACAAACATTGAAAGGACGGATGCTGGTAAATTTCTGATCTGTGATTAGAAAACCACTTTTTTGAAAATTGTTTTACATTTTATTCGACACTAACCATATTTGGTTCTTGCAAAATAGTTCTACATCATCATGTTTCTTCTTGTTTTTTAGAACTTTCCGTAGTTTTCATTTGTATATTTTTAAATAACACAAATCTAAATAATAAGTAATTGAATTTTGAAATAATTCGTTCTTCTCTTAATTGCGGTTCGAAGTAAACTGTACATTTGTCAGAAGTCAGAAGCAAAATGCGACAATAAAATAAAAGAATTAAGCGTGAAGTTTCAGGAATCGGGATGATTGATAGGTTTCAGGTGTTGTCAGTTGGTGGGCCGCGGATACGTTAGAAGGTGAGTTTGGATTTAACCTTTGGTTGGGTGCGACGAGCGTGTCAGAAAAATCCAAATCCTTAAAACGTGACGTTGAAGAAGCTCCCTTAGCTGTATGCAAATAAGGGTGTCACCGGTCGCGAAACCGGTCACTAATATAAAAAGCAGGCGCATCTTCAATACCCTTTAAAAATTCACTTGACCATTGCTTAACTCTTTCGCTGGCTATACGAAACGAAACTACCCCATTTATCAGTGCCGGACAAAGGACACTCGTGGGAACCCCTTAAAGTGACCCTTGCATTAGCGAAGTTGACCCGTGAACCTGGATTCTCTACCCTTAACGGACTGACCAAAACTGGACATACGAGTTTTACTAGTGACACATGTTGCACACTTTCGTGAGAACTGCGGATGTCCGGTGAAGAATCCAAAACCCGTTGGTCTATATGATGACCATCATGGTTTATTTTTCTACCCCGTTTGGGGATTTGGCCGTTTTGAACTTCGTGAGATCCTCAACGGCCCAGGACTTTTAACGTTTTGACACTTGTCAAAAACTGGTTCCTCACCGCAAGTGCCTAACAAGTGGAATCCCCGATTTTACAAAAACTCATTTCTCGTTTGCAATAAAACCGAACGCTCTTAACAAGTGCACAGCAGCTTTATCTCAATTTTACAGTTGTCATAGACACTGTAAAATTGAGACGGCCCGTTGCTATTGTAGGACTTTTTTGCACTGTCGGAAAGTAATTAGCAGTTCGAGCACGCGACCTTTGTTACTGCAGCTAAACCAACCAAAATTTGATCACCTAAAAAAGACATAATTGAAATTACTGCCAAAATTCTCAGACAGGAGACTGCAAAAAGACATGCCAATTATTTACTGGCTTCAAACTTACGCTGCAGAATAAATGTGCTAAATCACTTAAGGAATTCTTAAGAAATTATTGGGTTCATTTTCCTTACGATTTTCATTTTTGCTCCTTAATACCACTACGGCCTCGGCCATGAACTTTATTCGATAATTGCTTATCTCCCAATCTCTAGCCTTACGAATCTTAATGTATGTAATTAATTACCCGTGATGGTAGACCTTACTGAAGTTTTAAATCACTTATCTTTATAAGGTATTAAAGAGAATTGCAACTTGTTCTAATAACCACCCGTAACATAAATTTATATTAAAAAATCATCGAAGCACATTTTCGAATCTAATGACGCTGGAACATAAAATTTGGAAGGAATTTAAATATCTATAGTTGGGATCTAATTAAATTGGAAACATCCGGTGAAGACGTCAGGTAAAATGTATCGAATAAAATAAATTCATCTGAATCTCGAGTGTGAATAAAATTTAATTATCAACACACTACGTACATCACTGGACAATTATAATTAAATAACAGAGACGATGCTGTCGCGTGCAATATAAATTTTCTGATAGTACCGTTCATTTGCAGCATTTACAGCACATTTTCTCTATTTTATGACTTATTCAACGAGGTAAATGTCTAGATTTTTTTCAAATGGGCCTTGTTTACAATGTATAATATTTCAATTGACTTTTTCCATTCGTTTTATTGTAGTTTGGCCGTTCGCGTCATAAAATACGAAGCAAAAATGCAATATTCACAGCAACAAACAATTTTCATTTCACCCAACTAATTATATCAAGTTTGACAACGCATAGGAAAACTTCCTGGGAAACAGCACCGTGCTTAAATAATTCTTACGAAAAATCGGAAGAATTTGCATATTTTAAAACGATCCAATATTTATTTATTAAATCATACGGGTTGGGAAACGTCGTGTAGGGTAAAGCCGGTGATTTTTATTCATTAATGGTCGGCTACCTCGAAGAGAAATGCGCTTGAAATCCGAAGAGGTATAAGAGTTAATATTCACCCTCGAGGAAATCCGGCGGTATCTCTATAAATCAATTGTAGTAAAAAATAACAGTATCAAAAGGTGTGATGATAATCGACCTCCCTGGAAGATGTAACCCTTGTTGATTCAACAAAGGTGGTTGATGCTTTTTTATATAGGTATTATGAAGGTTCTGTAATGCTCCCGTTCACTTTCTCCATGCAGAAGCACTCATTCGAAGAAATCATTTTGATTTGAATTGAATTTAACAGCAACCTAAGTAAACGTTTGTACCGCCAACGTGTTTAGTAAATTATTTCGTTTAGAATGACGCTGGCTGCACAGATTTACTCTACTGATCATTGAAATTAAGTAATTAGTTGTATAACTGATGTTAACAACGGCTTTACATTGGTTAATTATAATGCGCATAGCAAATTAGCCAACATTACTTACCCCCGTTAAAAATTTCAATTAATTAATGGAATTCAGTCTAATGAATCATACAAACTGACAATAACGCAAGTATCTCATGGCGCTCGCGTTCTGTAAAAAATCTACAAGAATTCCGAATATTCCACCCTATTAATTTGTTGAAAAATTTTGCGGTGCTTAAGTTTGATGATGACCATTAAACAAATCAGTGTTTGAGACGCCACAGTTATTATACAATGTCCACGATTGGTCGAGCTAAGAATTGATAAACATGTGGGTATGTTATAGCCCGCCAATTTGTGTCATTTTCGCTTATTTTTAGTCGCGATGGGTTGATGCAAATCGAACGGGGCCTGTCAATTAATTTCACTTGAAATGTTAATTGTTATTGTTGTTATTAACTAGCTTGATGTCGCAGAGAACGGTTGGGTCAAGACGACAAAGAACAAAATCGGTTAAAAGTAGTGCAGCAGTAAAATTCGGACCGATTGTAATCTAGAAGTGTCAAAGTGACCCCAAGTCGACCCGAGATATCACCACTCGATCTAGTCTGTACATTCTTACAACACATAGACTGCACTCAATTGTACGTTTACTCCACATTCTTTCAGAGCGGAATTTACAACAATTTTTATATTAATCCCACGAAAATGCAAAATGCAACGTGACCAAGAAATATAAAAAGCTACGGGTGATATTATCAAATTAAATTAGATAAACTCCTGCTATTGTCTCAACTCTTGCTCTGTCTGTACTTCGTTCAAGATTTCTTTTTTTAGTGCTCTCTGGTTTCGTACACTTTGTGTCTGCAGTTTTTGCCTTAGTTTCTTATTTACATTTTATCATCCTATTTGATTGATGCTTCGTTCGTCCATAATCTTATTATCTCAATCGTTCCAACTCAACTTTTTCTACGTCAATACGGCGTCCAAGATTTTATCTTTTGGAAAATTGCCTGTTTCCGATATGTACAAATTAAATTTTTCACAGAAAATTGCATAACATGAAATTGAAAACAAGCAGAGCAGTCAACCCAGAAGGAAAGGTTGATGGGTTTGTGATAACTTGACTTGTTTCGATCGAAAAGAGCACTCATGGGTTTATTATAAAATATTCAATATGAAATTTGAGAATGGTAAAAATAACTGAAAAGTAGCAAAAATGTGGGTTGAAAGATAAAGGTATGTATAGTACTGCTATACTTAATTGGATGTATAGCTGCTGAGAATTCCATCATGAAATTTTATTGCGTACATAGCGAACGAATATGGATATACGCCGTGCGTCGTTTGGAACCATTCTTTCTTGTTGCAATTGTGGATTCTTTTAATGTAATTACGAACGCCAATTACTCGAATTTCTTTTTCAAGAATGGCAATCTTAAGCCGCGTTCACACGGCGGCACCCATCGATTATTAAAAAAAATTGAATTAATTGCGACACGACCATTTTAGGAATAAACAATTCCAAGAAACAACTCGCCGCGATAATTTATTATGGATACGAAAACAATTTAGCATCAGCGGCGACGTTTCGTATTTGCTGAATATCTCGGCACCTGTTTTCGCCAGGAGAGATTTGACCATAAACTAACCATCTGGTAACTGTAACAAGACGTTTACCAACCGGAAAAACTAGTGATTTTATTGAATGGGTAAATATTTAGCGATTTACCGGTTAAGAAGCCCCGACCAGTTCATCAAGTTCAAATTGTATCACTTAACGACTACAACTACGGATGAATTTAGTCTGGTAATAGTGCTAACACCGTCACCACGTCCACTTCTCCTCTTTTTCTTCGAAAAAAGTGAAATTGGGAATATAATCCTTGACCTTCAAATTTATTTATGACCAAACGACCGGACCCGCCGATTTCGCTCCGTTTCAATAAACTTACATCACTTCAAAAATATTTATTTCGCGCCGATTATGCACCGATTATACATTTTGGACAATCGTCGGTATGTACATTCTTATTACTTATTCCATTTATTTATTTAAGACGCAGTCGTATCGGGCGAAGGTGAAATTCTACGCAATTGCGAGACGCCAGGAAATACCTCTCTTGTTTATGCTTCATTTATTCATTTAATTACCCATCAATTAGTGTTCCTTGCCTCGAAATAATTAACTATTTTAAGTATTGTGCATGGCCACACGTACGTAATTAATCACTATATAATCAGTTTTGCTATTTTTAGCTTTTTCCGAACCATTCACGCAATTGTATTGTTTATCTACAATTTTTAACAGTTTCATATATTTTATTTGTAAATTATAGTTTTTGGCGCCGGAAACATATGCAACCAGTTATACAAGACGTAATAAAATTGTCTTGCTGGCACTTACGTTTGAATTAAAAACCACTTTGTTACCACAACTTTGTAATTTATTGCTTTTGGGAAAAAACTATGAATTGCGTAGTTTTATGGCCGAATCACTGGTATTCATTATTAATCCATTATGTAGTCATTTTGTTTCTAATATTTATAGATGGATTTATAGATAGTTTAACTGAATTGCTTGATATCATAGTTGATTATAATTTACTTAAAATTCACTAGTAGTCTGTGCTTCATGTGTACAGGTTTCTTTATAGGTTGCGAAAATCCAGCAGATGTCACCCGCTTATTAACTTTAGGATCCCGCCATATTTAGATGTACACGAATTAACCGGAGTAAATGTAACTTCTTAATCTAAGCAGCTATAGAAGTTATGCATTCATTATTTTTCCTTATAATGAGTCAAATAAAGAGTGTTTCCAAAAATTAAGCCACTGGAATTTCAACTCAAACACTGGAAAAACTGAAAAAATCCTATTACTCCAGGTCCAGCAAAAAATGAGACCCATTTGTTTTTTTCATCGACAAATCGTTACAAAAACAGGTCGTAAACTTTAGTTGAAAATACTCACAGTATTAGAAGCTAATACTTTAGAACCTCATGCTGTAATTTTTTGTAATTCAATAAATATTATAAAGAACGCCTCTAATCTCTTATTTGTTGAATGAGTTCAAATAGATTATTCGAATTAAATGAGTTAAAATGTTTCTGCATTTACTATTTCTGAAGAGAAAACTCTTTAAAAAATGAAAAGTTAAACTCGACAATTTTAAATACCAAGGGGATGAGTGTACATAATTTTAAAGGTATTTTAATTCTCTATATAATGGTCAGAAAAAATTAAAAATCGATTATTGGCAGCAATTTAATTAAACACTGCACTTATTGGCACTATCGGGTACATTTCACTGTTATCTCAAATGTGCTTCGGGCAGAATGCCGATCCGTCCATGGGAAGATCAAATACACAAATTTGAAGAATTACAAAAGAAATTCCAAAATAGAAGTAAAGTAATGATGCCGCTATGAGATTAAAGTTTCTTGGCGGCTACTGTCTTCCCTCTGAGCTCTTGAAGAAAATCTCAGGAATTTGTCCATGCTTCGATCACATGTTGTGTAAAAATTGACAAGAATTCCAGTAATTTTTGCATAACGCGACAATCACCAAGACATATTAACCAAGTCTTCGCCTCTGAATATACAGTGAGCGGCAAAAGTATGGACTATATTCATTAAAATTATTATAATTTTTTTCAAAAAAATCCTCGGATAGATTGATTTTAGTTTTTCACATTAGCTTACTTTTACACCAGCTACGAATCTCACAAGTTAAACTAAATACAGTAAGCGACAAAAATATGACATAAATTCATTGAAATTGAAACAATTTTTTTTTCAACAAATCCTCGGACACGTGGATTTTAATTTATATACATTTTTATACCAAATAAAATTCCTGACTCATTTGTTTTCGAGTAGTGACGTAATCGGTATTTTTTTTAATAGGAACCTCCTATTTTTTTCTTGATTTTGATGACCCTTTTAATTGTCAAAATGACAGGATGAGAATTTTAATATTTTACATTTATTTTTTTTGAGAAAGTGTTAATTTAAAGTTGAAAAAATTAATCTTATTAACAACAAAAACAACTCAAAAACTCAACTTAGAACATGTAAGTAAAATCAAACAATCAAAGAAATTTCAATTTCAGTCGTTCGTGTCATTTGTTTTACAAAATTTCCTCAAAAAGTCACAGAAACCCAAAGCATATAAATTTTATGTTTTATTAACTCAACAAGAAATGGTCAATTTGTTTAATGCATAGTATCCAGATAAAACCATGAGCCAATCCAGAGTGATTAAAATTGAAAGTAAATTTAGAGGAACTATGGAAGAGATAAATAAAAATTACAATTTATAGGCGTTTCTGTTAAATGTGCCATTTTGAGAGAATTTTGTAAATCAAATGACAGAAACGAATAAAATTAACAATTCTTTGATTGTTTGTATGTATTTATTCCAAGTTGAGTTTTTGAGTTATTTTTATTCGTAATAAAATTTATTTTCTAAAACTTTCAATTGTATTTTTTTCAAAAATTTCCTAATGTAAGATATCAACATTTCATGCCGCCATTTTGGCAATTAAATGGCATCAAAATAAAATAATTGGGGTGTTCATTTGAAAAACACACGGATGACGTCATTACTCGAAAACAAATGAGTTTGAAATTCTATAGGATTGTTATGGAATTTTATTTGGTATAAAAATATGTATGTTTATAAACTGAAATGCACGTGTACGAAGATTTTTATGAAAGAAATGTTGTTCTAATTTTAATGAATTCTAGTATAAAAGTAAAGTTAATGTGAAAATTGTCAATACCAGAGGATTAAATTTTGTAATTTGTTGTTATTTGTTAAAGCTTGAAAATGCAAATGTATGATTTAATTTAAAGACGTTGTATAGATAATTTAAAATAAGGTGCGTTACAATTTGAAATCTATAAGTTGTTAGTTATTCTTTTTTAAATCAGTTCATTTTCAAAATATATCTTATCTTGCTTTGGTTCGGACCTCTCCTTTCAATTATTTCAAACTTAACATGTGTACAGTATTATAATTTATTGTTTCACTTTTTATCGATATTTATATAAGTATTTTTACTTAAAGGTTTCTTCAATTCGTTGAAATTATAAATCCTCCATGTATTGTTGGTTGTCTACATGTCACCACTGAGAATGGATTTACTGTCATTTAACAAAACAGAAATTGATATCGAGGACCCGAAATTCTTGTACGCTGCCATTACTTCAATTTTTTTTACAATAAATTTGAATTGTTAACGTGTGATCAATTTTAGCGCTCCCCGGCCACTTCCAAGTGAGTTAATGACTAGACATCAGCACAGATTACAGATCATTACTCTGCAACTGTAGGATGTCGCCAATTTAAAAATAATGGGATGTACGCACATCTTTTATAACATTTGCAGTACTGTAAAGCAATAAAAACCTGTCTCAATATTAATCCGTTGACACAATGCAAATATTTACCTGTATTGGGGCGTGTAAAGGCCGTATGACACCATCGATTTTAACGTACATTAAATTGTTCAACTTTTAGATTACTATTATTTTTGACCAGTTTCAAGTGGGGACATGTGCGAAAAATAAAAGCACGTACAAATAAAAAAACGTTTCTGAGTAGCTCATGGAATCTAGTTTTTTAATTTACTTTTAAATATTACTATTATTATGTATATATTTAATTTTTACAGTCTAGACGTTTGATATTGATGTACTATTACAAAAGTTGCTGAATACGTCTAAACCGACACCGGGAGATGTAATTTGTTTAAAGAGACATTAAACATATCATACAGTTATTATGTCAAATTCAAATGGTTGTCAACAGAAAACTTAAATTCAAATTTATTTTTCATTTTCAACACTTCCAAATTCCAAAGTGAATCCATGGCCTACTCTGAATTATTTTTTATTTGTACAGCCAGTATAAATGTTCATCATTTCTTTGCTTTAACACTTGAAATTTTCCTGAAAAAGTGATTGTAAAAAATGGAACATTTAATGTACACTAACATGGACATAAGGTCTTAATGGTGTAAATCTATATACCCTGTTTAGTATACAGATTATTAATTAGTGCAGTTCAAGTGTTTAAAACACCACTCAGCTTTAGACAGTTGTTTATTTTACATACCCATCACTCGGAGATACTCATCGCTTCCAGATTAAAACGATAAATATTTGATTTTCCTCAGAAGATGTGTAAATGCTCAAGATAAAAAATCACCTGTTGCAAGATGCTGAACGCATGCGCATTACTGAAATCCCATACAGAATCCGTTGGTCATTCCGAACTTATCTTTCTCGGCAGAAGTACCGAATTAGTTGTTTAGTTGACATTTCTCGAATAAAACAATGTGCGGCACGTGATTCAGTGATATTTTAAATGAAACCACGATCAGTGAAAATCAAATTTCCAGTGAAAGTCAACGGTGTGCCCGTTGCGGTTCCTTCGCTTTCAAAAAGTTCGTTTCTTTGGAAATTGGTAGGCGGTTTGTATATATTTACTACGTACTGCATGCCATATCGGTAGGAATTCACGATTTATCCGTGGATTGCCTTAATTGCGTACGATTTTTTACGGCTTGAATAATTTATTAGGCAAATACCTGTTGGAAAAACTATTTTTAGCGATGATTTTGTTTGAAAACTGTCGCTTGAACACGTTTTGTTGTTGTTGTTGGTTGTTTAGTCTATGGGTGGTAACACTGAATGCAATAATGGCCATTGGTCAATACTGTGGAGAATATAAACATATGTGGGTTGACAATTTCACACATTCCTTCGAATACATTTAGTCACATTTTTAAATCGACTTCGAAGATACATAAGTGGAAGTTCGTACGACGCGCCCCACGATTTAATTATAGCGACTGCAAGACAACAATAAAAAAAATATTTAAATAGCTTCATTCATTATATTTAAAAATAGATAGGTAAATGACATGTGCAAGAACAAAAATTAGTCTCGGCGTCACATGCGTGAGATAAAAGAGACAGCGGCGTTATCATTTATCACCGTAAACGATAATAAAATCGGTAGAACTTGTATCGTGGTAACAGTCTCGATATTTATTAATATCATTATTGTTATTTGTTTTAGTGTAACTGATCTGCGGAATGTCGTACACGCAAAAACCAAGCTTCGGTAAGTATACTTTAGAGCTTAATTTTGAAAAAAAATTGACGCAGCGCGGCCACAAGGTGCAAAAGTGTGCAGGTGTTTTTACTGCAATTACTTTCTAATAGTGCGCCCACACCGACCCTGCGCGTCCTCGTTTTTATTCCGTCGGGGTCAATTAAATGTGCATGTCGATGGGCAGATTCTTATTTATTTTAATTACAGCGGGTGATAAGTCGGATTTATAAATAAACCCATGGGCCTCGTGAGCCGACGCTCGTTATTTAAACAAGATGAAAGTTCTCGAGATACGCCCACTTGTTTATCCTTTTTCTTTCCCAAACTCGACGTGTATAATTTTTGGTTCAGCGCTTTTAAATAACTTACACGTCTTCATCAATCACGCTGTGACAACTTTGTTGCTCTGGTGCCGCTTATGTAATCAATCATAAAATGCACAACAATTTTTCCTGATAATATGCACTTGCATGTTTGTTATGGCAAAATTTGCAATACTGTAAGTCCGAGTTGAAATAATTTCGTCACATTTTCGAACTTTTAACTGTGGTCAAAATTTCACTTGTTATTGTTTTTGTTAGAATGTATACTTAATATACAAATTTAAGCTTAACTGAGGTTCGTTAAAATTTTTCATTAAAAATTGCATAAAATGCGAAATAAAAATTATACTATAAAAAAAACTTATTCATACATCTGTTATGTCGTTTTTTTTAAACTTGTACTCTTTCAATAAGATATGCCTTATGGAACTAGTTCTTTAATATAATATTATCGTTTTATATTTTCGAAGCGAAGCGTTTTTGGAAGTAAGCTTATAAAAACGTACAAAAAAAATTGATTTAGAGAAAGCCAATCACTTTGGAATTCGTTTAGGTGTAGAAAATATTTGATCCTGAGATGGAGAAATTTTAGATAGTTTTCTGTTGAGAACCGTTTAATACACGACATACAGTGTGGATGAAAAGGTTGGAACTAATTTGATAACTTTTTTATAGGGTGCGACAGAAAAAAACGCTCGGACACGTTACTTTTTAATTTTAAATGCGCTAATTCTGACATTTGCTTTGTTATGTCATCTCTTTCAAGACCATGACGTCATTTTTTTTAAATGGCACCTATAATTTTTGATTGTGTCATTTTAAAGAGCATGTTTTTTGCATATAAAACAATAAAATTTGTAATGTGATACATAATATTTTTGAGAAAAAAAATATTTTTTTTTGTTATTTAGTAATTTAATGATTTTAACAATAGCAGTTTATTTAAATAACATGAAAAATTTACAAAATAATAAGATTAAATGTTCAAATTGCCTACCTTCTTCAAGTTGATAATGACTAAAACGATGTTCAAATTTTTTTATGACATTATTTAAAATTTGTGGTGATTACCAACATTTCTAATTTTTAAATTTTTATTTTTTTTACAAAAATATTGTTATCTGACCTATTACAAATTTTATTGTTTTATATGCAAAAAACCATGCTCTTTAAAATGACGCAATAAAAAATTAGGGTTGCCATTAAAAAAAATTAAAATTACGTCATGGCCTTGAAAGAGATGACATTACAAAGCACATTTTTATGTCAGAATTAGCGCATTTAAAAATGAAACTTCACGTGTCTAAGCGATTTTTTCTGTCGCTCCCTATAAAAAAGTTATCGAATTAGTTCCAACCTTTTGATCCGCACTATAAGATACAATTAATGTAACGAGCGTTAAAAAAAACAATAAAGTTTCGACGTTGAGTTGGAGAAACTTGAAATTAAGTCTACACAATGCATAAGGTACCTTTTGTGCCTTCTTCGACAAATTGAATCTCCTGGTCTGGGTTTAGAGGCGAATGAGCAAATTTTTGATTGGCAGCTTCTGTCAAATGTCATGATTTGACAGTTTCAAGCGTCTACATTGGAAAAAATAAAAAAAGCTAGATTCCCGAGCCTCCGTTTTTTATTTTTATTTTAAGTTTGTCGTCTACGTCTACATTGGAAAAATATTAAAAAAGCTAGATTCCATCGCTTCTGGGGCCTCCGTTTTTTAAACGCTGGTTATTGTTTAACAAATTGCATCTCCAGGCGTCGGTTTAGACGTCATTTGACCAATTCTTTGAAAGACAGATCCTGTCGGTTATTGTGATGTGTCACTCTCAAAGATCTACACTCTAAACATTTCAGTTTAAAAATTAATCAAAAGCTAAATTCTAAGGCCTAATGAGATTTTTATGTACGCTCTATACGTGTATTATAAAACATTAACAGTTTGTTGTTTCTATAGTTTATGAAAGTTTAGAAGATTAATTGAGGAGTAATCGACCAAACGCATTACACCCCTGATATCAAATTTTTACTTATTAATGAAAACGAGTCAAACTAAATATAACCAAAAACAAATATTTTACTTCCAGTGTCAACTGACAATCCTTTTGTTTCTTGAGTGAAGTTTTAGTGGTTTTAGTAGTACTTTCGTATCTAAATGTTCAAAAATTGATTTATTACTTTTTGCTCAGTTGCTCCTCAATTATGAATCGTTGTATATTTAAAACATTGTACCTATTATTCAATCAATATTTGTCCCAGGCGGACTGTGCTTGCTCTTACATTACAATTCAAAAAACACTTTTTTAGATTTTATTTTAACGCTTCCAATAAATAAATTATAATAGCCATAATATAATGTAAAAATGGGGTCAAAACAATGACTTTGCATAAAACTTTCATAAATTATTCAGGGAATTTCGTTTCAAATTTAACTTTTAACTGGGCATGCGGTTCAAACGTCAGGAGAAATAAAATGACTATGTTCGAAACGACACATTATTACAGGTGTTGTTTCGTTTCGTTCTATTTTTTTTAACTTGGCAGGATTAAATGTAATGTAAATAAAGCCTGTATATGAAAATGTTACGTTCCAAAGTCTGATCCTTCAATTCGTTATAGTTATCCAACTAACGGCTAAAGAAAGACAAAACATAAATTTCCTAACGAAGCACTCTCAGTATTTTGTTCAAGTTTATAAATCAGGATTGTAATAAATTAAATACGAGTATGTTCCGTCCCGCTTGTTTGTAATATTATAACGAGCGTTTAAAAAAACGGCTGCGATGGCCATGAAATAACTTTTACTTTCGAAACAGTGTGGCAAATATCATAATTTGACAGTTTCAAGCGCCTACATTGGAAAAAATCAAAAAACCTAGATTGTAGAGCCTCCTGATCCCCGTTACTTAATTTTTGAAAGCTTGTTATGTGGAGCTTCTTTTCAAAACGCAACGTGAAAAATATTCAAAATTTGTGAAGTAAAATCTTAATTTTCACAGGATAATCACTGAATCGTTATTTCGGAATCACTACAATCATTGGGGCCCATAATAAACGGTAGCTTTATTCTTACTGGTTTCTGGTAAAAATGGCCACCTGCGGCACAATTTGTTAGTTACCCTGGGCGTTTCAGTATTTTGTTCAAGTTGTGATGAAAAAAATTTAAAAATAAATATAAATGTATCGTTCTGCATGTGATCATTATTTTAGGGTACATAATGGACGAGAACACTTGTTCTTGTTGCCCATATGGTTTCCACATTGACCTGGATTTCGTCCGATATTGCGAATCCATAGGTCAAGAAGCTGACAGAACCGGATCAATCAAACGTCGAAAAGATCGACGCCGACAAAGACAATCCATGGAAGTTTTGCTGGGAATCACTCCTTCAGTTGTGGCAGCTTTGGAACAAAGTTACAAGGTAGCAGTGATTGGAAACCGGAAGAAGATACACTTTTTGCTTCTTCTCGTTGTAGGCTATTCAGGAACAGGAAACACCGAAAATAATCCAGACAAAAAGCAACCAGTTTGCCGCAAATCAAGATGCGTTCGATGACGCCGTCTCAGACTTTGAGAGGACTTTGCAGCGCTCCAAAAACAAGTTGTCTAATAATTTACCGGATGTTACCGCGGTTTCAGGTTAGTGAACTTTTTCAATTGTTGTAACAATGTAATCGCATGCGGGGCCGTGAAGTTTGCCTATTATATTACGTAAGTTGGCATTTGTTGAGGAATCGATTGGAAATTATTGCACGTTTCCAAGCAACAACCCAGTCGATCGTAGTCAAAGTTCTGTACGTCGTTTGTAAATTCAAACAGTTCCCTTCGTTTCAGTTGTGACTCTTGAACACCACAAAAGCGCAAGCGCGCGTTCTACCTGACTTAACTTTGTAACTTTCGTCCCGTGTTGAAAACTGTTCTCATAATTACCATACAGTGGCCACGAAGCGAGTGCAAACTGATAAAATGTGTACAAATCGCAAAAATGAAACGTTTTTACTTTAGCCGCGTGTGCACCGCGATTTTGTTGTTCTGCTACGTCGCCCTTAGAACGCTCATTATCTGTATAGATAAAATAATTTACATCGATCCGGAGTTATCAGAGAGTTGTTACGGCGTTTGGGTACGATGTTTGAGTCCGATTTTGTTATGTCCAGAAACCATCAAACGAGTACCATCGAACTCTTCGATGTCCTCAACTTCTGGTTCCAGCATGATCGTTTTACCGGAAACTGCCAGCCGTGATTTTGATACGGTGAGCATTGAGTCATGTGGGTTGAGTCCTTTGGCTTTGCAAAGCATCAGAGAGCAGATGGCAATAAGTTTGGAAAGGACCAAACTGTTAGAAGATCAAGTTAAGCAAATTCCTAGGTTAAAGGTAAGTGTATTGTTCTGAATGGAAATGCGATCGTAGAACGCAATTGTAATAATGTTATCGTATCAGAATAGTTTTCCGACTTTTATCTATTAATTAGCGATTAGCACTTAGTATTTGTTATAAGTTGTATCGAATACTTATTCAATTTATACAGGTTGTCCCATCGGGAACTGGATCGATATAGGATATAGGAAATATATAGAAATATAGATATAGGAAAAACTACAAAATATTTTTTTTTGAAAATTTGTGGATTTTATATCGATAAAAATAATTGTTTCACTTCCGATTAATACCGGAAGTCAATACCAAGTTCTTTATTTTAAATAGTACACCCCTATTTTTATTACGTATTCTGATTCCTCGTATAATTTAAGCCTCACTTTATGTAAGCATTCCTATATTGAACTTTAGCAGTTTCAGAGATATTTACATTTTTATGCGTCCAACGATAAAAAATTCAGAACATAAAAATTTATAATTGTTAAAAAAGGAAATTTGGCCACTTGATAGCTATAGGATAATGCTTCTTGACAGTCTAAATAAGACTTTGATATCTTGTACCGGTTATGAGTAATATGGCAACAAATTCTTAACTTTTTTAAAGCTCAATTAACTTTTTTAATTTAAATGGAACACCGATATTATTAAATTCGTATTAATATTCGTAAAATTATCATTCTTTATGTACCCTATAGTTTTTAAGATAATTCAATTTTTATGTTGTAAGTATGTAGGCGAGTGTATTATTGGCTGTGATTAGTCTATAGTAGTCCATTAACCGCAATGGAAGAGTGTTTGCAACGAATAAGTACTAAAAATTGCATTTCAAGAGTTACATGCCGATTTTTAAAAACATGCAAAAAATGTATAGAGGTCCTGGGGCAAAATTTCACGTTTTAAACTAAAAATTGTGTTGTTATTCAACATTTTTTTATTTTTCTATTTGTGTATGTTTATACATATGTACTCGTATTAGACGGATCACATTTCTTAATATGACTATCACATTTTCCATAGACGATAATTTTTGTACATGGAAAATGTGATAGTCATATTAAGAAAAAAAGAATTTATTTAAATTCAATTAGTTTTTCGAGGTGTAATTCAACCTTGCAGACATTTTTGACATCTAATAATGACAATTTTTTTGTAGTGTCCGACCGAACTCTTTTTATTTTAATAAATTCGATTGAGGGATTATTTGCATAAAAATATTTATTTATTTGTTGTATTTGGTAGATATCTAGGTATTTATTAATTTTAATTTTATTGTAGTTCGAAATGACCAAATTTTAGAAGAAATAATTTTTTCGGCCTCCGTCTCAAATTAGTTATTTTGCAAGCGCTCAAATCGTCTTGAAAACGATCATTTCCCTGAATTACAGTTTCTGCTACTTTTTGAATATGTGTTGATGTGTCTTTATCCATTTTTACTTATTATCAGTAGAATTGTTCACTCAAATTACTCAAAACTTACAAATGTCAAAAAATGTATTTTATTATTATCGTGGAACAGGGGAAAAATAAATCCCCGAACCGACATTATTTTAACAATTAATGTAATTTTTTTAATTAAAATATTTCGTTGGCCTGAAAAGTTTTGTTAATCACACGGTCAAAAACTGGGGGTCTTTTTTTTATTGTTTATACTTTTGCAGTTTCTGTCCTTGTAATAAAAACAACTATCGTTCTTAAGATGAACGAGTGTTTTTTTATGTCTTGTGTACCTACCTAAACATATTTATTAGGTAAATTCTTTTTGCTAAAAAGTATAAAAGTAGTTTTGTTTTGTAGGTTTTATTTTATTTCATATTATTAAAAAAAGTATATTTATTTGTGCTTTTTGAAATAAAACCCCCCTTATTTTATATAATATGATAAGCTAATAATTAGTTAAAAATATCAGCAGCAGAATGATTACAATGTGATTGAATTAAAAATAAAAAAATTAAGACTGATTATGATAATTTTTACTTTATTTTTCCCACGAAAACATGAAATTTCACTAATTTTTTGTTTCTAATAACAACTAACTTTACTATGTGATTCACTCGTCTACATACTTATAACAGAAAAAACGAAATATCTTAAGAACTATTGGCTTTAGGTATAATATATGAAAACTTTACGTAGAATAAGAAAGCATAAAAATAATAAATTAAAAAAGTTATTTGAGTTTAAAAAGTTTAACATTTGATGCAATATTACTCATAACCGGTACAAGATATCAAAGTCTAATTCAGACTGTCACGAAGCCTTATGTCATGGGTACCAAGTGGCCACATTTCTTTTTTTAACAATTACAAATGTTATGCATTTTTTATCGTTATACAGAAAACGTAATTTTTTGCATAAAAAAATTAATATCGGTATAACCGGAAGTGAAGCACTCTCGCATTTTTTTTATTGGTTTGGCCCCATCGATATTTGTACAGCCATCGACAGTCAAGAATAACACCCCTGTCATGCAAATACCGACTCTATGATATATTGTCATTGAGTCGGTATTTGCATCACACCTGCCGGCTAAAGTGTTATTCTTGATTGTCCACGGTTGTACATACACAAACCTTTAATTTTTATATTGTAGTTTTTCATGTATCGATCGATCCAGTTCGCGGTGGGACACTGTATATATTTTATAAAAATGATTTGTGTGGAAACTACAAGGGACTTGCAATTTTTCGTTTGTATAGGATCAACTTTCTTCGTTGAAAGAAGAAAACCGGCAGCTACAACTCCAGCTGAAAAGTGAAGAAGCGAAGCAGCTCAACACGATCAACGCCAATTACATCCGCAATTTCGGACAGAACAATCGTAAGAAATCTCAGTCGTTCACAAACATCGACAGTTTAGATGGTAAAAGGGAGCCGCCTCCGCCGCCACCGCGAAAAGATTTCGGCGTAAATTGCGGCGTCCTGACGCGAAATATAGGTGTAGGTCATCAAAATCCAAATACGAAAACAGTTTCGACGACGACAGTCGACGACGTGACCGTTGATAAATGGTACAGCGAAAAAATCAAATTTTTGAACAATCAAAATTTACCAAAGAACACGACGAAATCGACGCAAACCCTAAGGGAGAATCGGGGAGTTTCTAGTCAGACCCTTACTGCTACATCTGCTGAAACCTTCACACAAACTTTCGAGCCCAAAAAACAGTACAGCAACGCCGGAATTTCAGCTCACCCCCAGTGCAAAGACTTTAGTGTCCAAAAAAGTGTGGAAGTTTACAACGTAGGGACGTCCGAAGACACAATAAGCGACGTTTTTTGTGAGAAATGCAGCGCTGCGAAGTGCAGTATAGGTACAGGGCCGGAAAAAGACGCAGATGCCCATACGAGCCCGGTCTCGTTAGCTATTTTAATGGGCCCACGAAGCAAATCCTTCAATTTAGGCGACGATCGAATCAACTTCTCCTCCAGAAATCGAACGGTTGCGTGCCAACACGAATCTTCAGGACTGTCCAAAGCCTCGCAATACGAACCAAATTCAATTAGCAAAGCCTGTCAGTGCGAACTTAAAACAATCTCCAAAGCTTGTCAGTCTGCAATCGTCAAACAGGTCCACAAGAACACGCAATACGAAAACTACTGCATCTCCAAAAACACTGACACCAGCGATTTGAAGGTGGAAATACGGCATATCGGATGTGAAGCCAAAGAAGCCGAACGTGCAACAAGTGATACTGCGTGCAATACCTCGCAAGTTGACTTAAGCTGTCTTAGATGCAGTGCTAAACTAGAAAGTGCCTCTAAGAAAGATTTAAGTGCGACCCAATCGAGGATTCCGAGACCTCAAATACCGACCACGCCCGTCGAAATCAGAAAGTTCAGACGACAGGATACTTATACGAAGATATATTCGACCGACACCTCACCTGTAAACTCGACCCAGACGTGAGTATTGCAATTTTACGAAACGATTTTCTATGGGAAATACACAATAGGGGTAGCACAATTTTTTTATTTATATCAATCAATTAGCCCGCGCGTGCGCCTGGCAAATTGAAGGCGACTTGAAATGAAGATGTCATTTCTGTTTTAAATGATAACTTCGAAAGATACAAATCAGAATGCCCACTGCTCTTATATGCATCAACATATCCTTTTGACACGGTACACTAGAAAATGATATGTAGAGTTGTTTATTTTAACGTTGCAGGTTGTCTGGACTCGACTTGTCCCCGAAATCTCCCCCAGCCGAGCCTTCCAGTCCTTTGGACAAAGTCAAACATAACTTGAAGCTACCAGATTTTAACTCGCATCTCCAAAATGGAACAGCCCCAACACAAATCAAAGTTCAAATACAAGAAACCACTTTACCACTGCCAGAAACGGCGATTTACAACTCAACTCCAATATCAGCTCAATCTCATAGAAAAAAGTAAGAGGTGATAGTGCAAGTCAGGTGGTAGATATTGTTGTAATGTTACAGAGTGGTGCCAACGAAAGAAATGCAAGGTGCGATGAAGGTACTAAACGACTCCCTCCAAAAAAGCCAATCTAAGAACCCCAAAAATCAAAACGCGATTAATATAGTGCAACAGGAGTGGTTCAAAATCTCGAGTCTCTTCATAGCGAATCCTTTGGACGTTGAAGATTATTTGGATGCGTTCGAAGACGTGTCTTCTACTCTTCTAGAATATGTTGTTAACATGACCGACGATAGCGGTAACACGGCCATGCATTATGCCGTTTCTCACGGCAACTTCGACGTGGTGTCAATTCTGCTCGACTCGAAAGTATGTGATATTAATAAGCCGAACAAAGCGGGATATACGAGCGTTATGTTGGTATCGCTGGCGGAAGTGCGGTCTCAAACACACGCCAATGTTATACGAAGACTCTTCCAGTTAGCGGACGTCAACATTCGAGCTAAACAAGTACGCTCTTGCCGGTGACAGAACAAATTATGCATGATTGTGCTTTTAGCACGGCCAAACGGCGCTGATGTTGGCAGTAAGTCACGGACGCCTGGATATGGTGAAGATGTTACTAGAAGCTGGGGCCGATATTAACATCCAAGACGATGATGGCAGCACCGCACTGATGTGTGCCGCCGAACATGGTCATGTTGAAATCGTCAAACATTTTCTGGACCAACCAGACTGCGACTCCAGCATTACAGATATTGTAACCACAAATCACTATAATGTGACTTTTTTACCTTTTTAATGGTTGTTGCAGGATGGTAGCACCGCTTTGAAAATCGCAATGGAAGCCGGACATAGACATATCGGGGTATTGCTGTACACACATCAAAGGACGCTTCACGGGAAAAAAAAATCGAAACCGGCCAGCCCCAAAACTCCTTCCTCTCCATTACCCTTAAGAAGCAGCCATCGTGCCTTAACTGATACTAAAACTACTAAGTAGAAGAGTATTGTTTGTTGATAAATGTTACTTACGTACATTGTATTGTTGAACGTGTGTCATAATTGATTTTATAGTTCATTTTTAAAAGTTCGACGCGTCTCTAATAGATGAAATGATTTGTTTGTTTGTTGTAGTTCGGTAGGGACCAAATTCTAAAAACTGAACCAAAATCATGTTGCTATAACATTCCTTTGTTACTTTTACATCTCTTTTTGTATAATATTTGTAAATTTGTAATTAATTAGTTTCACTTGTAGGTGAGGCGAGTTTAACTGATTTAACTTCAATAAAACATTTACTCATCAAAACGGTCATGAATTTTCATTTTGGTCAGTAGAAGTAAATAAACTTCCAATAATGAAGTAAATTTTAACTTTCACTTTTGTATTATCTTTATTATGTTATTATTATCAGTCGAGCAGGGTATCAAAGGTGGAAAAAAGTAAAAAAAATAATTTGGTGTTTAGAGTATTGTTTTATTTTACAGTTGCCTGTATTTATTTTGATATATGACGCTAGATGGCGCCACATCTAGCAACCTTCATACACCAAGTGATGTAGGCTAAAATATACAGAGCAGAAATTCAAAATCGGACATTACTTTAGAGCAGTAATCAAACAAAAATAAACAATTTGTAATGATAAATAAGTGAGGCAGGTAGTGGCACTGTAGTCACACAAAAAACACGTCATCAAACAACGGACGTAACCACGGTTCTTATACTCATACGGTTGCCTCACTCAGCCATGACCTACGCAACATGATGACGTAGCCGAGATACCAGTATCGAAACGGAGCATCATTAGCTATCGGCCAAATCAGGAAATCAAATACAAATTACGAAATTTTGCATGCAAACGGTTGAAATGTTAGGAGAATATGTATTATTATTATAATAATCAATAATTGGTATAAAAATGTAAGAATATAAGTTTTTCAAATATAAAAAACATTGGTATTCTAAATATCGAATCGAAATAAAGACAAAACTTATGTAATAATTTTGCGTTTTTTATTCGCTGATTTTTTTTGTTTGCACGATGGATGTTGTTGACGTTTTAAATTTAAATATTTAATTCTGATAAACATTCGCTGTAATAAATAGGTTTTCGCCACAGTAGTGTCGATCTTGGGATGTCGTTTCGAGACTTTATTTAATAGTCTTTCTGTTATTTTTGGACCTTTTCTTATCGTTCCATTTTTATGAAAATGCAAAAATATTTTGTTGAGCAATGTCGCTTGAGTCATCGTGATTAGAACAATCTATATTTCGCGTTTCCTCCTCTTGCTCAAATAACTGCCTGGTAGCGGCGAGCCGTAGTATTAGCCGTAATTAGCCTACTACTAATTAGTGCCCTAATTTAATTTCCTTCAATATATTCTCAAATGTCTTGCAATCTTTATGCAAGCTCTTATTGGTTGATTGGACGCCGAGGAAGTGATCTAAGTCGTTTGCCCATCGTGTACCCCAGGATCAGGATTTCGGGCTGGTCTTGGACGTCGTTGGTACATCTACCAACGAGATTATTATTAATTCAAAATAACGGTATTTCTCTGGGGTATAGCATACCCCAGAACCTCTGTTTGGATTAGCTATACATTACTTTGATATATTTTTACTGGTACTCAACACTAACAGCTCGTAGAAATTAATTTATGCGTATTCTTATTTTCTCATTCTAGGTCAGATAAGTGAACTTTTGCCAGCTGTATACTATGAAACTGCAAAATTCCATAAAATAACTTTTATTTGTACTACAACTACTTTTTCGGTGATCGCAATTTCATCTCTAAAAGCCATTCACTAAGCCAGAGACAAGCTAAGCTTACAGTCTCTGGTATCAAGCTGACGTCACTGCGCTGCTCTCCTCCCCACTATCCGCGCACCTACAAGGCCAGAAGTGAGGCAACCGTATGAGTATAAGAACCGTGGGACGTAACATCAAGTAGGTGGCTGTCATCTGTCATCTGTCATTTGCATTAAAATTAGATGCGCGCAAAAGGTGAGCGTTGCATGTTTGGGCGAGACCAACGAATTCAAACTGCTGTATTGAAATCAAATTTGATCTTCTCAATTCAGGTACATAATCTGATTTTGTGATTTTGCTGAAATGTCGGGATCCGAAATGAACGTAATCGCAAGAAGGGCCCATATTTACTTCCGTACGGGCAAATACAACGAGGCAGTAGTCTTGTATACTTTGTATGAAGTAATCAAATTAATAGTAGAAAACTACAACAAATATGTGTTACAGGATGATTGAAATCAATCCGAATAATTTCAAGGCTTACCTACACCGTGCTCGGGCTCATTTCCTAAATGGTCGATGGAACCAGGCAATGCAAGATGCCGCAGCAGCGCTTAGTTTGGAGCCAAATTGTGATCAGACCAAAGATTTTATTACGGCCCTTGGGTTATTAATACACAATTCAAGGCGTTGAAAAATTCAGCATTGTAGCATAAAATAAAGTTCTTTAAATTCTAATAAGTTGTAAAAATTTAATTCTGTTTGGACTTGTGCGTTATAAATAGAGCAATAGTAATATAAACACACAAAATAATTTTATTTTTCTAATAGATGAAATGATTTGTTTGTTTGTTGTAGTTCGGTAGGGACCAAATTCTAAAAACTGAACCAAAATCATGTTGCTATAACATTCCTTTGTTACTTTTACATCTCTTTTTGTATAATATTTGTAAATTTGTAATTAATTAGTTTCACTTGTAGGTGAGGCGAGTTTAACTGATTTAACTTCAATAAAACATTTACTCATCAAAACGGTCATGAATTTTCATTTTGGTCAGTAGAAGTAAATAAACTTCCAATAATGAAGTAAATTTTAACTTTCACTTTTGTATTATCTTTATTATGTTATTAGTATTAGTCGAGCAAGGTATCAGAGGTGGAAAAAAGTAAAAAAAGTAATTTGGTGTTTAGAGTATTGTTTTATTTTACAGTTGCCTGTATTTATTTTGATATATGACGCTAGATGGCGCCACATCTAGCAACCTTCATACACCAAGTGATGTAGGCTAAAATATACAGAGCAGAAATTCAAAATCGGACATTACATTAGAGCAGTAATCAAACAAAAATAAACAATTTGTAATGATAAATAAGTGAGGCAGGTAGTGGCACTGTAGTCACACAAAAAACACGTCATCAAACAACGGACGTAACATCAAGTAGGTGGCTGTCATCTGTCATCTGTCATTTGCATTAAAATTAGATGCGCGCAAAAGGTGAGCATTGCATGTTTGAGCGTGACCAACGAATTCAAACTGCTGTATTGAAATCAAATTTGATCTTCTCAATCCAGGTACATAATCTGATTTTGTGATTTAGCTGAAATGTCGGGATCCGAAATGGACGTAATCGCAAGAAGGGCCCATATTTACTTCCGTACGGGCAAATACAACGAGGCAGTAGTCTTGTATACTTTGTATGAAGTAATCAAATTAATAGTAGAAAACTACAACAAATATGTGTTACAGGATGATTGAAATCAATCCGAATAATTTCAAGGCTTACCTACACCGTGCTCGGGCTCATTTCCTAAATGGTCGATGGAACCAGGCAATGCAAGATGCCGTAACAGCGCTTTGTTTGGAGCCAAATTGTGATCAGGCCAAAGATTTTATTACGGCCCTTTTGTTATTAATACACAATTCATGGCATTGAAAAATTCAGCATTGTAGCATAAAATAAAGTTCTTTAAATTCTAATAAGTTGTAAAAATTTAATTCTGTTTGAACTTGTGCGTTATAAATAGAGCAATAGTAATATAAACACACAAAATAATTTTATTTTTCTAATAGATGAAATGATTTGTTTGTTTGTTGTAGTTCGGTAGGGACCAAATTCTAAAAACTGAACCAAAATCATGTTGCTATAACATTTCCTTTGTTACTTTTACATCTCTTTTTGTATAATATTTGTAAATTTGTAATTAATTAGTTTCACTTGTAGGTGAGGCGAGTTTAACTGATTTAACTTCAATAAAACATTTACTCATCAAAACGGTCATGAATTTTTATTTTGGTCAGTAGAAGTAAATAAACTTCCAATAATGAAGTAAATTTTAACTTTCATTTTTGTATTATCTTTATTATGTTATTATTATCAGTCAAGCAGGGTATCAAAGGTGGAAAAAAGTAAAAAAAATAATTTGGTGTTTAGAGTATCGTTTTATTTTACATTTTCCTGTATTTATTTTGATATATGACGCTAGATGGCGCCACATCTAGCAACCTTCATACACCAAGTGATGTAGGCATAAATATACAGAGCAGAAATTCAAAATCGGACATTACTTTAGAGCAGTAATCAAACAAAAATAAACAATTTGTAATGATAAATAAGTGAGGCAGGTAGTGGCACTGTAGTCACACAAAAAACACGTCATCAAACAACGGACGTAACATCAAGTAGGTGGCTGTCATCTGTCATCTGTCATTTGCATTAAAATTAGATGCGCGCAAAAGGTGAGCGTTGCATGTTTGGGCGTGACAACGAATTCAAACTGCTGTATTGAAATCAAATTTGATCTTCTCAATCCAAGTACATAATCTGATTTTGTGTTTTTGCTGAAATGTCGGGACCCGAAATGGACGTAATCGCAAGAAGGGCCCATATTTACTTCCTTACGGGCAAACACAACGAGGCAGTAGTCTTGTATACTTTGTATGAAGTAATCAAATTAATAGTAGAAAACTACAACAAATATGTGTTACAGGATGATTGAAATCAATCCGGGTAATTTCAAGGCTTATCTACACCGTGCTCGGGTTCATATCCTAAATGGTCGATGGAACCAGGCAATGCAAGATGCCATAGCAGCGCTTTGTTTGGAGCCAAATTGTGATCACATCAAAGATTTTATTACGGCCCTTGAATTAAATCACAATTCAAGGCGTTGAAAAATTCAGAATTGTAGCATAAAATAAAGTTCTTTAAATTCTAATAAGTTGTAAAAATTTAATTATGTTTGGACTTGTGCGTTATAAATAGAGCAATAGTAATATAAACACACAAAATAATTTTATTTCTCTTAGTTAATACGGCGCGAAGCAAGGAAAAAAAACTTAACATAACCTCACAATACCCAAATGTGTAATTTCTGCGCAGCCCAATTGCAAATTCTGTGCTTTAAGTCAAAATTGCCTCCGAATGATGAAATATCTCGTCTCATAACAGTACAGGCTTCCAATTTTGTATGGGAGAGGTAAAAAATAATGCCATGCAAACAGTAAAATCGTTACATTTTATTGTGGAAAAGTCAACACTGCAATTTGCATACATCATACAAATTTGCAATTCAATACAAACCTGAAACTTCAACAATTTCGCGGTGCTTCAGGTAAATTGTTCACTGGATACACTACTACTTAATACTTGTGCTTATGTCGGTGTTTTCGTGCGGAATCCGGTGAATGGTATCTGGATCTGTACGGAGAATTGCTTCCGTGCTTATTTCTAGGTGATGGAGATGGTCGTCGAGGTGAAGTCGATCTACGACTGCTTTTCATTCGAAGTGGCGATGGCGAACGACGACTCTTTGCAAATCGCGCAGGGGAACCATATTTACCGTTTGAACTGATCGGTGATAAGGAATCTTTGGATTTTCGAGAGCGGGAGGACGAAGGAGACTTGCGTCTTATATGGGGTGGACTAGGAGGACTCGGTCCTTTGTATGCTTTCTTTCGTGGTGGAGGCGAACGACTTTTTGACCTAAACATCACACAACCAAATTTAACAGTTTTTTTAACCTTTCAAGTTCAATAAAAAAAGGTTCTTGTTATACTTTACCTGTGCTTCGATGATGAACCTGTCGACGAACTTCGTGCTTTTTTTGTTTTTCTAGATTTACTACAAAATTAGTAAAAAACATACAATCTGCTTGTGACCAGTCAAAACTCCAGTCTCCCATTAAATGACATTTCAATCATTTAATGAGAAACCAGCGTAAATACTTGTTCTACTTACAGATCCTTGTAGATTTCCTCGTCAGAACTGGTCTCTTTCCTGTCACTTTTGGGTTTATCTCCTTTTAGATCTTTCTCTTTCTTATCTTTTTCGCTCTTCTTCAATAACTTCCGCCTGTAGTGTTCTACTTGTTGTGGAAGCGTCCATCCGGTCTTCAGCGCTCTTTGTCCGGACTCCAGTTCGTCTTGATATTGCACGGCTTTCACTTCGATCTCGCGCAATTTAATCCGTCTTTCCTCGGTCATATTCCTAACAGGGGCCATAAAACGAAAATGTTAACGCTATTAACAAAAACCCCTTCACACTAAAGCCATTTTTAAAAAAATTCAAAATTGCAATGAGTAACAACACTTTCATCTCACAGTTTCCTGTATTCATTTGCGTTACATAACGGTAGATGACGCTACCACTTGCAAGCCATACCCAGTGACCAGGGCAAAAATATACAGATCTGATTTCATTGCAAAATCGTAAACTACTTTAAAACAATTATCTAACAGAAATATTATCAACACGTAATAATAAATAGGTGAATCAAGTGGTAGCATTATAGACATAATAAAGTCACGTGATCAAATTACGTCAGTCACTGACATTTGCGTTAAATTTGAACCTGCATTGAAATTAAATTTGATCGTCTCGATCCAAGTTGATTTTGTAAGTTTGCTGAAATTTTGTGGTTCGAAATGGACTCAGTTATAGAAAAAGGGACCAAAGCTATGTTGGAGGCGAAATTTAACGAAGCAATATACTATTTTACTTTGTATAAAGTGAACAAATTGATAGAAGAAAACTATAACAAATTGGTTTGCAGGGTTATAACCGTCAATGCGCCTAACTGCAGAGTCTTCATAGAACGTGCTCGGGCTTACTACATGCTGGGTCAGTGGGAGAAGGCTATCGAAGATTGCAATGCAGCCCTTGCTATAGAGCCAAATTCTGCCGACGCCAGGTGCATTAAGAGCATCGCGACCTACACGTTACTAGGAAGGAGAAATCTAGATTTGTTTCGTCCCAGATAAACGCCCGTTGGCGTTATCGACAAAAATTCAAAATTTGAAGAACAGCTTGAAAATTGTTCCTTTGGCCATTTAAACGTTTGGAATTGATATTTAAATTTTCAACAATAAATAAAACAGCTCATGTGCAATAATTTTGTGTTTTTGTTCTCAATCCTTTGGAATGTCAAAACGGACACTGCGCACTGTGTCAATGCAGCAGTTATAATACCTGGTGTCGCTGTAGTCGTTTGAGTCCTGATTTTCAATCGAAGATCCGTCCAAACTAGCATCGGCACTGTTTCCTAGCAAATCCCACTTGCTAGTGGTCATAGCTTGCGCTTCGACTTGCTCGGGATCGACAGTTTCCCATTTGGACATTATAAAACCCGACAGAGGCGCTCCAGGCTTTTTGCTAGGGACCACAACGTCGGGTACATCGTCAACGATTTCTTTGCCGTCTATATCGTCAGCTGGTATAACAGTGCTTTTGTATCGCTTCATGGCACTTTTCAAAAGGACTGCTCCGTCCATCGGAACATCGTCGTCTGTTTCTGGTTGGTCCTGCAAGGGATCCCCGTCGATATCAATGTTGCTTTCCACAACCGCCTCCTCTTTCACTTCCTGTAAGTGCCTTGTGAGTCACCAAATTATAAAACTAACCGCTTACCTGTTCTTTTATGCCCAAAAACGTCGTCCTCAACTTATTGACATAGTCCTTGTGATAAATCGAGTCGTCTAAAGCTTGTAAAATGCGCAGGACTCGTAATTTACATCCTTCAGCTTGCAACCTTCCTTCTAGCTTGTCGTAAGAGCGCTTGATTTCCACCATGATATCGACCAGTCTCGCTTCAAATCTAAATCACACCGTAACACAAGTTTTTTGACACAGATCGCCACCTACGCTTTTCTATAAAACGACGCATTGTTCACTTTAACTCCACAGTTGTGTAAAATATCCGAAACTAAGTTGAGTCGGGCAATTTTCTTTGTTATTAAAGTTGAGGGATTTAGCAGCGATTCAGTGATACAATCCACGACTTCCTCAGCGGCGTCGCTGTGCTCGATACAAAAAACCATGGCTTCGCCGATTTTACTCCGTTCTGGTGTTAAGGATCTTATCAAATCTTCCAGCCGATCTCGTTGGCTGTAACAACGCCCGTACATAAATAAATCACAGTTTTGTTAAGATTTACGTGTTGGATAACGATCCTTTCGTGCTTTCTTTCGCTTCATCGTCGTTCACTAACTCGTCGGGCATTCCCGCCGTGTACGAATTCATCAGCGGGGGCTTCCAAATTGACCCGTCTACAAATTTAATTGATAAATGTCAAAGTAAAACATCATTGATACCATACATTTAAACAGGCGGAACTCTTTCGTTTGCCATTCCTTCTGCGAGTCACCGTGCATTATTGAGTACAACTTCCATCTGTAGTAAATGTGGGCAGGGCTCTGATTTTCAAATAGAAACCTAGACACAATAAATTGTATTAAAGCCAGAAACAGGCACATGTCTCTACGGTGAGATCCAAAATTCGATCAAGAAGACTCGTAAGCTTATTCTCGCGTCATAATAATAAAAAACCAGCCTTTTTTAATATTGGGTACGGATTTTTATTTTTTAAATATTGTTGTCACCGTACCTGTAATTGGGATTGTGGATCTCCCTGTTCATGATCATGGCCTCCAGCATGGGCCCCTCACGAACCACAAACTCCACCATTCGATGTATAAGCATTAGAAGATTCCTGTCCGTAGGAATAACAACTTTCACCACACTCCGTGAGAGGATTTCGGTAAGCTCTTCGGCCGATTTGGGCAAAATATCTTTATCCTTAACACAGGGTTGTGCATTGAAAGGTAATCCTGACGGAGGCGGCGGGAAAGACAGCTCCAGAAGCGCAGGAGGTATGTAAATTGGGTGCGGAGGAATTATGACGGATTTACCCCAACCCAGTTTCATCTCGTAACCCAAGATTTCTTTCCCGTTTAAATTACGAAGCGCACGCTCGCCGTCTTTGCGGCTCATGTACGCAACGAATCCGCAGTTACGTCCGCGCGCTTTTTCTTCATCGGAGCGAGGCCACATTATTTTAATGCTAGCGAGAGGGCCGAAACGGCCAAATATTTCCATCAGCTGCTGCTCTGTAATCTAAGTTAATTTTTATAGTCGTCGATTTACAGAAAATTCGGGGGCAAACCTTGGGGTTGAGATTACCAAGGTACAAGTTCGTGGTGGTTGGGTCGCCGTTGTCAAACGAACCCAAATCACCGCTTCTTAGGAACAAGTCGAGTTCAGATTCCATCGGTGTTCTGAGAATTCCTTTGTATTTGTGCCGCTCCTCCCGCTCTTCCTGAATTCTACAAATTATCAAAGCAGCAGTAGTACAAAAAATTATGTTTTTTTTATGTTTCTGCACTTACTGTCTCAACTCCTCTTTAAATGCTTCCAGGTTACTTTTAGTGTGTTGTTTCTTTTTACCTAATCTTTCTGGTTTTTTGTCTGAAATTAATTTTGCATAAAAGTGCGCCTTCTCAGTCGATGCCAATAATTCAGCTGATGATAGTCGTGACTGCGGTTTGTATAATTTGCCCTTGTCTCTGGTGTCTTCCTCTGCAAAAGCAATTGTCATATAAACACTGATTTGAACAATTTCATAAATGTACTTCTAGCTCCGGCATCGTACGTGCCAGCTTTTACCCAAACTTTGCTGGAACTACTAATGGGAGACTCCTGAAATGTGGCGACAAACTCTTCGAAAGCCTAAAATTTACACACTCAGGTTTTGTTTGTTATTGTATTAATTAAGTCAATCATACATGAGCTGCAGCTCTTTCCTCTTCCTTTTTGCGCTGCTCTTCGAGCTCCTTTTTTGATAGGGTTCGTTTGCCCATCGTTCCGATAGAAAATGCCTTCAACTTCTGCTCGGGGATATTCTGTTTATACATGGAATTTTCTCATTACAAAAAACATTCGAGCGTGTTATTTACCTTTATTTTATCCCCCATTTTCGCTGAGATAGAACTATAAATTAAATAAAATAAAAACTAAATGCAAAGCGGTAATAACAACTTCGTAAAATACAAAATAGAAAAGTTTAATACATGATGCAAGAGAATTGTCTGTCCAATGTCATTTAGTCATTTTGCCGTTGTTAGAGAATGTGTAAACGACGACACCAGATGACTCTGCAACGAATCATTTCAAATTCACTAAGCCGAATTCACATGAAGCGTTCAGGTATCTAATAAAAAAGTTATAACAAAAATCAATTAATATCTCATAAATTAAGCTGTTATTTACGAGTACCTTTGCATGTTTTGCAACTGCTAAATATTATAATATATCCTCTTAACTGTTCAACTAGGTCACAGCGGGGTCGAGCCGCAAATAGCGAAGATTGGCACAAGTGGAAATTTTTCATTTTACAATTATTATTTCGTCCGCTTATTACACTTTAAATTTATTGCGTCATGAAACAAATAGTTGCCAACGTAATCTCACTTCTGCATACGGACTGTTCCTACTACAAGTTACATAAACAGTGCAGAATAATTAAACGAAAAATTAAATAAACTCTACACTATGATGATGTTAATATTTTTTTATTTTTTATTTATCCGCACCGGCGTTTTATACATTCATCTCAGGTCGTCAAAACATTTTTTTTGTTTTGTTTAGAAGATATTGCAATTGTGCGCATTTAAATAAAAATTCTACAACTAATTTAAAACATAGAGTGGTGTGAGCGCTAAATAGTATCCAGGAATAATGAGTGGAAAAAGTAGAGACTCGTCAAATATGTGCGTAAAACAACAAAAGAGCAAACCGGTCAACGAGAGACAAGACTGGTCGTAAAAATTCGCGCGCAAGCGCGACTACAAGCCGAACATTCTTATCTTAGCATGGACTGTGGATCCTATCTTTGTTTTACGTACATATTTGAAGAGTCTTTTCTTTTTCCACTCGTTATTTGGATTATACAGTGTGGAACAAAATGATTATCATCTAGTTACCTTTGGAATCTTTTCACATGTAAATTTTCCTGCGCCGCTCTACTATTTTGAAAGTTCATAGTTCTGTCAATAAATGACATCAATCAAATTGACAGTTATTACAATTTATTGAAGTGAATTGAATTAACAAAGACTAAAAATGTATACCGTGCAAGAGAACACTTTCATCATTCAGGCGTATTTTCAATCTGGACGCATAGTATTGAAATTTTAATGTATTTTTTGAGGTTAGGATACCGCCCTCCTTTTATTGTAGAGCGGCACTTCGTATTTTTACAAGGGTAATGCAAAAGTAACTAGATGAAAATAATTTTGTTCCACACTGTAGATAGCGATCAGTCTAGGCGGTACTTATATTTTTTACCGCTTTGTCAATTAATTAATCTCAAATAAGTCCTTGAATTCAGAAGCATTTAAGAAACATATCAAGCAATTGTTGTTGAAGGGGTTGGGATTTAAATTGTAGTCAGTTTAGTTAGATTTCTATTAGTTTTATTTAGTTTTTTTTGTTACGGTTATATTAGGTAATAAGTATATGATAAGTATATAAGTATAGGATTTTGTTTTTGTTTTCTGCAAGATAATCTTATGTATGATTATTTGTGAACTGTGAACTGTGAACTTTACAAGTAATAAATAATAATAATAATAATAATAATAATAATAATAATAATAATAATAATAATAATAATAATAATAATAATAATAATAATAATAATAATAATAATAATAATAATAATAATAATAATAATAATAATAATAATAATAATAATAATAATAATAATAATAATAATAATAATAATAATAATAATAATAATAATAAATATATTCTAACGATTTTTTTCTAATGAGCAATCACCTTTATTTTATCTTACACCTTACGTTTAAATTTTGCAACAAAGCTGTTGTGAAATGGTGTTTACGCAACGATGAAATAGAAGACGGAACAAGCATGGAAACGAAAAACGACACGGGAGCAGAGGTGTTGAAATAACGTTGATAAAAGTGATAGTTAAAAGTAAAAAGCACAACACATTCATTTTCATCATAAATGATTATGAGAACGATATATTCATTATAATGACGTCAGTTTGTTGCTTTAATTAATTATCGTTTACAAAACGTAGTTTTAAGATTCTAGCGAGTTATCAACAAATAACAAACCGCTTCACATTACGTAGCACTTAGTAAACTTGAATTTGCATGTCTAGACTAAACAAAATTTACTCGCATTATAAATATCAATTATAAATGTATTGTAAATTAAACATTTTGTTATTTATTTAACTAGAAGCGTAGCAATTAACGTATTTTATATATTTTTATGGTTACAAGGCAACAAGCTGTACAGGAAAAAATAATTAAAGAAAACTTGATGGTTGTCACATAAAAAAATATTCACATGTATTACGTATCTCGTGAGATATCAGTCTTGGAGTCATGATTTGGTGGAAAACTCTTCACATATTTTATTCGTTTTACACGCCTGTGTTATGAACATTTTATTTTTCAGTCCTAGTTTGTTAGTTGCAAGTTGTAAATTTGGATATGTTAATTTTTAAACTCTTTCTTATATACAGAGTGATCAATTAGAAATCGGGTCCACCTCCCTAAATTCTTACTCGTTGATCGATTTTTTTTAAAATGTTTTAATCTACTAATATCTACTGTGGTGCCAAATCTCAGATTCCAAGGCCTACTTCGATTTTTTCAATACCAAAAATAAAAAAAGAATGTTAGCAATGGTTTTATCTCTAATCTGACTACGCACTGAAATTAAAATACCTTCAAATGGGTGTCGCCGAAATATTACAAAACAATATTAGTTGCTGACTGAAATATAGTATAATTCAAATTTATTTATTTTTTCAAAATTATCGGTTAGACCGTTATAAATTGACCTGAAGTATGAAGAATGAATGTGTTGTGCTTTTTACTTTCAACTATTACTTCCGTATCGTTTTTTGTTCCCATGTTTTAATCATTTTTAGTTCCGTCTTCTATTGCAACGTTGCATAAATGTCATTTCACTACTGCTTTATTGCAACTAAGTCAACTAAATACGGTACAAAAACGTATAAAGCGTAAAATTACAATAATTGTTATTCACCGCCTATCATTTTTATGAAGTTGATATGTAATAACTAAAAATAATGTTGTTAATAAAATCTAATAAAATAAATAAATTTTTTTTAAATTTTGTTTTAATTTTCAAATATCCTCCAGAGCCTAGTGAAATGATTGTATTTTGTACGTATAGAACGTACAAAAAAAGTCATTCGCAGTAGGCCATGGCCAATTTGTTTACTTTTTTTACAGTGTTGACGCTCGATAATGACATATGACTTTTGATCAAAAAGTTACTCAAACGATCTCTAAACTGACATCTGAAGATGGAATTTGTTAAAAATGTTGTTGTAAAATAAGAAAATTAATTAAATGCTCGGTATTTTATGCCAAATGTATTGTTACGTTAATTTATTCATTTGTTTAGTAAAAATACCAAACGTATCAAAATAAGAAATGCAGGTTATCATGATAGTCTTGCTAAAAATGCTAATGCTCCGTAAAATTAGCAAACGTAGGGTATAATATACGAAATGCTCATGAGTAAAATAAAACACTTAGTGACAGAATTAAACATTTCCCAACAAATAATATATTAAAAAATAAATCCAATGATTTATAAACTATATTAATTTATAAGTATACAGAGTGATTCTCTATAATTGTTAGTCGATTTAAACGTTTTTTTTTTAATGATAGAGCTTCAATACATTTACTGTGGTGCCAGATTTAATAAAAAAAATATCAAGGCCCATTTCGAATTTCTTTCGATGCCAAAAATAAAAAAAATATAAGAAAGTGTTTTTTCTCTAATCTGACTGCTCCAGTTAATTTAGAATACTTTCAAGTGGGTGTCACCTAAATTTTACAAAAAATACTAGCTGCTAACAAAGATACAAAATTTATTTGTTTTATCAAAATTATGCGTTAGACCTTTATCAGTTGAACTTAAAAAATTTCAAACCAACAGTTATTCATAATATTGGCAATTTTTGTTTTATTTAAACTTGTTTTAAGTAGATAAGTTTGCGATTATTTTTCTTATCAAAACTGCCCTGATCGGATATGACAATAATATGCCCCTTAAATCAAAT
Source organism: Eledona agricola (assembly GCA_964023215.1). Taxonomy (NCBI): domain Eukaryota; kingdom Metazoa; phylum Arthropoda; class Insecta; order Coleoptera; family Tenebrionidae; genus Eledona; species Eledona agricola. The sequence goes on along the minus strand of OZ026862.1, from coordinate 14,853,792 downwards.
TTTATTTATATCTTATAAGAATACACGATATTAAAAACATATTTATTATTAAGCAATATTTAAATTGTGATTTACATCACTACCATTCGAAATATTTTGATAAAATAAATACAATTAAATTATGCTGTATTTCTGAAAGGAACTAACATTTTTTTGTAAAATTGAGGTGACACCCAATTGACAATATTCTAAATTCAGTGGCGTAGCCAGATTAGAGATAAAAAAATTGCTGATTTTCTTTCTTTAGTTTTGACATCGACCAAAATTCGAATTCTAAATTTGGCACCACATAGATTTATTGAAAAAATTACTTAAAAAATTGTATATATCGTCCAACAAATAACAATTAAAAACAGGTGGCGTGCTTTCTAAGGGGTCACTCTGTACAACTAAATAGTTTACAGTTTCGATATATTTTCTTTAAAAATTATTGAAATTTCAAACCAACAGTTATTCATAAAATTTAAACATGTTTTAATTAGATGGAGCTCCGTTGTTATAAAAATTATGTTCAAAAGCAAACATTGCGTTTATTTTTATTATCAAAAAGCTACCTTGGCCCGATATCACAATACTATGAAGCCCTTCATCCAAAATTTATTTATACCTTATAAGAACGAACTATTTAGAACATATTAATTATTGAGCAATATTTTTTACAAAATTGTGATTCACATGACTACTATTCCAAATGTTTTAATAAAATAAATACAATTGATTATGCTGAGTTTCTGAAAAAAACTAACATTTTTTTGTAAAATTGCGGTGACCCCCAATTGACAATATTCTAAATTCAGTGGCGTAGCCAGATTAGAAATAAAAAAATTGCTGATTTTCTTTCTTTAGTTTTGACATCGACCAAAATTCGAATTCTAAATTTGGCACCACATAGATTTATTGAAAAAATTACTTAAGAATGGTATATATCGTCCAACAAATAAGAATTTTAGAGAGGTGGCATGCTTTTTATTGGGTCACTCTGTACAACTAAATAGTTTTCAGTTTGGATATGTTTTATTTAAAAATTATTGAAATTTCAAACCAACAGTTATTCATAAAATTTAAACATGTTTTAATTAGATGGAGCTCCGTTGTGATAAAAATTATGTTCAAAAGCAAACTTTGCGTTTATTTTTATTATCAAAAAGCTACCTTGGCCCGATATCACAATACTATGAAGCCCTTCAACCAAAATTCATTTATACCTTATAAGAACGAACTATTTAGAACAGATTTATTATTAAGTAATATTTTTTACAAAATTGTGATTCACATGACTACTATTCGAAACGTTTTAAAAAATAAATACAATTAAATTATGCTGTATTTCCGAAAGGAACTAACATTTTTTTGTAAAATTGACAATATTCTAAATTCAGTGGCGTAGCCAGATTAGAGATAAAAAATTGCTGATTTTCTTTTTTTGGTTTTGACATTGACAAAAATTAGAATTCTAAATTTGGCACCGGAGTAGATTTAATGAAAAAATTACTAAAAAAAATTGTATAAATCCGATGTCTGATGGAAAGCGGATTGTAGCGAATTTCTTAGCAACACGCAACAGTGACATTTCGATGAGGACTTTGCCCTCGGGATGCAGCGTCGGTGCCGCTGCACTCTAAACCTCTATTAATTTATAGCAGAAATTAGCATAACGTGAAAAATATTCCATTAATTACGCACAGGTACCAATATAAAATAATATTGAGGCCGCGTCAGCTTCTTGCAAATTCGCTACAGAAACAGTGCGCGAGACTACGAGGACATGATCACGTAGTCCACTTGCGCCCCTTCTTCAGACATTCCACAAATGAAATCGTCTATTTTTCGATTTATTTATAGAAACGTAATGGATTGGCCGTCTGTGACAACAGGCAAATCTTTTCACTCTCCATCCTTTTTCATCTCCAAGCCCAACCTATAATTAGTCGGTTTTTGTCCATTTTCTTTTTTTTACAACCAAACGAGGAACGACCTCCTCGTACAACAATTTGCTGTTTGTTAAATTACGTGGAACTCAACACCTTGATTAAGAGAATGACCTATTTCCAAGATGGATGGTAATAATATCAAATCTTGCGTAACTTACGTTGATAGGTTTTGGTTTAGTAAGATCATGACTTGTAAGACCAGGACACTATTACTAAAATTGTTTTTCATTTTAAAATTGCCATTAGAAACATGTCAAACTGCATTAGAAAAAATCAGTCTTCCATTATACATATACTTTCTACTTTTTATATATTATTATTAATAATAATTACACTTACACAACTTGTTACAAAACAAGTCAAGAAATGTTATAGTGATATAGTAACGTGAGAATCATTGATAAGATTTAGATGGCGTAGGTCGTTGCACATATAAACTACCGCAGCCAGATTTTTATTCCCAAACAAACCAATTATCGCAATATTTTGCTACAGAGTTTGCGACACGAATTTTACTCAATTCGGCTTGCCTCAAAGCGGGATGCATGGTGCATAAAAAGTGCATCAGACGGGAAATCACGTCTCATTTTACGGGATTAAGCGTGCTGAAGCCTTCCCAGGGACTTATAATATTTTTACAACCCAAGCCATTCTAACGACTATTCAAAGGAAATCGTGACGTGGTCAGTTATTCCACTCGTTAATGTATAAATTAAACTTTGTTCGATCACACCAGTTTCACGTACAATCCGGCAAATTAGCGCCGTGACGGCACAATTTTGCGATTTGCTTGTTTTGTGGCTTTAGAAGTGATTCCACGGGTCATTGGTGCGATATAAAAACCATGGAATTAGCAATGGGTGTTTTTTGTAGTCACGTCCGTGGGTCCTAGCAAAAGTGGGATTTGACGTGAAATCGGCGTTTAGCATGAATGAATTCTCGGGTAATTCCAGTTGTAGTAGGCAATTAGTTACGTAAATGACGCACTTGTAGTATTTCCTTGTGTAGTAGAAATTCCACATAAAATAATCGATCGGTTGCTAATTTTCAACTATTTTATGAAAGAATGAACGTCATATTGTTAACAGCATAAATTACTAAAATTATCACTTGTGACGTAAATTTTACTGGCGATGATAAGAAACTGTTGGAATATTTGTTATTTGTTTGTAGGTCGATTTTCAATCAACACAAATAATTAATTTATAATTACAATGTTTGAATTGTGTTCGTGGTTTTGGGTATTTATGTAATAAAATACAGTATTGTATTGTTTAAAAGTGTTAATCGGCAAATGATAAATAAAATGAACGTCTAGCAAGCACACGTGCCTCTGGTGCAGCAACCGGCTAGAGGTGGGGAGAATCCATGTATAAAACACCAACCCTAATCTGCACCGTTCATTCACTCAAGAAAGAAACGAAGAAGTGGCAGTGGAGTAGCAGAGTGGTTCTCGTTTGTGGTGTTCGAATAAAAACCAAAGAAAAATGTGTGTGGGTAAAGTTGCAAGTGCTTCGAGGATGGACTCTCCGTTCCGGACTGCCAAACCTTTAAAAACCAAAGAAGTGGAGTTGTTGGACGAAGCATACGAAGAGGATATCCTAGCCGTGTCGACCCACTACACCAAAGCAGTGCTCTTCACGATCAGTGATTGGTACAAGACGTTCCAAGAATCAGTTTACCACAAGTGAGTGATCAGGACATGAGACGAGCGGCGTGTGAATTTGTGAAATGTGTGTGCTTTCAGAATCCTCTTCAACACAACGCAACCGACCCACATAGTGGCATCGTTAGCCGTTTTGATGGTATCTCTAATGATGATACCGGCCGAAAGGAAAACAACTCTGGAATCTCCACTTTGGTCGTTTATTTATTTAGGCTCGTTCAGTGTCCATTTCGGGGCGCAAATCTGGATGACTTTCGTATCGGGCCTTTCACTTTATTTCACTCTACCCCGACACACGTTCGGCAACATCCAAAAAGTCTTGTTTCCTAAATATTTCCTGTTCAATTCCATTTTAAGTCTCATAACTCTGTACGTCTTCCTCCGGTCACATAAATACGAACTAAAAATCCCCGAGGTCGCCGTTCAGGTAATACCACTGCAAATTTCTATACCTGAAGTCCTAACTGTGAACTTTTTGTGTTGTAGGTTGGTGCCATGACCTTGTGCTTTTTCATCGAGATCTTGATTCGACTCTACCTCACTCCGCCATTGCTGAGCCTGATGACGATCAAGAATCGGATCGAAGCTCAGGCTGGAGTTGGAATGGAAGTCGGAAAGCTCGTTTATGGAAAGCTTTTGAGTTGTCCTCACTACATGACAATACATAAAGCGTTCAGAAAGGTCCACATGACCATCGCCATTGGGAACGTGATTACCATGGGGTGCACCATTACGCACTTGTATTACCTTTCACAAAAACTGTGTGTTCTGTAAATTATCAATTTATAATTCATCTGAATTGTGTACGTTAGGTATTTATGCTTTTTATATGATTGTACCGTTTCACAAAATAGAATTATGTATTTATTTATTTATTTGACTTGACGATGCGCGTGGACAGCAATAACCGCTGAAACAATCACTGTATTGTTTATTAAAGTATCTGTGATTTTAAGACTGCAAGACTCTTATTTCCGTTTTAACAATTTCAGTGATTGTGCAAGGGAATTTAATTAAATAACTATTTTCATCTTAGCTTTCTACATCAGTTCACCGACATTCAATGTAATAAAAATGCAATAAAATATTATTTATAGTCGACCTTTGCAGTGTTCATTTTTCCTTGTTTGTGCTGGTTCACTTTTTGTTGAATAACTGTTAAGAACGAATAAAAATTATTTAAATGGGGGTCATTCTCATGACATGCACATCAACGAGCGTTAAAAAAACGAATGCTCAGAATCTAGTTTTTTTTAACTTTTTTCCAAAGTAGACGTTTGAAACTGTCACGAAAACTTCTTCAAATGACGTCTAAACCGAGACCAGAAAATGAAAATTGTCGAAGAAGGCACATCGTGTCCGAGACAGTTATTAACAAATAAGTTAATTTGAAATTTCTCCAATTCAAAGTCGAAATTTTGCCACACTCTTTCGAACGTCAAAGTTATTCCATGTCCTACGCGGCCTCCGTTTTTTTAACTCTCCTTATAAAATTAGTAGTGTCCGACCGAAACTAGTTCTTACGGCCGAAACCCAAATTTCATGTTTTCGTGGAAAAAACAAAGTAAAAATTATCATAATCAGTTTTTATTATTATATTTTTAACCAATCACATATTAATCATTCAGCCTCTGATATTTTAAGTAATCATTAATTTATCATATCATATTTATTTAAAAAAGCACAAATAAATATACTTTTTTTAATATTATCATTGTTTAAGAATATACTTAAACAATGATATTATGAAATAAAATAAAAGCTACGAAACAACATTAATGCTTTTAAAGTAAAAAGAAATCACCTAGTAAATATGTGTAGGTAGGTACACAAAAAAAACACTTTTTTATCTTAACAACAAAATAATTTTTTCTAAACTTTGGTCATTTTGTATGGTACTCTTGTTAACAAACTACAATAAAATTCAAATTAATAAGTACCTACCTACTACATACAACAACTAAATAAATATTTTTGATGTAAATAATCCTTCAATCAAATGTATCAAAATAAAAAGAGCTTTGCAAAACCTCCCGAATGCAGTTTCTGTTTCGGCAGTAGTTTCGGCCAATGACAGCCGAAACCGAAACTAGGCCGAAACCGAAACCGAAAGTTCGGTCGTACACTAAAAATTACAAAGCGTTACGGAACATATTTAATTTCTTACAATCCTGATTTATACAATTGAACAAAATACTGATAGTGCTCCATTAGGAAATTTAGTTTCGTCCTTTTTTTAGCCGTAGGTTGGGAAACAAATTGAAGGATCAGATTTTGGAACATATTTATATACAAGATGATTTATTAACATTTATTACATTTAATCCTGCCAACTTTAAAGAACAATAGAAGGAAACGAAATATTATTACCTATAATTATGTGTCGTTTCGAAGATGCTAATCTTTTTTTCTCCTATCGTTTGAACCGCATGCCCAGTTAAAAGTTAAATTTGAAACAAAATTTCCTGTATGATTTATGAAAGTTTTATGCAAAGTCATTGATTTGTCCTCATTTCATACATTATATCAATTTGTTCCTACTTCTTCATAGGAGGCATCGATAAACTAAAATAAATTGTAATGTAAGATAAAGTAAGAGCGAACACAGTTCGCCTGGAACAAATATTAATTAAATAATAGGTACAAATTTTTGAATATACAACGATTCACAATGGAGGAGCAACTGAGCAAAAAGCAATAAATCCATTTTACATTTAGATATGAAAGTACTACTAAAAGTCCAAAAACTTTACTCAAGAAGAAAAAAAAAGATTCTCAATTGACACTAGAAATAGAATATTTGTATTGGTTATATTAAATTTGACTCGTTTTTCATCAATTACTAAAAATTTGATATTACGAATTTAATGCGTTTTGTCAATTGCTCCTCGATTAATCTTTGGAACTTTCAGAAACTATAGAATAAACAAACTATTAATGCTTTATAATACACTTATAAAGCGTAAAAAAGTATTCTCAATAGGCCTTAGAATCTAGCTTTTGATTAATTTTTAAAGTGAAACTTTTACAGTGTAATTCTTTCAGATTGGCATATCATGACAACTGACAAGATCTGTGAATAAAAAAATTGTACAAACGACGTCCAAACCGTTTATTTAACGCTTATTACTAAACAGTAATTGTATTGTGCAAAAGTGTTACGGCAATATCTAAAAGCACTACGATTTTAACCTGCAATTGATTGAACCAGTTGGGAGCAAATCATCTCAGTACGAGGTATAAAATAAAAATTAAATTTAATTGTTAATAATAAATCGATTTAATTAATACATATAAGGGGCGAAGTCTAGCCGAACCCCAAAACAAATATGTACAATTGCATTAGAAAATATAAATAAAATAAGATAGAATAGAGATAATGGAAATTAAGAAATTACAAATGTACAAAGAAATGGAAACATTTCATGGCAAACATATACAAAATGGAAAATTATACAAAAACATAACAAAACAAAAAGTATGCACACATATTTTATAAACTAAGTAAAACTATCATTTTCTTTCATTAGAGAATATCTAAATTTTTTCGAACGATTAAACAGAAATATTTTGCTGAAACAAGTTTAAAATATTGACATCTAAATATCCAAAAAACGACGAATTTAAGCGTTAAGACAACTTCTTCGTCAAAGAAATAACTTTCTAGGATACGGTGGTGATGATGTTTTAAACAAATAGTGACATGTAATATTTATAGATTATTCCGACTCAAAGCCCCCACCAACTCCTTAATTTTAGGGACATGATCAAATTTTTTATTTTAAAAATAAATTTTAGAGATAGCTTTACGTAGTTGATAATTCACATAATTGACAATTCAAATGAGAGTTACGAATTGGAGGAATAGAACAGGTTTCAGATAAAAACGATAAATAGGAATAGACAAATTACAATAAAAACGCCAGACGAAAAACTTTTTTGGAAAAATCAAATACTGGGTGATCATAAATAATTGATGCAAATATCGTGGGTTGGCAATAGCTGTCACTAATAATTATTATATATCAATCCGCAAAAGATGCTAGGTACTATTATTTATGATTTTTTTGTATACTACTCGTAATTCCTGGATCGAACGAATATGATCGAAAAAAGTCAAAAAATAAAAACGACCTCCAGGTCTCGGTTTAGGCGTCGTTTGAGCAAATTTTGTAATAAAAGCTCCTGTCAAATGTATGCATGATTTGACAGTTTCAAAAGAGTATATTGGAAAAAATAAAACAAAAGCTAGATTCCATGGCTTGTTGAGTCCCCGTTTCTGTTTTTTATTTGTAGATATGTTACATCACAGATTACTCCAGATGACTCAATGCAAATATTTTGGCGGAATGACCTTAAACGACCTTCAAATTTTGTAACTGTTTTCAGATGGCGCATCGATCAAATTTTGCGCCAAATTTAAATATTCTCTCCTCTCTTTATAGGTAGAAAAAATGCTATTATATTTTAAATATTTTATGATTTATTCTACAAAACTAATGTAAAAAATTGTTTTGTAGAATAAATCATAAAATATTCCTTCACGTCATACAAACAATTTTATAAAAATCAATTTATTATATTACATAATTTAAATTAAACAAAATTATACCCAAAATGTTAATAATTACATTTCTAAGATAGGTAAAACATACACATATGATAATTACTTGGGGTTATTATATAATAATGGAAATTTTGAAAGACTTGCCGGACAACCAATAGAGCAACCTGGCTTACTTCTTCAAATTCATACACAAAAATAAGGAATAATGAAGCCTAATATCTAACTATGCCGAAAAGTGCTTTTTGCAAACCCTCCACTTTTGCTTTAGATTGGAATTTTGGACGTTTAGAGCTTCTTGCACCAGTTTCGCTCTAGAATTATGTAATTAGATTTCCTGAATTTGTTGTATTAATAAAACATCGTTACCTTTCTTCACTTTTTGGAAAACAATGCAGTTTCTCCGCTTAGTTTTCACCAACACCACAAATAATGTAAAAAAGACCCTTCTTTCGCTTAAAATTTTTCACAAATTCAATCGACAGGCAAGTTTTGACATTTACTGGCTTGATTATAATTGCAGAAAAATGCTGTTTTTAAAACTATTAGTCAGAAAAAATCAACAAGCGTAGAAACAGTCACGCTTTTTAAAAAACACGGAATTGTACATTGTTCAATTTAAAATAGGAAAAATATTGGGCCTTTTATTTGAATTTAAATTAAAATTTTTGTAGTGACATCTAGCGGTCGTAAAAAGTATTAGCAACGACTACAGCGCCTCTACATTCGCTTACACCTATCTGTGACAAAGATGTCATGCGCCAAGTTTCAATGTGTAGAAAAGAGATAGTTCCGGACGAAATCGCCCTATGAAGTCAGTCATCTGGAGTAATCTGTGGTTACATTTAGAAAACAATTTAAAATTAACTACAAAAATATTTAACAATTATAAAACAATTATGTTATTAATGTATGTAATACTAATAATACTAATGTAATAATAATAATAAAAAGGGAACGTAAATTGGGGTAAATCAAATAGTTTTGTACCATTTTAGGAATTTTTATTCAGCCTGCGTGTAAAAATAAAAAACGTATTGTTGTGGCGCCATCTATTGTTTGTTGATTTAAATAACAATAGACAGATGCATTGTGACAGATGCGTGACAGTTAGTGATTATGACAGAATTATGAGCAATTTATTTCTTTATACCTTTATTACCTTTATTTTACAAATCAAGAATATTTTATAATTTTTTGGCTATCATGGTGTTTTGCCCTTTTTGCGGTAATTTATTATTTGTACAAGAAGTTTGTGGTATTATTAGTTTTACATGTCGACTTTGCCCCGTGGTTTTCCCCGTAAAACGCAGAATATCGAAGCGTACTTATTATCATGTCAAGGTAATCAATCCACATATTCCACAGAGCTAAATCGTTTTTTTTAGTCCGTAGACGATGTCTTGGGAGGTGCCGAGGCCTGGAAACACTGTGACATGACTGCAGAAACTTGTCCGAAATGCAGTTACGTTCGCGCATATTTCTTGCAGGTCCAAACGAGATCTGCTGACGAGCCTATGACAAATTTCTATCGCTGTGCTGACCCCGATTGTGCCTACAACTGGCATGATTAAACACTTCCATGCGTTTACTTACATCTTTATTTAAAAAGGTCCCTCAGTGCAAGGATTCTATGGCATTACGTGTCACAGTCGGAACCAAAGCTGCCGATTCGTTAGCTGTGGACTTACTCAAGTCAGGTGAAGTGATTGCTGTCCCTACTGATACAGTGTATGGACTTGCATGTGACGCCACAAACTTAAACTCGATCAACCGTCTTTATACAATCAAGTGCAGGAACGAGGAAAAACCAGTTGCCATCTGTTTAGGTGACGTGGACCAAGTGCGTGTCTGGGCTAAAGTGGAACATTTACCGAAAGGCTTACTCCACACGCTTTTTCCTGGACCTGTTACTCTAATCCTGCATTGCGCGCACAAACTCGACAAATCGCTCAGTTTCCACGGCAAAGTCGGGATTAGAATTCCTGATTATAGTTTCATCCGGACGTTGGCAAACGAATTAGCTCGGCCACTAGCTTTGACTAGCGCCAACGTCAGCAGCAAACCCAGCTCGTTGGCTGTGACAGAATTCAAAGAGTTGTGGGACAAACTCGCTGCAATTTTCGACGACGGTGACTTGGGGAACGACGATTTAAAACGTCGGGCTTCGACAGTTGTTGATTTGTCACAGTCGGGTGTTTTTACAATCGTACGGCCCGGCTTCGCCGTCTCCGAAACCGCTAGTACTCTACGCAAGTTCGGTTTAATCAACAAGCATGAATAAGCTGTTCCAAAGCATTCACTCCTCGGCCAGTAACAAAGACACTTTAGTTAAGCAATCCATAACGACTCAGTTGTCCAATAGTGTTAAGGCGATACAATATTCTGGGGTCGGAGACGCCTCTCTTAATTCCGCGGAAGATACAGCAGAAGCATCGAACACGCTGTGTATGACGATAGAAGCGATTTTTTTGCACGGTTTGAAAGATTCACTCAGCAGACGATTTAAGCGAGCGATTGCTGATTTGGACGAGCGTCCGGACCCTAGTTTCTGGCCCGCGTTATTAATCATATCCCACCGACAAATCATAGATCAGGTAAACTAGAAGCGTGCTCTAAACCAAGCCACAATTACCAGTTTTAGATATTTCATTTGTCGCAAATAACCACGGAAGTGGGCCAATGTCGCGCTTGGGTTCGTTTGGCTCTAAACGACTGTCTCCTGTCTTCGTATTTGGCGACAATGCGGCGCGACCTCAGCGCTTTGAAGTCCTTCTATCGCCCCACGGCTTACGTCCGGGACTCGGAACTTTTAGACGTGGCCCAAAGACTAATCGAAGGAGTGGAAACGTTTAAATCTTTTACTATTCCCTGCAATTCGAGTCTTTTGAACACGTGGCAAATTCCGAGCTTGTATTTAGCGGGGATTTGGGCGCCGACAATGAAAGCTTGTCCTGTTGCGCCCTGCGACGATGTCGCCCAAATGGTGGAGGAGGCAAGAACTGTTCCGGAGAGCAACTCCGAAACGTGTTCCCTAAGCTCTGCGATGTCGTTCACGTCACAGAACTCGGGACTTCGACAAATGGTCGCACTAAACGCAGACGAAGCGCTTAAAATCATTTTGGCGAAGCACAACGAAAGTGTAGCCGAATACGATACAACCACGGAATCAGAGAACGTTAAATACAACCTGGGGAACTCGTTGAATAAGAGAACGGGATGGTCGTTCGACGAGCAAGTTGAAGAGAGTCTAGTCGAAGAGAATAAGGAAACAGTTGAGGTCGTCCACAAGGAGCCGAAGAGCATGGAAGGAAGTTTTAACGCACTTATTGAAAGCTACAACATGTTGAGCGGTGGTTATATAAAAACACCAGATATAAGAGAGGTTTGGCAGAAGTTTGAAGAGGAGAGAAGCGTAGAATCGGATAGCAATCAACCCAACAATAATAACGTAACCGTTTCTAGTGAACGTCGACTTTTTGATTGTTTTTTATTTTTGCTGTAGAATGGTAAGTCGGAGGCGTTGCAGCCCCAAAATGACACGCCTCTGGCGTCGTTAGTCGGGCACATCAGCAAAGAGAAAGGTTTGGCGAGGCAAAATTTCCAATGTGCTGGGTGTCAACAATCGTTGGGAGTTACCGTAAAATATAGGTGACTAATGCACAAATAATTGTAAATATTGAAATATTGAATTTGGTTTGATCGTAGAACCTGTGCCTTTACATCGGAATACTTTTGCGAAGCGTGTATGAGCAGTGAAGAGATTACAATTCCAGCCCGCATCATTCACAACTGGGATTTTAAAACATATCCGGTTTCCCAGAAAGCGTTCAATTATGTAAACGAAGTCAAAGACCATCCAATCATCGACTTTAAAGTACTGTAACTGCCGCGGTTATTGCTACTTTACCCCTATATTTCAGATTTTAAATCCGCACATTTATGGAGTTGTCGAGGATATGGCGCAGTTGCAAGTACTGAGAAACCAACTGAATTACCTGCGGGCCTATTTGTACACCTGCAGGGAGCCCGTTATAGAACAGTTGCAGAAGCAAATGTGGCCAAGGGAATACATGTATGAACATGTTCATCAATACTCCATTTCTGTAACCGGTTACTTTTGTGGTTTCGTTTCTATAATGGATTTTCCAGGATTTGGGGGAGATTTCAAACGGGGTGTTAGCTCAACATTTAAAAAATGTGGTCAGTTTTGGTAGAGAACATGTTATTGGTTGCTGGCTGTGCAGTCAGAAAGGTTTCGTCTGTGAAGTGTGCAAGAAACCGAAAACGTTGTTTCCGTTTGATGTGGAATATATTTATCGTGTAAGTTAAAGTAACTTACTTTTAACCTCAAATGAACGTTAAGTCATAAGTGTTGGGGCATTACTTTGAAAATATTTTCTTGTTCGATTTAACCAGAGTGAACTTATGAAGCTACAATTGAGAGTTTTTATTACCAATATAATAAATTAAGGACGAAGTCATTGAATGAGGAGGTTAGAGTTTGTTTTTGAAGCATGAAATCTTAATCAAAAGATTTTTCTATGATAATTTGGTACAAACAAACACCAAATCATTCACAATTAGATTAATGTAATTAATTTGTAATAACTAGAATTGTACCTTGAGATCAACAATTACTAAGGATGTGACAGTGTCGATTGTTCGTATCTTTGGCATCAAGCAACTGGCAGTATTAATCAAATTTTAACGCAAAATTTTTCGACAAACAATTTCAATGATCTCACGGTGTCTTTGGATAACCGTTCACTTCCTGGCACTGAAACGCTTTTTGATTGTTCTAGTGTGACGATTGCAACGCTGTTTATCATAAAGGATGCCACAATTCCTCCAAACACTGTCCTAAATGCAAACGACGAAAGGAAAGAGAAGATTTACCTCTTCTTGGTGCTACCATTGCATAAGTTTTACTTTTTTCTTATACATACATTTTTTTTGTGTAACCTAACTAATAATAAATAGTTTTTCATGGGTATTAAGTGTAATATAAAATTATTTCAAGGGAGACACGAGGTTAAAAAATAATATTCAAAACTACTTACAGCATACATCTTACAGCTTTTGGAAGAAGACTAGTGGTTTAGCAGCTCAAATGTGCAATTATCACTTCAATTTATCGTTTGCTAAGAAATTTGCAGCACGCGAGATGGCGGAAAACCGTTAAATTACTAGACAATAAGCTGCGCGATAATGTTATCTCTTCACCTATTGAATTTTTTTTTATAAGGCTAGATTGCGTCGCGTAGCGAGCGTTTGTGTTACTAAATTAAAGGTTTTATAAAGCAGATTGCCTTCATGTCATCCACAATTCATAATTATAATTAATTCTAAATTAAACTAATTTCGTAAATTTTACTTCGCTGCTCTGTATATTTAAAATTGCGAAATGATTGTGGTGACACAATAAACCTGTGGTGAATCGCAGAAGTGCAGCTCCCCTGGTTCCAATTTTCAATACTAGATGTAGCGTCGAAATATAACAATTAGTGGAAATCGGAATCGTTAAGACCCGTCTGGTCCACGTGCCAAATGTGGTTCAGATCAGAATTAGGGTTGTTGAGATATAAAAGTGATCCTTTTTTTACGCGACCTGTATAAAATGAATAAGAATTTTTATTAATTTTTTAGTGCCCTCTATGATAAAGACGCGAAAACAGTATAATGCAGATCCCACTGTACTAACCCCGGTCTTTAAGGTGGGAAATTTTTCATTTGTTACGATGCACGCTAGATGTCGCAATGGTCGATCATTCACCAAATGCAAAAATTTTAGCATTTTCCCTAGTTTTTTTGCCTCAAAGATTACAATGAATCGTAGTATTTGTTGTAGAAAGTAGTTTTCGAAATAAGTTTTGTCGACCGTTATACTATACCAAAAAATCAGACGAATCTGTTGGTAAATTAGGAAATTAAAACCTCAAAACCGTCTTATGGAAAAATTGCATGCTGATTTCCCACCTTAACCGATGTGGACAACCAAACAATCTTTATGCCTGAATATTATTTTTATTGGAAATGGAAAAAACCTGAAATTATAAGTGCCTAAAACATGGATTAAAAAACAAACCTATTATCCACTGCTCAAATCTAAACATTTCCTATATTTATCAGCTGGTACTAAGTTAAACTAAGTTAAAATGTATATGAGATTACGCCTAAAACCGTGATGTTTATAATTTTTTTTCTTGTGAATGGTGCCGTAATTTGAAGAACCGAATAAACTAGGCTCTTTTTGGAACTTTTTTTTAAGCTGTGTAAAAATCTCAACTCCATTGCTTGCTTGGCAACGCCGTTTTCCACTAGAAAATCAACATGTTTTTTAAAATTTTGTTGTAGAAGTAGTTACCTAAATCGGTTCCGTTCGCCCCCTTAGGCCTCAATGTCCCAAAAAGCATACAAATTTTCCATAAGGGTTTTGATAGTTTAACTTCCTTATTTTCCAACAGAATCGTCTGATTTTTTGGTATTGCATTCACTGAACATTGCACTTGAAATTAACATCATTTGAGATTCATCCTAATAGTAGATATTTAAGAAAAAAACATGCAATTTTTCCATAGGAGGGTTTTGTAGTTTAACTTCCTTATTTTCCAACAGAATCGTCTGATTTTTTGATATTGCATTCACTGGCCATTGCAATTTAAATTAACATCATATGCGATTCATCGTAATAGTAGTTATTTAATAATTAATTATTAAACGACCCTTACATAATGCTGAAAAAGATGACACCAAAGCAGATTATGTGAAATGTGATTATGATGAAGATACCTCAGTTTACCAAAACCTATTACCAAAAGATGAATGCCCTAAATTGCCTAATAACATTGCATGCATAATAAAATGCATTATTTTTAACGTGTTTCATGTAAAACCTACGTTCTCAATTTGAAAATGAGATGTCGCTGCCGATCAACTTTTCGTTCTAAATGAACTGTCGGCAAAAATTTATTTTCAAAACTGCTTTCTACAACGAATACTACGATTCATCGTAATCTTTGAAGCAAAAAACTAATGAAAATGCTAAAATTTTGCCGCCTGCCTTTGATGGACGTGAATCGTAACAAATAAAAAATTTCCCTTAACGCACAATTTCACCACAATAAAGCAAAAGTAATAAGCAATTTTTTCGCAAACCAACACATCAAATAGCGTTCTAGTAACACCATATTTTTTGTTTTTTTATTTTAATCCACGGAAATTGGTGGGCAAGATAATAAAAAAATAAAGAAAATAAGATTCCGAAAAAAAATTAGATTAGGTATACGCTTTTACACCAATATGAATTGTCAACATTGCCACAATTTAAATTTCTGTAAAATATACAATACGACCGTAAATCTAAATATATGAAGTTTAGAAGCTAAGCGGCGTCACACAAAAAATTGAAGCAGAGAGCATCCAACACTTCCCACACCAAAAATTACTCTAAAAATCATAGATGAAAAATTAATAGCAAATATCGACACAAAAAAACACATCTTCAGATTTTGCTAAATTATTTTGTTAAATTACATACGATGAAATCAATCTCGCTCATTGAATTCTTTGAAAGTATTTTCCGTATTTCAATCAAATAACGAACGCGGAAAAATCATACTTTTTAAAAAACTTTGCATTCATTTTTTGAAAGAAATGTCGACACAAAAAAATGTAGAAACCAAGAAATCACGTTTTGGATTTTGTTAAATTACATACGTTGAAATCAATGATGCTCATTGAATTCTTTGAAAGTATTTTCTGCATTTCAATCAAATAATGAAGCGGGCAAATCCGACGTATTTAAAAAGTTTTTACTTATTTTTCAAAATTAATAACAAATGTCGACACAAAAAATGGTACAAACATGTGAAATTAATCTAGCTCATTAATTCTTTGAAAGTATTTTCCGTATTTTCAGTATACTAACGAAGGAGTACGTTTTTTAAAATTTTGTACTCATTTTTCAAATTTAATAACAAATATCTACACATAAAAATGTAGAAGCCATGAAATGTATAAAATGACTTCTTTTTGCAAAATAATTTTGTTCAATTACATACGATGAAATCATTTTTACTATACAATGAGTCAAATAACGGACGCCCACAAGAGATGTTCGAAATCTTGCATTGATTTCTCAAAATTAACAATCTCTGTCAACACAAAAAACTCGCCGGTTAAATTATTCCATTATTCAATAATAGATACTGGCACACTCGACGTGCAAAAAACGCCCTTTAGAGTACCTACACGGACCGGAAGTTATCTAATCAGTATTTAGATTTTGGGCGACAAGTGACATTATTAGTTTAGCTGTGGAAGGTGACGGTCGACACTTTAACTCTGTCTCAGTGTATTTTAATGTTTCCTGTTGCATTAAAGAGTGTGTGCAAACAATCACAGATAAATTGGTAACACTTAACGAACGCGTACAAAAGTTTATATTTAAAATGAACAAACGCATCTTCAAGATATATAGTTAATAATACGCGGCCAATAATCATTATTTAATTGATGTATTTTATAAATGTGCGAATAAGTTAATGATATGTCGATAAATTTTTACCAAACTATTTTGTCAAATTACAATGATGGAATCACACTTGCTCTTTGAATTATTAGTAAGTCATTTTCGTATTTCATTTCAAACAGAGAACAGCTCGATCATTTTCCAAATTGTTACATCATTTTCGTACTTCAATCAAATAACAAACGCGTACAACTCGAACATTTTTCATAATTTTACAATCATTATTTAAAATGAATAACAAATTTCAACATAAATAATGAATTCTTTGTAAGCAATTTTCATATTTCAGTCTATCAACGATCGCATACAAGTATTATATAAATTTTGCATTCATTTATCAAAATTACCAATTTCTACTGACAAAAAACTCACCGGTTAGTTTTTTCCATTCTTCAATAAAAGATACTGACTCACTCGAGGTGCAAAAAACGCCCATTAGACTACCTAAACGGACCGGAAGTTATCTAATAAGTATTTAGATTTTGGCCGAAATTTGGCATTATTTGTTTAGCTGTCGATGGTGACGGTCGACACTTTAACTCTGTCTCACTGTCTTTTAGTGCTTTGTGTTGCGCTAAAGAACGTGTGCAAGGCATCAGGAACGAACGCGTACAATATTTTATATTTAAAATGAACAAACGCCGCTTCATAATATGAGAAGATGATAATATGTCGATGAGATTTTGCAAAACAATTTTAAATTACACATGATGGAATCAGTCTTGCTCTCTCATTTGTTAGAGAGTCATTTTTGTATTTTATTTTAATCAAACAATGAACGCGAACAACTCGAAAATTTTTCAATATTTTTCCATCATTTTTCAAAGTTAAGTTAATAACAAATCTCGACATAAAAAAAGAATAATTTCAGGAGAAGCCATAAAAGGTAGGAGCGCCATTTATCTGATTTATTTATTTATTTATGTATGTGCGGATAAGAAGATGAAAATATGTCGATGAGATTTTGCAAAACTATTTTAAATTACACATGATGGAATCAGTCTTGCTCATTCAATTTTTAGAAATGCATTTTCGCATTGCATTTCAATCAAACAATAAACGTGAACATTTCGAAAAATTTTTAATATTAATTTTTCCATCATTTTTCAAAGTTAATAACAAATCTCGACATAAAAAAAGAATAATTTCAGGAGAAGCCATAAAAGGTAGGAGCGCCATTTATCTGATTTATTTATGTATGTGCGGAGAAGATGAAAAATATGTCGATGAGATTTTGCAAAACTATTTTAAATTACACATGATGGAATCAGTCTTGCTCATTCAATTTTTAGAAATGCATTTTCGCATTGCATTTCAATCAAACAATAAACGTGAACATTTCGAAAAATTTTTAATATTAATTTTTCCATCATTTTTCAAAGTTAATAACAAATCTCGACATAAAAAAAGAATAATTTTAGGAGAAGCCATAAAAGGTAGGAGCGCCATTTATCTGATTTATTTATGTATGTGCGGAGAAGATGAAAAATATGTCGATGAGATTTTGCAAAACTATTTTAAATTACACATGATGGAATCAGTCTTGCTCTTTCAATTTTTAGAAATGCATTTTCGCATTGCATTTCAATCAAACAATAAACGTGAACATTTCGAAAAATTTTCAATACTCATTTTTCCATCATTACTCAAAGTTAATAACAAATCTCGACATAAAAAAAGAATAATTTCAGGAGAAGCCATGAAAGGTAGGAGCGCCATTTATCTGATTTATTTATGTATGTGAGGAGAAGATGAAAAATATGTCGATGAGATTTTGCAAAACTATTTTAAATTACACATGATGGAATCAGTCTTGCTCTTTCAATTTTTAGAAATGCATTTTCGCATTGCATATCAATCAAACAATAAACGTGAACATTTCGAAAAATTTTCAATATTCATTTTTCCATCATTATTCAAAGTTAATAACAAATCTCGACATAAAAAAAGAATAATTTCAGGAGAAGCCATAAAAGGTAGGAGCGCCATTTATCTGATTTATTTATTTATTTATGTATGTGCGGATAAGAAGATGAAAATATGTCGATGAGATTTTGCAAAACTATTTTAAATTACACATGATGGAATCAGTCTTGCTCTTTCAATTTTTAGAAATGCATTTTCGCATTGCATATCAATCAAACAATAAACGTGAACATTTCGAAAAATTTTCAATATTCATTTTTCCATCATTATTCAAAGTTAATAACAAATCTCGACATAAAAAAAGAATAATTTCAGGAGAAGCCATGAAAGGTAGGAGTGCCATTTATCTGATTTATTTATGTATGTGAGGAGAAGATGAAAAATATGTCGATGAGATTTTGCAAAACTATTTTAAATTACACATGATGGAATCAGTCTTGCTCTTTCAATTTTTAGAAATGCATTTTCGCATTGCATATCAATCAAACAATAAACGTGAACATTTCGAAAAATTTTCAATATTCATTATTCCATCATTATTCAAAGTTAATAACAAATCTCGACATAAAAAAAGAATAATTTCAGGAGAAGCCATAAAAGGTAGGAGCGCCATTTATCTGATTTATTTATTTATTTATGTATGTGCGGATAAGAAGATGAAAATATGTCGATGAGATTTTGCAAAACTATTTTAAATTACACATGATGGAATCAGTCTTGCTCATTCAATTTTTAGAAATGCATTTTCGCATTGCATTTCAATCAAACAATAAACGTGAACATTTCGAAAAATTTTTAATATTAATTTTTCCATCATTTTTCAAAGTTAATAACAAATCTCGACATAAAAAAAGAATAATTTCAGGAGAAGCCATAAAAGGTAGGAGCGCCATTTATCTGATTTATTTATGTATGTGCGGAGAAGATGAAAAATATGTCGATGAGATTTTGCAAAACTATTTTAAATTACACATGATGGAATCAGTCTTGCTCATTCAATTTTTAGAAATGCATTTTCGCATTGCATTTCAATCAAACAATAAACGTGAACATTTCGAAAAATTTTTAATATTAATTTTTCCATCATTTTTCAAAGTTAATAACAAATCTCGACATAAAAAAAGAATAATTTTAGGAGAAGCCATAAAAGGTAGGAGCGCCATTTATCTGATTTATTTATGTATGTGCGGAGAAGATGAAAAATATGTCGATGAGATTTTGCAAAACTATTTTAAATTACACATGATGGAATCAGTCTTGCTCTTTCAATTTTTAGAAATGCATTTTCGCATTGCATTTCAATCAAACAATAAACGTGAACATTTCGAAAAATTTTCAATATTCATTTTTCCATCATTACTCAAAGTTAATAACAAATCTCGACATAAAAAAAGAATAATTTCAGGAGAAGCCATGAAAGGTAGGAGCGCCATTTATCTGATTTATTTATGTATGTGAGGAGAAGATGAAAAATATGTCGATGAGATTTTGCAAAACTATTTTAAATTACACATGATGGAATCAGTCTTGCTCTTTCAATTTTTA
Source organism: Eledona agricola (assembly GCA_964023215.1). Classification (NCBI taxonomy): domain Eukaryota; kingdom Metazoa; phylum Arthropoda; class Insecta; order Coleoptera; family Tenebrionidae; genus Eledona; species Eledona agricola. The sequence goes on along the minus strand of OZ026862.1, from coordinate 14,833,627 downwards.
GAAATGCATTTTCGCATTGCATATCAATCAAACAATAAACGTGAACATTTCGAAAAATTTTCAATATTCATTTTTCCATCATTATTCAAAGTTAATAACAAATCTCGACATAAAAAAAGAATAATTTCAGGAGAAGCCATAAAAGGTAGGAGCGCCATTTATCTGATTTATTTATGTATGTGAGGAGAAGATGAAAAATATGTCGATGAGATTTTGCAAAACTATTTTAAATTACACATGATGGAATCAGTCTTGCTCTTTCAATTTTTAGAAATGCATTTTCGCATTGCATATCAATCAAACAATAAACGTGAACATTTCGAAAAATTTTCAATATTCATTTTTCCATCATTACTCAAAGTTAATAACAAATCTCGACATAAAAAAAGAATAATTTCAGGAGAAGCCATGAAAGGTAGGAGCGCCATTTATCTGATTTATTTATGTATGTGAGGAGAAGATGAAAAATATGTCGATGAGATTTTGCAAAACTATTTTAAATTACACATGATGGAATCAGTCTTGCTCTTTCAATTTTTAGAAATGCATTTTCGCATTGCATATCAATCAAACAATAAACGTGAACATTTCGAAAAATTTTCAATATTCATTTTTCCATCATTATTCAAAGTTAATAACAAATCTCGACATAAAAAAAGAATAATTTCAGGAGAAGCCATAAAAGGTAGGAGCGCCATTTATCTGATTTATTTATTTATTTATGTATGTGCGGATAAGAAGATGAAAATATGTCGATGAGATTTTGCAAAACTATTTTAAATTACACATGATGGAATCAGTCTTGCTCTTTCAATTTTTAGAAATGCATTTTCGCATTGCATATCAATCAAACAATAAACGTGAACATTTCGAAAAATTTTCAATATTCATTTTTCCATCATTATTCAAAGTTAATAACAAATCTCGACATAAAAAAAGAATAATTTCAGGAGAAGCCATAAAAGGTAGGAGCGCCATTTATCTGATTTATTTATTTATTTATGTATGTGCGGATAAGAAGATGAAAATATGTCGATGAGATTTTGCAAAACTATTTTAAATTACACATGATGGAATCAGTCTTGCTCTTTGAATTTTTAGAAATGCACTTTCGCATTGCATATCAATCAAAAAATAAACGTGAACATTTCGAAAAATTTTCAATATTCATTTTTCCATCATTATTCAAAGTTAATAACAAATCTCGACATAAAAAAATAATAATTTCAGGAGAAGCCATAAAAGGTAGGAGCGCCATTTATCTGATTTATTTATGTATGTGAGGAGAAGATGAAAAATATGTCGATGAGATTTTGCAAAACTATTTTAAATTACACATGATGGAATCAGTCTTGCTCTTTCAATTTTTAGAAATGCATTTTCGCATTGCATTTCAATCAAACAATAAACGTGAACATTTCGAAAAATTTTCAATATTCATTTTTCCATCATTACTCAAAGTTAATAACAAATCTCGACATAAAAAAAGAATAATTTCAGGAGAAGCCATGAAAGGTAGGAGCGCCATTTATCTGATTTATTTATGTATGTGAGGAGAAGATGAAAAATATGTCGATGAGATTTTGCAAAACTATTTTAAATTACACATGATGGAATCAGTCTTGCTCTTTCAATTTTTAGAAATGCATTTTCGCATTGCATATCAATCAAACAATAAACGTGAACATTTCGAAAAATTTTCAATATTCATTTTTCCATCATTATTCAAAGTTAATAACAAATCTCGACATAAAAAAAGAATAATTTCAGGAGAAGCCATAAAAGGTAGGAGCGCCATTTATCTGATTTATTTATTTATTTATGTATGTGCGGATAAGAAGATGAAAATATGTCGATGAGATTTTGCAAAACTATTTTAAATTACACATGATGGAATCAGTCTTGCTCTTTCAATTTTTAGAAATGCACTTTCGCATTGCATATCAATCAAAAAATAAACGTGAACATTTCGAAAAATTTTCAATATTCATTTTTCCATCATTATTCAAAGTTAATAACAAATCTCGACATAAAAAAAGAATAATTTCAGGAGAAGCCATAAAAGGTAGGAGCGCCATTTATCTGATTTATTTATTTATTTATGTATGTGCGGATAAGTAGATGAAAATATGTCGATGAGATTTTGCAAAACTATTTTAAATTACACATGATGGAATCAGTCTTGCTCTTTCAATTTTTAGAAATGCATTTTCGCATTGCATATCAATCAAACAATAAACGTGAACATTTCGAAAAATTTTCAATATTCATTTTTCCATCATTATTCAAAGTTAATAACAAATCTCGACATAAAAAAAGAATAATTTCAGGAGAAGCCATAAAAGGTAGGAGCGCCATTTATCTGATTTATTTATTTATTTATGTATGTGCGGATAAGAAGATGAAAATATGTCGATGAGATTTTGCAAAACTATTTTAAATTACACATGATGGAATCAGTCTTGCTCTTTCAATTTTTAGAAATGCATTTTCGCATTGCATATCAATCAAACAATAAACGTGAACATTTCGAAAAATTTTCAATATTCATTTTTCCATCATTATTCAAAGTTAATAACAAATCTCGACATAAAAAAAGAATAATTTCAGGAGAAGCCATAAAAGGTAGGAGCGCCATTTATCTGATTTATTTATTTATTTATGTATGTGCGGATAAGAAGATGAAAATATGTCGATGAGATTTTGCAAAACTATTTTAAATTACACATGATGGAATCAGTCTTGCTCTTTCAATTTTTAGAAATGCATTTTCGCATTGCATATCAATCAAACAATAAACGTGAACATTTCGAAAAATTTTCAATATTCATTTTTCCATCATTATTCAAAGTTAATAAGAAATCTCGACATAAAAAAAGAATAATTTCAGGAGAAGCCATAAAAGGTAGGAGCGCCATTTATCTGATTTATTTATTTATTTATGTATGTGCGGATAAGAAGATGAAAATATGTCGATGAGATTTTGCAAAACTATTTTAAATTACACATGATGGAATCAGTCTTGCTCTTTCAATTTTTAGAACTGCATTTTCGCATTGCATATCAATCAAACAATAAACGTGAACATTTCGAAAAATTTTCAATATTCATTTTTCCATCATTATTCAAAGTTAATAACAAATCTCGACATAAAAAAAGAATAATTTCAGGAGAAGCCATAAAAGGTAGGAGCGCCATTTATCTGATTTATTTATTTATTTATGTATGTGCGGATAAGAAGATGAAAATATGTCGATGAGATTTTGCAAAACTATTTTAAATTACACATGATGGAATCAGTCTTGCTCTTTCAATTTTTAGAAATGCATTTTCGCATTGCATATCAATCAAACAATAAACGTGAACATTTCGAAAAATTTTCAATATTCATTTTTCCATCATTATTCAAAGTTAATAACAAATCTCGACATAAAAAAAGAATAATTTCAGGAGAAGCCATAAAAGGTAGGAGCGCCATTTATCTGATTTATTTATTTATTTATGTATGTGCGGATAAGAAGATGAAAATATGTCGATGAGATTTTGCAAAACTATTTTAAATTACACATGATGGAATCAGTCTTGCTCTTTCAATTTTTAGAACTGCATTTTCGCATTGCATATCAATCAAACAATAAACGTGAACATTTCGAAAAATTTTCAATATTCATTTTTCCATCATTATTCAAAGTTAATAACAAATCTCGACATAAAAAAAGAATAATTTCAGGAGAAGCCATAAAAGGTAGGAGCGCCATTTATCTGATTTATTTATTTATTTATGTATGTGCGGATAAGAAGATGAAAATATGTCGATGAGATTTTGCAAAACTATTTTAAATTACACATGATGGAATCAGTCTTGCTCTTTCAATTTTTAGAAATGCATTTTCGCATTGCATATCAATCAAACAATAAACGTGAACATTTCGAAAAATTTTCAATATTCATTTTTCCATCATTATTCAAAGTTAATAACAAATCTCGACATAAAAAAAGAATAATTTCAGGAGAAGCCATGAAAGGTAGGAGTGCCATTTATCTGATTTATTTATGTATGTGAGGAGAAGATGAAAAATATGTCGATGAGATTTTGCAAAACTATTTTAAATTACACATGATGGAATCAGTCTTGCTCTTTCAATTTTTAGAAATGCATTTTCGCATTGCATATCAATCAAACAATAAACGTGAACATTTCGAAAAATTTTCAATATTCATTTTTCCATCATTATTCAAAGTTAATAACAAATCTCGACATAAAAAAAGAATAATTTCAGGAGAAGCCATAAAAGGTAGGAGCGCCATTTATCTGATTTATTTATTTATTTATGTATGTGCGGATAAGAAGATGAAAATATGTCGATGAGATTTTGCAAAACTATTTTAAATTACACATGATGGAATCAGTCTTGCTCTTTCAATTTTTAGAAATGCATTTTCGCATTGCATATCAATCAAACAATAAACGTGAACATTTCGAAAAATTTTCAATATTCATTTTTCCATCATTATTCAAAGTTAATAACAAATCTCGACATAAAAAAAGAATAATTTCAGGAGAAGCCATAAAAGGTAGGAGCGCCATTTATCTGATTTATTTATTTATTTATGTATGTGCGGATAAGAAGATGAAAATATGTCGATGAGATTTTGCAAAACTATTTTAAATTACACATGATGGAATCAGTCTTGCTCTTTCAATTTTTAGAAATGCATTTTCGCATTGCATATCAATAAAACAATAAACGTGAACATTTCGAAAAATTTTCAATATTCATTTTTCCATCATTATTCAAAGTTAATAACAAATCTCGACATAAAAAAAGAATAATTTCAGGAGAAGCCATGAAAGGTAGGAGTGCCATTTATCTGATTTATTTATGTATGTGAGGAGAAGATGAAAAATATGTCGATGAGATTTTGCAAAACTATTTTAAATTACACATGATGGAATCAGTCTTGCTCTTTCAATTTTTAGAAATGCATTTTCGCATTGCATATCAATCAAACAATAAACGTGAACATTTCGAAAAATTTTCAATATTCATTTTTCCATCATTATTCAAAGTTAATAACAAATCTCGACATAAAAAAAGAATAATTTCAGGAGAAGCCATAAAAGGTAGGAGCGCCATTTATCTGATTTATTTATTTATTTATGTATGTGCGGATAAGAAGATGAAAATATGTCGATGAGATTTTGCAAAACTATTTTAAATTACACATGATGGAATCAGTCTTGCTCTTTCAATTTTTAGAAATGCATTTTCGCATTGCATATCAATCAAACAATAAACGTGAACATTTCGAAAAATTTTCAATATTCATTTTTCCATCATTATTCAAAGTTAATAACAAATCTCGACATAAAAAAAGAATAATTTCAGGAGAAGCCATAAAAGGTAGGAGCGCCATTTATCTGATTTATTTATTTATTTATGTATGTGCGGATAAGAAGATGAAAATATGTCGATGAGATTTTGCAAAACTATTTTAAATTACACATGATGGAATCAGTCTTGCTCTTTCAATTTTTAGAAATGCATTTTCGCATTGCATATCAATCAAACAATAAACGTGAACATTTCGAAAAATTTTCAATATTCATTTTTCCATCATTATTCAAAGTTAATAACAAATCTCGACATAAAAAAAGAATAATTTCAGGAGAAGCCATAAAAGGTAGGAGCGCCATTTATCTGATTTATTTATTTATTTATGTATGTGCGGATAAGAAGATGAAAATATGTCGATGAGATTTTGCAAAACTATTTTAAATTACACATGATGGAATCAGTCTTGCTCTTTCAATTTTTAGAAATGCATTTTCGCATTGCATATCAATCAAACAATAAACGTGAACATTTCGAAAAATTTTCAATATTCATTTTTCCATCATTATTCAAAGTTAATAACAAATCTCGACATAAAAAAAGAATAATTTCAGGAGAAGCCATGAAAGGTAGGAGTGCCATTTATCTGATTTATTTATGTATGTGAGGAGAAGATGAAAAATATGTCGATGAGATTTTGCAAAACTATTTTAAATTACACATGATGGAATCAGTCTTGCTCTTTCAATTTTTAGAAATGCATTTTCGCATTGCATATCAATCAAACAATAAACGTGAACATTTCGAAAAATTTTCAATATTCATTTTTCCATCATTATTCAAAGTTAATAACAAATCTCGACATAAAAAAAGAATAATTTCAGGAGAAGCCATAAAAGGTAGGAGCGCCATTTATCTGATTTATTTATTTATTTATGTATGTGCGGATAAGAAGATGAAAATATGTCGATGAGATTTTGCAAAACTATTTTAAATTACACATGATGGAATCAGTCTTGCTCTTTCAATTTTTAGAAATGCATTTTCGCATTGCATATCAATAAAACAATAAACGTGAACATTTCGAAAAATTTTCAATATTCATTTTTCCATCATTATTCAAAGTTAATAACAAATCTCGACATAAAAAAAGAATAATTTCAGGAGAAGCCATAAAAGGTAGGAGCGCCATTTATCTGATTTATTTATTTATTTATGTATGTGCGGATAAGAAGATGAAAATATGTCGATGAGATTTTGCAAAACTATTTTAAATTACACATGATGGAATCAGTCTTGCTCTTTCAATTTTTAGAAATGCATTTTCGCATTGCATATCAATCAAACAATAAACGTGAACATTTCGAAAAATTTTCAATATTCATTTTTCCATCATTATTCAAAGTTAATAACAAATCTCGACATAAAAAAAGAATAATTTCAGGAGAAGCCATAAAAGGTAGGAGCGCCATTTATCTGATTTATTTATTTATTTATGTATGTGCGGATAAGAAGATGAAAATATGTCGATGAGATTTTGCAAAACTATTTTAAATTACACATGATGGAATCAGTCTTGCTCTTTCAATTTTTAGAAATGCATTTTCGCATTGCATATCAATAAAACAATAAACGTGAACATTTCGAAAAATTTTCAATATTCATTTTTCCATCATTATTCAAAGTTAATAACAAATCTCGACATAAAAAAAGAATAATTTCAGGAGAAGCCATGAAAGGTAGGAGTGCCATTTATCTGATTTATTTATGTATGTGAGGAGAAGATGAAAAATATGTCGATGAGATTTTGCAAAACTATTTTAAATTACACATGATGGAATCAGTCTTGCTCTTTCAATTTTTAGAAATGCATTTTCGCATTGCATATCAATCAAACAATAAACGTGAACATTTCGAAAAATTTTCAATATTCATTTTTCCATCATTATTCAAAGTTAATAACAAATCTCGACATAAAAAAAGAATAATTTCAGGAGAAGCCATAAAAGGTAGGAGCGCCATTTATCTGATTTATTTATTTATTTATGTATGTGCGGATAAGAAGATGAAAATATGTCGATGAGATTTTGCAAAACTATTTTAAATTACACATGATGGAATCAGTCTTGCTCTTTCAATTTTTAGAAATGCATTTTCGCATTGCATATCAATCAAACAATAAACGTGAACATTTCGAAAAATTTTCAATATTCATTTTTCCATCATTATTCAAAGTTAATAACAAATCTCGACATAAAAAAAGAATAATTTCAGGAGAAGCCATAAAAGGTAGGAGCGCCATTTATCTGATTTATTTATTTATTTATGTATGTGCGGATAAGAAGATGAAAATATGTCGATGAGATTTTGCAAAACTATTTTAAATTACACATGATGGAATCAGTCTTGCTCTTTCAATTTTTAGAAATGCATTTTCGCATTGCATATCAATCAAACAATAAACGTGAACATTTCGAAAAATTTTCAATATTCATTTTTCCATCATTATTCAAAGTTAATAACAAATCTCGACATAAAAAAAGAATAATTTCAGGAGAAGCCATAAAAGGTAGGAGCGCCATTTATCTGATTTATTTATTTATTTATGTATGTGCGGATAAGAAGATGAAAATATGTCGATGAGATTTTGCAAAACTATTTTAAATTACACATGATGGAATCAGTCTTGCTCTTTCAATTTTTAGAAATGCATTTTCGCATTGCATATCAATCAAACAATAAACGTGAACATTTCGAAAAATTTTCAATATTCATTTTTCCATCATTATTCAAAGTTAATAACAAATCTCGACATAAAAAAAGAATAATTTCAGGAGAAGCCATAAAAGGTAGGAGCGCCATTTATCTGATTTATTTATTTATTTATGTATGTGCGGATAAGAAGATGAAAATATGTCGATGAGATTTTGCAAAACTATTTTAAATTACACATGATGGAATCAGTCTTGCTCTTTCAATTTTTAGAAATGCATTTTCGCATTGCATATCAATCAAACAATAAACGTGAACATTTCGAAAAATTTTCAATATTCATTTTTCCATCATTATTCAAAGTTAATAACAAATCTCGACATAAAAAAAGAATAATTTCAGGAGAAGCCATGAAAGGTAGGAGTGCCATTTATCTGATTTATTTATGTATGTGAGGAGAAGATGAAAAATATGTCGATGAGATTTTGCAAAACTATTTTAAATTACACATGATGGAATCAGTCTTGCTCTTTCAATTTTTAGAAATGCATTTTCGCATTGCATATCAATCAAACAATAAACGTGAACATTTCGAAAAATTTTCAATATTCATTTTTCCATCATTATTCAAAGTTAATAACAAATCTCGACATAAAAAAAGAATAATTTCAGGAGAAGCCATAAAAGGTAGGAGCGCCATTTATCTGATTTATTTATTTATTTATGTATGTGCGGATAAGAAGATGAAAATATGTCGATGAGATTTTGCAAAACTATTTTAAATTACACATGATGGAATCAGTCTTGCTCTTTCAATTTTTAGAAATGCATTTTCGCATTGCATATCAATCAAACAATAAACGTGAACATTTCGAAAAATTTTCAATATTCATTTTTCCATCATTATTCAAAGTTAATAACAAATCTCGACATAAAAAAAGAATAATTTCAGGAGAAGCCATAAAAGGTAGGAGCGCCATTTATCTGATTTATTTATTTATTTATGTATGTGCGGATAAGAAGATGAAAATATGTCGATGAGATTTTGCAAAACTATTTTAAATTACACATGATGGAATCAGTCTTGCTCTTTCAATTTTTAGAAATGCATTTTCGCATTGCATATCAATCAAACAATAAACGTGAACATTTCGAAAAATTTTCAATATTCATTTTTCCATCATTATTCAAAGTTAATAACAAATCTCGACATAAAAAAAGAATAATTTCAGGAGAAGCCATAAAAGGTAGGAGCGCCATTTATCTGATTTATTTATTTATTTATGTATGTGCGGATAAGAAGATGAAAATATGTCGATGAGATTTTGCAAAACTATTTTAAATTACACATGATGGAATCAGTCTTGCTCTTTCAATTTTTAGAAATGCATTTTCGCATTGCATATCAATCAAACAATAAACGTGAACATTTCGAAAAATTTTCAATATTCATTTTTCCATCATTATTCAAAGTTAATAACAAATCTCGACATAAAAAAAGAATAATTTCAGGAGAAGCCATAAAAGGTAGGAGCGCCATTTATCTGATTTATTTATTTATTTATGTATGTGCGGATAAGAAGATGAAAATATGTCGATGAGATTTTGCAAAACTATTTTAAATTACACATGATGGAATCAGTCTTGCTCTTTCAATTTTTAGAAATGCATTTTCGCATTGCATATCAATCAAACAATAAACGTGAACATTTCGAAAAATTTTCAATATTCATTTTTCCATCATTATTCAAAGTTAATAACAAATCTCGACATAAAAAAAGAATAATTTCAGGAGAAGCCATAAAAGGTAGGAGCGCCATTTATCTGATTTATTTATTTATTTATGTATGTGCGGATAAGAAGATGAAAATATGTCGATGAGATTTTGCAAAACTATTTTAAATTACACATGATGGAATCAGTCTTGCTCTTTCAATTTTTAGAAATGCATTTTCGCATTGCATATCAATCAAACAATAAACGTGAACATTTCGAAAAATTTTCAATATTCATTTTTCCATCATTATTCAAAGTTAATAACAAATCTCGACATAAAAAAAGAATAATTTCAGGAGAAGCCATGAAAGGTAGGAGTGCCATTTATCTGATTTATTTATGTATGTGAGGAGAAGATGAAAAATATGTCGATGAGATTTTGCAAAACTATTTTAAATTACACATGATGGAATCAGTCTTGCTCTTTCAATTTTTAGAAATGCATTTTCGCATTGCATATCAATCAAACAATAAACGTGAACATTTCGAAAAATTTTCAATATTCATTTTTCCATCATTATTCAAAGTTAATAACAAATCTCGACATAAAAAAAGAATAATTTCAGGAGAAGCCATAAAAGGTAGGAGCGCCATTTATCTGATTTATTTATTTATTTATGTATGTGCGGATAAGAAGATGAAAATATGTCGATGAGATTTTGCAAAACTATTTTAAATTACACATGATGGAATCAGTCTTGCTCTTTCAATTTTTAGAAATGCACTTTCGCATTGCATATCAATCAAAAAATAAACGTGAACATTTCGAAAAATTTTCAATATTCATTTTTCCATCATTATTCAAAGTTAATAACAAATCTCGACATAAAAAAAGAATAATTTCAGGAGAAGCCATAAAAGGTAGGAGCGCCATTTATCTGATTTATTTATTTATTTATGTATGTGCGGATAAGAAGATGAAAATATGTCGATGAGATTTTGCAAAACTATTTTAAATTACACATGATGGAATCAGTCTTGCTCTTTCAATTTTTAGAAATGCATTTTCGCATTGCATATCAATCAAACAATAAACGTGAACATTTCGAAAAATTTTCAATATTCATTTTTCCATCATTATTCAAAGTTAATAACAAATCTCGACATAAAAAAAGAATAATTTCAGGAGAAGCCATAAAAGGTAGGAGCGCCATTTATCTGATTTATTTATTTATTTATGTATGTGCGGATAAGAAGATGAAAATATGTCGATGAGATTTTGCAAAACTATTTTAAATTACACATGATGGAATCAGTCTTGCTCTTTCAATTTTTAGAAATGCATTTTCGCATTGCATATCAATCAAACAATAAACGTGAACATTTCGAAAAATTTTCAATATTCATTTTTCCATCATTATTCAAAGTTAATAACAAATCTCGACATAAAAAAAGAATAATTTCAGGAGAAGCCATAAAAGGTAGGAGCGCCATTTATCTGATTTATTTATTTATTTATGTATGTGCGGATAAGAAGATGAAAATATGTCGATGAGATTTTGCAAAACTATTTTAAATTACACATGATGGAATCAGTCTTGCTCTTTCAATTTTTAGAAATGCATTTTCGCATTGCATATCAATCAAACAATAAACGTGAACATTTCGAAAAATTTTCAATATTCATTTTTCCATCATTATTCAAAGTTAATAACAAATCTCGACATAAAAAAAGAATAATTTCAGGAGAAGCCATAAAAGGTAGGAGCGCCATTTATCTGATTTATTTATTTATTTATGTATGTGCGGATAAGAAGATGAAAATATGTCGATGAGATTTTGCAAAACTATTTTAAATTACACATGATGGAATCAGTCTTGCTCTTTCAATTTTTAGAAATGCATTTTCGCATTGCATATCAATCAAACAATAAACGTGAACATTTCGAAAAATTTTCAATATTCATTTTTCCATCATTATTCAAAGTTAATAACAAATCTCGACATAAAAAAAGAATAATTTCAGGAGAAGCCATAAAAGGTAGGAGCGCCATTTATCTGATTTATTTATTTATTTATGTATGTGCGGATAAGAAGATGAAAATATGTCGATGAGATTTTGCAAAACTATTTTAAATTACACATGATGGAATCAGTCTTGCTCTTTCAATTTTTAGAAATGCATTTTCGCATTGCATATCAATCAAACAATAAACGTGAACATTTCGAAAAATTTTCAATATTCATTTTTCCATCATTATTCAAAGTTAATAACAAATCTCGACATAAAAAAAGAATAATTTCAGGAGAAGCCATGAAAGGTAGGAGTGCCATTTATCTGATTTATTTATGTATGTGAGGAGAAGATGAAAAATATGTCGATGAGATTTTGCAAAACTATTTTAAATTACACATGATGGAATCAGTCTTGCTCTTTCAATTTTTAGAAATGCATTTTCGCATTGCATATCAATCAAACAATAAACGTGAACATTTCGAAAAATTTTCAATATTCATTTTTCCATCATTATTCAAAGTTAATAACAAATCTCGACATAAAAAAAGAATAATTTCAGGAGAAGCCATAAAAGGTAGGAGCGCCATTTATCTGATTTATTTATTTATTTATGTATGTGCGGATAAGAAGATGAAAATATGTCGATGAGATTTTGCAAAACTATTTTAAATTACACATGATGGAATCAGTCTTGCTCTTTCAATTTTTAGAAATGCATTTTCGCATTGCATATCAATCAAACAATAAACGTGAACATTTCGAAAAATTTTCAATATTCGAAAATTAGAAATAGAATAGAAAATTAATGCAATATTTAGTACTTATTCTGGTCAAACTTATATATTTTATGACAACACAATGTTTATAGAATTTGATGAATGTCTGTTTAGACCTAAGAAACATGGTATGATAGTTGAATTGTTTTCTAGTATTCCTTCTAATGTTGACAAAGCTTTTAGATATATTAATGGAAAAATTTATTTCTTTAAAGACAATAATTACTACGAGTATCATGAATTTTTGCAAACGACAAAATCGTATAAATTTGATTTATCTATTTTTGGAATTAAATGTAGTATTATAGATAAAATTATGATTTTACTAAATAAACTTAAATAATTTTCAATATAAATGGATAACAAAATAACTTTAATTTTAAAAGAGAACGGTAAACCTTATCTTTGTTGTCAAGTAAACGGCAAAGAAACTAAAATTGATCTAACAGAAAACGAAGAACTTGAACTACATCTAAAAATTAATGATATTATACTCACAAAATTAGCTTCAGTAAAACTAAAGAACTTTTAAATAAAATAGAAACAAAAGAATTTGGTTTTGTTTATGATAAGAGGGTTATTCTAGAAACCTTTGATACAATACCATTTGGATATTAATTATTTTATAATAAATTAAGTTCTTTAGTTTTGAAACACATTAAACACAAAAAAATAATGCTGAGGAAGTGAGGAACTATTTTATCGTTCCTGTTTTATTGTTTCCGCCAAATTGCACGCATGCGCTTGTGCTTGGCTTGGGCCGTTGTCTCATTGTCTGAGTCAACAACAGCTGATAGTGTTCTGTGGCTGACACTGCTATCTAAATCGCTAAAATTTTTTCCTATATAACAAAAAATGGAAGATAAAACGTATGGAATAAAAACACATCTCGTTGAGGAATTTAGAGAGTTGCAAATTAGTAGACAGAAGAGCACCATGGTGTTTGTGGGTAATTGCAGTTTGTTTATTAATTCCGCCCCCATAAGGACCACAGTGGAAGCAGGGAACGGTATCATTTCGATTACACCGTTCCCGTTATTTGCAGCGGGGCTTGTGGGGTACAGAATTCCCCCACAGCGGCTCAATGTGATATTTCCCAACAATATAACAATTTTGTTGCACCCAGCCTTAGCAATACACCTAGTATTTGATACAGACGACCAGAAAAGGGAGTTTGTAGGACAACTAAATCTGTAAGTTAAAAAAACGGTAGATAATTGTTTACTTTATATTGGTTGTCTTGTTTTTTCAGACCTGAAAATGAAAGTTCCGAGGGAAGTGCAAGTGCCTCGTCTAGCAGCCCGCCCTCCACAAATCCTTCAACAGACTCGGGTGTTTAAAATGTTTAACACATAATATGTGTAAAAATTAATAAAAAGAGATTTTCGCGAATTTTAAGTGTTTCTTTTTAAAAGTGCTGTGTGCTGAAGGGCCCCACTGCTTTTTAGTTTACCCTTGAAAATCGGGGTGTTTTACCTTAAAAAGTGCTGTGTGCTGAAGGGGCCTTTATACTTCTGATCAGGTCAGTATTTTTATGTGTTACGGTAACGTAACTAACGACTTCAGCATCAGTTAACGGCCCGGGGTACAGTTTTAAAAAAGCCGCGACTGCGAAAAAATTAATTGCCTCGGCGGCGATCAAAGCGTGACTGATTTGAATCAGGGGAGGAAACGACGAATTGTTGTTATCGCCGCTAATCACGTCCGACCGACGAAGAAAGTCGCTGTGGGGAGTTCCACAAATATCGTTTTGCACAATGATTAACGATGATTTATTTAATAGATTTACGTGTTGTCGGGAGCGCGACCGAATTGCAAGAGAGCGTCTCTTGTTTCAGCCCTTATCTCCTGCCGGTGGAGATAAGGGGTTCGGCGGTAGTTTTTGAATTATCGCGGCAAAGTGCCACACACTTTTGTATTATCTTTATTATGTTATTATTATTAGTCGAGCAAGGTATCAAAGGTGGAAAAAAGTAAAAAAAATAATTTGGTGTTTAGAGTATTGTTTTATTTTACAGTTGCCTGTATTTATTTTGATATATGACGCTAGATGGCGCCACATCAAGCAACCTTCATACACCAAGTGATGTAGGCTAAAATTTTAACTTTCACTTTTGTATTATCTTTATTATGTTATTATTATTAGTCGAGCAAGGTATCAAAGGTGGAAAAAAGTAAAAAAAATAATTTGGTGTTTAGAGTATTGTTTTATTTTACAGTTGCCTGTATCTATTTTGATATATGACGCTAGATGGCGCCACATCAAGCAACCTTCATACACCAAGTGATGTAGGCTAAAATATACAGAGCAGAAATTCAAAATCGGACATTACTTTAGAGCAGTAATCAAACAAAAATAAACAATTTGTAATGATAAATAAGTGAGGCAGGTAGTGGCACTGTAGTCACACAAAAAACACGTCATCAAACAACGGACGTAACATCAAGTCACGGTTCTTATACTCATACGGTTGCCTCACTTCTGGCCTTGTGGGTGCGGGGATAGTGGGGAGGAGAGCAGCGCAGTGACGTCAGCTAGAGACCAGAGACTGTAAGCTTAGCTTACTTTAAAAGTTGAATGGCTTTTAGAGATGAAATTGCGATCACCGAAAAAGTCGTTGTAGTACAAATAAAAGTTATTTTATGGAATTTTGCAGTTTCATAGTATACAGGTGACAAAAGTTCACTTATCTGACCTAGAATGAGAAAATAAGAATACGCATAAATTAATTTCTACGAGCTGTTAGTGTTGAGTACCAGTAAAAATATATCAAAATAATGTATAGCTAATCCAAACAGAGGTTCTGGGGTATGCTACACCAGAGAAATACCGTTATTTTAAATTAATAATACAATGTTTTTTTATATTTGAATAAATTATATTCGTACCAATTATTGATAATTATCATAATAATACAAATTGTCCAATCATTTCAACCGCTTATGAATGGAAAAATTTCGTAATTTGTATTTTATTTCGCGATTTGGCCGATAGCTAATGATGCTCCGTTTCGACACTCGGAGTCCGGCTACGTCATCATGTTGCGTAGGTCATGGCTGAGTGAGGCAACCGTATGAGTATAAGAACCGTGACATCAAGTAGGTAGCTGTCATCTGTCATCTGTCATTTGCATTAAAATTAGATGCGCGCAAAAGGTGAGCGTTGCATGTTTGGGCGAGACCAACGAATTCAAACTGCTGTATTGAAATCAAATTTGATCTTCTCAATCCAGGTACATAATCTGATTTTGTGATTTTGCTGAAATGTCGGGATCCGAAATGGACGTAATCGCAAGAAGGGCCCATATTTACTTCCGTACGGGCAAATACAACGAGGCAGTAGTCTTGTATACTTTGTATGAAGTAATCAAATTAATAGTAGAAAACTACAACAAATATGTGTTACAGGATGATTGAAATCAATCCGAATAATTTCAAGGCTTACCTACACCGTGCTCGGGCTCATTTCCTAAATGGTCGATGGAACCAGGCAATGCAAGATGCCGTAACAGCGCTTTGTTTGGAGCCAAATTGTGATCAGGCCAAAGATTTTATTACGGCCCTTTTGTTATTAATACACAATTCATGGCATTGAAAAATTCAGCATTGTAGCATAAAATAAAGTTCTTTAAATTCTAATAAGTTGTAAAAATTTAATTCTGTTTGGACTTGTGCGTTATAAATAGAGCAATAGTAATATAAACACACAAAATAATTTTATTTTTCTAATAGATGAAATGATTTGTTTGTTTGTTGTAGTTCGGTAGGGACCAAATTCTAAAAACTGAACCAAAATCATGTTGCTATAACATTCCTTTGTTACTTTTACATCTCTTTTTGTAAATTTGTAATTAATTAGTTTCACTTGTAGGTGAGGCGAGTTTAACTGATTTAACTTCAATAAAACATTTACTCATCAAAACGGTCATGAATTTTCATTTTGGTCAGTAGAACTAAATAAACTTCCAATAATGAAGTAAATTTTAACTTTCACTTTTGTATTATCTTTATTATGTTATTATTATCAGTCAAGCAGGGTATCAAAGGTGGAAAAAAGTAAAAAAAATAATTTGGTGTTTAGAGTATTGTTTTATTTTACAGTTGCCTGTATTTATTTTGATATATGACGCTAGATGGCGCCACATCTAGCAACCTTCATACACCAAGTGATGTAGGCTAAAATATACAGAGCAGAAATTCAAAATCGGACATTACTTTAGAGCAGTAATCAAACAAAAATAAACAATTTGTAATGATAAATAAGTGAGGCAGGTAGTGGCACTGTAGTCACACAAAAAACACGTCATCAAACAACGGACGTAACATCAAGTAGGTGGCTGTCATCTGTCATCTGTCATTTGCATTAAAATTAGATGCGCGCAAAAGGTGAGCGTTGCATGTTTGGGCGTGACAACGAATTCAAACTGCTGTATTGAAATCAAATTTGATCTTCTCAATCCAAGTACATAATCTGATTTTGTGATTTTGCTGAAATGTCGGGACCCGAAATGGACGTAATCGCAAGAAGGGCCCATATTTACTTCCTTACGGGCAAACACAACGAGGCAGTAGTCTTGTATACTTTGTATGAAGTAATCAAATTAATAGTAGAAAACTACAACAAATATGTGTTACAGGATGATTGAAATCAATCCGGGTAATTTCAAGGCTTATCTACACCGTGCTCGGGTTCATATCCTAAATGGTCGATGGAACCAGGCAATGCAAGATGCCATAGCAGCGCTTTGTTTGGAGCCAAATTGTGATCACATCAAAGATTTTATTACGGCCCTTGAATTAAATCACAATTCAAGGCGTTGAAAAATTCAGCATTGTAGCATAAAATAAAGTTCTTTAAATTCTAATAAGTTGTAAAAATTTAATTCTGTTTGGACTTGTGCGTTATAAATAGAGCAATAGTAATATAAACACACAAAATAATTTTATTTCTCTTAGTTAATACGGCGCGAAGCAAGGAAAAAAAACTTAACATAACCTCACAATACCCAAATGTGTAATTTCTGCGCAGCCCAATTGCAAATTCTGTGCTTTAAGTCAAAATTGCCTCCGAATGATGAAATATCTCGTCTCATAACAGTACAGGCTTCCAATTTTGTATGGTAGAGGTAAAAAATAATGCCATGCAAACAGTAAAATCGTTACATTTTATTGTGGAAAAGTCAACACTGCAATTTGCATACATCATACAAATTTGCAATTCAATACAAACCTGAAACTTCAACAATTTCGCGGTGCTTCAGGTAAATTGTTCACTGGATACACTACTACTTAATACTTGTGCTTATGTCGGTGTTTTCGTGCGGAATCCGGTGAATGGTATCTGGATCTGTACGGAGAATTGCTTCCGTGCTTATTTCTAGGTGATGGAGATGGTCGTCGAGGTGAAGTCGATCTACGACTGCTTTTCATTCGAAGTGGCGATGGCGAACGACGACTCTTTGCAAATCGCGCAGGGGAACCATATTTACCGTTTGAACTGATCGGTGATAAGGAATCTTTGGATTTTCGAGAGCGGGAGGACGAAGGAGACTTGCGTCTTATATGGGGTGGACTAGGAGGACTCGGTCCTTTGTATGCTTTCTTTCGTGGTGGAGGCGAACGACTTTTTGACCTAAACATCACACATAACCAAATTTAACAGTTTTTTAACCTTTCAAGTTCAATAAAAAAAGGTTCTTGTTATACTTTACCTGTGCTTCGATGATGAACCTGTCGACGAACTTCGTGCTTTTTTTGTTTTTCTAGATTTACTACAAAATTAGTAAAAAACATACAATCTGCTTGTGACCAGTCAAAACTCCAGTCTCCCATTAAATGACTTTTCAATCATTTAATGAGAAACCAGCGTAAATACTTGTTCTACTTACAGATCCTTGTAGATTTCCTCGTCAGAACTGGTCTCTTTCCTGTCACTTTTGGGTTTATCTCCTTTTAGATCTTTCTCTTTCTTATCTTTTTCGCTCTTCTTCAATAACTTCCGCCTGTAGTGTTCTACTTGTTGTGGAAGCGTCCATCCGGTCTTCAGCGCTCTTTGTCCGGACTCCAGTTCGTCTTGATATTGCACGGCTTTCACTTCGATCTCGCGCAATTTAATCCGTCTTTCCTCGGTCATATTCCTAACAGGGGCCAGAAAACGAAAATGTTAACGCTATTAACAAAAACCCCTTCACACTAAAGCCATTTTAAAAAAATTTCAAAATTGGAATGAGTAACAACACTTTCATCTCACAGTTTCCTGTATTCATTTGCGTTACATAACGGTAGATGACGCTACCACTTGCAAGCCATACCCAGTGACCAGGGCAAAAATATACAGATCTGATTTCATTGCAAAATCGTAAACTACTTTAAAACAATTATCTAACAGAAATATTATCAACACGTAATAATAAATAGGTGAATCAAGTGGTAGCATTATAGACATAATAAAGTCACGTGATCAAATTACGTCAGTCACTGACATTTGCGTTAAATTTGAACCTGCATTGAAATTATTCCTTCATTCCTTCCGTCCTTCCTTCCTTCATTCCTTCATTCCTTCATTCGCTCATTCGCTCATTCGCTCATTCGCTCATTCGCTCATTCGTTCATTCGTTCATTCGTTCATTCCTTCATTCCTTCATTCCTTCATTCCTTCATTCCTTCATTCCTTCATTCCTTCATTCCTTCATTCCTTCATTCCTTCATTCCTTCATTCCTTCATTCCTTCATTCCTTCATTCCTTCATTCCTTCATTCCTTCTTTCCTTCTTTCCTTCTTTCCTTCATTCCTTCATTCCTTCATTCCTTCATTCCTTCATTCCTTCATTCCTTCATTCCTTCATTCCTTCATTCCTTCATTCCTTCATTCCTTCATTCCTTCATTCCTTCATTCCTTCATTCCTTCATTCCTTCATTCCTTCATTCCTTCATTCCTTCATTCCTTCATTCCTTCATTCCTTCATTCCTTCATTCCTTCATTCCTTCATTCCTTCATTCCTTCATTCCTTCATTCCTTCATTCCTTCATTCCTTCATTCCGTCATTCCTTCATTCTTTCCTTGTTTAAATTTTCACAGTGTAGGCTTCTAACGCTGTCAAATCATGACATTACAGGATCTGTCAAACAAGAATTTACTTACACGATGTCTAAAAATTGTATATCTTCATCGCACTTCCCACCACACTTTAAATAATTTCAAAGCACTTCCATGCCTCGTTTTATTTCTGTTGGCACGTTAGTCATCCTGTTGCTTGTTGATTCTTTTAATTTTCATCTGACCACAGATCCCATTAGGTTTATTTTAGCAGCATGTTGCTGTTAGTCAACGTCATTAAACGTTTGCAGCAGTGAAACAAGAGTTGCATGCCATAAATAAATATACAAAATTTGAAGAAATAAAATAAAATGTTCGTGGCTTTCATTTCGACCTACAAGATTTATTTCCCAATAAATTAGTAAGAAAATTCTCCAAATAAAAAACGTTTTTTAGTTAAATTGAGAGTTTCAAAAAAAAAACTTACTAACTTGCCTGCTTCAAATTAAGTGAGCTGTTTTTCAAATCAATCTGCATGATAATAAAACTGGTTCGAAACCGTGTCATTTTATTAATAATAAATACGGTAGTAAAACTTGACAACTACAAAGTACGAATTTATTTGGACGAGGATTGTTCATCAAAACAAATTGCGAAAATCTTTATATTCAAACAACACAATTGTAAGTTTCACATTGAGAAAAAACATATAAAGTGCAACTAACTACATATATTACTCCAATATAAATAAATAGTTCATTACACAATCACGCGTAACATCAAATATTAAATCGTTAAGGCAGCACGCGCCTCGAGCGGCCTATTTATTTTTTTGACTTTGTTTTCTTTGCTCCTCCACTTCCTTTGCGTGGTGGTGGAGTTGGTGATGCTGCAGCCGCTCCGCTTCCAGATTTCTGCTCGGTTCCCGGCTTCGATTTAGTTTTTTCTGCTAAAGACTGGACATCTTCCGTGGGCAATGGTGCAGAAGCAGCAGTCGTTGCTTCTTCAGCTACTGCAGCTGGTGATGCAATTGTTGCTTCTGCGACAGGTAACGGAGTTGTTATTTCTGCAGCAGATGGCGGAGCTGTTGTTTGCACAGTAGCTGTAGCATCTTTAGCAATTGGAGGAGCCGCAGCTTCTACAATTTTAGTAGCAGTTGCAGGAGATGCTGCTTCTGTTACAAGTTCTGTGGGAACTGCCACGGCTTGTGGTGCAGCTGCTGTAATAGTTGCAGAAACCGACGATTCTGCAATTGTTGCAGGAACTGTAGCTTCAGTTGTGGTTGCAGATATCAAAGTTTCTGTTAAAGATGCAGGAATCGAAGCTACTGTTGTAGTTGCTGGAACTGCTTGTGTTTTAGGTTCAGAAATCACATCTTCTGCAGAAGCAGGAACTGCAGCTTTTGTAATAGTTGGAGGAACTGTAGCTTGTGTAATAGTTGCAGGAACTGTAGCTGGAGTAATAGTTTCAGGAACTGTAGCTTGAGTAATAGTTGCAGGAACTGTAGCTTGTGTAATAGTTGCAGGAACTGTAGCTTGAGTAGTTGTTGCAGGAACTGTAGCGTCTGTGGTTTGTGCAGGAGCTACAGCTTCAATTTTAGATGCAACAATCACAGTTTCTGCAGAAGAAGGAGGTGCAGGAATCGTGGCAGTTCCTGTTTTAGGTGCAGAAATGGTAGCTTCTGTAACAGGAGCAGGAGTTGTTGTTTCTGCGACAGGTGTAGAAATCGTAGCTTGTGTAGGAACAGTAGCTGGTTCAGGTTCTTTAGCACTAGCTTCTAAAATCGGTGCTGGTGTGGCTTCTATAATACTCTGAGCAGCATTCTCAGCTTCAGGAGGTCCAGAACTTGGAACGGCTTCTGCGACTTGAGCCGGAATCGCTTCTCCAGAAGTTGTAGTTTCTGGAGTCGTGGGGAGTGTTGCTTCTTGTAATTGAGCAGTTGCAATAGCTTCTTGGGTGATTGTTGTTGTTGGAGGAGTAATTGGTGAGGGTTCGGTTTCGGGAGCTTGAGGAGTAACAGGTGTTGAGGAGATCACGAATTGAGAAGTCTCTTGCTGGTTTTCTTGCGAAGATAAGCTAGCGGTGGCTGTAAAATGTTGTAAGGAGTAAAGTATAGACCCTTCGACCCCCGAAACTGTTAGTCGGATTAAATGAATGAGTGGACACCCCAACCTAGTTAATTGTGGTTAAATCGGTTAAATATGCTGGCAGTTAAAACATACGGCGGTAAGCTGCAACTTTTATTATATTAACAAAATTACAAACTCTTGAAAATATTTGAAAAATCACTCTTGACTCTAGTTAACAAGCGGTGTTATCTTCCTAGGTTTTACTGCTGCTTTACCAGACAACTGACCTTCAGTTGCAGTTTTCTCAACTGGTGCTTCAGTCGGGGACGGTGTCGCTTCTAAATTTACAAATATTTCGCAATAAACACAAACGCAAGGTGAAGAGAGAAAACAAAAGATAAGAGAGAAAAATAAAATAAAATGACCAAGTCTACAAATAAACAAGTCATGCAAATCGTGAAAATAAATAATAAATAAAATGTGTTGACTAAGCCGCACCTGTGGTTGGAGAAGCCGGTGCAGAGGGCGCTCCAGCTGCCAACGTGGCACAAATTTTGCTCCAAATATTGTCGAAGGAATCTCTTCCCAAATAGTCTATGTTCCCCACTTCCCATCCCTGGCGTCTTAAATGGTCGTCCAAGGCACTTTGTTCGGCCGTTCTTGGAGCCCCTAACGTCAACTGGGCAAAGGCGCCGGCGAGGCCACTCTGCAAAAAGCAACCTAGGTTAGCGCTAATTAGCGAGGAACTAGTGCGAAATATGATACCATGACATACAATACTTACATCACATTCTTCTTCTCTGGGAGGTGTGTGCAATGCGGTTTCTGTACAAACAGTAGCGGCAGCCTCGCATTCATTGGTTGGCACAGGAATAGGTTGGCTAGGTTTAGGTTCAGGTTCGTTTGGTACTTTCACCTGCTCTGGAAGGTCTTGGAAACAATAGAGATCAGGAGGAGGTTTCTCAAGTCTCTCGTCATGTTCAGGAGAATCCCGAACGGAATTGGGAAGAATCTCAGGAACGTGATTTGGAATGTCAGGAAGCGAGGTGGAATGGTGATGGTGTATAACGTCTTTGTCTTTGCTAGTTTCATGGAAATATGTTGGGATTGCGGGTGGAATTTGCTCTCGGCTAGCAATGATATCTGCATTTGTATTGTGAGATTCAACAGGCTTTATTTGTGAAGGCTCATTCTCTTGGTGAGGAGTACAGAGAGGAGGAACAGAGACAGTGACGCGGGAAATAGTTGGTTCTTGGATTTGTTTTTGGTGATACTCCTCCCAGGGATCCCAAACAAGAGTTTTAGTGGTGACGGGGTTAGGTGGGGAAGTGCGAGAGGATAGTCTAGTGTGCGTTACATCGGAACTGCTTCGAGCCTGAGCAAACAAACGCATGCAAAAGAAAAAGAAAACTTCAGTTTGAGCAACATCAATACTCTATTATCTAGCTAGTAGTTTCAAACCATGCAAACAAATGCCAATCAAAACTCAAAATACAAAAGCAAAACTTCATCATTCACTAGCCATCGCCCAATAACACACATTGCACAACTTACTTTCCGGATTCAATACATTCCTGGAAAGTACCGCGTTTTATTTTTATTTTTAGAACACCTGTCGATGACAGCTTGGACTAAACAACACCGTCGATGATATTTAGTGCACACTGTATCATTTGTAATGGCAATTTGTTCACTGGACCTCTCGATAACAATAATAAACATTTGACATTTTGGCGTATCGCTTAGATAAGAACGGCTAAAAGCAGACTCACCTTACTTTTATCACATCTATCGTCTGTGGGCTTGTAAAATATACAAGAATTTTACAAATGACGAGAGCGTAGTTGGGCAAAATAAATTTTGTTGCGCGGTACTCACCATATCAGGAGTTAGATTCGGATGAATTAGGGCGCAGAAAATATTCCACCAGTGCTGAAGAACACCCTCTAAGTGTCTCAAATCACTGGTCGGTTGAACTTTTTGAGTTTCCGTGTTGAAATATTGCAACCAAGGCTTGGAGGTTCCAATGAAATGGATTATCTTGGCATCGCCGCCAAATCTGAATAATTTAATCAACAAATTCGGCTGGAGGTTTTGAGTTTTACTCACTGTTTAAAGGCGGGTAAATAGGAGTAACACGCGGTGGAGCACAAGTTGTAGATGAAAGGCAAATGTTTGCTGATATCCCTCGAAGACCAGTCGGAAAAATACAAATTGAGGAGTCCCTGATCCCCGCCTGAAACATTCGTTCTATTATCGCCGCCTTTTCAAGCGGGCGCAAGTACCATCGAAGCTTCCTCTATCTAAGGCGAACTGAATAAGTTTTTCGTAGGTTTCATAAGCCGGCCTGTATACAAAAACGCCGGAATTGAAACAATCCGGCCATCCCACGTCAGGCGCCGCCGACAGTTCTTCTCTATCGAACAACTCATCACAGTTCTGTAATACCTGAAACGATTTGTGACTAACATAAACAAAACTATTAAAACAGTTCGCTTGGGGGCCAACACTTTTTTGGCAGCCGGCTTTTCCAAAAATATTTCTTTCCCAACGCGTAAAATCCAAGACCATGTCTTCGTGCGCCGTTCAAATCAAAATAATACAAGACTAGCATTAAAAATATCTGACATACCAGCGTGTCTGCATCCAAAAATACACATTTGTCGAACTGTGTAAGACGCCAGCAGTGCAATTTAGTGAACGTAACGCCCAATTCAGGCCTTTTCAGCAGTCGGAGGTTCGCTTCGTCTTTCGAGTCCAAGATGTTTACTTCTTGGACCACGTTAAATACACCCGACAGCTTCCCTCTGCAAACAGTCCGTAAAATTTGTGTGGGGAACGCGCAAAAGTCTCACTTCATGGAATTCGTAACTCCGGGCGTTACAAGAACGGCCAATTGGTGTTGGGTTCCCGCTTGTTTTAATGAGTTGGCCAGAACCAAGGCACCCAGCGAATAGGAATCGTTGGTCGCCAAAGTCACCCATGCAAACCCTACAAATTCGTGTGCGTTATAAAAATAAGACGCAATTCGGTGCGTAACGGGCGAAAAATACATTTCACCACATCCGCGCCTCTTTGCCAAAAATTTTATAACCACGCATTAAATCCTACATACAGCTGGTGCATCCACAATGATTCAACACTTTTATATCTCATTTCTCGTTAAATTATCACTTTTATGTTGCATTTGCTCATTTCTTCTGAATTTAGGAGTTCTATTCGCGCATCGTTTCAAGATCGCATTTAATACACTGCGTGTGGGTTTAAAATCCTAAATAGTTACGATACAAACGCCAACATAATCTATAAATAATATCAATACCGTAGAACACATTGCAACTAAAAATAGCCGCATATCTCAACACCACCATTGAGAACATCGCCTTCAAAAAACTGCTTTCTGATTGCCCAAATTGACAATAAACAAACATTTCTCTGATATTTTCGAAAATTTTCATTACATAAATTCATGCACAAAGGTAGAGTGTTTGGCATAGTTGACCCTTTGGTTATCACCGCGTGTAGATAATTTAGAAAAGCATTCAAATCCGCTTGTTGTGGTAGTCCAAAATATTAATAATTATTTGTTTAATAAACTAGAGATTAGCTGAAGAAATGTCATTGAAAGTGTTAAAACACGTCACTGATAGGTTTTTCTAAGGCCAAATGTAAAGATCATCGCCGTCGACGTTATCGTGAGATATCAGTTTTGGATTAACATTTTTGGGGATTATTTTAACGTGGAATTAAGGGCGAACATAGTGCAGTTGTAAAAAATTCAAATAGCCACATGACCGACTGCATAATCCCATATTTATCCGCACCAGATTCTGGCGATTACAATAAGTTTTCGTCTGTTGAGTAAGTGGTAAATTGGTGAAATGGGAAAATTTCGAACGCGATATCGCGACTATAGTTCGTATGAAAAGTTTTTTAAATGGGAATAAGTCGCGTCTGGTTTTTTCGCGTCGGATTACTAAAAAAGGTCAAGAGTTTCGTTCCAGCAACCGAGCCTCATTGAACTTGATTAACCGAATTAAATCTGAAGCGTTTACATACCTCCCATGGTTTCCGACGACTTCAATTCGAACAGAGAGCAAAATTTTTGACCGCACGGTGCAGTCGACACTTCAGCAACGACTGGCGAGTTGAATTTGTTGGAGCTGTTGGGTGTTTATAGGGAGCGCCTGATGCTATTCTGTGATAGACTCAGCTTGCAATCTATAAAAATCTAGCGGGAAACGTACGTAACTGGCGACCGGTTTTCGGATTTTTAAGAGAAACTTCGACGTTCTGACAATTATGGTTATGATTTTGCGGCTGCGCCATTTCTTGTTTTATTACACTGTATTTAAACTCTGGCGGCTTGCGATTCAAACGATTTTTAAACCTGGACAATCTAGAGGGCCAGGGTTAGGTATACTATACAGGTGGTCAGTATCTTACTTAATTAAAGAAACAAGAAACAAATTCGCAAAAATCCAGTTTTTGTTTTATTTTTAACAGTGTAGACCTTCGGCACTGACGTAATGTCTCTTGCTTCTTGTATGTGGTACAAAAGGACACAAACATAAATTCATTCCCAAAAACCATTGTTTAAGAAATATACTTAAAGAATTCCAATTTCCGGGCATTTTTATGTAAATTTAGTACAACGAAAAGAGCCCTGCCAAAAAAAATTTATTTTATTTTTTATGGTTTATTCTCCTCATTTTGATTTTTTAGGGTTTCTTTTGGTTATTCTCACACCGTAAAATTATTGTAGAAAATATAAATTAATTGGGACACCAATATAAATAAATTTACATGTCGACTAAAGGTAGGTTTACACCCTCAAATAATTTGCGCCAATTGGCACAATTAAATTGATGCAAGTTAACAGAATCACGAGTCTGACTCAAGCCAAAACAGCTAAACTCAACCTAGGAAAGCAATCCAAAACTAAATTAATTTGTACAAATTTCTTGAACAAATCTACACCTATCTTGAGGTTCGATTACAATTACTGTTTATACCCTGAGATCAACAATTACAAAACGCTACTTGACATTATGTGATTTTCACATGATTTTTACGGTCATAAGAAAAATCATAAGGAATTATAGCTGATTTTTGGGAATAGAAACGTGTGTATTTCAATGTAATATTTGGTATGATTTTTGATTAAATTATTGCTATGCTTTATCGATCGCGACAATCCCCTTTCATTCTTGCTTTTCGTCCCGCTAAGAGAGATTGTCAGTCCAAAAAATTTGCATTTAAATTTTATTTTTTGTGGGAAAAAATTGCCATTTTCGGGCCCAAAGTCTATTCCTTTTTTTTTCACTTCATTACATTAATAAATTGTGTACTTTGACCACGATACACTCGTACACTTATATAAGTAACTGTATCGTGACTTTGACGCAATATTCACAGAAACTGTCAATAAAACAATTGCTCAAAAGACGCCTGTTGATGTAATTTGTTGAAAATAACACTAAATGTATCTCATATATGTATATGTCCTATCCGAAACGCTCGCAACAAAAAACTTAATATTAAATTTCTCCATCTCAAAAACAAACATTTTTTACACTTAAACGAAATCCAAAGTGATTCCAAGGCCCACTCGCCGAATCCTTTTTATTTGTAAGGTAATAATCTCATAATTTAAAATGCCACAAGAGCACTCTGGAAATCATAGAATTTCTAACAGTGTAAACGTAATCTGACTCTGAATACTACAATTTTCGTGTGGCAAAATCAGGTGAAAAATCACATGATAATTAAATTATAATCAGAACCTGCAGCACACATGCGTTCAACATCTCAAAGGCATCTTTGATCTAAATAATTAATGATCTTAAGGTAGGCCTACACGCTCAAACAATTTGCGCAAATTATTTGAGCGTCTAAATTTACCTTTACGGTAATTTTAACAGGCTTATTAATTAAATTTCAATCAATCAGACATGCAATCGTTAGGACTTGGCCGTTTTGGCAATAATTTTCGTAGAAATCTGCGCCGTGAGGCTAGCGATTCATTTAGACGGCGCCGGTTTTGATGCCAAATTTTTTATCACACTATAAATAACCAGAACAAGTGACAATTAAAAATACAATTGTTTCTACAATATGTACTGAACACGAACATTGAACTAGAAAAAGTTGATTGGTCCATTACAGTTCATGTTACTGGACGCCTGATTTATATTTTACCATTACCTGGACGTAAATAAATTGGAGTGCGTGTGTAGAATTTATTGGCGTTGTGTTTAAATTTTACAAGCAACTAATTTTTTTTTGTGAGTGACGGTAAAGTTACGTCACTGAACTGAACAGCTAGTGTTTGCTGTTTACGGCGGAGTGCACTTGCGTGATGATCGGAAGGAAGAGGGGAATTGGAAGGGAGTGATGGCAAAGCTGATAGTAGAGCTCTGTCATTCGGCTCCCAGGCAGTTTGTTTTGACAGAAGGTGTGGAGGATGGCGTTTGATCGTCCTCTCTTCTTGACAGTTTGACGCGGCCGTGATGTCAGTGAAGTGTTGTCAACACAAATGCCATAATTTGAATTATGGCCGAATCGAACCTCGAATCACAAATCGATTCCTTTCTCGAACAGTTCAAACGGAATGCCTCAAAAGCCATGGAAGAACGAACTGCTTCAACGGTAACAAGGTCCAGGAGTTCGTATTTGGACGCCGAATTACCCGGTGAGTTACCGCAAATCGATCCGACCAAATTTCAAATCCGACACTTTTATATTTTGGTCACGTGTCCGTTGTTATCGAATATCAGATTCGTTTATGCAGTTCGTTGCACTGCATCGTTGACTGTGACCGCTGTGTTTCCCGCATCTATCTTTATTCTTCACTCGTTTTGTTGTCAAAAAGCCACCAATAATTTACAATGCGTCTACGTTGCCATAGATACAATAAAACAAATAAACACATGCCAAATATATTTCACACGAACTGTCACTGTTTCAAAATGAATTATTGTAACCAATAAGTGTTATAAATGTGATATACAGTTGACCCGCGGTAATCCGGTCCCTGTCTAATCCGGCACCCCCTATAATCCGACATGCCTATATCAGGTTGTGACTTGTTGTAGTGTATGTAATTTGCTAATTTGTCGGACTATAAAGTACTTCTTTTCAAAAAAGTTCCGAACTACAAGGGGTCGGTGCAGTACTTTATAGTCCGACAAATTCGATCATCCGACACTGCCTTGCAAAGCGTTTGTCGGATTACCGCGGGTCAACTGTAGTTCAAGAAAAATCGACACAATTTCTCGCACCTCTTTTCATTTGTAATTTTCTAAAACAATCGATTCAAGCCGGAACTATTTAACAATGTAGCGTATGCAGATAACTGGGATCCTCTAGGAATCCAGTTAGAATTTGATTAAATACCTTCGGGTTTAGCATCCTAAATGAAACATTGTTATCCATAACATTTCAAGGTAATATTTGTTTTTATTTTATCTACGGAAACACGCTAATACATATGCTAGCCAGCAGCTTTATTTATATTGTATACCAGTTAGGTACAACTAGTTATTTTCAACACTACTAATGTACAAAAATTAATCTTATTATTAGCTATTTACAGTATGTTATTTTTTACTACTACATGTTAAAATATCTACTTTTTAGTGTAGGTTTATGTAGATATCAGCTACACAATAATTTTTCTTATCAAGCAAATATGTACCAAAGTAGCATGAATAATGTTGTAGGTAGGTATTAACTGACTGGACAAAAAAAGATTCAGAGTAGGCCATAAAATCTAGCTTTTGTTTAATTTTTTGCAGTGTAAGTAGATGACTATGACATTTGACCAGAACTGTCAATCAAAATTTGCACAAACGACGTCCCGTGATGGAATTTGATAAAAAAGGCACCCAATGCATTTTACGCATCGTGTCTAAAACGAGAAGACTTAATTTCAAATTTCTCCTTACTTTGAATCTTTTTTATCCGATTTTAGAATTTGTTTTTTTGGAAATATTATTTGTTTTATTATTGTAAAAGGAACATTTTTTATTGTAGTAGACATACCTACATATATTTAATTTTATAATAAAAAAATCGTTATTATATGTGAAAAAAATCCCGTCGTCAATATGATGAATCGACGCAAATGAAACATGTAAAATATTTAATAAAAAAAGTGAAATCCAAGCGAAATGAAATATTGTCTGGACATGTAAGATGGTGAAATAGTTCATACTGTACCACTTTCATTATACCGGAAGTTTGCAGCCACATGTTATAATAGTAAATAGGTACGCTCAAAAAAATATATGATTAGAGTGTAGTAAATTTTCGACTTTGGGTTGAAGGAACTTGAGTTTTTTGTTGACAACGTTAACGTCGTTGGGCATCTTGACTTTACAGTTGTATTATATTTTCAGATTCAAATTTTACGTCATCTGTATCAAGTTTATGCATCTATTCTCTTCGGTCAAAAGGCAGAAACTAGTTAGACCGAAAATGAGTATCCCCTTTGAAAATTCATAAAACATGCTTGTTTTATCGTTCCTCATTGCTTGATACCTAATTCTTGTGCGTTTAAGAATCATAAACTAACATATTTAATTATTTTTAATCGTCTGCATACTGCAAATAAGCGAACAATGTCACAATAACATGTCAGCAAAAATTTGCGATTTGCTTTAGTTGTCACCTGTCAGCTAGAAAACAATCTCTTCGTATAACAAGGGATAAATATTTTTGCAAAAAGTGCTACTTGGAAAACGGATTGGTTATCAATCAATATGTGACGTGAATAACAATTCCACAGTCGAGTTTGATCAGAAAACGTTTTGTACACATTCGATAATACTGTTAGCTGTGCGTCATTGTTTGGTAGGTGTTATTGAATAATTATGTTATCTTTCAATATGAAACCAACTGCTGATACTCCGGGCAAAATCATAAAACAACTAATCAGAATTGTTTCGCCGTGAAATTTAAATGTTATTATTATTATTATTATTTTATTATTATTATTATTATTATTATTATTATTATTATTATTATTATTATTATTATTATTATTATTATTATTATTGTCATATAGTTTACTAGTTATACTCTAGTTTTTAATTATTTCGTCAACTGGGTTGGTGTCGATTTTTCGGTCCAATAACAGTTATATCACAGCCACCAATCGAACAGGTCACTTGAGAAAACCTCTTGTCAGTGTAAACAAATATTGTGGAATTGTAGCGAATAGGATTAGGTACAGAGCGGATCACACAAATTTAGCCGGGACAAGGCGTGACCTCTACATTAATTAAACTCCATTTTATTTTATTCCTCTATTTGGTCGATTTGCAATGACATCTGCAGAGGTGTTTGTTCTTCTTCTTCTTCCTCTTTTCCTTAGGCATTTTGCCTGTTTTCATTAGCATACGGCCTCATCGTGGTGGCGATTCTATAGATGATGAGGTCCAACTTTCGGCCCATCTTTTTGGTGGTCTTCCCGGTTGTCTTTTGCCGAAGGGGATTCCGTCTCGCACAGTTTTTGGTAGCCGATCTTCACCCATGCGATCGACGTGAGCGTTCCATTCTTTCCTTCTGGTCTTGGTGAATTTGATTATGTCCTGGATGTCACATTTTTTCCTGATTTCTCGATTAGGTATTCTGTCGTGGAGAGTTACACCTACTATCGTCCTTAGCGCTCTCATCTCGGTTACTCTGAGCCTTTGTTTTGTTTTGCTCGTCTCAGCTCTAGTTTCGCTCGCGTATGTCAGCGTTGGTCTTACTATGCTTTTGTAGATTCTGACTTTATTCGTTACCGACATGTATTTGTTCCGCCATATGACGTCTCGCAGGCAACCCGACACTATGGCGCCCTTGTTCGATTGTTTCATTACCTCCCTGTTCAGATCACGTGCGCTGGAGATATCAACGCCTAGATAGTTGTAAGTCATTACTTGTTCGATGACGCGGCCGTCGATTTCCAATTTGCACCTTAGAGGTTCCTTTGATATTGTCAGGCATTTTGTTTTCTCCTTCGATACATCCATGTTGACGTTTTTTGCGGTTGTTATGAACTGGAATAAGAGTTTTTGGAGGTCGTCTTCGCTGCTGGCAATCAGGACCGCATCGTCAGCATAGCATATTACGTTCACACTGCTTCCCCCCATTCTGTATCCGTTCTTAGACTTGACGCTGTCGATAATTTTGTCCATTATGATGTTGAACAACATAGGGCTTAGCGAGTCACCTTGACGTATTCCGGATCTTGTTGGGTGTTTGTTGGACCGAAAATATTCGTGTCTTGGAAGTAACTACACACTTCCGTTGGCAGTATTATTTATCTTGTGTCAGTCTATACAGTAGTTTCCAGCGATATTGCTTTTGGTTTGACCCTCAGTTCGGAAGGGTGCCATTGTAATTGCTTGCAACTTCAAACAAAAATCTGTAAGCCGGTTACAAAGGGCAGGCAAAGTTGGTCTGGAGGAAAGTCTTAAAACGCAGCCAGACTGTCACTGATTAGATTAGGTACCTACATTTTCGCAGTTTCCCTCCAATTGTAGTTGTTCTTTCATTTTTTCCCAGCCGTACCGTTGGATGACAAACTGTTAAATTACAATTTTATTTTTATTTATAATTGTCACACGACGAGCGGTACAAAGCGAAACAGTGCTAAAACTAAACTAATTTCAACTGTATTTCTGTTTTTGTAAACGCAGAGAGCTTCTTCATATTGGCAGAACAAACAATACTGATTTTATCCTCAGAAAACGGGGTGGCAGCGTAATGTTATTGATTTTATAAAGTTTTAATTGTACCAGGTGCGACTATTAAACAAACACGGATTTTTTAAGTATCGGAACAAGCGCACGCTTACAAATTGTTCTCGTTTATCAAGGAAAATGGAAGACGGAAACTTACAAAATACTGGAAGTTTATCATTAAATCAAATCCGAGAGATTTATAGGGTCTCAAAGTCAAAGAACTCGGCTCATTAATATCTAATAATAGTAACAATAAATTTATTTGTTGGACATCTTTCTGTTAATATAAATATTTTGCGGGGCCTTGCATTAGTTTGTCACTGATAAATCGCCAATAATTTTTACTGAAATACGTAAAGTTTCACGGTCATTTTTTTAAATAGTTTAAACATGTTTCCGATTTATGTCGTGTATATAATAAATGTATTCGTCTACATCTTCGGTAGTCATTTTTAGTGAATCTGTAATAACGTTTATGTTTTTCGAAAATGTGTGGAAATAACTGTTTTAACGGCATAAAATTGTTTAAATTACCTAACATATTAAGAAATGCAGAATTTGGCTTAAACTAGTTGTTCTTATATCCACAATTTTTTTAACAATTCCGAATCTTTAGATATGTTTTGCCACGACTTCATTACACTGATTCTGTATTTATATAAATACAGAATTTTTTATTTCACATTTTTGCACATGTTTGCACACTTTCATATTATTGTTTTAATTCTGTCAGTACTACATTTTTATTTTTAAATAATTACACATATGTTGTTACAAATAAAATGCAATAATAATAATGTCTCATTAAAAAAAGTTTTTGTCAACAATTAAATCACGACAAAAGCTGACTGCGCTACTGTATTATACATAAAAATACGTCAAAAAATGTTTATAAAAATCTAAGAGAATAAAAGTTACTTTTCCTGAACCTGCAAAAAGACATCCCTTAACATGTCGATAATAATAACGAAACCATGAATGGTTTGTCCCATTTAATTGCCTTCAAAAATATAGTCTAAAAAATTTTGGTATTTTTTGGTCCGTTAGAGAAATACGACAAACATTTCGAATTTGGCATATTCTGAATCTTTTTTCTTTTTAGTTAATGAGTCGCATCTGCATTTTCATTTACAATATCCTGTCATGTTTCATTCTCTTTTGATTGATCAGTTTTGCTTTAATTTCCCTTAATGGGTTGTTTCATTTAATTTAGTAGTTTTATATTGCCATAAGGGTTGCCTTAATTGGATCATCGTTTTGATTGGACCACCATTGTAATTTAACTTGTATAAATAATTTGCCCTAAAACGTCGCCAATACAGGAAGTACAGAATTACCGCATGATATTTTTATATTAAATTGTAGAGTAATAATTAAGACTAAAACTGAAGAAAAAAATGTTCAGGGTTCAGTGGTGTTCAAATCGTAAACGATTTTATTTCACCAATGAGAAGACTTTGTTAATTGCTTTCTCCAGAAAATAGCTGCAGCTAAAAAAACGCATTTAATTGTTTGGTCCACCGTAATCAAAATCATCACGGTCGCAGAAATCATAAATCGTGACAATTTATAATTGTCACCGACAGTATAATTTTTATAATTTGTATCCGAGTGGGTGGAGCTCAGTTTGAGCAATTATTTTCACTACAGAATTGACTCTTAAAATATCATGCGGTAGTTCTGGAACACTCGGTATATCGATGGCTTCAAATCAATATCGCGTAAGTCCAATTTGACAGTTTTGAGATAAATGAAAAAACTGTTTTATTTTGTTTTAATTTCGTTATAAAAAATGAAATAATGTGACAAAATAATTTGATGATTTTTGTCAAAATAGCAAGTTTAATGGTATAATGGATATACGAAGTATTGAATGAAAAAAAGTGGAGTGCAAATTTCGGACTTACGAGGTATTGATTTGAGGCTGTGTTGCACATCGTCAGTGAAATGACAAAACCACGTAACAGATAAAATATTAAAATTTGAGATTTCAATGTCAAGAGTCTCATTGATGTATCGAGCATGCTCAGCAATTCGTAATCAACATGAGACCCGTTTGTATTATTTTATTTTTCATAATTTATAAAAAAATTGACAGAAAAGTCCAAATATGACGAATCAGAGACTGCTTTGTGTCTGCTGTAAAATTCAACTTTTCCCAGATTTTCGCGCATTTCTATGAGAGGGCGCCTAATGGCTGCAGTTCTTTGGTTTTGGCAGTTAAAAATTAAATTTTTCAACAAACAAATAATCGTCTTTAGTCTGTTTTAAAGCGAGTAGCAAATGAAGATGTCAGAAGCAAAAGGATTCAATTGCAAAATTGTAAATGGATCCTAAAGTCTCTCAATTTTTATAAACCCGTGGCTCATAATTGGAAAAGTTGTTTTAAAAATATAAATGTGTGGTGTCCAATATTTGTATATTTATTGAAAACTTCATGAAATTACACAATTTTTACATAAAATGCCCCTTTGGCTCCAAAAAATATTTAAAAAAATTACTTGCATCATTTTAGGAAAGTAGAATAATTTTTCTGATTTATGCATTTGACTTTTTTGAGATTTTTTTGTGCGGCAAATATTTATAATATTCATGGTAAATTGGGTGTACCAAAGATAAAAAGTTGATTCAAACTTCTAAAAGCGACAGTGACAACAAAAATTTATTATTATTTAAACTTTAAAGATATTTTTCAAGGGGTATCACCTCCACCAAACGAAATCTACAACCAGTTCATCGACTTCTCGAACCAATTGTCCCCATAAAGTGGAATTACAGAAAGCCAATGAGAAAAAATGAAAAAACAATGTCATCGAATTTTGGACAAGTAAAAAGAGAACAAAATCCACCACTTCTAAATTGTATTTTTCAAAAAAATTAATAGGTTATTTGAAGATGCAAGTAGTACTAAGTAGTTCCTTTTGTTCAAAAATATTCCGATATGGTTTAGGTGCCCGAATTACAACAACTCTCCCCCGTGTGCTATTAAAATTTAATAAATTTTCTTTTCTTTCTTATGTGTTGTTTTTTGTTGCGTTCGTTTTTTTTTTCCTATGACAACACTGGCCCTCGTTTTCTCAACATGTTCAAACGTTGAATGTCAGTCGTACATCCTGGGAAACCAGTTCTTTGTTTTCACCGTTCTAAATTGTATTTTTCAAAAAAAAAATTATTTATTATATTAGCAAGTTTTTTGTGCAGCAAATATTTATAATATTCATGGTAAATTGGAGGTACCAAAGATAAAAAGTTGATTCAAAATTTTCCACTGCGATTTACCAAGTCTAAAAGCGACAGTGACAGCAAAAATTTATTATTATTTAAACTTTAAAGATATTTTTCAAGGGGTTTCACCTCCACCAAACGAAATCTACAACCATTTCATCGATTTCTCGAACCAATTGTCATAAATGTCATAAATTGGAATTACAGAAAGCCAAAAGAAAAAATGAAAATACGTCATCGAATTTTGCACAAGTAAAAAGAAAATAAAATCCACCACTTCTAAATTGTATTTAAAAAAAAATTAACAGCTTATTTGAAGATGCAAGCTTAGGACTAGTTCCTTTTATTCAAAAATATTCCGATATGAT
Organism: Eledona agricola; assembly: GCA_964023215.1. Classification (NCBI taxonomy): domain Eukaryota; kingdom Metazoa; phylum Arthropoda; class Insecta; order Coleoptera; family Tenebrionidae; genus Eledona; species Eledona agricola. Next base: position 14,797,637 of record OZ026862.1, on the reverse strand, counting down.
TTAGGTGCCCCAATTACAACTCTCTCCTATGTGCTATTAAAATTTAATAAATTATCTTTTGTTTCTTATGTGTTGTTTTTTGTTGCGTTCGTTTTTTTTCTTTCCTATGACAACACTGGCCGTCGTTTTCTGAACATGGTCCATCCTGGAAAACCCGTTGCTTTGTTTTCACCGTTCTAAATTGTATTTTTCACAAAAATAGTTTTTTTTATTTTGAAGGCGAAAATACCAACAAAATTATATGAATAATTTAAAATTTTTGAATCACAAAAAACAGAGTGAAATTTTTGGTTGTTTGCTTTCATAATTAAAAAGTGAGAAGGCGCAGTGCACTATTCATACATATAAACAGTGACGAAACTCAAAAAGGCAGCTAAACAGACAATCGTCTGTATGACAATCATACAGCAATGGGAAACATTACAAAAAAAGAAGAATAATTTAGTAACGCGTGTTCTCACCTCGTGCCCTAATGACCTTTCGACAACGATTTTATCTAAATAAATTAAGATTAAAAATGATATATATTTTAATATATGATCTATGTAAATAAATCTATGATTATGCGATAATTTTGCTGGGGAGTGTATGTACAAATTTGTTCCACTACTTCCTTTTGTTCAAAACTATTCCTATATTGTTTAGATGGTCCAATTATAGCAACTTTCACCTATATGCTACTAAAATTTAATAAATTTTCTTTTGTTCCTTCTGTGTTATTTTTTATTGTATTCGTCGGCACGCCGTTTTCTCAACATATTCAAATGTTGTACAATGTTGCACAAGGGAGGTGGAGGAAGGAAGAACAAACTGCAACTGTATTGTATACAACAATGATAAATAAAGGCATAATTAATTGTCATTGCTACCAGTTGTTTCAGTATTGACTACTGAAAAATATCAAGCCGTAGGGCATGTATTTGTCACGATTGGTCGCATCTGCACCAATTACGTGCCGATAACTTTCTTCGTGCAATTGCCACTTAGCTACTCCGCCCAAAACAAAACAATGGTTACCAAAAACATAAACATAGACACAATGTTATTGATGTTGTCCGATACCTGATTGGACACTTCAAACTTTAGCGATTTCCGATTACTCGTTGTCGTTGTTGATAGCAGCGTTTCAGACTTTTGCTCATGCCGCGTCGACATAAATTAGTAAATAAACACGCGCTTCAAAATGGGCGACGTTTTTGACGTTTTAACAGCACTAACAGGTGCGTGAGGAAATTGGAGATTTTTTGAAATTCGAAAGCGGTAAGTCTGCGTACGCATTTGCTCCGCGCAGCTGTTTTAGAACCTTTTGGGTTCGCCGTCGTTTGACGTTGTTGACGACATCGAACATGGCGAACGAGACAGCCGAATCGTTTTTGATTCCGTAGGCGTTGATTCGCGTCGTTCCATGTTGATTCGTAGTGTTATGTGTAAATTTCAACACCGAAATATTCAGAATTTTCTTCTCCCAATGTCTAGCGACTGAACTCGGCGAGTTTATGGCAATATTATTGAAAAAAAGGTAAAACGTCTGTGCATGTAATGGATATCAATAGGGCCCACTTTTGTCTGTCTGTGTCGGTTGGCAAACGAAAATGATCTTTTATGTAATACAGTAAAGACGGTTTTCGCTCAAAGCCGCGAACTCCGCAATATTTTTATCGCCGCTTTTGTTTATGTTTCATTCTGTGGAAAAACATTTTTACAAAAAAATGCCCAACTCGTGATTTAAACAACTGTTTATGTCAACCAAACTCGAACGAAACTTGTAGTCATTTTGTAGTCTCATAAGTTTGCCATCTGATTCTGATGGTTTTAGTCTATTTGAACTATTCTAATTACTAATCAGCGGTACCAAATTTCCGACTAAAGACTATTATATCACTTGACTCCCCCATTTTGTTTGTTTGTTTTTAAACCGTTTATTTACTGGTTCATTAATTTATTTAATTCAGTGTCCATCCACTTTTTATTGTAGGGACAGGTATATTCAATGCTGTGTATTACAAATCGAGCGGCCATTTTGTAGTTTTTCGTGTAATTGTTTGAAAACGCGCGCCATGGTAAAAAAGCGAAGTTGTGGTACCGTCGACTAGGCTTGAACATGTCTTCGCCGCTGGAGTTGGAATTTTACTAATTTTAGATGGCACAAGTCGACGAAGCAGAGAAGGAAGCATCCGAGGTACTGCACTCGTTGCTTTCCGTGGAAAGAATAGAAAAAGCAGAAGTTATATTAGAAAACAACGAAAACCAGTCGCCGTCAACTCAAACGTTTCAGCCGAGTCAAAACGCGGGGAACGATGTTAACGAGGGAGAGGCGCAAATGCAATGGTCGGCTCCGGTGGCCCTGGCTGCCCATTCGCTATTCTCGACGATAGACGGCAATAATCACTTCCAACAAAATCAAATGGATGACCAGCAGGTAGTTGTATAACATCCATTCAGTTGGCTACTGCCATGGAAGCTGCCAGGTTCTAACCAGAAAGTTATAGGTAATCTGGGAAGGACATGCCATACAAGTGGACAATACCAATCAGCACATAAATACTCTATACGCGAGTCCCATTGAAGAACCCCAATCGCCGAAAAGGCTCGTTTCAAACCCGGTTGCCGCTCCCAAACCAAAAACCCCACCCAAATCGGTTAAAAAAAAGCAACCGCTGAGGAAGAAGAAGAAATTGGCCGATGCGAACGCAACCGGAAACGACTCAACTAAACTCGAGGAGAGCTCAGCGCAAGTAAAGGAAAGATTCAAGCGCGGGTGCGAGTGCCAGGACGAGAGCTGCTTCAGAGGATTGAACCCCGAAAGCGTCTACAAGCATAGACTTAACATTGCGGAGCTGACCAAAGGCGAACACGACATGTATTTGATGGGAGTAACCATGGCTTGTCTCGCCAACCCCGACACCACCGTCAGACACAAAGAACGAAGACGATTAAGGGCGCAGTATGTCTACCAAGGACGCAGAGTATGTCTCGATGCGTTTCTCTACCTTGAAAACTGCACCCACTACCAGCTGAAGCGCATACGCAAGCATGTGATGACTCACGGAGTTGCGCCCAGAGTCCACGGAAACCACGGGAAAAAACCCCACAATACCTTCCCGCTTGATATATATTACCACGCCACCGAGTTTTTGAAACAATACTTGGAGCAGTATACGGGCGAGAGGGACATTGTGAATACCAAACAACCCATACAACTTCCTTGGGACGTGACCAGAAAAAACTTACATGACGCTTATAAAGAATACGGCCAGATATTGGAGCCGGGAATTAAGCTGATGGGGTACTCGACGTTTAGACACTTTATGAAGGAACAGTTTCCGCACGTTAAGTTTTGTAAGGTTGAGCCGAAAGGTGTGGCGACGCCCCAACAGCAACAGCAAAATCAAGCGCAAGTGGCCCAGCCGCAACAGCAGCAACAACAGCAGCAAGAGGTGCAGCAGATTCATCAGCACAACATACAGAAAGCCACACAGATCATCGAAAGGCCGAGGGAACAGCAGATTCAGAAGTGCGTGATTAATAACGAGGTCCAGCAAGTAATTCCGCTGGTCGTGGCGCAGCCGAATGACGGAACTGGCACTCAGCACCATCAGCAAACATTTTTGGTGACTCCAGTGTCTCAGATCATACCGAATGGGCCACAGAATCCAAACGGACACGCGCCCACGAACGCGTACTCGTATCAGTTGACCAATGCGGGATATGTTATAAACGAGCAGGGAAATATCGTCACGACAATGGCTAATGCGCAGCATCACGCACCCTATACGTTCAGTAGAATGTAAGCCCACGTAATTGATGACGTCATATTAATAAGGATTTTCTAGTACACTACTCTAAGTTGTGGCCAGTTTTGTATGAATCCATCTTTATACGCTACATCGGCGAGTATACGTAATAAAGACGAGATTTGTGGTTTAGTATTAAAGTAAATGAAAAAGCGAATGATGCATATATTGTACATATTTCGAGTCCAAGCTTTTCTAACACATGTAACTATCAAATACGTTTTAGTTGAGTTTTATTGTGTGTACATTAGGTATTTTTACGTTCTAGAACTACTTTATTGTCTAATAGTGGCTTAGTTGCGATTAACGATCAGTTGGGGAGACTTAGCTGTACCCCGCTGTACGAAATGAATAAATTTTTATGTTTTCGTACCGGCGTTTGTTTTTGATAAACACAAAACACAGCGGTCGCGGTCGGTTTTATGCGGGTTATTAAATTTGGTTACGTTTAGATGAACCCGTGACACCTTGTGAAGAAATTGAAATGGTCAACACCGTGCACGGCGAGCGTTTAGGACTCGACGACGTTGCCGATTTATTGCATTCACAATACGCAATTATCTCAGGTGGAAAGTCGAAGGAAGGTTGTCCTATAATCACTTTCCCAGACAACAATAATTTTCATTTGTTAACCGACGTTGAGTATCAACGACTAATGTTATATATAACGTCAGTGCCCTCGTAAGTTACGTTCGAGTCCGTAGGAAACAATCTAAACGTTGTTTTAGACTACAAGAGGCGGATTTGGGCTTCCATTTAATTATAGATAGACGGAAGGATAGATGGAATTCGGTCAAAACCGTTTTGCTTAAAATTTCTGTACGATTTCATTTGTATAATAAGAGGATACAGTGAATTGAGTCGTGCTTTCAGGTGTATTTTCCCGGTCTGATTCAAGTGGTGTACGTCATACGACCCGAGAGTTTCCTCCAGAAAGCTTTGTCAGAAATGAGCAATAAACTGTTTAAGGACGAATTCAAATTCCGCATGATAGTATTAAGTACCGTGGACGAGCTTCACGAGTACATCGAATTGAATCAATTAACTCCGGACTTGGGTGGTGGTCTACACTATTCCCACGAAGAATGGATGCAGCAGCGAATTGAACTAGAAAAGTTTTCTTTGGTAACGCAGCAGGTTTCTAGCGCGCTGGACAAGTTTACTAAAATCATCGACGAAGCCGAGCTTCCTAACAACGTGGACTCCACTCAACAGGTGCTCAATCGACAAACTCAAGGATTTTCGGAACTGAAAGAGGAGATTCTATCGGCGGCAAGACACGGCGAAAACCTTCTCAGTTCCATTAAAAAGAAATCAAACGACAACTCGTACAGCAGCGATACTGTGGGAAATGTGTTTGCAATCGAAAGACTTTTAGTACAACTAGAAGAAACGGAACGGACTTTTGACGACTTCTGGCAGCAACATTCCACGAAAATGCGTCACTGTCTCGAGTTGAGACGGTTCGAGCAGGATTTTCGCGAGCTTCAAGTCAATTTCAACACGCATTTGAAAGTTGTCAACGACATGACTGAAACTATAGGAGGTGCTAATAGAATCGACAACTTGACAAAAGAAATACACGCGTTTGAGAAGTTATGCTTGGTCGATATAGAACGAGCTGAGGAAGTAGTCTCCTCGGGACAAAATCTCATGCAAAATAAGGTTTTCTACCCCTTGCAATGTGTAGAGCCGAAATGCTGCGAATTAATAACCATGAGAGACGCGTTAGTTGAAAAATTGCTCAAGCGAAAGGACACACTCAATCGTAGCAAGCAAATTCTTGACGTAGTCGAGAAGGTGAAGTTCCCATATTATCATATTAATTATTATGTCACTAAAAAAAGTATTTGATTTGTGTTTCAGGCGAACGACTGGTGCGCAAAGGGGCTAAACATGTTAAGTGTAAATAAAGTAGATAAAAATGTAGATTCAGCCTTAGCCAAAGCTCAAACACGCGAAATCGAAGAGTTTCTGGAAACGCGTGCAAACATCTTAGATGTAAGTTCAAAAGAATTGTGTCAGGATTCCGTAAGTCCTGAAATTAAAGAACTCGTCGCTCAGGTATGACCATTCTTCTGATGCACCGAACGAAGAATGACGGTTGTGTTCAGGTTTTAGAGAAATCGGACGAAGTCGCGCTGTTGTGTGAAAAATGCATTTCCACGCTAAATTCCTTAATCATAGTACCTGAAAAAAGTGTTCTTGAACCAGCGGTTCCGAAGCAACCACCGGGAGGGGCTCCTCACCCCAACAAGAACAAAAAAAGCTACAAAATATCAAAGGTAAAGTACTTTCACCACTAGTTATGCAATTGCTTTGTACACGCCAAGGGATTAACGAATTGTTTGTATAATGCACAAAATACTTAGCTCCGTATTAGTGTTTTGCCTGTAATAATAACAACAAAGTTGGGGAGATTGATGTGTACAGCCATGGACAGTCAAGAATAACACCCGTGTTATGCAAATACGGACTCTATGAGATATTGTCATTGAGTCGGTATTTGCATAACATCCGACGGCTAAAGTGTTATTCTTGACTGTCCACGGTTGTACATCCAGCCAACCAAAAATACAACCGCATTAATTTTAAACTATCGTTAGATAATTAACTATAAAATATTTCAGAGCGAGTCAGCAGAAAAGCGCATTGAGCCAGAAGTGTCTGAAACGTATTTGTCCCAAGAAGGCGAGGAGATAAATCGAATTAAAACCGGCCACGTTTTGTCTGAGTTGATAGAGACTGAGAAATTTTACGTATCCGAGTTGCTGTCGGTGATTCAGGTGAATACGCAACAATAAAAATGTTGAAAAACGAATTCGCATTGCAGGGCTATAAATTGGAGGTGCACTCCGAAGAAATGCAGCATCTAATAGTGCCGGGACTTGCGGAAAAAATAAATATAATTTTCGGTAATTTGGACGAGATTTACAGCTTCCACGCCAATACATTTTTAGAAGATCTTGAAAATTGCATTTCTTCAACCGACTTAGTGGCGCTCTGTTTCGTTCAAAGAGTAAGTCCGCCGTTTTTAGTGACGCCGTGTATTTTTACGTTTTCTGTAGAGAGACACGTTCTTTCGCTTGTACAGTTGTTATTGCCAAAACATTCCCCGATCGGAACAACTTCGCGAAACTTTGGCTGATTCCACCATGTTCTTTCAAGCTTGCCAACGTAAACTAGGCCACAAACTACCTCTCGCTGCTTATCTTCTAAAACCCGTGCAAAGAATAACCAAATACCAGCTTCTACTAAAAGATCTGCTGCGTTATTCAGACGAAAGCAAATGTTGCAAAGAGCTGCAACAAGCCTTGGATTGCATGCTGATTGTTTTGAAGTGCGTCAACGACAGTATGCATCAAATTTCCATAACCGGTTTTCCGGTAGATTTAGCGCAGCAAGGAGACCTTCTCCTGCAAGGATCGTTTTCGGTTTGGATCGAAAGCAAGAAGGATTTGCGACTGCGGTTAAAACCCATGCGCCGCCACATTTTCCTGTACCAAAAATCTATACTGTTCTGCAAAGCGGCGTCGAAATCGTCACACAACAAAGCCACATACCAGTTCAAACACTATCTGAAAATGTCGCAAATCGGTTTGACCGAATCGGTCAGGGGCGATCCGAGAAAATTTGAAGTTTGGTTGCAAGGACGGCAAGAAGTGCACACGATCCAAGCCACGAATGTGGAACAAAAACAGGCGTGGGTCAATGAAATCAAACGCGTGCTCCTCAATCAGCTCGAAGAGCTAAAAGGCGAGAAAATCAAACAATACACGGCGCAGCAACACAAGTAATTGCGTACGCGGAAGAGATTTTGGCAACGGGGATAAATTTTCAGTTTTAGACCGCTTAGGCAGACGACGTCGTGGGAAAAGCAGAAGAATAACGTGCCAAACATTTCGCTGATTAACAGTCACAGGACTTTGAGTTGTGACACGGATTCCGAAGCTCACATCGTCGATGAGAGTATTGATAGCTTAGAAGGGGAGAGCTGGTTTTCAGATTGCAGCAACAGCGACGACGAAGAGCATCAAAATAACATTGCAGTTCCTGTAAGAGTTTTTTTATGCTTAGATTTGATTTTGGGTTCAAGTTTCTTGGTGGATTTTTTGTACAAAGTAGGGAGCAAAGTTCTAAAAGTATCTTTGTCTGAGGATGTTTTATGAAAGTCGCCAGTTTTCAAATTTTCATTTAATCTCATTTCACAAAAAAAGTTGTAGGTGTAGAGGGTACAGTCGTGGCCGTAGAAAACGGGCCATGTTTTGAAGCAACAACGATTTTATAGTTGTTTGAAACGGGTTTATACCTCTCCGGTTACGAAAAGTTCTCAAGGTTTTATTACGCCAAAATAAAATCATCAAAATTGACATCAACATTATTGTCCTCAAACCATGTCCTAACGACTCCTGAATAATCGACGGAACAGTTGTCAAAAAATGGAGGAAATTCACAAATTGCAATCGACATAGAATAAAATGTGGTGCTAGGCATATTTAATTTATCACCTTATTTATTTATCTGAAATTAATTTAACAAACAAATTCAACAAGCTATTATTATTTTTGTAAATTGTTTATTACGTAATTGAAAAACTGAAATTTTATTCTACCCAATCGCGTAAAAATCCATTTTTGCGGCTATAAGAAAGTCATGAGTTGACTGTCGTTACTCTAAATCTGGGAGTTTCAGTTTCATAAAAATTACGTCCATAATAAGGGAATTATTAATTTTCAAATAAAACGGCGATTTTAGTTACAAAGCAAACAAATAGGGCTAGTCGTCATTTTTCAGATTTATAATCAGCCGGAAATAATGCAATTTTTTCTCGTTTGGCCAACTTTCTATTTCTAATAGATTCCGAGATAGCAATGGCGGCCGATAGAAATGCTTCCATTCGAGCAGGATTGAAACTTTTTTCCATCAGAAATAATTACGTGTCTCACAAAATTTTTAAATATTTTCAATTCTTTCAAATTCAATGAATGAAGCTCTTATCTTATCTGTAACTGGAATTTCAAAACAGATGTTGATAAATCCGCATTGCCTAATGACGTAAACACACCAACGATGTCCGAGATGTTTCCAGTCTTTAGTTCTAAAAGTTCTAATAAAATAGTTATAAGAAAGTGTAAAATTGTTTTCAGATATTATGTATTTGCCAACGTCAGAAATTCAAAGAAAAATTTGTAATGACAGAGATGTGAGCTCGACTATTACAAAGTTTACACTATTAAGTGATAACAGCGACAATCAAAACGAAAAAAAAAACATTTGGATATAGTTCAATGTTGGCTGGTTATTTTTGTTTTTGTTTATTCCGGTTGGACAATTCGTTTCTGAGGAAAATGTTTGTTTTAAATATAGATATTTTTATCTTAAAATGTATCGATTCAAGAAAAATGTCTAACAGACAAAAAATGTTTCTTGCCATGCAATTAAGTTGCATAATTTTTAGATTTTAATTTAAATATTTAGATTTATTAAACATAAAAATGTTTATAACTACTCACGAGTGTTTTTTATAAGACCGCAGAAAAAAATTAGTTGGATAAAGATGTTTTTCTGAATTTAGTTTCAATATTTAAATTTAACAACAAGAATATTTATAATTATTATAACACGCATTGAACAATTAGAGAAATAAATAATATGTACTCGTATAACAATATTGTTGTTACTCGGTAACAGAAAATCCACCTATTACTCCGGGCAAATTGCTCTTTTGCAATAAACTTATGATAATATTATACCTTTTTATTTTCAATATGAACCTAAAAGCCCGTTTTACACAGTAAAATATTTGGTGACCCGTTTTCTAGGGCCATGACTCCTAAATTGGACACTCTAGGAATTTCTCCTATTTCCCAAAAAGATTGCCAAAAAGTAGACAAAATGTCTAGGGTTCGAGTTTTGAATGGCGAAAAGCGCATTCCGATATCTTTATTCATTTAAGAGCTCGTTTTTTAACATTTTCTGAAGAGTCCTGTAACTTTTTTGTTTATGAATATTTTATAATAGTATTTTAAACTTTTTTGTGTTTTTACGTAGAATATGAGACATGGTGAGTTGTTAGATACAAAGTTTATTAACTGGAACACACTAAATATTTTTATGTTTCTGAAAACTGCATGATCTTTTCAACGATATACAACATGTTAGATAGTTTTTGGCCATCTCTGCGGGAAATAGGAGAAACCCCCCCAAATATGTCCAGTTTGGAATGATATATTTAATAAGATATGTCAATTGACATCATTGCAAAGCTCATGAAAAAAGGAGTACAACAATTAGTAGCAATTAAAAATAAAAATCGACGTGTTTCAGGAATTTTTCGCAAAATCACATGTATTCAAGATACTGAATTTATTCCAGTTAAAGTTTCCACTCTGTATAATCCGAATGGATTTGTTTTTTTGTTTATTGATTGGTCAAATTAATCATGTCAAAATATTAAAGATTTGACTTTCTGTCTATATTTTGGAACTAGTTATAGCCGACACATTTGTTTTGAAATTTCATTATATCACCAGATAAAAATTGAACTATGAAATGCTTAATGATTCATTGACAAGACTCATTTGTGTGAGGAATTGCGCATGGTTTTTGAACGACTTTCAGCTGACACTGACAATGTTTGGTCTGATTGAAATTTTTTTATTATCAATGTGTTCGATGTTGCCAAGTTTGCGCGCATAGTTTTCAACTCACCACTTTTTTGTTTTTTATTTATATAAAGTTGTCGAGTTTCATGAAACAGCACCTGGTTTTTTTTTCGATCTTTGCCCTACAACACACTTATTTCTATTTTGCAGTTCACAGATTTAGTCAAGGGGGTTGGTCAAAGCACAGTTGGCCGTGTTGTGCAGTATTTTATTGGCAGTACAACAAACACTTCGACTTTTTATGTTTCGCATTACTAATCAGCTTCTTTCTTTTATTTAGTAAGTTCACTTTCTATTTCTTGTTTTTGTCCCAGCGTTGCGGGACTCTAAAATACTCTAAAATGAAAAAAGATATCGAGATGTGGTTTTTGACAGAAAGTACAATCCATCTAAGAGAACAGTCTGAAAATATCTGCTTATATACAGAGTGTCCACATACAGAGTAGCGCATCAAAGTTATGTTTTTTTAAATAGAACACTCAGTATATTATACTATTTTCCCTATTCCCTATTAAAAAATAATTCTACTTTATATAACCCATTGTGGACCTAACTTCAGTTGCTTTCTCATTATTTGACATTTAAACCAACAAAAGCCCGATCTTTGAAAAATCGCTGCTCCCAAACCAATGAGAATTTTGATTTGATATTTTAACAGAAAGTTTTCAAATATATTCTAGTTCATTATGATTAATTCGAATTTTTAATTGTAGTAATTTAATATGCATGAGTTGCTCATGAACGCAAATTGTTCATTTAATCAAATTTTTCAAATGGAACCCTCTGTATATTTTGGTATCAATCGATTACGTTTTTAATGGCGTTTTCAATGATATAATTGAATAGGGGAATATAGGTAATTTGGAAAAGAGTTGGTTAAGAAGTTGAAAAATGATGAGTCATAAGGACGTCATTGGATAGCTTATCAAAAATGTGATCGATTGATACCAAAATATACAGGCTGTTCCATTTGAAAAATTCGATTAAATTAACAATTTGTGTTCATGAGCCTGTATAGTATATTATTAAAATCCAAAGTTTGACTTGACCACTATAAACTAAACAATATTAAAAATTTTCTGTCAAAATTTTAAGCCAAATTTGTCATTGATTTGGGAGCAGCGATTTTTCAAAGGGGCTTTTGTTGCTTTAAATGTCAAATAATAGGAAAACAACTGAAGTTAGCTCCATAGTAGGTTATATAAAGCACAATTATTTTTTCATAAGGAATCCGAAACTGGCGTAATATATTGGGTGTTCCTTTTAAAAAACCTAACTTTGATGTGGATAGACTGTATATAAGCAGATATTTTCAGTGTTCTTTTAAATGGATTGTACTTTTTGTCAAAAACCCCATCTCGATATCTATTTCCATTTTAGACTAATTTTACTTCGCCACAGCGCTGGGACTCCCTGTATATACTGCATAAAATCCGCTTTTAGCTTATTTATTACCTGCTTTTTCGTGACTATCTTCATCCGCAAACAGTTCAGTAATGAATTGATTGATGAATTATTGTGTGTAATTTTTGCAGAGCGGGCGTTACGTTGCATTAGCCGACTATTGTGCAATAGGTAATAGTGAAGTAAACATGAGAGAAGGAGATATGGTGGAGTTATTGAAGGTTGGCTGTGCCGGTTGGTGGTTTGTTAAAATAATAGGTAAAATGAGAATTTGTTCCTATTTGTTACTAAAACTGGTCACAGGTAGTTCGGTGGAAGGTTGGGCACCCGCAGCCTATTTGGAAAATCTACATCGTAAATCGTCACGTAGCAGTAGCAGAAGCCAGGATAGATTAAACGATCATTGAGTAGTATTAATGGGTATTTTTGGTTAAATGTCTATTTTATTAATTGTTATTTATTTGTGATGCACTAAATTATATATTTTTTCAAAGTCAAAATTGTGATAATAGATCTTTTTGTGGCGACGCTTCTCACGGTTGTTTTCTTGTTAATGTTTTATACAAACCGCGTAGACCGGTCATAGTAGGAGTCGATCATATCTGGACAAAAAGATCTATTAAGAGTGTAAATTAGTACAAAGTATTATAGTTACTGTGGAGGATCGTATACATTATACAATAATGATGGTAGTATTTTGTGCTTCTAAGGCCATGTATTGACCACTGAATATAATCGTAGACCTTATGTATTATGTATACACCTGTAGGTGTTTAAGCCAAATCTCAATAGTTGCATTCGTGTTGAAGGGCCTCAATAAATAAGTCATTGTCGATTCGCAATTACCGATGTATTGGTACTATTGGTTTTGTTAAAAACTCAAAGAAATCACACAATAAAGTACCTATTTATTATAAAGTTGGTATTTATTCTTGGCACGTTAAACGCTACAGAAAAACTTAATCTCTGGAGAGCAATTCCTCGGGGACCCGAAACTGTGCTAGGCAATAGTCGACACGAACTAATGTGTTATGATTACATTAGAGAAGCGATGATATGAACATTGTTAATTGTTATTTTGATAAGCATCAACAAATTTTAAGAATTCTCCAGTGTATTAAAGCATATGGTTTAAGTGGAAATGTTAGAAGCAGTGCGTCAGTCGTATGCAAGCTTCCGAACTAAAAAGTTCAGCGCCGCGATTTATCGTGCGTGTGCGTGATTAACACAATTTATTAATTTATAATTAATTAACAAATAACAATAATAGTAAGATGCGTCTATCGAGTGCGAACGAAGCTGTGCTTCCTGCAGATAATGTGATAAGCTTGCCGTCCGCGTCAGACAAGTGCGATTAGTAGCAGTCGCGATTTGGAACAACTGATTGGTATTTTTCAGGAAGATGAAGGAAGATTTGAGTATGTTTTCGTACAGCAACTGCGTGAGCGATTGTGTGGGAATAAATTGCGCAGACACCGGTTCGAATTTCCTGACTGGCGATACCGAAATCTTCAAATGCGTCAATTTTGCTGAAACTCAATGCGATAACAGCGAACCCAGCAGCAGTTGTTTGAGTGATTTGGACGAACAACTCGACAGCATCTTGCGAAGCAGCGGAGAGGATTTCGACTCGTGCTATTCGGTTCTGGGTGTAGATTTGAATCTATCCTGCGAGGAAAACAACGATGTTGTGGAAAATCTGGACTCGTGGATGTCGAAGACAGTGGATAGCATAGTCGCTGATGGCTGCTTCGACAACGTCATCAACGAAACTCTTAACAGCACCGATTTCATCGGGATCAATCTCCAACCGACTGAAACTCTTGAGCTTCTCAACATGTTCCCCCACATCACCGACGAGAAGAACATCAAGAGACGATCTCTGCTCTACGAAAGCTCGCCAAAAATCGACAAAACCGCAGATCGAGATGGCAGTAAGTCCAAAAATAATTTCGCTCTCGTCAATCACGATTATGCAAACAAACGCGCCGACGACGATAAGCACTTCCCCTGTTCTGTGGTTAATTGTGATAAGGTGTACTCGAAGTCGTCGCATCTCAAAGCACATCTTAAAAGACACTCGGGACAGAAACCGTTCGTTTGCAACTGGGAAAACTGCACTTGGAAATTTTCAAGATCGGACGAACTGGCAAGACACAAACGGTCTCATCTGGGAATAAAACCCTACAAATGCGAATTGTGCGAACGGGCTTTTGCCAGGTCTGACCATCTTGCCAAGCACCACAAAGTACACAAGAAGAAAATGGCACAGTTTGGGAACTACCAAATCAGAAGACGCGTTCGTCACAACGGAGTGGATGTGAAAAAGTAAATTACCACACACTTGTTTCAGTAAATATTAAATAACAACTCGTCACCCATAATTGTCATTGCGTAAATTTTCAACAACTAATACTAATGTTAAGTGAAATATTATTCAAATAATTGGTTGTTTTAATATTTTGTAGTATGGCGTTCAAACCCCCTCCATAATAATAGTAACTATTCCCAATTATGTAATACAGTACAGAAACGTTGTATGAAGTGTAAAATTACAATAATTGTCATTCATGCCCATCATTCTTATTATGTTGATTTTTAATAATATAAAATTATGTTGATAAAAACTAATAAAATGGATAATAAAATTTTATTGAAAGAATTTTGTTTTAATTCTCCCATACAAGTAAGTACAAAAAAGCAATTTGCAGTAGGTTTTGTTTTATTTTTTACAGTGTAGCCGCTCGACATTCACACATGAATTGGGTTCAAAAAAAAATACTGCACGCTCGGAAAATACTGAATCTTTTCTAAAAATTATGAAATGTACCTATGTTATAAATGATAAACGCTCGGTAAAAATGCTGTGTGCTCAGTAAAATTAAAATCAACTTTACTATTATTATTTAATAATTAAGATGGTTATTTAGACCCTTCTTTATACACCTTAAACTTAAAAAATTTCAAACCAACAGTTATTCATAATATTGGCAATCAGTGTTTTATTTAAATATGGTTTTATAAATAAATATGGTATTGTAACGAAAATAATGATTAATAGCAAGCTTCGCGATTATTTTTATTATCAAAGCTGCCGTGGTCGGACGTGACAATAACATGAAGCACTTTGAACCAAAATTTATGTATACCCTTACAGGAATACGATATTACGATCAAATTTATTATTAAGCAATATTTTTTACACAATTGTGATTTACAAGACGACTGTTCGAAATATTGTGATTAAATAAGTTTAATTATGCTAGATTTTTGTTAGAAACTAAGTAATATTTCTGTAAAGTTTCTAACCTAAACCTTTCGAAAAAAATCAGTTAAAAATTTAATTTTAGTGGCGTAACCAGATTAGATATTAAAAAAATGTTAACATTCTTTTGCTATTTTTGGCATTGACAAAATTTGAAGTAGCCGTTAAAAATAAATTTTTTGACACCCCAGTAGTATTGAAGCTCTGTCACTAAAAAACTGTTTAAATCGACGAAGAAATAACAATTTCAGAGAGGTGGCCAATTTTCTAGTAGGTAAGTAACACTAGATATTTGAAGAAAATGTAAGATATTCTTGAAGTAAAAAATACATTTCCTTTAGTTAATACATAATATTAAAAAAAAACAAAATGGAAAATAGTAAAGTCAATTAAATAAGTAAAAAATAACAATATAAACTAAAGCAGACATAGACGGAAACACATGAAAGCAATTTTTAACATAAATGAACATTTCTTCTCTTTTTCATTTGGCGGATTAATAGTATTTACAAACAAACGGGCCTTGAAATCTATAACAATGGAGTAAATTATAAGTAGTACGTATAATGCAGTACGTCAATTTTATGGAAATATTGTAATAGAAGAGGTCTTCGCGTTTGAAGGTCGATCTCGACACCGTTTAACCCCAATATATTACCAAATATCTGATATTTTTATCTAGCAAACTTTGAAAAAAAAGCGAGATAAATTACTATGTAAATGCATTATTTCATTCTACAAAACTTAAATAACACTGCATTTTTTTCTACATTGGTAACTGAGCAATTAATACTTTTTAACGTTACAAAACGATATACAAAAATCAGCTATATTACTATCCTTAAAATGATGAAACGGCTATCAACAGAAAACTTTCAGTTTTGTAAAAAATATGAAATGCACGTTATAAATGATAAACGTTTGGTAAAAATGATGACTGCTCAGTAAATTTTAATGATAGAGTTTCAATACATCTACTGTGGTCCCATTTTCAGAAAAAATTTTTAAAACCTAGTTCAAATTTATTTCAATACCAAAAATAGAAAGATAATGTTAAACAATTGTTTTATCTTTAATCTGACGGCGACAGTGAATTTAGAATAGGTACTTTCAAATAGGTGTCACCAAAATTTTACAAAAAATATTAGTTAACAAAAATATAGCGTAATTCAAATTTATTTATTTTATAAAAATTATTCTTTAGACCGTTCTCAGTTGAACTTTAAAATTTTCAAACTAACAGTTATTCATAATATTGGCAATCAGTGTCTCCTTTAAAAATTGTTTAATTAGATACATTTCCATTGTTATGAAAATAATGATTAATAGCAAGCTTTGCGATTATTTTTATTATCAAAGCTGCCCTGGCCGATATGACAATAACATTAAGCACTTTAAACCAAAATTTATTTATACCTTACAAGAATACGATATTCAGATCAAATTTATTATTAAGCAATCTTTTTTACCGTATTGTGATTAAAAGACGACTATTAGAAATATTGTGATTAAATAAATACATTGGAAATATGCTATTTTCTGGTTAGCAACTAATATTTTTGTAAAATTTCGATAACCCCAATTTGAAAAAAAATAAATTTTAAATTTCATTTTAGTGGCGTAGTCAGCTTAGAGATAAAAAAATTGTTAACATTCTTATGTTATTTTTCGTAATAAAAAAATTTGAAGTAGTTTAAATTGAATTTTTTTGGAACCCCAGTAGAAGTATTGAATCTCTATCATTAAAAAAATCGTTTGAATCGACCAACAAATAACAATTTTATAGAAACCCGTTTTTTAATGAGTCAACTGTAGGTATATTTAAAGATTCGTAAACATGGAACATATACAAAAACTCAAAAGGTTATGTAGTAAGAGGTGAAAGCTTTTGACAATTGACAATTGGTACAGATCATTTGGTTCTTGTGCTTGGAAGCATAGTTAGTTAGTTGTAGATATTATATCGCCATTGAAATCAGATAAAAAGACCAGTATCAGCAAATAGATTGAAAAGTTTTTTGGATTGTCTGGGATTGTCTAAGGATATGCATTGTCGTTTTTTAAGAGCGCTTTCGATCAGAATCCTGCGAAATCCAAATCAAAATAAGTTAAAATGAGAATAGAATTAGTGGCGGAAGATAAATACAAAAAAATCTGTTTGATATTTGATAATTACCACGTGGTTTTCATGCCCATGTTGATTTATTTTTTTCTATAAAACTACGAAAATTACTGTTTCTTAAATGTAGGTAATAGATTTTAAGCAACAATTTGTCGTCGAAAACTGACAAGTCACCGCAAAACGCGACATGTATAAATTTTCATCTCAATTTTAATCAAACTTGCTGGTAATACATTTTTGGGTATGTATGTACCACTTTTTAGGTGTGCAAAACGCAAAACAGAAATAAGGCCTCAAGTTGCATGTTATTTTAGAAACAAATTAATTTTATACGCATTTTTTTTATTAGGCTAAATTCGTCACCGACGAGAAGAACATCAAGCGACGATCTCTGTTCTACGAAAGTTGAAAAATTGACAAAACTCCAGATCGAGATGGCAGTTATTATAACAAAATTAATTAAATGGCTCCGTATTTTATTCACATGCCAAATGTATTGTTGCGTTAATTTATTCAGTTGTTTAGTAAAAATACTAAACGCTCAGTGAATTACTAAATATAGAGTGAAAATTTTAAATGTACGGCAAAAATACTGAACGCTTGGTGAAATACTGAATGTTTGCTAAAAAATATGAAATGTTCGTTATAATTGATAAACGCTCGGTAAAAATGCTATGTGCTCAGTAAAATTAAAATCAACTTTACTATTATTATACATATAATAATCCAAATTATTATTTAGACCCTTATTTATACCCTTGAACTTAAAAAATTTTAAACCAACAGTTATTCATAATATTGACTATCAGTGTTTTATTTAAACATGGTTTTATTAGATAAGCTCCATTGTTATGAAAATAATGATTAATAGCAAGCTTCGCGAATATTTTTATTATCAAAGTTGCCGTGGTCGAACCTGACAATAACATGAAGCACTTTGAACCAAAATTTATGTATACCTTAAATGAATACGATATTACGTTCAAATTTATTATTAAGCAATATTTTTTACACAATTGTGATTTACAAGGCGACTATTCGAAATATTGTGATTAAATAAATAATGTTGAATTATGATAGATTTCTGTTAGAAACTAAGTAATATTTCTGTAAAATTTCTAACCACCTTTTGAAAAAATTTCAGTTAAAAATTTAATTTTAGTGGCATACCCAGATTAGAGATTAAAAAATGATTTAAATCGACGAAGAAATAACAATTTCAGGGAGGTGGCCAATTTTCTAGTGAGTAATACTAGATATTTGAAGAAAATGTAAGATATACTTGAACTAAAAAATATTTTTTTAGTTAATTTATAACATTTAACAAAAAAAAATGAAAAAGAGTAAAGTAAATTAAAATAAATGAAAAATAATAATATAAACAAAAGCAGAAATTGACAGAAACACATAAAGGCAATTTTTCATATAAATGAACATTTCTATTCTTTTCATTTGGCGGATTAATGGTCCAAACAAATGGGCGTTAAAATCTATAACCATGGAGTAAATTATAGTAAGTATAATGCAGTACGTCAATTTTATTGAAATATTGTAATAGAAGAGGTCTTCGCTTTTGAAGCCAGATCTCGACGCCATTTATCCCAAAGTCATTACCGAATATCTGATATTTTTATCTAGCAAAATTTGAAAATAAGCGAGATAAACTAATATCTAAATGCATTATTTCATCCTACAAAACTTAAAAAATACTGCATGTTTTTCTACATTAGTAACTCAGCAATTAATATTTTTTACCGTACAAAACCATATACAAAAATGAGTTATATTACTACCCTTAAAATAATGTATCTTAACCGTCATGTCTAAACGGCTAACAAAAAACTTTCAGAAATTCTGAATGTTTTGTAAAAAATATGAAATGCACGTTGTATATGATAAACGTTCGGTAAAAATGCTATGTGCCTCAGTAAAATTAAAATCAACTTTACTATTATTATTTAGTAATCCCAAATTATTATTTAGACGCTTAAACTGAAAACATTTCAAACTAACAGTTATTCCTAATATTGGCAATCAGTGTTTTATTTAAACATGATTTTATTAGATGCAGCTCCATTTTTATGAAAATAATGATTAATAGCAAGCTTCGCGATTATTTTTATTATCAAAGCTGCCCTGGCCGATATCACAATAACATTAAGCACTTTAAATCACAATTTATTTATACCTTACAAGAATACGATATTAAGATCAAATTTATTATTAAGCAATATTTTTTACAATATTGTGATTTACAAGACGACTATTAGTATTATTGTGATTAAATAAATAAATTGGAAATATGTTATTTTTCGGTTAGCAACTAATATTTTTGTAAAATTTCGATAACCCCCATTTGAAAAAAATTAAATTTAAAATTTAATTTTAGTAGCGTAGTAAGCTTAGAGATAAAAAAATTGTTAACATTCTTCTGTTATTATTTGCATAAAAAAAATTCGAAGTACTTAGTCGTAGAGATTTAATTTTTTTGGAACCCCAGTAGAAGTATTGAAACTGTTATCATTAAAAAAATCCTTTGAATCGACGAACAAATAACAATTTTAGAAAGGTGGTCAGCTTTCTAATGGGTTACGCTCTATATTTGAAAAAAATGTAAACATAGAACGTGTACGTAAAGTAAAAAATAAATATCTTTTAATTAATACATAACAACATTTAACAAAACAAAAAAAATTGGAAAATATAACGATTACTATAAATTAAAGCAGACATAGGCAGAAACACAAAAACACTATTTTTACATAAATGAACATTTCGTTTACTTTTAACTTGGCGGATTGATGGTCCAAATAAACGGGCGTTAAAATCTATAACAATGGACTAAACTATACAAGAATTATACAGTACGTCAATTTTATTGACATATTGTCATAGAAGAGGTCTTTTCGCTTTTGAAGCCCGATCTCGGTGAATGTCTCAATTCATTTACCGAATTATCTAATATTTTTATCTAGCAAAATTAAGAAAAACGACATAAATTATTATGTAAATGCATGCATTATTTCATCCTACTAAACTAAAAAACACTAAATTTTTTTCTACATTTAATACTGAGCATTTAATACATCTACTGTAGTGCCAAATTTCAGAAAAAAAAATTCAAAACCTAGTTCGAATTTATTTTAATGCCAAAAATAGAAAAATAATGTAAACAATTGTTTTATCTCTAATTTAACTGCCCCAGTGAATTTAGAATACTTTTACTTGGGTGTCACCGAAATTTTACAAAAATATTAGTTTCTAACAAAAATATAGCATACTTAATTCAAATTTATTTCAAACAAACAGTTATTCATAATATTAGCACTCAGTGTTTTTTAAACATGTCCATTTTATGAAAGTATGTAGGTTTCATATTTTTTTTTATGTCCATTTTGATGAAAATAAAGTTGAATAGCAAGCTTTGCGATTATTTTGGTCCGATATGACAATAGCATGAAGCACTTTACACCAAAATGTATTTTATACCATATAAGAATACGATATTAAGATCAAATATACCATTAACCAATATTTTTTACAAAATCGTGATTTACAAGACGACTATTAGAAATATTGTTATTAAATAAATAAATTTAAACTTTGCTATATTCCTGTTACAAAGTAAATAATATTTTTGTAAAATTTCAGTGACCCCGTTGAAAAAAAAAATTAAAATTTAAATTTAGTGGCGTAGTCAGATTAGAGATAAAAAAAATTGCTTTTGTTATTTTTGACATTGAAAAAAATTTGAAATAGGCGTTCAAAATATTTTTTGGCACCACAGTAGAAGTATTAAAGCTCTATCATTAAAAAATCGTTTGAATCGACCAACAAATAACAATTTTATAGAGACTCGTATTCTAATGAGTCAGTTGTATATTTAAATAATTTGTAAACATGGAATTTATAGGCGAAGTAAAAAATAAAAATATTTTAGTTAGCAACATTTAACAAAACAATATAAAAAATAGTCAAATATAACATACATAAGGAAACATTTCTTAATTTTTAAATTGGCGGATTGATGGTCCAAACAAACGGGCGCTAAAGTTAAAATCTATAACAATGGAGTAAATTATAGTAAATATTATGCAGTCAATTTTATTAACGTATTGTATTAAAAGTGGTCTTTTAGCTTTTTAAGGTCGATCTCAAGCCCGTTTATCCCCAATTCAGTTACCAAATATTTTATATTTTTATCTAGCAAAATTAGTAAAAAAATGCAAATTTTGAATAATTTGTTTTTTTATTTGAATGAAAATTTTGTTCAAAATACCTGAATGTAATATTCTTTTTTGTCTACTTTGTTATCTATCATCTGCAGTAGATAGGACGAACATTAACAATTACAAAGCATACAAATAACGAACATCAAACTTTTTGGACATATGATAATTCTGCTCTAAGAAGACGATTTAATCCGGCAAACTTAAAAAAATACATTTTTTCTACATTTTAATACTGGGCATTTAGTATTTTTGCCAACAAAATCATATACAATAATGATCATTTTACTACTTTTCTTAAAATAATGTATCGTAAATGTCGTGTCCGAAACGGCTATCAACAGACAATTTTATCTAAAATTCTGCCTGCTAAAATGTCTCCATCTCAGGGACAAATATATTCCACACACGAATTCCAAAGTGATTCCAGGCTTTCTCTGAATCCCTTTTTTGCTATACAAAAACGGTTTACGAAAAATACAAGTGCCCAAATAGTTGAACGTCAGCAAATTATTATCTTAATAATATTAATTAAATTCATTTAGAGCTAACAAATGTCATTAAAAAATAATAAATAGTAAACCGTTCACGACAGTTACACAGTGCTTTAGGATTCGTCACCATTATCGCAATGACACAACTTTAAAAAATGAAATAAAACGATAAAGCCATGAACAAAATAGATAATAAACAATAGTCCAGATTATTATGAAATCTGTGGCATTTTAAATTGCAAAGTCCAAACGCATTATGATTTCAAAAATTCTTATGTTATGTAGTAAGAGGTGAAAGCTTCTGCAAGAAGACAATTGGTTCAGATCATTCGCTAATTGTGCTTGGAAGCATGGTTAGTTAGTTATAGATATTGTATCGCCATTGAAACCAGATAAAAAGAACAGTATCAGCAAATTGATTGAAAAGCATTTTGGATTGTCTGGGATTGTCTAAGGATAAGCATTGTTGTTTGTTAAGAGAGCATTCGATCCGAATCCTGCGGCATCCAAATCAAAATAAGTTAAAAGCAGAATAGAATTTGTGGCGGAAGATAATTACAAAAAAATCTGTTTGACATTTGAAAATTACCACTTGGTTTTAAT
The DNA here is from genome assembly GCA_964023215.1 of Eledona agricola. Lineage (NCBI taxonomy): Eukaryota > Metazoa > Arthropoda > Insecta > Coleoptera > Tenebrionidae > Eledona > Eledona agricola. The sequence goes on along the minus strand of OZ026862.1, from coordinate 14,775,061 downwards.
GCTCATGTTGATTTATTTTTTTCTATCAAACTACGAAAATTATTGTTTTTTAAATGTAGGTAATAGATTTTAAGCAACAATTTGTCGTCGAAAACCGACAAGTCACCACAAAACGCGACATGTACAAACTTTCATCTCAATGTTAATCAAACTTGCTGGTAATTAATTTTGGGTATGTACCACTTTTTAGGTGTGCACAACGCAAAACATAAATAAGGCCTCCAGTTGCATGTTATTTTAGAAACAAATTAATTTTATACGCATTTTTTTTATTTGGCTAAATTCGTTTCTATGGACTTTGGATCGGGTTTTGCAGGCGAACAGTAAAGATAAGGACAGAATACGTGTTCAAGAAAAGGACACTCCGCTCCCACCAGAGTGGGATCAGTTTGGTCTGCGAGGTTTGGGAAGATCCTCAGATTGGATGGACAGTCTAAGGAAGGAATATTTTCAAATAATTGTCCAATGATCCACACATTTAATAGCGCACCGCCTCCCACCAGCGCACAACAAAGTCGCACTTGCACGCCTCCCACTCACTGTCCTTTTCTCTGCTTTGCGGGTCTTCTTAAAATCGCCAAAATGGAAATTTGATTAAAAAATTTGCACCCAAACTCGTGTAAGGACAGAGTAAATTTTGAACAAAAAGCAGATGAACCAAGTGGTTTATATTTACAAGAAGCGATTAGAAACGCAGAATGAATATTTCCAAACAAATAACACAGATTAGCATAAAGCAGTTGTTGGAAATTGTTTAAAAAGACTACGTCATTATGAATAAGAAATGGAATTTTTCGTTACTATCTGCAGCAGAAGAGTTTATTAAAGCGATGCAAGATCAAGTAATAACAGGTAGAAATTACACAAGTAAAAAAAATTAAAAGTAAAAGAAATGGTGAAATAATATAATCAAACAATCAAGTCGGAGATTTTTTTTAATATATGCGTACAACCGTCATTTATCTTAATTCTTGATTTGCGCGAATTACCGTTCCTGATAGAAAAATGTTGTGGAGGCAAGAGCGAAGGAAAGCTGGCGCGTCTGAATGGTCAAAAGAAAGAAAAGATTAAAAGCGAATTGAAAAAAATATTATTTCGAAACTGTGTGTGATAATAACAACACGACAAAAATCAAATTTCATTATGAATAAGAAAAGGAAATTTTCGTTACTATTTGCAACAGACGGGTTTATTAAAGCGATGCAAGATCAAGTATTAAGAGGAAGAAATTACACAAGCAAAAAAAATTAAAAGTAAAAGAAATGGTGAAGTGATATAATCAAACAATCAAGAGATTTTTTAAATAAGTATATGCGTACAACCGTAATTTTTCTTAATTCTTGATTTGCGCGAATTACCGTTCCTGATACAAAATGGTAGTGAAGGCAAGAGCGAGTGAATTGAACAAAATATTATTTCGAAACTTTGTGTGATAAAAACAATTGAACTATACTCAAATTTCATTATGAATAAGAAAAGGAGATTTTCGTTACTATCTGCAACAGACGGGTTTATTAAAGATCAAGTAATAAGAGGAAGAAATTACACAAGTAAAAAAATTAAAAGTAAAAAAAAATGGTGAAGTGATATTAATCAAGTCGGATTTTTTTTTAAATATGCGTACAACCGTAATTTTTCTTAATTCTTGATTTGCGCGAATTACCGTTCCTGATACAAAATGGTAGTGGAGGCAAGAGCGAGTGAATTGAACAAAATATTATTTCGAAACTTTGTGTGATAAAAACAACAGAACTATACTCAAATTTCATTATGAATAAGAAAAGGAGATTTTCGTTACTATCTGCAGCAGACGGGTTTATTAAAGAGATGTCAGATCAAGTAATAAAAGGAAGAAATTACACAAGTAAAAAAATTAAAAGTAAAAAAAAATGGTGAAGTGATATTAATCAAGTCGGATTTTTTTTTTAAATATGCGTACAACCGTTATTATTCTTAATTCTTGATTTGCGCGAATTACCGTTCCTAATACAAAAACGATTGTGGAGGCAATAGCGAAGGAAAGCTGGCGCGTCTGAATGGACAAAGAAGAGAAAATATTTAAAGCCAATTGAACAAAATATTATTTCGAAACTTTTTGTGATAAAAACAACAGGACTAAACTCAAATTTCATCATGAATAAGAAAAGGAAATTTTCGTTACTATCTGCAACAGATGGGTTTATTAAAGCGATGCAAGATCAAGTAATAAGAGGAAGAACTTAAACAAGTAAAAAAAATAAAAGTAAAAGATATATTAAACATTCAAGTCGGAGTTTTTTTTAATATGTGCGTACAACCGTAATTTTTCTTAATTCTTGATTTGCGCGAATTACCGTTCCTGATACAAAATGGTAGTGGAGGCAAGAGCGAGTGTATTGAACAAAATATTATTTCGAAACTTTGTGTGATAAAAACAATAGAACTATACTCAAATTTCATTATGAATAAGAAAAGGAGATTTTCGTTACTATCTGCAACATACGGGTTTATTAAAGAGATGTCAGATCAAGTAATAAGAGGAAGAAATTACACAAGTAAAAAAATTAAAAGTAAAAAAAAAAAATGGTGAAGTGATATTAATCAAGTCGGATTTTTTTTAAAAATATGCGTACAACCGTTATTATTCTTAATTCGTTATTTGCGCGAATTACCGTTCCAGATAAAAAAAAACGGTTGTGGAAACAAGAGAGAAGGAAAGCTGGCGCGTCTGAATGGACAAAGAAAAGAAAATATTAAAAGCGAATTGAACATAATATTATTTCGAAACTTTTTGTGATAAAAACAACAGGACTAAACTCAAATTTAATTGTGAATAAAAAAAGGAAATTTTCGTTACTATCTGCAACAGAAGGGTTTATTAAAGCGATGTAAGATCAAGTAATAAGAGGAATAAATTACACAAGTAAAAAAAAATTAAAAGTAAAGAAATGGTGTAGTGATATAATGAAACAATCAAGTCGGAGATTTTTTTTAATATATGCGTACAACCGTAATTTTTCTTAATTATTGATTTGCGCGAATTACCGTTCCTGATACAAAAACGGTTGTGGAAGCAAGAGCGAAGGAAAGCTGGCGCGTCTGAATGAACAAAGGAAAGAAAATATTAAAAGCAAATTGAACAAAATATTATTTCGAAACTTTTTGTGATAAAAACAACAGGACTAAACTCAAATTTCATTATGAATAAGAAAAGGAAATTTTCGTTACTATCTGCAACAGAAGCAACAAAGCGATGCCAGATCAAGTAATAAGAGGAAGAAATTACACAAGTAAAAAAATAAAAAGCTGGCGCGTCTGAATGAACAAAAGAAAGAAAAAATTAAAAGCGAATGAACAAAATATTATTTCGAAACTTTTTGTGATAAAACAGGACTAAATTCAAATTTTATACTTAAAATGAAAATCTTTACAGAGCATTAATGATAGCAATTTTAGTGAACGATGATTTGTAGTACAATCGTCTTCCTTGTTTACAAATGTTGGATAACTGATTATAATTTTGGAACAAAAAAAACAAGCGATATTTTCGGAAATTAATTCTTTAAGAATGTGAGTGAGTACGTGACTAAAGTCAACATGTATAATTCTTTTAATATCCTGATAAAATTATCGAAAATTATTCAATTAAAAGAATTCGCGCCATCCTCATTGTTGCATTGCTGGAAAAGTTCGCAGTAAATTCTTGTTCGTTTAGACTGCAAAGAACAAAAGACAGTCCATGAAATCGTACTGACGGAATGCAATTAAGTCATACAGATAAGATTATTGGCCATCTGAGTGAATCAAAAGTGAAGAAAAATCCATAATGCCGTCTCCAAAATCTTGAAAAAAGTTGCACGATAAGATCATCCTTCGGTTACCGAACATATCCCAAAAAATCCAACATTTTTAAGCAGGACCTATCGAATATTGTGCCCACATTTCCAGGTAGAACTAATAAAATAACTCGTCGAATTCTCAGGTGTGTCTTAATCGGATGGACTTGGGCACCGTTTTCTTGCGTCATATTCCACTTGATAAGGTCTTCTGCTTATAATTTTCTTGTGCAAAAAAGAGTGGGAGCATATTGCTCATGTGAATACCAGCGCTATCGCTCCTAAATATAAGCAAGCCGGCCTGGTTTCACTCTTCATTTCCAAAGCAAATTGTCATTCGTTCGTGGTGTCTTGTGGTGAATACATCGTTTTTGTGTTGACAATGACCGAGATGGATTACATCAGCCAGGCCTCCGAGGAAGTGATTGAGGTGGTGCTTAAAGTGCCTCAGGAAGTCCCGAAGCAGGTGTCTTTCAACCTGGATCTTGAACCAGTTGTGGAGGTTCCCAAAATCACTGAAAGTCAGGACATCGAAGCATCCGTGACTTTGGAGGAGATGCTCCAGGAGTTGCAGGAGTTCGATGGATTGCCCAGCAATATTCCACCCTACGAGGCTCCCACAATGTGGCAGACCTTAGTGAGCAGCTGCTACGATCGTGACACCGGCCGAATTTTCGGGCAAACCCGTCAGGAGTTTCTCCAGGTTATCCTGGCGTACTCCTTCTTCTTCATAGTCATCCTGCTCGCAGGTGCGTCCCTCCTGGGCGTTCTTGGAGCCAACATCAAGGCCAAGCAAATGCTGAAACGGCAATTGAAATTGCAAAATCAGCACGGCAAGCCGGATCTGCTCTTCGAACCCTTCGACTCTATCTACGGCCACAAAATCATATATAACTTCCAAGACCCCAACTCCACCGAGAAATGGACCGGCGCACTCGACGAGTTTTTGAATACATATCACAACGTTGAAAACGAGATCAACACGAAGGATTGCGACTTCAGCTTCAGAGTCAACCATAAAACCACCGTCTGCAAAGTGGATATCGATCATTTCGGACCCTGCTCTCCGGAAAATAACTACGGATACAACGGAACTTCGCCCTGTGTGTTCCTCAAACTGGGCAACTTGCATTTTTGGGAACCGAAACTCTTCAGTCAACCTCAACCGGATATGCCAAAGGATTTGGCCAACGCCATCACGAATGTGCCCAAGAACAAGAACAGTCAAGTGTGGGTGAGCTGCGAGGGCGAGAATCCGGACGACTTGAAAAATATGGACAAAATACAGTACTATCCAGGTAACGGCTTCCCAGATTATTTTTTCCCCTGCATGAACGCACTACATTACCGCAGTCCTTTGATCGCTATTCAATTTGAAAACATCAAACCTAACACCGTTCTCAATATTGAATGTCGCATTTGGGCCAAAAATATTGAAAACAAGGGAGGTTTTGTGCGCTTCGAAATTTCCGCCAATAACGAAAGTGTCACCAATTAAACGACTAAACGGCTTCACGGCTCGCAATTCATACTTTTCATACAAATAAGCACCCATATTTTACAAATCTAATCTTTAATCTAACGTATTTTACAACGTACCTACTATTATACTCAAACGTATTAGCAACTTAGTAATAGGGAGCAATTAATATATTTTAGAAGTTACTAACAAAAGTATTTTAGGGATAAGTTAGTTAAATTAGTGTAGATTATGGGTGACTAGTTAGTTCAAATTGTCAACGTCGGGCTAAGTTTTTTTCGCAAAGCGAGTGTCACGAATTGTTTTGCAAAAACACCACAATTCGACCCGTTTCAAACTAAATACCTGCGAACGAATCGCGGCCCGCACCATTCTTGTCCAATTTGTTTCAAATCGGTGATTACATTTTTCGAAATATTTTCTAACGTCGACTTTTATTATTTTTTCTAAAGAAGCACTGTATTATTACATATTTTGGGTCTAATTATTTAACAACGCAGCGCCGTCGGCGGTCGAATTTCGAAATTCGATAAAACTTCAAATTCATTAGAAATTACTGAAGTTGCTTTGTGCGCTGAAAAAAAACGGAATACCATTTTTGTCCAATTTGTTTCAAATCGGTGTTTACATTTTTCGAAATATTTTCTAACGTCGACTTTTATTGTTTTTTAAAGAAGCGCTGTATTATTACATATTTTGGGTCTAATTTAACAACGCAGCGCCGTCGGCGGTCGAATTTCGAGGTTCGATAAAATTTCAAATTCATTAAAAATCACTGAAGTTGTTTTGTGCGCTGTAAAAAACGGAATCGCGCACATTTTTTTCCCGAAATTCGGAGGCGGTGTTTTGGACTTGGACAATTAAAAAATGTGTCGCTTTGAGACGGTGTTTTTGCCAGACGCACGTAAATTGACCCCCTCATTTTTCCTGTGTGGATTTGTCGAAAGCAGATTCGACAGCAATAATCCCAACTCGGTGGGGGTGATAAGCAAAATAGTTGTTAATAAGTCGAAGCGATCAAACATTTTCCAGCTCGATTGTACGTTGCGATTTTTTTTACTTACATATTTTTAGAATTCAGTATCAATATTCAACTTGTTTATGGGCCGCTTATGTATGATCAGTATTATCGTTCTTGTTTCATATTGTTATAATAATGTATTAAAACAGCAATAAAACGCATTCAATGCAAATTTCGCGTTTAATTCCAAGCCAGGTATCTCAGGAAGTCATGGTTTTTATTAATAAATATTTAGCCACTTTGCACCAATACAAGTTTATTTTATTTATATTAGACAATATGTGATGTTTAGTAAATTTGTGATGTTATATTCATATTTACATAGGTAAAAATGGTAGTAAGAGGGTCCTAAGTTTGATACATAAGTTTGTTTAAATTCTACAATAAGTTCATCCAAATATATGGTAGTAATCTAAAAGAGACTTAAAATTGTAGCTCTAAAATCGAAATACGCATTATTTACAATTACTTATAAAAACAGGACATATTTACAAAGTATTAAAATAGGAGATTCCACATAAAGTTAGGTGACGCAGTTTTAAAAGTCATCAGTCTTATATAATATTAAATAGTTTAGTTAAGTGACAACAATAGAGTAAATTGTTTGGTACATTTGCACAATTACGGCTTGAATTTAACTAGGGGAATATTTTTTAATGATAAACATTTATCACAAACCCATTCCGCATATACTTCCGCTGTCAATAACTGGAAGGCGGCTTCAGTCAAGCCCGTGCAACCTCTAAAATAAAAAATTTATATAAACAAATAAAATTACATATTCAAATTAGGCATTCTCCTGTCCCAAAAAGTGATTTTAATTTGCATAATTAACACAAGGAGTTTCATACAATGATTCATGCACAAATGCATTTATTTAGCAAAATAATTTAAAAATGTCATTTGAAAAATAACTTTCTTGCTATTTTGAATAACATTCCAGCAAATTCATAAAGCTCATTTAAGTCACATTTCGTATGTTTGCTTCCAATATTTCCACACTCAATTCAAAAGAAATTGGAGGCGAAAAATAAAACGAAAAAAAATTCGACGCCCCCAATCTCGAAAACGAAGCTCATTTACGTCACTTTTCGTATGTTTGCTTCCAATATTTCCACATTGAATTTAGGTTCAAAAGAAACTGGAGGCGAAAAATAAAATGAAAAAAAATTCGACGCCCCCAATCTCGAAAACGAAGCTCATTTAAGTCACATTTCCTATGTTTGCTTCCAATATTTCCACATTGAATTTAGGTTCAAAAGAAACTGGAGGCGAAAAAAAAAAACGAAAAAAAAAAAAATTCCAGCAAATTCATAAAGCTCATAAAGTCACATTTCGTATGTTTGCTTCCAATATTTCCACACTCAATTCAAAAGAAATTGGAGGCGAAAAATAAAACGAAAAAAAAATTCGACGCCCCCAATCTCGAAAACGAAGCTCATTTAAGTCACATTTCGATGTTTGCTTCCAATATTTCCACATTGAATTTAGGTTCAAAAGAAACTGGAGGCGAAAAATAAAACGAAAAAAAAAATTCGACGCCCTCAATCTCGAAAACGAAGCGAATTTTAAATTGTAAAGTAACATTATGTTGAGTTGATCGACTGTTTTGCAAAGCTAGAATGATTAAAGTTGATCACCCTGTATATACGCATGAGCACAACTGTTTGATATGACAAACCAGTCGAATAATTTGTTGTTTTCAATTTTCGCTTTCTCAATCACAACTGGAACAAGTTGAACAATTTATGATTTGATACAGTCCAACCAAAACTGGTGCAAGCCACAATTTGTTGCTTCACTCACATCAATAGGGAATTTAATATTTACCTATGAAACCAAAAATTGCATCCACTCTCACATAAAATAGCTTGGTCATTGTCATGCACCTCTTTATGGCAAACGCCACAAGGATAAATAGGAGGTGCGTTTGGATTTTGCGAATTGAAGACCTGCAAACACCATTAATAGTTTTACAATAATTCATATAAAAAACACAGTACCATGGGCTGATCAGCTGGGTAAACTTTCCCAGCACTTACAGGCATTGGTTTTGAATACATATTGTTCATAGGTGACATCATAAAGTTGTTGTTGTGGGGTGGACCTGTTGACAAATATTATTTTTGATGAGTGTGTGCTGGATTTTTTACCACCTATGGGTCCATTTGGACTGTTCATGTTCATGCCTCCAGACATAGGCCCGTTCATTTGAGGTCCATTGTTCATAGGCCCACCAATAGGACCAGGTCCGCCCATATTCCCGGGCATTTGGCCATTTCCACTCATGGGGCCTTGCATACCAGGTCCCATGTTATTGATAGGGCTGTGCATTGGCCCGGCTATGGAGTGCATAGGTCCATTTGGACTGTGCATCATGTGAGGCCCTATATGATTACCCATAGGCCCATTCATTCTTGGTCCATTCATCATCATCGGATTATTCATCATGTGGGGGTTTGGGTGAGAGTTGGGACTGTGCATCATTCCAGATGGCATACCCATTGCAGGCCCTAACAAAAAACAAGTAAAATTGCGTTAGCTTGGCACAGAACTAACCCATGGGTCTGCACATGTTCATGTTGTTGACTGCCATGCTCATGTTGGGCCCCATCCCCATGGGGGGATTGTTTCTGACATTTATTGAATTAACTGTGTGTGGACAATCATCGAATGGGTTTGATGCCACTATCGTATCGCCGTATCCCGACAATGGAGGCGGCAATAAGTCCTGGACATTTGGAGACGTTTGTATTGGTGTTTGCACGTTTTTTCTTCGTTTCTTCGGATTTGCACTTGTTGACGATAGTTCGGATGCGATGTTTTGAACATTTAGGCGAAACGGTGACATATGACTCATTTCTAGGCACTAATTTATCTAACTTAGAATCACAACTAAATAGAAAATCATTCTTTACACAAAATGTGTCATAATAAATAAACAATGGTGCTGCTGCTGCTGCTGCGCTCAACGCGAGCTACGAACCAATGAAAAATACCAACTTCAGGAGAAACCGGAGCCCCGATAGATAAAACTTCCCAAATTTGAAATTCGACACCAGCATTTGCCGCCATTTTAGCGAGTCGGACGCATCACGGAGAAGCTACTTTAAATATTAACTAACATTATTTATAAATAAATCCAGTGTCCGCACGTAAAAAAATAATAACTACGCATAAGTGTTCGTCCGGATTATTTATAATTTTTGTTATTATATAATTGCATAGGCAACTGACAATGCAACGCGCATTTTTTTTCTGAGATTTTTTGTCTCATTTTAACATGTCAAACGTCTTATCACAAGGTGAGGAGGTCAGGTAATGAGCTCTATCTTTATTTACCAAGCTATAAATGTTGGGAAAACCCAACACAAAAATAGAAGTGCAATATCTAAATAAAGTAATACAAGTCGTAAAGATGAGCCCCTGCAATGTTGAAATAGAAATTGGAAACATCAAAAGCATCTTTATTCAACTTCTTCTGGAGATGGCCACATAGGAAACAAGAAATAAAATAAAAAAAAGAAGAACAAGCGAGTATCACTGAATAATTTGACAAAAAAGATTAAGTTAAAACGCATCAAGTGTGAGCAAACTTCTGTACAATTTTTAAAAGTGCCGGTACTTTTAAGTGGAGAGTAAAATAATAAGTAGAATAACAAAAAAACTCGATGCTGGAAACAGTGAATCAGTTGTAAATATGAAAAAAAAGTTAATTCAAGAAATAGGTGTGGATGAAAAAAATATATAAACGAATAGAGAAAACTACAAGGAGGTGTGGTAAAGATCTGTGGTAAAATAGAGAAAATAATAAATCGATGAAAGTGCGATGTAAAGTGACTTCAATCGGAGTTACGCCCCTGTAAAAAGGCACGTTATAATTGAGCTTCAATTTTATTTCTCAAATTTTGAGATTCATAGAAGAATGAAATTTGGAATGTAATCAGCTGCTATCCTTGAAAGCGGTTGAAAATCGCAATCTTTAATCGTTTTTTCATTGTATCTTTTTACAGTCAAAAATTTGCAATTAAAAAAAATTTCATTTAAAAGCCAGGCTCGATCAGAACCTTTTTTGTCTCTTGATTTTTTTCCTTAAAATGTGCCGTTTTATAATTTGTAACTGTAACTTTTACCATATCAAAGGCTTTTCTAAAGCAATTTTCTATTCATCTGCTATTTTTGAAAGCGGTTGAAAATTGCAACCTTTAATAGTTTATTATTGTATCTTTTTACGGTGTTAAAAATTTGAAACTTAAAAAATGTCATTTAAAAGCCTGGCTTACTCAGACACTTTTTTGTCTCTTGCATTTTTATCTTGAAGTGTAGAATTTTTTAAGAAAAAATGAAATAAGGTATTTTTAACAATTTATTTAAAAAATACTAAAAACATTTACAAACACTGTTGGAAATGGCGACTATCAATCTGAATACAAACTTCTATTCTACGACGCATTGATTGAAGAACACGTTCAAAAATGCCTGGAGGATGTCATTTCTTTTCGCAAATTCCTGATAAACAGTCAATTAAGATAAGAAAAAAATGTACTTGTATTGTACTTAATTTTTTTATTCAAAAAACGGTACATTTTACGAAAATAATGCTGGAGACATGTTGAGTAGGCCAAATTTTTCAATACAATTTTTTGAATTGCAAGTTTGTAGCTCAGTAACAATAAAAAACCATAAAGGGTTGCAATTTGCAACCTTTTCGAGGGTAGAAGATGATTAAAAATAGTGGCGCCCTTAATAAATTAAATTTACATTGTCCCAAATTTTATTCTTCTATGAATCTCCAAATTTGAGAAATGAGATAAAATTTGAATTTTAACCCACTTTTTTACAAGGGCGTCACTTCGATGTAGACGTTTTTATAAATAGCTTTATAAAGAAAACCCTTTTATTTTTTAACAAGGAATTGCTCTTTATTTTTTTGCAATATTAAAAAGACTACCGTTAAGCGAATCTGACAAATAAATAAATTGCACACAAACTAGACCGATTTGTTTTGCAGTACATACATATATAAAAAACGCAAAATGGATTGCAACGAAAATGTAACACCATAGATAAGCATTTTAAGCCATAAGTTGTTGAAAAGTTCGCGTTATAAGAGTACAGCGTTATGAGAGTTGACTGTATATAATATACATGTTTTTTCCAACAAATTCCATCTCCAATCTCACGATGTTCAAGGTGTACACTGTAAAAAATAAAGAGCAAAAAATAAAAAACAAAACCCAGTTTTCATGGCATCCTGAGCCTCCATTTTGATTTGTACGCACGATATTTAATACTGTACGCTATACACCTACTCGAATTTCAGTTTTTCATTGACGTGGTTTTGATTCAACAATAGTTGACACATTCCTACCTATTAATTTATCTGATCAGTTCAGGAAAACTAAATCGAGCTGATTGAGTCATCAATTCGCTACGCAATATCGGTTAATGAATGTGCCACATAATCGCTGACTATTCAGCGTATTTGTTTTCCACAACAATCCATTGAAATTATGCATGCTTTTTGATCAAGAATAGTAAAAAACAGTCTGAAGCCGCCTTAACGCTTCTACTGTCAATCACGATCGGCTAGATTCATCATTTGATTTAAATTTTTTTAATTAGCTGAAACGGCATTCAAATTCGCTAATTTGAATTTTTTAATTGCCGATTTATGCTGATTTCGTATTTTTAATTGCTGATAATGATACATAAGATGCACGGTAGAACAAAACAAAACTGAATCATCCACCTAGCGCCCCAATCGCAACGTCCTTGAATGTTACGAAACAATTGTGATTGTATGAATACAACTGGCCCGCACTTTTGGTCGGAGCTTTGAGTATTTTTTTTTAAACGAATCCTCTTCTACAGATTCGTAGAATACGTAACAGATTCGTTGTGACAGCTAGTGTAAATAAAATTTATTATTTTTGTCTAACACGAACTGTCGTAATTATGACTTGTTATCCTGTGCCTGTGAATGTTAGTATTATAGTATATATATAGTATTGTTGTTAATTAGGGTGTTCGTCGGTTTAATTGTCACGAAACGAGGTGAACTCGGCCGAATTCCGCTCAATAATTTGTATATTTAGTCCCATGTGCATGTGACAAAGCGCACTTATCCTTGCGTAGATTAGAAGAGGTCGTTGAAGTAGTCAATGATCGAAAAGTGTGGGCGCTTTGTATAGATATTTTTTGTTTGGAAATCTATAGTTAAGGTTATGGAGCGTTGATCTACGACAGGTAGAAGCAGACGTAGAAGGATGAAGAAAAACGAAGCGACGATAAAGCGAAAATATGAGAATTAGCGGTAGAAACGAGTGCGGTGTGAATATGTCGTGTAGTATCTCCGTGGTCAGCGTTTGGTACGCATGAACTTGAGCGGTGAGGGGCAGGAAGGGAGTGTTCTGTTTCTGTGTCTGCGTTTGTGGGTGTTGCGAAAAGCTGTGATCCTTCGAAATAAAAAATGCGGCTAATCGCGAACAACAAAAAAGTGAGCGTACTCTAATAATAGAACGGACGAAGCAGATTTCGATGGAAGTGGACGAATAATGCACGTGTTTACACAGCATCAGTGGTTGACGGCTAAATATTTATTTACTATGCAGTAGTATAATAACGTCCATTCATAAAACACTGGGTGTTTGTTGTTGTCGTACGGCCCAAGCGAAGATTTCAGCGATTTACAGGTTGTTGTCGCGCATAGCCTCACCAAAATTGGCCAATGTCAAAAGTTGACACAGGAGCTATGTTGACAAATAGAAGATTCATGGACGGTGCGACTGGAAAACCCTACAGAACCTATTCATAACGAATCACAATCGCCGACAATTACACCTCAGTCCAAGTGAAAATGTCAAACATGGATATGGGTGTCCGCAAACTGCCTAAAAAACGAAAATTTGACCCGTCTGAATTGGAAGACAATTCGACAGCTTCGTACATTCCTGTCTCTGTGGTGCAGAGTGTTATGTCGGCACCCCCGCAGGCCACAGCAGTCGACTATTCCTGCCCTACCAATAAACAAAGCAGTGTTGATCTCAGCGAATGGTGCAACCATCGGGTGCTTGCAAAACAGGGTGACTGGTACTATCCCGGAGTCATTCGGGAGGCAAACGGCAGCAACGTAAGTCAATACCCAATTTCGTAACAATGCGAGGGTTATCACGGTATTAAAACAACCAACAATTGTAAAGGTTATGTAATTACACCATGCTCATTACCAGATAGAATAATTACCAAATCATATGTTTTGATAAACTGATTTCCCTCACATGCCGCTAAACGAAAACATGTCAATATTATTTATAAAAGCATGCAGCTATCAGATGCACACTTTTCAAAGATTCCTTTCTTTATTTTGATTCTGACACCCTGCACGTTACTAATTAAATAACAATTCGCTGAATTGATTAAATCAACCAATCACTGTTACTGAATTTTTCAAATATATTCAGTATTATTTTTTTCGTTCGTCATTGATTCACCACTTATAATTAATTATTGTGGAAATATTTGCGTCAATTTGTTGAAATTTTGGCTCACAAGTTGAGCGATTTAGTGTTTTCAATCTGGAATTGAAAACGTCTTGTCAGGCTGTGTTCTAAACGTGCATTTAATCTCAATACTGCACATTATGAAGAACCCGAATTAAATCGAACATTAAATTAAAATTGTAATGGATGTTAAGACGAAATTTCAAACAGTCTTAATAACGAGCGTTAAAAAAAACGGAGACCCAAGCGGTTATGGAATGGAATCTAGTTTTTGTTTTCTTTTTTCCAATGTAGAGGTTTGAAACTGTCAAATCATGACAATGACATTCAAAAATTTGCAAATGACGAGGAGATGGAATTTATGCATTGTTTCAGAGACGGTTATTAACAAAGAACTCAATTTCAAATTTCTCCTACTCAAAGTCGAAATTTTGCCACTCTTTCGAACGTACAATTTATTCCCTCGCCTACGCTTCCCTCGTTTTTTAACGCTCGTTAGAAAAATATTGTGGGGAACCTGCAAAAAACCTAACGCGAATATGCTCGAGAACAGGAAATTCGTCTGATAGACTGGAGCAAGGTTCGGGAATGGATATAAAAAATAATCTAAAATAGCAGCTTAGAAAGACCCTGAAGGGGATAAAAATAAATCAATCTTAAGCATGCAATTTTTTATATTATAACAGAAAACAATTGTAGCATGTACTAATTTGATACTTGTTTGATTTTTTGGTATTGCATTCTTTGAACATTGCACCTTAAAATGAAAGCATTTGACATTCATCCCAATTGTAGTTATTTAATAATTAATTAAGGTGGGAAATAGGCATGCAATTTTGATATAAGAGAAAACAATAGTAGTAGTTTACTTATTTTCCAACATATTCGTTTTATTTTTTGGTATTGTAGACATTGAACATTGCACTTTAAACGAAAGCATTTGAGTTTCATCCAAATCGTAGTTATTTAATAATTAATTAATGAAGCGGTCTTTGCGCAATGATCTAAAAACGATGACCTAAAACAACCCAAAACTGACGATTATAATAAAGTTGCATTAATTTATTAAAAACCATCCTTGTTTACTTTCTACCGAAAGATTAATACCCCAAGTTGCCTAATAACTAAGACAAACCGTTGTTTGTAATGTTCTCCATAAGATTACGTGTAAAACCTAGGTTCTCAATTTGAAAATGAGATGTCGCTAGCGTTCACCATTTCTCTTATATACCATATCCAATGTAAACAAAAATCAAAAGTAAATTTCCTGAAATACTATCATTTTCGTAAATGTCTGAATATTTGAAAGAACTAGGGAAACTAGTAATATTTTGCCGCATTTCTTTGATGGGGGATAATCGATCGTTGCGACATCTAACGACAGTGAATCGCAACAAATAAAAAATGTACCACCTTATCCAGAATTTAAAAATATATTCAAACAAAAACTGCATTCATTTATTGTTTAATTTAATTAAAAAAATAGACATTTTAGAATATTGCAGAATGTAGGTTGCCCTGAATTCTTGTTAAACTATGATTTTCCGGGTTTTGTGGCCGTAGTTCATTCGAGCAAAGTCGAGACGTTTGGGCTACTTCTGCGGTTGTGGTCGAAGCCACTTCCAAAATTCTAGAAACTAGTACAAGAACAAAAGGAATAATCAGTTACAAAATTATAATTCGCCTCTGGACATTGTTTTAGATATCAATCCTCGTTATTGTATACTAATCTTTGGCGTCGACTAATTTAGATTTCATTGTTTGGTTCTACGAGGACGTACTGATAAATATTCAGCCTAGAACAGGAAAAAAAATTAACGAATTCTAACGCTTCAACTGCTCATTTTTCCGCTTCACTCGAATAGATCATATTTCCCTTCAGATGTTTTTTAGTTGAGGGAACAGGTAGTATTGGTTGGCCAAGTTAATTAAGAGTGTTCAAAGCCCAATTCATCAATTTTTTGCATGTGCTGTGCACAATAATATTTTCCACCCAAAGTTTTACAGTTTTTTAAATAGTTCATCATTATTATTCCATAAATTATTTAGACTGGATATTGAAGGACCGGAAAGTCATGTTTTAGGATTTATTATCACACTTCAGTCAGGTGAAAATGAAAATAGTAAAACGCAAACGTATGTGTTTTTGCTTTCTTTTCAAATTGAGTGTGTAAGAAATATAACAAAATCAAATGCTGCGTAATGAGAATGTTTTTGGATACTTTAGTTTTACCAACATTTTGATAATTCATATTGCAAATACAAATTTTTGGGTTAAATACAATAGTACTTGAAATAAATTAAAAAAATCGTAAAATGGACAGTGAGTGTAAGACCATTTACTCTTACATAATTAACTGTTAAAATAGTATAGTTTAATCAAATTGAATGCTTGAGAGGGTGGTGTGTTGCAGATCACAGTGGAACTGGACGGTAAAGAGGAGAAATTGGTCCATTTCACAAACGTGTTCGATAACGAATGTTATAACGTAATTGGGGACGCGAGCCCCTCAAAGACCGAAGTGACGTTAGGAGCCCGCGTTTGCGTCCGCCAAAATCAGCAACAGATGTTCGTCGAGGGTGTCGTATTCAACATTTACAATGAAGGCCAACTTGTGCGTTTCGTAGTCGCCGTAATCGGCGAAAAGCAATTGAAAATAACCGTTAAACGATCCGAATTGCGTCTGTTACGTCCGCCGTGGTACGACGAATTAAACGAACCCATGATTCACGAAGCGCTAACTCCAAAACTGGATTATTTTCCAAACACAACCGTTTCTCCACAGTTGCACACGCCGGTATCCGTTTGTACGCCTCAGCCCAACGGTCGCAATTATGACGATTGTTGCGAGAGCGAAGAAGACGAATTGAGAAGAGGTGATATTACGTTTAACTCGGAAGTAGACGCTAAGCTTTCAGGAAGTTCAAAGAGGAGTAGTATGCACAGTAGAGGAAGCTCATCCAGTAGCATAACTCTTCGATCACAACCGACCACGCCGAGAAGTCAAGCGGCTACACCGCACAAATA
Source organism: Eledona agricola (assembly GCA_964023215.1). NCBI lineage: Eukaryota > Metazoa > Arthropoda > Insecta > Coleoptera > Tenebrionidae > Eledona > Eledona agricola. The sequence goes on along the minus strand of OZ026862.1, from coordinate 14,758,215 downwards.
CAAAAAGGGGGATGTCGTTTCTAATCCGAACGGCATCAGAAAGAAGTTTAACGGGAAACAGTGGCGGAGGTTGTGTTCCAAAGACGGCTGTACGAAAGAATCTCAAAGAAGAGGATATTGCTCGCGACATCTTAGTCTCAAAGGTAATAGCCTACGAAGCGGACCCGCTTTTCCTCGTTCTAATAGCAAAGCAGATGGCGAGGATACTTCTAGAGATTCGGAAACGTCGCCGAACTGCAACGACAGACGAATCACCGGGCGATTTGACCAAGAAGAAACCGAAGCGGCTAACATTATGGGTTTGTTTTGGCACCATGAATTGTAGGCGTTTTTTGATAACATATTTTTCGGGTTAGTATCGTTAGGTAGCTCTCGTTCGGCAACTCCAGCTTATTCTCCAAATCACCAAGGTTCGTCCCCACACGCAATGCAATCACCAATCACGGTGGGATCCAGGCAAAATGTGTTTATGCCGATTATTAGCCCCGGACTTCAAAAAATTAACTCGCCCGGACCCCAAGCCTACACCGCACCCTATCACCAACCGCTGATAAGGTTTGTGTTTGTTTGTGCCTTGTTGAAATCTGGTATCAGAAATTTTTAAGTTAGGTTTGGGATACAATTGGTGCGCCTGCAGTTCTCGCGATATATCCAACATTTTTTGGCCAGCTAAAATGAGTCGCTCATTTACGTTGTCTCCCATTCGTAAATGAAATTGCGAAATGTCGAAACAAGTAAAAAATGTGTTTTACGCAAACAATTGGCTGCTGATTTTAAATCGCATTGTGGAAATCAATAGAATGGCGGTAATTAGTGTCCCAACTAATGATCTTGATCTATTTAAAGATAATTCAATTAGAGAAACGAATTTATCGTATTTGTCCTGGGGAAATCGATCGCGACCGGCGATCTCAATTGTTTTTTAAATTACGAAGGTTGACGGTTTTTTAGTTTTTTGGATGAACAACAAGTTCAGTTTCACGTATTTTGTTCTTTGTTTCCATTAAAACCGAAATTCGTTTAGATCTTCAGCAACAAGAAGTTCAGTTTCATTGTACGCTATTGACATCTCTTTTTCCGGCCAAGTTTTTATACAAGATTAACTTTTTTAAATCGGCAGCGATTGACGTTCAGTTTAATGTGAATGTTAGGTATGTTTGTTGACGAGTTTAACACTACTGTTTCAATTTCGTGCCAGAAGTAAAGTGATATTTTATTGTGTAATTTAATGTAGACCGGAATCAGTGAGACCAATCCAAGGTGTTCCTAGTGTAATTCGGCTCTCTCCAAGTCCCAGACAGTGGGGACCTCCCAGCACTAACGAACAACAAAGCGTAATTCTCCAACATGCCCTAACCAGTTCCAATAGTCAGGCAGCTGTAGACAGTGATAATCCCCAAATGCAGTCAAGTACGTACGATATTTATAACATTTGTCGTGTAAAAACAATGTTCGCACAGGTACAGTGTACTGTGTAATGCCCCAAACGCACGAGAAAGTAATGGTAATAAAAGACGTCGAAAGTGAGATGAAGGAAAGCAGCAAGTCCCTGCCGAGACAGGTCCGTAAAACTAGGTCCTTGTGTGTTTCGATAATAATTTGCGTTTTCTAGGTTATTCAAAGCGATCATTTGATTCAGACCCAAAGCATACACGTTACACCGAATAATGTTAGTAATTTAAATAACACACATTCCGCAGATGTTGGTATAGTACAAACAAATTCGACTAACGCAAGTCTACTACCAGTTATAGTAAATCCAACCCATCTGCTACCCGTATTACCTTCTGCTTCTCAGTCGGTGGTGAAAAAAGTCATTTCTACGGTACCACAACCGACGCCTCCCGTAATCGTCAAAACGGATCAAGGTAAGATTCGTACGGTTTGAAACAACTATTAATTGAATTGAATTGCTTCAGTTACTTCGAATATACAGAATCATAAAGATCACGTGATTCAACACTCCACGCTGCTTTCGCAATCCCATTCCCGGATTACAATTCAACCGCACAGTGCCGCTTCAACCCAGTTTACTCAAAACCAAACCCGACCGATCGTATCTCAGCAAAAAATCACGACGAATTCGCAGTCGGCGTTCGTAATTCCCTGGCACTCGATCGTCCCGATTTTGACCACATGTCCGGATCCGAATTCGCCACCGCTGTCCGAGCTTTCCCCGCCTTTATCGGCGCCTCCAGTGCCTATAACGTCGTCGTCGAAGATGGACCCACCAGACGACGACGGCGACGTCGAGGTGATGTCGATTCCGGCCGAAGAAGACGACGACGTCTTCGAGAACGAGCCGGCCGGAGGTGGAGCAATGAACGAAAGTGCCACGAACAAGCGAAGGACGCAGTCCTTGAGTTCTTTGCAAAGCAACGCGAAGGACAGCGCTTTGATAAAGTCGAAGGACCGCATCAGGCGACCGATGAACGCCTTCATGATTTTCTCAAAGCGACACAGGGCTCTAGTGCACCAGAGACATCCGAATCAGGATAACAGGACTGTTAGTAAAATTTTGGGCGAGTGGTGGTACGCTTTGGCTCCGGATCAGAAGCGGCAGTACCACGAGTTGGCGTCTGAAGTGAAGGAGGCGCACTTTAAAGCGCATCCCGACTGGAAATGGTTAGTACTTTGTCTTTATGCAACTAATAAATACGCGGATGTGTCCACTTTTATTTAAATTTGAATAAAGATTGCGCGGCGAGACGCTTCTGTGTTTTATGCTTAAGGCAAAAGGAAGGGTCCTGGATCAATAGATGGCGCGGAATTTAATTGGCTGTTTTTAGCTTGACAATAAATAATTTTTTAATACTTATTGTTTAGTTTCATTAAAAACTGTATTAATTTTTGCGCAATATTGTTTTGGGTATTTACAAAATTACTTTTTTTTTTTTCTAAATAAGTACTTTATGAAAATCCGTCGGCCAGCGCAAGTGGAGGCTTTGTTTATGATCACATTAGTCTTTAAAATTGTATTAACGGACAGGATTACGTCGGAAACAAAAATAATATATTAAATAAAGTACCAGGCTAAAAATGGGCGTTGTATTTAAGCCCCCCTATCAACTAAAAACCTGTCTCAAAAAATGTCCCCATCTGGATACAAATTGACGTTTTGTAAACTTCCAAATTATTCCTCTTCCAAGTTATAAAAGTCCTTTTCACAAAAGGTATAAATATTTTTAACATAACTTTAATGGAAAAACATTTTTTATAAATGAATGAATGTATAGGTGGGTCGCGTTTGTTCGAAAAGGAGATGATGCATTATAATATCAATTATTATCAATATCATTGTTCCGATAGGAACTGCATGAGATTCATAATTATTAAATTCAATTGACTTGTTGGTGGTGCGTTGACTTGATTTTTCTTCAGTTACAATTTTTGTGAGAGACTAAACGCTAATAAATGGACTATATACACTCTACCAAGGGTAAAAAACATCTCTGTTGAAGTGTGAAACGAAATAAAATCTGTGCAAAGATGTTACTTAAGAATAAGTAAGTACAGGATGTACTCTCATTTGTTTATGAAAATACAAAATCTTTTACACCAAAGAAATTCTGCCATTCCATTCATACGCCGCTTGTTTTTCTTCAAACAATATGTACATTTCTCATGATTATTTTCAACAATTTTTGTATAAATGCACACAGTAAGTTTGAAGAAGTAGATCTGGCCAATAACACTGCTGTACATTCGTCTATAGTTAGAATCTACAAAAGAAACAGCCCTCTGCTAAGAAAGCAATATTTAAAATATATAATATAATTACATAATTAATATTATGTATTAATTTTTCGAATATCAACTAAGTAATGTAGGTCTAGAACCTGGAATTACAAATAAAAAAAGGAAAACTTACCAGATCCGTGAAAAGAAAAAAATTATTGATGAATGTGGGTTTATTCACATGAAATATAGAAAAAAGAATAAAGAGAATATTCAATTTGAAAATCAGGAATCCGTCGAAAATCTGTACGTGCTTCTATTTTTGTCAAATTGTGTTATTAAATGTTCAAATTATAGCCCTCTTTCTCATTTAGTGTAGTTTTTAAACTAGTTTTACTTAAAAAAAAAGGTATTCTTATTTTCTAACATTTATTCAATAATTTGTAAATTTAGCCACATTCTTTCATTTTTATTTTTGTTCTGTTCAGTTTTAAATAAATGCATACATCTTTATTTAATAAGGGTTTTTATGCGAGGTCTTAATTATATTATTGAAATAATTTCAGAAGCTAATTTTGCAGAAAATTAACACAATTTTTTTCTAAAAAAAAGCAATGCAAATGTTATACTATTTTAAAAACTACACTAAATGCGCAATTTATTAAAATAACTTGCCAGGTTCGATTTGTATTTTTTTACAGTACGAAGAGTGAAATTTAGCCAGTAAAAAAATTAATTAATGAATCGGGCACAAATGTTTTGTTCCGAAGGCATGGTTTTTTCCTGTGATCCAATAACAGGGCTTTTCAGGGTCGCGCAACAAAAATTAAGATTCTTAGAATTGCTATTTTGTAACCGTGGCACCCGAAAAACTGATCTAAAATGTTGATTTTCTCGAAATTCATAAAAGTGCCAATATCTCAGACGAAATATTTTTACTAATTATTGGCGCTGGAACAAAGGAACCCGATATTGTAACTGAAAACGGTGAACTAATCCAATGTTTTGGTCTTATATGATTATCCGCACCGCTACGCTATCAATTACGCAAAAATGTTTTTTTCTGTTTCTGCTCTTATCTTCCACAATTTTTTAATTTTATTAGGGGAAACATAATCACCAGCTTGATATCTAGATGGGCCGGCTGCCAGTTTTTTATTTTATTGTTTATTTTGTGATTTATTTTTTCCATTTTGCTAAATAAATATTAAAATAAAAAATAGACGATTGCGCACTTTCTATTTTTATTCTAAACAAGTGTTAGTAATACCATAATTTTTCTTTATAGTTTCTTCAAACTTAGCCATGCATTTTTCGATGTATCTATCTCTAATCTTTTTTGAAGCTTATGTAGAGTCGTATTTGGCTGCCAGTTTTTTATTTTATTGTTTATTTAGTGATTAATTTTTTTTAATTTGCAAATAAAATATTGAATTAAAAAAATCGGACGATAGCGCATTTTCTATTGCTATTCTAAACAAGTATTAGTTTCAAAAACCCTAATTTTTTTTATAGTTTCATTAAAATTAGCCATGTATTTTTCGATGTATCTATCTCTAATTTTCTTTGAAGATTGCAGAGTGGTATTTGGCTTTTATTGATATACAGTGTGGATGAAAAGGTTGGAACTAATTCGATAACTTTTTTATAGGGTGCGACAGAAAAAATCGCTCGGACACGTTAATTTTTAATTTTAAATGCGCTAATTCTGGCATAAAAATTTGCTTTGTTATGTCATCTCTTTCAAGACCATGACGTCATTTCAATTTTTTTTAAATGATAACTATAATTTTTGATTGCGTCATTTTAAAGAGCATGTTTTTTTGCATATAAAACAATAACATTTGTAATGTGATACATAACAATATTATTGAGAAAAAAAATATTTCTTTGTTTTTATTTTGTAATTTAATGATTTTAACAATAGCAGTTTATTTAAATAACATGAAAAATTTACAAAATAATAAGATTAAATGTTCAAACTGCCTACCTCCTTCAAGTTGACAATGACTAAGATGATGTTCAAATTTTTTTATGACATTATTTAAAATTTGCGGGGTGATTACCAAAATTCTAATTTTTAAATTTTCATTTTTTCTCAAAAATATTGTTATGTAACCTATTACAAATGTTATTGCTTTATATGCAAAAAACCATGCTCTTTAAAATGACGCAATAAAAAAATAGGGTTGCCATTAAAAAAAAATTAAAATGACGTCATGGCCTTGAAAGAGTGAGACATAACAAAGCACATTTTTATGTCAGAATTAGCGCATTTAAAATTAAATATTCACACGTCCAAGCGATTTTTTCTGTCGCTCTCTATAAAAAAGTTATCGAATTAGTTCCAACCTTTTGATCCACACTGTATGTAAATGATAACTGCCCACCGTTCTATTCGTCAAAAAAATTTAAAAAAATTAATATATATTAACGTGCGTTCAAAAAAAAACGAGGCTGCGTTGGCCATGGAATTTATCGGCTTTCCAGTGTAGAAACCATGGAAAACATAAACATAGATTTGACAAATGTCAAGATCTGTCAGTTTAAAATTTACCATCGAAGTAAAACGGCCCAAACGCTAGGACAGTATAATTTTATTTTTTGTGAGCATTTTTAATAACCATTGGTTTTTAAACCTTCGAATCCAAGCAAATCCCAACCTTTTTTTTCTAATGTATATTGTGTAATTTATAACCCACTAGTGGTCAACGTTCGTGTTTAACTATGTATACAACGATTGGTAGGTCACAAAGTATTATTATTATTTCTTAAATGATGGGGAAAAAAAATTTGGTACTTTAAATAAAATGTAAACATGTAAAAAAAATTAATGTAAACTTTAATGAAAGACAATCCGTAATTAAACTCCAAAAACAAACAACATTTATCGCAATGGCTTTTCATTTTTTGCCGTAACTCGTCTAAATTTTTTGGTCTATTAAAATAATAAACCTTCGAATCCAAGCAAACCCGAACCTTTTTTTTTCTAATGTATATTGAGTAATACAACTCCCTAGCGGTCGACGTCCGTGTTTAACTATATATACAACAATTTTTGAAATATTAATTGAGAATGCAGTTGCTCTTAAACTGAATTGGTAGGTCTCGAGTTGCGCATAGAGACTGATGACCCATGAAGGTTGACGGGTAGCTGAGTACTGCCAAATATTCTCAAGACATTTTTCGGTTTTGAGACTGATTCTTCTTCATCGATCTATTCACGACTTACAGTTATATCAAATTAATGACCGTCCTGGTCGTGCCGATATTCTCCTCAACAGAGGAGAAGCTGTAACAATGAATAGATTGATGTTTGGATTCACAACGATACCGGGAAATGTTTTGCACTTTTTTATCCCATAATGATTTATCCCATTGTCAACAAGGAAGCTAACCTAAACATGAACAGACTCGAACTGACAGTTCGAAATTTTGCTACACTAAATTGATGCACAAAGTTTTTCCATGGCCAACGCAGCCTCGTTTTTTTTTGAACGCACGTTATAAATATAATAAATAAAAAATTTTACATTACCAGCAAGAGCTATAGTTTAACTTGTAATAAGTATTAGAAATTGGTTGATATTAAAATAAATGTGTCATGGTTGCAGGTGCAATAAGGATAGGCGAAAGTCATCGACTGGTTCGACGAGAAGCAAATTAAGTTCGACTGGAGAGAGCGTGGAGGTTGGGGAACTGCCGATAAGTCCCCAAGCGTTAAATTCTCCGGCGCCATTGACGGAACCCATGCGCCAGATCCTGCAAGATGCGACGGGGGACGTATCAGACGACGACCAAATGGTGATCTGTGAAGAGCCAGGTGTGGAAATCGACTTAAAATGCAAGGAAAAAGTGACGGATTCAGATTCGGAGTCACAGAGCGACATAGAAGCGTCCGCAGAGAATCGTACATTTCCACAGCAACGTTTCAGTCCCGTGACGAGTAAAAGCTGTACCGATGTGACTTACAGGCCTAAACCTATCAAAGCAATAATACCTTCGTCCGATAACACGACCAAATATAGCCCCGTTGCTAGTTCGAATACGTTAAGCTTTCATTATTCGCCCGTTAACCCATCGGGAATAACCGGGTTTCAGCCGACCGGGGGTGCTTTTAAAACGATGCCCGTTTCACCGAAAATCGTAAAGAACGAAACGAAAAACGATCAAAGCGAAGTCGGCGATTGGAACAACTTCAACGATAGTTGTAATAATGCCGTTAATGTTAAAAATGAGGCTGTATCGCAGTGGGTGTCATCAGCAGGTATACAAACTAGCACTATTTCAAGTAAATCAAATCATACTTTAACAATATTAAAACCTCAAGCGAAGCAATCTTCAATTATTCAAATGGGCGACAATCACAGCCAGAACAATCAATTCCCAAATCAACCAGTGACAGTTGCTATTTTAACTGGACAACCCGCGCTTTGTTTATCTAACGATACTGAAAGGTCTCAACCTGTTGTTGTAGTTGCGTCAACTCCGTCTGAACACCCTGTTCAATATGTTTATATGCCGCCACCTTTCTCAGTCTCAGATACAGCCGGTCGTAATTTAACTTTGCCGGTGCATTTAGTGCCGAAAACTGTCGCACAATCGGTCATCGTCAGTCAAACAATCAACAAAACAACAAATTCAACTCATGTCATTTCCTCACAATCCGATATTCAGACGTCGCAAAGTCAGATCACCACCACGCCATCCAATACAGGTAGAATATTGCCGCGTGTTTAAAAAAAAAACGTTCCGTTGACGCATTTTCAGGAGTGTTCATTAAATTCGAAAGCAAAGACAACAAGGCTGGCGAGAAGGAGCTGAAGACTTCGGCGGCAGATCCTCATAGCAATAATTCCGAATTGAATTTAGACGGTAATAAAAAAGAATTTAAGCTAGCGCCGACTCCGGCTCAGCTCGGCAAGGCTCCATTGCAGAGACGGCAATCGATGGGTAAAAAACACGCATCAAATGAACGTTGTCGTGACATTTCGTTTTCAGCAATGTTTACGTCGAACAGTCAAGGGCTGTCGGAAAATTCGCCTGTTCCTTTGCGGCCTCCAAGTAACGACAACCCCTCGTCTGAGTGCCCCCTGGTGTCACCGGCAACAAAAAAGAGCTTATTCAAGCGGAACAAAGAGGACGGGATGGACCGGTAATTTTTAATCGTAACAAATCGACCGTTTGTAAAAAAAATTTTTGTTCCGTTAGCGTACTGGAGCAAGTTAATTTTGAGAAGAAATTTTGTTCGTTGCCTCAGTTCAAACCCGAGGAATGCCAATCACCAAGTGCTATTTCGTCTAGTCCCAGTCTTTTTGGGTACAACAAGAAGCGTAATCTTAGTGCTACTCACAGATCGTCGGTGGATGAGGAATCCGAAGGCGAGACGCCTCAGTCCGTACCGAAATCCGCTTCTTCTATTAAACCGGCCGTGTTTTTCGGGCCCGACTTCAATATTGAAAGTGTTCGAGGTGAGTTTGTTTTCGCATTTTTTTCTGCGCCTTGGCCCAGACACAATGGCATTAATTTGAACCAGTGCACAACTCGTATGGACAAACACTTTTTCTGCGGGCCATTTTTTCGTAATCGCAATTTACCGTCCGTGAAATTGACGAGCTGCCCATGGATTTGGTAAATCGGTGACATTTATCAATTTGAAATCCAGAATTATACAATAACACCAGCGGTCAAACCAAAAAGTAGGGAAAGTTTTCTTGCGGTGGTTTTTTTATGTGCTTATCGATATTTGACATGGAGCATTATGGGTCACAAAATACGCAATCAATTCCTCCAACAATTTTAACTTGTTCACCAAAAAGTTGTTGGGTTAATGTCATTATTTCTGGGACATCACCTATAGAGGAACTGCATAACTTTTACTTATTATTTAAACTATTTGTGAAATACGAACAGCTACGTTCTGGGCGGAAGCCAAGACTTTTAATGAATAACACAAAATTCTTTGTCTCTTATACATTTTTATTATATTTTTATTATTATAACATTTAAATAAAAGTGCAAATAGAGGATCACCTTTTTACAATGCATAAAAAAGTGTTCCTCTTGCATGGAATATCTACATATTTGTCACTTGAATGTTTCTTCTTCTTCAAAATGGAGCATAGATGATTACATTTCGGACAGCTTCCTCTCCAAATTCGTCCACATGGGTCTTAGGGCCTGCTTTCTAATTTTTTCCATGACTTTTTTAGTACATGTATCTATTTTTATTATTATAATATTTAAATAAAAGTGCAAATAAAGGATCACTTTTTTACAATGCATGAAAAAATGTTTCTCTTGCATGGAATATCTAGAAAATTGCCACTTGAATGTTTCTTCTTCTGCATAGTGCATAGATTACATTTTGTACTGCCTCCTCTCCGAATTCGTCCACATGGGTCTTACGGATTGCTTTTTAATTTTTTCCATGACTTTTTTAGTACATGTATCTATTTTTATTATTATAATATTTAAATAAAAGTGCAAATAAAGGATCACTTTTTTACAATGCATGAAAAAATGGTTCTCTTGCATGGAATATCTACAAAATTACCACTTGAATGTTTCTTCTTCTTCCAAATGGAGCATAGATGATTACATTTCGGACAGCTTCCTCTCCAAATTCGTCCACATGGGTCTTAGGGCCTGCTTTCTAATTTTTTCCATGACTTTTTTAGTACATGTATCTATTTTTATTATTATAACAATTAAATAAGAGTGCAAATAGAGGATCATCTTTTTACAATGCATAAAAAAGTGTTCCTCTTGCATGGTATATCTACAAAATTACCACTTGAATGTTTCTTCTTCTTCCAAACGGTGCCTAAATGATTACATTTTGGACTGTTTCCTCCCCAAATTCGTCCATATGGGTCTTAGGGCTTGCTTTTTAATTTTTTCCATGACTTTTTTAGTACATGTATCTATTTTTATTATTATAATATTTAAATAAAAGTGCAATAAAAGGATCACTTTTTTACAATGCATGAAAAAATGGTTCTCTTGCATGGAATATCTACAAAATTACCACTTGAATGTTTCTTTTTCTTCCAAATGGAGCATAGATGATTACATTTCGGACAGCTTCCTCTCCAAATTCGTCCACATGAGTCTTAGGGCCTGCTTTCTAATTTTTTCCATGACTTTTTTAGTACATGTATCTATTTTCATTATTATAACATTTAAATAAACGTGCAAATAGAGGATCACCTTTTTACAATGCATAAAAAAGTGTTCCTCTTCCATGGAATATCTACAAAATTGCCACTTGAAACTTCTTCCAAATGGAGCATAGATGATTACATTTCGGACAGCTTCCTCTCCAAATTCGTCCACATGGGTCTTAGGGCCTGCTTTCTAATTTTTTCCATGACTTTTTTAGTACATGTATCTATTTTTATTATTATAACATTTAAATAAACGTGCAAATAGAGGATCACATTTTTACAATGCATAAAAAAGTGTTCCTCTTGCATGGAATATCTACCAAATTGCCACTTGAATGTTTCTTCTTCTTCCAAATGGTGCATAGATTATATTTCGGACTGCTTCCTATCCAAATTCGTTCATATGGATCTTAGGGCTTGCTTTTTAATTTTTTCCGTTACTTTTTTAGTACATGTATCTATTTTTATTATTATAATATTTAAATAAAAGTACAAATAAAGGATCACTTTTTTACAATGCATGAAAAAATGTTTCTCTTGCATGGAATATCTACAAAATTGCCACTTGAATGTTTCTTCTTCTGCATACTGCATAGATTACATTTCGTACTGCCTCCTCTCCAAATTCGTCCACATGGGTCTTAGGGATTGCTTTTTAATTTTTTCCATGACTTTTTTAGTACATGTATCTATTTTTATTATTGTAACATTTAAATAAAAGTGCAAATAGAGGATCACCTTTTTACAATGCATAAAAAAGTGTTCCTCTTGCATGGAATATCTACCAAATTGCCACTTGAATGTTTCTTCTTCTTCCAAATGGTGCATAGATGATTATATTTCGGACTGCTTCCTATCCAAATTCGTTCATATGGATCTTAGGGCTTGCTTTTTAATTTTTTCCATGACTTTTTCAGTACATGTATCTATTTTTATTATTATTATATTTAAATAAAAGTGCAAATAAAGGATCACTTATTTACAATGCATGAAAACATGTTTCTCTTGCATGGAATATCTACAAAATTGCCACTTGAATGTTTCTTCTTCTTTTGAATGGTGCATAGATGATTACATTTCGGACTGCCTCCTCTTCAAATTCGTCCATATGGGTCTTTGGGGTTGCTTTCTCATTTTTTTCTGTGATGTAAACATGATTCATTCTGGTTTTTGACTGGTTTTCATGATAGATTTTACTGTCTACAATCCAATAAAAGCGACTCGTTCTTGTCTTCATTGTTTTTTTTAATCTTATAAATTTGCACGTACATAAATGAACTAAATTCACTGACTTGCCTTTATAATCGTAACAGTGCGAAATTGTAGAAATGTTTTTATTTAAAACAGAATATAAGCAAAAAATATTCACTTGTCTTTATAACCTTGCGAAATTATAAGAAGTTGAATAATAGTTCAAAAATACACAATTGCGACGGCGACTTAAACATTTCTCATAAATTTTAACTCCAAACGCAATAAGACTGAGTATTACACTTCATTGCCTTTGCGGCCGCAATGAAGAGTAGTTTTCAGTTGTTGAGGGGTTTAGGTGTGTGTGTTATTGTTGCAGAGATGAGCGAAATGGGTGAGGCGAACTCGCCAAGAACACCTCGTACTCCCGGCACTTCCAAGGACCCCGAGAAGGGTCACCGGAAGATCCTGGAGCAGAAAAGACAATTGGTGATGCAGTTGTTCCACGAGCACACGTACTTTCCGTCAGCCCAAGCGACCTCAAATTTTCAGTCGCTTCACTCGGACATTTTCCCCAGCAAAGCCAGTTTACAGTTGAAGATTCGTGAGGTGAGGCAGAAGGTAATGGCGCGAAATAATCTCACCCCGCACAGTGCGAATAGCCAAAACAGCCCAGTCACGCCAGCTGATCCATTAAATAGTAGTTAGCTAATAATAATAACATGTCTTCCTTTAAATACACTAGAGTCAAAATGAGAATATAACGCGACTAGACTTGTGTATTTTTTTTTAGTCAATTGTTGACGTGCAATTATTGTGGAGCCACGTGCATATTTCGATTTTAGAACACGCTGTATACATTTTTAAAGACTGGAGTCGGACATCAAGTTCATGTAACAATTTTTTTAAGTTGACTGGACAGTGATTCGGCAGTGACAAAAACGAGGCATTGATGATAATATATGCGGACGTATGTTTGGTTGCTTCATTTTTAAACACTATTTGTACATTTTGTAAGTATTTAAGTTATTATTAGCATATTATGGGCCGGAATTTTACAACTGCATATAAATGATACAAATGCCAATTGTTGATCGTCATATTTCATTATGTAACGTAATATTATTTAGTGCAATCCATTGTGAAATCTATTAACTGAATGAAGCTGTAACTGTCGTGCAAGCTGAAGTCTAAAAAGTACTACTTTATCGTAATTTTACCCACGTTTGGGTGTTTTTATAAATTATACGAGTTCGTTTAACCGTGGGACGTAGAATGAAATGAACAAACATCTGCAATATTAACGATTTTTGGGTTTGTTTTCTTTTGTGCAATTCAAAGTGTACATTTTAGTAACTGTTGGATTTTTAACATTTCTATATTCATATAGTGTATGAAACATTGTTATTCGTTGTTGACTGAGATTATTACAAATTATTTATTAACGAAAAATGTATATATGTATGTAAAGCAAGTAGTGGTTGCACTACTATTAATTACACTTGTAGCACTATTTTTTTATTTTATATAAGAATCGAGGAACATAATTTGAGCGATTAATTGTTAGGCACGTTGTTGGTATGGATGTTTTCAAATTATCTACATTATTGTAAGTTCGATTCATTAAATGTTGCCATATTGATGTTACTTTATTCGAGAAATTGTTTCAAAAATACATATTCCAGTTTGTACGTCTTAGTTGTAAGGGAACACTGTTTCAGTTTTTATCGCCACCGGCAGTGCTTTTTCCATTTTCTTTATATAACGTACTGGTGCTGAAACCATCGCGCCTGTTATATTCAATGCTTGTATATTTAGTTTTGCATTACTTGTAAAAACTCTAATATAGTAAGTCATGTTTTTGTACTCACACTTTATACGCTGGCCTGTATTCGCCAACGCAAATATGGGTTAGTTTGTTTTTTATCGTATTTATTTAATTTTATGATTAACTTGTTTTTAACAAATTTACTAATTCGTATTTGTTGCGTTGAGGTCAGTGAGCATGCATAAATTTCAATTATTCGTAATAAATATAACGTTTATTCCACTAAATTGGTAGCATTTTGTAACAAATGATCTCTAGTGAATCCTCTGTGTATTCGTTCTGTAAAATGTCTGCAACTTTCGGACGCGATGTATACAAGTTGTCGATTTCTATTTCACACTTTCGCCGTTTATTTCGGAACAAATTTTTATCACATATCACTCGGCATTTCTCTACAAAAATGTGGGATTACAAAAATTTACAACTTGTATTCACATTTGGAAATAACTGCATAATGAAATGAGTTTCCGATTAGGTGTATTAATATCGTTATTATTATTACTATTATTATTATTAATCAACATGATCTCAGTTACATTTTTTAGGTGAATAGGATTTTCATTTAAGTAGCACTTAGTATATTACTTAAAAATATACTTATAGCTATACATTGTGATTTATAACAAATGAGATGAATAAACAAAGGTATTATAAGCGAAGTAATAAATGTTGTGCCTTGGCGAAGCAAGAGATCAAAAAATAATACGGTATTACGGTCGCTTGGTATAGATTGGTTCGGAGGTAACAGGTCAATTAACGTTCAATTTATTATAAATAATTAATTACAAGATTTCTACAGTTGATTATTTGTTAAAATACTCTTTAAGATATTTCATTTATCACATGCATTTATCACATACACATAAATATAAACTATAGTAATGAAATGCATAGTGCATGCTTTAAACAACAAAATATGCTTGAACATCATTGCAATAGAACTGTAGTGAGTTTCTACCGTTTGTACCAAAAATTCGCTATTAAGTCTAAATTATCGTATCCCAAGTTATCTATCAACGTTCATATAAAAAATATATTTATTTTACAACTGGTTAAAAGACTATTCCCTATTTAATGAGCACAAGGTGAGTTCCTCAGAAACAACACACATACGAACAATTAAACATAATATCTTCACGTAATTGAAAGCTAGAAATGATTGTTTCTGACATTCTCACATCTCATTTAAAGCTAACTTCCTTCGTATAAACGAACGCGAACGCACAAGTGTTTTCGTGCGGCTCGGAGATGTCCTTAAACGATAACAAGAAAAAATGAGGTTTGTACGGTTATTACGACTATCTCATGACGCGTTTTATTTATTATTTTTTTAATTCCTTGTACCGCCAACGAAAAATTACAGGAAGAAGTTGCTCGAAAATGCACACTGAAACATTTAGAACGGTTAAGTCTTCGCGATTTTATCATTTTTATCACTTAAAAGTTTTGAACCCAATAGGGATGTACACGTTATATTGGAATACGTGCGAAATTTATGACGTTACAGAAGCGTACGTAACACGAAACGATAAATCGGCTGCATTTGGGTGTGGGTTCGGTTATAATTAAGTATATTCAGTAAGTATCCGGGTCAGCTAACTCAGATGGAAAATCTGATCTCGTCGACGTGCCCATAATCACCGATATTGCAACAAGGACGTTATTGTGTCATTTTTAAATGTTTCTATTAAACGAAACTTCTTACGGTGTTTAACCAAAACGAACGATTTGTCTAATAACTAAACTTTCATAACGTTAACTTGACACTTTTTGTCAATTTCCACAAAATATTACACTTCAAATTCAGGCCACAACGAACTAAAACATATTTGAACAATAAAAACGTAGGTGTATGTACAAGATTCTTATCACAGAACTAATACAAAAACAAACCAACGACCTATCTTTTATTCACTGTCCGTCTCCAGTTGCAGAGACTCGACGCTGTCGTTTGAAGAGACGCTGCTGCGGACATTTGCGAATTTCCCGATCGCCACATCTTCATCCGGTGAAGGAAGAACTCGTGTCACCTTAAATCTAGAATTAGGACGCGGAATTGGGTCTTGTACTTTAGTAATGTGGAAACGGCTTTTAGTCGCTGGTCTTTGACAGGGCACCGGCGACATCCTCGGAGATTCTTGTATTGTCGCAGGCTGATTATCTGGAACTACGTATCGCGGTTCACAGCTTAAAGACACTTTACGCGAGACTATCTGCGAAATGTTCACGATTTCCTCGTTGCTCGTTTCTTTAAAGTTCTTGTTCACAGTGCAAATAGCGTTCATTTTTTTCACCAGTTGCACGTACGCCTGAGGATCCTGAAACCACAAATGAACGTTTCCTAATCATTTCTTACACTACCGGCTTCATAGAGCAACGATTTACCGCGATCGTCAAACATGGGGAATAAAAAAAAAGCACGACGAACGACACCTACCCCATTTACCAAATAACAATCATGTAATAACTATAAAACATGTTTAGCCTTGAAGATAGCGGGCGCCAAATTTTTTTCACTCATAACTCTTGAAACGCAACGACAGTGAAATTTGAAACAGAAATATTTCTTTTATTTCAGACAAAATACACGAACCGAAATATTGCTGGTAAGCTTTATAAGTTTGAATCCTCTACCTCTCATATGAGACCTTTTTTTTGTGCTATATTGCCTCACTTATAAAATGATGGCATAAATATAGACAAATATATAAAACTGCAGGCAAAAAATATTAAGTAGAGTATGTAAAAACATTAACTTTGGCCATCTCTATACCTGAAACGAAACATTTTCGAAATAACATTGTCTGTTAATGTGGATGCACATTTTATAATGAAAACTGTTAGCATAATAAATTGGAAATATTTACGTGTGAAGAACGGTTGGTGTCGTCGATTTCTATTTTCAAAATCTTGGACGTGGTCAACGCTTGGCACAGTCTTTCCAAACCAATTACTTGAATGGCTTTGTTTCCCTTCAAATTAATTTTCTGTGGATCAAAATTCAATTAGTTGTTTCACCCACGATTTAATTACGCCCAACCTGCAGAGAGATATTATTTTCGATTGCAGATGCAAGATAGTCGACTCCTTTGCACGTTAGTAAAGTGCACTGAAGTCCCAAACCTTCCAAAGACGTTGTAATTTCTAAGCTGGGTGCGATGTTAGAAATTACCTCATCCGTCAAATGGTTGTAGCCAATGTTAAGTGTGTGCAAATTCTTACATTCCGACTGAAAACCAAATAATTAAAGGTGAAGGGAAGTACGACGTTAATATTGCCGCTTACAATGATATTACTAATAATTGGTCCGCTTTTTTCAGTTATTTGATTGTTGAAAACAACTAAAACCGAAAGCCCACAACCAACGGTGGTTTGGTTGGTTAGACCTTTGGCAAGAACCTCCAAGCCACGATCTCCTATGAAATTGTTACTTATGTCTAAAACCTTCAACGAGGAGTTTCTTTGCAGGAAACGACCCAAACAGTCGGCTTCTTTAGTGTAGAGCCCCGTCGAAGGAAGGTACAATTCACAAAGAGTTGTGTTAGTCATGAGATTTTCAACTGAAACACACATAATAAAGTAAACGCCACAAACCTGATTCCCTCACCTAAATAAAACGAAGGTAACTTAACTAAAATACAAGCGTCGAATTTCAACGTAGTTATTCTACTGTTATTCTTAACGGCATTAAGTAATGATCGCATATAGCTTTCGCTGATGACTATTCCTTTAAACGAAATAGACTCCAGTATTACAATATTTGAACAGGCGTTGCAAAAACATTTCCACCCCGTTTCATCAAACTTCATTGAAACTTCAATATCACAAATCGATTCATAGTACTCGAGCATGTTTAGAAATTCACTTATCGTCTCCGACGTGAATTTACACTCGTATAATACCAACGTACGAAAGTTCGACACCTTGAGAAGGTCCTCCAAGGTTTCGTTCACTTCATTTGTTATGTTTAACATAGACAAATTCAATACTGCCGAATGGTTTGTATTATTTTTTATATCCTAAAACACGAAATTTACTCATGAGCTCAGCTAAAATCGATTGATTTTACCATAATAGAGTTTTTTATAATGTCTAATTCTATGGTTTTATGCTGCTTACAAGAGGCCTGGTATATTTGAAGAATTTTCTCGGGTGGCAAATAGTTATCTAAAATACAAGTGTTAGTCACAGATTGAGATAAATCACAACGACTTACTAATAGTCCAAGTATAGTCATTTTCGGGTTCTCTATATGTGGCAAGTTCTGCATCTAGTTGTGGAAATGAAACCTTTCTGATAATTGCCACGTTTGAGGATTCTCTGCGGAGAATGGATGGCAGGAGCAGGTCATCTTGAAATTTGTTTTCAAGGGACGTTTCACTGCTGTCCGAGTCATATTCAGCTGCAGGTAAGGGTTGAGTAAAAATGTGGGTGCGGATTGGTTCCAAAGGGACGGCCAAAACATCTTCATCGACCGAAACGTCTTTGTCCAAAATGTGCAGAGTTTGGCCATTTTTCACAGAATCTGCAACTGTGTCTCCGTTAATTGTGATCAAGCGTCGGGTGCGCGCACATTTACCGACGTCACACGCGGGAGACTCTTCGAAGAGCTCGCTGCCATCTTCTGTACGGGGACTCAACGTGAAACTCTCGGAGCCATTATCCACCAGTACAGGCGTGTTGAAATCGTCCAAAATTGCAGACAGCTCCATCACGTTCACCATTTAGAACGGCCCTTTCTTTTTACTCTGACCTGAAGATCACAAACATTAGGTTTTTGGCACCGATTTATTTCAAATATTTACTAAGTGACTTCTGTGCCTCGTTTACGCACCATTCTTGACACTCGACTTCACTGTTACATAATTGAATGAGTTCTTGTCGGATTTTAGCTTTTTCTTTCAATTTCTTGCCCAATTTGCGATTTTAAGATGTTAGAATTGGCACCGCCACACGTAAATTTACCATCCAACGTAAAAATAAGTCAAAAATCAACATGGATGATAGCGCCCACAGATTAATCAAAGTAGATAGTCACAAACGCAACTAAGAAAATTCTTAAATAAATCAAATCAAAACGATTAGAACACCCGAAATCCAAGAAAATGATATTATGACAACTATACTTTACAATAATTCATCTATACTAATATTATAAATGTGAATGTTTGGATGTTTGTTGCTCAATCACGCCAGAACGGCTGAACGGATCTGGATGAAATTTGGCACAGAGATTATAGTTTGGAATAATACATAGGCTACTAATTATCCTGGAAAAATGTTCCCGTGGGATAGATTTTATCGTTTTTCATAGAGTACTTTTCAAGCCATCACTAGATGGCGGTGATGGTCGCAAGCTGTCAAAAATTATTCTTAGGTTAGTTATAATTTGTGTGATTTGTTATTATTTGGTAGTTTTTTAAAATACCCGGAAAACGCAAATCTAATCTTTCGCAGAGGCGTAATAAAGCTCGGGCTATGAAGGTAGCTAAAAGTCCAGGTACAACTCCTCAAGTAAAGCTTAAAAGAATTGAGTAAGCGGAGCGAAACGTCGGAGCAGTCAGAAATGAGGCGAATATATAACACGCTGAATATACAAAACGCTATTGGAATAAATATATACGAAAGTTTGGATGTTTATTACTCAATCACGCCAGAACGGATCTGCATTAAATTTGGCACAGAGATAGATTATAGTCTGGAGTAGCACATAAGCTACTATTTATCCCGGAAACATGTTCCCGTGGGATAGATGTTTTTGTTTTTCATAGAGCAAGGGATCGTATCGGTAGCATTTCAAGCCGTCACTAGATGGCGGTGATGGTCTCAAGCTGTCATCTATACTTTATTATGATCAGGCCGTAATTTTACAAACATACACATCAAAATTTTTACGCGAACGAAGTTATTTATAGTCCGCTTCGCAATTTACATATTTAGTCTAAATTAAAATATTTCGAAAAAATAGTTTTCAAATACACATAAAAATTACACAAAAAATACACAACACCAAAATTAATAATAATAATAAGTTGTGTCAGAGTTTTGATAAATTCACGTATTTTTTACTGCTTCCGGAATCTATCTATACAATGTTACTGCAATGGTTGTTGTTTCCGAATAACTAAACAATGACGCACATATGAAATTCTATCAGCGTGAGAGAGCACACGCCCGTTTACAATAATCCTAAATTCATTCCAAGCTTTAAATTTGTTATTGTTGCTAAATTGTTGCTCATTAGTAATAAAATAATTAACAACTGCCGAATATTAATATTAATTAAATTCGCATATTAACAATTTTTATTTAACATTTTGTGCCCGAAGCTCGCGATTTGTAACAAATTCGCTCATAAATAAACGACTGGAAATGGAATACAGCACTGCTGTATTTTGTATTGAATTGTTGCAAAATGCAGCCACAGAATTTTCCATACAGTATATAATTTTACACTAGTGGTCCCACAGTATAGATAACCAAATATACACGCACGCGTATATTTGGTTGCCTATACGTATAACAGCGCAATTTTGAATTCTTGAAATATGATAATGGGAATAATTGTCCTGGTCAAATTACTTGTACACCGATGATGATGATTTATAATTCCGATTACTGCGACGGTAAAAACATAGTCGACGTACTTTAAACCAGTCTTGGTTTTACTCAAATATTTAGACTCGTTCTTAATTGCACGTCCAATCTGAAATAAATATATATCACGTCAGTGGCTAGCCTTCGAGTGCATTTAAAAGAATGCTGTCATGAAGCAGCAATTGCTTAAACCGCAGACGTTTATGAAATCTTTCACGTCGGCTTCTTCAATGCAATTTTTAATATTCAATTATTTTCGATTCGGCGGGACGAGGCATACATATGCTTCGAAGATATCTTTTATAACATTTCTGATATGACTCCGATACACCATTAAAAAATCGCGTAAAATGCGTAAATTCGTGCGATCTTGCTGGACAATTTTTGGAGAAATTTGAACCGAAGAATAATGCAATTGTGATAAATCCAACCTTCTGTTAAAAATAGAACAGTTATAATGATGAAAGAATCTCAAAATTGATTTCTAAAAACGCTGAGCATTGGTCTATGGAATCCACACCTAACTATATGAAGTCACCCAATGCCACGATAAGAAGTGTATTGTCTGGTTTTTTGCGCTGCTATAAACAACTACAAATTTCCTGCCTTCCAATGCAAATTCACCAATCAGCGGAATCAGTCGCTGCGATTGGAAGCTAACCACCATAGTAAATAATTATAATCCAGTAAAAAATTAGGCTGAATAAGAACCTATTGGAATCATTTCAGGCACATATTCAGGCTTCTATTTCACTTTGTACACAGATTATACTTTTTTAAACTCGGAAATATGAAAAGAGAAATCCTATTGTGCAATTATAAGTAATTACTTACATGTTTTTACAGTGTTATCGAGATGCTCATGAAATTGCTGAAACATTTCGTGCACATTTTTTAAAATAATTTATATAAAAGGTGATTTGCTGATGTTACGTTTCACGGCAATTTGTGGCCATTGTGTTTATTTTTATAAACATGGATGCCTTCTTTCTTGCTGACATTTTTTCAGTGTGGTTTCAGGACAGGGGTACTGAACAAAATTTGTTTGGTACATTTGAGTATTTTTGTTATAAACTCAATCACAGCAATAAATAATACTGGTTACATGCTAGGAAGTTATTTAAAATTTGCTCTAATCACCAGTAGTGATTAGCTGTTACCCACTTATTTTACCATGGGTTGTATATTTTGCTTGCTCGAGTACCTTCCGTTAAAAATAAACGCGTACAACGTTGTTTAGCTACTTAAGTCAATTTGAATAGTTGTTAGCTGACAAGTGGAGACATAAAGTGGTGCTTAGTGTTTCTGTCGGTGGCTTTGTCCCCGAAAACCTTTCAGATCAAACCAATCAACTGAATTAAGGAAAATGGCACAAACATAAATGTTTAAAATCGAAATTTCTAGCTTTCGCAATCTAACATATGCAATTGAATCCAAATGATATAAAAAAAGTAATATATTGTTATGTGGGTGTGGGTTGCTTTAGGGATCCGTAATGGACAATTACTACCTTTAATTACCCTAGGTAAACTAAACAAATTTTTGACAAAATTATTTATACTATGCTCCGTTATCAAAGATGGCGCCGTTTCATCCTCCCGCTGAAAGAAAGCGGCCTTAAAAATCAATTCATGATATTTAAAAACTAAAAATTGAAACAACTAATTATTGAAAACATAAGTGAGATGCTGGAGGAATTTGAAATTTAAAAAAACATATCTGACTGGATTGTCAAATTTTTGTCAAATGTCAGTGTATAGTGGAACGTCAGAATCGTCGTCATGTTTATTGTTTGACAGTCCGTTCCGTGTTTTTACTATGGACGTCTAAGACGTTTTGGTGTATTTTCAGTTAATTAAATAAATTGAGTTATATTTAATAACTGAGGAATACGGTTTGAACTCTTGCGAGTATTTTGCGCATTATTCTATTTTATTATAAAAATGAGTAAAGCGAATACTCGAAGCGAAGATCTAGATGACATCAGTATGACGGCCCAGGAGCTTCACATTCTTTCGGAATTGGACAGGTATTATGAGAGCTTTTAACATTTCGCTTGAACCGAAACACGCGTTTCATTCCATGCTAACGTTTGTTTAAATCATTTAAAGCCGTCAGTATGGATACTTGCTGTTACATCTACCAGAAAACGAGAAGAAACGCGAGTTGGTGCTGAAGGTGTGCATTTGTTTGTTTTTTGCTCCAGTTTTACAATAAACTCGGTATTTTAAGGCCGTCAAATATTTGCAACTTATGGTTGTGCAAGCTAGGAGACAGCAAAAGGTTCAAGATGAAAATGAACCTAATAACTATCAGATTTCAAAGAAAATCAGCATTGATCCAAAGACGTGGGTCAAACTGGGACATTTCCATTTGCTGTTAGAAGAGTATAGAAAAGGTATTATTTCTTAAATTCATTCCTGCCAGCAGCTTCTCATAAACAACATATTCCAGCATTATCTGCATATCAGATGTTCTATAAAGTTCAAGCTGAAAACCATTGGATGGATCCCACTTTTCTGTATGGATTAGGTCTGGTCTATTTCCATTTCAACGCTTTTCAGTGGTAAGATCCTTTTTTACTTTACATTTATTTACATTTTACACACATATTTTGTAATACTAGAATGGCACACATAATCCTGAGTGTTTTATTTATATGAAACCGATATTTTTTCACAAAACAATAACTATTTTTGTTAACAAATTATTCGTGTTACATTGATATAATTATCGTATGACATATAATGATAATAATGATAATATTGCGTTCTACATTGAGATAACACCACCCGGTAAGTGGCGCCACCAAGCTATAACACTCGAACTAACATTCCATTGATTCTTCTTTTTTCCACTTCTGATATTTTCCAATACTAAATCCAATAAAGAAATAATCGTAATCAAAATCATTTTTTTTATTTTCTAATTGTAAAATTTCATACTCTACGTGTTTTAATAAAGTACGCATAAATATTTTTTTAATTCTGGAATTATGGTAATAGCAGAAATACCAATGGGGTTTCATTAAGCTAGAATCATTTATAAAATACAAAGCATGACATGGTGACATAGTACCACTCTCTGAAATATCTAGATTGTGTTTGATATACAGCTGACTCATATTATGTTAGCACATCTATTGTTTAAACCTTGATATTTTTCTCTGAAATTATATAATTCATTTAATTTCTTTTATATCGTACCAGTTATTTTTAGATGAAAACGACGCGGGTCATATCCTGCTTATTCATTGTCCAATTAAAATGAATAGAAAACATGTTTAATGATTAAACAATTACTACAAAATTGCCATTTTTTTGATTTTGCAATGTCGATTATTAAGTTAACCCATAGAAAATTGTAATTTTTTAACGGCGTGGTGTGTTTTTGAATATTTTATATGATTTTGTTGATTCGATTGATATTTTTTCATTGCTATAGGTACCTACAGAAAATAAAAAATTAAAACCCAGTAAGGTGTAGGAAAAATTTCGCACAATTATTTTTTCGAAGTTTCCGTAACAGCTTTAATCGTAAATAAAGAAACATTTTAAACATTGTAAATCGCTGTGTCTAAATAACGAAAATTATAGGAATTGTTCGCATCGGTTTCTATATTTTCTAGGCACAATTGGCGTATTAGTGACGTTAATTATGAAATTCGAAGCATCGATCATTGTTTGCCTTTTTACATCTTGGATGTGTTAAATAATATTGAGCGGTGCAAAATCTGGTGAAAAAGCACTTTCTGCGAAATATCTCATTCGACCGGTGCTATTTGTTCTGGCATTACGCAAATAGTACTTCATAAGACAAGAGGTCGTCCAAAAAATAATCGAAAATTTCTATAACAACGGTTGTATTTTTCGTGATGGATTGTTTATTGAACTTCAATAAAAAATGTCCAATTTTGGATTAACCTTGCTTTCTCCTAACTCAAGTGGCGGTGAGTATTTCTGTTATATTGCTGAACGCACTCTCGTATGCGTTGAAAGTTGTCACAATGACAAATAATAATTTGGGCAAATTTGGTTCCCACCCAAAAATTCAAATCCGTTCAGAAAAAACTTTGTCATAAAAAATATTTATATTTTGTACAAAT
Organism: Eledona agricola; assembly: GCA_964023215.1. Lineage (NCBI taxonomy): Eukaryota > Metazoa > Arthropoda > Insecta > Coleoptera > Tenebrionidae > Eledona > Eledona agricola. Next base: position 14,733,647 of record OZ026862.1, on the reverse strand, counting down.
GGAAATCGAAATTAAAAAAAATACAAAATACAATCGTTTGGTATTTATTTTCAAATTATTAAACTTTTTTGTTAGTGAACGATTTTAAATCGATGAACAAGGCTCACGACATTTTTCATCTAACACCCGGAATAAATATCTACTAATTTTCCTGGATCTTATTCCTTTTCTGTTCATTTTTTATTTGATTATTATTTATTTATTTATCCTGTGTGATTTTTGCGTTCTAGTGATTTGTTTAGAATTTTCTAGAAACTTAAAAAAAAATTTTTTTTATTCCACCTGCTCTTAAAAATTAAAATTTGCATTTATTACTCAAAATGAAACGATTAAATATTTAATTATTTTTATGATTAAACAAGTCGACAAAATAAGCGACGAACTAGCAATAAATAGGCCAAACTATGCGTTCGTCTTCATTTTAAATTATGCGAGTTTACAACTTTTAAAATTTCAGTGATTTTAATGTATATTTTGTGGACCAATAATTTTAAATTTCGCTAAATGAACTAATAAAAAAAAGCAATGTAATGTTTTTCCTTACTATCGACTGTACTGTGTTTAAAAATGTATAAAGTTGTCTATTAATATTTAATATCCATTTATTGTGACGTGTTCCATTAAAACTATGAAAGACGGGAACAATGGAGTAAAGTTGCGGTCGTGGAAGTTTTCAAGGTCGTTTAATGAATGATGTTTTTTGGAAAACGTGACTCAACCGCTGCATGAATGAGTGTTTTTTCAATTTACCCAAAATACTCATTCACGGTTTCATTCAAATATTTTCACCAATTGCGTTTTATTAATTTTTTATGGTCAATCGACTTTCCATAAACGCGGTGCGTACAATAATTTGCGGCAACATCTCTGATAACTGTTTTTATCAAATTAATTCCATTACACATGCACATGTAATGAATGTGTTATTGTGACGTCGATAGTGTATTGAACCCACCTCCCGAGCAACATCTTCAGTTCATGACCCCTTCTTTCTTGCATTGGCGTATCGTTTGTTACCCTGAAGGTGCGCTGAGATTAAATTCATTACTCAATTAACATATGTGTCGCTGATATTACTGTAAATGTTTACAAAAACTAAAAGTTGTTTTTTCGTGGTGGATTTTAGGTGATTATTGATTAGTAAGGTACTTAAGATACGCATGCGTGCATCCTGAGTCTCGTCACTGCTTTTTATCCCTGTTATTAGTCCATCAACGGAAGAGTTAAAATCGACCGATGATTTTATTATTTCATTTATTTTCACCTCAAGACTGTAAAAACTAGTTGGACGGCGGCTGTACATTTATTTATAAAATTTAATGAATAAATAAATAAAAACAAGCTGCACTTATTAATTCCATTTATGCGGCACAAAAACATTTTACCTTGCCTTAATACGCATCCATAAATTTTCATTTTATCGAAATAAATTAGTAAACATGTTCCAAGAACTGACATTAAATTCGTAAAATATTATTCATTTCCATTGTGTAAATTATTTTGAAGTCATGTCACGCTCCCAAAATTTAGGAAAAAATATTCGGATTTATTATTAATTATTCTACGAGTTTCAAAAATTTATATAAATACACGTTTCTGGCCTAATTTTGAATATTGCAAACTTCCTCCACTTTTGACACAATGCCTGCCAAAAAATATTGGAGTTAAAAACTACAATTTAAAAATTTCTATTTTTTCTTATTTTTACTAGATATGTGTAATTTGAACTATTTCATGTTATTTGATGATTATACAGGGTAATATGCAATTCGCGCGGCCGTCTGGGGAAAATATCAAATTGTGTTTTTCCGTGGCGCGAATGCGAGACATTTTAAAGTAGAAAATCCTGCAATATGTAATTTGTACTATTTCCAGTTTGTTATTTAATTATTCCGCAGGATAATATGCAATACGCGAGGTCGTGGTCTGTCGAAAATAGCAAATGTTCGTTCTCTATAATCTATTTTTGCTACTTTGCCTTGGTAGTTTAAAATTACAGCGAATGGTAATAGAATTCCAATTATTACGCATGACCAACAAACTGCTCTAATTGGAACACGGTCCCTTATCAGCAATTCACGCAAATGGGACGCGTTAGTTATTATTAAAATGCTATTAATATCTATTCAACAAATTTAATAATACCTGCAATTAAATCATTTTCTTAAATTGTACATTTGTCATTTCCATGTATTAATAGATTATCCGTAGGTTAGTATGTAATCAGATGATTTGAATAAATATTCATTACCTGTCACGCTTTTACAGGTTTGTAAATGAAAACTCGTAATTTTCCAAAAACTGTCAAGTGGAATAGGTTGATGGTTATTTAAACATATTTTAAATTTTATTTACAATAAGAGAAACCAGCAATTTTCCCTAAACTTATGTCAGTACCTCCTTTCTAGTGAAATACAGTGGCCATAAACTTTATTGAAGTTTTAAGGTGGTTCCAATATTAAGGGCGTCGTAAAATAGTTTGACCATAAATTTATTTTCATCCACATTTTCGGAACGAATATAATAAAATCTTGCAGTTGAAAAAAATGACCAAATATGACGGACAATCTCAAATATTTTTCGACCTGAAGACCCAGACCCAGAGCACGCCACACAATGTTATTTGTCATCATATCATCAATCATTTATGTATATTATGGCTTCATTGAAAGTTATGGCAACAAATTGTAACAAATTTCTTGAATACATTTAATTGAAAATCATTTTACAAATACAAGATTTATCGGTAGGAAAATGAAAAAAATATTGTGGATGGGATATTTCCAACCACGGTAGTATAGCTTGTTGGCATCTTGAACACGACTTGAAAATTGTTTCTACACGAGCTAGAACAAAACCCACAATGCACTGGAACTGGTTTTTAAATAATGTTGATAACTAGCTGAAAAACTTTCTTTTATCGCGAAGCAGTGCCGCGCCGAGATATTTGGTCCCCCGTGTGCAACTGCATTTAAATAAACGAACGTATAAATGTTAATTTTATTATTTTTTTGCATTTTCCTACAGTAGCGTTATACGAGTATAATATCTTCACAGTTAATTTTTCCATGAATACGTCTCAGTAAATTTGACAATGTTCTAGTGACATAAAAGTTATCAAAAAAATTTTAATCACCAATTAGAAGGGTGTGTGTTATAATAAAAATGCCAAAGAAAACATATTTCAACGTCGTATTTATTTGCTTTCTCATCAAACTTTGCCACATTCTGCCCGAAATTAACTTAAATTATTTTATAATATAATCATTTAAACTATTTTCAAATTGAATGCACGAGGCAGATATTTTTAAATGTTTGGACTTGTCAGTTTAATAATCAGGACAACTTCGTTGTCTAGATTGCTGTTGAGGACTATTTCGAGATTTCCGTCACGTTAATAGTGTTGATAATGTTTATTTCCTTAGATTATTTTACATTATATGGAAAATGTTAAACGCAAATATAAGAACATAAATAAATAAACCTTATGATTTATAATATTCCTCAATACTATAAAAGCGGTTTCTTAAAAAAAAATTTAAAATTATCTAATAATTTTATTTCTTGAGAAAGATTGTTGAATAAAACCGGTCCAAGTTCAAGCCATATACATATGCTTTTCGAATCTTTTTCTAAAACGTTTGGAGATCAAATATGCCAAATAAAATGTGCAGGTGAAAAGTTTATAACGTTGGATATGATTTTTTGAAAGGAGACGGAGCAAAAAATGGATATTATTTCATATTGATTTAACCTCAAATGTCAAGTGACATTCATGTCGACAACTAAAAGTTAATTGAACGTTTCGTGTGATTTAGTTGTAGTCTTACAAGTCTATGTTCTCTTTTTCAACTTTGTCTTCCATAAGATGTTTTCGTAGCTGCTTTAGAAGTTTGCAAAATCTCCATTTTGATGGTGTACGTAGTCATTTGTTTATTCGTTTCAGATCCGTAGCAAAAAGCTGTATTTTCAAATTTTGCACGCGCAATTATAAAATAATTATAAAAATTGAGAGCATATTATGACAATGAAATTCGGGAGAGGAATTTCCAACAAAATTGCACTGTTAAATTGCGTTTTGGAGTCAATTTATTAGCCGAAATATCTTGGCATCCACAACCATTGATTATGGAAACCACGTGAAAATGACCCAGCTCATTTGCCGATTATAATCCAAGTCATGTAAAATGTTTTAAAGATATGAAAACCGACTTATGAACTATTCAATTGAACACCTTTCTTTCTACATAGTGGCACCCCTACATTATCATGAATTGTAAATTAACTTACTTATCTATCGTATCTATGTTTTACGATGCATTACGGCATAAAATCTGACAAATATAATGACGTTATTTAAACTGTATTAAAATCCTAGACTTTGTGGTAGGTCATAAATCTAGCTTCGTGGGTGAACGGTCGGCGTAGGTGACTTTTATTTGGCCTTGTAAATTTGGATCTCGCCTAAGGCGTCGACTTTTTGCATGTTCTAGGACCATTATAGACAATGCATTATGCATTTCGCCATCGACCAAAACCGAAGAAGAGTTTTTGTCGTTGTAATATAACTTCGTTGTTGCAAAAGGGTTGCAAGGGACGAGATTAGTGGCTCAAATTTTCGAGTTGTCGCAAGGTGTAAAGACAAAGTGCACTTAACTACCGCTATGTCAGCGGAGCGACAACAATTGCGTAACATTTGTGCATGTGCAATCAGACAAAGGACGGTCGCTGCACGGTGTACGATGGATATCAAGCCCCCCGTTATAACCTAGGCTTGCGCTTTGTGAAAGACCGAACTCTTCCGAACGCGTTTCGTATGTTAGAGTCAGGCGGTGTACGCTACTATGGCTCCTAGGTCCTGGGATGTTAGGAAGAAACGGATATTAACTGTAGGTCCCCTCGTAGGCATTTCCTTCGGTCCGTCCCTGAATCAACCGTGCGTTTAGGGTAATTCCGTTCGTAGTAGGCTCGAAGGTTGGTTGGGACGGTGCTGTGCGGAAAGAAGTGCGTACTTTTTTTTTAGTTTATTTTCTATGATTTTGAAAAATCGTGACGGTATCGTGTCTTAAATAAAGTGATATTGTTATCTGTGCTATTGTGTGCACCAGTTTCCGCACCATGTATCCGTGGAATAGGCATTTCAAACCGAAGACTGGAGCCTACTAGGCTGTTGTTTTTATTTTAGGAATGGTGAGTTCGTTGTCACTTGTTCTTATCCCGTGCACGGCCCGGCTTTGACCACTTATCTCTCTTCCATTTCGTATGACACTCAGTTTTATTCATGAAACTCGAAGGTCCGGATGTTTGGGTAGTGAAAACATCCGCCATGTTGCTTATGACATATCTCACGTCATTCCTAACGTTGCGCTTCCGCAATATCGTGACGTCATATTATTAAATACCTGTGTGGATGTGATGAGGTTGGTCGACAATCAGTTTGTGCAATGGTGCTCGAACACCTCTCACACTATTCTCTGTAAATTCGTTTCATCTTAATTCGTATCGATCGATAAATAATTGTGATGATTTGATGAATTCAAGAACAGATGTAGATTCGGAAGCAACCCTTTTGGTCGTTCGCTCGTTGGCCTCCCTTCACAAAAAATATTTACATAATACGATGAGGGAGAGTTGGGTTGAGTCGGTGCCTACGTGAGATTTCATCGTAGCCTTCCACCACCTCTATACAGGGGGATCGTTTATTAAATAGTATCAGTGGGAGAGAAGGAGTCTGGGTGAATAACCCAGCCATCGAATTAGACTCGCCATGACCAGTATTGATTTAGTATAAACCATGAAAAACCGGTGTCCAGTGGACAATTTCATTATTTATTTTATCATACCGCCAGTACCACGATCTTACTAATAAGCCGGTGCTATTGTTGAGTTAGCCAACATACCTGACCCCCTTTTGCAATTGTGAAAGAGTTATGTACACTCTCATTGCTTGAATCAATAGCTAGTCGTTTGGATTTTGCGGCAGGTCGTGCAATTGCGTGATTTGTTTTGCTTTCGTTATTTTTTTGGTGGTTTCGGTCTGACCAAACTGCATCGTCCGTCTATAACCTTGATTCATCGCGTCAATGACCGAGAGTTCTACCTGTCCAAACATACCCAACCGACCGTACGATCAGACGATCACTATACGTGGACTTATACATATTGTGGCTATGCCCAGCTTTTGTTATATAGACAGGACATCTTTGGCAGGTCGGTGCATTGTTTCTGAAGACGATCACCTGCGCAGCTGTTTCAACAGCTGGCTTTCGTCCATCTGCTTCCGCACATGTTGATATTATCTAACGACTTGACTATTGAACATTTTTACGTATTTTCGGCTCTGACGCCTTCACGTGGCTTATTTACACCCTTCAAACACCTCCAGACGGGGAATTTCCCGAGCTAACTCCTCATTCGTCGTTTATCAGTCAGTTAGTTAGTTAGTCACTGACTGACAGGAAACACTGGCGGAATCGCGACAGCCATACTAATTCTAAAATCAAAGCGTTAAAATGATTCTAATTAAAATAATTTTGTACCAAATGTTTCACTACTTCCTATAGAAAACAAGTAGGTTGATTGTAAATTGTACTTTTATAACGTTGAAATTTATGATTAAGCGACAGGACACGGCTCATTCATCGTTTTGGTCGTAAATCAAGTCGTTAGACAACTCACATGTGTAAAGTATTCTAAACAATATCGCACGATAAATTTCTGAAATTGTGACGATGGTTTTTATGTTAATAATTAATTTTACACAATTAAAAAGCACACGCAAGCTAATCGGAGGTCACTGACCACACATTAACTATTTAAACAACTTTGGATCGCTCGTGTATTATGTATTTTATTTCGCATAATGTATTAAATAAATGTAAATAAAGAATTATCCCTTTACAATAAATCATTCATTTGCGGCATGACTGGTCCCATATTAAAATGAACTAAAACTCTATCATAACTGTAAATTATAAAAGAGTAATTTGGCTATGATCATTGGTTTGCGACATGGAAACATGTTTTTTGAAAAATAAATGACCGCATTATTTAGAAGAAAATCTGAAAAAACAAATAATAAAAGTGAAATTCTAATGAAAGCGAATATAACGCAATGAAAATGATTCAATTGCGACACGACAACGTTGTCTTAAAAACATTTTACGTTCAAATAAAATTTAATGAAGTAGAGAAAAATACTGAGGCTGCATATTCGGCTTGAAACCGTTTGTTTTTTTAAATTAATTTAATTTTTTATTTAAGAATTAAAAAAATAGAAAAATAAGTATAAAGCTGAATTATTAATGATACACATTCGTTACCGAATTAAGAACAGACAATTACTGGATATAAGCAGACAATTTCGGAGCTGAAAAAATTCGACTGACAAAGGAATTGACTAGCACCTAAAATCGATGTTGGTCGAAGGTAATTTTAGTAAAGTATCTTGTACATTGTACATGGTAAAAATTAAAGAAAATTGAAAAATAAATATAAAACTGAATTCTTAATGAAGCACATTCATTACGGGATATAAGCAGACAATTTTGGAGCTGAAAAAATTCGACTGACAAGGGAATTGACTAGCACCTAAAATCGATGTTGGTCGAAGGAAATTTTAGTAAAGTATCTTGTACATTGTACATGGTAATAATTAAAGAATATTGAAAAATAAGTATGAAACTGAATTCTTAATAAAGCACTTATTAATTATTATTATTATTACTTATTATTACTGAATATATGCAGACAATTTCGGAGCTGAAAAAATTCGACTGACAAAGGAATTGAATAGCACCTAAAGTCGATGTTGGTCGAAAGTAATTTTAGTAAAGTATCTTGTACATTGTACATGGTAAAAATTAATGAATATTGAAAAATAAGTATGAAACTGAATTCTTAATAAAGCACTTATTAATTATTATTATTACTTATTATTACTGAATATATGCAGACAATTTCGGAGCTGAAAAAAATCGACTGACAAAGGAATTGACTAGCACCTAAAATCGATGATGGTCGAAGGTAATTTTAGTAAAGTATCTTGTACGTTGTATGTACATGGTAAAAATTAAAGAAAATTGAAAAATAAGTATAAAACTGAATTCTTAATGAAGCACATTCATTACTGAATATAAGCAGACAATTTCGGGGCTGAAAAAATTCGACCGACAAAGAAATTGACTAGCACCTAAAATCGATGTAATTTTTTAAGTACAATTTAAGTATGTAATGTAAGTAATTTTAGTATCTTGTACATTGTTAAAATTATGAAATACTCACTAAATTTGATATGGTCATTAAAAAATAGTTATATTACAATTCGGATCTAATTATTGTGCTATTGGTTCATATAGAACGAATTTCCATAGTTGTAATGTTAATTGTGTGTTAATTTGAGTTTTTGTTTGTTGCAGGGCAGTCAAAGCTTTTCAACAACTACTCTATGTATCACCAAGTTTTCAAAGAGCTAACGAAGTACATTTACGTCTTGGATTGATGTTTAAAGCAACACAAGAATATGAATCTGCCCTGAAACATTTGCAACTAGCCCTAGTCGATAACAGTCCATCAACTACACCGAAAAGTATCAGTAAGTAGTAGAGTTTTATTTATAATTAAATTTGTATTTTATCACTGTCAGCATTTGACCTACATACGTCATTCGCGTACTCTGAAATGTTCTAAAATATCATTCGGTTTTTCCTTTTCATATCGCAGTGCAACGAAAGGCGACTTAAATGATTTTGTCGCGCAACAGGTTATATGTAACGCATATTTAAATTTACGAGGATTTAAAGCGTGGTGTGTGCATATTGTTCGCGTGTTTATCAGTTGCCGACATCTATGATAATTCGGTTAATATGAGAAATACCTAAACGCAATATGCGGAAAACCAGGCACGTCTAAATTTTCAGCCATTGGAATGTTATTGGAACACTTGCCAGCAATACTGTTGGGGATATTTATATACGCACTTTCTATTTATTTTCAGGCGGATTCTTGTATTTTTTGTGCAGACTGATGCGAAGAATAGTCCGGAACTGTTTTGTTATGATTTACCTGAGCCAGGTATAGAGATTTTCGTTGAAATACCCTCTTTGCAGTCTGTTAGTTCGCAGTAAAATTTCAAATAAACATTTCCTACCGTTTCTACCTTGACGAGATGTCATGATTGTGGCTTGAAATTAAATAAATACGGTTCTGAAGTCAAGGTCGCTAGGTTTTTGACTCTTCTACTGAGTAGTGTTTGTTGCACTTGGAAGATGTGAAAGTTGTTATCGGTCGCGCGATTTTGTTACAATTTTTCTAGTAAGTTTATGTAATCTAGCAGGGATCTCATTCGATGGCCTTGTGTTAATTTGTCGAGGTCACATGGAAATTATGCATTCGCCGAAGGGGTGCGCAAAGTGGTGTTTCCAGATTTGAACAGATTGAATTGCTGAACTGACCTATGACAATAGCGAACATGTAGACTTAGATTTATCCTTGACACACTTCCTTGTTGCATAGTTTTAGCAAGTCGGAGTATTCACTACGTAACGTGGCATAAAATTCGAGCTTCATGGTCAATTATGCTAGTTTTATCGTTTTTATCGAGCATCCATTACACAGGTATTGTTTGTTTCAGTTAAATTTCATATTGCTCATTTATTTGAGGTGCAAGGAAAAGTGAGAGGAGCGAAAGATCGATATGAGTTGCTCCTACGTGACAAAGCAATCACACAATCTTTACGAGCTGACATTTTCAGACAGCTAGGTAACTATTTGTCGTGATTTAATTCAATAATGAAAAACTAAGCACATCGATGTTCTGCCGTTTAAATTGTCGCCTCGTGTCCGCTACGTTTTCTATTTTTTAACACACACAACATCTTGTGTTTTGTTTTCCATCGACAATAAAAAATATAAAACCGTCGACATTTTTGGAGAGACGACGGCGGATATAAATAGATCGTCGTAGTTAAATTTTTGTTTGTGTGTCGTTGACAGGTTGGTTGTATCATTGTCATGATTTGTTGGGAGACAAAAACCAAAGGATTCCTTTAGCAATCCACTGCCTACAGAGAGCACATGAAGCCGATCAATACTCTGGTCAAACCCTTTACCTTTTGGGTCGATGTTACGCTAGTATAGGAAAAGTACACGATGCTTTTATCGCCTACAGAAATTCGGTGGAGAAGTCAGAAGGAAACGCCGATACGTGGTGCTCTATAGGGTAAAGAACCCTCCAACAAAATAAAACGAATTTTGATGTATATTTTTTAGAGTACTTTATCAACAACAGAGTCAGCCTATGGACGCACTGCAAGCATACATTTGTGCAGTTCAGTTAGATAAATGCCACTCAGCTGCTTGGGCTAATTTAGGAATATTGTACGAAAGTTGTGGACAAGTCCGAGATGCTTATGCTTGTTATTTAAATTCGAATCGAGGACTTTCGAACAGAAACTCCACCGAAGATTCGTTTCTTCCACCAAAACTACCACGTCTATCAGCTGTGGGAATGAACCCACATCTTTCGCAAAGAATAAACTTTCTTCAATCGAATTTAGCAAACGCACCAATGCCTAGCATTACAAGCCAGTAAGTTTATCGACATTTATTTAATTGCATTCCTAATGTGACTCATCTTATGAATCGATCCCTTTTGTACGTTTTTATTTAATAAATTCTTTCTGTTATATAATTTTTTTCATTCGAGTCGTCAGTTCGTCGTTCTTTATCAGAGTTATCAGAATTTACTTGTACAGCTAATTTTTTTTTTTAAACAAAAGAAAATGCGTGTATGTGTGAGAGTGAGTGCGTAGTGACTGTACTGTGTGTGGTAGTGTGTGCAGTGTGTGTGTGTAGTGTGTTCGTTTCGTACGTATGTAGGTTATTGTAGAGGAAGATGTTAGAAATGCTTTGTTTCTGGTTATCGGAGACAGAGTTTAAATGTCGAAACAAGAAAAATAAAAAATAGAAATGACGTTCTCCCTCTTGTGATAATCTGCTATTGAGAATAATGAGTAGAAGAGCAGGATAATTGTATTTAAATGAATATTAAATACGACCCGCTGATAGGTGAGTGAGTAGTTAATAAATAAAAAAATGTTACGTTTAGTAATGAGCCGGTGTTTTGACGAGTGTCCGAACTTTGCATTATTGTAACTCTGATAAACGTGATTTGACTTCTTGTACGATAAGTCGGGAGATTAGAGACGAATCGAAGGCCGGGTTTTATATAGTTTTTATATATTGGAGAAAGATGTGTAGTTGGGGTTTTTGGGATGAGGTGTTAAACTTCCGTTTGGCTTTTAGGCGAAGACAGTTGCTTTCTATAGAAGAAGCGTGGAATCTTCCGATATCGGCAGAAATGTCGTCGAGACAGCAGCAGCAAAATAGTACGCAACAGCCCAAAACAAACGCGCAAACCTATCAGAAAAACTTTAGTCAGGGATCCACGCCTCAAGGACCGCCGCCGCCTTATCCCTCTCCTGGTGGGGGAATCGCAAAGCAATTCAAGAGTGAGTCCGGCGAACAGAAGTCCTCGTCAACGCAACCTCAGCCCCATGCTTTCGCTCTTTCGCAGCAACAGCTCAGTTATTTCCAGCAGAACACCAACAGTTTAGCCTCTCCCCAAGAAGTAAGTTTCATTCTACGCGTGACAAACGTAAGGTGATTTTTTCAGAACATGCGGTTGCAGTTGCAGCATCAACAGCGCTTGATGCAACACCAGCAAATACGGCAGCAGATATTGGCGTCGGCCACTCCGACTCGCCAAGGATCTACTCCTCCTGCGTACAACGGAAACGGACATTTTCAAGGACAATCTTCGCAGGACTCCACCAAAACCCCGTCTCCAGCCTCCACCGAGGATAAACTAGTCCAGCCTTCGCCAAATGTGATTCCTAGTTGCACCAGAGACATCACGGCGCCCGCCTCTGGTCAGCATTCAGCAGACATGGACGTTAGTGAAGAGGAACTGAAAGACATACTGTCCCAGAAAGACCTGGCCACGACCCTGGCCGAAAATCTGTTAAAACATTTTGGATCCGACGCGATTGACATCAAGGAAGAACCAGACCAAAATGCTGGTGAGTAGTCGTGCGTATTATTGAAACTGTTTCTTTATCGTCGCGCCTTTATCTTAATCGCTTTTGATTTCACATGGCGTATTTCGCACTTGTGTTTTTATTGCGCACGGTGCGAGACTCATTCATTATTTTCCGTCTTATAGAAAATATTTTGTCATCTGGACCATTTTCACCCTCGAATTTAGATTCGTCGAGCAACAACAAGCAGGAGAGCGATGCAAAGAAAAGAATTAGGTCGCCGCCTCAAGACAGCATCCTCACGATTAAGTCGGAACCGCCTTGGGAAATAGATTCCATGCATTCAACGGAAAAGCGGCCAGACATTGAGTATTCCATCGACATGGACGCCAAAACAATACTCCGACTTTGCAAGTAAGTTTGTTTGTGACCGTTGACTGGTAATTGTTGATATAAACAATAAACAACTGTTTTTCATAATTTCTTTTGCTGCTGCACTTGTCAAAATTTTGCATTGAATTGATATTTATTATCGTACTGACGAGCGATGATAACGATTGTAAAACAAGTTGTAAAAGCGTAAATTACAGATATAAACTTCTGACATAATTTGCGCTCGCGTAATGCTACTAAATCTCCACCAAAGCAAACATCATTTTTGATCTTTATTGACAACTCACTGATTTGCATTTTATAACACATTGAGGTGGGGATACCCTTTTTGTAAATACCACAGAGGCAATCAACAACAATAATAACTACGGTACAATTTTTAAATGTTGTTATCAAATTTTAATAGTGGCAGCTCGTGGGGTCCACAAACAGGTGGACACAAAACAAAAAAGTGGCAAAAAAACTTACCAACACTTTTTATTTGCATATAAAGTCCATTCTTGTAAGTTTCTTGCTGCAAAATAACTTAATCACACCAAATCACAACGAATTAAAAATTAAAATCTATAAAAAAAATTATTTATTTATTTAGCATCAGTGGGCACGTGTCCCTGTGCCCTTTAGCACCAGCCGCCACTGAATTTTAAGACAAATTTTTACATTATTACTTCATATACATATTAATTTTGAATGCAGCTAACTATACATAATGTCCCAGAACTACCGCATCATATTTTTATATTAAACTAGCTGACCCGACAGACATGGTCGTGTCCAAATTTCAATAAATTTTCTTGTGATCGTTTTGTGAATTTGTCAATAGCTATTAGAAATGTGTAAACAAAGTAAAAATTAGAATAAAACGTATTTGTGAGTGATCATTGTACGTATTAACGATTGTGGCCATGGATATTCAATTTGAGGAGGAGTACACAATGATAAATTTTACATGCATGATGAATTGTGGCAAAATTATTAAATTTTGTGCGAACATTTCGGAAGAAATGGATAACCTGTGCACTTATCGTACATCTGACAGCACTGGCACTTAGCGAAATAAATTGGAATAGAAATAAAATACCTACATTTGTTGGACCGCAAAATAACACAAAAGTAAAAACAAATGTAATTTTATTTTAATCTAGACGTTTTCCATATTTTCTCCAATCTTCCCGTTTTTTTTTCAATTGAAAACATTCAATTGAGCTATTTCCATCCCGGGAGCATAACGCACAAAACAAAACAATGATCCAAAAAATTAATTAATAAATAAGCCTTTATTGTGCAACAAGCACAATAACACGATAAATACAATATACAGTACAAACATAAAACAGTAATAAAACAAAATAAAATAAAACTGCGAGATAAAAATAGAACAAAGACGTGAACTACATAAACTTGTCTAGAGACACAAAATATGTCGTTCCTGTCGTCAGTTATGATCGAAAGTGCCTACAAAAATTATGCACTCTCGATTGCAGTTTGTCCGAATTCTCCGACTCCGACTTTCTTTGTCTTAAAAATTTTCCGGTGTCATAACGAAAATAAAAAATTATTTACGCATATCCCATCGTGCGAATCGTGAGTTCCCATACAAAAATCCCATAGAAAAACGCATTTTCAGTTTTTCCCGGGCAACTTTTTCAATTTTTCTTTCCCTAAAAACCTTAGTCGGACTATTACGATCATAAAAAAAATTAGCGAAATCGGCCGTACTTAAGTGGTGCGCTTACAAACGAACAGCATTTAATTTTTATTTATGCAGATTGTAGTATAAATAATATTGAGGAAAAAAATGTTCAGGGGTGTTCAAATGGTAAACGATTTTATTTGACCAGAAGATCAGAAGGACTTTGTTTGTTATGAAAGTGTGTATTAATTGCTTTATCAAGAAAAGGCATTACTTAATTAATTTCCATGGTTTCATATCAAAATTAGCTGCAACTGAAAAATTCATTTAATTGTTTGATCCACCAGACCTAGCTCCTCGTGATTTTATTTATTTCCAAAGCCGGATGAGCATGTCGTGGCAGCAGTTCAGATATTATTCTATGATTTCATAATTGTCACTATAACAGTATAATTTTTGCGTCAAATTTCATCAATCAAATTTTTACTGTTGTATAAAAAAATAACATTTTATTTCTATACTTATTCCACATATATAACATTTACAAAACACGAGGTTCTCGAATGCAGGTGTTGATGAGATGTCACATTGACATTTGTAGAATTTTTTATTGTAGATCAGCATGTGAAGAAAAATATAAAAAGTTGCAACTAGTTGCATTTATTCCTAATTAATGTACATTAGAAAAAGTGGAAAAGAGCTTCACGCGATTGCTTGCCGTTTGAATATATCACAACCCTGGACATTCTTTATTTCAAATTTAGTGTTTATTTTCAGTAAAGAACTGACTATTAAATAACATGCCGTAGTTCTGGGACACCCGTATTCAAAGTTCAGACGAACAGTTCAAAGGACCTAACTGAAACTATTTTTGTAATTGCTTGCTACTTTGTAGATATACGAATTAGAATATTTTTTAAAGAGAGTGACAGACAATTTATTCAAACCCCCTGTCCCGAATTAATTAAATTAGGACGCAAAGCCCGACAATAGTTTTCGGTAAACTAAAATACACAAATAAACAAGAGCATATAAGTGTTAGGAAATAATATTCTTAAAAAATTTAGTAATGTAATATTTGAATATATGGTTGAAATAGCATCCAACCCACAACCTGTCTATTTGCATATTGATAACATTTCGAGTTCTTCGAAATATTTCTAGTAATCTTTCAAATACATATTTATTTGGTTGATATTTATTGTGTAAATCTTTGACACTAGGAAACGTACAAAAATGTCATAATGCATTTAAGTTTGTAGAGAATTAAAAATATTTTTAGCTTGTATCGCTGAACCGAAAAAGTTATTATATAAAGTGCCTCGCCGGTACTTTTGTACTGCTCTAGAAATAATAAAAAAAAATTGCAGAATTATTAAAGAGGAGAAAACAATTAAATGGTGCAAAAAACAATGAAAAAGTCCCTATATTGTAACCGTGTGTTTCTTGCAGAGGCGAAGGTATAAAAGGCGAAATCAGCAATTCGTTAATATCGGATCGTGCTCCTCCACCTTCGCCCCCCGATCCCCCCTCTATAAAGTTGAACCACCAACAGTTACTTCCGCCCACACCTTCAGTTTACTTAGACAACAAAAAGCACGCGTTTAGTCCACAATTACAAGAATTTTGCTTAAAACACCCGATAGCTGTAGTGCGCGGGTTAGCTTCCGCTTTAAAACTAGATCTCGGATTGTTTTCCACTAAAACGTTAGTAGAAGCAAATCCTGATCATAGCGTAGAAGTCAGGACGCAAATCCAGCAACCCTCAGACGAGAATTGGGACCCGCAATCGGGTAAAAAAGTGTGGGCGTGTATTTCGCACAGGTCCCACACGACAATTGCGAGGTACGCTCAATATCAAGCTTCCAGTTTTAAGGAGAGTTTAAAAGTAAGGAGTCTACACGCGCTGGAGTGTTATGATAGCGTGGTTGTTCGTAGGAAGAAAGAGATAAATCAACAAGCGGTATGTCGGATTCGGACTCGAAGGATTCGATGAATTTTCCAAAACGGAGAAGACTCGGCAATATTCCACCATCGGCGAACGCGAAAGGTTACAACCAGCCCAAAATGCTCAAATTCGGAACGAACGTCGATCTTTCGGACGAGAAGAAATGGAAAGCGCAGTTGCAAGAGCTGATGAAACTTCCTGCATTTGCTAGAGTTGTATCTGCGGGTAATATGCTCTCACACGTAGGCCATGTCATACTGGGTATGAATACGGTCCAGTTATACATGAAGGTAAGTGGGTTAGATCGAGAATGGTTTCTGTGAGAATCGCGTGAGTATAGGTTCCAGGAAGTCGGACACCGGGCCATCAAGAGAACAACAACTTTTGTTCTATTAATATTAATATAGGCCCAGGCGACTGCGAGTGGTTTGCAGTGCCTGATGCCTATTGGGGAGCGATTTGCGCTCTTTGCGAGAAGAACCAGATAAATTATTTGCATGGTTCGTGGTGGCCAGTGCTCGAGGACCTCTACAAGGCTAACATTCCGGTTTATCGATTCCTCCAAAGACCTGGAGATTTGGTGTGGGTGAACGCGGGATGTGTGCATTGGGTGCAAGCCGTGGGATGGTGCAACAATATAGCGTGGAATGTGGGCCCCCTCACGGCGAGACAGTACCAACTTGCGATAGAACGGTACGAATGGAACAAATTGCAAAGTTTCAAGTCCATCGTACCGATGTTGCACCTATCGTGGAATCTGTCGAGGAACATTAAAGTGTCGGATCCGAAATTATTTCAATTAATTAAGTAAGTTGGGCGGCTTGTTTCTGGTAGTAGTTGTTGTAACGAATTGTGCGCAGGAATTGTTTGATGAGGACGTTGCGACAGTGTTCAATGATATTGGAATTCGGCAGACACAAAGGCGTGGAAGTTAAGTTTCACGGCCGAGGAAAGAACGAAGCTTCTCACTACTGCGGGCAATGTGAGGTGAGTGTCGTGATCGATTTTTTTTCAGCTCGATAGTGACGTGGCGGTTTCTTTTAGATCGAAGTATTTAATATTTTGTTCATTCGGGAGCAAGAGAAACGTCACGTTGTTCATTGTATGGAATGCGCACGTAAGCAGTCGCCGAATTTGGAAGGATTCGTGTGCCTCGAAGAGTACAAAATGGAGGAACTAACGGAAGTTTACGATAACTTCAATTTGTATCCCACTGTAAGCGCTACTGCAGAGCAATATCGACTCATGTAGCAGATTTAAGTTGAAGAGTGCTATCTTTCAGCTACCACTGCCACTTGTAACTGATGTACAACTTAATATTAATAATTGCTTTTAATCGAGTGTAAATTCAGTGATAATGTAAAATGTAGATATGTTTGTACATAAAACATTTTTTTCATTTTTGTAGATTTGGCTCTAAATTAATGTTACTTCTTAATACAGTGATCTCATAACAGTTATTAATAAGTGTACATATATTATTAAAAGCAAAAAATAAATATATTTGTACAATATATTTATTTTGTAAGTCATAGGAGTAAGATGATTTTTCTAATCGTCGATTTTTTTGTTGTTAGATGAATGAAACCATATTTTCACTGCCAAAAATTATTTATATGAAGGACTCTTTACGTAATTTGTTAAGTATGTACGTGTAATTTGATGAAGTTTTATTCTGAGAGGCAGCAGATTAATTATTGTGTGTATTCATTCGTTCACTGCCACTTTGTGATACATTTCTACCCGAATACCATTTATATGTTCATAGACAGAGCCTGGGTTTAAACAGTGCCTTCTTCGATAAATTATCTAAAGAATCATACATGTGAAAAAGGTAATATTTTCTCCATTTTGACCAATTACAAATACAGCAAACATAATGTAAATAGGACTTAGTAATTAAATTCAGGAAACTAGCTCAATTTTCTATATAAGGTAATCAATCCCTTTTTCGTAATTTGTAAAACATAGGTATTTTACATCAACAAAAGTCTGATTTCACTTCTTGTATTATATAGTTTCAGTTGTAGTTTAGGTACAACATAACTTGTATTTATGATTACTTAATAAAAGTTCTATTTGACCACGTTCTATTAATTGCACCTTCTTCCCGCCGCTAAACACGTAAATATGAAAATTACTACGAAGAAATATGTTCATCTATCAATCGGGGATTAACGTTTCATAACAAATTACAAAAACTCGTCGCGGTTAGTGAATCCGATAATGGTCGAAATGATAACTTACGTCCGAATTCGTAACGTTACGAGGATCACCATAACCGAAATATATGCATCCTTCCGTCCGATTATTTAAAACATTGAAATCGGGAGATTAAAAGTAATTTCGGGGAAATCGAAAAACGCACAGGTGCAAATTAAAGTCTCACGGTCCCTATGGAGGTCGTAATTGTTGACTTCCTATGAGTAATTGCACCGTTTATTCGATAGCGCATTCTTAAAAGTTGTCGATAACGCTTATAGATGTTTCCCGGAAGCTGACAAAAATGTTTCAGACTAAAAAAATAATTTATCGTTCTATTTAAAGATCTGTACTGCGACATTCTAACCTGAGGGGATGTATTTGACGACGATACAGGATAAAAACACCCCCGCAATTCGCTTAAACTTATAACTTTGTCTCAAAATTCTTACGTTTCGCCGGATTTTGTGTGCACTCAGGAAAATGTTGGTCCTGTATGTGGCTTGATAAAACAAGGTAGCCTCTTAACCTGTCTAGCGGAATAATAATTTGAGCCATAATCAATGAATTCGTAAGATGTCATCAAGATGGGTACCCCGAAGAAAAGCCGGAAAAATTCACTTGCTCAGGTTTGGCGCTTAACTGTTGATGAAACAAAGTTTAGCACTTTGATCTTGAATCTAAATTTTAACGCCACACAATAACGGGACAGTATTACGCAGCATTGATTACTAAACGTCTTAATTGCATCATAGAGAGAAGAAGAGGAAAACTGTTGCGCGGGGCTCCAGTGCATAATAATAAGAGCCTCGTTTCCACGAACGCGATTTACGATGCTGGAATCCACCAAACCTTCCAGACCTAGCTCCTCGTCATTTTATTTATTTCCAAAGAGAATTTCAGAACGACCACGGCAGCAGTTCAGATATTATTCTACCATCAAACCTCCGAAATATAAAAGAAAAGGTCTTTCTATGCTAGAACAATGATAGAACAAATGCCTTCACATGGGCGATGATTATGTTAAAGAATCATTTTGTTTTATATTAGGGATAATAAATTATGTACAGGTTTCCTAATTGTGAAATTAAACTGGTGTGTTTGCTTTATCTTCCAAGACTGATGTAATTTTGATCTTCAGTTTCGCTGAAGTGATGAAACATCCTCATTATTCACCTGATTTGGTACCATGAGACCAAAATTTGAAAGGAAGAGAAGTTTTAATTACCCATATTTTCTGAATCATTCATATAACATAATAAAATATTCTGCAAATTGTTCGCTTCTTGTTTTCGCCATTTGGAGTCGAATTTAATAATAATATTATTAAAATATAATTTTATATAATTTGTATAAGTATTTAAATTATATTAATAATAATATAAATTTAAAAAATATATATTTTTTTTATATTATGTAAGTTAGCTACCCGTGCACAGATGGCGCCAAATTGACAGATGGGAACGTAGGCCATCTATAATACATTAGACATTATTATGATTGTAACTGCATTCAACATGGAGATTTTCAGTACTAGAAAGTAGAAATTTATACACAAATAAATAAACTAATAACAATGTGTTGTGTGTTCGTTATTATGTGCTATTTGTAATAAGCAAAAATGTCTTCCAAGAGGTACGTGTGGGGAATTATGTAACCCAGTTTAATTCCCTTAAAATCGCCCTTCAAGCTTGAGCTTAACCTATTTGTCTTATTTTTGAAGTTATTTGTAGGCGTAAACGACCGTTCCATTAAATGCGTATTTTGCAGCGAACTAAAGAAATTGTCTGAGGAGAGCCTGACCCGCCAGCCTGAAGAAGTGTTCGATGTAATATGCAAACTAGGGGAAGGTTCCTACGGGAGTGTGTACAAAGCACTCCACAAGGAATCCGGACAAGTATTAGCAATCAAACAAGTACCTGTAGACACCGATCTTCAAGAAATCATCAAAGAAATCTCAATCATGCAACAATGTGACAGTCCGTACGTTGTTAAATATTACGGGAGTTATTTTAAGAATACGGACTTGTGGATCGTTATGGAGTATTGTGGGGCCGGATCTGTATCTGATATTATGAGACTGCGCAAGAAAACACTCACCGAAGACGAGATTGCGACGATATTATCGGACACGTTGAAAGGTCTTGAATATTTACACCTGAGAAGGAAAATACACCGAGATATTAAAGCCGGTAATATTCTGCTCAACTCAGAGGGACACGCCAAGTTGGCCGACTTTGGTGTTGCCGGGCAGTTGACAGACACCATGGCCAAAAGAAACACTGTGATTGGTTTGTTCAAACACTCAACGTGACGTTTTGTTTCTACTTTAAATTGCTTCAGGTACACCATTTTGGATGGCGCCCGAAGTGATACAAGAAATAGGATACGACTGTGTTGCTGATATTTGGAGCCTGGGGATTACAGCGCTTGAAATGGCCGAGGGTAAACCCCCCTATGGCGACATTCATCCAATGAGAGCAATATTTATGATACCAACCAAGCCGCCGCCTTCGTTTAGAGAACCCGACAAGTGGTCCGCCGAATTCATTGATTTTGTTAGTGTTTGTCTTGTTAAAAATCCAGAGGAACGAGCTAGTGCCACAGATTTACTCAATCATGTATTTATAGGTAATCACCAATTTAAGTGGAATTGACTTGTTGCATTTTTGTTATTTATAGGTAACGCAAAAGTCCCTAGTATTCTCAACCAAATGATACAAGAAGCACATGAGATTAGAGAAAACCAAAGTTATAGGAACGTGTCGTCTGCTGCTAATGTCGTGGGAGTCAGGCAGAACATAACCGAGGAATCCGTAAGTTGTAAACAAGCTTAACCTGTATTAAATTTATGTTTGTAGGATGACGAGGTAGCGTTGGGTAATCAAACAATTCTACCGTGCACGGATGACGGAACTTTAGTGCCCGGGAAAGGCGGGACGTTACTACCAGTCTCGCAAAGTGGAACCTTAGTTGAGTTGGGTACGATGGTTATAAACAGCGACGTAGATGAACAAACCATGAAACGTAACGATACAATATTTCACAACAATGTTTTAATGATTAATTTAAAGGCCACGACACTGGTTCCAGTCAAGGTGGAAAGAAATACAGGCCTTTATTCTTGGAGCATTTTGACAAAAAGGAAGCAGAGGTAATGATTAAAAAGTGTCACATTTCTTTTCTTATTTGTGTCCAGTCGTTCTGGCGTGATTACAATTACAATGTGTGGTGGTTTGGTTATAGGGTAATGGAGTTGTAACACCGACAACTTTAGACGGGCCCGAAATCGTGCACGAGGACCAGCGCTTCCAGAGTCATTTTCATGTACAGTTGAACCAAGTTCCCTCGCCACAGCACGTGCAGCCCCCAGAACAACGAGCACAATTTCATAGACCGTTCTCAGACGGCGACTTCGAATTTGTACGTTTTTATAATGTTGACTGGTTTTGTTTGATTGTTGCGTTACAGTTGAAGTTTTTGAGTCTGGACGAGTTACAACAGCGAATGGCGAAACTAGATTTAGATATGGAGAGAGAAATAGACGAACTGCGGCGCCGGTATCAGGTAAAGAGACAACCGATTTTAGATGCGATGGACACGAAACGCAAGCGACAACAGAACTTTTGAAGGCAGGTTTATTGTTGCAATGAAGATATGGTGCTCAAAAAGTTTCTCATTTACACTTGCCATTTAGTTTTTATCCCTGTTATTGTTCGTCTGACGCTTTTTGAGCCACACTATCAGTTAGGAAGCGGATCTGTTCCTATTTATTGTACTTAATGAATTTTAGCGCGGGCCATCTCGAAGATGTAGATCGACTCTGAACGAAATTATTTATTAGATTGTAACCAATTATTAGCGAGTAAAGCTGTAACATCTCGAAAGTTGTGATTTGGGGTGTGCCGCTCCGTTTTCTCGATTTAGTCAGACTTTGTTTTAAACTGTTGGTATCGTTTCTCGGGTAGTACATCACGTAATCGATTTTTATACCATCATCTTTAGTTAGTCATATTGCCTTCACATGTTTGAGCTTTTATAAGTGTTAATTTTTGTACAGTTATTTTAACGTTGTGTAATTATAGGATATAACCAGTACGATAAGTACGCTTGCTGTGCCTTTAGTAGAATATCTAGATTTAAGTACAATGTAATCATATTTTTTGATCAAATAAAACAACTAAATTAAGTAACATAACATAATGACATGATGAATCATTACACAACACAAATACTAATCAATCAATATTTATTTATTATATTATACTTAAAAAGGTACAAAAAGCAAATTCGTTATATACTTGACGAAAAAAAGGGTATTTCCATTTGACAAATAATTTAAACCCCAGATAAGTTATATAATATGTATACCCTAATTTTGATGAAAATTGTATTTAAAAATGTATGTAAAATGAGTAACGATTCGGCCGCATTAGAGATAAAAAATCTCTTAAAACATAATTATTTCGCATGTACATACATACCTGAAAATAGAAATCCTCTATCATTTGATAAGATGAACTGAATCTCCTATATATCAACAGCTTTCTTTGCTCCTTTATTAATTTTATCCATAACAACTTTTTAGTTCAACTACGAAAACTAGTTTAGTCTAGATTGTTTTTTTTTTCAGTTTATTATGGAATCAATCGTCTCTACTCGATATTGCCAATAATTCCGGTTCATTGTCTATATTTACATGAGTTGGTTTTGTTTTAACTTTTTTATTGT
This sequence comes from Eledona agricola, assembly GCA_964023215.1. Lineage (NCBI taxonomy): Eukaryota > Metazoa > Arthropoda > Insecta > Coleoptera > Tenebrionidae > Eledona > Eledona agricola. The sequence continues at coordinate 14,710,702 of OZ026862.1, read as the reverse complement.
TTGTGGAAGTAAAGCTTTACCCAGTACTGCAATAGGAATATCAGATTTCCTCAAAGCGGCTGATACGAGATGAACAATAAATTAGTAGATTTGTGATGTTTATAAAGAGAGCGATACTTTTTAAATTACCAATCACATCGTATTTGTTTTATAACAACTGAGCGTGGTTTATTAATCCAATAACAATGAAATACAATAATGAACTAAATTTGACTAGTTGGCCTGTGCGAGTAATTTGCATAGAATGCGCTTGGGGAGCGGGAGATGCCAATAGATGGCGCTTTTAATTAAACTAATAGTCAACAGATAGCGTTATGACAAAACACGGTTTTTAATAAGTTTAAAAGAAACATTAACATTTTGAATTGTTTGTTTATTTTTCGCAGATAGCGGTGAAGGTAATCTTCAAAATGATGGCTCAATCATTGGTTTTGATAAAGTATTAAGGGAGATATGGCGTACCGACAAAAAACACCTTTGGAAAATAATGCAAAAGATTAGTGACGACTTAACATTTTATAAAACAATTTCACAATGAAAAATCGCACAATTATTTATCGCAAGACAATGCTCTTTTCAAATAGCCCCCATTTTTAATGTTAAAAAATTCATGCATTATTTGCCAAACGAAAATATGCGTATTTTATGATGAGTAAATGAATGTCGATTTAAACCAATGAAATACGGGTTCGACTATTTCCTATTAGGTCTTCAAATATATTTATTACATTTCTTGGAAGGCAAAAGCTATTAGAAATATGATTTTTCCAATGATTTAGTTGAGTCTGAGAATGTTTATGTTAAATACATATATCGCGGGTGATTCTCTGCCATTTAAATCAAAAATGAGTTTACAAATGAAATGTGTGTTGTTTTTATGTTCTGTATAAATATCCCAACTGAAATACTTTAAAAAACGAATAAAGGTTAAATTCAATACCTCCTCTCTAAATAATATGAAAATTATAGTTTTTTGTCCCTTCCCTTATGTAAACTGCTCGGGTGCACATGTTGCCAGATCACCCGCGATATCCTTATAATGAAGAAACATTGGAGAAGATGATTTAAAAAATGATTTACTGGAAACCTTGGAATGTTTAATGGATTAGAGCCAACCCCTGTTCTTTCAAATACGAAAAAAGTGCTTTTAAAATGCAATATAACTTGAAAATTTTCATTTTTTATAAGAATGGCCTTTTGGAGCAAATATCAATTTGAGTGATAGTGGTTTAGAAGTCTCTGCCTGAAGTATATTTGTTTTTTCAATTGCTTCCTTCTTATATGTCCCCAAAAACGTCGGATTTTTTAAATCTAAATCTAAAAACAGGGGTGTTTTTGTTATATTAGCTATTATTATTATAGTGAGTAAGAGAATAATTAAAACCAGTTGAGAGACGTCACGTTAAGTGTATTTCGTTCAACGAAACGAGTCAGCGTGTCGATTGTCTTCCTGGTCAAGCAGTCAACAAGTCAATCCGACTCGCTTCCTTGAATCAATAAATCTGATACAAGCAGCACTTAATCTATACTACGTCTACAAATGTGAAAGGCACTGTTTAATGTTATGACGTACTTAGAAAACGTAGGACTTATACTACAAGTAACAATTGTGAATTATATTTATATAAATATTTACAAATACATTACCAATAAAAGGCACAAAATGGAGGGATTAGTTTAGTGTGAGCATCTTTTATATATATATAATATGTATACGTTTTTAGTGAACTGCAACAAGACTGCTCTAGAAGTCAAGAGCAGGGGTGCAACATAACGACAGTTAACGACGAAATTAAGTAGGTATACAACGTCCGAGTATGCCTACCAATCGCTACTAAAATATACATTTGTTACAGATTTTAAAAATATCCAATATTTTGAAACACCATTACATTATCACAACATTAGATTTGAAACAGAGGTTAAAAGTTATATATGATATATAAATTAAAAATGTTAAATAATTAACTCTAAAACACAACAATAAATAAATATGCATTTTTCAATTTAGAATTTCAGTACAAGATATAAGATAATTTGTTCGCGTGAACCGTTCTATTCGCGTCCCGACTTTTTGACAGGATCGTTAAAACTACAATAACTAACTTAGAAATTATAAACTATAAAATAGATAATATGTATGAAAAACATACCCAACAGTAATTGATTTGAGAATTATTACAAATGCGATAACTGTAAAATTAAAACGTACCATGTATATAAATATATATATGTTTTGATTATTATTGCCATTTAAAGCGTATTCAAATGGTATATTTGTATATATTGCAAAAGTGAATCGTTCCGACCATTAAATCTTAACAATCGTCTCGAATAACATATAAAATATAAAACTTTTCCATATATCGTCGTTTCACATCATAACCGTAGATGCTGAGCTGAAAGAGGCTACTTATGTAGGCACTTTTTTACAACCAAATGAGCACATTATCGGGCTTTGTTGTCGGTGTATTTATTAACGATTGTACATCGTCGTCTAAAATGACGGTCGGGAATTCTTCCCCGAGCTGGAGCGAAGGCACTAAATCCTCTGTACAGTCGATATTATCACTTAATGACGAGATGTCCGGAGTGTCCATCGTATGACTTTCACTTCCTACATCCATGTTGTCGTCCATATTTGCTAGAAAATCCTCGGGGGTGTGTGGCATCGAATACGTAGTCCCCAAACCTAAACAATCAATTATTACATTGCGTGACCGTCTGACTAAAACACCAACAATGCTAAAGTATTGATTGGGGAAATTTCAAATTACACCCCCTACTTTGCACGGTTTGGTACGGTATCATCCAAAACGAAAATCTCGTCCGGTTTTAAATAAAAATAAAATAAGAACGAGGCGGCAATCTAACGCAAACAATTACTACAAATAAGAAATTTCATTACACCGGGGCCGTTGACCTTTACCGCTTGTCTTGTCATGACAAGAGTAAACTAAAACTGCTAAAAGGCACTTGCTGACAAATTCGAACCCATACAAAATAATAAGTTTGTCCGGCGTAATTCTTGCATTTCACCGCTATTCCTCCGTCTTGACCACGCTACAAGTTCTGTTGACCTTTGGTAAAAGGCGCTGCTTTGACTTGAGCTTGTGACTTGTGACATATTATCTGTGCAATGATGACACTGTTTTTCCCACGACCCCCGACACTTATTCCCTGGGATTGAGTCGAATTGCAACTTACCCAGACCGCTGTCAGCAGATTCTTGTCGAGAGTGGTCGTTCAGACTCGTGAGAAAAGGATCCAGTGCCAAATCGTTCGAACTTCCTCTCATCATCAGTTCCTGCTGCATGCGGATTTCTTGTTGTCGCAATTTGAGTTGATCCCGTTCGTACTGCAACAGCTGTAGCCGAATCTGTTGCTGTTTAGCGGGAGACGATTGAGATAGCGAGCCACTATGCCAGGGTTGTCCTGCAACTGTCCCAGTTCCCGGAGATCTTTGTTGCAAATGTGTCGCTGCAAATAATGCCAATCTTCACTTACACTACTTCGACCGACATTTTGCCTTAACTTACGAATTCGAGGGTCAAACCACGAAGTAGTACGTGTTTGATGATTAATGAAATAAATTTCTCCTTCAGGAGTTTGTGCCTGCTCCCAGCCTTCGGGCAAAGGACCTAAATCTACGTCTGCATTCACTTTGGCAGCTGCAGAAAAAACGTCCCGATATCAATTTTACCTTCCGATATTAAAGGATCAGGCTGAACTAAACACGATGGAGTTCAAAATTCTCAACTGAATGATATTGTGATGCGTTCTGGATGGCGTGCGATGAATTTTGAACTGCATTTTGTATCATCAAATTGTACCAAAACTATGATTTTGAGCGGATTTAGATACTTACGAGTCGATGGATTCGATGCTTGGGCCTGCGATACTTGATGGGGGGTTATCAGTTGTTCCGCGCTTTGGTGTTGTTGGGCCGCAGCTTGCGCAGCCAAAGATTTCCGGGGATCTTCCCAAGTTGTCGTCCGGGTTATGTGGCTGCAAAAAAAAATTACTATTAAGATCGATCACCAAAATGCACAACAATTCAAATTTCTTTAGGTTACAGAAAAAAAAGCAAATTCACATTACAAGAAACAAAGTATTGTAAGATTATATAAATACAAAATGACCAAATCTTTTCCTCTTTTGAATAAAAGTCGCGATTTTGTAAAATTTTGCAAACAGCTTTGCTAAAAAGTGGACGGTTTCTTCTTATATTAAACAAATTGGAAAGCCACCATGCACAATTGGTGCTTCAAAATTCCTAGTGAACAATATTTGCTAAGGGTAAAAGGTGCTTTTTTCGGGTACCACCTCAAAATAATGGGTTGCAAAGTCGAAGTGCGGTGAGGTAGATCGAGAAAAAGTTTGTGTAGAAAATCTCCCGAAATAGCTTCACTAAACCGAACCAAATGGGCGTCCATGTGACTACAAAAAAGTTTTTATTCCAGCAAAATATCTTAAAAATCGCTATTCAAGTTGAAATAACGAACAGTTGCCGGATCAATCTTATACATTTTGTGGAACGGAATCGCCCAACGAGATTTCGCGCGAATTCGAAACACCATATATCAAATTAAGGTGGGAAAAAAGCATGCACATTTTCCATAAGAGGGTTTTGAGGGTTTAATTTCCTAATTTTCCAACAGATTCGTCTGATTTTTTGGTATAGCATTCGTTGAACGTTGCACTTGAAATTAACATCATTTGAGATTCATCCTAATAGTAGTTTTTTAAGAAAAAAATAATACATGCAATTTTTCCATAGGAGGGTTTTGAGGGTTAAACTACCTTATTTCCCAACAGAATCGTCTGATTTTTTGGTATTACCTTCGCTGAACATTGCAATTTAAATTAAGATCATATGAGATTTATCGTAATAATAGTTATTTAATAATTAATTAATTAAACGGCCCTTACATAATGCTGAAAAAGATGACACCAAAGCAGATTATTTCGGAATGTGATTATGATGAAGATGCCTGAGTTTACCAAAACCTTTTACCAAAAGATGAATGCCCTAAATTGCCTGATAACTGAAATTAAGCATTATTTTTAACGTGTTTCATGTAAAACCTACGTTCTCAACTTGAAAATGAGATGTCGCTGCCGATCAACTTTTCGTTCCTTAATGAAATATCGGTAAAATGTATTTCCAAAACCACTTTTTACAACGAATACTACGATTCATCGTAATCTTTGAGGCAAAAAAAAACAGGGAAAATGCTAAAATTTCGTCGCCTGCCTTTGATTGATAAATAATCGATCATTGCGACATCTAGCGGCCGTGAATCGTAACAAATGAAAAATTTCCCACCTTAACGTGGGAAATTTTTCATTTGTTGTGATTGACTGTCGTTAGATGTCGCAACGATCGATTATCCCCCATCAAAGAAATGCGGCAAAATGTTGCTAGTCCCCTAGTTTTTTCAGATATTCGGACATTTACGAAAGTGATAATATTTCAGGAAAATTAGTTTTGATAAGAGGTTACATTGGATATGATATATAAGAGAAATGGTGAACTCTAGCGACATCTCATTCTCAAATTGAGAACCTAGGTATTACACGTAATTTTATGAAGAACATTACAAATAACGGTTTTTCTCAGTTATTAGGCAACTTGGGGTATTAATCTTTTGATAGAAGGTAAACAAGTTTGGTTTTTAGAAATTAATGCAACTTTATTATAATCGTCAGTTTTGGGTCATCGTTTTTAGAGCATTATGCAAAGGCCGCTTCAATAATTGATTATTAAATAACTACAAATGGGATGAATCTCAAATGCTTTTATTTTAAAATGCAATGTTCAATGAATGCAATACCAAAAAATCAAACGAATATGTTGGAAAATTAGTAAATTATTCTATTGTTGGGAAAATTGCATGCTGATTTCCCACCTTAAGCAATTCAATAGCCTTCTATGAACCAAAAAGTCCAAATAATTTACTAAGAGTCGAATTTCAGAATCGATTGATGTTAATTTTTTTATTTATTGCTTCATACCCCCTTATGTCGAATTTGGAACATAATCTACCATATTAAGCAATACAATAATTCCTTCTATGAACCAGGGAAGTTCAAAAGAATTTACCAACACTCGATATGTTCTTAAATCCTAAGAATTTCAGAAGCGATTGACGTTAATTTTCAACTACAGCTCCATACTTATGGACTCAATCTTTGATAAAATCCGAATACAGTGTAAAGCCACAATGGAATTAGAACATTGCGTAATATTTAAAATAATAGTAATAATGCGAGTTGTGTGACTGCAAAAATGAAAATTCAGTCAATCCCACACCGAGCAAATCCGTGAAATGAATTCGTATTATTATAATTAAAATGATAATAATGCGAGGGCACTGACTTGTAGATACGATTATTTACGTATGACTCAATCAAACAGTTACGTTTTCACATTCAAACATAAATAATTTAAGATGCATTAACGTGAAATTTTCATTTCTTAACGCATTTTAAATGGCAAACGATCGTGACGAAATGTCCCACGCAATATTTTTATTTAGATGTAACTTATCAACAAAACTGATTATCCCTAGCCGACACAATGGTGGGATTTAATATTATTATTGATTGAGCTTGAAAAGAACGCCCGATTTATCTTCGTTTCCATGGACGATTAAAACGTCCGCGGGTATGAAACCTGAACAAAGGTATAACAATAAAGTTGGAGGGAAAAAAACGAAAATTTGCATTAACTTCTCTTTTCTTGGCGCATTTTAAACGGCAAACAATCAGAACGATTTGCCACACGCTATAATAATTTTTATTTCTTTATTTATCTACAGAACCGATTATCTCCGGCTGAAACAATGGTGGGATTATTACTTTTGATATAATTGAAAACGACGCCTGATTTATTTATCAGCGTTTCCACACAGAATTAAAACGTTTGTAGCTACAAAACCTCAACACAGTTGTAATAATGTTATACGGAAAAAGCAAACAACTTGAATCATATGCACATTTATCTGTTATCTATTAAACTAAAAAACATAAATTCAGGCGTTACGTTGGACAAGATTCATTGCCATTGTTTCAGATGGAAGTCTAAACCCAAATCAAAAACTGAATGAAGAAACTAGTAAACTACGAGCATTCGCAATTTTTCAACAAATAAAAAATTAAATCGCAATTGGCAATCGACAAGCTATCGTCCCATTGCATTGCATTTTCTATTTCACCAGCTTATTTTGTAGAAACCATTTGCCAAATTTCTTGGAAGCCCGAACGAATGGCTTGAGTCATTGAAAAAGTTGAAATCTACCTGTTTTCAATGATACACCGTCGATGTATCGACCTTTAAAGGCCAACGAAACCCAACAGGAAGTGACACGTGGTGGTAAATTTATTCGAGTAAAAAGTAACAGAAGTCGTACGTTCACTTCATTAAATAGAGGAAATCAAATCTGCCAACAACCACGCGACTGGCGAAACAAATCATTTTTATCTAAAACTTTTTCCGACGAGGAAAGTTGGACTGTTTATGTGCCCAAGGCCACACTTTTCAAGAAAATACGAATACCTGCTCGGTGCGCTTGCAGCGACTTTCAAAATATTTTTCGACAATGATCCTGTGACATTTTTACATGTCAGCGTCATCATAGAGCCGTGTCTAAATTCTTGGCGCAGCCTTTTTTATTTATTTTCTAAGAATACACCTTAATTTTTATCGCATTGATAATATCGCATCTGTTTCGTGAGATTCAAAGGCTCTCTCATTGCGCCTACGCTACACAAAACATAGAGATATGATAAGAATATAAGGACGTGATGTTGAAGCGGGATATCATTATTGTGCTTTAACTCTAGTTTCTATGATATATAACACGCGTGCGACGTTACCAAATCGTTTATAAAAATTTATAAGGCACCACCTATCCTACAACATGACGAAATAACTGTAAATTGCTATTGCTATTCTTGCAAGCTATTTATTATTTATTCCTGAATGCGATGACCTTAAAAAAGTCATAAAGGAAATTAATGTTATGTGCGGCGCGTTTACTTTCTAATAACCGAATGGGATAAAGTTGCAATTGCGAGACAATGGGGACTTATCAAGGAGTGTTTTCCAGATACATCTGAGTGTAATTTGATCGATCATTAATATTGTAAAACAAAACGTGAAAATTATTATAATACTGACAGTTCGGCGTGGATACATGCACACAATCTCTGCGTCAGCCACCATTTAAGACCCCAATCAATTTCAATTTAGAGAAAATACATATAATTAATCGACACGAGTGAAGTTTGAACTTTACACTTAGCCCGATGAGAATATTCAAAAAAAAAACGTACAAATTATTTTTGTAATCAAAATAAATCACTAACTTGTGACAAATGATTTAATTTCACATGCAGCAGCTAAACACAATTCGGTAATGAAAGATCTTTTAACGCTACATCCTTGTCGCAACTTGTGTCGCCGCCAATGCTTTTCCGGTATAAAAATACCGCCACAACCAAAAATAACACAATATAGCCACCACTTATTCGCGCAAAAATAGCTCGTTAATTTTTTTTTTCAGAAAAACATAAAGCTCTGTCGGCAAGCTTCATATCAATTATCGAAATCGTTACACGCTGTTAAATATTAAAACAGAAGCGTGGCAAATAAAAGTAGATAGAGCGTGTTCCTACAAATAATAATTAGCGATGATAATAATAAGTAAACTAGATCTCCAAGATGGATGGGGCTAATTTCTTAATTAACGACTGCCTCGTTCCAGTTTAAACTGTCCGGTTGTATAAAGCAACACTTATAATTACTCCAGCCAAAAAGTTGGAACGCTGCGAATGGAGAAAAATGATTTGGACGCGACTTAGAACAGTGAATGAGTCGAACGAACGAGACCAGCGACTCGTATGCGAAGTTTTAGGGTGTGATAGATTTAATTAGCTTGGTGTTGTGGTACACACGTGTAGAAGCAAGCAATAAAGCAAACAAATAATCCGCTGTAAGTGTAAATAAGTCCATTATTTTGCCTGTGCATTCGGCAAAAGGTTCGACGTCCGACTTAGGCGCCTAGAATTTTAAAATCTAAAAATATACGTCTCGGCGACTAATTACATGTATGTGGAATAGAAGACCCAAGTGCCAAATTGTGTGACTCCACCCAGAATCGAAATTCGTTGTTGCACATTATTGGGAGCGTTCTATTATTGCCAAACATCGCCTTCGATTGAAAATATTGGTCGGCGCTAGTGAGAACAAAACAACTGACTCAGACCGCTTGCCAGAAAAACCCTCTATAATTTTTCCCGACTAAATTTGAAGTGTTCGTGACAAGCGACACCGTCATTTATATAACCACTGGAAACTAATCAAAAATTCATAATGACTATTACGTAAGCTGTATCTGATGGCGTTAAAACCAGTATTGATACGTTTCCCGTTGCTGGAAAAATTTCACGCAAAGTAGGAAACGTCTGATGTTAAAATTCAAGTAAACCGAAACGCGAGGTTAGTACAACCTAGATCTGAACCATGATCTCGGGTATATTTAGAATTTTATTGGGAATTTTACTTTATAACGTCTAATGTTTACAGTCCGCAAGTGTGAATATTGTGCTTGTAACGTTCCCAAAATTTGACGGCTGCGATATACACCGATTAAAACAGTCTGTTCTTCAAAAAGTTATTTTATAACGCGAATCCGAGTTAGCGGACCGTTCGGATTACTGGACCCAAGACCACAATTGCCCACGTACTCAAGTGTACTGGATCGAATACTTGAAAATTCTATCCGTTAGATGCTTTCTAAATATTTACTAGTTTAGCAAATGTTGATACAATTGCAATTGAAGTTTGGATTCGTGCCATTATTTTCTTTTCATTAAAGTCCATATTTACGAATCCAGAACCACGAAGAATCTAGATTTGCGTCGTAGACTTGATTGTATTGTTATCAAACTCGTATACTTCCTTATCCGATATCACACGTGCATATACTATCGTAATTACTGGTCCTAAATAATCTGACCCTGGATTTATTCACTAGTACATATGCATTGAATTTTCGGTGCCATGATATTACAATGTTTCCAAACTACGTGCACAAAATCATATTTCCACCCAGTATACTACAAGTAGTCTATAAATGGTAAACTTTCTAATAACTTTACAAGCTATTTATGCGGAATAATTTGATTATAAAGTAAAAATATGACCGGTTCTCTCAATACGCAGGGGGTCATTGTTGCTATATGGAATTTATCAACAAATTAAATACATATTACGTACAACAAATATGTTGGAAATATTGCGAATTGAGCAAAAAAATGTAGTATTTATAGAAACAAAGTCCTAACGTAAGCTGCTTGTTCGGGAACAAAGACAACTTATACCATTTCATGTTCAGAACAACAAAGCGATTAAATAAAAAATGATTTAATTTTTATTTAATCGGGGAGATAAGAACACCAAAAGTGTAACTGTAAAAACGAATGTTGTGTAAGTGTGCAGTAGTTTAAAGAGTCTAATCCAAACAAACGATAATTCTAGACGTAGGATCAAACTTTTCACTCAATAAGGGCCATAAAACATCGGCTTTCGGTTAAAGCTTCAAATTTACGGCCCAGTCAGTACTAATGGTTAGGCAATTAAACTAAAGAAATCAATTTTGTTTAAAATTTATAGGTTTTGGTGGAACGTCAGCAATTTATGTTTTGTCAATTGCACTCCGTATCGGTGCAGTATTGTCGGAATTTTAATTACATTCTCCACTGTTTACCACTTGAATTTTTGCCACATTGTGCTTTTCAATCATGTAAAAGTTGACGAATAATAAAAATCGTTAAAATGTGTAACTTATTTATAACGAACCGAAGCCTTGTCTCGGCAAACTCAAGGGTGTCCAATTATAAGGTTGCAGCCACTCTAAGGTTGTCTGGCGGTTTTTATAGTCCGTATTAGAATTTATGTATTAAAGAACCAGTTCAGTCGGATACTTTATATGCTAGTTTTGGTCCAGGCAAAAAGTACACACAAATGATACAAGTTGTAGTGAAATAAGATTAAACCGCCTTAACCAAACAAAAATGTATTTCATCATTGAACTTTAAGAAGAATTTGCAACATCATAAACGTAATCGTTCAGCGTCTTTTAGCCCTTTTCATGTTGCTTTTCTTCAATGAACGGCTTGCTGAAACAGTATTGCTTTGATACTTGATATCGTTATTGTTCCTTACGTTCATTAATCAGTCAACATGAGATATTCTTTCGAAACACGTTTCGAAACGTTTGTTTGTATTTTTGACAAAACATACAGATTGCTCTGCAAATGTGAGATTGATTTATCTTTTTAGAATAATTGATAAATTTTCAAATTTTCGTTTTTTGCTCTTATAGCACACGCTGGGTGGCACTGGGGACCAGAGCACCTGCAGGGTCGAAATAAATATACCGCGTGAATCTCATACAGGTAAAAACCTGTAAAATAGTTTTTCTATCGTGAATTTTGGTAATAAAATAAAATCACAGAAAACTGGACCTAAATTATAGCTGTAAACGAGGCTTGAATCGACCCAAAAGTGATTTGAATTCAAGTTTTGGTATTTGGCCCTTATTGCCGTTCGGCTTCCAATAGACCGCGCGTGTAATCCAATTTTCAATTCTTGGCATCACGAATTGGTACGGCTTCAGCTCAAATGATTAACTTCTTTCCATCGGATGCTTTCCGTTTTAGACCATGAGATTCTATTTTGGGCATGAGCCTGTATTGTGGAGATAATGTGTAATAATGGTTCACGAAGGCAGTGCTCTTATTGGTAGGCGTGAGTTGAGCAGTTAAAAAAGTAGAAAAACTGTTCCTTGGAAAGGGAGTCTAATTATATTTTGAATTTTGCAGCTAGAATTACAGATTCATTGAAAAATCTGGCGCCAACTGAAGACAAAAATAATTCATCTTTCCTACATCCCGTAAAGATTTCATCGTGTTTTCGAAAAGGTTATACCAATCGGTTACGACTGAAATTTACAATTCTGTATTAATGAGTGCATGGTTCTATAAAAAATTGCGAAGTGTAGGGTTTTTTGCATTATTGGCAAACCAGATTTAATGTTTTCATTCAAAACGTAGTTCAATATGATTTGCAAAAATTCGAAAAACATGTAAGCTCGACAATGTTTGTTTTATTTTTACTCGGTTTGGCATATTCTGCAAAAAAATTGGACGCACTAGAGCAGGCCACCTGCAGAACGAAATAATGTTTCCTTGTGAAGCATATTTTGTTTCATATTACCCGCTTTTGCCTTCAGTTTCGTTATTACTGGATCAGATGTTTAGTTTAATTTTCAATGCTGACAACTCTAGTAAATAGGTCCTCCGGGGCCATCAGTATTAGTTAATTATCCATTTGGGATTCTTTTCATTTTAAATCACAGAAAATAAATTATATATACTTATAATTTGACGTGGCTCGAATCAAATCAAAACATTTTGATGGATAACAATTTTTGAGTTGCATTTTTTGTGTTATATCACTCTCTTTTTGTCTATAGTTTGGTTATTAATAGATCATGTGTTTCATTTAATTTTCAGTACTGACCAATTCTAGTAAATAGGCCCTCTGATGGCCCGAAATATCAATTACTTATCTTTACTTATTGGCTGTGTATTTATTCTTTTCTTTTTAAATCACAGAATATGTTTTAGGCATGAGTATACAGGTGCCCCAGAAATAATGTCAGTAGTAGGACTCGTCATGTACCATTTTTTTTTATTTTTTTTTAGCATTTTATTAGCCCTGAAATTGACGAGCTGCCTATGGATTTCATAAATCAGTTTCATTTTTCAACTTAAATTCCAAAATTTGACCGAATGAGTTACTACGTCGAAAGAAACAAAATGTAGGGAAAGTCTTGATCGGTGTTTAACCTTAGGCGGGTAACAAAATAAGAGTCAAATCTTCAAATAATTTTAACTTGTTAACCAAAAAGTTGTTATTATTTATACTTATAATTTGATATGGCTTGAATCAAATCAAAACATTTTTATGGATAACGTGTTTTAAATTGCATCTTTTGTGTTATATCACTCTTTTTTTGCCTACAGCTTGATTATTAATGGATTATGTGTTTAATTTAATGTTCACTACTGAGAAATTCTAGTAAATAGGTCCTCTGATGGCCAGAAATATTTATTACGTATCCATTTGGGACTATTTTCATTTGAAATCACAGAGAATCTGTTTTAGGCATGAGTATACAGGTGTCCCAGAAATAATGGCATTAATTTTAACCAGTAGTAGCACTCGTCAAGACAAGCACTTTTTCTATGTACCATTCTTTCGAAATCGCAATTTTGTTTTAGCATTTTACGCTCCCTTAAATTGACGAGCTGCCTATGGATTTGATAAATCAGTTTGAATTACAGAATTTTACAACAGCAACGGTCAAATTTATGAGTTGTTGATAAGAGTTGATGTGAGTGAGTTAAAAAAAATAGCGATCTTTGCGTTTTCTTGTAGAGATTTTTTGTTATGTGCTGATCGGTGTTTAACATTGAGCATTATTATGCTTAGGCGGGTAACAAAATAAGAGTGAAATCTTCAAAAAATTTGAACTTGTTAACCAAACAACAAAAAGTTAGTAAGAAAAGTTGTTGGGTTTATTATAATTATTTATACTTATAAATTGACATGGCTTGAATGAAATCAAAATATTTTTAAGGATAACGTGTTTAGAATTGCATCTTTTGTGTCATATCACTCTTTTTTTGCCTACAGTTTGATTATTAATGGATTGTGTTTAATTTAATTTTCACTACTGAGCAATTCTAGTAAATAGGTCCTCTGATGGCCATAAATATTTATTACGTATCCATTTGGGACTATTTTCATTTGAAATCACAGAGAATCTGTTTTAGGCATGAGTATACAGGTGTCCCAGAAATAATGGCATTAATTTTAACCAGTAGTAGCACTCGTCAAGACAAGCACTTTTTCTATGTACCATTCTTTCGAAATCGTAATTTTGTTTTAGCATTTTACGCTCCCTTAAATTGACCATTTTTTAATTTGAATTACAGAATTTTACAACAGCAACGGTCAAATTAATGAGTTGTTGCGTCGAAAGAACGAAAAACTAGGGCAAGTTTTCTTGTAGAGGTTTTTTGTTATGTGCTGACCGGTGTTTAACATTGAGCATTATTATCCTTGGAGGTAACAAAATAAGAGTAAAATCTTCAAAAAATTTTAACTTGTTAACCAAACAACAAAAAGTTGTTGGGTTTATTATAATTATTTATACATATAATTTGATATGGCTTGAATAGAATCATAACATTTTTAAGGATAACGTGTTTAGGATTGCATTTTTCGTGTTATATCACTCTCTTTTTGTCTACAGTTTGATTATTAATGGAACAAAAGTACAATTTTACCTTGTTAACCAAAACGTTTATAACAAAAAGTTGTTGGGTTATACTACTGGTTAAATTAATGCCATTATTTGGGACGTTCTGTATAATGTGTTAACGTTTCCATGAAGCACTGCTCTTATTGCTCTATAAGAAAAAATATCGAAACAACACTTTGATTTTCGAAGAGTTCTATTTGTAATTTGAAAGTTTTACAGAAAGTTACAGATTCATATTTAAAACAAACCTGTGTCGCCCAGTAAATATAAAAATAATCCTCCTTAATCCTCGTGTACCATATCTCATAAAGATGCCATGGACTTTTCGTAAAGTTTTCAAAAGAAATCCTGGTCGCGAACCTTGTGTACCTTTGCTTACTTCAATTCCTAGCAGCACATCCAGGTTTCTATAGCGACGCTTTTCATTTTAGACCATGTTGTTCTCTTTTAGTCTTTTAGGCATGAGGCTGTGTGGTGCGGATAAGATGTAATGACTCATTGCTAGATAAGAGTTGATGTGAGTGAGTTAAAAAAAATAGCGATCTTTGTACAAGAGTTCTATTTATAATTCGAAAGTTTTACAGCTAGTATTACAGATTCTTGTTTTAAACAAATACGTGGCGCCAACAAGTGAATACACAAATAATCCTACCCCACATTTCGAAACATTCGGCGATTCGGTTTAATCTTATAGTCATGAGGCTGTATAGTGGAGATAATGATTCACAGCTAGATAAGAGTCGAGAGAAAAAAGCGAAACAGAATTTCTTTGTGGAAGAGTCCTATTTATAATTGAAATGTTTTACAGCTAGAATTACAGATTCATATTTAAAACAAACGCGTGGCGCCCGCCGAGCGGGTACAAAAATAATCCTTCTACCCCACATTTCGGTCGTGTTTTCGTGAACGGAACGCTTTTAGACCTATTTTATTATGGTAGGTTTCAACGTTCGGATGACAGAATGTTCGCTTGATACAGATCGGAATTTAAAGCGATCGGTCGAACGGTCAGTTCAGGTAATCAGGTATGTGATGTTCCAAAAGCGTCGTAAATTGATAGCTCGATGGGTAATAATCGAACGGTTGATATGCAAATAGGAAAGTCGAAGTGGAAGCGGCTTAGAACGAACGATAGATAGATAGATATAGTGAACGGTAATCATCGTCATGCGGCGTGTGAAAGCGGCGGCGGCGGCGACGACGACGACGACGACGACGAAGAGCTACGACCTCCAGGAGGAAAGGGAGGCGCACCGCTCAGGTAGAAAGAACGAAACTACCAAAGGGACCAAGAAGAAGATCAGCGGGCGGCCGAACAATAGAGCGCACAGTCGCACACCTGTCAGGCTGTACTCACTTGAGATAATAGAGCTGCCCTTCGGCGGTGCGCGCTTGTTCCCAGCCGGCGGGCAGCGGGGTGGTGTCCTCGGCCTTCGAGGCCACGTCGTAGGAGCGCTGCTTCATGTGGTGATGTGCTGCGGGCTGCTGGCCCACGGCGTAGGTCTGCTGCAGGGAGGCGGGCGAGCTATGGGCCCGGTGGTGGGCGCTGGGCAAAGGGGCGGCAGCGGCGGCGGATGCGCTCCCGCTGCTGCCGCTCCCGCTGCCCGCAGTTCCGAAGGCCGAGTCGACCGAATTCTCCCGGGAGTGGCTGATAGACTTCGAGCCCGTCGACGGCGGGTTGAAGAAGGAGTCGGGCAACTTTCGCATGCTCCAGGGCACCTGGAGGGGCCGCTTCGAGTCCGGCTTGAGGACGCTGTCGAAGAGCGCCTGCAGGTCCGTCTCCGAGTCCTGGTCCACCCGCAACACCTGTTTGGCATCCTCGTTTAGTGCCATTTTAGGCGCACACCGCACTGCACTAGCACACCGAACAGACAAACTTCATCGACTCCTAGTTCTAGTTCTAGATCTAGTCCTAGTCCTACTCCCAGCACTAGTCCTAGTCTCCCAGCCTGGCCACCGACACTCGACTACTCAACAGCTCACTAAGCTCGACTGCCAGAGCCAATGTCTGGCCAATGGGTTCACACGCTGCGCTGCGCTGTGCCCCCCTTCCCTTCAGATTAGAGATGTATTACCGATATGTATGTGTTCGTTTCGTTCCTTCACTTGTTCGTTCGTTCGTTCGTTCGTTGCACTGGCGCGATTTCTTATTATTTCTTCCTTCTATGCGTCCAACACTCGAACTCCAACCAACAAACCCAAGCAACATTAACATTAACAATAACAATAATAAAAATAATAAAAGCTTAGCTGCGCCTGCCCGAGTTTGACAGACATAGACATAAGACAAGCAAGCGACCGGAGGATCTGGTTTTCCTACTTCGGAATCGCTCGGAATTCGGAATGCTCACCTCATACACCTGTCGTACAATTATACGCGCACATCCTTAGCTCTTTGTTTTTGTTAGAGGCCGTGGAGGGCAACTCTATACGCACCATGAGCTCGGATTACTGTTCGCTGTTTCCGTTCCTACAATAATCTCCTACTTAACTCATCCTGGCGCCACCTGTTTCTCTTGATCTTTACTAAGCTGATGATGTCGACAACAACAACAACAACAACATGGCCGATTTCAACAAAATGAATGACCAGCCGGTTGTCGCTTTTTCGTTTCTTCGGCCCCCGGTTTCTCGTGCTAATCGTGTAATGTTTCGCATTTCACAGCGAATTCATCTTCCGTGCTTTTTAACTACATGCCGCATTTTGTACTTGAATTTCATTAAAAAACGCACCTGGAAAACGAATCTTTGTTTATTGTACAATCGGCTTCAGTGAATTTCACCAGTCTATAGTTTCTCCGCTGCCCATCTCTACTTGTAGTGTTTTATGGCATTGAAGGTAGACGTTGGGTTGAAATTTGTAATGTTTACAATTTCTCGGTTGGGTCTTATTTTTTAAATTATTACCGACTCGTTCATTGAGTAAACTAATTTGCTACGAATTCAGAGGAAAAAAAACTAAATGTACTGATCCTGAACCTAAAAATGTAGAGGAGAGACACTGTTTTTGCTGATTTTGTTGTAAAACACATATGAGAGTGGGATTCATTTTAAAATGTAAACACTCTTTTAATAACTTATATACTAAATCCATTATTACTTATGCACTCCTGTAGACGTCGTTTCATGCTGAGGACCAATATTTAAAATTAAAAATCTCATTGTTTAATATCATTTGCTGCTTTAAAAAATGCCGCATTTTGTATTTAAATTTCATAAAAAAATGCACCTCGAAAACGAATCTTTGTTTATTGTACAACCGGCTCAACTGATTTTTACCAGTCTATAGTTTATGTGCTGCCCATCTCTACTTATAAAAGTGGTTTATGGCACTGCAGACAGATGTTAGGTTTGAAATTTGTAATGTTTACTATTTTTCGGTTTGTGCCTTATTTTTTAAATTATTACCGACTCGTTCAATGAGTAAACTAATTTGCTACGAATTCAGAGAAAAAAAAAACTAAATGTACTGATCCTGAACCTAAAAATGTAGAGGAGAGACACTGTTTTTGCTGATTTTGTTGTAAAACACATGAGAGTGGGATTCATTTTTAAATGTAAACACTCTTTTAATAACTTATATACAAAATCCATTATTATCTACTTATGCACTCCTGTAGACGTCGTTTCATGCTGAGGACCAATATTTAAAATTAAAATCTCATTGTTTTATATCATTTGCTGCTTTAAAAAATGCCGCATTTTGTACTTAAATTTCATAAAAAAACGCACCTCGAAAACAAATCTTTGTTTATTGTACAACCGGCTCAACTGATTTTCAACAGTCTATAGTTTCTGTGCTGCCCATCTCTAATAAAAGTGGTTTATGGCACTGCAGACAGATGTTGGTTTTGAAATTTGTAATGTTTACTATTTCTCGGTTTGGGCCTTATTTTTTAAATTATTACCGAATGTCCATCGACTCGTTCAATGAGTAAACTAATTTGCTACGAATTCAGAGAAAAAACCAAATGTACTGATCCTGAACCTAAAAATGTAGAGGAGAGACGCTGTTTTTGCTGCTTTTGTTGTAAAACACATATGAGAGTGGGATTCATTTTTAAATGTAAACACTCTTTTAATAACTTATATACAAAATCCATTATTATCTACTTATGCACTCCTGTAGACGTCGATTCATGCTGAGGACCAATATTTAAAATTAAAAATCTCATTGTTTAATATCATTTGCTGCTTTAAAATATGCCGCATTTTGTACTTAAATTTCATTAAAAAAACACACTTCGAAAACGAATCTTTGTTTATTGTACAATCGGCTTCTGTGAATTTCACCAGTCTATAGTTTCTCCTCTGCCCATCTCTACTTATAGTGTTTTATGGCACTGCAGATAGACGTTGGGTTGAAATTTGTAATGTTTACTATTTCACGGTTGGGTATTATTTTTTTAATTATTACCGACTCGTTTAATGAGTAAATTAATTTTCTACGAATTCAGAGGAAAAAAACCAAATGTACTGATCCTGAACCTAAAAATGTAGAGGAGAGACATTGTTTTTGCTGCTTTTGTTGTAAAACACATTTGAGAGTGGGATTAATTTTTAAATGTAAACACTTTTTTAATAACTTATATACAAAATCCATTATTACTTATTCACTCCTGTAGACGTCGTTTCATGCTGAGGAGCAATATTTAAAATTAAAAATGCTCCTTGTTTTATATCATTTGGTGCTTTAAAATATACTAAATGCTCAGTGTTAAATATAGAAAACCACGGTGTTTTTTTGTAGATATACAGGGTGAAATATTGTATTTACGTAATTGGTATTTAATTTATACTCGATTAATTTCTTAAATTTAGCTTGTTAAAAAAAATAAAAAAATTGGAAAATGAAATGGGATTAAACAGCATCGAGATCGACCTTCAAACGCGAAAACAACTCTTCTATTACAATAAGTAATTAAAATTGATGCATTGTATAATATTTACTATAATTTACTACATTGTTTTAACGTCCGTTTGTTTGAATTATCCTTTCGCCAAATTGAAGAGAAAAAATGTTCATTTATTTAATTATATTTATATTATAATAATCGTTACGTTTTACTATTTTTTATTTTGTATTGTTAAGTTTTATGTGATGTGTTAACTAAAAGAAATTAATTTTATAACTCATATTTAAACATAGAATGTTTATTTCTAATACAGTGATGTTTACATTTAAAACTGAATTATATTCATAATGGTACCTATTTTTTTGCGATTTTTAAACAAGCGTATTTTTTTCTATTTTGTAGTAGAATTATAGAACATTATAGAAAAATAAATTTTAAAAAATAAAGGAGATAAAAATACAGTGATGTTACATTTAAAACTGAATCATGTTCACGTATGTGCGTTACAACAAAAGCAGAAATAACAGCGTCTCTCCTCTACACCTTTAGGTTCAGGTCCAGGACATTTGGTTTTTTTCACTGAATTCGGTAATAATTTAAAAAATAAGGCCCAATCCAAGAAATAGTAAACATTATAAATTTCAAACCCAACATCTGTCTGCAGCCCCATAAACCACTTCTATAAGTAGAGATGGGCAGCACAAAAACTATATCGTAGCAAATCATTCAACGACTCAATGGATATTCAGCAATAATTTTTAAAATAAGACAGACCTATCGTAAACATTACAAATTTCATACCCAACATCTACCTGCAGTGCCATAAAACATTCCCTTTTATAAGTAGAGATGGGTGCTTGTTAAAACCGGCAGCATAGAAATAAAATTAAAAAAATAATAATAATAAACAAGAGTATATTTTTCTATTTTGTAGTAAAATAATTTAACTTTATAGAAAAATACATTTTAAAAAATGATTTAGTACTTCTAGAAACACTGATTGTTGTCTCTAGTAAATAATTTGGAGATATTTCCTGACTTGATAATGTGGAGCACCTAGGATAGTTTTTTATTATTTGTTTTGATCACTTAATTATTTAATATTTTTATTTTTCCTTCAAATTAAATTACGTATTTTGTTCTTTGCTTGATGCTTGCGTATCTAGAAGTAAATTCGATATAAAAACGCGAAAAAAAAACACTGTAATAAGAAAACAGCTGACTGCGATCTGTCAAAAACTGAAGGCAAAAAGAAATTGCAGTTCAGTTCATGTTGAAGTGTTTTTGAAACGCTTTCACAAACACTTATCCAAATTGGATGACAGATAAGCACCAAATGGTTTTTGTCACTCAGTCTGTATATAAAATAGAGACAATTTAAATAAATAACACATTCTGTAGGTAAAAACATTGCTAAATAAATTATACTTTAATAATAATAATTTATTTAAGCCTAGTGACGACCAATATTTTCTACCTATAATTATTTTAATCTACTGTACATTTACCGAGCATACACTTTATCTACATATGTAGCACATATTTTCTACTGTGCATCTATTATATTAACTAATCGTTTTCAGATTTATTATTTGGAGATTTCATTTCTACTTAGCAAAACATTATTTACATGTTTACGTAAACAAATATTTAAATACATAGCAAAATAATTATTTACTAGGTATGTGCAATTTTTACTGAGCATGTCACAAAAGTATCAAATAATGGCTGTAACTTTTGAATTAAAAAAATTATGAAAAGATGTTTAACATAAACCTCGTTTGTGCATTCGCACGCAGTACAAAATATCTGTGGCATTCTTTAATAGAAACGATGTTTGTGATTTCTTAGTAAATCAATTTTTTCTCCTTCATTTCTTTTCTATGATACTAAAATTGCACTTCAAAATAAGGAAAAATACGCTTATTCCAAAATCACAAAATAAATTATTAGGTACCATTAAGAAAAACAAAGTTGAGTGCCACAGCAGCAAAATGTTGTTAAAATATTATCTTATTGACTGAAAAAAAACCTAATGATTCTGTAAACCCACCTCGTCGTTTAATAAAAGGTTTTGAAAAGCTTTCATTTGCAATAAACAAGGTTGACGATTTTGTCCGAGTGTAATGCTGAATTAGGTTCGCAGAAAAAACGGCCCAATTATCTCATTTGCTGGAAATTAGGGATTTCCGATTATAATTGTGTGTTTTTTGATATTCCATAAAGAGTTGAGTTCGCACACGGAAGTGGTTATTTTTTAAACGCGTTCCCCAATCATTGCACGCAAGAAAAAAATGAAAACAAACACAACTACTTCAAAAAGAGGAAAAATTATAGATTTTTTTATAACATAAATACTTGTCGATATTAAATTAGGTCTGCGTAAATTGTGTACAACGGGCTACGACTGCATCAAAAAGAATTGAACAATTGTATACAATTCCAAAGTTTTTAGTCGTCATTATAATCATCATACAATTCGGTAGCAGAATCGTCAGTTTAATCGAATCTTTAGTAATTTTTTTTTTTTTAAATCCAAAGATTTGAGTGATCATTATTTCGTTCTTATTACACAATTCGGTTGAATTGGTTGCAGAATCGTCGCTGCGATCAAATATTTGGGCAGTTTTTGGTGTTACCTGCACCGAAATTTGACGCTTCTTAGTTCAGATCGTCAAATTTCGACCTTGAGAGGAACCAGATTTGTGACTACCTAGTCATTGTTTGCCCACTTTTTCTATATTTGCACTAGGAATTCTTCAAGAAAAAACGCAACGCTTGTTTAAATTTTTATTACACGATCAGTCAGACGTAGGTACATAAAAATCATAAATCAGTTGAGGTTGTTTTGTATCCAGTCCAAGAAAGCGGTGACTCTTGTATAGACTCCAGGATATCCGGCTTCGGCGCAGCGGAGCCCATACGAAACGACTCCAATCTGGTAAAACCAAATGTTGTCACCTTCGCCCTGGCGGTGCATGAGGGGGCCTCCTGAGTCTCCTTGACACGCGTCTTTTCCACCTCTCAAATACCCAGCGCAAAGGACTCTATCGTCGATTATAGAACGCGCTCCATACGCTCTAGCGCACAAATCGTTTTTCAGCACAGGCAAAACAACTTTCTGAAGCGTGCTACTTGAAGGACCCTCTGCGATAAAAATAATACGTAGACAAGTCATCCCAATATAGAAATTATGCTTACTGAAGGACAAAGATCCCCATCCTGCCACTGTAGGTGACACATTGACGTAATCTCGAGAACGGAGAGATTCTTCGATTGGTAAACAAATGGGAGATGCAGTCGCTAAAACGATTCGTTTTAAATAAAACTAATTAACGAGACAATTATTATAATACAAGGTTGCACGCTTCGAGCCAGTGTCAGAATTGCAATGTCGTTTGTATAGTTTCGAGGACTGAACCCTTCGTGGATTTTTGCTTCAAGCAAAGGAATCGTTTCCGGATGGGCACCGTCTGTGTCTGAGAACAAGTCCAAGTCGCCCAACCGTGCCGTGTATCTTAAAAAATAACAATTATCAGTATGCAGCGATGCCGCAAATTCAAATTTATAATTAGCAAGTAAAACCGGATGAAGTAGATGTCAAGGCCGTGTTGTATCATCTTCGGTGCATTTATGTGCTGATGTTAGAAAGCACTTACAAATCTGGACGATTGTAGACGCAGTGTCCTGCTGTTAAAATGTGTCGATCTGTGATTAGAGTACCTCCACAGAGCCATTTGGGAGAGTTCGGATTGGCTTGGTTTTTGTATCCCAAAGCGACAAGCCACGGAAACTCGCCTTAGATAGAAATAACTTGTTAATGAGCACTAGTTAGCACATTGTTGCGTACCTAATTTTGCGGGAATGCCGTTGACGATTCTGGGATCTGTGTTGTTGCTAAATCCGCAATGGGGTTTTCTAGGTAGAGAGGCAAATGTGTTTGATTTTGGAGAAGCCCCAGAATCGGGCGCGGGGCTTGTGTTAACTTGAGTCCGAGTTTCGGGACAACACACCGAAGGAGCTTTCCCCGTAAATTCGCAAACAGACGCTTGTAAAAATGAACGAATTCGCGGATCGTTAGTTCTGGTGACTAATAATTCCCTTAGTGGTGGACAGTCGAAAATGTCGATACAAATTCCGTATTGTTGGGTCGGGGTTTCACAGGGCACCCCTTCTACAAGTCGCACGTTAACATTACTCATTAAAGCTATTATAATTTTTTTTTGTTTACCCTGTGCGTTGCCGCCATTTAATCCCAAACACAGAACTACAAAAATAAAACAGTAAAGCATTTTTAGATTCACTCAGAGTTTATATGAACACGCAAGAGATTAGCGTACTACTGGACAAGAGCCGATGTGAGTCGTTATTTCAACATAAACGGCGATGACGTTTCACCTATCATGGTCAGAACAAGAAGGACGTTTTTAGTACATTTTTTAGAAAATACAAATTATTCCAAGAACACAAACCAGGTGAAATTGGCTGGTTTTTACAATTCCACATCCAAACGGAATTGGGTCAATATTAACAACATAAAAATCGAAGATGACGTGCGTACGGCGTGCCTGTTTTGTCAATTGTTGCATATAATGTTTATTAAAAAGAATGTCGTAAGTCACAACGTTTCGACTTCATTGCGTATATCTTCTGTTCTGTTAATGCCCTAAAATTGTCCCGGCAAAGAAAAAAAGTCGGTTTTGATTGAAATTGTGAAGAAAATACGATACAAAAAGCAACAGTATACACAACACAAACGAGTAATGAACAAAAAAGTAAAATTATTTTATATAAAATATGAGACAACAGGAGCTGAAGCACTAACGTTAAAAATGCCTCAAATACTGACCAGGAACAGGTGAAAACTGCAACCACGAAAAAATAATAAACAAGGAATAAAGAAACACAATGAGTGTAAACTTAAATCAATTACAAAAGTTACGAAAAAACGAACTCATTTTATTGAGAAAGTGAGAAAAATAAGGAATGAAGCGGCAAGTTAAAGAATACCAAAAACTGGAACCAATGAACCAGGAGCGAATACAGTGAAAAGACAACTAACAGGCTCATGAGATATTCACAATCAGTGGAAGCTGGAATCAAAAACAGAAAGAAGCATTCTACCAGTACTAATCCCTTGCGAATTTAATTGCCCAGAAACTAAATAATTTGTTAGTTTATTGAGAAATGAAATGTAGGGAAGAAACATGCCAAAAACTTGACGCAGGAACTGGTAAAATGCAACAAAATATGTATCAAACCAACCTTAGAGGCAAGAAAAATAGTTTAAAAAATATTTATGATCATTTAACTAATCAATTATAAAGTTAATAAGTGGAATAAATAAAGGGAATTCAAAGAAATTACGAAAAAACAAAACTATTTTATTCAGTAAAAGAAATAAAAGGAAGAAAGCAACAAGTTAAAAAATGTAAAAAAACAGGAACCAATGAACCAGGAGCGAATGTAAAGCGTAAAGAAAAACCAACAAAAAAGCTCGTGAGGGAATAACAATGAGTGGAAGCTGGAATCAGTTACTGCTAAATTATAAAAAGTAAGAAGGGGAATTCTACCAATATTAATATCTTGAGAAATTCATTGTGAAGAAACTAAATAATTTGATAAATTGAATAACATACGGGAAAGGAACATGATAAAAAACCAAGACGCAGAAACTGGTGAAAATGCAACAAAATATCAAACAAACCTTGGAGGGAGGAAAATGTTTCCAAAAATATTTATAATGATTTACCTAATCAACAAGTGGAATAAATAATAAGTTCAAAAAAATTGCGAAGAAATTAAACTATTTTATTCAGAAAAAACAAAAAACAAGGAAGAAAGTGCCAAGTTAAAAAATATCAAAAACAGGAACCGATGAACCAGGAGTAAAGTGTAAAGAAAAACCAACACAAAAGCTCATGAGGTAATCACAATGAGTAAAAGCTGGAATAAAATACTGCTATATTGGGAATAAAGCAAAAATTTGAATTCAAGCAATACTAATCTCTTGAGAAATGAATGACGAAGAAACGAATTAACGTGATAATATATTGAAAAGAATGTAGGAAAAGGACCATGCTATGATCAAGACACAGGAACTGGTGAAAAATGCAACAAAGTATCAAAGAAACCTTAGAGGGAAGGAAAATATTTAAAAAAATATTGTATTTATAATTATTTAACTCGGGAATAAGTGCAATAAATAAAGCCATTTTAATAACGTGTCTACAAAAAGACGGAGGCTCGAGAGGTGATGTTTTATTTTCCACAGTGTAGACCTGAGAAACTGTCAAATCGTGACATTTGACAGGATCAGTCAATAAAAAATTTGCCCAACTACGTGTAAACCGAGACTTGGAGATTGAATTTGTTGAAGAAGACATCAAATGTATGTACGTAATTTCAAATTTCTCAACTCATGGCCGAAATTTCGCTACACTCTTGAATGTCGAAGTTATTCCACGGCCTACAAGGCCTCGTTTTGTTTTTGTACGCACGCTGGAAACAAATTTGTCAAAAAATTACTTGTATTAAAATGAAAATACAAAACTATATTTATTTTTGTTGATTATAACTAAATTAAATTAACGAAATTAAAACTGATGTGACATTATTTTAGCTAATACCGATTTGAAATTTTGAAATAATCCCATTGTATCAAATGTGTGTTTTGGATTCCGATTAAAAACCACGTATAAAATGTTCATTGAAACTTTTACAAAATTAATAAAACACGTGCGTTTCACAGTTTGTCATTAGATAACGAAATGCTCAAATTATTAAGCTATTTAAATAACGTGTCTACAAAAAGACGGAGGCTCGAGAGGTGATGTTTTATTTTCCACAGTGTAGACCTGAGAAACTGTCAAATCGTGACATTTGACAGGCTCAGTCAATAAAAAATTTGCCCAACGACGTGTAAACCGAGACTTAGGGATTGAATTTGTTGAAGAAGACATCAAATGTATGTACGTAATTTCAAATTTCTCAACTCGTGGCCGAAATTTAGCTACACTCTTGAACGTCGAAGTTATTCCACGGCCTACAAGGCCTCGTTTTGTTTTGTACGCGCGCTGGAAACAAATTTGTCAAAAAATTACTTATATTAAAATGAAAATACAAAACTATATTTATTTTTGTTGATTATAATTAAATTAAATTAACAAAATGAAAACTAATGTGACATTATTTTAGCTAATACCGATTTGAAATTTTGAAATAATCCCATTGTATCAAATGTGTATTTTGGATTCCGATTAAAAACGACGGTTTTGTTTTTGTACGCACGCTGGAAACAAATTTGCCAAAAAATTACTTATATTAAAATGAAAATACAAAACTATATTTATTTTTGTTGATTATAATTAAATTAAATTAACAAAATGAAAACTAATGTGACATTATTTTAGCTAATACCGATTTGAAATTTTGAAATAATCCCATTGTATCAAATGTGTATTTTGGATTGTGTATTTTGGATACCGATTAAAAACGACGTATAAAATGTTTATTGAAACTTTTACAAAATTAATAAAACACGTGCGTTTCACAGTTTGTCATTAGATAACGAAATGCTCAAATTATGAAAAACCATTACTGTTTTATTTTGTTTTTGTTTACTTTGGTGACGTGGGAATTATATGTAATGGGATGCGTCATTTCCTAACACTCTCCCCTCTCCGCACGCATTAAACGTGGAAGAGAAATTGGTGCGCGTGGCTGATTTGCTTACATGTCACTAAATCTGTCCAAGTGATTAAAAGTTTATTCTCAGACGTTGTGGTGATAATCTGTGTGAAAGAACGTTTAAAAATGTCAAAAACCCAGAGCAAAGGTTTCACGAAAGAAGAGGAGCTGCTTCTTCAAGATTTCAGCCGAAACGTTTCCACAAAATCGTCAGCCCTATTTTATGGTAATGCCTTGATTGTTTCGGCTGTACCAATATGGTTATTTTGGAGAATACACTTAATCGATCTCTATTCGTCGCTGATTCTTTTTGTGGCTGTCACCGCCGTTGCAACGTACTTGTTGGCTTTGGCTTACAAGAACACCAAATTCACCCTCAAACATAAAATCGCCATCAAACGTGAGGAAGCTGTGACCCGGGACCTGTCGAAAAAGCTGTCCGAAGACAAGAAGATGAGCAAAAAAGAAAAAGACGAGAGGATTCTATGGAAGAAGAACGAGGTTGCCGACTACGAGGCCACCACTCTTTCGATTTTCTACAACAACGCATTGTTTTTGACTCTCGTGATCATCTCCAGCTTCTACTTGTTGCCGTCGTTCACGCCGCCTGTGAACTACACTATTTCCATCGGAGCCACTGCCGGATTGTTAGCTCTACTCTCAACTGGGTCGCAATAAAACAATAATTTGTACGTTATATTTATTTGTTTGTTCCAATAAAAAGGATCATGTATAAAGTTCTGGCTATAATATGTCGTTATCCCCATCCCTCTTTCTTTTGAGGTTGTTTTCTGTATCCATCGGAATCCCATTAGTGGCGTTTGTAAGATGAACATTGTGTCCTGATATCTGAATTTTCGGCTTGAGAGACGTCTTGGGTGGAACTGTTGTTATTTTTGTTAGCGGTTTAGGAACAGAGACTGATTGCTTTGAACCACCTGAAGGTACTTTTTTAAGAAAACCTTGATTGGTCTTTGGGTAAACCTTCATCGCACCTCCAGTACCGTTCCCTGGATTAGGAAAGCTAGCTTTCGGCTTCTTTTGACTGCAACTTTTTAATGCATAATTGCAAGCCGATAGACAGTAACGATCTGGAGGCAATCGCAATCCACAATGAGGTTTCACCAAAGGCAATGCAGTATAATTCTTAATGTTGGCACACTCTAAAACCACTTCACGTGGAGGTGGCGTCGTAAACGTGCACTCGCTCGTTAGTTGCAGAGCTAATCTCACATCTTCAACATCTAAAAATTTCTTTTTTGAATTGTTAGCATACATTCGAGCCTCATCGAGTATTGAGGTCGCGTAACGGTACACAAATTCAGTAAGTTGGATTATTGTTCTTGAATCAAATTCTTTTATTCCCATCTCTTTCATAATTGCCATTATCACTTGTCCATCTTTAGGTACATTTTTTGTTTGCGCCGCTTGCTGAGACTTTTCCTTTTCTGCCATTAAAAATATATACAACTACCAACAGATTAGAATTAATTATTACTGTACGTAAATAGAATTACCTAAATTGCGGCACAACCAAAAAAAGTCTTACGCCGCACGGATGGGAGATAACGTATCTCCGGATATATAAGATTGACTAGTGGACGCCATCACCGACAGTTGTTACTTACAAGTTGTTTACGTATCTTATTACCAACATGATAACAAAGAAACCCCGCGACATTACATCCCTAATTTAACATAAAAAAATGTATCTTATGAATTAGCAGTTCAGACGTTGTCTGAGTCCATCTTTGTGCTAAATGAGCAGATAAATAAGCAACGTGACATTAAATACATTTATTTTCAATCAAAAATTAACGCACAAAAATCCCTAAATTTAGCACAATGGTGGGGAAATGATCTCCCACCAAGGTAAGCCACAAAATGGAGGTTGTTGTTGTTCATGATTCGACGTCATATTCTATTACTTACTGCTAGGAAGAAACATAATCGAAAATTACCGTAAAGTAGATGAAGAAAACTTTATAAAATCAGTGTTTTTTATTTGAATAAGTCCATTTATTTTTTGTTGTTATTAAGTTTTAATTACATGTATGATGTATTAAATTATTAGTACATTTTGAAAAATCGCCAAGGACTTATGCCAAATGCATATTCGTGGTCGGTTTACAAAAAAACATTATTGAAAATAATTTCCAATATTTATTTTCCTAACTGCAACTTTTTGCAAAAAATATTCGTTGCAACAAAACAAACATTACTATCATAAAAATAATATCTATTATTATTATTTAAGATAACTATTTAATTTATTTATTTAATTTTATTTTGCATTGATGCTTTTGCTTTTTACTTTCAGAAGTTGAGGTTTTCTTTTAAATGGCACGTGCCACTCTGTGCAATAAAGCAGAACATTTTTAAAAACTATAACTTTTGATCAGTTACGAATTAGAACTTGCATGCTCTACATAACACATTACTAAAGGTAAAAATATATTATGTGGAATTGACATTTTTCCATTGGTTTTTTATTACTATATTTACATCTTAAAAATCAATCGATCATTCTAAAATAAAGCTGCATAGATTTAATATTGAGAAATGGAAAAATGACAAGAATTGTCGGTCATAAATTTAGGTAAACAAAATAAAACCAATTGTATTGTAATTTTTATTTATTTATTTAAATATTTCTAGTAAATGCGAGAATGTTCTTAGTAGTAAGTGGGCCCCTTCAGCAATAATATGTGAAATTATTCCAAATAATGGAAGAATAAGAATATAAACTTCAGGATGTCCAAAAAATAGCTACTTTTTAAGGTAAAAACACCCTGATTTTCAAGACTAAACAAATGGCTCATAATATGTGGGTCGTTTTAGCACACTGCCACTTTTTAAAGAAAAACACCCTGATTTTCAAGGCTAAACAGAAAAGCGCAAAAAATCGTGAAAACACCCCGATTTTAAAGGTATATTTTAAAATTAACATTTTTAAGGAAAAACACCCCGATTTTCAATGGTAAACAGAAAAGCAGAAAAAATCGTGAAAACACCCCTGTTTTAAAGGATAAATAGAAAAGCAGAAAAAATCGGTTTTAAGGTATATTTTAAATTTCTCAAACAGTTGTGTGAAAAATTAGAAGAAGATAAGGTGTCAACCGAAATGGTTGACACTTCAGAAAATGACCAAGTTTTTAAGGTCATTTAAAAAATATAGGAGTACCTATACATATTTCAAGTATAAATTCTTTCAGTTAATGAAAGTATGAAAATGTGTAGCATACAGCATACCTTAGGTGAATCACAGACGATTAATTACTTTTATTATTTGATCGATAAGACCACATTTAAATCCAAAAACTGTCAAGTCAAATTTATCAGATTTAACTAATGTATTCGAAATATCATCAAATTCATAAAACATTTTATCTTTAAAGAAATATAAATTTCTATATCTGAATGCTCTGCTTATATTTGGAGGTATTCCAGCAAGTAATTCTAAAATAAGGCCGTTTTTCTTTGATCTAAACAAACACTCATCAAACTCAATATACAAAACTTTATCATAAAATATATATGTTTTTCCAGAATAAGTTCTAAATATCGCATCAATTCTTTTTCCTTTTGGTATTCCTAAATTTTCAATAGATTGGCTATTATATCCACTTTTAACATTAAAACTTGGAAAATCAATTAAATAATATAAATTTTTAACAACTATTAAAACATCACCTGAAGGTCTTTGATAAATATGCGAAATTTCTTTAAAATCATTTGGTAAAAAATATAAATAATCTTTAATTAATTTCGGTTCTTTATCATAAGTCATGTCTTTTAAATTGACTAACCAAACATATTTCTTATAAAAAATATACATATGATGATTTGCAATTAAAAATGTGTCAATTTCTTTATTAAAATCACATAAATTCACCATAGGCTCATGAGTCGAAGACGAATTACCAACAGTATCTTTTACTCCCACTTCAGGGACGCTTTGCCAGAGTTTGCTTACAGTAGGTTTAACTGTTGTTGTTGTTGTTGTTGGTATTAATTCATATTTTAATCGTTCAGGTCGTCCATATAAATATTGAATTGCCAACATATCGTCTTGAGTTAATTTATCAATATCACCTTTATAATAGGCATACATAATTGAATTATTATTTTCAGAATGTTCAATACCTAACGTGTGTCCGATTTCGTGTAATAAAACAGTATAAAAATTAGTTTGATCATCAGGTGTATTGCTTGATTCACCAAAATACCAATTTTCTGATTTATCAAAATGAATTCCTAAACATTCATTATTATTATATTATTATATTTGGAAAGAAGCCAAGAAGCTAAGACATTACTTTTTCCGTCAAAACTGCTAGAACATATTCCTTTTTAAACAGTTTCAAATTAGTAGACAGAAAGCAGCGATTCCGATGGCATTTATAGGCAGCTGTACATTGTTTATAACTGCCCTGCCTATGCGAACAAGTGTTGTGGCCGCCAATGGCGTAATATCGATAATCCTTTCCCCTTATTTGCAGGGGGGCTTATGGGGTTTAGAATACCTCCCCAACGCCTCGAACTTGACCTGTTCAACTACGTGGTAATTGCCCTGCATCCGTCACTAAAGATTCAATTAATATTCGATTCGGCGGATCAGAAGCTGGAGTTCCAGAGAGCAAAAGAGAGTAGTGGAGATGAAAGTGCCTCTGCGCCGTCAATTTTAATAAAAAAAATTTGTAGTATGGAAATGAGTTTTGATGAAGTGATGTTTTTCCAATCTTCAAGAAGAGCACAAATCTTTTTGTTAACAATTATGTAATAAAAATAGATTTTCGCGTATTTTAAGTGTTTTCAGATAGGTGAAGTTTCTTGGCCGAATTTGTTAGACCGAAATCGTATATTGATATGTGTGCTGAAATGGCCCCAATAGAAAAAGAGGGCAAAATCTTTGAAAAAATGTTAATTTTAAAATATACCTTAAAAACGGGGGTGCTTTCACGAATTTTTCTGCTTTTCAGTTTGCCCTTGAAAATCGGGGTGTTTTCCTTAAAAAGTAGCTGTGTTCACTAGGAGTCCTATTAGCACGCCTTCTACCTTAAAAACGGCAAAATCTTTGAAAATGTTAATTTTTAAATATACCTTAAAAACAGGGCAAAATGCTTAAAAAAACAAAGTGTTCTGAAGGGGCCTTTTTACTACTATTAGACACAACTGTTGCTTCCCTCGCATGTAAGATGCGAATAAAAATCATTGCATGTTATGTTTATGGAAAAAAGGGAACAAATTCAGGGAGTTTTCTCAAGAATATAATATATCATAAAAATCTTTGCCTCTGTTGACATTAATTATCATATATATACAGTAATGACCACATAAAACAGAAGAACTCATTTGTAACTGCGTGCTATTCCACGCAATATTTTTTCCGCTACTTAATAAATGTTTTTTAATTTTTTCTGGTGGCGATATTCCAAAACTGTCAAAATATAAAATATTTGTTAATTATGGTTTCTTTATGTAACATACCCAGTGTGAGCCATAACAATTAGAGGGTTGAAAATTAATTATACCTGATTCATCTTTTCTAATTTTTTTTGGTAACATGTCAATTGCAAAAACACCTCGAAAATTTCGCGTAGCTTCCTGAGGCAAACCCGAATTTTTCTGATATTTCATAATATCAGATATTTCTATATTACTTAACTCCTTTTTCCTATCAATTTTATTCCTTGTCCATATGTTTTCTTCTGTAGATAAAATAAATAAATTTATAAAAGAAATAATCGAAATGCAAGAACGTCGGCAAGACAGCAAAACCAACATGCATCTTAACAACGTTAGAGTGGTCTTCAGCGGCCAACAATATTACGCAAACGTACAAATAACTACGGAGGCAATAATCATCAAGCCACATGATAAAGAAATACCAGTGACTCACTTTTTACCGGTCCACTTACGTGGATATAGTGAAGTTGAAAATAGGGGTTTAAGAATAAAGCAGCGCTTTAATAGACCCCCGTACAACTTATATTTTTGGACACCAGCTCAATGTGCGAGAGCTCTTAGACGAATAAGGGTTATCACTGGGTATGTAACATTCTAACCCGTTTAATATTTAATATATGTAGTTATTTTAGAAGCACTTGTGTTACGTAATGAACAATTGTATTTTTTACAAGGCAGGATTAACCTCGGAATCCTCAGAAAACTAAACGGCGCGCTGCTAATTGTTAATTATACAACAGCATAATTTTTTATTATTTTTCCAAGCGTCTGTATGTTTTGGATAACTCAAAAAATAAAAATTATTAATGAACTATTGTATATATTTTATTCTATATGATAATCCTTTATTGTTGCTATAACAAGGTAAAATCCTAAAATTTGAGCCGTTATTGTGCTAAATAGACCCATATAGTACAAACTTCATAACAGGGGAAAATCGCAATAAATAATCCTATTCATTAACAAATAGTTTTCACATCAATTTTACAGACAGGGTGTTTTACCCCGTCGAAAAAATCTATCAATATTTGAAATTGATTAAAAACATGTTCAATGAGTTGATTTCTAGAATCATTAAATCTGTGCTGAACAGACCCACCTACATGAGTTTGTATAGCATGCTTTCTAAGTTATTGAAACAGGGCAAAATCTTAGAAAATGTTAATTTTAAAATATACCTTCAAACGAGGGTGTTTTCACGATTTTTTCTGCTTTTCAGTTTACCCTTGAAAATCGGGGAGTTTTCCTTAAAAATGTTAATTTTTAAATATACCTTCAAACGAGGGTGTTTTCACGATTTTTTCTGCTTTTCAGTTTACGCTTGAAAATGTGTTTTCCTTAAAAAATGTTAATTTTAAAATATACCTTAAAATGCAACCGGTGACTCTGGAATTGAAAATGTACAATAACAAAAAATTCTAATAAAAAAAATTTGTAGTATGGAAATGAGTTTTGATGAAGTAATTGTTGAATAAGTTGAAAATTAATTATACCTGATTCATCTTTTCTAATTTTTTTTGGTAACATGTCAATTGCAAAAACACCTCGAAAATTTCGCGTAGGCAAACCCGAATTTTTCATTATATCAGATATTTCTATATTACTTAAACCCGATTTCCTATCAATTTTATTCCTTGTCCATATGTCTTCTTCTTCGGCTTTTTTGTGTTTTTTTAACCCTTTTTTTATACCATCTCCAAGGGCTTTTTGTGCTAATATAGTACCAGCATAACCAGCAGCATCTAATCCCAATGGCTTTACAAACTTGGGTATCTCATTTGAATTCATAATATACAGTTGGATGCAAAATATTTTGGTCGTCAATGTCATTTTATTTTGTTCTTTCAAACAAGTAGGTATAGGCATTTAGAATAGATTAAGAAAGTCATCATCATTTCATTTTCTTTAAGTCAATACTTGTAATCTATTACAAATACTATTATAAATTGGTTATACATTTGGCTTTGTTTCACAACCGTATTTAGACGCATTCATACTATGAGAACTGTTCGTATTTGTACTGTTTGTATTTTAAATTAATAATAAACGAAAAGTCAGTTATTGAAGACTCAAGTCTATAACAGCTGAAATTATTGCATTCTAGGTTAAGATTGATATTATTCTACTAATTTGAGGTAAGTAATACCACTAGATAAAATATTACTCTAAACTAATTGGAATTATTATTTATCAGCCTCCTTTTAACTCAACTCTTTTCTGTATTTGCTTATCGTTTACGATAGCACAATGGAGCAAAAACGTTTTGGAGTAAAAAATTCACGTATAGAAGAACTGAGATTATTTCAGTTGGCACTTCAACAGAAACGTTTAAAAATGCCTTTTAGTAGACTTGCGGAAGTGTTCGTCGGGGAAGAATATGTTCAGAAAATGGTTACAGCGTCCCAAAGAAGAATAACAATTGAAGATTGTGCACCTCTGCAACTAAATAAATTTCGGCTTCCGAGGCAGCCACTTCGAATACAAAATGAGACAGAATTGAAATTGAGAATCAGTGATGTTATCTGCATTACCATTAAATTTGCAACAGACAGAGGTGGATTTATAGGAACATTAGGGAATTTAGACCCTGACTAAGAATGATGATTTAACATTTTTATATATTGTTTTATTATGGCAATTATAGCACCAGCTCCAATGAGTCTGATGATGATGCTCAAATCATACCAAATGGACATCGATAGATGTAGATACTAAACCGAAGTTTAAAAAAATAAAACATTAATAATATATAAATAGGCATAGTCTTTGTAAAATAAATTGTGGAAATATTTGTTTTTTTTTTTAAATATACCTTCTAAAACAGGGCAAAATCTTTGAAAAATGTTAAGTTTAAAATATACCTTTAAAACCATTCACGATTTTTTCTGCTTTTCTGTTTACCATTGAAAATCAGGGTGTTATTCCTTAAAAAGTGGCAGTGTGCTGAATCGGCCCACAAATTATGAGCCATTTGTTTAGCCTTGAAAATCAGGGTGTTTTTACCTTAAAAAGTAGCTGTGTGCTGAAGGGGCTTACTACTGTTCTTCTAAATTAATGCCAATAATTTTTTCCTTCATTCCTTCTCTTCCATCCTTCTTCAATTTTGTTTTTTTTGACAGATAATCTAATGCGCGATTAAAAACGCAGTGTTTGGAAAATCAGTCATTCATATGGTTGGTGTTCTTCAAAAATTTCATCTTCAAATGTATGTAATGTAATGTTTGGTGGGAATTTTTTTAGTAACCAAACTAAAAATAAATATTAAATATTTTAATAATATAAATAATATTGAGCAAACCTGTTGGTAAGACTAATATCAATTCTCCACTTCAACGAAACCAGTTTATTAAATTCTCGCCGTCTTGAATTGACAATAGTCTCGATAACTTTAGTTCTGTTGCTAACTAGTGGTAACTCTTTGACAAAATCACTTGTAAATCCCAATTCCACCAATTTGGCTTGAAATTCGCTATCCATTGAATCAACAAATTGTTGAATAATTGCCAAATATAATCCAACAAGCTCAACAACTTTTTCCTGGCCTATATTAAAATCACTTGACAACTTATCAATAGTCTTGCACCGATTCTGAGTCGGCAACTGACTTATTGACAAAGCCACTACAAAACACACTGAATTAAACGATTAAGAAATTGCTCATACATTACATTTCAATAAGTGATTTCTACACTCCGGGGAACATTCTGCATTTAAAAAAATTGTTGATTTGGGAAAAAAATTCGAACTCATTTTATGTGTTCATTAAATAAGATGGCACAAAAAATAATTACTTTTCCTGGGCACTAAAATATGAACATTTTACGTGCTGTTATGAATAATCTTTAATCAAACGCATCCAAATCTGACATTTTGAGAAAAACGAGGTTATATAAACAAAACACACTAACTGAAACATTGTAGAAATGATGTGCACAGAATAAGCGATTACTGTAAGCTTTTTTTTCTGTTGGAGGGCCTAGGCTTATTTACTATTTACCCCGACCCCAGGTAAGCCTAGGGTTGAATTATGAATACTCATAATCCCGGATTAAGCGGTGTCACCTGCTTTTAGTAAGTGCCATAATTACCATCTTGGACATAAGCATAGAATATATTCAATGGTACGGGGCACACATAATTTGACTCACACTTCATCTACTTGTCAGTAGAGGGCGGCGTGTAAATTGAAAAAATTAATTAATTTTTATAAATAGGTGAGTTGGAGATTTTGTTGTAAAACTAATTTAATTATTATATTAAGGGAAAATAAAATAGATAAGTTCAAATAGTGCCTAATACTAATCTACTAATACTAATACTAATTCTACCGAAGATGCGTTCATTAATGCCAAATCAGCCGTGAACTTACATTACGACGTACAAAACCGAACAAAAAATATTAGATTTGTCGTAGGCCATGGAAGTTTTGTTTTATTTTTTACAGTGTACACCTTTGAAATTAACTTATGACAAGATCTGCCACTCAAAAAATTGTTCAAACCGCCTCTTAGAGATGAATTTTGTTAAAAAAACATTAAATGGATCGTATGTATCGTTGTAACAAATGTCAACAAAGACTCTAATCTAGCATTTCTAACGTAAGTTCAGCTTAAGTTGCTCAAGAAGCTTTTGCTCGATATTCTCGGGTTGCACAGGAAGCTTTCGCTCGGGATTCTCGGGTTGCTCAGGAAGCTTTTGCTCGGGATTCTCGGGTTGCTCAGGAAGCTTTTGTTTAGGATATTCAAGTTGCTCAGGAAGCTTTTATTCGGGATTCTCGGGTTGCTCAGGAAGCTTTTGCTCGGGATTCTCGGGTTGTTCAGAAAGCTTTTGCTTAGGATATTCAAGTTGCTCAGGAAGCTTTTGCTCGCGATTCTCGGGTTGCTCAGGAAGCTTTTGTTTAGGATATTCAAGTTGCTTAGGAAGCTTTTTTTCAGGATTCTTGGGTTGCTCAGGAAGCTTTTGTTTAGGATATTCAAGTTGCTCACGAAGCTTTTGCTCGATATTCTCGGGTTTCTCAGGAAGGTTTTGCTTGGGATTCTCGGGTTGCTCAGGAAGCTTTTGCTTAGGATATTCAAGTTGCTCAGGAAGCTTTTGCTGGGGATTCTCGGGTTGCTCAGGAAGCTTTTGCTCGGGATTCTCGGGTTGCTCAGGAAGCTTTTGTTTAGGATATTCAAGTTGCTCAGGAAGCTTTTATTCGGGATTCTCGGGTTGCTCAGGAAGCTTTTGCTCGGGATTCTCGGGTTGTTCAGAAAGCTTTTGCTTAGGATATTCAAGTTGCTCAGGAAGCTTTTGCTCGCGATTCTCGGGTTGCTCAGGAAGCTTTTGTTTAGGATATTCAAGTTGCTTAGGAAGCTTTTTTTCAGGATTCTTGGGTTGCTCAGGAAGCTTTTGTTTAGGATATTCAAGTTGCTCAGGAAGCTTTTTTTCAGGATCCTTGGGTTGCTCAGGAAGCTTTTGCTTGGGATTCTCGGGTTGCTCAGGAAGCTTTTGTTTAGGATATTCAAGTTGCTCAGGAAGATTTTGTTCGGGATTCTCGGGTTGCTCAGGAAGCTTTTGCTCGGGATTCTCGGGTTGCTCAGGAAGCTTTTGCTTAGGATATTCGGGTTGCTTAGGAAGCTTTTGCTCGATATTCTCGGGTTGCTCAGGAAGCTTTTGCTTAGGATATTCGGGTTGCTTAGGAAGCTTTTGCTCGATATTCTCGGGTTGCTCAGGAAGCTTTTGCTTAGGATATTCGGGTTGCTTAGGAAGCTTTTGCTCGATATTCTCGGGTTGCTCAGGAAGCTTTTGCTTAGGATATTCGGGTTGCTTAGGAAGCTTTTGCTCGATATTCTCGGGTTGCTCAGGAAGCTTTTGCTTAGGATATTCGGGTTGCTTAGGAAGCTTTTGCTCGATATTCTCGGGTTGCTCAGGAAGCTTTTGCTTGGGATTCTCGGGTTGCTCAGGACGCTTTTGCTTAGGATATTCAAGTTGCTCAGGAAGCTTTTGCTCGATATTTTCGGGTTTCTCAGGAAGCTTTTGCTCAGGATTCTCGGGTTGCTCAGGAAGCTTTTACGCGGGATTCTCGGGTTACTCAGGAAGCTTTTGCTTAAAATATTCAAGTTGCTCAGGAAGCTTTTGTTCGGGATTCTCGGGTTGCTCAGGAAGCTTTTGCTTAGGATATTCAAGTTGCTCAGGAAGCTTTTGCTCGGGATTCTCAGGTTACTCAGGAAGCTTTTGCTTAGGATATTCAAGTTGCTCACGAAGCTTTTGCTCGATATTCTCGGGTTTCTCAGGAAGATTTTGCTTGGGATTCTCGGGTTGCTCAGGAAGCTTTTGCTTAGGATATTCAAGTTGCTCAGGAAGCTTTTGCTGGGGATTCTCGGGTTGCTCAGGAAGCTTTTGCTCGGGATTCTCGGGTTGCTCAGGAAGCTTTTGTTTAGGATATTCAAGTTGCTCAGGAAGTTTTTATTCGGGATTCTCGGGTTGCTCAGGAAGCTTTTGCTCGGGATTCTCGGGTTGTTCAGAAAGCTTTTGCTTAGGATATTCAAGTTGCTCAGGAAGCTTTTGCTCGCGATTCTCGGGTTGCTCAGGAAGCTTTTGTTTAGGATATTCAAGTTGCTTAGGAAGCTTTTTTTCAGGATTCTTGGGTTGCTCAGGAAGCTTTTGTTTAGGATATTCAAGTTGCTCAGGAAGCTTTTTTTCAGGATCCTTGGGTTGCTCAGGAAGCTTTTGCTTGGGATTCTCGGGTTGCTCAGGAAGCTTTTGTTTAGGATATTCAAGTTGCTCAGGAAGATTTTGTTCGGGATTCTCGGGTTGCTCAGGAAGCTTTTGCTCGGGATTCTCGGGTTGCTCAGGAAGCTTTTGCTTAGGATATTCGGGTTGCTTAGGAAGCTTTTGCTCGATATTCTCGGGTTGCTCAGGAAGCTTTTGCTTAGGATATTCGGGTTGCTTAGGAAGCTTTTGCTCGATATTCTCGGGTTGCTCAGGAAGCTTTTGCTTAGGATATTCGGGTTGCTTAGGAAGCTTTTGCTCGATATTCTCGGGTTGCTCAGGAAGCTTTTGCTTAGGATATTCGGGTTGCTTAGGAAGCTTTTGCTCGATATTCTCGGGTTGCTCAGGAAGCTTTTGCTTAGGATATTCGGGTTGCTTAGGAAGCTTTTGCTCGATATTCTCGGGTTGCTCAGGAAGCTTTTGCTTGGGATTCTCGGGTTGCTCAGGACGCTTTTGCTTAGGATATTCAAGTTGCTCAGGAAGCTTTTGCTCGATATTTTCGGGTTTCTCAGGAAGCTTTTGCTCAGGATTCTCGGGTTGCTCAGGAAGCTTTTACGCGGGATTCTCGGGTTACTCAGGAAGCTTTTGCTTAAAATATTCAAGTTGCTCAGGAAGCTTTTGTTCGGGATTCTCGGGTTGCTCAGGAAGCTTTTGCTTAGGATATTCAAGTTGCTCACGAAGCTTTTGTTCGGGATTCTCGGGTTGCTCAGGAAGATTTTGCTTAGGATATTCAAGTTGCTCAGGAAGCTTTTGCTCGGGATTCTCAGGTTACTCAGGAAGCTTTTGCTTAGGATATTCAAGTTGCTCACGAAGCTTTTGCTCGATATTCTCGGGTTTCTCAGGAAGATTTTGCTTGGGATTCTCGGGTTGCTCAGGAAGCTTTTGCTTAGGATATTCAAGTTGCTCAGGAAGCTTTTGCTGGGGATTCTCGGGTTGCTCAGGAAGCTTTTGCTCGGGATTCTCGGGTTGCTCAGGAAGCTTTTGTTTAGGATATTCAAGTTGCTCAGGAAGCTTTTATTCGGGATTCTCGGGTTGCTCAGGAAGCTTTTGCTCGGGATTCTCGGGTTGTTCAGAAAGCTTTTGCTTAGGATATTCAAGTTGCTCAGGAAGCTTTTGCTCGCGATTCTCGGGTTGCTCAGGAAGCTTTTGTTTAGGATATTCAAGTTGCTTAGGAAGCTTTTTTTCAGGATTCTTGGGTTGCTCAGGAAGCTTTTGTTTAGGATATTCAAGTTGCTCAGGAAGCTTTTTTTCAGGATCCTTGGGTTGCTCAGGAAGCTTTTGCTTGGGATTCTCGGGTTGCTCAGGAAGCTTTTGTTTAGGATATTCAAGTTGCTCAGGAAGATTTTGTTCGGGATTCTCGGGTTGCTCAGGAAGCTTTTGCTCGGGATTCTCGGGTTGCTCAGGAAGCTTTTGCTTAGGATATTCGGGTTGCTTAGGAAGCTTTTGCTCGATATTCTCGGGTTGCTCAGGAAGCTTTTGCTTAGGATATTCGGGTTGCTTAGGAAGCTTTTGCTCGATATTCTCGGGTTGCTCAGGAAGCTTTTGCTTAGGATATTCGGGTTGCTTAGGAAGCTTTTGCTCGATATTCTCGGGTTGCTCAGGAAGCTTTTGCTTAGGATATTCGGGTTGCTTAGGAAGCTTTTGCTCGATATTCTCGGGTTGCTCAGGAAGCTTTTGCTTAGGATATTCGGGTTGCTTAGGAAGCTTTTGCTCGATATTCTCGGGTTGCTCAGGAAGCTTTTGCTTAGGATATTCGGGTTGCTTAGGAAGCTTTTGCTCGATATTCTCGGGTTGCTCAGGAAGCTTTTGCTTAGGATATTCGGGTTGCTTAGGAAGCTTTTGCTCGATATTCTCGGGTTGCTCAGGAAGCTTTTGCTTAGGATATTCGGGTTGCTTAGGAAGCTTTTGCTCGATATTCTCGGGTTGCTCAGGAAGCTTTTGCTTAGGATATTCGGGTTGCTTAGGAAGCTTTTGCTCGATATTCTCGGGTTGCTCAGGAAGCTTTTGCTTAGGATATTCGGGTTGCTTAGGAAGCTTTTGCTCGATATTCTCGGGTTGCTCAGGAAGCTTTTGCTTAGGATATTCGGGTTGCTTAGGAAGCTTTTGCTCGATATTCTCGGGTTGCTCAGGAAGCTTTTGCTTGGGATTCTCGGGTTGCTCAGGACGC
The DNA here is from genome assembly GCA_964023215.1 of Eledona agricola. Lineage (NCBI taxonomy): Eukaryota > Metazoa > Arthropoda > Insecta > Coleoptera > Tenebrionidae > Eledona > Eledona agricola. Next base: position 14,669,369 of record OZ026862.1, on the reverse strand, counting down.
TTTTGCTTAGGATATTCAAGTTGCTCAGGAAGCTTTTGCTCGATATTTTCGGGTTTCTCAGGAAGCTTTTGCTCGGGATTCTCGGGTTGCTCAGGAAGCTTTTACGCGGGATTCTCGGGTTACTCAGGAAGCTTTTGCTTAAAATATTCAAGTTGCTCAGGAAGCTTTTGTTCGGGATTCTCGGGTTGCTCAGGAAGCTTTTGCTTAGGATATTCAAGTTGCTCACGAAGCTTTTGTTCGGGATTCTCGGGTTGCTCAGGAAGATTTTGCTTAGGATATTCAAGTTGCTCAGGAAGCTTTTGCTCGGGATTCTCAGGTTACTCAGGAAGCTTTTGCTTAGGATATTCAAGTTGCTCACGAAGCTTTTGCTCGATATTCTCGGGTTTCTCAGGAAGATTTTGCTTGGGATTCTCGGGTTGCTCAGGAAGCTTTTGCTTAGGATATTCAAGTTGCTCAGGAAGCTTTTGCTGGGGATTCTCGGGTTGCTCAGGAAGCTTTTGCTCGGGATTCTCGGGTTGCTCAGGAAGCTTTTGTTTAGGATATTCAAGTTGCTCAGGAAGCTTTTATTCGGGATTCTCGGGTTGCTCAGGAAGCTTTTGCTCGGGATTCTCGGGTTGTTCAGAAAGCTTTTGCTTAGGATATTCAAGTTGCTCAGGAAGCTTTTGCTCGCGATTCTCGGGTTGCTCAGGAAGCTTTTGTTTAGGATATTCAAGTTGCTTAGGAAGCTTTTTTTCAGGATTCTTGGGTTGCTCAGGAAGCTTTTGTTTAGGATATTCAAGTTGCTCAGGAAGCTTTTTTTCAGGATCCTTGGGTTGCTCAGGAAGCTTTTGCTTGGGATTCTCGGGTTGCTCAGGAAGCTTTTGTTTAGGATATTCAAGTTGCTCAGGAAGATTTTGTTCGGGATTCTCGGGTTGCTCAGGAAGCTTTTGCTCGGGATTCTCGGGTTGCTCAGGAAGCTTTTGCTTAGGATATTCGGGTTGCTTAGGAAGCTTTTGCTCGATATTCTCGGGTTGCTCAGGAAGCTTTTGCTTAGGATATTCGGGTTGCTTAGGAAGCTTTTGCTCGATATTCTCGGGTTGCTCAGGAAGCTTTTGCTTAGGATATTCGGGTTGCTTAGGAAGCTTTTGCTCGATATTCTCGGGTTGCTCAGGAAGCTTTTGCTTAGGATATTCGGGTTGCTTAGGAAGCTTTTGCTCGATATTCTCGGGTTGCTCAGGAAGCTTTTGCTTAGGATATTCGGGTTGCTTAGGAAGCTTTTGCTCGATATTCTCGGGTTGCTCAGGAAGCTTTTGCTTGGGATTCTCGGGTTGCTCAGGACGCTTTTGCTTAGGATATTCAAGTTGCTCAGGAAGCTTTTGCTGGGGATTCTCGGGTTGCTCAGGAAGCTTTTGCTCGGGATTCTCGGGTTGCTCAGGAAGCTTTTGTTTAGGATATTCGGGTTGCTTAGGAAGCTTTTGCTCGATATTCTCGGGTTGCTCAGGAAGCTTTTGCTTAGGATATTCGGGTTGCTTAGGAAGCTTTTGCTCGATATTCTCGGGTTGCTCAGGAAGCTTTTGCTTAGGATATTCGGGTTGCTTAGGAAGCTTTTGCTCGATATTCTCGGGTTGCTCAGGAAGCTTTTGCTTAGGATATTCGGGTTGCTTAGGAAGCTTTTGCTCGATATTCTCGGGTTGCTCAGGAAGCTTTTGCTTAGGATATTCAAGTTGCTCAGGAAGATTTTGTTCGGGATTCTCGGGTTGCTCAGGAAGCTTTTGCTCGGGATTCTCGGGTTGCTCAGGAAGCTTTTGCTTAGGATATTCGGGTTGCTTAGGAAGCTTTTGCTCGATATTCTCGGGTTGCTCAGGAAGCTTTTGCTTAGGATATTCGGGTTGCTTAGGAAGCTTTTGCTCGATATTCTCGGGTTGCTCAGGAAGCTTTTGCTTAGGATATTCAAGTTGCTCAGGAAGCTTTTGCTGGGGATTCTCGGGTTGCTCAGGAAGCTTTTGCTCGGGATTCTCGGGTTGCTCAGGAAGCTTTTGTTTAGGATATTCAAGTTGCTCAGGAAGCTTTTATTCGGGATTCTCGGGTTGCTCAGGAAGCTTTTGCTCGGGATTCTCGGGTTGTTCAGAAAGCTTTTGCTTAGGATATTCAAGTTGCTCAGGAAGCTTTTGCTCGCGATTCTCGGGTTGCTCAGGAAGCTTTTGTTTAGGATATTCAAGTTGCTTAGGAAGCTTTTTTTCAGGATTCTTGGGTTGCTCAGGAAGCTTTTGTTTAGGATATTCAAGTTGCTCAGGAAGATTTTGTTCGGGATTCTCGGGTTGCTCAGGAAGCTTTTGCTCGGGATTCTCGGGTTGCTCAGGAAGCTTTTGCTTAGGATATTCGGGTTGCTTAGGAAGCTTTTGCTCGATATTCTCGGGTTGCTCAGGAAGCTTTTGCTTAGGATATTCGGGTTGCTTAGGAAGCTTTTGCTCGATATTCTCGGGTTGCTCAGGAAGCTTTTGCTTGGGATTCTCGGGTTGCTCAGGACGCTTTTGCTTAGGATATTCAAGTTGCTCAGGAAGCTTTTGCTCGATATTTTCGGGTTTCTCAGGAAGCTTTTGCTCAGGATTCTCGGGTTGCTCAGGAAGCTTTTACGCGGGATTCTCGGGTTACTCAGGAAGCTTTTGCTTAAAATATTCAAGTTGCTCAGGAAGCTTTTGTTCGGGATTCTCGGGTTGCTCAGGAAGCTTTTGCTTAGGATATTCAAGTTGCTCAGGAAGCTTTTGCTCGGGATTCTCAGGTTACTCAGGAAGCTTTTGCTTAGGATATTCAAGTTGCTCACGAAGCTTTTGCTCGATATTCTCGGGTTTCTCAGGAAGATTTTGCTTGGGATTCTCGGGTTGCTCAGGAAGCTTTTGCTTAGGATATTCAAGTTGCTCAGGAAGCTTTTGCTGGGGATTCTCGGGTTGCTCAGGAAGCTTTTGCTCGGGATTCTCGGGTTGCTCAGGAAGCTTTTGTTTAGGATATTCAAGTTGCTCAGGAAGCTTTTATTCGGGATTCTCGGGTTGCTCAGGAAGCTTTTGCTCGGGATTCTCGGGTTGTTCAGAAAGCTTTTGCTTAGGATATTCAAGTTGCTCAGGAAGCTTTTGCTCGCGATTCTCGGGTTGCTCAGGAAGCTTTTGTTTAGGATATTCAAGTTGCTTAGGAAGCTTTTTTTCAGGATTCTTGGGTTGCTCAGGAAGCTTTTGTTTAGGATATTCAAGTTGCTCAGGAAGCTTTTTTTCAGGATCCTTGGGTTGCTCAGGAAGCTTTTGCTTGGGATTCTCGGGTTGCTCAGGAAGCTTTTGTTTAGGATATTCAAGTTGCTCAGGAAGATTTTGTTCGGGATTCTCGGGTTGCTCAGGAAGCTTTTGCTCGGGATTCTCGGGTTGCTCAGGAAGCTTTTGCTTAGGATATTCGGGTTGCTTAGGAAGCTTTTGCTCGATATTCTCGGGTTGCTCAGGAAGCTTTTGCTTAGGATATTCGGGTTGCTTAGGAAGCTTTTGCTCGATATTCTCGGGTTGCTCAGGAAGCTTTTGCTTAGGATATTCGGGTTGCTTAGGAAGCTTTTGCTCGATATTCTCGGGTTGCTCAGGAAGCTTTTGCTTAGGATATTCGGGTTGCTTAGGAAGCTTTTGCTCGATATTCTCGGGTTGCTCAGGAAGCTTTTGCTTAGGATATTCGGGTTGCTTAGGAAGCTTTTGCTCGATATTCTCGGGTTGCTCAGGAAGCTTTTGCTTAGGATATTCGGGTTGCTTAGGAAGCTTTTGCTCGATATTCTCGGGTTGCTCAGGAAGCTTTTGCTTAGGATATTCGGGTTGCTTAGGAAGCTTTTGCTCGATATTCTCGGGTTGCTCAGGAAGCTTTTGCTTAGGATATTCGGGTTGCTTAGGAAGCTTTTGCTCGATATTCTCGGGTTGCTCAGGAAGCTTTTGCTTGGGATTCTCGGGTTGCTCAGGACGCTTTTGCTTAGGATATTCAAGTTGCTCAGGAAGCTTTTGCTCGATATTTTCGGGTTTCTCAGGAAGCTTTTGCTCGGGATTCTCGGGTTGCTCAGGAAGCTTTTACGCGGGATTCTCGGGTTACTCAGGAAGCTTTTGCTTAAAATATTCAAGTTGCTCAGGAAGCTTTTGTTCGGGATTCTCGGGTTGCTCAGGAAGCTTTTGCTTAGGATATTCAAGTTGCTCACGAAGCTTTTGTTCGGGATTCTCGGGTTGCTCAGGAAGATTTTGCTTAGGATATTCAAGTTGCTCAGGAAGCTTTTGCTCGGGATTCTCAGGTTACTCAGGAAGCTTTTGCTTAGGATATTCAAGTTGCTCACGAAGCTTTTGCTCGATATTCTCGGGTTTCTCAGGAAGATTTTGCTTGGGATTCTCGGGTTGCTCAGGAAGCTTTTGCTTAGGATATTCAAGTTGCTCAGGAAGCTTTTGCTGGGGATTCTCGGGTTGCTCAGGAAGCTTTTGCTCGGGATTCTCGGGTTGCTCAGGAAGCTTTTGTTTAGGATATTCAAGTTGCTCAGGAAGCTTTTATTCGGGATTCTCGGGTTGCTCAGGAAGCTTTTGCTCGGGATTCTCGGGTTGTTCAGAAAGCTTTTGCTTAGGATATTCAAGTTGCTCAGGAAGCTTTTGCTCGCGATTCTCGGGTTGCTCAGGAAGCTTTTGTTTAGGATATTCAAGTTGCTTAGGAAGCTTTTTTTCAGGATTCTTGGGTTGCTCAGGAAGCTTTTGTTTAGGATATTCAAGTTGCTCAGGAAGCTTTTTTTCAGGATCCTTGGGTTGCTCAGGAAGCTTTTGCTTGGGATTCTCGGGTTGCTCAGGAAGCTTTTGTTTAGGATATTCAAGTTGCTCAGGAAGATTTTGTTCGGGATTCTCGGGTTGCTCAGGAAGCTTTTGCTCGGGATTCTCGGGTTGCTCAGGAAGCTTTTGCTTAGGATATTCGGGTTGCTTAGGAAGCTTTTGCTCGATATTCTCGGGTTGCTCAGGAAGCTTTTGCTTAGGATATTCGGGTTGCTTAGGAAGCTTTTGCTCGATATTCTCGGGTTGCTCAGGAAGGTTTTGCTTAGGATATTCGGGTTGCTTAGGAAGCTTTTGCTCGATATTCTCGGGTTGCTCAGGAAGCTTTTGCTTAGGATATTCGGGTTGCTTAGGAAGCTTTTGCTCGATATTCTCGGGTTGCTCAGGAAGCTTTTGCTTAGGATATTCGGGTTGCTTAGGAAGCTTTTGCTCGATATTCTCGGGTTGCTCAGGAAGCTTTTGCTTGGGATTCTCGGGTTGCTCAGGACGCTTTTGCTTAGGATATTCAAGTTGCTCAGGAAGCTTTTGCTCGATATTTTCGGGTTTCTCAGGAAGCTTTTGCTCGGGATTCTCGGGTTGCTCAGGAAGCTTTTACGCGGGATTCTCGGGTTACTCAGGAAGCTTTTGCTTAAAATATTCAAGTTGCTCAGGAAGCTTTTGTTCGGGATTCTCGGGTTGCTCAGGAAGCTTTTGCTTAGGATATTCAAGTTGCTCACGAAGCTTTTGTTCGGGATTCTCGGGTTGCTCAGGAAGATTTTGCTTAGGATATTCAAGTTGCTCAGGAAGCTTTTGCTCGGGATTCTCAGGTTACTCAGGAAGCTTTTGCTTAGGATATTCAAGTTGCTCACGAAGCTTTTGCTCGATATTCTCGGGTTTCTCAGGAAGATTTTGCTTGGGATTCTCGGGTTGCTCAGGAAGCTTTTGCTTAGGATATTCAAGTTGCTCAGGAAGCTTTTGCTGGGGATTCTCGGGTTGCTCAGGAAGCTTTTGCTCGGGATTCTCGGGTTGCTCAGGAAGCTTTTGTTTAGGATATTCAAGTTGCTCAGGAAGCTTTTATTCGGGATTCTCGGGTTGCTCAGGAAGCTTTTGCTCGGGATTCTCGGGTTGTTCAGAAAGCTTTTGCTTAGGATATTCAAGTTGCTCAGGAAGCTTTTGCTCGCGATTCTCGGGTTGCTCAGGAAGCTTTTGTTTAGGATATTCAAGTTGCTTAGGAAGCTTTTTTTCAGGATTCTTGGGTTGCTCAGGAAGCTTTTGTTTAGGATATTCAAGTTGCTCAGGAAGCTTTTTTTCAGGATCCTTGGGTTGCTCAGGAAGCTTTTGCTTGGGATTCTCGGGTTGCTCAGGAAGCTTTTGTTTAGGATATTCAAGTTGCTCAGGAAGATTTTGTTCGGGATTCTCGGGTTGCTCAGGAAGCTTTTGCTCGGGATTCTCGGGTTGCTCAGGAAGCTTTTGCTTAGGATATTCGGGTTGCTTAGGAAGCTTTTGCTCGATATTCTCGGGTTGCTCAGGAAGCTTTTGCTTAGGATATTCGGGTTGCTTAGGAAGCTTTTGCTCGATATTCTCGGGTTGCTCAGGAAGCTTTTGCTTAGGATATTCGGGTTGCTTAGGAAGCTTTTGCTCGATATTCTCGGGTTGCTCAGGAAGCTTTTGCTTAGGATATTCGGGTTGCTTAGGAAGCTTTTGCTCGATATTCTCGGGTTGCTCAGGAAGCTTTTGCTTAGGATATTCGGGTTGCTTAGGAAGCTTTTGCTCGATATTCTCGGGTTGCTCAGGAAGCTTTTGCTTAGGATATTCGGGTTGCTTAGGAAGCTTTTGCTCGATATTCTCGGGTTGCTCAGGAAGCTTTTGCTTAGGATATTCGGGTTGCTTAGGAAGCTTTTACGCGGGATTCTCGGGTTACTCAGGAAGCTTTTGCTTAAAATATTCAAGTTGCTCAGGAAGCTTTTGTTCGGGATTCTCGGGTTGCTCAGGAAGCTTTTGCTTAGGATATTCAAGTTGCTCAGGAAGCTTTTGCTCGGGATTCTCAGGTTACTCAGGAAGCTTTTGCTTAGGATATTCAAGTTGCTCACGAAGCTTTTGCTCGATATTCTCGGGTTTCTCAGGAAGATTTTGCTTGGGATTCTCGGGTTGCTCAGGAAGCTTTTGCTTAGGATATTCAAGTTGCTCAGGAAGCTTTTGCTGGGGATTCTCGGGTTGCTCAGGAAGCTTTTGCTCGGGATTCTCGGGTTGCTCAGGAAGCTTTTGTTTAGGATATTCAAGTTGCTCAGGAAGCTTTTATTCGGGATTCTCGGGTTGCTCAGGAAGCTTTTGCTCGGGATTCTCGGGTTGTTCAGAAAGCTTTTGCTTAGGATATTCAAGTTGCTCAGGAAGCTTTTGCTCGCGATTCTCGGGTTGCTCAGGAAGCTTTTGTTTAGGATATTCAAGTTGCTTAGGAAGCTTTTTTTCAGGATTCTTGGGTTGCTCAGGAAGCTTTTGTTTAGGATATTCAAGTTGCTCAGGAAGCTTTTTTTCAGGATCCTTGGGTTGCTCAGGAAGCTTTTGCTTGGGATTCTCGGGTTGCTCAGGAAGCTTTTGTTTAGGATATTCAAGTTGCTCAGGAAGATTTTGTTCGGGATTCTCGGGTTGCTCAGGAAGCTTTTGCTCGGGATTCTCGGGTTGCTCAGGAAGCTTTTGCTTAGGATATTCGGGTTGCTTAGGAAGCTTTTGCTCGATATTCTCGGGTTGCTCAGGAAGCTTTTGCTTAGGATATTCGGGTTGCTTAGGAAGCTTTTGCTCGATATTCTCGGGTTGCTCAGGAAGGTTTTGCTTAGGATATTCGGGTTGCTTAGGAAGCTTTTGCTCGATATTCTCGGGTTGCTCAGGAAGCTTTTGCTTAGGATATTCGGGTTGCTTAGGAAGCTTTTGCTCGATATTCTCGGGTTGCTCAGGAAGCTTTTGCTTAGGATATTCGGGTTGCTTAGGAAGCTTTTGCTCGATATTCTCGGGTTGCTCAGGAAGCTTTTGCTTGGGATTCTCGGGTTGCTCAGGACGCTTTTGCTTAGGATATTCAAGTTGCTCAGGAAGCTTTTGCTCGATATTTTCGGGTTTCTCAGGAAGCTTTTGCTCGGGATTCTCGGGTTGCTCAGGAAGCTTTTACGCGGGATTCTCGGGTTACTCAGGAAGCTTTTGCTTAAAATATTCAAGTTGCTCAGGAAGCTTTTGTTCGGGATTCTCGGGTTGCTCAGGAAGCTTTTGCTTAGGATATTCAAGTTGCTCACGAAGCTTTTGTTCGGGATTCTCGGGTTGCTCAGGAAGATTTTGCTTAGGATATTCAAGTTGCTCAGGAAGCTTTTGCTCGGGATTCTCAGGTTACTCAGGAAGCTTTTGCTTAGGATATTCAAGTTGCTCACGAAGCTTTTGCTCGATATTCTCGGGTTTCTCAGGAAGATTTTGCTTGGGATTCTCGGGTTGCTCAGGAAGCTTTTGCTTAGGATATTCAAGTTGCTCAGGAAGCTTTTGCTGGGGATTCTCGGGTTGCTCAGGAAGCTTTTGCTCGGGATTCTCGGGTTGCTCAGGAAGCTTTTGTTTAGGATATTCAAGTTGCTCAGGAAGCTTTTATTCGGGATTCTCGGGTTGCTCAGGAAGCTTTTGCTCGGGATTCTCGGGTTGTTCAGAAAGCTTTTGCTTAGGATATTCAAGTTGCTCAGGAAGCTTTTGCTCGCGATTCTCGGGTTGCTCAGGAAGCTTTTGTTTAGGATATTCAAGTTGCTTAGGAAGCTTTTTTTCAGGATTCTTGGGTTGCTCAGGAAGCTTTTGTTTAGGATATTCAAGTTGCTCAGGAAGCTTTTTTTCAGGATCCTTGGGTTGCTCAGGAAGCTTTTGCTTGGGATTCTCGGGTTGCTCAGGAAGCTTTTGTTTAGGATATTCAAGTTGCTCAGGAAGATTTTGTTCGGGATTCTCGGGTTGCTCAGGAAGCTTTTGCTCGGGATTCTCGGGTTGCTCAGGAAGCTTTTGCTTAGGATATTCGGGTTGCTTAGGAAGCTTTTGCTCGATATTCTCGGGTTGCTCAGGAAGCTTTTGCTTAGGATATTCGGGTTGCTTAGGAAGCTTTTGCTCGATATTCTCGGGTTGCTCAGGAAGCTTTTGCTTAGGATATTCGGGTTGCTTAGGAAGCTTTTGCTCGATATTCTCGGGTTGCTCAGGAAGCTTTTGCTTAGGATATTCGGGTTGCTTAGGAAGCTTTTGCTCGATATTCTCGGGTTGCTCAGGAAGCTTTTGCTTAGGATATTCGGGTTGCTTAGGAAGCTTTTGCTCGATATTCTCGGGTTGCTCAGGAAGCTTTTGCTTAGGATATTCGGGTTGCTTAGGAAGCTTTTGCTCGATATTCTCGGGTTGCTCAGGAAGCTTTTGCTTAGGATATTCGGGTTGCTTAGGAAGCTTTTGCTCGATATTCTCGGGTTGCTCAGGAAGCTTTTGCTTAGGATATTCGGGTTGCTTAGGAAGCTTTTGCTCGATATTCTCGGGTTGCTCAGGAAGCTTTTGCTTGGGATTCTCGGGTTGCTCAGGACGCTTTTGCTTAGGATATTCAAGTTGCTCAGGAAGCTTTTGCTCGATATTTTCGGGTTTCTCAGGAAGCTTTTGCTCGGGATTCTCGGGTTGCTCAGGAAGCTTTTACGCGGGATTCTCGGGTTACTCAGGAAGCTTTTGCTTAAAATATTCAAGTTGCTCAGGAAGCTTTTGTTCGGGATTCTCGGGTTGCTCAGGAAGCTTTTGCTTAGGATATTCAAGTTGCTCACGAAGCTTTTGTTCGGGATTCTCGGGTTGCTCAGGAAGATTTTGCTTAGGATATTCAAGTTGCTCAGGAAGCTTTTGCTCGGGATTCTCAGGTTACTCAGGAAGCTTTTGCTTAGGATATTCAAGTTGCTCACGAAGCTTTTGCTCGATATTCTCGGGTTTCTCAGGAAGATTTTGCTTGGGATTCTCGGGTTGCTCAGGAAGCTTTTGCTTAGGATATTCAAGTTGCTCAGGAAGCTTTTGCTGGGGATTCTCGGGTTGCTCAGGAAGCTTTTGCTCGGGATTCTCGGGTTGCTCAGGAAGCTTTTGTTTAGGATATTCAAGTTGCTCAGGAAGCTTTTATTCGGGATTCTCGGGTTGCTCAGGAAGCTTTTGCTCGGGATTCTCGGGTTGTTCAGAAAGCTTTTGCTTAGGATATTCAAGTTGCTCAGGAAGCTTTTGCTCGCGATTCTCGGGTTGCTCAGGAAGCTTTTGTTTAGGATATTCAAGTTGCTTAGGAAGCTTTTTTTCAGGATTCTTGGGTTGCTCAGGAAGCTTTTGTTTAGGATATTCAAGTTGCTCAGGAAGCTTTTTTTCAGGATCCTTGGGTTGCTCAGGAAGCTTTTGCTTGGGATTCTCGGGTTGCTCAGGAAGCTTTTGTTTAGGATATTCAAGTTGCTCAGGAAGATTTTGTTCGGGATTCTCGGGTTGCTCAGGAAGCTTTTGCTCGGGATTCTCGGGTTGCTCAGGAAGCTTTTGCTTAGGATATTCGGGTTGCTTAGGAAGCTTTTGCTCGATATTCTCGGGTTGCTCAGGAAGCTTTTGCTTAGGATATTCGGGTTGCTTAGGAAGCTTTTGCTCGATATTCTCGGGTTGCTCAGGAAGGTTTTGCTTAGGATATTCGGGTTGCTTAGGAAGCTTTTGCTCGATATTCTCGGGTTGCTCAGGAAGCTTTTGCTTAGGATATTCGGGTTGCTTAGGAAGCTTTTGCTCGATATTCTCGGGTTGCTCAGGAAGCTTTTGCTTAGGATATTCGGGTTGCTTAGGAAGCTTTTGCTCGATATTCTCGGGTTGCTCAGGAAGCTTTTGCTTGGGATTCTCGGGTTGCTCAGGACGCTTTTGCTTAGGATATTCAAGTTGCTCAGGAAGCTTTTGCTCGATATTTTCGGGTTTCTCAGGAAGCTTTTGCTCGGGATTCTCGGGTTGCTCAGGAAGCTTTTACGCGGGATTCTCGGGTTACTCAGGAAGCTTTTGCTTAAAATATTCAAGTTGCTCAGGAAGCTTTTGTTCGGGATTCTCGGGTTGCTCAGGAAGCTTTTGCTTAGGATATTCAAGTTGCTCACGAAGCTTTTGTTCGGGATTCTCGGGTTGCTCAGGAAGATTTTGCTTAGGATATTCAAGTTGCTCAGGAAGCTTTTGCTCGGGATTCTCAGGTTACTCAGGAAGCTTTTGCTTAGGATATTCAAGTTGCTCACGAAGCTTTTGCTCGATATTCTCGGGTTTCTCAGGAAGATTTTGCTTGGGATTCTCGGGTTGCTCAGGAAGCTTTTGCTTAGGATATTCAAGTTGCTCAGGAAGCTTTTGCTGGGGATTCTCGGGTTGCTCAGGAAGCTTTTGCTCGGGATTCTCGGGTTGCTCAGGAAGCTTTTGTTTAGGATATTCAAGTTGCTCAGGAAGCTTTTATTCGGGATTCTCGGGTTGCTCAGGAAGCTTTTGCTCGGGATTCTCGGGTTGTTCAGAAAGCTTTTGCTTAGGATATTCAAGTTGCTCAGGAAGCTTTTGCTCGCGATTCTCGGGTTGCTCAGGAAGCTTTTGTTTAGGATATTCAAGTTGCTTAGGAAGCTTTTTTTCAGGATTCTTGGGTTGCTCAGGAAGCTTTTGTTTAGGATATTCAAGTTGCTCAGGAAGCTTTTTTTCAGGATCCTTGGGTTGCTCAGGAAGCTTTTGCTTGGGATTCTCGGGTTGCTCAGGAAGCTTTTGTTTAGGATATTCAAGTTGCTCAGGAAGATTTTGTTCGGGATTCTCGGGTTGCTCAGGAAGCTTTTGCTCGGGATTCTCGGGTTGCTCAGGAAGCTTTTGCTTAGGATATTCGGGTTGCTTAGGAAGCTTTTGCTCGATATTCTCGGGTTGCTCAGGAAGCTTTTGCTTGGGATTCTCGGGTTGCTCAGGACGCTTTTGCTTAGGATATTCAAGTTGCTCAGGAAGCTTTTGCTCGATATTTTCGGGTTTCTCAGGAAGCTTTTGCTCGGAATTCTCGGGTTGCTCAAGAAGCTTTTACGCGGGATTCTCGGGTTACTCAGGAAGCTTTTGCTTAAAATATTCAAGTTGCTCAGGAAGCTTTTGTTCGGGATTCTCGGGTTGCTCAGGAAGCTTTTGCTTAGGATATTCAAGTTGCTCACGAAGCTTTTGTTCGGGATTCTCGGGTTGCTCAGGAAGATTTTGCTTAGGATATTCAAGTTGCTCAGGAAGCTTTTGCTCGGGATTCTCAGGTTACTCAGGAAGCTTTTGCTTAGGATATTCAAGTTGCTCACGAAGCTTTTGCTCGATATTCTCGGGTTTCTCAGGAAGATTTTGCTTGGGATTCTCGGGTTGCTCAGGAAGCTTTTGCTTAGGATATTCAAGTTGCTCAGGAAGCTTTTGCTCGGGATTCTCGGGTTGCTCAGGAAGCTTTTGTTTAGGATATTCAAGTTGCTCAGGAAGCTTTTGTTCGGAATTCTCGGGTTGCTCAGGAAGCTTTTGCTCGGGATTTTTCGGGTTGCTCGGGAAGCTTTTGCTCGGGATTTTTCGGGTTGCTCAGGAAGCTTTTGCTAAGGATATTCAAGTTGCTCACGAGGCTTTTGTTCGGGATTCTCGGGTTGCTCAGGAAGATTTTGCTTGGGATTCTCGGGTTGCTCAGGAAGCTTTTGCTTAGGATATTCAAGTTGCTCAGGAAGCTTTTGCTCGGGATTCTCAGGTTGCTCAGGAAGCTTTTGCTTAGGATATTCAAGTTGCTCAGGAAGCTTTTGCTCGATATTCTCACAATACATATTGGACTAAATATTGAACAGTGAAATAATATGATAACAAAGGATTTATGCTATTTTTGAATATTGAATCTACAAAGTTATCAAAGAATAGGACCCAAGAATGTGTGATCAGGAAGTTATCATTGGCTTGACAAGATGTTAATTTTTCTATGAGATTTGTTTCGGCCGCTTCCGTCTTGTATCTTTTTCGAATTAAATTCAAATTTAAATTCATTTTAATTGGCGGAACATTTTGATTTTTATTAATTGATCATTAATGATTATTTTATGATTTTCATGACAAGATAGAAGCCATTTGTCTTCTAAAAATTTCAGCATGGTAGACCTGATTGTTTCCATCACTTTAAATTTGATCATAGAATGTATTAAAATACATCTAAAATAAATAAAATAAATCTAAAATACACGGCTGGTTCTCGTCGGCATCACTCAAAAATAAGTATTTATTGGTATCTGTTTCACAATTGCATATTTCAATTGGTTCCATAACTCTAATGTGCATTTTGTGTTGTGAGGTTGGGGATTATACCCATCTCTAGCTCTAATTACCGTAAATGCATTTTCTAAAGAATCTTGATTAATTTTTGAAGTTAAAAAAAAATTACCGTCTTTCTTTAAATCCTCCCATAATTCCAATGTCTAGTTTTAGCAGAAGGATCGCAGCCCCCCCCGAAAAAAAATCCTGGTTACGGGCTTGCCCCCAATGCTGTGAATATTTATTTTGTCTTTGTTTATCTTATTCAAAATTCTAATTTTGTCAATTTGTTCTTTGGCTACCAATAATGTTTTTTCCGGAAGCAAATTAATAATCGACAACCCTTTGCGACAAGGATTAAGATCTTTAATATTTCTAGCGTTTAAGCAATCAAATATATACATTGTAAATGAATTTAATAAACAATGCGGTATTGGTGGTAGTTTCCGATTGCAATTATCCCGTTGCTTTCGTTGTGAAAATAGCAGCTGACACGGCATTGCTAAATATTTGCACAGCATATGGTACTTAACCCGCATTTTTTGAAAGCTATTTGTATAAATATGTTTTTCCAGTAATTTTAATTATAGAAGGTGATAGCAAACTTTATTTGTCAATTTTATATGTTACAACAATGTCATTCCAAGATATTTCTTCTTCATTAAAAATAAATTTACTATCTTGTTTCATCAAGTTATTTCTTACAAGTTTTTATAACAAATTTTTAACAAATGCGGCGGGTCAAAATATAAAAATATATTTTTCCTTATGCATCATGCATTTTTGCACAATGAAGTCATTATTGGTTTTTGAACCTTCGAATCCAAGCAAATCCGAACCTTTTTTTTTCTAATGTATATTCTGTAATATAACTCACTAGTGGTCGACGTTCGAGTTTAACTATATATACAACGAGATTTGAAATATTAATTGAGAATGCAGTTGTTCGTAAACTGAATTTGTAGGTCTCGAGTTGCGCATAGAGACTGATGACCCATGAAAGTTGACGGGCAACTGAGTGCTGCCCAATATTCTCAAAACATTTTTCGGTTTTGGGACTGATTCTTCTTCATCTATCAATTCAGGACTTACAGTAATATCAAATTAATGACCGTCCTGGTCGTGCCGATATTCTTCTCAACAGAGGAGAAGCTGTAACATAGAATAGATTGATGATTGAATTCACAACGAAAGCGGGAAATGTTTTGCACTTTTTTAGACCATAATATTTTATCCCATTGTCAGGAATCAAACATGAAGAGACTCGAACTGAGAGTTCGAAATTTTGCTACTCTAAATTGATGCACAAAGTTTTTCCATGGCCAGCGCAGCCTTATTTTCTTTTTGAACACACCTTCAGTTGGTGAAATATGAAATTAAATTATCTTTTAATAACCGTCTCGGACACAATCTATCTATATATACCTAGTTCCCCTTGATCACACCATAACTTGAGAACGACTTGAAATTTATTGTGTGTATTTGAGTGGGTCCCTGGTTGTCTTATCTTATCTCTCATAGTTTTAGAAATATTCATAATTTAATGATAAAATTTGGAAATGCAAGGATTTTTCTAAAAACTAATATCTCTTGAACCATTTCAAGTATTGCATTTTTTTTTCTATCGATTAGTATAACTTTAAAGAATAATTCGAGAGTACTTCTAATACATTTTAATGCTTCGGGTGGGCGTTGAGATTTTCTGAAAATTTCTATAAAAAAATGCCAAAAACTCCGGCGTTTCAGTTGATCTGGAAGCAGTCTGTCGCTCCGCTTGCTCAATTCTTCTAAGCTCTACTTGAGGAGTCGTCTCTCGACTTCTAGCTACTTTCCTAGTCCGAGTATTATTACTCATCCACGAAAGATTAGATTTGCGTTTTCCGGGCATTTAAAAAAACTACCAAATAATAACAAATCACACAAATTATAACTAACCTAAGAATAATTTTTGACAGCTTGCGACCATCACCGCCATCTAGTGATGGCTTGAAAAGTGCTCTATGAAAAACGATAAAATCTATCCCACGGGGACATTTTTTCGGGATAATAAGTAGCCTATGTGCTATTCCAGATTATGATCTATCTCTGTGCCAAATTTCATTCAGATCCGTTCAGCCGTTCTGGCGTGATTGAGCAACAAACATCCAAACTTTCCCATTTATAGTATTAGTGTAGATTTATTATTAACTTTGACAAATGATTGAAAAATGATGGAAAAATCTTGAAAAACTTTCGAGTTGTTTGCGTTCATTGTTTGATTGAAATGAAATACGAATTTGAATTTCTAAAAATTGAAAGAGCAAGATTGATTCCATCATGTGTAATTTAAAATAATTTTGCAAAATCTCATCGACATATTTTCATCTTCTTATCCGCACATACATAAATAAATAAATAAATCAGATAAATGGCGCTCCTACCTTTATGGCTTCTCCTGAAATTATTCTTTTTTTATGTCGAGATTTGTTATTAACTTAACTTTGAAAAATGATGGAAAAATATTGAAAAATTTTAGAGTTGTTCGCGTTCATTGTTTGATTAAAATAAAATACAAAAATGACTCTCTAACAAATGAGAGAGCAAGACTGATTCCATCATGTGTAATTTAAAATAATTTTGCAAAATCTCATCGACATATTTTCATCTTCTTATCCGCACATACATCAATAAATAAATAAATCAGATAAATGGCGCTCCTACCTTTTATGGCTTCTCCTGAAATTATTCTTTTTTTATGTCGAGATTTGTTATTAACTTAACTTTGAAAAATGATGGAAAAATATTGAAAAATTTTAGAGTTGTTTGCGTTCATTGTTTGATTAAAATAAAATACAAAAATGACTTTCTAACAAATGAGAGAGCAAGACTGATTCCATCATTTGTAATTTAAAATAATTTTGCAAAATCTCATCGACATATTTTCATCTTCTTATCCGCACATACATAAATAAATAAATCAGATAAATGGCGCTCCTACCTTTTATGGCTTCTCCTGAATTTTTTTTTTATAGTCCCATAAGGGGGATGTAGTGAGCGCCCCGGGGGGCTAACTCAACAAGTGACCCCAATGAATCTCTGCCAAACGTTTCGTCCACAACTGCGGTGGACATCTTCAGTGGCGGTGTGGTCGTAGTCGAAGTGATAGATAGATAGATAAATGGCGATAGATAGATAGATAGATATATAGATAGATAGATAAATGGCGATAAATAGATAGAAAGATAAATGGCGAGAATTATTATTTTGTGTCGACAAATATTAATTTTGAAAAATGAATGCAAATTTTTCAAAACGTTTGATTTGTACCCGTTTGTTATCTGACTGAAGTAAAAATTATGATTTCGAGTAATTATTTTTTTTGTGCCGATATTTGTTATACATTTTGTAAAATGAAATGAAAAATTTGCTTTCAAGGAATAATTTTTTTGTGTCGACATTTGTTATTAGTTTTGAAAAATGAATGCAATGTTTTTAAAAACGTTCGATTTGTACGCGTTCGTTATTTGACTGAAATAAAATACGAATTTGAATTTCTTACAATTGAAAGAGCAAGACTGATTCGATCATGTGTAATTTAAAATAATTTTGCAAAATCTCATCGACATATTTTCATCTTCTTATCCGCACATACATCAATAAATAAATAAATCAGATAAATGGCGCTCCTACCTTTTATGGCTTCTCCTGAAATTATTCTTTTTTTATGTCGAGATTTGTTATTAACATAACTTTGAAAAATGATGGAAAAATATTGAAAAATTTTAGAGTTGTTTGCGTTCATTGTTTGATTAAAATAAAATACAAAAATGACTTTCTAACAAATGAGAGAGCAAGACTGATTCCATCATTTGTAATTTAAAATAATTTTGCAAAATCTCATCGATATATTTTCATCTTCTTATCCGCACATGCATAAATAAATAAATCAGATAAATGGCGCTCCTACCTTTTATGGCTTCTCCTGAAATTATTCTTTTTTTATGTCGAGATTTGTTATTAACTTAACTTTGAAAAATGATGGAAAAATATTGAAAAATTTTAGAGTTGTTCGCGTTCATTGTTTGATTAAAATAAAATACAAAAATGACTTTCTAACAAATGAGAGAGCAAGACTGATTCCATCATTTGTAATTTAAAATAATTTTGCAAAATCTCATCGACATATTTTCATCTTCTTATCCGCACATACATAAATAAATAAATCAGATAAATGGCGCTCCTACCTTTTATGGCTTCTCCTGAAATTATTCTTTTTTTATGTCGAGATTTGTTATTAACTTAACTTTGAAAAATGATGGAAAAATATTGAAAAATTTTAGAGTTGTTCGCGTTCATTGTTTGTTTAAAATAAAATACAAAAATGACTCTCTAACAAATGAGAGAGCAAGACTGATTCCATCATGTGTAATTTAAAATAATTTTGCAAAATCTCATCGACATATTTTCATCTTCTTATCCGCACATACATCAATAAATAAATAAATCAGATAAATGGCGCTCCTACCTTTTATGGCTTCTCCTGAAATTATTCTTTTTTTATGTCGAGATTTGTTATTAACTTAACTTTGAAAAATGATGGAAAAATATTGAAAAATTTTAGAGTTGTTTGCGTTCATTGTTTGATTAAAATAAAATACAAAAATGACTTTCTAACAAATGAGAGACCAAGACTGATTCCATCATGTGTAATTTAAAATAATTTTGCAAAATCTCATCGACATATTTTCATCTTCTTATCCGCACATACATCAATAAATAAATAAATCAGATAAATGGCGCTCCTACCTTTTATGGCTTCTCCTGAAATTATTCTTTTTTTATGTCGAGATTTGTTATTAACTTAACTTTGAAAAATGATGGAAAAATATTGAAAATTTTTAGAGTTGTTCGCGTTCATTGTTTGATTAAAATAAAATACAAAAATGACTTTCTAACAAATGAGAGAGCAAGACTGATTCCATCATTTGTAATTTAAAATAATTTTGCAAAATCTCATCGACATATTTTCATCTTCTTATCCGCACATACATAAATAAATAAATCAGATAAATGGCGCTCCTACCTTTTATGGCTTCTCCTGAAATTATTCTTTTTTTATGTCGAGATTTGTTATTAACTTAACTTTGAAAAATGATGGAAAAATATTGAAAAATTTTAGAGTTGTTCGCGTTCATTGTTTGATTAAAATAAAATACAAAAATGACTTTCTAACAAATGAGAGAGCAAGACTGATTCCATCATTTGTAATTTAAAATAATTTTGCAAAATCTCATCGACATATTTTCATCTTCTTATCCGCACATACATCAATAAATAAATAAATCAGATAAATGGCGCTCTTACCTTTTATGGCTTCTCCTGAAATTATTCTTTTTTTATGTCGAGATTTGTTATTAACTTAACTTTGAAAAATGATGGAAAAATATTGAAAAATTTTAGAGTTGTTTGCGTTCATTGTTTGATTAAAATAAAATACAAAAATGACTTTCTAACAAATGAGAGAGCAAGACTGATTCCATCATGTGTAATTTAAAATAATTTTGCAAAATCTCATCGACATATTTTCATCTTCTTATCCGCACATGCATAAATAAATAAATCAGATAAATGGCGCTCCTACCTTTTATGGCTTCTCCTGAAATTATTCTTTTTTTATGTCGAGATTTGTTATTAACTTAACTTTGAAAAATGATGGAAAAATATTGAAAAATTTTAGAGTTGTTCGCGTTCATTGTTTGATTAAAATAAAATACAAAAATGACTTTCTAACAAATGAGAGAGCAAGACTGATTCCATCATTTGTAATTTAAAATAATTTTGCAAAATCTCATCGACATATTTTCATCTTCTTATCCGCACATACATAAATAAATAAATCAGATAAATGGCGCTCCTACCTTTTATGGCTTCTCCTGAAATTATTCTTTTTTTATGTCGAGATTTGTTATTAACTTAACTTTGAAAAATGATGGAAAAATATTGAAAATTTTTTGAGTTGTTCGCGTTCATTGTTTGATTAAAATAAAATACGAAAATTACTCTCTAAGAATTGAAAGAGCAAGACTGATTCCATCATGTGTAATTTAAAATAATTTTGCAAAATCTCATCGACATATTTTCATCTTCTTATCCGCACATACATCAATAAATAAATAAATCAGATAAATGGGGCTCTTACCTTTTATGGCTTCTCCTGAAATTATTCTTTTTTTATGTCGAGATTTGTTATTAACTTAACTTTGAAAAATGATGGAAAAATATTGAAAAATTTTAGAGTTGTTTGCGTTCATTGTTTGATTAAAATAAAATACAAAAATGACTTTCTAACAAATGAGAGAGCAAGACTGATTCCATCATGTGTAATTTAAAATAATTTTGCAAAATCTCATCGACATATTTTCATCTTCTTATCCGCACATACATCAATAAATAAATAAATCAGATAAATGGCGCTCCTACCTTTTATGGCTTCTCCTGAAATTATTCTTTTTTTATGTCGAGATTTGTTATTAACTTAACTTTGAAAAATGATGGAAAAATATTGAAAAATTTTAGAGTTGTTTGCGTTCATTGTTTGATTAAAATAAAATACAAAAATGACTTTCTAACAAATGAGAGAGCAAGACTGATTCCATCATGTGTAATTTAAAATAATTTTGCAAAATCTCATCGACATATTTTCATCTTCTTATCCGCACATGCATAAATAAATAAATCAGATAAATGGCGCTCCTACCTTTTATGGCTTCTCCTGAAATTATTCTTTTTTTATGTCGAGATTTGTTATTAACTTAACTTTGAAAAATGATGGAAAAATATTGAAAAATTTTAGAGTTGTTTGCGTTCATTGTTTGATTAAAATAAAATACAAAAATGACTTTCTAACAAATGAGAGAGCAAGACTGATTCCATCATGTGTAATTTAAAATAATTTTGCAAAATCTCATCGACATATTTTCATCTTCTTATCCGCACATGCATAAATAAATAAATCTCATCGACATATTTTCATCTTCTTATCCGCACATACATAAATAAATAAATCAGATAAATGGCGCTCCTACCTTTTATGGCTTCTCCTGAAATTATTCTTTTTTTATGTCGAGATTTGTTATTAACTTAACTTTGAAAAATGATGGAAAAATATTGAAAAATTTTAGAGTTGTTCGCGTTCATTGTTTGATTAAAATAAAATACAAAAATGACTTTCCAACAAATGAGAGAGCAAGACTGATTCCATCATTTGTAATTTAAAATAATTTTGCAAAATCTCATCGACATATTTTCATCTTCTTATCCGCACATACATCAATAAATAAATAAATCAGATAAATGGCGCTCTTACCTTTTATGGCTTCTCCTGAAATTATTCTTTTTTTATGTCGAGATTTGTTATTAACTTAACTTTGAAAAATGATGGAAAAATATTGAAAAATTTTAGAGTTGTTTGCGTTCATTGTTTGATTAAAATAAAATACAAAAATGACTTTCTAACAAATGAGAGAGCAAGACTGATTCCATCATGTGTAATTTAAAATAATTTTGCAAAATCTCATCGACATATTTTCATCTTCTTATCCGCACATACATAAATAAATAAATCAGATAAATGGCGCTCCTACCTTTTATGGCTTCTCCTGAAATTATTCTTTTTTTATGTCGAGATTTGTTATTAACTTAACTTTGAAAAATGATGGAAAAATATTGAAAAATTTTAGAGTTGTTCGCGTTCATTGTTTGATTAAAATAAAATACAAAAATGACTTTCTAACAAATGAGAGAGCAAGACTGATTCCATCATTTGTAATTTAAAATAATTTTGCAAAATCTCATCGACATATTTTCATCTTCTTATCCGCACATACATCAATAAATAAATAAATCAGATAAATGGCGCTCTTACCTTTTATGGCTTCTCCTGAAATTATTCTTTTTTTATGTCGAGATTTGTTATTAACTTAACTTTGAAAAATGATGGAAAAATATTGAAAAATTTTAGAGTTGTTTGCGTTCATTGTTTGATTAAAATAAAATACAAAAATGACTTTCTAACAAATGAGAGAGCAAGACTGATTCCATCATGTGTAATTTAAAATAATTTTGCAAAATCTCATCGACATATTTTCATCTTCTTATCCGCACATACATCAATAAATAAATAAATCAGATAAATGGCGCTCTTACCTTTTATGGCTTCTCCTGAAATTATTCTTTTTTTATGTCGAGATTTGTTATTAACTTAACTTTGAAAAATGATGGAAAAATATTGAAAAATTTTAGAGTTGTTCGCGTTCATTGTTTGATTAAAATAAAATACAAAAATGACTTTCTAACAAATGAGAGAGCAAGACTGATTCCATCATTTGTAATTTAAAATAATTTTGCAAAATCTCATCGACATATTTTCATCTTCTTATCCGCACATACATCAATAAATAAATAAATCAGATAAATGGCGCTCTTACCTTTTATGGCTTCTCCTGAAATTATTCTTTTTTTATGTCGAGATTTGTTATTAACTTAACTTTGAAAAATGATGGAAAAATATTGAAAAATTTTAGAGTTGTTTGCGTTCATTGTTTGATTAAAATAAAATACAAAAATGACTTTCTAACAAATGAGAGAGCAAGACTGATTCCATCATGTGTAATTTAAAATAATTTTGCAAAATCTCATCGACATATTTTCATCTTCTTATCCGCACATGCATAAATAAATAAATCAGATAAATGGCGCTCCTACCTTTTATGGCTTCTCCTGAAATTATTCTTTTTTTATGTCGAGATTTGTTATTAACTTAACTTTGAAAAATGATGGAAAAATATTGAAAAATTTTAGAGTTGTTCGCGTTCATTGTTTGATTAAAATAAAATACAAAAATGACTTTCTAACAAATGAGAGAGCAAGACTGATTCCATCATTTGTAATTTAAAATAATTTTGCAAAATCTCATCGACATATTTTCATCTTCTTATCCGCACATACATAAATAAATAAATCAGATAAATGGCGCTCCTACCTTTTATGGCTTCTCCTGAAATTATTCTTTTTCTATGTCGAGATTTGTTATTAACTTAACTTTGAAAAATGATGGAAAAATATTGAAAAATTTTAGAGTTGTTCGCGTTCATTGTTTGATTAAAATAAAATACAAAAATGACTTTCTAACAAATGAGAGAGCAAGACTGATTCCATCATTTGTAATTTAAAATAATTTTGCAAAATCTCATCGACATATTTTCATCTTCTTATCCGCACATACATAAATAAATAAATCAGATAAATGGCGCTCCTACCTTTTATGGCTTCTCCTGAAATTATTCTTTTTTTATGTCGAGATTTGTTATTAACTTAACTTTGAAAAATGATGGAAAAATATTGAAAAATTTTAGAGTTGTTCGCGTTCATTGTTTGATTAAAATAAAATACAAAAATGACTTTCTAACAAATGAGAGAGCAAGACTGATTCCATCATTTGTAATTTAAAATAATTTTGCAAAATCTCATCGACATATTTTCATCTTCTTATCCGCACATACATAAATAAATAAATCAGATAAATGGCGCTCCTACCTTTTATGGCTTCTCCTGAAATTATTCTTTTTTTATGTCGAGATTTGTTATTAACTTAACTTTGAAAAATGATGGAAAAATATTGAAAAATTTTAGAGTTGTTCGCGTTCATTGTTTGATTAAAATAAAATACAAAAATGACTTTCTAACAAATGAGAGAGCAAGACTGATTCCATCATTTGTAATTTAAAATAATTTTGCAAAATCTCATCGACATATTTTCATCTTCTTATCCGCACATACATCAATAAATAAATAAATCAGATAAATGGCGCTCTTACCTTTTATGGCTTCTCCTGAAATTATTCTTTTTTTATGTCGAGATTTGTTATTAACTTAACTTTGAAAAATGATGGAAAAATATTGAATAATTTTAGAGTTGTTTGCGTTCATTGTTTGATTAAAATAAAATACAAAAATGACTTTCTAACAAATGAGAGAGCAAGACTGATTCCATCATGTGTAATTTAAAATAATTTTGCAAAATCTCATCGACATATTTTCATCTTCTTATCCGCACATGCATAAATAAATAAATCAGATAAATGGCGCTCCTACCTTTTATGGCTTCTCCTGAAATTATTCTTTTTTTATGTCGAGATTTGTTATTAACTTAACTTTGAAAAATGATGGAAAAATATTGAAAAATTTTAGAGTTGTTCGCGTTCATTGTTTGATTAAAATAAAATACAAAAATGACTTTCTAACAAATGAGAGAGCAAGACTGATTCCATCATTTGTAATTTAAAATAATTTTGCAAAATCTCATCGACATATTTTCATCTTCTTATCCGCACATACATAAATAAATAAATCAGATAAATGGCGCTCCTACCTTTTATGGCTTCTCCTGAAATTATTCTTTTTTTATGTCGAGATTTGTTATTAACTTAACTTTGAAAAATGATGGAAAAATATTGAAAATTTTTTGAGTTGTTCGCGTTCATTGTTTGATTAAAATAAAATACGAAAATTACTCTCTAAGAATTGAAAGAGCAAGACTGATTCCATCATGTGTAATTTAAAATAATTTTGCAAAATCTCATCGACATATTTTCATCTTCTTATCCGGACATACATCAATAAATAAATAAATCAGATAAATGGCGCTCTTACCTTTTATGGCTTCTCCTGAAATTATTCTTTTTTTATGTCGAGATTTGTTATTAACTTAACTTTGAAAAATGATGGAAAAATATTGAAAAATTTTAGAGTTGTTCGCGTTCATTGTTTGATTAAAATAAAATACAAAAATGACTTTCTAACAAATGAGAGAGCAAGACTGATTCCATCATTTGTAATTTAAAATAATTTTGCAAAATCTCATCGACATATTTTCATCTTCTTATCCGCACATACATAAATAAATAAATCAGATAAATGGCGCTCCTACCTTTTATGGCTTCTCCTGAAATTATTCTTTTTTTATGTCGAGATTTGTTATTAACTTAACTTTGAAAAATGATGGAAAAATATTGAAAAATTTTAGAGTTGTTCGCGTTCATTGTTTGATTAAAATAAAATACAAAAATGACTTTCTAACAAATGAAAGAGCAAGACTGATTCCATCATTTGTAATTTAAAATAATTTTGCAAAATCTCATCGACATATTTTCATCTTCTTATCCGCACATACATCAATAAATAAATAAATCAGATAAATGGCGCTCTTACCTTTTATGGCTTCTCCTGAAATTATTCTTTTTTTATGTCGAGATTTGTTATTAACTTAACTTTGAAAAATGATGGAAAAATATTGAAAAATTTTAGAGTTGTTTGCGTTCATTGTTTGATTAAAATAAAATACAAAAATGACTTTCTAACAAATGAGAGAGCAAGACTGATTCCATCATGTGTAATTTAAAATAATTTTGCAAAATCTCATCGACATATTTTCATCTTCTTATCCGCACATGCATAAATAAATAAATCAGATAAATGGCGCTCCTACCTTTTATGGCTTCTCCTGAAATTATTCTTTTTTTATGTCGAGATTTGTTATTAACTTAACTTTGAAAAATGATGGAAAAATATTGAAAAATTTTAGAGTTGTTCGCGTTCATTGTTTGATTAAAATAAAATACAAAAATGACTTTCTAACAAATGAGAGAGCAAGACTGATTCCATCATTTGTAATTTAAAATAATTTTGCAAAATCTCATCGACATATTTTCATCTTCTTATCCGCACATACATAAATAAATAAATCAGATAAATGGCGCTCCTACCTTTTATGGCTTCTCCTGAAATTATTCTTTTTTTATGTCGAGATTTGTTATTAACTTAACTTTGAAAAATGATGGAAAAATATTGAAAAATTTTAGAGTTGTTCGCGTTCATTGTTTGATTAAAATAAAATACAAAAATGACTTTCTAACAAATGAGAGAGCAAGACTGATTCCATCATTTGTAATTTAAAATAATTTTGCAAAATCTCATCGACATATTTTCATCTTCTTATCCGCACATACATAAATAAATAAATCAGATAAATGGCGCTCCTACCTTTTATGGCTTCTCCTGAAATTATTCTTTTTTTATGTCGAGATTTGTTATTAACTTAACTTTGAAAAATGATGGAAAAATACTGAAAATTTTTTGAGTTGTTCGCGTTCATTGTTTGATTAAAATAAAATACGAAAATTACTCTCTAAGAATTGAAAGAGCAAGACTGATTCCATCATGTGTAATTTAAAATAATTTTGCAAAATCTCATCGACATATTTTCATCTTCTTATCCGGACATACATCAATAAATAAATAAATCAGATAAATGGCGCTCTTACCTTTTATGGCTTCTCCTGAAATTATTCTTTTTTTATGTCGAGATTTGTTATTAACTTAACTTTGAAAAATGATGGAAAAATATTGAAAAATTTTAGAGTTGTTCGCGTTCATTGTTTGATTAAAATAAAATACAAAAATGACTTTCTAACAAATGAGAGAGCAAGACTGATTCCATCATTTGTAATTTAAAATAATTTTGCAAAATCTCATCGACATATTTTCATCTTCTTATCCGCACATACATAAATAAATAAATCAGATAAATGGCGCTCCTACCTTTTATGGCTTCTCCTGAAATTATTCTTTTTTTATGTCGAGATTTGTTATTAACTTAACTTTGAAAAATGATGGAAAAATATTGAAAAATTTTAGAGTTGTTCGCGTTCATTGTTTGATTAAAATAAAATACAAAAATGACTTTCTAACAAATGAGAGAGCAAGACTGATTCCATCATTTGTAATTTAAAATAATTTTGCAAAATCTCATCGACATATTTTCATCTTCTTATCCGCACATACATCAATAAATAAATAAATCAGATAAATGGCGCTCTTACCTTTTATGGCTTCTCCTGAAATTATTCTTTTTTTATGTCGAGATTTGTTATTAACTTAACTTTGAAAAATGATGGAAAAATATTGAAAAATTTTAGAGTTGTTTGCGTTCATTGTTTGATTAAAATAAAATACAAAAATGACTTTCTAACAAATGAGAGAGCAAGACTGATTCCATCATGTGTAATTTAAAATAATTTTGCAAAATCTCATCGACATATTTTCATCTTCTTATCCGCACATGCATAAATAAATAAATCAGATAAATGGCGCTCCTACCTTTTATGGCTTCTCCTGAAATTATTCTTTTTTTATGTCGAGATTTGTTATTAACTTAACTTTGAAAAATGATGGAAAAATATTGAAAAATTTTAGAGTTGTTCGCGTTCATTGTTTGATTAAAATAAAATACAAAAATGACTTTCTAACAAATGAGAGAGCAAGACTGATTCCATCATTTGTAATTTAAAATAATTTTGCAAAATCTCATCGACATATTTTCATCTTCTTATCCGCACATACATAAATAAATAAATCAGATAAATGGCGCTCCTACCTTTTATGGCTTCTCCTGAAATTATTCTTTTTTTATGTCGAGATTTGTTATTAACTTAACTTTGAAAAATGATGGAAAAATATTGAAAATTTTTTGAGTTGTTCGCGTTCATTGTTTGATTAAAATAAAATACGAAAATTACTCTCTAAGAATTGAAAGAGCAAGACTGATTCCATCATGTGTAATTTAAAATAATTTTGCAAAATCTCATCGACATATTTTCATCTTCTTATCCGCACATACATCAATAAATAAATAAATCAGATAAATGGCGCTCTTACCTTTTATGGCTTCTCCTGAAATTATTCTTTTTTTATGTCGAGATTTGTTATTAACTTAACTTTGAAAAATGATGGAAAAATATTGAAAAATTTTAGAGTTGTTCGCGTTCATTGTTTGATTAAAATAAAATACAAAAATGACTTTCTAACAAATGAGAGAGCAAGACTGATTCCATCATTTGTAATTTAAAATAATTTTGCAAAATCTCATCGACATATTTTCATCTTCTTATCCGCACATACATAAATAAATAAATCAGATAAATGGCGCTCCTACCTTTTATGGCTTCTCCTGAAATTATTCTTTTTTTATGTCGAGATTTGTTATTAACTTAACTTTGAAAAATGATGGAAAAATATTGAAAAATTTTAGAGTTGTTCGCGTTCATTGTTTGATTAAAATAAAATACAAAAATGACTTTCTAACAAATGAGAGAGCAAGACTGATTCCATCATTTGTAATTTAAAATAATTTTGCAAAATCTCATCGACATATTTTCATCTTCTTATCCGCACATACATAAATAAATAAATCAGATAAATGGCGCTCCTACCTTTTATGGCTTCTCCTGAAATTATTCTTTTTTTATGTCGAGATTTGTTATTAACTTAACTTTGAAAAATGATGGAAAAATATTGAAAAATTTTAGAGTTGTTCGCGTTCATTGTTTGATTAAAATAAAATACAAAAATGACTTTCTAACAAATGAGAGAGCAAGACTGATTCCATCATTTGTAATTTAAAATAATTTTGCAAAATCTCATCGACATATTTTCATCTTCTTATCCGCACATACATAAATAAATAAATCAGATAAATGGCGCTCCTACCTTTTATGGCTTCTCCTGAAATTATTCTTTTTTTATGTCGAGATTTGTTATTAACTTAACTTTGAAAAATGATGGAAAAATATTGAAAATTTTTTGAGTTGTTCGCGTTCATTGTTTGATTAAAATAAAATACGAAAATTACTCTCTAAGAATTGAAAGAGCAAGACTGATTCCATCATGTGTAATTTAAAATAATTTTGCAAAATCTCATCGACATATTTTCATCTTCTTATCCGGACATACATCAATAAATAAATAAATCAGATAAATGGCGCTCTTACCTTTTATGGCTTCTCCTGAAATTATTCTTTTTTTATGTCGAGATTTGTTATTAACTTAACTTTGAAAAATGATGGAAAAATATTGAAAAATTTTAGAGTTGTTCGCGTTCATTGTTTGATTAAAATAAAATACAAAAATGACTTTCTAACAAATGAGAGAGCAAGACTGATTCCATCATTTGTAATTTAAAATAATTTTGCAAAATCTCATCGACATATTTTCATCTTCTTATCCGCACATACATAAATAAATAAATCAGATAAATGGCGCTCCTACCTTTTATGGCTTCTCCTGAAATTATTCTTTTTTTATGTCGAGATTTGTTATTAACTTAACTTTGAAAAATGATGGAAAAATATTGAAAAATTTTAGAGTTGTTCGCGTTCATTGTTTGATTAAAATAAAATACAAAAATGACTTTCTAACAAATGAGAGAGCAAGACTGATTCCATCATTTGTAATTTAAAATAATTTTGCAAAATCTCATCGACATATTTTCATCTTCTTATCCGCACATACATCAATAAATAAATAAATCAGATAAATGGCGCTCTTACCTTTTATGGCTTCTCCTGAAATTATTCTTTTTTTATGTCGAGATTTGTTATTAACTTAACTTTGAAAAATGATGGAAAAATATTGAAAAATTTTAGAGTTGTTTGCGTTCATTGTTTGATTAAAATAAAATACAAAAATGACTTTCTAACAAATGAGAGAGCAAGACTGATTCCATCATGTGTAATTTAAAATAATTTTGCAAAATCTCATCGACATATTTTCATCTTCTTATCCGCACATGCATAAATAAATAAATCAGATAAATGGCGCTCCTACCTTTTATGGCTTCTCCTGAAATTATTCTTTTTTTATGTCGAGATTTGTTATTAACTTAACTTTGAAAAATGATGGAAAAATATTGAAAAATTTTAGAGTTGTTCGCGTTCATTGTTTGATTAAAATAAAATAAAAAAATGACTTTCTAACAAATGAGAGAGCAAGACTGATTCCATCATTTGTAATTTAAAATAATTTTGCAAAATCTCATCGACATATTTTCATCTTCTTATCCGCACATACATAAATAAATAAATCAGATAAATGGCGCTCCTACCTTTTATGGCTTCTCCTGAAATTATTCTTTTTTTATGTCGAGATTTGTTATTAACTTAACTTTGAAAAATGATGGAAAAATATTGAAAATTTTTTGAGTTGTTCGCGTTCATTGTTTGATTAAAATAAAATACGAAAATTACTCTCTAAGAATTGAAAGAGCAAGACTGATTCCATCATGTGTAATTTAAAATAATTTTGCAAAATCTCATCGACATATTTTCATCTTCTTATCCGCACATACATCAATAAATAAATAAATCAGATAAATGGCGCTCTTACCTTTTATGGCTTCTCCTGAAATTATTCTTTTTTTATGTCGAGATTTGTTATTAACTTAACTTTGAAAAATGATGGAAAAATATTGAAAAATTTTAGAGTTGTTCGCGTTCATTGTTTGATTAAAATAAAATACAAAAATGACTTTCTAACAAATGAGAGAGCAAGACTGATTCCATCATTTGTAATTTAAAATAATTTTGCAAAATCTCATCGACATATTTTCATCTTCTTATCCGCACATACATAAATAAATAAATCAGATAAATGGCGCTCCTACCTTTTATGGCTTCTCCTGAAATTATTCTTTTTTTATGTCGAGATTTGTTATTAACTTAACTTTGAAAAATGATGGAAAAATATTGAAAAATTTTAGAGTTGTTCGCGTTCATTGTTTGATTAAAATAAAATACAAAAATGACTTTCTAACAAATGAGAGAGCAAGACTGATTCCATCATTTGTAATTTAAAATAATTTTGCAAAATCTCATCGACATATTTTCATCTTCTTATCCGCACATACATCAATAAATAAATAAATCAGATAAATGGCGCTCTTACCTTTTATGGCTTCTCCTGAAATTATTCTTTTTTTATGTCGAGATTTGTTATTAACTTAACTTTGAAAAATGATGGAAAAATATTGAAAAATTTTAGAGTTGTTTGCGTTCATTGTTTGATTAAAATAAAATACAAAAATGACATTCTAACAAATGAGAGAGCAAGACTGATTCCATCATGTGTAATTTAAAATAATTTTGCAAAATCTCATCGACATATTTTCATCTTCTTATCCGCACATGCATAAATAAATAAATCAGATAAATGGCGCTCCTACCTTTTATGGCTTCTCCTGAAATTATTCTTTTTTTATGTCGAGATTTGTTATTAACTTAACTTTGAAAAATGATGGAAAAATATTGAAAAATTTTAGAGTTGTTTGCGTTCATTGTTTGATTAAAATAAAATACAAAAATGACTTTCTAACAAATGAGAGAGCAAGACTGATTCCATCATGTGTAATTTAAAATAATTTTGCAAAATCTCATCGACATATTTTCTTCTTCTTATCCGCACATACATCAATAAATAAATAAATCAGATAAATGGCGCTCCTACCTTTTATGGCTTCTCCTGAAATTATTCTTTTTTTATGTCGAGATTTGTTATTAACTTAACTTTGAAAAATGATGGAAAAATATTGAAAAATTTTAGAGTTGTTTGCGTTCATTGTTTGATTAAAATAAAATACGAAAATTACTCTCTAAGAATTGAAAGAGCAAGACTGATTCCATCATGTGTAATTTAAAATAATTTTGCAAAATCTCATCGACATATTTTCATCTTCTTATCCGCACATACATCAATAAATAAATAAATCAGATAAATGGCGCTCCTACCTTTTATGGCTTCTCCTGAAATTATTCTTTTTTTATGTCGAGATTTGTTATTAACTTAACTTTGAAAAATGATGGAAAAATATTGAAAAATTTTTGAGTTGTTCGCGTTCATTGTTTGATTAAAATAAAATACGAAAATTACTCTCTAAGAATTGAAAGAGCAAGACTGATTCCATCATGTGTAATTTAAAATAATTTTGCAAAATCTCATCGACATATTTTCATCTTCTTATCCGCACATACATCAATAAATAAATAAATCAGATAAATGGCGCTCCTACCTTTTATGGCTTCTCCTGAAATTATTCTTTTTTTATGTCGAGATTTGTTATTAACTTAACTTTGAAAAATGATGGAAAAATATTGAAAAATTTTTGAGTTGTTCGCGTTCATTGTTTGATTAAAATAAAATACGAAAATTACTCTCTAAGAATTGAAAGAGCAAGACTGATTCCATCATGTGTAATTTAAAATAATTTTGCAAAATCTCATCGACATATTTTCATCTTCTTATCCGCACATACATCAATAAATAAATAAATCAGATAAATGGCGCTCCTACCTTTTATGGCTTCTCCTGAAATTATTCTTTTTTTATGTCGAGATTTGTTATTAACTTAACTTTGAAAAATGATGGAAAAATATTGAAAAATTTTAGAGTTGTTTGCGTTCATTGTTTGATTAAAATAAAATACAAAAATGACTTTCTAACAAATGAGAGAGCAAGACTGATTCCATCATTTGTAATTTAAAATAATTTTGCAAAATCTCATCGACATATTTTCATCTTCTTATCCGCACATACATAAATAAATAAATCAGATAAATGGCGCTCCTACCTTTTATGGCTTCTCCTGAAATTTTGTTTTATAGTCCCATAAGGGGGATGTAGTGAGCGCCCCGGGGGGCTAACTCAACAAGTGACCCCAATGAATCTCTGCCAAACGTTTCGTCCACAACTGCGGTGGACATCTTCAGTGGCGGTGTGGTCGTAGTCGAAGTGATAGATAGATAGATAAATGGCGATAGATAGATAGATAGATATATAGATAGATAGATAAATGGCGATAAATAGATAGAAAGATAAATGGCGAGAATTATTATTTTGTGTCGACAAATATTAATTTTGAAAAATGAATGCAAATTTTTCAAAACGTTTGATTTGTACCCGTTTGTTATCTGACTGAAGTAAAAATTATGATTTCGAGTAATTATTTTTTTTGTGCCGATATTTGTTATACATTTTGTAAAATGAAATGAAAAATTTGCTTTCAAGGAATAATTTTTTTGTGTCGACATTTGTTATTAGTTTTGAAAAATGAATGCAATGTTTTTAAAAACGTTCGATTTGTACGCGTTCGTTATTTGACTGAAATAAAATACGAATTTGAATTTCTAACAATTGAAAGAGCAAGACTGATTCCATCATGTGTAATTTAAAATAGTTTTGCAAAATCTCATCGACATATTTTCATCTTCTTATCCGCACATACATAAATAAATAAATAAATCAGATAAATGGCGCTCCTACCTTTTATGGCTTCTCCTGAAATTATTCTTTTTTTATGTCGAGATTTGTTATTAACTTAACTTTGAAAAATGATGGAAAAATATTGAAAAATTTTAGAGTTGTTTGCGTTCATTGTTTGATTAAAATAAAATACAAAAATGACTTTCTAACAAATGAGAGAGCAAGACTGATTCCATCATGTGTAATTTAAAATAATTTTGCAAAATCTCATCGACATATTTTCATCTTCTTATCCGCACATACATCAATAAATAAATAAATCAGATAAATGGCGCTCCTACCTCTTATGGCTTCTTCTGAAATTATTCTTTTTTTATGTCGAGATTTGTTATTAACTTAACTTTGAAGAATGATGGAAAAATATTGAAAAATTTTAGAGTTGTTTGCGTTCATTGTTTGATTAAAATAAAATACAAAAATGACTTTCTAACAAATGAGAGAGCAAGACTGATTCCATCATTTGTAATTTAAAATAATTTTGCAAAATCTCATCGACATATTTTCATCTTCTTATCCGCACATGCATAAATAAATAAATCAGATAAATGGCGCTCCTACCTTTTATGGCTTCTCCTGAAATTATTCTTTTTTTATGTCGAGATTTGTTATTAACTTAACTTTGAAAAATGATGGAAAAATATTGAAAAATTTTAGAGTTGTTTGCGTTCATTGTTTGATTAAAATAAAATACAAAAATGACTTTCTAACAAATGAGAGAGCAAGACTGATTCCATCATTTGTAATTTAAAATAATTTTGCAAAATCTCATCGACATATTTTCATCTTCTTATCCGCACATGCATAAATAAATAAATCAGATAAATGGCGCTCCTACCTTTTATGGCTTCTCCTGAAATTATTCTTTTTTTATGTCGAGATTTGTTATTAACTTAACTTTGAAAAATGATGGAAAAATATTGAAAAATTTTAGAGTTGTTTGCGTTCATTGTTTGATTAAAATAAAATACAAAAATGACTTTCTAACAAATGAGAGAGCAAGACTGATTCCATCATGTGTAATTTAAAATAATTTTGCAAAATCTCATCGACATATTTTCATCTTCTTATCCGCACATACATCAATAAATAAATAAATCAGATAAATGGCGCTCCTACCTTTTATGGCTTCTTCTGAAATTATTCTTTTTTTATGTCGAGATTTGTTATTAACTTAACTTTGAAGAATGATGGAAAAATATTGAAAAATTTTAGAGTTGTTTGCGTTCATTGTTTGATTAAAATAAAATACAAAAATGACTTTCTAACAAATGAGAGAGCAAGACTGATTCCATCATTTGTAATTTAAAATAATTTTGCAAAATCTCATCGACATATTTTCATCTTCTTATCCGCACATGCATAAATAAATAAATCAGATAAATGGCGCTCCTACCTTTTATGGCTTCTCCTGAAATTATTCTTTTTTTATGTCGAGATTTGTTATTAACTTAACTTTGAAAAATGATGGAAAAATATTGAAAAATTTTAGAGTTGTTTGCGTTCATTGTTTGATTAAAATAAAATACAAAAATGACTTTCTAACAAATGAGAGAGCAAGACTGATTCCATCATTTGTAATTTAAAATAATTTTGCAAAATCTCATCGACATATTTTCATCTTCTTATCCGCACATACATAAATAAATAAATAAATCAGATAAATGGCGCTCCTACCTTTTATGGCTTCTCCTGAAATTATTCTTTTTTTATGTCGAGATTTGTTATTAACTTAACTTTGAAAAATGATGGAAAAAAATTGAAAAATTTTAGAGTTGTTTGCGTTCATTGTTTGATTAAAATAAAATACAAAAATGACTTTCTAACAAATGAGAGAGCAAGACTGATTCCATCATTTGTAATTTAAAATAATTTTGCAAAATCTCATCGACATATTTTCATCTTCTTATCCGCACATACATAAATAAATAAATCAGATAAATGGCGCTCCTACCTTTTATGGCTTCTCCTGAAATTATTCTTTTTTTATGTCGAGATTTGTTATTAACTTAACTTTGAAAAATGATGGAAAAATATTGAAAAAATTTTGAGTTGTTCGCGTTCATTATTTGATTAAAATAAAATACAAAAATGACTTTCTACCAAATGAGAGAGCAAGACTGATTCCATCATGTGTAATTTAAAATAATTTTGCAAAATCTCATCGACATATTTTCATCTTCTTATCCGCACATACATCAATAAATAAATAAATCAGATAAATGGCGCTCCTACCTTTTATGGCTTCTCCTGAAATTATTCTTTTTTTATGTCGAGATTTGTTATTAACTTAACTTTGAAAAATGATTGAAAAATATTGAAAAATTTTTGAGTTGTTCGCGTTCATTGTTTGATTAAAATAAAATACAAAAATGACTTTCTAACAAATGAGAGAGCAAGACTGATTCCATCATGTGTAATTTAAAATAATTTTGCAAAATCTCATCGACATATTTTCATCTTCTTATCCGCACATACATCAATAAATAAATAAATCAGATAAATGGCGCTCCTACCTTTTATGGCTTCTCCTGAAATTATTCTTTTTTTATGTCGAGATTTGTTATTAACTTAACTTTGAAAAATGATGGAAAAATATTGAAAAATTTTAGAGTTGTTTGCGTTCATTGTTTGATTAAAATAAAATACAAAAATGACTTTCTACCAAATGAGAGAGCAAGACTGATTCCATCATGTGTAATTTAAAATAATTTTGCAAAATCTCATCGACATATTTTCATCTTCTTATCCGCACATACATCAATAAATAAATAAATCAGATAAATGGCGCTCCTACCTTTTATGGCTTCTCCTGAAATTATTCTTTTTTTATGTCGAGATTTGTTATTAACTTAACTTTGAAAAATGATGGAAAAATATTGAAAAATTTTTGAGTTGTTCGCGTTCATTGTTTGATTAAAATAAAATACGAAAATTACTCTCTAAGAATTGAAAGAGCAAGACTGATTCCATCATGTGTAATTTAAAATAATTTTGCAAAATCTCATCGACATATTTTCATCTTCTTATCCGCACATACATCAATAAATAAATAAATCAGATAAATGGCGCTCCTACCTTTTATGGCTTCTCCTGAAATTATTCTTTTTTTATGTCGAGATTTGTTATTAACTTAACTTTGAAAAATGATGGAAAAATATTGAAAAATTTTAGAGTTGTTTGCGTTCATTGTTTGATTAAAATAAAATACAAAAATGACTTTCTAACAAATGAGAGAGCAAGACTGATTCCATCATTTGTAATTTAAAATAATTTTGCAAAATATCATCGACATATTTTCATCTTCTTATCCGCACATACATAAATAAATAAATCAGATAAATGGCGCTTCTACCTTTTATGGCTTCTCCTGAAATTATTCTTTTTTTATGTCGAGATTTGTTATTAACTTAACTTTGAAAAATGATGGAAAAATATTGAAAAATTTTTGAGTTGTTCGCGTTCATTGTTTGATTAAAATAAAATACAAAAATGACTTTCTACCAAATGAGAGAGCAAGACTGATTCCATCATGTGTAATTTAAAATAATTTTGCAAAATCTCATCGACATATTTTCATCTTCTTATCCGCACATACATCAATAAATAAATAAATCAGATAAATGGCGCTCCTACCTTTTATGGCTTCTCCTGAAATTATTCTTTTTTTATGTCGAGATTTGTTATTAACTTAACTTTGAAAAATGATGGAAAAATATTGAAAAATTTTAGAGTTGTTTGCGTTCATTGTTTGATTAAAATAAAATACAAAAATGACTTTCTACCAAATGAGAGAGCAAGACTGATTCCATCATGTGTAATTTAAAATAATTTTGCAAAATCTCATCGACATATTTTCATCTTCTTATCCGCACATACATCAATAAATAAATAAATCAGATAAATGGCGCTCCTACCTTTTATGGCTTCTCCTGAAATTATTCTTTTTTTATGTCGAGATTTGTTATTAACTTAACTTTGAAAAATGATGGAAAAATATTGAAAAATTTTAGAGTTGTTTGCGTTCATTGTTTGATTAAAATAAAATACAAAAATGACTTTCTAACAAATGAGAGAGCAAGACTGATTCCATCATTTGTAATTTAAAATAATTTTGCAAAATCTCATCGACATATTTTCATCTTCTTATCCGCACATACATAAATAAATAAATAAATCAGATAAATGGTGCTCCTACCTTTTATGGCTTCTCCTGAAATTATTCTTTTTTTATGTCGAGATTTGTTATTAACTTAACTTTGAAAAATGATGGAAAAAAATTGAAAAATTTTAGAGTTGTTTGCGTTCATTGTTTGATTAAAATAAAATACAAAAATGACTTTCTAACAAATGAGAGAGCAAGACTGATTCCATCATTTGTAATTTAAAATAATTTTGCAAAATCTCATCGACATATTTTCATCTTCTTATCCGCACATACATAAATAAATAAATCAGATAAATGGCGCTCCTACCTTTTATGGCTTCTCCTGAAATTATTCTTTTTTTATGCCGAGATTTGTTATTAACTTAACTTTGAAAAATGATGGAAAAATATTGAAAAATTTTTGAGTTGTTCGCGTTCATTGTTTGATTAAAATAAAATACAAAAATGACTTTCTACCAAATGAGAGAGCAAGACTGATTCCATCATGTGTAATTTAAAATAATTTTGCAAAATCTCATCGACATATTTTCATCTTCTTATCCGCACATACATCAATAAATAAATAAATCAGATAAATGGCGCTCCTACCTTTTATGGCTTCTCCTGAAATTATTCTTTTTTTATGTCGAGATTTGTTATTAACTTAACTTTGAAAAATGATGGAAAAATATTGAAAAATTTTAGAGTTGTTTGCGTTCATTGTTTGATTAAAATAAAATACAAAAATGACTTTCTAACAAATGAGAGAGCAAGACTGATTCCATCATTTGTAATTTAAAATAATTTTGCAAAATCTCATCGACATATTTTCATCTTCTTATCCGCACATACATAAATAAATAAATCAGATAAATGGCGCTCCTACCTTTTATGGCTTCTCCTGATATTATTATTTTTTTATGTCGAGATTTGTTATTAACTTAACTTTGAAAAATGATGGAAAAATATTGAAAAATTTTTGAGTTGTTCGCGTTCATTGTTTGATTAAAATAAAATACGAAAATTACTCTCTAAGAATTGAAAGAGCAAGACTGATTCCATCATGTGTAATTTAAAATAATTTTGCAAAATCTCATCGACATATTTTCATCTTCTTATCCGCACATACATCAATAAATAAATAAATCAGATAAATGGCGCTCCTACCTTTTATGGCTTCTCCTGAAATTATTCTTTTTTTATGTCGAGATTTGTTATTAACTTAACTTTGAAAAATGATGGAAAAATATTTAAAAATTTTAGAGTTGTTCGCGTTCATTGTTTGATTAAAATAAAATACAAAAATGACTCTCTAACAAATGAGAGAGCAAGACTGATTCCATCATGTCTAATTTAAAATAATTTTGCAAAATCTCATCGACATATTTTCATCTTCTTATCCGCACATAAATAAATAAATAAATCAGATAAATGGCGCTCCTACCTTTTATGCCTTCTCCTGAAATTTTTTTTTATAGTCCCTTAAGGGGGATGTAGTGAGCGCCCCGGGGGGCTAACTCAACAAGTGACCCCAATGAATCTCTGCCAAACGTTTCGTCCACAACTGCGGTGGACTTCTTCAGTGACGGTGTGGTCGTGGTCGAAGTGTTGTTCCAGCTGCCACAATCGCGACTGGCGATTATTTGGTATGATTTGGGTGGTGTGTTGTGTGTGCTGTGGTGGTGGTGGTGATGTTTTAGTTTTAGTGGTTAGTGGTTAGTGTTTTATTGTTTTAGTTTTAGTGTTTTAGTGGTGGGTTATTGGTTAGTGTTTTATTGTTTTAGATTTAGTGTTTTAGTGGTGGGTTATTGGTTAGTGTTTTATTGTTTTAGATTTAGTGTTTTAGTGGTTTGTTATTGGTTAGTGTTTTATTGTTTGAGTTTTAGTGTTTTAGTGGTGGGTTATTGGTTAGTGTTTTATTGTTTTAGTTTTAGTGTTTTAGTGGTGGGTTATTGGTTAGTGTTTTATTGTTTTAGATTTAGTGTTTTAGTGGTTTGTTATTGGTTAGTGTTTTATTGTTTTAGTTTTAGTGTTTTAGTGGTGGGTTATTGGTTAGTGTTTTATTGTTTTAGATTTAGTGTTTTAGTGGTGGGTTATTGGTTAGTGTTTTATTGTTTTAGTTTTAGTGTTTTAGTGGTGGGTTATTGGTTAGTGTTTTATTGTTTTAGATTTAGTGTTTTAGTGGTGGGTTATTGGTTAGTGTTTTATTGTTTTAGTTTTAGTGTTTTAGTGGTGGGTTATTGGTTAGTGTTTTATTGTTTTAGTTTTAGTGTTTTAGTGGTTTGTTATTGGTTAGTGTTTTATTGTTTTAGTTTTAGTGTTTTAGTGGTGGGTTATTGGTTAGTGTTTTATTGTTTTAGTTTTAGTGTTTTAGTGGTTTGTTATTGGTTAGTGTTTTATTGTTTTAGTTTTAGTGTTTTAGTGGTGGGTTATTGGTTAGTGTTTTATTGTTTTAGTTTTAGTGTTTTAGTGGTTTGTTATTGGTTAGTGTTTTATTGTTTTAGTTTTAGTGTTTTAGTGGTTTGTTATTGGTTAGTGTTTTATTGTTTTAGTTTTAGTGTTTTAGTGGTGGGTTATTGGTTAGTGTTTTATTGTTTTAGTTTTAGTGTTTTAGTGGTTTGTTATTGGTTAGTGTTTTATTGTTTTAGTTTTAGTGTTTGAGTGGTGGGTTATTGGTTAGTGTTTTATTGTTTTAGTTTTAGTGTTTTAGTGGTTTGTTAATGGTTAGTGTTTTATTGTTTTAGTTTTAGTGTTTTAGTGGTTTGTTATTGGTTAGTGTTTTATTGTTTTAGTTTTAGTGTTTTAGTGGTGGGTTATTGGTTAGTGTTTTATTGTTTTAGTTTTAGTGTTTTAGTGGTTTGTTATTGGTTAGTGTTTTATTGTTTTAGTTTTAGTGTTTTAGTGGTGGGTTATTGGTTAGTGTTTTATTGTTTTAGTTTTAGTGTTTTAGTGGTTTGTTATTGGTTAGTGTTTTATTGTTTTAGTTTTAGTGTTTTAGTGGTGGGTTATTGGTTAGTGTTTTATTGTTTTAGTTTTAGTGTTTTAGTGGTTTGTTATTGGTTAGTGTTTTATTGTTTTAGTTTTAGTGTTTTAGTGGTTTGTTATTGGTTAGTGTTTTATTGTTTTAGTTTTAGTGTTTTAGTGGTGGGTTATTGGTTAGTGTTTTATTGTTTTAGTTTTAGTGTTTTAGTGGTTTGTTATTGGTTAGTGTTTTATTGTTTTAGTTTTAGTGTTTTAGTGGTGGGTTATTGGTTAGTGTTTTATTGTTTTAGTTTTAGTGTTTTAGTGGTTTGTTATTGGTTAGTGTTTTATTGTTTTAGTTTTAGTGTTTTAGTGGTTTGTTATTGGTTAGTGTTTTATTGTTTTAATTTTAGTGTTTTAGTGGTGGGTTATTGGTTAGTGTTTTATTGTTTTAGTTTTAGTGTTTTAGTGGTTTGTTATTGGTTAGTGTTTTATTGTTTTAGTTTTAGTGTTTTAGTGGTGGGTTATTGGTTAGTGTTTTATTGTTTTAGTTTTAGTGTTTTAGTGGTGGGTTATTGGTTAGTGTTTTATTGTTTTAGATTTAGTGTTTTAGTGGTGGGTTATTGGTTAGTGTTTTATTGTTTTAGTTTTAGTGTTTTAGTGGTGGGTTATTGGTTAGTGTTTTATTGTTTTAGTTTTAGTGTTTTAGTGGTGGGTTATTGGTTAGTGTTTTATTGTTTTAGATTTAGTGTTTTAGTGGTTTGTTATTGGTTAGTGTTTTATTGTTTTAGTTTTAGTGTTTTAGTGGTGGGTTATTGGTTAGTGTTTTTATTGTTTTAGATTTAGTGTTTAAGTGGTGGGTTATTGGTTAGTGTTTTATTGTTTTAGTTTTAGTGTTTTAGTGGTGGGTTATTGGTTAGTGTTTTATTGTTTTAGATTTAGTGTTTTAGTGGTGGGTTATTGGTTAGTGTTTTATTGTTTTAGTTTTATTGTTTTAGTGGTGGGTTATTGGTTAGTGTTTTATTGTTTTAGTTTAGTGTTTTAGTGGTTTGTTATTGGTTAGTGTTTTATTGTTTTAGTTTTAGTGTTTTAGTGGTGGGTTATTGGTTAGTGTTTTATTGTTTTAGTTTTAGTGTTTAGTGGTTTGTTATTGGTTAGTGTTTTATTGTTTTAGTTTAGTGTTTTAGTTTTAGTGTTTTAGTGGTGGGTTATTGGTTAGTGTTTTATTGTTTTAGTTTTAGTGTTTTAGTGGTTTGTTATTGGTTAGTGTTTTATTGTTTTAGTTTTAGTGTTTTAGTGGTTTGTTATTGGTTAGTGTTTTATTGTTTTAGTTTTAGTGTTTTAGTGGTGGGTTATGGTTAGTGTTTTATTGTTTTAGTTTTAGTGTTTTAGTGGTTTGTTATTGGTTAGTGTTTTATTGTTTTAGTTTTAGTGTTTTAGTGGTGGGTTATTGGTTAGTGTTTTATTGTTTTAGTTTTAGTGTTTTAGTGGTTTGTTATTGGTTAGTGTTTTATTGTTTTAGTTTTAGTGTTTTAGTGGTTTGTTATTGGTTAGTGTTTTATTGTTTTAGTTTTAGTGTTTTAGTGGTGGGTTATTGGTTAGTGTTTTATTGTTTTAGTTTTAGTGTTTTAGTGGTTTGTTATTGGTTAGTGTTTTATTGTTTTAGTTTTAGTGTTTTAGTGGTGGGTTATTGGTTAGTGTTTTATTGTTTTAGTTTTAGTGTTTTAGTGGTTTGTTATTGGTTAGTGTTTTATTGTTTTAGTTTTAGTGTTTTAGTGGTGGGTTATTGGTTAGTGTTTTATTGTTTTAGTTTTAGTGTTTTAGTGGTTGGTTATTGGTTAGTGTTTTATTGTTTTAGTTTTAGTGTTTTAGTGGTTTGTTATTGGTTAGTGTTTTATTGTTTTAGTTTTAGTGTTTTAGTGGTGGGTTATTGGTTAGTGTTTTATTGTTTTAGTTTTAGTGTTTTAGTGGTTTGTTATTGGTTAGTGTTTTATTGTTTTAGTTTTAGTGTTTTAGTGGTGGGTTATTGGTTAGTGTTTTATTGTTTTAGTTTTAGTGTTTTAGTGGTTTGTTATTGGTTAGTGTTTTATTGTTTTAGTTTTAGTGTTTTAGTGGTTTGTTATTGGTTAGTGTTTTATTGTTTTAGTTTTAGTGTTTTAGTGGTGGGTTATTGGTTAGTGTTTTATTGTTTTAGTTTTAGTGTTTTAGTGGTTTGTTATTGGTTAGTGTTTTATTGTTTTAGTTTTAGTGTTTTAGTGGTTGGTTATTGGTTAGTGTTTTATTGTTTTAGTTTTAGTGTTTTAGTGGTGGGTTATTGGTTAGTGTTTTATTGTTTTAGTTTTAGTGTTTTAGTGGTTTGTTATTGGTTAGTGTTTTATTGTTTTAGTTTTAGTGTTTTAGTGGTGGGTTATTGGTTAGTGTTTTATTGTTTTAGTTTTAGTGTTTTAGTGGTTTGTTATTGGTTAGTGTTTTATTATTTTAGTTTTAGTGTTTTAGTGGTTTGTTATTGGTTAGTGTTTTATTGTTTTAGTTTTAGTGTTTTAGTGGTGGGTTATTGGTTAGTGTTTTATTGTTTTAGTTTTAGTGTTTTAGTGGTTTGTTATTGGTTAGTGTTTTATTGTTTTAGTTTTAGTGTTTTAGTGGTGGGTTATTGGTTAGTGTTTTATTGTTTTAGTTTTAGTGTTTTAGTGGTTTGTTATTGGTTAGTGTTTTATTGTTTTAGTTTTAGTGTTTTAGTGGTGGGTTATTGGTTAGTGTTTTATTGTTTTAGTTTTAGTGTTTTAGTGGTTTGTTATTGGTTAGTGTTTTATTGTTTTAGTTTTAGTGTTTTAGTGGTTTGTTATTGGTTAGTGTTTTATTGTTTTAGTTTTAGTGTTTTAGTGGTGGGTTATTGGTTAGTGTTTTATTGTTTTAGATTTAGTGTTTTAGTGGTGGGTTATTGGTTAGTGTTTTATTGTTTTAGTTTTAGTGTTTTAGTGGTGGGTTATTGGTTAGTGTTTTATTGTTTTAGTTTTAGTGTTTTAGTGGTTTGTTATTGGTTAGTGTTTTATTGTTTTAGTTTTAGTGTTTTAGTGGTGGGTTATTGGTTAGTGTTTTATTGTTTTAGATTTAGTGTTTTAGTGGTGGGTTATTGGTTAGTGTTTTATTGTTTTAGTTTTAGTGTTTTAGTGGTGGGTTATTGGTTAGTGTTTTATTGTTTTTAGATTTAGTGTTTTAGTGGTGGGTTATTGGTTAGTGTTTTATTGTTTTAGTTTTAGTGTTTTAGTGGTGGGTTATTGGTTAGTGTTTTATTGTTTTAGTTTTAGTGTTTTAGTGGTGGGTTATTGGTTAGTGTTTATTGTTTTAGTTTAGTGTTTTAGTGGTGGGTTATTGGTTAGTGTTTTATTGTTTTAGATTTAGTGTTTTAGTGGTTTGTTATTGGTTAGTGTTTTATTGTTTTAGTTTTAGTGTTTTAGTGGTGGGTTATTGGTTAGTGTTTTATTGTTTTAGATTTAGTGTTTTAGTGGTGGGTTATTGGTTAGTGTTTTATTGTTTTAGTTTTAGTGTTTTAGTGGTGGGTTATTGGTTAGTGTTTTATTGTTTTAGATTTAGTGTTTTAGTGGTGGGTTATTGGTTAGTGTTTTATTGTTTTAGTTTTAGTGTTTTAGTGGTGTGTTATTGGTTAGTGTTTTATTGTTTTAGTTTTAGTGTTTTAGTGGTTTGTTATTGGTTAGTGTTTTATTGTTTTAGTTTTAGTGTTTTAGTGGTGGTTATTGGTTAGTGTTTTATTGTTTTAGTTTTAGTGTTTTAGTGGTTTGTTATTGGTTAGTGTTTTATTGTTTTAGTTTTAGTGTTTTAGTGGTGGGTTATTGGTTAGTGTTTTATTGTTTTAGTTTTAGTGTTTTAGTGGTTTGTTATTGGTTAGTGTTTTATTGTTTTTAGTTTTAGTGTTTTAGTGGTTTGTTATTGGTTAGTGTTTTATTGTTTTAGTTTTAGTGTTTTAGTGGTGGGTTATTGGTTAGTGTTTTATTGTTTTAGTTTTAGTGTTTTAGTGGTTTGTTATTGGTTAGTGTTTTATTGTTTTAGTTTTAGTGTTTTAGTGGTGGGTTATTGGTTAGTGTTTTATGTTTTAGTTTTAGTGTTTTAGTGGTTTGTTATTGGTTAGTGTTTTATTGTTTTAGTTTTAGTGTTTTAGTGGTTTGTTATTGGTTAGTGTTTTATTGTTTTAGTTTTAGTGTTTTTAGTGGTGGGTTATTGGTTAGTGTTTTATTGTTTTAGTTTTAGTGTTTTAGTGGTTGGTTATTGGTTAGTGTTTTATTGTTTTAGTTTTAGTGTTTTAGTGGTTGGTTATTGGTTAGTGTTTTATTGTTTTTAGTTTTAGTGTTTTAGTGGTGGGTTATTGGTTAGTGTTTTATTGTTTTAGTTTTAGTGTTTTAGTGGTTTGTTATTGGTTAGTGTTTTATTGTTTTAGTTTTAGTGTTTTAGTGGTTTGTTATTGGTTAGTGTTTTA
Source organism: Eledona agricola (assembly GCA_964023215.1). NCBI lineage: Eukaryota > Metazoa > Arthropoda > Insecta > Coleoptera > Tenebrionidae > Eledona > Eledona agricola. The sequence continues at coordinate 14,625,547 of OZ026862.1, read as the reverse complement.
TTGTTTTAGTTTTAGTGTTTTAGTGGTGGGTTATTGGTTAGTGTTTTATTGTTTTAGTTTTAGTGTTTTAGTGGTTTGTTATTGGTTAGTGTTTTATTGTTTTAGTTTTAGTGTTTTAGTGGTTTGTTATTGGTTAGTGTTTTATTGTTTTAGTTTTAGTGTTTTAGTGGTGGGTTATTGGTTAGTGTTTTATTGTTTTAGTTTTAGTGTTTTAGTGGTTTGTTATTGGTTAGTGTTTTATTGTTTTAGTTTTAGTGTTTTAGTGGTTTGTTATTGGTTAGTGTTTTATTGTTTTAGTTTTAGTGTTTTAGTGGTGGGTTATTGGTTAGTGTTTTATTGTTTTAGTTTTAGTGTTTTAGTGGTTTGTTATTGGTTAGTGTTTTATTGTTTAGATTTAGTGTTTTAGTGGTGGGTTATTGGTTAGTGTTTTATTGTTTTAGTTTTAGTGTTTTAGTGGTTTGTTATTGGTTAGGTGTTTTATTGTTTTAGTTTTAGTGTTTTAGTGGTTGGTTATTGGTTAGTGTTATATTGTTTTAGTTTTAGTGTTTTAGTGGTGGGTTATTGGTTAGTGTTTTATTGTTTTAGTTTTAGTGTTTTAGTGGTGGGTTATTGGTTAGTGTTTTATTGTTTTAGTTTTAGTGTTTTAGTGGTGGGTTATTGGTTAGTGTATTATTGTTATAGATTTAGTGTTTTAGTGGTGGGTTATTGGTTAGTGTTTTATTGTTTTAGTTTTAGTGTTTTAGTGGTTTGTTATTGGTTAGTGTTTTATTGTTTTAGTTTTAGTGTTTTAGTGGTGGGTTATTGGTTAGTGTT